>OX451736.1:1677311946-1678743115 GCA_948472305.1 Vicia faba | reverse complement strand
AATATCTGTTTATTAAAATTGTTTGTTTGATTAAAAATAGCTTGTTTGGCCAAAAATGGGTATGGACGAGATTTTGAAGATACGACGACCTAACATCGAAGTTTTGACTTAAAATATGTGAGTTTGAAAATTGAATCTTTGGAAAAATTATCTTAAGTTTTTAACAAAATAATAAAACAAAAGATGAAAGAGGGTATTTGCATGATTAGATGAGACGTGTTTGATGACATGAAGTCAACAAAGTTAAAACAATTCCCTTGGATTTGAGACGGACGAAAGATATAAAGATTAACTATAAAATTAATTAAAATGACAATTGAACAATTAACTAATGTAAATTAAATCATACTAGCATGCATTTTAACGATTAAATAAATAACCAAAAGTACATGAAGATTACAAAATCATGGATTTTTAATAATTAAAACAAATAACAAGAATTAAATCATGAAACATGTATTTTTTTTAATAATCAAATAAACAACAACAAAAATTAAATAAAAATTAATAACATGTTGAAAAAAATTAAATAAAAGATGAATTTATAATAACATGTTTATTTTTATGTTTTGTAATTAAATAATAATTATACAATAAAGTAAACTAATATAAAGAAAAGGTTTAAAGGAGCAAGCAAACAGAAGAAAAAAAATGTGCCCAGCAGGAATCGAGGTTGGGTCTTAAGGGTAATTGGTAGTATGCTTTACCAGCTGAGCTATGCTGTTATTCGTTTATTAACATGATTTTATTAAAACATAAAGGAAAGTGGTAATGATGTTGGACCAAACAGGCCCAATGGGCCAACCGGGTTTGCAAATGACAAAGATGAAAAAAAATGAAAACCCTAACGTGTTAGGGAGCGCGGCGCGGCTAGCATTGAGAAAAGGAAAAAAGATTAATCTATTATGCTTAATCCCAAGAAAAACCTTGTTCCCTGAGTCTTAACGTAAAAAAAACAAAAACAAATTCAAAAGCCTTCTCTTGGTTTCATCTCTTCAAGCAACCCACTTCATCTCTTTAAACCAAACGAAAACAACTCCTAAATCCAAAGCTAAAAGCAGTTGCAAACAAACGATTTGAAAGCAACCCCAAGCGGCGGTCTCTTTCGCTTCATCTACTCCGCGATAACAAGCACTAGTCACCGCTCCGGTTTATGACAACCAGAAGTGAAACGATCAGCGGTTACGACTTGAAAACAATCATAGAATCTGAGCAGAAGAAGGATTTTTATACTCAATCGCGGTTATAAAAGGTTCAGATCTAAAAACGAGTTCGGATTTTTGGGGAAGAAACAGAGGAGTGAGTTGACTCAAATGAAAAGAGAAATGAAACGACAGAGTTCGGTTGTGCGGGGTGCTGAGAAACGAAGAGCCAAGGTTCCACCTTTTCTTCTACCATTATAACCTTTGAACTCTGTTCGATGAAAATATTGAGTTGCTGTGTGTCATTTGATGAATATTGAAAAGATTCGAAGAAGTTGCAGTAAGCGGTTTAAGGTTGTGTGTTTAACATGCTTTATGTTTTTACAGGTTAGGTGTTGACATGGATAAACTGTTTTTTTATCAGGTTCTATGGTTTACAGGTTTTATGTGGTTTGACAGGTTTCATGTTTGTTAACAGGTTTTCGATTGGTCTTGGTTAAGTGTTTTGTAACGGGTTCTACGCTGGTTTTCAGGTTGTAAGGTTTTGGAACAGGTTGAGGTATTAAGTTTTAACTGGTTTTATGGTTTTCAGGTTATATGCTTAACTGGTTTTATATTTACAGGTTAAGATTTTAAGCTGGTTCTATATTTACAGGTTAAGGTTTTAAGCTGGTTCTATATTTACAGGTTGAGTGTTATGGCAAGGTAAGGTTTTTTAACAGCAGGTTCCAAGATTCGTGACAGGTTCTAGTGGGTTATGAAAAACTGTTTGGAGTTACAGCAAGGTCTTTGGGTGTTGTGATTGAGGAAAGTTGGGAGGATTTTTTTGAGGTAATTTCTATTATGGTATTTTTGTGTTTCTTTTTGATTTTGTTGAGACTTTTCTTAAGTAAATTACAGACCAAAATTGATTGGGTAATGTTGATTAATAAGTTATGTTATTCTAACAGGTTGGGAAACTAATCTTAGGGAATAATACTATGATTTGTTGGTTTTAACAGATTATGCATATATCAATGTTCTAGGCATGAAAAATGATTAGCTATGCAAATGAATTTGGCAAGCATGGATGCATATATGGAGAAAGTTTGTAGAAAATAATGGGAAGAAGAATACCTATCGGAGTCTCTCTGATGGAGCTTCAAAAAAACAATAAGTTCTCTCAATTTTAATCTTCTATGTGTGTTTAATGCTCTTCTCTTGCTGTGATTTTTGAACAAAAAGCTCCCTCTCTATTCTCACTCTTGTTGAATTTTTGGATTCCCTTCCTTGCTGAATTTTTTTTGACTTCTCCCCTTTGAAGTGTTGATGAAAGCCGTTATTTATAGTGAAATGTGTGGGGTTTTAGGGGGGAAAACAGTAGAAATTTGAAAAAATTCAGGCCCTGTTTTGATGTTTTATGGGATAGCTTTTTAAAGTATCCATTTTAGTGCAATATTTGGAGCTTTGCAAACTGTTTTTGTAACAGCAAAATGTGTAGATTTTTGTCTTATGGGCTGCATTCTGGGCTGTTTTTCAAGGAAGATTTGGACAGCAGCTTAGCATGGTCTTTGTTGACACAAGGTTGAAGAAAATGGACAACACTACACTCAAAAAATGGACTGTTATGGATTAATGTAGTGCTGGAAAAATGAGCAGCATTGGGACTGTTTTGTAGCAAGAATAATAGTTGATTTTCATGTACAAAATATGTATTTTATTTTGTAACTTTGTAACAACAAGCCCAAATAAATTGTAACATGAATAAACATGTATTCTTCAATATATTCTCAATTCCTTTTTGTAATTATAAATAACCTTGAATCTTCATATGATCATGAATCTTGATATGTCTTTGATAAAAATTCAAGGCCTTCCATTTGAATTGGGAAAAAGTTGAACAATACTTGAATAAATTGTTGAATTGTGAATAAATAATAATGCAAGTCTTAGACTTTAATCTTGCATTTTTTGTAATAGAGATCCAAATAAATCACATGAATTAATTTTGTAATCAAATAGAATTCCTCATATAATTAGTCTTGTGATGACCGATTAATTGGATCGAATTCCTTTTCCCACTAACTTCTTGAATAAATGCTTCATGTAAGTCCACCAAAATAATCACAAAAATAATCTTGAATAAATATTCCATGCGATAAATGATTATTCTTGGATGTGATCTCTTCATAGCTCCTCTTTAATTATCACTTGAATTCAAATAAAGAAAATTCCCAATATTCCGAATAAATTCTTCTAGAACGGTTTTGAATTTAATTATCCCATTTCGACGAAATTCACCCTGCGTCATGAGAAAAATTTCAGATGACTTTGGTCAAAGAAATCAAAATGACGGCATAACTTGGTTTTCTCGTATTTTAGAACAATGTGAAACACACATGAACCAAAGACAAATAGAACTTCGACCGTTTTTCTGAAAAAATATTCAGAGAAACTGGAGACCATCTGTTGGACAGAGGGTGGAAATAAATGCACAATTCTCTGAAATTCTTTGATGAATCACCTTTTGGAAATTAACGAACGACCGCATTTCTGCCTCGAGATTCGAAACCCTAATCGATGTACGACGTTCGATGCTCTTCTTTCAGACCTATTTCCTGCACATGAAAAAAAAACATACACTTTGTGCTTGATTAGTGGTTAGTCATTCATAAGATAAAATTATCACAACACTCGATAATCTCTACACAGTCAAAGCTCAAAGGCGAAACATTCAGAACCTACCATATTCTGTGACCTTGATGTATGTAGAAAATAATGCAGATGAATCAGGGATCTTAGGTCAAAAATTGGGGTATGACACTCACCATTGTCCTAATATGTTCTCAAGATCATCCATGTCAAGTTTCAAGCCTTGCAGAGGAAGTTTGCTCAGTCAATTGCTCAAAAGCCTGAAAATCGATTGTGCTAGAGCAAAAGTCAACTGTGGCTGCCATACAGTCAAACTTCAAGATTTTTGGTCAACATCCTCATTTTTAAGTACCATTCATCATTTGATCAAGGGTTGATCATGATTCATCAAGGATTGCTCACAATTCATCAAAACTCAAAAATTGCTAAATTAGGGTTTTGTAGGAAAAGTCAACTCAACTTTGACCAAGCATAACTTTCTCATACTTTATGAGAAATGACCCATACAAAGCTAATTTTGAATAGGATGAAATGATCTACAATCCATCTTCAGCTCCCAAGTTCAAAATATGCACTCACAAGAAGATATGAATTTGTACATTAAAGGTCATTTTGAAAAGTCAACAAAACACCTTTTTTGTCAAAGCATCATACATGAACATGGAATACCAAATTGAGATGATACCAAAAGGGTTACTTATAGTACATCTCAAGATTTCTAAAAAGTCAAAGAACACCTTCAAAGAGTCAAAATTGAGGAAGTTATGCATTGGTGAAGTTGACCCTTTTTGCAAAATTGTCAAAAGTCAACTATGCCTCAAATTGCAATTTTTGTTAAATGGGCCTAACTTTTTGCACTTGTTTTGAGTTGGTTGCATGGTCCACTAGCCCTAGCCCTTTCCACTTGTCTTTATCTTATTTTTACTATTTATTTTTATTTTTATTTGAATTAAATAAATTTAAATCAAAACAAATCATGGAAAAATCCAAAACATTGAAACCTCAAGATCTTGTACATGTTTCAGGTTCTATATCCAGCTAGCAAAAGATTAAATTCGTGCAAGGCAAAAGTGGGCACAAAAAGATTGATTTTGGCCTATTTTGGCAAGAATTTCAAGTGAATCAAATCAAGATCAAAATCAATAATTGGCAAAGATTGAATGGACTTTTGTAAACCTAATTCATTCCTCAGTATATAGGGAACATTTGCAGACAAATATCACATGGAAAAATCACAAGAAAGTGCTAAGTTGATTTCATAATTCCAGGCGATTACAAGGCTCCCTGACCATCTCAATCACTTCCTGGGATCACAAGCAAACTATACCAATCAAGAACAAGCACTTTCAGGCGCTAGAACTCACTATAAGTCAGCCACGACTATGGCTTCTTCTTGAAATCGAATTGCATGATTTTGGCATCTATAGCATGAAATACTTATATATTCTTGCTCCTTGAAACATTTGCAAGCTATCTGTAACATTTAATTGCATTTTTGTGGACTATATCAGGATTTTCCATTATTAGGGTTTTATGCTTCATTTTAGGATCTTTGTATGTAGGCAAAATTGGCCCCCATGAAGGGGATCATGATGCTCAGAATGCCAAGGCGGTTCGATCCATGGCATTAGATGTTATTTATCGTGCCCATATTTGATTTTGAGATATGCAGGGTTTGTAGTGACAGCCCTGTGTTTGTAGGTAAAAGTCTCAGACTTTTACCCACAGAGCAAGGAGGAAGATGACTAGTGTGGAAGCCCATGATTGCTCCGTTTAAAATTTCGCGCGCAGGATTTAACAGAGTTTTTTTTATATAATATTTGTTTATTCTTTTGTATACAAAGCGCGCACGTAGCTCAGCTGGCATTGATGCTATTGGAAAAGGCATCAGGGTCTGGGTTCGAATCCCAGGTCCCCCCTTTATATCTTGTTATTTTCATTCAGGTGATCAAGCGTGCACACAAGGCCAAAGGATCACCATGTGCCCTCAGGATCTAACCATTGGATCTCCAGATGGCCAGATCTAAAGGACATCACATGAAGGACCATCATACAGCCCAGTCAACGCATAGCATTGGAATGGGCAGGTCAACGTAGACCAGCTGTTTTGGGCCCAGAATCTGCTTTTGACACCCTCCAAAATTACTTTCACAGGCCCATTTTCTATTTTCTTTTCTTTTTATATTTCCCGTATTTAATTTATTTATTTATTTTACTAACAAAAATTAATTATTTCTTTTTATCAAAAAATCACAAAAATAATATTTTCATCCAATTAGATTTAGGATATTTATTTTTGTACAAAAATTAATTGAATTAGGTTATTTAATTTTAGGTAACTTTAATTTCTTTTGTAAAATAAATTAAAACAAGTTAGAAATTAGGGTTTGTTTGTTTTTAAATTCTATTTTCTTTTTCTTAAAATAACCAAAAACATAAAAATAGGTCATGTAAATTATTTTCTTTAAATTAATTTAATTACTAATTAGATTTGTATTTAATTTAAAAACCTAATTATTTTTCATAAAAATAATTAAAAACAACAAAAATAGTTTCTCTTTCGATTAGGTTAGACGGGGTCAAAACCATAGTTCTCTCTCGTTCTTAAATTCATCGTGCGCGCTTCATTATTTTATTTTTACCATATTAATGTAATTGCTCACAAGTTGTAATATATTAATTAGGGTTTTTTCTCCTTTTCATTTATCATTTTGACAGGGTTTGTTTTTGGCTATGTAAATACCCGAAGCCTTGTAATAGCGTAGCTTTATTTCCCGCATTTTAATTTCCGAAAAATATTAAACTGATAGATGTATGATAATTAGGGTTGCATGACAAGAATATATGATTAACTTTAAAACGGTTAGCAAACCCTAAATGTGCAAAGATAATAATCTGAAATTGAATCACTCGCACATGCGCACTCCTAGGGTACACTCCCACTTCGGTTGCCTTCGATAAACGGTCATTAGGTATAGGATATTTTAGTGGTCGCTCTCTTGTCTAAACAAAAGATCAAAGTCTCGTTCGGAAAAGTTTCCTCGGAATGGTTGCCTCAGATATGTTGCCTCGAATATTAATCTTAAGACATTAGGGTTACTACTAAGACATCCTAACATTGCTTTAGTGATCGTACGTCCCTTTTCGAATTGACCCTTAAAACTCCAACGACGGTGCTACCTACTCACTAATAGTGGGATAGCACTGTCTAAAGGAAACAAGAACAGAAACATTCTCTTTTTCGAGTAAGTAGATGCTAGTATGTACTTGCTCAAAAAAAAACCGTTTTCACACCAAACACTTTTTTAAACAAAGTTTTCAAAACGACTTCATAACACTCTTGAAGACAGAAGCAAGGGTTAAATCGAAGTAAAACAAAAACTTTTTTCAAATCAAACACACACAAGCAATTTTTAAAATGATGAGCAAGTACCTAAGAGCCCGTGGAAAACCAAGGATAGAAAGGGTGCTAATACCTTCCCTTTCTATAATCTACCCCCCGTACTCAAAATCTAGAAAAAAGGAATTTTTCTGTGCTTTTTTCCTTTCCAGTTGGATAAAATAAAAGTTGGTGGCGACTCTTGCTTATCGCGACATTTTGTGAATACAAACGCAAAACGCAAACCCAGCATTTTCCTAAAACAGTCCGGTTCTGCCACCGTATCACAGAACTGGAGACTCTGCTGGAGATCTAATAAGTGGGGTATACCTTAGGATTAGTTCATCATATTGCTTCTCTTGTTTGATTTGATTGCTTTATCTTTGCGGGATTTGTATTGGAGTTACTATAGATCCTAACCCAGATCTGGGGAACACCTTTTAGGTAAGTAGCAATAAACTATGAGGGAACTGTACGGTGTAGACCGATACGGTTGAAGTAGTATCTATGTTGATGTGGCACATTAGTTGGTATCGGTATCCCTTGTGGAGAAACGAGGAGAATATGGGGCTGCTATATGGGTCGTTAAGCATCAACTGACCTTAGAACCTATAATTGACCAACTTGGCCATAGGAAGTAGTGAGATAGTCGGCCTCGGCATAGAGCTGAGAACTGGTTGATACTCGATGTTACACTCATTGAGACCATACTCTCGAGATAGTTCCGGATGCAAGAAAAGATTGTGTGAGCTGAAACCATGACCGATGGAGGATGGTCAGTGATATTTAGAACCTCTAGAACCCGGTTACTATTATTCGGACAGGTTGAAACCAACTGAACTTCAAGAGGGTAGTACCTAGACAAGCCTAAAACTTAAGGGCTATTGTGTGACTTGTTTGCCTTTACCATGTCTGCTATCTACTATACCTGTTGTGTGTTTAATCATGACATCATGCATCATAACATAGCATGCATACTTCATTAGACTAACCATTTCAAGGACCGAGGGGATTTATCTTTGTTCTGTTTTGCAGATCATGACTTCTATGCGCAGAAACACCATTCGAGTTAACTTTGTGCAAATACCTGCTCAACTCAAAGAT
Source organism: Vicia faba (assembly GCA_948472305.1). NCBI lineage: Eukaryota > Viridiplantae > Streptophyta > Magnoliopsida > Fabales > Fabaceae > Vicia > Vicia faba. The sequence continues at coordinate 1,678,734,859 of OX451736.1, read as the reverse complement.
TTGGCCTCGAGAATTTCTGATACTTCTTCATTCATTAGAAGGCATGGTCATCTTCTTAGTTTGGTTACCTCCAGGTTTGATGAGCAAATGATGAGTGTGTTATTCCAGTTCTTCGACCCAGTGCATCATTGTTTCACCTTCCCGGATTATCAACTAGTTCCTACTTTGGAAGAGTTTTCTCATTTGTTGGGTATATCCATCCTCGAGCAGATGCCCTTCACAGGTTTAGAAGAGACTCCTAGGCTAGAAGACATTGCTTCAGCTTTACACTTGAAAAAGGCTGATGTAGTGTCTAATTGGGAGACACAGAGCAGGGTTAAAGGTTTCTTGGCCAAGTTTCTAATGGATCAAGCTCAACAGTTCTGGGATGACTTGGACTTTCAAGCTTTTGAAGACACTTTGGCTCTCCTCATCTACAACTTGGTTCTTTTCCCGAATCCAGATTCCGTCATAGATGTGAATGCGGTCAAGATCTTCTTGTCTCGTAATCCAGCGCCTACTCTTCTGGGTGATATTTTACATGCTCTTTATACTCTTACTTTGCGAAGAAGGGGGACCCTCATGTGTTGCACGCTGCTGCTGGCGAGGTGGTTTATTTTTCACCTCCCCAAGTCTGTAGTGAAGAATGAGGAAGGTGTAGGTTGGGCTTACAAAATCATGTCCCTCGCTCATACAGACATTCTTTGGAGTTCTAAGGATATGGAAAGAGTAGCTGTCATTGATCGATGTGGGGAATACCCTAATGTCCCGTTGCTTGGAATTAGAGGGGGTATAACTTACAGTCCTTGTTTGGCTTTAAGACAGTTTGGAAGTGCTCGGAGAGACGGACCCCATGAGCTGCTTCTTACAAACATTGTCTTTGACTACAAGGGGGATGTGGATGAGCATCGCCAAAGGTTTATACGAGCCTAGAGCATGGTGAACAGGTCTGACCCTCAAGAGCTAGGACTAAAGACTTCTCTCCCTATGCAACCTTATCTCCAGTGGGTTCGAGCCCGTGCTAAAAAGATAGGGATGCCTTATGAAGCTGTTTTGCCAATGATTGTGGAGCATACTAATGAAGAAGGGGTTCCTTATACCATGCTTTATCCCTAAATGCCTATTGATCTTGGGGCATTAAAGAGATCCTGGATTCAGCTGAAGGAAGAAAGGGATACCTACAGGGAGAAGTATCATGAGCAAGAGAGGAAGATCTTGAAGCTCACAAGGCAGCTTGAGAATGAAAGGACAATCAATGATTATGTTAGCACGAAGGGAAAGCGACCATGGGATTTCTGATATCTTTTATTTTTTCTAGTTTAGATTTGTTTTTCAGTTATTTCTTTTATAACGCCTTAAAGGCATTGTTAAACATTGTTACAAGTTTAATCTAATAAAGTGTGTTTTATTTTGTTTCACAAATTTAAATCTACCAAAGTATTTTAAATCATTTCATACGCATTCCATTACCATGCACTTCATTAAAGGTATCATTACAGGTTTCTTATCTTCTTCGCTGTTTATTTCAGCACAGAATGTCTTCTGAAACACCTACCGATCAAGCCATCAGGGCTCTTCAAGCATAGAATGCCCAATTCCAAGAGATGTTCCTGAACTTGGCTAAAGGACAACAGGATTTGAAGACTCTCATCTTGAAGGAGAAGAAGAAGACGAATAAGAAAAAGAAGAACAAGAAGGTGGTTCTACTGAATATGGGTCACAGATTTGGGAATAGGTTGCGACAGGAAACTGATCTGTCTCATTCATCTGGAGGAGGAGAGAATCAAGAGGAAAGAAAGGGGCCTAGTCCTGTGGTCTCTGATAACGACACTGATTTTGATGAAGACCAGTATCCTCTTGCTGAGGATAGGTATAAGCAACTCGAAGACCGGTTGAGTGCAACGGAGATTCAGAAGATACCCGGTTTGGACTTTGGAGATTTGGGACTGGCATCTGGGGTGGTGATCCCTCACAAGTTTAAAGCTCCTGTATTTGCTATGTATGATGGAGTATCTTGTCCAAAGCTTCATCTCCGCTCATACATCAGAAAAATCCAACCCTACACTGCTGATAGAAATCTGTGGGTTCATTTCTTTCAAGATAGTCTGTCAGGGACTCAACTTGAATGGTTTTATCAATTGGAAGGAGATAATGTCCGCAACTGGGAGGACCTCGCTGTTGCTTTTTACAAGAAATACCAGTATAACACCGACCTTGCTCCCACGCGTACTCAGCTTCAGCGTATGTCTATGGGTGCAGGCAAAGGCTTTAAGGACTATGCTCAGAACTGGAGAGATCTGGCTGGAAGAGTCTAACAGCCTATGTCTGATAGGGAGTTGGTGGACATGTTTCTTGGGACTTTGTATGGTCCATTCTTCGATCATTTGATCGGTAGATTATCATCTGGGTTTACTGAATTTATTTTGATTGGGGAGAGAGTAGAAGTTGGTATCAGAAGTGGCAAGATACAGAAAGGTGCTTCATCAAGTTCAGAGAAGAAGACTTTCAAGAAAGAAGCTAGTGCAGTTTACAGCTCGAGGAGCCAAAAACGACTTGAACGACGCCAAGCAGTTAACGCGGTAGTAATATCAAGAACCACCGTTGCCCCACAATGCAACAATCAGCAAAGAGTAGAGAGACCACAAAGACAGTATACTCGGCTCATTATGACCTTGTCTCAAATTCTACCGTAGTTATTGAAGACCAACCTGGTAACTCTGAGGGAGGCCCCGAAGAATCCCAGCACCACCTATCCACTGTATAATCTGAACGCCCACTACGCCTATCACTCTGATAGTCCAGGGCATGATACAAACAACTTCTAGGCCTTGAGGAATAAGGTGCAATATTTGATTGAAGCTAAAGAAATTGAGTTTGACGCACCGGAAAAGCCCAACGTTATGACTGCTCATATGCCCAAGCATGGAGTAAATGATGTGGACGATGATTCATTTGTGACCTCTGTGGAAGACATTGCTACTCCTTTGATGACAGTGAAAAAGAATCTATTATCAACAGGTTTATTTTTGGGTTGTGGCGAAGGTTGCCACCTATGTTCAATCCTGCCTACTGGTTGCCATTTATTGAAGTCAGGTGTTCAACGCATGATGGATAACAAATAGATCATGTTCGAGAAAACTTTGATTCCGTTGATTCCTGTTGAAGACTTTTCCATCATAACCATTTTCGCCAATCCTTCAAAGGCTTCCTTGAGAAAGCCTGTTAGGATTACATCCGTTCTGAGAGTTGCTCCATTGATCATTACTATTCCTGGTCCTATCCCCTACACTTCGGATAAGGCTGTCCCGTGGCACTATGAGGCCGATGTGTATTATCATGGGATCAAACAAGACTTGAAGGTTGAAGAAGCTGATACTGAGATCAGCAATATTGTCGGGGCTAGCAAGGTCACCCGAAGTGGAAGAATCTTCTCTCCTGAGATTTCCCCTCCGATTGTTCAAAGGCCTGTTGCCACTCCATCTGCCAGTACATCAGCTACTGCCCCAGTTCATATTCCAATTATCACCCATGTCGCCGAGTCATCTGACGCTCGGGGCAAGGAAGTTATAGGTGAGCCTGCCCCGACGGAGGCACCTAAGAAGATTGTTGTAGAAACCTCTAGGAAGGAGATAGAGGAAATTCTAAAGGTTATCAAGAAGAGCGACTACAACGTAGTCGAGCAGCTGGGGCAGACCCCGTCAAACATCTCCATGTTATCTTTATTGTTGTGCTCGGAAGCCCATGCAAAGGCTTTAATTGCTTTCCTTAAAACTGCGCATGTGCCGCAGGAAACATCTGTTGATCAATTCAAAGACTGTGTGGCTAGCTTGACCGCTGACAACGGGTTGGGTTTCTCCGAAGCAGATCTGACTGCCAAAAGAAGGAATCACAATGATGCTATGCATGTTTCAATTGAGTGCAGGGGCACCCCTCTGGACCACGTACTGGTGCACACTGGGTCCTCATTGAATGATTTACCCAAGAAAGGGTTAGACCGGTTGGACTGTGAAAGGTTGGTTCTGAAGCCAAGTAATATTGTTGTTAGGGCCTTTGACGGGTCCAAAAGGATGGTGCATGGGGAGGTGAATGTCCCTGTTAAAGTTGGCTCTAAGACTTTTGCATCTACGTTCTATGTGATGGACATTTGACCATCCTATTCTTGTTTACTGGGTCGCCCGTGGATTGATAAGGCCAGAGCAGTAACTTCTACGCTCCATCAGATGTTAAAATATCCAGTGAAGGAGAAGATTGTAACAGTACGAGGGGAAGAGGAGTACATGGTGAGTCATCTTAACTCCTTCCGGTATGTGGAGATGGATGGAGAGTTCATCGAAACCCCGTGCCAGAACTTTGAAGAGGTCCCCCAGACTCTGGCATCGATTGAAACTGTTGCTGAAGAACCTCTGATGAAGATGGCTTCCCTCAAGGATTCCCAGGCTGCAATTGAAAAAGGTGGGTGTGCAAATTGGGGCCAACTCCCTAACTTTGCACACAAGACTGACAAATTTGGTTTGGGTTTTACTCCAGAAGCTCAAAGGGTTGTTCGGCGCGCGCGAATTAGAAGACCTCCTCTGCGCATCAGTAATCCGGGAGTGAATGCAATTGAGGACGATGAAGAAGAGTCAGAGTTCAATAGATGGATTTACCCGACTACCGACGGTGGATTGAGCAACTGGACAGCAAAGGACTTCGTGCCCGTTTCTTTTATTACACAGTAATAGTCTTTTGTTTTGAAATTTGTAACAGACAATTTGAAACTTTACGGCCCGGTGCCTTGCCCGAGGCAGCTTGGATTTGTTTGTGAGGGCTTATTATTTGTCATTTTCATATATCATCAATAAAGCATTGGACGTTTTCTTGCATTGCAAATTTTGCGCTCCTTGTTTTTCTTTTCTATCTTGCACTTTATCAAAACAGCTATTGTCTTACACACACTCACATATCATAATGCAGATCCACATCCACTATGGATCCCACTGATAACGACTCAGCTACTGCCAATTATGACTTCGAAAGTCCGATCAACCAAGCCGAGGACGAAGGTGAGGATGATTGTGAAGTGCCTGGGGAACTTGTCAGACTGTTACTACAGGAAGAGAGGGCCATACATCCCCATGAAGAGCCAGTGGAATCAGTGAATCTGGGTACAGAAGAAAACAAGAAAGAGGTCAAGATCGGTGCAAATCTAGAGCCTAGTGTCAAGAAACGGTTGATTCAGATGCTGCATGACTATGTTGAAATCTTTGCTTGGTCTTACGAAGATATGCTTGGGTTGGATACCGATATTGTGGTACACCGCTTGCCAACTAAAGAAGATTGTCCTCCAGTGAAGCAGAAAGTTCGCCGAATGCACCCAGAGATGTCTGAGAAAATCAAAGCTGAGGTCATGAAACAATTTGATGCCAGTTTTCTAGAAGTAACTTCTTACCCGCAGTGGGTTGCCAACGTGGTTCCGGTGTCGAAGAAAGATGGTAAGGTAAGAATGTGTGTGAACTATAGGGATCTGAACAGGGCAAGCCCCAATAATGATTTCCCACTTCCTCACATCGATGTTCTGGTCGACAACACCGCGCAACATAAGATCTTCTCCTTTATGGATGGTTTTTCTGGTTACAATCAAATTTAGATGGCTCCCGAAGACATGGAGAAGACGACCTTCGTTATGCAGTGGGGCACATTTTGCTACAAGGTCATGCCATTCGGAGTGAAGAATGTTGGGGCAACGTATCAGCGCGCCATGGTCACTTTATTCCATGACATGATTCATCATGAGATTGAGGTTTACGCCGATGACATAATTGCAAGGTCCCAGACTGAAGAAGAACACCTTGACCATCTCTAGAAACTATTCGACAGGTTGAAGATGTACAAGCTGAGATTAAACCCGAACAAGTTCACCTTCGGGGTAAGATCTGGTAAGCTGCTGGGTTTCGTTGTTAGTGATAAAGGTATTCAACTGGATCCCACAAAGGTGAAGGCTATACAGGAAATGCCAGCTCCCCGAACGGAAAAAGAAGTCAGAGGCTTCTTGGCACGACTGAACTACATTGCCCGATTCATTTCATATTTGACTGCTACCTGCGAGCCAGTCTTCAAGATGCTGAAGAAAGATCATGTGGTAAAGTGGAATGATGAGTGTCAGGCCGCTTTCGAAAGGATCAAGGAATATCTACAAGAGCCACCTATTTTGTTGCCTCTAATTGAAGGAAGACCTTTGATCTTATACTTGACAATACTGGATAATTCAATGGGGTGCGTGCTGGGGCAGCATGACGAGTCTGGCCGAAAAGAGCATGCTATTTACTACCTTAGCAAAAATTTTACCGACTGTCAGACCCGATACTCACTGCTTGAGAAAACTTGCTTCGCTTTGGCATGGGCTGCTCGCTGGCTGAGACAGTATATGCTGACTCACACTACCCTATTGATATCAAAGATGGACCCAATCAAGTATATCTTCGAAAAGCATGCCTTATCCGGAAGAATAGCAAGATGGCAGATGATCTTGACTGAGTATGACATCCAATACACAACCCAAAAAGCAATCAAGGGGAGTGTATTGGCAGATCATTTGGCGCATCACGCAATGGATGATTACCAGTCTATGAACTTCGAGTTTCCAGATGAGAACATCATGTTGGTGACTGACTATGAAAAACCTGGACCAGATGAATGACCTGAGGAGGGATCCCGATGGTCTATGTATTTTTACGGAGCTTCAAACGCATTGGGTAATGGCAATGGCACCGTGATCATATCTCCTGAAGGTTGCCCTACTCTGTTTACCGCCCGACTATGTTTCAACTGCACCAACAACATGGCGGAGTATGAAGCGTGCATCATGGGCCTTCGAGCAACTATTAACCTAAGGATTAAGTTCTTGAGCATATTCGGAGATTCCACTCTAGTGATCAGTCAGATCAAAGGCGAGTGGGATACGAAACACCCAAATCTTATTCCTTACAAAGAGTATGTATTGACGTTGCTTCCACACTTCTAGGAGATAACCTTTGAACATTTCCTCAGGGAGGAGAATCAGTTAGCGGACGCGCTAGCTACCATGTCTTCTATGTTCAAGGTCAGGTGGGACATTGATGCTCCCCAAATTACCATTGAGAGGTTGGACGAACCCACACATTGCTGTGACATCGAGGCTGAAGAGGTAGCAGATAAACCCTGATTTCACGAGGTAAAGAGGTATCTTGAGGCTCAAGAGTATCCCGAGGGTGCATCTGTTAATGATAAGAAGTTTATGAGGAGGTTCGCTGCGAAGTTCTTCATCGGCAATGGCGTCCTTTACAAGCGTAACCATGACTCGACCTTACTGCGATGTGTGGACAAGAACGAGGCAGAAAGAATTATGGCAGAGTTACATGAAGGTACCTTCGGAACTCATTCCAGTGGACATACCATGGCAAAGAAAATCCTACGGGCGGGATACTATTGGTCTACTATGGAAGCCGATTGTTATCAGCATTCTCGGACTTGTCATAAGTGCCAAGTCTATGCTGATAAGGTGCATATACCTCCAGTTCCTCTGAACATCTTGACGAAACCTTGGCCTTTTGCGATGTGGGGCATCGATATGATTCACGAGATCAAACCTACTGCGTCCAACGGGCATCGTTTCATTCAGGTGGATATTAATTACTTTACAAAGTGGGTTGAGGCAGCTTCCTTTGCTACAGTGACCAAGAACGTCGTGGCGCGGTTTATTTGACACAATTTGATCTGTCGATACGGTGTACCAGAGAGGATCATTACGGACAATGGTACAAATCTCAACAATACGATGATCACCAAGCTCTGCAAGCAGTTTAAGATACAGCATCACAATTCTTCTCCTTACCAGCCGAAGATGAATGGGGTTGTTGAAGCGGCTAATAAGAACATCAAGAAGATTGTGCAGAAGATGACGGTGACATACAAAGACTAGCATGAGATGTTACCATTCGCTCTTCATGGGTACCGTACCTCAGCACGGACATCGACAGGGGCAACACCCTACTCTTTGGTGTATGGTATGGAGGCGGTCTTACCCATTGAGGTCGAGATACCTTCTCTCTAGATTATGAAGGATACAAGTTTAAGCGAGGATGATTGGATACAAACCCGGCTTGATCAACTGAACTTAATCGACGAAAAGAGACTTACTGCTATTTGTCATGGTCAGACATATCAAAAACGAATGATCAAGACATTTAACAAGAAAGTCAGACAACAAGAGTATCAAGTTGGGGATCTGGTGATTAAATGCATCATACTGCCGAAAGGTGATCCCAGGGGAAAATGGACCCCTACATATGAAGGGTCATTTGTGGTTAAGAACATTTTCTCAGGAGGAGCTATGATTCTAACCACCATGGATGGTGATGACCTTCCTCACCCCGTCAATGCAGACATAGTGAAAAAATACTACGCATAATCAGAGACCCGCTAGGTTGACTGGCCTAGGCAAAAATAAGGGCTTCCCGGCGAACCAAAAGGGTTTGGGAAAAAGTAAGGGATGAAAATAAAAAGTGTACACTCGGCAAGTCGAAAACTTGAAAAGGCGGCTTGGGCAAAAAAAGGGTATCCCGGTGGACTGAAAACCCAAAAGGGCGGTCCAGGCAAAAATTAGGGATTAAATCGTAACACTGTGTCTCATTGGATCATCTTACAACCAGACTTCGGTATCGACTATCAAGCTCAAACGACACTGATCAATTTGATTTACCTTCAACCAAGTAGCAAAGTGACGAGATGCTCGAAGATATAAAGGCAATAGAAGAGTTGGAACCCAGTGGGATTGTTCACATAGCTGTTTTTCTTTGTTTTTCACAAATTGTGTAAATTCTATCATTCGGCGGCGTTCTCTTACTAGGACGTCAGCCTCTTGTACAAAAACACCTATTTACAGGCCAACTTCAAAATCAATACAATTCATTTTCACAAAGAAATTTCAAATTGTTTTTCTTTTTCTGTTTTGTTTTGTAAAGAACGTCCAATGTTCATTTTTGATATATGCATTTGACAATAATTGTTGCTCATAAATATTTACATGCGAAACAAAAGACGATTACTGGTAATATCAGGAACAGGGGCAAACAAGAAATGTCCAAACCTTACGGTTGCTCTGTCCACCAGGTATATGGTTGGACCCAGCTCAAGAATGCGACTAATGGTACGTTCACTCCCCGCAGAGCAAAAAGTATCCAAAAATAGTGGTGTCAATTCTCCCCAAGTAGAGTTTATATATCACCAACAATGGAAGACTATCCCCAGTGGAGTTTATTTCTTCCACGAGAAGAAACTCAATCCCAAACAGATATCATTATCACCAGCAGCGATAATTCATCCCCAGCTGAGTTTATTTCTCCAAATCAACAAATCCTCTAGCAAAGCATCTCTTCCCCACAGAGTCATTTTCTCGTCAGTTTAATTCTCCAGCAGGATTATTCTCACAATCAGCTTCGTTCGTTATCTCCAGCAAGCACGAAGAATTCAGCTCTTTTCCTCCAGCAGCAGTCCGGGATTTATTTTCCCCAGCTAGAGAACATTAGAAAAACATCTTCATATCCATACATCATGACATATGCACACGCATCATACAACACAATCTCATTTATTTTGAGAACATCATTGCCTAATACATATCATGCATTACATACGATTAACCTTTACCTTTCAGGAAAGATACAACCAAATTCTCACGGATTCAAGCTATGAAGCCCGGATTCGACCGGATAGTACCTTGATTTCTACAGCATATTGTGAATCCCGGATTCGACCTAATAGCAGTATTAAACACCGTGAAGCCTGGATTCGAGCAGATAGTGGTTTATCTTTAAGCTATGAAGCCCAGATTCGACCGGATAATAGTTAATCCCCAGCCAGTCGTAAAGCCCGGATTACAACCGGATAAAAGCTCAGCAAGTTATTGTGAAACCTGGATTACGACCAGATAGTAATACAAGTTTCTGTGAAGCCTGGATTATGACCAGATAGCAGCCAAAGATACCGCGAAGCCTGGATTACGACCAGATAATGGTATATCTTTAACACAAGTTATGAAGCCCGGATTCGACCGGATAGTATCTTGATTTCTCCGAACACCATGAAGCCTGGATTCGACCAGATAATGGTATGAGACATCGAGAAGCCTGGATTACGACCAGATAGAGGTAAAAAGCACTGAAGCCTGGATTATGACCAGATAACAGTGAGGGACACTGTGAAGCTTGGATTACGACCAAATAGTAGTTTACCCGGCCAATTACTATGAATCCAGGATTCGACCGGATATTAGTAGGCCCAAAAATCAAATGGAAGCCTGGATTACGACCAGATAAGAAGCAAGGTATTGTGAAGCCTGGATTACGACCAGATAGCAGTACATGACACCATGAAGCCTGGATTCGACCAAACAATGGTATGAAGAATCGTGAAGCCTGGATTTCGACCAGATAACGATAAAAGGACTGAAGCCTGGGTTACGACCAGATAACAGTATAAGACACTGCGAAGCTTGGATTTCGACCGAATAGCAGTTTACTTGGACAATCACTAAGAAGCCCGGAGTCAATCGGATATTAGTGTGCCCCAAGTTCAAGTTGAAGCCCGAATGCGACCGAATAACAACTCATTCCCTTTTGAAGCCTGGATTACGACCAGATAAGAATCGAGAAATTGTGAAGCCTGGATCATGACTCAATAGCAAGTTTAATCTCATCTCCCCAGTAAGTCATTGTAAAGCCTGGATTACGACCATATAGCAGTCGGTCTTATCACTATGAAGCCTGGATCACGACCAGATAGTAGTTCATCTTCACCTCTTCGACTAAGAGATGATTCCCCAGTAGGATAACGGATGACCGAAGCTCCTAAAATTCTATTTCTATCAGGACAGAGATCAGCATTCCCCAGCGTAGTTTTCCTCAACAACAGGTATACAGACTCTCGCTAAGGAATATCTTATGCGATCGACACTCCTCTGTATGGCATCTTTAATCCCATTACCGACATCATAAGACAAATATCACTTCATGCGAGTGCAAATTTCTATGCACTCTAGTGTTCAATCCTCTTCCACCTTCGGATCACGAAAGGCCAACAAGCCAATCTACATCCTCGGGTTTAAGAAGATTGAAAAGGGGAAACCGTTGTACCCAAAACTTTTCCCTCCCATATTTCTCAAAACATTTCAAGAAAGATCCTCAAGTTGCTCAAGGAAGTCCAAGGGTTGACCAGACAAACCCTCTCCTAAGGCAGTCTACCTCAAATTAGGGTTTCATGTTGCATCAAGATACTTGAGTCCAAGGGATCCAAAATTCTCACCATTTTCCTAATATTTTCTCAAGATCATCCATGTCAATTTTCAAGCCTTGCAGAGGAAGTTTGCTCAGTCAATTGCTCAAAGGCCTGAAAATCGACTATGCTAGGGCAAAAGTCAACTGTGGCTCACATATAGTCAAACTTCAAGATTTTTGGTCAACATCCTAACTTTTAAGTACCATTCATCATTTGATACACGGTTGATCATGATTCATCAAGGATTGCTCATAATTCATCAAAACTCAAAAATTGCTAAATTAGGGTTTTGTAGGAAAAGTCAACTCAAATTTGACCAAGCATAACTTTCTCATAATTTATGAGAAATGACCCATCCAAAGATCATTTGGAATAGGATGCGATGCTCTACAATCCATATTCATCTCCCAAGTTCAAAATATGCACTCACAAGAAGTTATTAATTTGGACATTATAGGTCATTTTGAAAAGTCAACAAAAACACTTTTTTTGTCAAAGCTTCATACATGAACATGGAATACCAAATTGATATGATACCCAAAGGGTTGCTTAGAGGACATCTCACACTTTCTAAAAAGTCCAAGAACACCTTCAAAGAGTCAAAATTGAGGAAGTTATGCATTGGTGAAGTTGACCCTTTTTGCAAAATTGTCAAAAGTCAACTATGCCGCAAATTGCAATTTTTGTTAAATGGGCCTAACTTTTTGAACTTGTTTTGAGTTGGTAGCATGGTCCACGAGCCCTATCCCTTTCCACTTGTCTTTATCTTATTTTACTATTTATTTTGATTTTTATTTAAATTAAATCAATTTAAATCAAAACAAATCATGGAAAAATCCAAAACATTGAAACCTCAAGATCTTATACATGTTTCAGGTTCTATATCCAGCTAGCAAAAGATTGAATTCATGCAAGCCAAAAGTGGGAACAAAAATATTGATTTTGGCTATTTTTGAAAGAATTTCAGGTGAATCAAATCAAGATCAAAATCAATAATTGGCAAAGATTGAATGGACTTTTGTAAACCTAATTCATTCCTCAGTATATAGGGAACATTTACAGACAAAAATCACAAGGTTTTAGAGGCGCACAAAGGCAGAACAAACTTGGAAAAATCACAAGAAAGTGCTGAGTTGATTTCATAATTCTAGGCGATTACAAGGCTCCCTGACCATCTCATTCACTTCTTGGGATCACAAGAAAACTATACCAATCAAGAACAAGCACTTTCAAGCGATAGAACTCACTGTAAGTCAGCCACGACCATGGCTTCTTCTTGAAATCGAATTGCATCATTTTGGCATCTATAGCATGAAATAATTATATATTATTGCTCCTTGAAACATTTGCAAGCTACCTGTAACAGTCAATTGCATTTTTGTGGTCTATATCACGATTTGCCATTATTAGGGTTTTATGCTTCGTTTTAGGATCTTTGTATGCAGGCAAAATTGGCCCCCATGAAGGGCATCATGATGCTCAGAATGCCAAGGCGGTTCGATCCATGACATTAGATGTTATTTATCGTGCCCATATTTGATTTTGAGATATGCAGGGTTTATAGTGACAGCCATGTGTCCGTAGGTAAAAGTCTCTGACTTTTACCCACGGAGCAAGGAGGAAGATGACTAACGTGGTAGCCCATGGTTGCTCCGTTTAAAATTTCGCACGCAGGATTTAGAAGAGTGGTTTTTTTATATAATATTTGTTTGTTCTTTTGTATAAAAATGCGCACGTAACTCAGCTGGCATTGATGCTATTGGAAAAGGCATCAGGGCCTGGGTTCAAATCCCAGGTCCCCCCCTTTATTTCTTGTTATTTTCATTCAGGTGATCAAGTGTGCACACAAGGCCAAAGGATCACCATGTGCCCTCAGTATCCAACCATTGGATCTCCAGATGGCCAGATCTAAAGGTCATCACATGAAGGACCATCATACAGCCCAGTCAACGCATAGCATAGGAACAGACAAGTCAACGTGGACCAGCTGTTTTGGGCCCAGAATCTGCTTTTGACACCCTCCAAAATTACTTTCACAGGCCCATTTTCTATTTTCTTTTCTTTTTATATTTCGCTTATTTAATTTATTTATTTATTTTACTAACAAAAATTAATTATTTCTTTTTATCAAAAAATCACAAAAATAATATTTTCATCCAATTAGATTTAGGATATTTATTTTTGTACAAAAATTAATTTCATTAGGTTATTTAATTTTAGGTAACTTTAATTTCTTTTGTAAAATAAATTAAAACAAGTTAGAAATTAGGGTTTGTTTATTTTTAAGTTCTATTTTCTTTTTCTTAAAATAACCAAAAACATAAAAATAGGTCATGTAAATTATTTTCTTTAAATTAACTTATTTACTAATTAGATTTGTATTTAATTTAAAAACCTAATTCTTTTTCTTAAAAATAATTAAAAACAACAAAAATAGGTTCTCTTTCGGTTAGGTTAGACGGGGTCAAAATCCTAGTTCTCTCTCGTTCTTAAATTCATCATGTGCGCTTCATTATTTTATTTTTACCATATTAATATAATTGCTCACAAGTTGTAATAGATTAATTAGGGTTTTTTCTCCTTTTCATTTATCATTTTGACAGGGTTTGTTTTTAGCTATGTAAATACCTGAAGCCTTGTAATAGCATAGCTTTATTTCCTGCATTTTACCGCAAAATATTAAACTGATAGATGTATGATAATTAGGGTTTCATGACAAGAATGTATGATTAACTTTAAAACTGTTAGCAAACCCTAAATGTGCAAAGATAATAATCTGAAATTGAATCACTCGCACATGCGCACTCCTAGGGTACACTCCCACTTCGGTTGCCTTCGGTAAACGATCATTAGGTATAGGATATTTTAGTGGTCGCTCTCTTGTCTAAACAAAAGATCAAAGTCCCGTTCGGAAAAGTTGCCTCGGAATGGTTGCCTCTGATATGTTGCCTCAAATATTGATCTTAAGACATTAGGGTTACTACTAAGACATCCTAACAATTCTTTAGTGATTGTACGCCCCTTTTCGAATAGACCCTTAAAACTCCAACGACGGTGCTACCTACTCACTAATAGTGGGATAGCACTGTCTAAAGGAAACAACAACAGAAACATTCTCTTTTTTGAGTAGGTAGATGCTAGTAGGTACTTGCTCAAAACAAACCGTTTTCACACCAAACACTTTTTTAAACAAAGTTTTCAAAACGACTTCGTAACACTCTTGAAGACAGAAGCAGGGGTTAAATCGAAGTAAAACAAAAACTTTTTTCAAATCAAACACACACAAGAAATTTTGAAAATGATGATCAAGTACCTAAGAGCCCGTGGAAAACCACGGATATAAAGGGTGCTAATACCTTCCCTTTCTATAATCTACCCCCGTACTCAAAATTTCGAAAAAAGGAATTTTTTTGTGCTTTTTTCCTTTGCAGTTGGATAAAATAAAAGTCGGTGGCGACTCTTGCTTACCGCGACATTTTGCGAATACAAACGCAAAATGCAAACCCAGCATTTTCCTAAAACAGTCTGGTTCTGCCACCGTATCACAGCGACGACCATCAATTCTTGGGCGAGCAGCATCCCAAGAACCCCACTGAGGAACTGCCAGAGATTCTGCAACCAAATCCCATTCCTCATAACACTGAACCGGCCATTGCAACATTTCTCACTGCCATTTACCAGACTAATGCCCTTATCATACAGTAAAACAAGAAGGTAAGGGCTTGGGAGAAGAGGCATTCAAAGTCTCCTCCTCAAATAAACCAACGAAATGATTCCCCCAACATATCCCCACCTAAACATGGCCACCCACCAAGAAGGGAGAAGTGTGACTTCTCTTTCTTCAAGAAACAAAACCGCATACCTCACAAGAAAGATCAAAGCTCTTCATCCTCCAATAAGAATAAGAGCGACTGTCGAGTCGACCGCAACCAATCATGTAACGCCCGTAATTTAATTAATTATTTAATTAAATTATTTTTGGAATATTTATGAAGATGTGTTATAATTAATTGGATTTAATTATTTTATTAAGTGGTGAAATGATATTAGAAGTATAATATTATTTGACGAGGGCTTGTTTTTAAAGGAATAGAAGTAATAAGGGGGTGTATTAGTTTTAAGCCCAATAAGGAATAAATAATAATAGGGTTATTTTATTGTTTTTAGAAGGAATAGAAAATAAAGAAGCAGTAGAAGAATAAGGATATAGAGGAGAACGTGCAAGCTGTTGGAAAAAGTGGAAAACGGCAAGAACGTGAATTCAACCGGAAATTGTAGAGCGACCTTGAATCCAAGGTAAGGGCAGGGTTCTTACTCTATAATTGGGTTCATGATGTTTGGTATGTGGGGTTAGAGATGATTTCTATCTTGTTCTTGAACTGAAAATATATGATTGTTGTATGATGAGAATTGGTGAATTTTAGATGAATAACGATGTCATGATGTTGTTTAACTGATGTAGTATTATAGGTCATGAATTGTCATGATTATATTAATTTTTAGGGCTTTAAGTTTGAATCCCGTAGTGAGATGCAGGGAAGAAAAAACTCAGAATTATGCAGGGCAGAAAAACACAGAATTATGCGTGTAGGATATTAGAAGTTGTTGTATTAGGACAATAAATTAATTGGAGATAGAGTTGGTCGTATTGTTCTTAGTTAGGTTGATATCAGGCTAAGAATTAAAATAGTAGGATTATTAGAAAGTAGAAGTTCTGATGGTAGAAGCTTAGTTGGTTAGAAGTTGCATTGGATTATTAGAAAGTAGAAGTTCTGATGGTAGAAGTTGTGTTGGTTAGAAGTTGCGTTAGATTATTAGAAAGTAGAAGTTCTGACGGTAGAAGCTGTGTTGGTTAGAAGTTATGTTGTCAGAAGTTGTGTTGGTCAAAAGTTGTGTTGGCCAGAAGTTATGAAGTTGTGCTTTCAGAAGTTGTATTGGTCAGAAGTTGTGTCGTCAGAAGTTGTGTTGTCAGAAGTTGTGTTGGTCAGAAGTTGTGTTGTCCAGAAGTTGTGTTGTTAGAAGTTGTGTTGGTTAGAAGTTGTGTTGGTTAGAAGTTGTGTTGGTCAGAAGTTGTGTTGGTCAGAAGTGGTGTTGGACGTTACGTTGGTTCTGTACAGAATGATGAAGGTTAGATGCTTAGAAGCTGATGTTTGAACTATAACAGTAGAAATAGTGACGGTAATGACGTAAGAGTTATAGAATAGTAGTATGAATTACTGTGGAATTAATGTACAACTGAGTTGTTAGTGAGAAGTTATTAATGAAATTGTGTTGATGATTTATAATAAATAAATGATGTTTGATGAATTATTATGATGATATGAGATGTTGATGACGAGACGCTGAGATGCTTTTGAGATGTTGTTAATTTGAGATGCTTTTGAGATGTTGTTAATTTGAGATGTTGTTAACTTGGATGTTTTTATTACATTCATGGTTGTGTCGCATACATTGCATTTTTGAGATGGAGCTTATGCTCGTTGAGATGGCCTGTATTGGCGAATTTTGAGATGAAGGCTTATGCCTTTTTATGCCTCTATTAATTGGTAAATTTTTGAGATGGAAGTTATGCTCCAATGGTACCACATACATTTGCACAGTATTGAGTCGCATTATATGATTGCATAAAGAAGTGTATTTTGATGTTGATGAATGTGTATATATGTTGTAATTATTGTTGATTATGAGATGAGAAGTGGTGATGTTATTGATCTAATTTAATATATTAATTATCATGTGCTTTATTATATTGTTAGATATCTCACCCCTTCTGTTTGATTGTTTCCCTTATGTTGATAACGTGCAGGTAATCGAGAGTGAAGGTTGTATACCTTCAGTAGTTCGAGTCGGTGTCATTTCTCTGTTATGTAACACTCGGGGGGATGAACGCTTGTTGCGTAGATGTTGAGTTATTTAATTAAGGATGTTATGATGATGGTTCGTCCGATGTTTTGAAAGTGTTATATATCCACGATGAATGCAATGAATTTGATAGAAGAATTTGTGACATCCCGATTCGTTTGCATGAATGATTTTTATAACTTTGATTTATTTATATAATTGCTTGGGGTAGAATTAGGGTGTTACAAAGTTGGTATCAGAGCAAAAGGTTAGTCTGGCCTTGTCTTTGAGTCGTAGTTGTCTAACTATCGAGTATTGTTATTTTGAGTTCTAACCGTTGTTTGTGTTGTAGTGAGAAGTTGATATTGCTGGAAGGAATGATGTTGCACTTGATGCTGCTTTGGAGGCAATGGCTCATGCGATGGAAAATCAGCTGAATGTTGACGGGAATGTTGAATCTCGTAGCTTGGTGACTTTCCAGAGAGAGAATCCACCTACGTTCAAGGGAAAGTATGATCCTGACTGAGCATTTGAGTGGTTGAAAGAGATTGAGAAAATCTTTCGTGTGATGGACTGCACTCCAGTGCAGAAGGTTCATTATGGGACTCATATGCTGGTAGTCGAGGCTGATGACTGGTGGCTAGAGACTTGTCAAAAGTTGGAAGCTGCATGTGAGAATGTCACTTGGGCTGTGTTCCATAGAGAATTCCTGAGAAAGTATTTTCCTGAAGATGTCCGTGGTAAGAAGGAAATTGAGTTCCTTGAGCTGAAGCAAGGAAGTATGTCAGTTGTTGAGTATGCTGCCAAGTTTGCTGATTTGGCTAAGTTTTATCCGCATTACGCTGAGGAAAATGCTGAATTTTTGAAGTGTATTAAGTTTGAGAACGGGTTGCACCCGGAGATTAAGAAGGAATTTGGATACCAGAAGATCTGTGTCTTTGCTGATTTGGTTGATAGCTGCAGGATTTATGAAGAGGATAATAATGCTCATTACAAGATTATCAGTAAGAAGAGGGGTAAGCACCAACATAATCGTGGTAAGCCTTATGATGCCCCAGCTGGTAAAGGTAAACAGAAAGTTATTCAGAGTCAGAGGACTAGTGGGAGAGATGCTCATGCTGGTGTGGTTTGCTTTAAGTGTGGAAAACCTGGGCACAAGAGTAATGTGTGCACGACTGAAGTGAAGAGGTGTTTCCGTTGTGGTAAGAACGGACATGTTGTATCTGAGTGTGAACATAAGGATGTGATTTGTTTCAATTGTAGAGAAGAAGGGCATATTGGTAGTCAGTGTTCGAAATCGAAGAGGGCTCAGTCAAGTGGGAAGGTGTTTGCTTTGGTTGAGGATCAGACGACTACTAAGGACAGACTTATCCGAGGTACATGTTTCATTAATAGTACTCCTTTAATTACTATTATTGATACCGGTGTTACGCATTGCTTTATTGTTGTTGATTGTGTTGAAAGATTGGGTCTTATGTTGCCTTCTTTGAATGGAGAAATGGTCGTCGATACTCCAACCAAGGGGTCGGTGACTAGTTCTTTTGTGTGTTTGAAGTGTCCCTTGTCAATCTTCGACAGAGACTTTGTTGTTGATTTGGTTTGTCTACCGTTAAGAGGTTTGGATGTAATTTTGGGTATGAACTGGTTAGAGCATAATTGTGTTCATATTAACTGTTATAACAAGTCAGTGAAGTTTTGTACTCCTGAAGAAGAGGAAGATGGTATGTGGTAGCTGATGCATTGAGTCGAAAGACTTTACATATGTCAGCAATGATGGTTAAAGAGTTGGAATTGATTGAGCAGTTCAGAGATATGAGCTTAGTTTGCGAGGTTACTCCGCAGAGTGTTACGTTGGGTATGTTGAAGATTAATAATGAATTTCTAGACAATATTAGAGAAGCTCAGAAATTGGATGTGAAACTGGTAGATTTGATGGTTGGGATTAATCAGTCTGAGAATTGGGATTTTAAGCTAGATGAGCAAGGTGTGTTGAGGTTTCGTAATTGGATTTGTATTCCTGATGATGTTGAGATGAAGAAAGTGATACTTGAAGAGAGTCATAGAAGTAAGTTGAGTATTCATACAGGAGCTACAAAGATGTATCAAGATTTGAAAGGTTTGTTTTGGTGGCCTGGAATGAAGAGTGACGTGGCTTGGTTTGTGTATGCATGTTTGACTTGTCAGAAGTCGAAAGTTGAACATCAGAAGCCTGCAGGATTGATGCAACCGTTGGAAGTTCTAGAATGGAAATGGGATAGAATTTTAATGGACTTTGTGACAGGGTTGCCTGATACATTAAGAGGACATGATTCGATTTGGGTGATTGTTGATAGGCTTACGAAGTCAGCTTATTTTATTCCTATTAACATCAGTTTTCCAGTGCCGAAGTTGGCTGCGATTTATATTAGTGTAATTGTAAAGCTACTTGGTGTTCCTTTATGCGTTGTGTCAGATAGAGATCAAAGATTTACTTCTGATTTTTGGAGAAGTTTGCAAGAAGCGTTGGGTTCTAAGTTGAGGTTAAGTTCAGTGTATCATCCTCAGATAGATGGTCAGACTGAACGGATGATTCAATTGTTGGAAGACTTATCGAGGGCATGTGTTCTTGAGCAGGAGGTTCGTGGGATACTTATTTTCTGTTGATAGAGTTCACTTATAATAACAGTTATCATTCTAGTATTGGGATGGCACCTTTTGAAGCGTTGTTTGGTCGAAGATGTAGAACTCCGTTATGTTGGCATGAATCTGGTGAAAGTGTAGTAATGGGACCTGAACTTGTTCGTGAGACTACTGAGAAGGTGAAGTTGATTCAAGAAAATATGAAAGCTGACCAAAGTAGACAGAAGAGTTATCATGACAAGAGAAGGAAGGATTTAGAATTTCAAGCTGGTGATCATGTGTTTTTGAGAGTTACACATGTGACTGGTGTTGGACGAGGATTGAAGTCTAAGAAGCTCACTTCTCATTTTATTGGACCGTATCAAATTTCGGAGAGAGTGGGGAATGTTTCATATAGAGTGGCTTTACCGCCTAATCTTTCGAATTTTCATGATGTGTTTCATGTGTTGCAACTTCTGAAGTATATTTCAGATCCATCTCATGTGATTCATATGGACGATGTGCAAGTACGGGATAATCTTACGATGGAGACGATGCCTGTATAGATCACGGATCGTGAAATGAAGAATCTAAGGGGCAAAGAGATTGCCTTGGTTAAAGTGGTTTGGCTAGGAGCTTCTGGTGAAAGCATGACTTGGTAGTTGGAGAGCAAGATGCGAGACTCATATCCTGAAATGTTTGATTGAGGTAAATTTTCGAGGACGAAAATATTCTAAGTGGGGGAGAGTTGTAACGCCCGTAATTTAATTAATTATTTAATTAAATTATTTTTGGAATATTTGTGAAGATGCGTTATAATTAATTGGATTTAATTATTTTATTAAGTGGTGAAATAATATTAGAAGTATAATATTATTTGATGTGGGCTTGTTTTTAAAGGAATAGAAGTAATAAGGGGGTGTATTAGTTTTAAGCCCCAAAAGGAATAAAGAATAATAGGGTTATTTTATTGTTGTTAGAAGGAATAGAAGAGAAAGAAGAAGTAGAAGAATAAGGATTGAGAGGAGAACATGCAAGATGCTGGAAAAAGTGGAAAAACGGCAAGAACGTGAATTCAATGGGAAATTGTAGAGCGACCTTCAATCCAAGATAAGGTTGGGGTTCTGACTCTATAATTGGGTTCATGATGTTTGGTATGTGGGGTTAGAGATGATTGTTGTCTTGTTCTTGAATTGAAAATATATGATTGTTGTATGATGAGAATTGATGAATTTTAGATGAATAATGATGTCATGATGTTGTTTCATTGATGTAGTATTATAGGATGATTATAGGTGATGAATTGTCATGATTATATTAAGTTTTAGGGCTTTAAGTATGAATCCCGTAGTGAGATGCAGGGAAGAAAAAACACAGAATTATGCAGGGCAGAAAAACGCAGAATTATGCATGAAGGATATCAGAAGTTGCTGTATTAGGACAATAAATTAAATTGGAGATAGAGTTAGTCGTAATGTTCTTAGTTAGGTTGATATCAGGCTAATAATTAAAATAGTAAGATTATTAGAAAGTAGAAGTTCTGATGGTAGAAGTTGTGTTGGTTAGAAGTTGCGTTGGATTATTAGAAAGTAGAAGTTCTGATGGTAGAAGTTGTGTTGGTTAGAAGTTGCGTTGGATTATTAGAAAGTAGAAGTTTTGACGGTAGAAGCTATGTTGGTTAGAAGTTATGTTGTCAGAAGTTGTGTTGGTCAGAATTTGTATTGGCCAGAAGTTGTGTTGTTAGAAGTTGTGTTGTCAGAAGTTGTATTGGTCAGAAGTTGTGTTGTTAGAAGTTGTATTGGTCAGAAGTTGTGTTTTCAGAAGTTGTGTTGTCAGAAGTTGTGTTGGTCAGAAGTTGTGTTGGCCAGAAGTTGTGTTGTCATAAGTTGTGTTGGTTAGAAGTTGTGTTGGTTAGAAGTTGTGTTGGTCAGAAGTTGTGTTGGTCAGAAGTGGTGTTGGACGTTACGTTAGTTTTGTACAGAATGATGAAGGTTAGATGCTTAGAAGCTGATGTTTGAACTATAACAGTAGGAATAGTGACGGTAATGACGTAAGAGTTACAGAATATCAGTATGAATTGCTGTGGAATTAATGTACAACTGAGTTGTTAGTGAGAAGTTATTAATGATATTGTGTTGATGATTTATAATAAGTAAATGATGTTTGATGAATTATTATGATGATATGAGATGTTGATGCCGAGACGTTGAGATGCTTTTAAGATGTTGTTAATTTGAGATGCTTTTGAGATGTTGTTAATATGAGATGTTGTTAACTTGGATGTTGTTATTACATTCATGGTTGTGTCGCATACATTGCATTTTTTAGATGGAGCTTATGCTCGTTGAGATGGCCTGTATTGGCGAATTTTGAGATGAAGGCTTATGCCTTGTTTATGCCTCTATTAATTGGCAAATTTTTGAGATAGGAGTTCTGCTCCAATGGTACCACATGCATTTGCACAGTATTGAGTCGCATTATATGTTGCACCCCAAAATTTGCCCTCTCATGTTTTCCAAAATATTCCCCCTGCATGGTTGATCACAAACCCTTGCCTAAGGAAAAAGAAATTTTTTGAGTGGTGCTTTAAGCATTTCGATTGGCATTCTTTAAGACTCTTCGATTGGCATTCTGAAGGAGCATTTCGATTGGAACTCTGAAGAAGCATTTCGATTGGCATTATGAAGGAGCCTTTCGATTGGCATTATGGACAAGTATTTCGATTGGCATTATAACAGTGTCCTTCGATTGGAATTCCAAAAGGTCCATTCGAAGAGGCATTCAAAGGGTCCATTCGAAGAAGCTTTCGAAAAGCATTTGAAGGAGGTCATCAGCCCATTCGAAAGGGAGCATTCGAAGGGTGCCATCAGCCCATTCGAAGGAGGTCATCAAGAGGGCACTCAAGTCAAAAGCGTCCAGGTTCATTCAAGAGACACAAATGTTTCAAAAAAGGAAATTATTTAATGTGTCCGTTTATTGTCTCATGGCATTTAATGGCCTGTTTAATGGTTGTCTCCTGCCATTACTGCACCCTCACACCCCTATAAATACAGAGGCCAGTATACATATCCACACAGGAAAATCACACGAAAATCAGAGGAAAATTACACAGAAAATATACACACGAAATATACAGAAAACTCTGCAGAAACAAAACAGGGAGGAGTTGGAGACGCTACCCACCACAGGCTGTGCTAAAGCAATCCTTCAACAAAAGCATCCACGCCCCAGAAATCCCAGATCGAAGGTTCCTACATCCAGGAAGCGTCCAAATCGAAGTCCAGTCTGCTGGTAAGAAAGGGTAAATTATCCAACCTTGTTTTTTGCATAACATATCATTACTTGTTGTTACTTTCGATTTTCCATCCTAGACAGGATCGAAAGGCCTGGGTTTGACACCCAGGTCATGTTTTTCGTTTGCTAACATTTGCTACAGACATAGCCTGAAGAAACCCAGCAAGCGCAGGATCGAAGGGCCTAGGGTTCGATACCCAGGCCCTGCATTTTATTTCGCTCACATACTTTTTCAGGTATAACAGCCCAGATCGAAGGAGACACCTTCTCTGGATCGAACCCATCAGCATGCTGGATCGAAGGAGGCATTTCATTCCTGGATCGAAAGCCATGACCTCCATGATCAAAAGAAAATCCTCTTCCCTGGATCGAAGGCCACTCACGCTCTGCTGTTTGGCCCAATCGAAAGGACCACGACCCCCTCTGGATCGAAGCTTCTATTTCTCTCCTTGGGTCGAAACTCCCGTTTTCTCCTTGGATCGAAGGATTCCCCTTGAATTTTATTTTTGTTTTCATAGACTTCCTTTTAATTAACATTAAAATAAAAAAACCACAAAAACATTAGGCTAGTTCTTTTTCTATTAAATTAACTTTGTTAATTAACCTTTAATCATCTTAACATTTTTCCAAAACTAAAATTAAATAGATTTAGATTATTTTTCTCAAAATAAAATAAAACAACAAAAAGAGTTCTTATTCTTAGGATTTTTTTAGATTCACGCGCGTTTATTTTACTGGGATGTAATAGCTTTAGCTAAGACCCTTTACTGCTTTTTATTCCCCAATTTTGGACATGTAAATAATCCCCCTCCCCGAAAGCCTTGTAATAGCGTAGGATTTACAATTCTCGCACTTTAAATTCCTGTACATATATTAACTGCTTAGATGTATGCTAACTAAGATTGCATGACAAGATCCGTCCTAACGTAAAATCAACAGTAGCTCACCATAACATGTACAAAGATAACATAAACTGAAAAATTGACACACTCGCACATGCCACTCCTAGGGTACACCTCACTTGGTTGCCTCAAACGTGGTCATTAAGTATAGGATGTTTTAGAGGTCGTCCTTTGTACCAAGATCATAATTTGCCTCGAAATGGTTGCCTCCATAAAAATGATCTAAGACATTAGGATTACCACTAAAGCGACCTAACGTTGCTTTAGTGACCATACGTCCCTAAAATCGAATTGACCCGAAAACTCCAACGACGGTGCTACCTACTCCTCAATAGTAGGATAGTACCGTCTAAAGGAAATTTGCACAATTAAATTCCTTTTTGAGTAGGTAGAGGTTCGTAAGTACTTGCTCTCTTTTAAAAACAAAACAAAAACTTTTCGCACTTACACTTTCTTCAAAAACAAAATTCTTTTCAAAAACCACAATCACAAAGAAAAGCAAACCTTTTGAAAACATAGTGAGCAAGTACCTAAGAGCCCGTGGATAACCACGGATAGAAAGGGTGCTAACACCTTCCCTTTCTATAATCTACCTCCCGAACCCGAGAAACATCTCGAAAAGGAATTTTTCTGTGCTTTTGTCCTTTCCCTTGTTGGATAAAATAAAAGACGGTGGCGACTTTGCTTACCGCGACACTTTGCAAAAACAAACGCAAATGCGAACCAGCATTCCAAAAACAGTCAGTTCTCGTTCCCACCGATCACATTATATGATTGCATAAAGAAGTGTATTTTGATGTTGATAAATGTAGATTTATGTTGTAATTATTGTTGATTATGAGATGAGAAGTGGTGATGTTATTGATCTAATTTAATATATTAATTATCATGCACTTTATTATATTGTTAGATATCTCACCCCTTCTGTTTGAATGTTGCCCTTATGTTGGTAACGTGCAGGTAATCGAGAGTGAAGTTTGTATACCTTCAGTAGTTCGAGTCGGTGTCATTGCTCTGATATGTAACACTCAGGGGGATGAACGCTTGTTGTTTTTGATTGTTGATTTTCAGTTGTTGAACGTTAAATTGATTATTATTAAATATGTGTTGTTTTGAAGTTACTGTTTTGTTGTTAGAGATGTTATTAAGAATTCCGCTGCGTAGATGTTGAGTTATTTAATTAAGGATGTTATGATGATGGTTCATCCGATGTTTTGAAATTGTTATATATCCACGATGAATGCAATGAATTTGATAGAAGAATTTGTGACGTCCCGATTCGTTTGCATGAATGATTTTTATAATTCTGATTTATTTATATAATTGCTTGGGGTAGAATTGGGGTGTTACAAATCACCGTCACCCAAACCAAGACATCCCCAAAGGAGCCCTTCCCCCGATGGGACAACGATGCTCGAAGGGGAAATAACTATCAGTCCCCGCCTTCATCCTCTGAAGAAAGTGACGATGACGAACCCCACGTCCCGTTATCAAGAGAGATCATAGAGACCCGGCTCCCAGACAGCCTACAAAAGCCACCCCCGCTGGGAACATATGACGGTACGATTGATCATAATGAACACATAGAGAATATCGACGCCCTCCTCAATTATGGAGGGGTCAGGGACGCCATCAAGTGTGGACTGTTCCCAACCACCCTGAGGAAAAGAGCCATGTCTTGGTACATAAGCCTCACAGACGAGTCTATTACCTTCTGGAAACAACTAGGGAGGATGTTCCCGAGGCACTTCACCTCCTCCTATCGACATCCAAAATCAGAAGCTTCACATGAAGAAATTATCTAGGATAGACATGAATCTCTGCGAGCATATATTGATCACTTCAATAAGGAAGCAGTACAGGTCTCCACAACCGACACCATGAAGAAATAACTTCTTGAATGCAGACTCCATCCATATAGCGACTTTGAAAAAGCGGTGGGAAACGAATTATCAACCATGCTCGAATCCCTCCTCCTCAAGGCTCAAGCATACATTCAATACAAGGAGAAAGAAGCCGCCAACAATTCCAGGGAGTCAAGACACCGAGAAAGTGCCAAGTCCTCAAGAAGTGACGAGCCCTTGACATCCCGTTGGGAGGGAGAAAAGAAGCGGGAAGAAAGATCCCAAGACTCCAAAGATTACAAGGGGGTTACTGGTCGATTTCATGACTACAACCCTCTGACTACTTCGAGGGAATGTATCCTGTCTGAATGTGCCAATTCTGAGTTCAAATAGGCTGGGGTGCGCTTCCCCCGACAGACACCATCCAAACCCGGAACTGATAAGAGAAAATACTACAAGTTCCATAAAATCCATGGTCACAATACCGATGATTTCATCCATTTCAAGGATGCAATCGAAATACTAATTAGATACGGGACTTCAAAAAGTACAAGAAGAAAGAGGGTGCCCGCGAGGAGGCTTCAAAAACCAAGAGCGTTGAAGAGGGGAAGGAGTCCCCCGACAATAGCGTTATGCCGATCACCATGAGTATCTCACGACTAGAAGATTTCTATTTCCCAGACATGGAGAACGTCCCATTGTACTTCTCCTCTCACGGTCATTAGGATTCATTCCCCATTGCGATGGTCATCTCCGGTGGGGGATTCAACAAACACATAGTGGGATCCGTAAAAAGAAGTTTCGATCAACTTATTAAAGCCAACTCTGACATGGATGCCACACTGGATAAATTTCGAGGAGGCTCTCATCCCCTCGCTTTTTACAAGGAATAATTGTCGGGCATAGCCCCCAACTCAACCATCCCACTGCTCGAGAGAGCTTGCATGGAAAACTTTGATGTTCGACGCATACTAGTAGATCAAGGGAGCTCGGTGGACATCATATACACCCAGTTGTTCACTACCCTACAGCTGCATGAAAGCCACCTGACCCCGTACATGGGCTCAGAACTTCAGGGCTTCAATGGGGCCAGTACCAAACCCTTGTCGAGATCATCGTCACCTTCGGAAGAGGGGTAACCACCAGATCCATCAAGACTCAATTTCTGGTAGTGGATTTCCCGTCTCTCTATTAATGTATCTCCGAAAGGCCCACTCTGGCTGAACTGATCGCGGTGCCTTCCACCGTACACCTTAAAATGAAATACTACACTGCAGAGGGTTTGGTCGCCACCCTCCACAGGGACGTTCGGGCAGTAAGAAGATGTTTTGGAGCTTCGTCCAGAGGTCTGAGTTCCATCGACGCTCAACCCTGAACAGCCATTGACCAATTACAACTTAAGACAAATAAAACAAAGAATTTTTGTAAATTCATAAAAATTACATTAGGAATGAGTAATTTCTCCGAATAAGAACCATCTCCACACTGTGAGTTTAACATTCCAAACAACATCTAAAAAATTCCAATGATCGCTCCTAATAATGATACCATTCCTCATGTTCCACAAATTCCAACAAACTGCTAACCACACGTAACCGACTTTGCCTGCCCTCACTTTCTTCGACCTACAAAAATAGGACCAATGCAAAAAACTCCCCTTGAAAATATTATTTAGAAGTTTCAATTCTTGAAAGAATATATATATATATATATATATATATATATATATATATATATATATATATATATATATATATATATATATATATATATATATATATATATATATATATATATATATATATATATATATATATATATATATATATATATATATATACGAATTACAATCATATACATAATGTGATCAATTGAATCTGCCTCTTAGCAATGTGATGTGTTTGGTTAAAATCTTGAATTGTAATATGTGGGTTTTCCCTCTTTTATGATTGTGATTCAGGCTATATCACCATCCACTGTTGTCCCTCTCTTTAAAAATAAAATACTTAAGACGACGTCATTTTTAATGAAATAAGAACATAAACTGAAACTGCTAGGATTTGAAGAATGTACCATATTAAAAACATAAAAAAGAGTTCTATGGATGGGATATGATATAGGGTAATATAAATCATAGACATTCTTGGGACTAGATCAATGGAAAAATCCTCTCCCTGCTCTGTTGAAGAGACGTGACATCTTCGAGAAAGACTTATAGAAATTCACATATTATGGGAATTTGTGAGACATTCATCTTTTCGCTTGAAATGGTGAGAATTAGGAGAAGAACATATTCAAGCTTGAATAACCCATTAACCGTATTGACCATACCTTTTAAAAGAGTGGATAACACATCTACAGGTGTGGCTTCATCGGTTGGAATAAAGATTGCTTTTTCCTTGCATCTGATGTACACCGAATTGGAAGAGAGTTAATCCATCCCTACAACTACGTGGATATTCTTAAATGGAAGACATATAATGTCAATTAAAAATATTCATCTGTTCACCGATACCGGACAATCTTCGCTTACCCATTTTGTCTCTATGATATTATCTATAACAGTAGTTACTAGCATAGAAGATTTCAAAGGAATCGCCTCTAGAACAAACGAATGTGCGCACTTGGTCGATATGAAAGAATGAATTGCTTTGCAATAAAACAATACAAAGTAAGGTTGATTATTTAGATAACATGTACCAACAATTAACTCATTTCTACCGTTGGCTTTCTTGGCATCTAGGGTGTAGACTTGACCGATACTTTTTCCTTGCGCTCTTCTCTTTGGCCTATCCTTTTCTATATAGCCTTGCTTGTTACACAGAAAACTTTTCCTCATCCCTTTCTTGAATTAACCAAAATGATACTTCCGACACTTATCACACTTAGGTTGTTGTTCAGATATTCTACCTTAGTGTTACTTCCCCTTGGAAGCTGAACTCTTGGCATGGTGACTAGGTTTGCCTTGGTCTCTTCTATTTTGTTTGAATTGTTCTCTTTCCAGTTGGATTTTCTTAAGGATATTTTCATCAACATAGCATTGCCTCAACAGTTCATCATAGTTTGTCAACTCCATTTTAGATATATTGTGCTCTATTTATCTACTAAGCCTAAATAGCAATTGGTCAATTTTCCACCTCTCGTCTGGTGCATATATCGCTTACATAGAGTAGGTAGCCATGTCCTTGAACTTCTAAGCATATTTCTCCATTGTCAAGATTCCATGTCTTAGGTTATAGAACTTTAATTCCTTATGTGCTTGGAGAGTGTTCAAAAAAATACTTCTCCAAGAAAACCGCCTTGAAGCGCTCCTACTTCTTAGGGATTCCTTGAGTTGTCATGAGAGTCGAAGTACCGTGTAACACCCCAATATTTAATACTTTATTTTTTGGCGTATTTTAGTTTAATTAATTAAGTTTAGGAATTTTGAGTCGAGTTTTATAATAATAAAATATCTCTAGAAGTGGAAATCGGGGATTATTAATAAGTTGAATTTAAGCTAATTATTTGAGTATTTTAGTTGATTTATTGTATTACTTGAAGAGGGGTCAAAATTTAATTAGAATTATTATTAATTATAATTGAATTATTTAATATTAGAAATAATAGAGATAATGGAGAAAATTAGATATTAGTGTTATTTTAATTAAACTAGGGTGATATTTAATTTAAATAATAAAATAATAGAAAATATGATTTTTAGGAAAATAGAAAGAATAAGGGTGTAAGGAGAATTAAAGGGTGAGATAAGAATTTGGTTAACTAGATTAATAATGATAATAGAAAAGGGTGAGAGAAAAAAGGGGTGGTCAATACGTCCTTTGGAAAAAAGATGAAGAAATAAATCTAGGAGATGTAATGGAGGGTGAATTAATTATATATAGCTGGTAAAATAGAGGGATAATGAGGATTCCTTTTCCTCACGTCTTCTCCCTTTTCTTTTATCTGGGATTTATGTTTGTTGACAAAAAGAGTTTGAGCAAAACCATTTAAGGCGATCCATTGATAGGTTTCCCTTTATTTTAATTTATATGTCATGCATTATAATTTGATATGTTGATACTGATTTGATGACCATGTTGATGCCTTCTGATAAGAGAAGGTTAGTTGTATGATCGGTGGTGATGGCATAAGACAAAAATATAAAATTAGAACAGTTGTACCCTAATTGTTATGGTTGTTTGTCTATGAGTTGTAGATCTGTTCAACTGGGCAAAAATTAAATAATCAAAAGTATAACAATAGAAAAAGTAGGCAAGAGTTGAAAATCGAAAATCGAAAAATCTATATTTCAAACATATTTTTTTCGTTTTAAATTGTTCTCTTTCTTTTATTATCTTTTTCTTATCATCTCAATTACAATGCTTATTATACTAAACAAAATTAAAATATATATAATCTAATATTATTTAAAAAAATCCATCAATGTCTCGTGCACCGCGCTAGTCTCAGTCTAGTTCTATATAAACTTCCTATAATTTTCTCACATTTTTCATAGGAAATGGTTTCTTAGGAATGTTTGAGTTTCACAATATAGCATCCAAGATATATAATGGTGGATTGATGTGTTGGCAATTTCTTAAGCATAGTTAATTTATGAATGTAGCACATAGATTCGTTATATGTTGATTGAGAAACTATACCCCTTGGTTCTTTTATAAAATCGAGGGAAAAGATTATTTCATTTTTAATTAAAAAAATATAAAATATGGTCTTTTCCCTCAATTTTATTAAAAATTGAGGTAATATATTCAAATAAAGGATAATGTGTTGTTTCTTTTTTCAATTTGTTACCATTCCATTGTAACACCCCACGCATACATTGCCTAGGATATATGTATATGGCATTAATATGGTACACAAAACATTCAAACACAAGCAGCGGAATAGATATAAGTATTAGTACATATTACAAATTTTTGCTGAAATTGTCATGGCCAAATTATACAAATCCCAATAAGTACTAATACATGATCCAAGGTACATAAAGTCAAAATACAGAAGAGTAGGATAACGCCAAGAACATCACCGACAAGCTAAGCCATCTTACCCTTGCCATGATCCTGCCTCGAACTACCTGAAAAAATGATAATTGGAATGGGGTGAGATTACTAAATCTCAGTGAGTCTCCTTATCTTAAGGATTCGCTCAGTACTACAGGGTGCATGCATTTGAATGAATTCACCGAGAATCTGAGGTTTTATCTCACAGTCAGGTACAAATACACAACAACAGTACACCTCCATTGAAATTCCCATAACTATCCAATGAGGCAACAAGAAAACATAACCGGCACAAAGCCACAAACAATTGGCACAAGGCCCGACACAACAACCACAAATTATGCAGACTCATACTCGTGTATGGGGAATCCAAAAGTATGTTCTACCTTCTCAATAGACTACACATTCACAGCCTCGATGAGTCACCCTATGCATCGCATCAAGAGACTTGTACCAGCATACGTCGTGATGAATCAGATCATTCCTAATTGGAATTCCATCAGCGATGAGTTAAACTCCAAGGTGACAAGCCTAATGGTTTCACTACATGGCACCATTAGAGGTGAGTCCGAAGTGATATTGCCTATGTGGAATCACATCCATTCACCATACCAAGCACGCCGATGTGATCCCCACACGTGGGGAAATGCCCTAAAGGACCCCCAACTACACATCCTAATGCTAGCTCAGGTGCGTATGACATACCCAGAATACACAGCAAGGTATCCCAGAACACACAATAAGGCACAAACTAAAGAACACATATCATTAGTCGTGTTCATAAGTGATTTACCATCTATTAGCAGGTCTACTTAGATTCAAGCATATATCATGCAATTAAGCACATCAAGCCACACATGCAAATACATCCGAACATTCAACCAAAACGAACGGGAACATACATATGATCATATCACAATATTTATCATATAATGCATATCATAAATAACATTCATGTACATTCGAAGAGCATATGTAGCAGTACATTATGATCCTTTCATGTACTCCAAATTAGAGGTAAAGGCATATGGTTAATTCATAACCATGTAAAGGATCGAATAAGTTTCACATCTCCTAAAAAGGGTCTTATATCCTTTCACAATCAACTTTTCCCATTCATCTTTAATAAAGATCTTAAATTCTTCATGGTTATACCAAGCGTTGTTGAATCTAAAGGGCTTTGGGCCCAATCAATCTTTCAGGAATTAAGCCAAATTACCATAAGTAGAAAAGTTGTTGATTATGCAAAATAACATTGCACGCATTTTAAACTTTTCCACAGATTATACATCATCAACTTCAACGCCTTTATCCCACAAAAGTCGTAAATCTTTAATTAATGCATTAAGATAAACATCTTTGTCGTTACCAGGTTGTCGTGGTCCAGAAATCATCATACTAGACAAAATATACTTGCACTTCATGCACAACCAAGGAGATAGATTGTAAACAGTGAGAAGAACGGGCCACGGAGAATTATTAGGCTAAGATTACCAAAGCAGTTCATTCCATCAGTGGCAAGCCCAAGCCTAAGGTTTCTTGGCTCAATTCTAAAATTCTGAAATAAAGAATCAATTTTCTTCCATTGCAAAGAATGAACTACATGGCAAATGTTTGCATCACGTTTTCTTTCATCTGCGTGCCATCTCATATTCTTTGTATCATTTTAATTAGCAAAAAAGTATCTTAAATCGTGAAATTATTGGCAAGTACTATAACACTTTAGCAGGAGGATGCTTCCTACTACATTGTCATCACCATTATTGGCATTCATCTTGTAACGTGACACACCATATTTCAGATATTGATTCAAGTCTTCGTACTCTTTCATATATAATATGCAATCATTAGGGCATGCATGTATTTTGAAATACTCCAAATCCTTTGGACACAATATCTTCTTGGCCTTATAAGAACGATGCGACAAATTGTTATCTTCGGGTAACATTTGCTTTAGCAAATCAAGTAACTTCTTAAAACTTTTATACGACCATTCATTTTTTGCCTTCAGATTAAACAAATATAACACCGCACACAATCGTGTAAAACTCGTGCATCCCTTATAGAAAGGTGTGTCTTTACCCCTACATAAAGTATCATAAATATGAGCATTCTTAAAATAAGATTCTCCAACATCACGTAACATATCCTCTAGTTGATCATCCATATTTTCATCTTCATCCACTCTTTGAATTTGTTACGCCTGACTTCCCTTATTATCCACCTCACCATGCCACATTCATATTGTATATGATTGATATATACCAAAAACACATAAATGATGGAATATTTCATCCTTTATACCTTTACGGATATTCCCGCATTTAACACAAGGACAATAAAAGATACCATTATTATTGGGGAGATTTTTATCAGCATATTCAAGGAATTCACGGACTCCATTCTCATAAACCGAACCTAATCTACTGTCTTTCATCCAACTACAGTCCATAACAACTTCTGAAATTTATACACGAATAATAATGTGAATGACACACCAAAATCTAAACCAAAAACTATAACTCTAAACCTTAAGCATATGAATGTAATATTTATGTTCACTTTTAAATCCAATAGAACAGCTAACAAACAACATATATATCTACCAAGTACAATATACATGAAGATCTAACAAATGACATATATATCTACCAAGAACAATACATATGAACAATATATTTGAAAAGCTAAGAAACGGAACAAACAGAACGGCTAAGAAAGGTATATTATTTTTGTTCAGCTCTATATCCAACAACACAGCTAACAACAATGAACGAAAAAAGGATGAAGATTACTGTATGTTGAAGATGAGGACGAGAACAGGAATGAAGATGCTGAAGATTTGCGATTGAAATGAACAAGAATGAACATGTTGAAGATTTCGATTGAAGATGAAGAGTACTGATGTCGTCTCTGGTTCGCTTGATCGCCTAGGGCATCTTATGAAAGAAAGGGGGATTAAGTTGTTTTAATTTATCAGTAAAATCTTTGATCGCGGTTAAACAACAGATTCGCAGTAGAAGTATAAACAATATAACAACGGTTGAGTCAACCACCGTAGTGACATCCCTTTTAATTTCTATTTAAAAAAATAAAAAATAAAAGGTGTGCCTTAATGTTAAAGGAATAAATTATTTGACGAAGCTGGGGTTCGAATCCAAGAAAGCTTGATATTATGAACACGGTTATTACAACAACTGTTGTTATAACCTAACAATTTTTAATAAAAAAACCAAAAAAATGTTAGCGTCTGAAATTAGAGATGTCACCACGATATTTGAAAGAACTGTGGTGAATTGAGCGTTTTTGTTATGCATTTTGTAGTAATGAACATTGTACCATGTTAAAACATTAGAAAAAATATCTTTAATTATTTTCCTATTAAATTGGTATAATGTGTATATTCAACTAACAATAAACAATAATAATTTTATTTGTAAAAAAATGATTAATATTTTAATTTGGCCTTTATTCAAGTCATTGTTTATTTTTAAACTACCAAAATAAATAGTCATTGTTTATAATAATTTTATTTTTAAAAATTAAGAGCATAATTGTAGCAAGTCATTGTTTATGGGGTCTCATGTTTAGGTTTACATAACTTTCCTTTCTATTTCTTAATAGATGCGTGGAAAAAGAATCCGATGTTATAATATTTGTTTTCCCATTTAAAAAAATAAATACAGTAGTTTACAACTTGCTTATGTACGTCACATGATAGCATTGTTCTTCTTGGAAGCTACCCTCTATTTGACTACAATGGACATTTATAACAAATCAATGTATTAAAATAATTTTTCTTATTAATCATCATAAAATAAGACTATGCATTCTATTAGTAAAAAAAAGGACTATGCATTCTCAACTCATTCTATAAATACGTGGAACAATACACATCTTTTTTCATACAAAGTTTTCCTACAACTCAAACCCATTTCAGTTCTTGATCATCTTCTCTGCATATTCAGAAAAAGAAACCAACACATTTAAGTATGTCGTCAAATTTTGAGATTCCAACGAGTAAGTACACCTCAATATTGGGTGCTAAACTTGATAAGCTTCCTAATCAAGATGAAGCTATAGAGCTATTTCAAATATGGAAGAAAGAACATGAACGAGTCTACAGTGATCTAGAAGTGACGGCAAAGAAATTTGGCATATTTGTTACAAATTTGAAGTATATCACAGAGAGTAATGCAAAGAGAGACTCATCTCATAGCGTTCTTCTCGGTCTGACCAACTTTGCTGATTTGAGCTTCATGGAGTTCAACGAAACATACATGACCATGAACACTGACACCATTGATATTGCGAACAATGAAGTTGTTTATGACTCAACATCTAGTGATCCACCTTCATCCTTGGACTGGAGGTCGAAAGGAGCTGTCACTCCAGTGAAGGATCAAGGAACGTGTGGTAAGTTGGTTGTGTTAGATACATATGTGTTTTTCGTAATTCATATCGCATTCTACTCTCACACGCAAATTAATACTTCCTTAGGTTGCTGCTGGGCATTCGCATGTGTTGGAGCCATAGAAGGAATAGTTCAAATAAAGAAAGGGAAGCTTATAAGACTCTCAGAGCAAGAGCTTCTAGATTGTGTACCAAATGCAGGTTGTAATGGAGGAACTAAGACTGATGGATTCAAATGGGTAATAGGAAACAAAGGGGTTGCAAGAGAAGATGATTATCCTTATACGGCAAAGAAGGATGTTTGTAGATCCGGCCAGGTTCTTAATTTCTATCAATTTTACTATTATATAGTTTCTATAATCACACATTAAAAAGTAGTGGTATTGATTCATATCATCTCCTTCTTTTTTTATGAAATGTAGATTTCAAACAGTGCAAATAGTAATATTGATTCATATTATCTCGTGGAGAGAACTGACAGGGGACTATTGGGTGTTGTTGCTAAGCAACCTCTTAGTATTAGTATTTATGCGAAGTCTCCCGAGTTTCAACTTTACATCGGTGTAAGTGGTTATATAATATAGAGTTCTTATCTTCTTATTCATGTCCACTCTTTGTTTTGTTAAACACCTAGCTATATGATCAAGGTTTTAAAAAAGTTTTTGGTAACAAAAGATGCTAATATTGTTATCTACCATTTTTATTTTGAGAACAAAAATTAAAATAAAAAACAGTTATGATGGGGACAAAATGCCATTATTCAAATATATAATTTTTTTTTACATTTGTTAATCAAGAACATATTTATCCATTAACAGGGAATATTTAGAGGGGAAGATTGTCCGGAAACTTTAGAGATAACTCACAGCATGTTAATAGTGGGTTATGATTCTATAGCCGGTGAAGATTATTGGATTGTGAAGAACTCATATGGAGGAACATGGGGAATACATGGTTATATGTATATCAAAAGGAACACTAATAAAAAGTATGGAGTGGCTGCAATCAATGCATGGGCTATAGACATAGTCAAAAATAAATAAACATATGAGAAAGTAAACTAATTTATTTTACTCGTTCTCCAAGAAATAATTAAAAGCAAGATTTACGGTTTTCCCAGTCTAGAGTATGTTATGTGGTTATTCTTGATGTTGTTTTGAATATGTTCTCTTGTTCATGATTGTTATTCTTGATGTAACATAGCAGTCATGATTTTAAAATAGTTGGTATTTTGTGATTAGTAGTCTCTTGCTCCTATACGTGAGTTAGAGAATTCAAAATTTCTCCGTTCTTGAAAAGAAAATATTTGTATCTGAATTGTTTTTAAATAAATGTATATGTTGTGATAATTTAAAAGAGAATATATTTATTTAAAAGACATTTCTACTTTTTTTATAAGAAAAGAGAATATATTAAACTAACAATGACTACAAGAGATACTCATCTCAAGATATAAAATAACAAAGACCAAATTACTTACAACAATTGGGTTTTAAAGTCAAACTAGACAAACAAAGGTCTCGATTTACATCTTCCAACTCAAATGAGGAATAAAATCATCAAATTTTTGTAGTCTTTAAACCAATTCAATTTGTTGTAATAATAGAGTTTCTATAATCATAAATGAAGTGATCAGATTATTTAACTTTTTATTATACTGAGTTTAAAAGGAGAATTAAATTATATGATCGAATGAAGTAGTGTTAAGGTTAAATTTATTTTGTAGAGAAACCTTCATTTCCGTGTATTACTATCAGAAAGATAAGGATTTATTTTACAATCGTATCTCACATTATTCATTTTATATAATAAAACTATAAATTTCTTGATAACAAATAATCGGTATATACATCCTTGATTGCAAATAAATTTGTTGCGTTGTCGACAAGCTATATGATATCAAGAACAATATACAAAATTGGATAGAGACCGGCGCGATGTACAGGGTAGAGATAAATTTTTTAAGTAGTATTATAAATGTAGATTTTGAATTTATCTATAATATAAAAAAATTAGATATTCTGGGAAACACAATAATAATCTCTCCTCTTTGCCATCCATCTTACCAATTGAGGGGCATTTTGTGTCCAAAAGTTACTTTTTGCAACTAAATTGTACTTTTGATTATATGGCAAACATATTTACTATGAATTGTGTACAAATATGACACTATTTGATTAACATATTACACTCTTCCCCAACACTCACTTTTTCTTAACAAACTTCACTTATCTCTCATATGAACCTTCATACGCCAACCTCACTTCTCACTCATCACATTCCACGTCTCTTCTTTATATTGTTCAGACTCCAAAAAAACCTTCACTTTCCCTCATCTTCCACTGTCACAAATTGATTTTTCGATGACCTCCATACTCTTTCAATGCAGTTGCGATGTCTTCCAACTTCAAAATGACAAGACCTTATGAAAGTGTCAAAGACATCA
Organism: Vicia faba; assembly: GCA_948472305.1. Taxonomy (NCBI): domain Eukaryota; kingdom Viridiplantae; phylum Streptophyta; class Magnoliopsida; order Fabales; family Fabaceae; genus Vicia; species Vicia faba. Next base: position 1,678,697,250 of record OX451736.1, on the reverse strand, counting down.
ATGAAAGTAAGGAGTTTTAGAAAATAGTTGTTCGGGTTCATCACAAATGGAGTGTTATATCAAGGAATAAGGAACACTTTGAAATGATTCTGGTTGATAAAGAAGTAAGCATGACCTGGGTTCCATTTATTATATGCAAGAGTGTTTTTTTTGTTTACATGAATTGTTATCCATTTATGTATGGTATCCTGGTTTGTTCTGTTGTTAAGTACATGACTTATGTTGTGTTTTAAAAAATATTTTCGGTATTATGACAGATCTTTACTGTTAAGAATCATGTATGGTTTTCTGAAATTTTCCTTCTTTTATATTATAGATGTTGCTATTCTCATAAACAGATATTGAATGTTAAAGATTTTTCATTACTTCTGAAAACTTTTATGAAATATGTTAATGTACTTGACATACATGTATTGTATTTCAGGGTTCTGATATACACTGCAAAGTTTCGGCTGTATTGTAGCAGGCATATGATTCTGTCCTAACCGTGGATAAGACTTATACCATAGCCAACTTTCAAGTTTCATTGAACGACCTTTTGTTCAAGCCTTCCGAACACAAATATATGTTGACTTTAAGAGGTGGTACAAGTGTTGGTGATGAAAACAAATATCAGATACAACCTAAACCACTCAATTTCACTCCATTTATTGATATTATATCTGGAAAAGGGAAGATGGGTGTGCTAATAGGTATGCCTAACTTAATGTGATGCTTGTTTACATTGTCAATTCTATCTTCTTGCAATTGTCTTTCCTGGTTTATTTAAATTTCATAGGATTGGTGATAGAGATTGGTTACACTCAAATTGAAAGTGGGACCAAAAAATAGCATATCAACTTGGTTTTGAAAGATTTAAGGTATGCCCACTTCACTATATGATTGATATAACCAACAATACATAGATGATGGAATATTTAACCCTTTATACCTTTACTGATATTCCCGTATTTAACACAAGGACAATAAAAGATACCACTATTGTTGGGTAGATTTTTATCATCGTATTCAAGGAATTCACGAACTCCGTTCTTATAAATCGAATCTAATCTATTGGCTTTCATCCAACTACAGTCCATAACAACTTCTAAAGTTTATACACGAATAATAATGTGAACGACACACCAAAATCTAAACTAAAAACTATAACTCTAAACCTTAAGCATATGAATATAATATTTATGTTCACTTCTTTATTCAACAGAACAACTAACAAACGACATATATATCTACCAAGAATAATATACATGAAGAGCTAACAAACAGAATATATATCTACCAAGAACAATACAATCGAAAAGTTAAGAAAGGGAACAAACATAACGGCTAAGAAAGGCATAATATTTTTGTTCAGCTCTATATCCAACAACACTTCTAACAACAGTGAACGAAAAAATAAAGAAGAGTGTCGTATGTCGTAGATGAGGACGAGAACAAGAATGAAGATGTTGAAAATTTGCGATTGAAATGAATAAGAATGAGTACCATATCCCCCAATAGAGAGATATTTTCCATGCCAAGCATACAAACTTCTTCTGATCTTGTTTAAAGTTGACTCCCAAGTTACTTTTCTCTTATGGTTAGCCCCCAATTGAATGCCAAGAAACAGAAAAAGAAGATCTTAAGTTCCACAAGACAAAAACTTAGGTGCAGCTTCCAAAAACCCTTCCATTAAATTTATAACAAAAAGTTTTCTCTTAATTAGATTTACTCGAGTGATCGATGTCAATTCAAACCCTCTTAACATAGTCTTGATATTCAAAAAAATTTCCAAGAGCCATCATCAATTTAGATAGTATCATCGGCAAATTAAAACATCTCAAATTGAATGTCCTCCCTGAGTTGGAACCCTTGAAAGTTATATATCGTAATAGTATTTAACATTAGTTCTGCCAAACCATCTGCAATTAATAAAAACAAACACAGTGAAAAAAGATTCCCTGAGGTAATCCTCTTGAAGCCTTAAAATACATAATGGGGATGCCATTAACAAGCATAGAAAGAGAGCTTGTAAAAACTAGTGCATCCATCTAATTTATCCAGATAATACAAAAATTCATCCTTCTCGTAATGTATATGAGATAATCCCAAGAAACACGATGGTAGGCCTTTTTGAAATCGATACACCCGCGCTTATCCCTCTTAGAAAAATAGATTAATTCATTTAGGATCAACATTCCATCAAGCATTTGCCTTTGAAATATAAAGGCTGATTAGAATTGAGATATTAACTTTATGATTACTTTCTTCTATCTAGAGGCCTAAATCTTAGAGATAATATATTATATAATCAGAGTCGCGAATTCTTGTTGGTATCATCTAAAAGTTTATTCTCTATTAGAGGTCATGGGTTCAACACCCACTAACTACAAAAATCTATTAATTTAACAACTTATTTTTAAATACATCAATATAAAATGATTTTATAAACCTTAAAAAATAATTTATATATTTTTCTTGCAATCATTTCATCTATTTCAACATTATTTATATATTTTTGAAAAATAAAATTAATTATATCTACTCAATATAATTATATTATTTAAGTCAATATAATACAAGTTTTGTATGTTATTCCTTAAATCATGAAGTTATATCATTAAAATTGGAGTAAAATAAGAAAAGGAAATATAAAACAAAATTATTAAAAAAATTTATTATGATGATTTGTTGCATAGAGTCCGAGTCATCCGAATGTAGAATTTCTCTCATTAATAAAATAACGAAGATTTAACATTTTTTTTAAAATATAGAAAAAAAAAGAAAGGAAATCTGAAACAAAATTATTGAAAGTTTTTTACTATAATGATTTGTTGCATAGCATCTGAGTCATTCGACTGTAAAATTTCTCCCATCCATAAAAAAATTAGATATTATGGAAAACACCATAATAATCTCTCCTCTTTGCCATCCATTTACCATTTGAGGGGTATTTTGTGTCCAAAAATTACTTTTTGCAACTAAATTGTACTTTTGATTATATGGCAAACATATTTACTATGAATTGTGTACAAATATGACACTATTTGATTAACATATTACACTCTTCCCCAACACTCACTTTTTCTTAACAAACTTCACTTCTCTCTCATATGAACCTTCACACGCCAACCTCACTTCTCACTCATCACATTCCACCTCTCTTCTTTATATTGTTCAGACTCCAAAAAAACCTTTACTTTCCCTCATCTTCCACTGTCACAAATTGATTTTTCGATGACCTCCATACTCTTTCAACGCAGTTGCGATGTCTTCCAATTTCAAAATGACAAGACCTTATGAAAGTGTCAAAGACATCAATGAAAGTAAGGAGTTATAGAAAATAGTTGTTCGGGTTCATCACAAATGGAGTGTTATATCAAGGAATAAGGAACACTTTGAAATGATTCTGGTTGATAAAGAAGTAAGCATGACCTGGGTTCCATTTATTATATGCAAGAGTGTTTTTTTTGTTTACATGAATTGTTATCCATTTATGAATGGTATCCTGGTTTGTTCTGTTGTTAAGTACAAGACTTATGTTGTGTTTTAAAAAATATTTTCGGTATTATGATAGATCTTTACTGTTAATAATCATGTATGGTTTTCTGAAATCTTCCTTCTTTTATATTATAGATGTTGCTATTCTCATAAACAGATATTGAATGTTAAATATTTTTCATTACTTCTAAAAACATTTATGAAATATGTTAATGTACTTGACACACATGTATTGTATTTCAGGGTTCTGATATACACTACAAAGTTTCGGCTGTATTGTAGAAGGCATATGATTTTGTCCTAACCGTGGATAAGACTTATACCATAGCCAACTTTCAAGTTTCATTGAACGACCTTTTGTTCAAGCCTTCCGAACACAAATATATGTTGACTTTCAGAGGTGGTACAAGTATTGGTGATGAAAACAAATATCATATACAACCTAAACCACTCAATTTCACTCCATTTATTGATATTATAACTGGAAAAGGGAAGAGGGGTGTGCTAAAATGTATGACTAACTTAATGTGATGCTTGTTTACATTATCAAGTCTATCTTCTTGCAATTGTATTTCCTGGTTTATTTAAATGTTATAGGATTGGTGAAAGAGATTGGTTACACTCAAATTGAAAGTGGGACCAAAAAATAGAATATCTGAAGATGTGAAAAACACAAGAAGGGGGGGGGGGGGGGGGGTTGAATTGAAAAACTTAGATTAAAACAGCTTAATGACACAGTATTTGTATCCTGGTTCGTTTGATCTCAAACTACTCCAGTCCACCCGTCAAGGTGATTTCGCCTCTCTCCAACGAGGTATTAATCCACTAATCTCAAAGGATTACAACAGCTACTTTAACAACTGTTAAAGTCTTCTTGAGTACAACCACAAACTGGTTAATCTCAACGAAATATTTTACAAATAATTGAACAAGAATGTGTTGTTGTTTTCTAACAAAACAGTATATCACAACTGTGATAATTACACAGGTTAAGCTTAGAATAGAATAAATTTGCTAGAGCTTGAATATGCGTGGTTTGGAATTCTCTGCAAATTGATGTGTGCGTACGTACGTGCTTCTTTCACAAGCAGACTTGTTTATATAGGCAAGGCAGAGACGTTGTCCATAAAGCAAGTTTAATGTTAATAACACACTTTCCTTTTGTAGAAGATCTTGTCTAAATAAAGTCGTTGGCATTTAATTCTGTCTTGAATAATTAATAACGCTTCAGAGTCTTCTTTGCTTTAACCGCTGATAACGCTTCAGAGTGTTGATGACTTGGTTGAGATGTCTTTGTTCAGAATCAGAGTGTACTTGTTTGGGCACAGATTCTAGTCATCAAACTTCAGTGTAAAACCTGTTTTTCTTTCAGCGTGTAATACTTTATTGCTTATCTTCTGATGTTGATTCCATCAGAACTTCTGCATACATAGAACATATTTTTAAGGAGCATATTTGTTCTTTGTATATATTCTTTGTATTTATTTATTCTTTGTATTTTGTTATCATCAAAACTCTAATCAAGGGTTGTAGAATCAAACTATGTTCTAACAATCTCCCCCTTTTTGATGATGACAAAAACCAGATTTTTCAATTAGAGAATAAAGAATAAAAAGTAGAATTAAGAAGAAAAACTCCCCCTGAGTTGATTTCTTCCCTTTAATTCCATGAGTCTTTGAGCATCAGAATTTATCCTGTGTCTTTCATCAGAGTTCTGTACCTGTTCAAGCTTTTTAGAAGAAAGAAATTAAGTAGATCAGAATGTTTGAGACTTATGTCTCAGTAAACCGTTATTGAAAATCTCTTATTCTTTCTCCCCCTTTTTGTTAGTTATCAAAAAGAACATATAATCAGAGCTAAAAAGGATTTATATTAAAAATAGGAAGCAATGATAAGAAGTTCAGAACAATAGCAATGTAGAATAAATATTACAGATAAACAGATTTTGAAAGAGAAATCTAAGAGGGAGGAGGAAGGCGTGTGAACAAAGCTTCTAATAAGCCCTTGATCTGGGTGTTGGTTTCCTCTTGTTTGCTTAACATGCTCTTGATTTCCTGAATTGTAACATCCTGTTTATCAATCCTTTCCTGAATAACAATATCTGCTCTCTTCAGTTCTTCCAGAGTTTGCCTTTCATAGGAGGAAGCTAGAGAATCTTCAGTAACTGGATGCTTCTCAGAGCATTCTGCAATGTGATCTTTTTGAACCAATTCCTCTACAGGAATCATCTCATCTGGAGCAGCAGTCAGAGTGAGACCTTCTGACTCGGGTTGACCTTTGTCTGATGGACGATGTTCTGACCAGGGAGCATTGTCCAGAGGGAGAATATCTTCCTTGAGCAGTTGGCTCAAAACTTGGTCTGTAGACCTTCTGTTCTACCTTTTTACTTACCTCTTCTTTTTCCAGAATGCACGTGGGATGCATTGGAATCCTTGATGGCTTACATTCTGAGAGATCAAATTTCTTCGTAAGTTCTCTGACATATTTTCTCTGATGAATGTAAGTTCCTTCTGGAGTTTGATTAATCTGAATGCCCAGAAAGAATTTTAGTTCCCCCATTAGGCTCATCTCAAACTCTGCCTGCATACATTTAGCAAACTCTTTTCCCATAGAGGGTTTAGTGGATCCAAATATGATGTCATCAACATAAATCTGACATACTAAAATGTCATTATTAACTGTCTTACAGAACAAGGTTGTGTCCACTTTCCCTCTAGTGAATTCCTTTTCCAACAGGAAGTTACTTAGTCTTTCATACCAAGCTCTGGGAGCTTGTTTCAGACCATAGAGTGACTTCTTTAGTTTGAAAACATATTCTAGATTTTTGGAACTTTCAAAACCAGGGGGTTGGTGCACATATACCTCTTCTTCTATATAGCCATTTAAGAATGCACTCTTGACATCCATCTGATACAGAGTGATGCCTTTATTAACAGCAAATGATATTAAAAGTTTGATAGATTCTAACCTGGCGACTGGAGCAAAGGTTTCTGTATAGTCTATCCCCTCTTGCTGAATATAACCTTGTGCTACCAGTCGTACTTTGTTTCTGATGACCTCACCTTGTTCGTTCAGTTTGTTTCTGAACACCCATTTTGTACCAATGACGTTGAATCCTTTTGGTTTGTGAACCAGATCCCATACATCATTTCTGGTGAATTGATTTAGCTCCTCTTGCATTGTCAGAATCCAGCCATTGTCCAGAAGTGCTTCATCAATTGTTGTTGGTTCAATCAGAGAAACCAGTCTCATGAGAGACTCTTCAGAATTTCTGAAAGTAGATCTTGTTCTGATTGGATCTTCCTTCCTTCCTAAAATTGTTTCTTCTGTGTGATCAATGCTGCTTCTAGATGGTCTTTTCTGGAGTTGATCAACAGAAGGTGCTGGATTGCTTGCAGTGACTCTTTCTGATGTTGAGGGAGTGTTTATGTTGAGAGCCTATGATGAGTTGTCTTCAGTACCTGTGAGTTCAACTTCCATACCTGCAAGGAATTCATTCTGCTTTGACTTTTGAGAGTCAAGCTTATCATCAAATCGAACACTGATTGACTCTTCAACAATCTGTGTTTCTGTATTGTATACTCTGTACCCTCTTGAGTGTTCAGTGTATCCTAACATAATACACTTTTGTGCTTTAGAGTCAAACTTGTTCAGATGATTTTTTGTATTCAAAATAAAACATGTACATCCAAATGGATGGAAATAAGAAATGTTGGGCTTTCTGTTCTTCCACAATTCATATGGAGTCTTTTCCAGAATAGGTCTTATGGAGATTCTATTCTGAATGTAACACGCTGTGTTTATTGCCTCTGCCCAGAAGATCTTAGCAACGTTAGTCTCGTTGATCATGGTTCTGGCCATTTCTTGCAATGTTCTGTTCTTTCGTTCTACAACTCCATTTTGCTGGGGAGTTCTAGGACAAGAGAAATCATGCACAATGCCTTTTTCATTAAAGAATAATTCAAAATCTTTATTTTCAAATTCTCCATCATGATCACTTCTGACTTTGACGATTCTAAGATCCTTTTCATTCTGAACTTGGTTGCAGAAGGTAACAAACACAGAGTGTGACTCGTCCTTGTGCCTTAAGAACTTTACCCATGTCCATCTGCTATAGTCATCTACGATTACTAACCCATACTTCTTGCCACTGACTGAAGCAGTTTTTACTGGTCCAAATAAGTTAATGTGCAGAAGTTCTAATGGCTTAGAGGTGGAAACAACATTTTTGGATTTGAAAGCAGGTTTTGCAAACTTTCCTTTCTGACATGCTTCACACAGAGCATCTGAATTGAACTTCAAGGTAGGAAGTCCTCTGACCAGATTGAGTTTGTTAATATGATATATTCTTCTCATACTAACATGTCCCAATCTTCTGTGCCAGATCCATTGCTCGTTGTTAACAGACATAATACATTTTACATTCTGACTTTTCAATTCAGAAAGTTTGATTTTATACATGTTGTTTTTCCTCTTTCCATTAAATAGGATAGTCCCATCTTTCTGACTAAAAGCTTTGCATGAATTTTGATTGAAGATTATATCATAACCGTTATCACTTAATTGACTTATGGATAACAAGTTATGCATTAATCCATCAACTAATAAAACATTACTTATAGAGGGAAGATTTCCATTACCTACTATTCCAGAGCCAATGATCTTTCCTCTCTGATTGCCTCCAAAGCCTATGTGGCCTCCAGGCTTAAGTTCCAGGCTTTGGAACATATGCCTTCTTCCCGTCATGTGTCATGAGCAGCCAGAGTCCAGGTACCATGATTGGTGTATTTGCTTTGCTGCTAAAGATATCTGCCACATGTATTATTTTATCCTTAGGTACCCACATTTTCTTGGGTCTTGATTTGTTAGTTTTACCAAAACTCTGGTTGAATTTTGGTTTGACAGAGTAATCACTACTTGTGTATTTTATGTCATGTGTGTGCCCATATATAAAGTGTGAATCAAGTGGAGTGTGTTTTATAACTAAGTCCATGGAATTTTTTGGTGTAGGTACCTTACATTGATATCCTATCCCTTTTCTGCCATTTCTGCTAACTTCATAGATCATTGAAGCCATCTTGCTTCTGTCTATGTTTTTAGCAAGAAACTTTTGAAAGTTGTGATCATACTCTTTGATGATCTCATCAGCATTGCTGGGAGTTTCAGGGATTATTTCCTTTTGAGAGTTTTGCAACTGGTTTTCTAATTTTGAAATTTTTTTCTTTTAACTCAGAATTCTCCAATCTGAGACTCTCAGTCTTATCAGAGTCAGAAGCAAGATTCCTTTTTAGGTTTCTGAGTTTGACTCTGATCTGCTAATACCTTTCCAGAATTTCATTAAGGCTTTCAGCTAGTTCAGCCTTAGTAAAGTTTATAGTAAAGTCAGGGAATACCTCTTCTGTATCTGATTCAGAGTCTGAACCAGAAGCTTCACTGTCTTCAGATGCGTTTTACATGAGAGCTATATTTGCTCTTTCATCATCTAATTCTGAGTCAGCTTCAGATGTGTCAGAATCATCCCATGTAGCCATAAAACTTTTCTTCTTTTCCTTTATAAACTTCTTTTTGGGCTTCTCATTCTGAAGCTTTGGGCAGTCACTTTTGTATTGCCCTTGCTCGTTACATTCATAGCATATGATGTCTTTGTTGTTTTGCTTTCTGTATCCTGAAGAACCTTCATATCTTTTGTGTCCAGAGGAGGATTCTGACCTTCTATATCTGGAGGAAGATTCATTCTGATTTTCTGATCTTCTGGGATTCCTGAACTTCCTTTGTCTCTGCTTCCACAGTTGGTTCACCCTTCTGGAGAGGAGAGACAGTTCATCTTCTTCTGATGAGGATCCATCAGAGGTTTCTTCCGCAACCTACAAAACTTTGGAGTCAGATTTTCTGTTAGATTTTAAAGCTAATGGCTTACCTTGATTTTGAGGTTCATCTGCTTCTAGCTCTATCTCGTGACTTCTGAGGGAGCTGACAAGTTCCTCCAGAGTGATTTTGTTGAGATCCTTGGCTAGCTTAAGCGCTGTGACCATTGGCCTTCATTGTTTTGGCAAGCTTCTGATAATCTTCTTAACGTGATCAGCAGTGGAATACCCTTTGTCAAGAACTTTTAGACCAACAACAAGAATTTGGAATCTTGAAAACATATTTTCTATTGATTCACTATCTTCCATCTTGAATGCCTCATATTTTTGAATGAGCGCAAGGGCTTTGGTTTCTTTGACTTGAATGTTGCCTTCATGCATCATTCTCAGAGAATCAAACATATTCTTGGCAGTTTCTCTGTTTGATATTTTCTCATATTCTGAGTATGAGATGGCACTGAGAAGAATTGTTCTGGCCTTGTGATGATTTCTGAACTCACGCTTTTGCTGATCAGACATCATTTTCCTGTCAATCTTCTGACCACGTCCATCCACTGGGTGCGTGTATCCATCAGTCACCATGTCCCACAGATCAGCATCATGGGCCAGAAAGAAACTCTCAATTCTGTCTTTCCAGTAGTCAAAGTTCTCTCCATCAAAGACTGAAGGTTTGCCACTAAATCTGTCCCTTTCTTCATTGTTGTCATTGCTGATGTTTTGACTTGGTCCTGCCATTGTGTTTTTCTGACGCTGGATCTTGTACTGACACGGTTAAGTGTTTAAGCTCAGAACCAGGCGCTCTGATGCCAATTGAAGATGTGAAAAACACAAGAAGGGGGGGTTGACTTGAAAAACTTAGATCAAAACAGCTTAATGACACAGTATTTTTATCCTGGTTTGTTTGATCTCAAACTACTCCAGTCCACCCGTCAAGGTGATTTCGCCTCTCTCCAACGAGGTATTAATCCACTAATCTCAAAGGATTACAACAGCTACTTTAACAACTGTTAAAGTCTTCTTGAGTACAACCACAAACCGGTTAATCTCAAGGAAATCTTTTACAAATAATTGAACAAGAATGTGTTGTTGTTTTCTAACAAAACAGTATATCACAACTGTGATAATTACACAGGTTAAGCTTAGAATAGAATAAATTTGCTAGAGCTTGAATATGCGTGGTTTGGAATTCTCTGCAAATTGATGTGTGCGTACGTACGTGCTTCTTTCACAAGCAGATTTGTATATATAGGCAAGGCAGAGACATTGTCCATAAAGCAAGTTTAATGTTAATAACACACTTTCCTTTTGTAGAAGATCTTGTCTGAAGAAAGTTGTTGGCATTTAATTCTGTCTTGAATAATTAATAACGCTTCAGAGTCTTCTTTTCTTTAACCGCTGATAATGCTTCAGAGTGTTGATGACTTGGCTGAGATTTCTTTGTTCAGAATCAGAGTGTACTTGTTTGGGCGCAGATTCTGGTCATCAAACTTCAGCGTAAAACCTGTTTTGCTTTCAGCGTGTAATACTTTATTGCTTATCTTCTGATGCTGATTCCATCAGAACTTCTGCATACATAGAACATATTTTTAAGGAGCATATTTGTTCTTTGTATATATTCTTTGTATTTATTTATTCTTTGTATTTTGTTATCATCAAAACTCTAATCAAGGGTTGTAGAATCAAACTATGTTCTAACAATATCAAACTGTGATTAGTAGTCTCTTGCTCCTATACGTGAGTTAGAGAATTCAAAATTTCTCTGTTCTTGAAAAGAAAATATTTGTATCTAAATTGTTTTTAAATAAATGTATATGTTGTGATAATTTAAAAGAGAATATATTTATTTAAAAGACATTTCTACTTTTTTTATAAGAAAAGAGAATATATTAAACTAACAATGACTACAAGAGATACTCATCTCAAGATATAAAATACCAAAGACCAAATTACTTACAACAATTGGGTTTTAAAGTCAAACTAGACAAACAAAGGTCTCGATTTACATCTTCCAACTCAAATTAGGAATAAAATCATCAAATTTTTGTAGTCTTTAAACCAATTAAATTTGTTGTAATAATAGAGTTTCTATAATCATAAATGAAGTGATCAGATTATTTAACTTTTTATTATACTGAGTTTAAAAGGATAATTAAATTATATGATCGAATGAAGTAGTGTTAAGGTTAAATTTATTTTGTAGAGAAACCTTCATTTCCATGTATTACTATCAAACAATTAGGATTTATTTTACAATCGTATCTCACATTATTCATTTTATATAATAAAACTATAAATTTCTTGATAACAAATAATCAGTATATACATCCTTGATTACAATTAAATTTGTTGCGTTGTCGACAAGCTATATGATATCAAGAACAATATACAAAATTAGATAGAGACCGGCGCGATGTACAGGGCAGAGATAAATTTTTTAAGTAGTATTATAAATGTAGATTTTGAATTTATCTATAATATAAAAAAATTAGATATTCTGGAAAACACAATAATAATCTCTCCTCTTTGCCATCCATCTTACCAATTGAGGGGAATTTTGTGTCCAAAAGTTACTTTTTGCAACTAAATTGTACTTCTGATTATATGGCAAACATATTTACTATGAATTGTGTACAAATATGACACTATTTGATTAACATATTACACTCTTCCCCAACACTCACTTTTTCTTAACAAACTTCACTTCTATCTCATATGAACCTTCACACGCCAACCTCACTTCTCACTCATCACATTCCACCTCTCTTCTTTATATTGTTCAGACTCCAAAAAACATTCACTTTCCCTCATCTTCCACTGTCACAAATTGATTTTTCGATGACCTCCATACTCTTTCAACGCAGCTGCGATGTCTTCCAAATTCAAAATGACAAGACCTTATCAAAGTGTCAAAGACATCAATGAAAGTAAGGAGTTTTAGAAAATAGTTGTTCGGGTTCATCACAAATGGAGTGTTATATCAAGGAATAAGGAACACTTTAAAATGATTCTGGTTGATAAATAAGTAAGCATGACCTGGGTTCCATTTTTTATATGCAAGAGTGTTTTTTTTGTTTACATGAATTGTTATCCATTTATGTATGGTATCCTGGTTTGTTCTGTTGTTAAGTACAAGACTTATGTTGTGTTTTAAAAAATATTTTCGGGATTATGATAGATCTTTACTGTTATGAATCATGTATGGTTTTCTGAAATTTTCCTTCTTTTATATTATAGATGTTGCTATTCTCATAAACAGATATTGAATGTTAAAGATTTTTCATTACTTCTGAAAACTTTTATGAAATATGTTAATGTACTTGACACACAAGTATTGTATTTCAGGGTTCTGATATACACTGCAAAGTTTCGGCTGTATTGTAGCAGGAATATGATTTTGTCCTAACCGTTGATAAGACTTATATCATGGCCAACTTTCAAGTTTCATTGAACGACCTTTTATTCAAGCCTTCCGAACACAAATATATGTTGACTTTCAGAGGTGGTACAAGTGTTGTTGATGAAAACAAATATCAGATACAACCTAAACCACTCAATTTCACTCCATTTATTGATATTATATCTGGAAAAGGGAAGAGGGGTGTGCTAATAGGTATGCCTAACTTAATGTGATGCGTGTTTACATTATCAAGTCTATCTTCTTGCAATTGTATTTCCTGGTTTATTTAAATGTCATAGGATTAGTGATAGAGATTGGTTACACTCAAATTGAAAGTGGGACCAAAAAATAGCATATCAACTTGGTTTTGAAAGATTTAAGGTATGCCCACTTCACTATCTGATTGATATAACCAACAATACATAGATGATGGAATATTTAATCCTTTATACCTTTACGGATATTCCCCTATTTAACACAAGGGCAATAAAAGATACCACTATTGTTGGGTAGATTTTTATCAGCGTATTCAAGGAATTCATGAACTCTATTCTCATAAATCGAATCTAATCTATTGGCTTTCATCCAACTACAATCGATAACAACTTCTAAAATTTATACACAAATAATAATGTGAATGACACACCAAAATCTAAACCAAAAACTATAACTCTAAACCTTAAGCATATGAATATAATATTTATGTCCACTTCTTTATTTAACATAACAATTAACAAATGACATATATATCTACCAAGAACAATATACATAAAGAGCTAACAAACAAAATATATATCTACAAAGAACAATATAATTGAAAATTTAAGAAAGGGAACAAACAGAACGGATAAGAAAGGCATAATATTTTTGTTCAGCTCTATATCCAACAACACTTCTAACAACAATGAACGAAAAAATAATGAAGAGTGTCGTACGTTAATGAAGAGTGTCGTACGTCGAAGATGAGGACGAGAACAAGAATGAAGATGTTGAAGATTTGCGATTGAAATGAACAAGAATGAGTACCATATCTAGAGAGATGTTTTCTATGCCAAGCATACAAACTTCTTCTGATCTTGATCAAAATGGACTCCCAAGTTACTTTTCTCTTATGGTTAGCCCCCAATTGAATGCCAAGAAACAGAAAAAGAAGAGCTCAGTTCCACAAGACAAAAACTTAGGTGCAGCTTCCAAAAACCCTTCCATTAAATTTATAACAACAAGTTCTATCTTATTTAGATTTACTCGAGTGATCCATGTCAATTCAAACCCTCTTAACATAGTCTTGATATTCCAAATTTTTTCCCAATTTAGATAGTATCATCGGCAAACTAAAACATCTCAATGTGAATGTCCTCGCTGAGTTGGAACCCTTGAAAGTTATTTATCGTAATAGTATTTAACATTAGTTCTTCCAAACCATCTGCAATTAATAAAAACAAAAACGGTGAAAAAAGATCCCCTGAGGTAATCCTCTTGAAGCCTTAAAATACATAATGGGGATGCCATTAATAAGCATAGAAAGAGAGATTGTAAAAACTAGTGCATCCATCTAATTTATCCAGATAATACAAAAATTCATCCTTCTCGTAATGTATATGAGATAATCCCAAGAAACACGATGGTAGGCCTTTTTGAAATCGATACACCCTCGCTTATCCCTCTTAGAAAAATAGATTACTTCATTTAGGATCAACACTTCATCAAGCATTTGCCTTTGAAATATAAAGGCTGATTAGTATTGAGATATTAACTTTCAGATTACTTTCTTCTATCTAGAGGCCAAAATCTTAGAGATAATGTATTATATAATCAGAGTCGTGAATTCTTGTCGGTATCATCTAAAAGTTTATTGTCTATTAGAGGTCATGGGTTCAACACCCACTAACTACAAAAATCTATTAATTTAACAACTTATTTTTAAATACTTCAATATAAAATGATTTTATAAACCTTAAAAAATAATTTATATTTTTTTCTTGCAATCATTTCATCTATTTCAACATTATTTATATATTTTTGAAAAATAAAACTAATTATATCTACTCAATATAATTATATTATTTAAGTCAATATAATACAAGTTTTGTATGTTATTCCTTAAATCATGAAGTTATATCATTAAAATTGGAGTAAAATAAGAAAAGGAAATATAAAACAAAATTATTAAAAAAATTTATTATGATGATTTGTTGCATAGAGTCTGGGTCATCCGAATGTAGAATTTCTCTCATTAATAAAATAACGAAGATTTAAAATTTTTTTTTAAAAATATAGAAGAAAAAAAAGAAAGGAAATCTGAAACAAAATTATTGAAAGTTTTGACTATAATGATTTGTTGCATAGCATCTGAGTCATTCGACTGTGAAATTTCTCCCATCCATAAAAATATAAATATTTAACATTTTAAAATATTGGTATAAAAAATACAAGGAAATAGGAAATCAAAATTATTGAATTTTTTAAACTTATTTCACATTTTAAAATTTAAATAGCATCATTTTTTTATCATTTCTTTATTTCAAATATATATTTTATTTAAAATTGTTCTCTATTTTTTATTCTCTCTTTCTTATCGTCTCAATTACAATGCTTATTATACTAAACGAAATTGAAATATATAATCTAATATTACTTAAAAATCCATAAATGTCTCGCGCATCGCGCTTGTCTCAATCTAGTTCTATATATGCTGCTTACAATTTCTTCACTATCTTTTTGGAAAATTCTTTCATTATCAATGTTTGAGTTTCACAAGACAGCATCCAAGACATATAATGGTGGATTGATGTGTTGGCAATATCTTGAGCATAGTTAATTTATGAATGTAGGGCATAGATTCGTTATATGTTGACTCAGAAACTATACCCCTTGGTTCTTTTATAAAATCAAGGAAAAAATTATTTTATTTTTAATTAAAAATATATATATATAGGGTATTTCCCCTCGATTTTATTTAAAAACAAGGTAATATATTACCTGTAAAAACATGGTGAATGATAAAATATTGAAAGTAACATGTATTGTTTTTTTTCTCTACAATTTTTACCACTCACCACTTTCTTTGTGTGCTGTAATATTCAAACAAAGGATTTGTATTATGAAACAACAACATTGCTTACAATTTACAATATGTTTATGAATAAATTTCTCCATATTGTAAATCGAGGAAAACAATAAATTATAGAGTGTTTTCTTTTGATTGACAAGATATAATGATTATTTCAAAATATAACGATGACCTTGCAAGAGGTGAAAAAACGACAATAACACTATTATAAGAGATAGATTACAAGATAAAAAAAAATGTTTGTTTCAAAGTTGGTATTAAAAGAGCAACATACAATACAAAACCTTTGAAGATTTTTCTATCTTGCAATCCATTCCAAAGAATGATGTGTACGAGTTTGGAGCGGCTGTAGATGAGTTAGGTTTATGTTAAAATTTAATTAACGAGTGCTTTATAGTAAAATCTGATTATCTAACCCCTGATTATTAAAGAAATCTAAGGAATAGATCATTTAATTTTTAAGTAAAAAAAAAAATAAAAAGAAAGACACCACTTTTAAAGAAATAAAAACATAAATAACATTTATGGGAATTCGAAGCATGCCCTGAATTATTTTTTCCCTCACGTTTATTCAAAAATTGAGGTAATAGATTGTACTTAAAAATAAATGAAAATAAATGCGTAATACCCTTTTTGTTCTCTTACCATATGATGATTCATTTTTAATATTAAACCAAAATGAACCCCAAGTTTTATAACATGCACAAAAATGACAAAACAATGATATCCATTAAACTAAATAGAATTAAATTAGTAAGTATAACATTGAATTTATATTATTCATCTTCTTCAAGTTTTTATTTGACATTGGATGTGTATCGACAGGAAGAAAGTAGTTTGAGGGCCGAGAAAGAAGTTGACAGGATAGGGGGAACTATATTTCAGGACTAAGTTATAGGAGAGGAATTGGCAGTGGGCTTGAGTGTTATGTTCTCATAAAACTCCACCTCATCAACTAGTTTCCACATCAACGCCATTTGGCACACAATTTTGATTTTGACTAACAGATCCAATAGAATGGACAAACATGCCACATTTTTTAAAGATAAATGATCTAATTGGTCGTTTTAAAAAAAAAGAGACCAAAATGGACCCTCGAGTATATCTGAGGGATCAAAAAGAGTATTAAGGAAAAAATAAAACATGGTGCGTCCTGGATTTATAACTCTATTTTTTATTGAGTGAGGTGAAATCTTTGTTATAAAATATATTATTTGTAGTAGCGATAATATCACTGCAAATTCCAGAGGCTTTAGAAATCAACCTTTGTTGCCACTTACCTAATAATGGTAAATTAACTAAGCAAGGGTAACGAATCAAAGGTCCTATTTTTGCTTGAGATTGAAAATATTAGACTATATAACATAATACATTTATCATTACAACCCACCCCACAAGAACCTTATCTAAACTTTAATAATTATAACTACAACAAATAACTCTTTTCATGACGAAACTTTCACATCATCCAGAAAAAAAAATCGAGATTTTATACCAAGGTACCCCATATATTTATTTTAATAAAAACAACTTAATCTTTCGTTTATTTAAAAAGATGAGGTGACATACCATTCAGGACATGCTTCGAATCCCAGCTACTGCATTTTATGTTTCTACTTGTAAAAAAGTGTAAAATAAATGATCTAAGCCTTCGGTTTCTTTAATAAACCGAGGGATAAATAATCTGATTTCTACTATAAAAACACTCGTTAAACAGATTTAACCATAATGCTATCTTATTTGTAGCCGCCTCGCCATTTTTTCAGCTTTTGCAATCCATCTCAAACAATGGTGTTGATGTTCTTGTTATTGAAAGTTTTGAACAACTATGATATATTCGTCGTTATTGATGAAGAAGACATCCATTATAGAAGAAGAAGACAGAGAAACACCTTTGGATGAGTTTGTCTTCAAAGATGATATTGTTTTAGTTTAGCTAGACAATACATTATTCCAAAACCGAGATGATAGTTAAGTGTTATTTTTCACTATTTTCAACGGCCTTAAACAAATCTATGTCGTCCATTTTAAAGGTTATCAATGCTCAAGAATCTGTCTTTAGTGATCTGCATGAAACCTCAGGGACATCCATTATATAAGTTCTCTTACGATATTGGAAACCTAACTTATATGAAACATATGAAGCGCTTGAAACCTACAGACACTTGAAAAAATTCTCTACGATGAATTGCAAGAGTAGAAAATCATTTGGGTTCAAGGTTTATTTCCTTAAATATTTTTTCATTATATGATTTTTTATTTATTTTCTTAAATATTAATTACCTTACCTTTTTTTCATTAGAAACAATTGCATGTGCATGTAAGATTTAACAGAAGATCTTCCCCACGATTGAATAATACGAAGATCTAAATCTACATCTTTAGAGAATTTGTTTTTTATCTTGTCCACCCTAGAGAATTTGATTTTTATCATGAACCACCCTAGAGAGTTTGATTTTTATCTTAATTTTATGGGTAAACAAAATAATATTCTGGGTAAACAATGTTTTCTGTAAACCATGTACTATTCTGGATAAACAACGTAACAACTTTAAAAAAAAATTATTAACCCCTGAGTTTTTTGGAGAAAACGAGATAAAAGATACAATAGTTTTGAATATAATAAAAGTGTGGTTCCTGAGGTTCGAACTCATGTGCATATAGCTATACACCTCAGGTTTTGAAAAACCGATGTTTTAAATGGAGATTTTTCATGACGATCTTATTTATCTCGTATCTGATGCCGAGGTACAACGCTTTTTGTGTCCAATATTAAAAGTGTTATTTGTAGTAGTGTCTCTTTCGTTCCTTGACATGCGTTTAAAAAAATTCATGAAGAAAATAAGTATAACATCAAAAACCTAATTAAAAAGAGTCATTACACCCTCACATGCTGAAATAATTATGCTTCAAAGAGAGCAAACACTTATAAAGTAACAAAATTAAAGGTTCTCAAGTAGTCTGAAAGAAGGGGTCCCACAAGTATAAGGTTAAGATATTTAGAGAGGATAGTTTGGTGGGAAAAAATGAACAAAGTCACCTAATAAAATTTACCAGGAGACCCTGAGCAAGTTCAAAACCCTTCAAAATAGCTTTAATAATTCGAAGATTGTCTACCATAGCTTCATATATAATTAGAGTATGGCCGACATATTAAAAATGTGATCTTTGAAGCTCCCTAAAATACAAAACAGAATATACTGTAATTGGTTAGTCACAAAAATAGGCTTTAGCACTTAATTAGATGGGACCTAGGCTGAAAATAACAATATTGTTGGATATCTAAAATGTTAAAGGAAATTAGAAAGAAACTTGTGTTATCGAATGGATCCTGTCTAGATTCACATTACACGTTTATTAGACCTTCATTTATAAAGTATGAATTCATTATTCAATTGGTTGACATAGTTACAAATATAGGCTAATAATATGTACTAACTTTTAAATATTGATTCGTAAATACAATAAACTGTACAGCCGATTGTCTAACTTCAATTATATAAACAACAAAAAAAAACTAGAGATGAATATTAAAATGGTCAGTCTACAACTGACATCTCATAGATACGTTTACATTCACCCGCTTTGACATACACATTACACGTTGTTCATAGTAGACTTTTTAAATTGAAAATAACATTTGTAACTTATTCCTGTTTATAAAAGTAATTGTATCAACAATAGATTTTTATTGTTTATAAAAATATTTTAAAGTTATTCCCGATTATAAAAAAATTGTATCAACAATATATTTTTCCCATTTATAAAAATATTTATAACGTTACTCCTATTTAAAAATATAATTGTATGAACAATAGAGTTTTCTCATTTATAAAAATAAATTGTATCAACATAACTGAATGAAGACATATATCAAATTATATATGAAGAGTTTGAGATTGCAAAAACACCAAATAATGTTTGATTAATGTACATATATAAATTAAAAATGAATATATATATATATATATATATATATATATATATATATATATATATATATATATATATATATATATATATATATATATATATATATATATATATATATATATATATATATATATATATATATATATATATATATATATATATATATATATATATATATATATATATATATATATATATATATATATATATATATATATATATATATATATATATATATATATATATATATATATATATATATATATTGGATCACAAAAGATTTAAAAAATATTACCAACAAACAGAATGCTTGATAAAAAATTGTGACCTTTAATTACAAACTTTTATTCATTTATCAAATTTAAATTCATTTGTTTGGATTGTTAATAGTTAAACATATCACAAACATAAACTAATATAAAATATATTTAAAACTTATTTCCATTTATAAAGATAATAGTATAATAGTTGAATTTTCCCGTATATAAAATTATTTGTAAATCATTCCCGTTTAAAAAATTAATTATAACTTACTCTTGTACATATTCAAATCAAATGAATTTAAAGTTTATAAAGCAAATGAAATCAAAATACAATAAATTTTATATTCTACTTGAATTAAATTTTATATTTATATAATAAATATGACTATATAAAAGAAATCTAGACGGTCAATTAATCATGATCGTTTAAAAATCAATTTTTTTATATTCTATTTAATTTGTCTAAAGGTTTTTTTATTGATTAAAATAAAATATTAGTTTATTCACTTTTAAAAAAAATTAAAATTTTGATCTTCTATTTAATTTATTTTGAAATTTTTTTAATCCTCTTTCAATATTGTTGATTATGGTTTTATGCGATTTGCAAATAAGTATAACAGAGAAAGTAAAATAAAATAATCATTTTAAAATTTGCGTTGAAATATAAATCATTCAACCTTAATTTAATGGCCACTAATATTGTTGTCTTTCTAACTACACATATCTAAATCCTCCAATGTTGACAACTATATTTCATTCTAATATAAAACTCAAGTTTTCATCACTATATTTGTACACTAAAAGTCAATATTTAATAAAGATTCATTTGGCTTTTCGCACTGTAACTTTTGTTGGAAATCCACTAAAATCTATGATAAATTTCTACCACAATGACAATTTAATTACGAGACAAACAAAGAAAGAAGACAAGATAAATAATTTCTGCAGAGTTTCTCTATGCTCACAAACTGTGAAAACTTTCTTATTCACTTTGCAACTACAAAATACTGTGAATGACTTGCTTGACTTGCTTACAAAAAAATAGGGGTTACTCCCTCTATTTATAACTAAGCTTACACCCTAAGTCCAAAGCCCAAAATATCTTTTTGTTACTAAATCAAATCTAACTTATTCCATATTACCATATGGGTTGTCTCTTTGGACTAGAAGCCTCTTCAACTAATTTTCTTCATGTGAAACATGTTGTAGATCTTAATTCCCACAAAGAATGTATTCTGCGGTAAAAAAAGTTATTTTAAATTAATTAATTATTTATAATAAATTTTAATTAAAAGTGAATTAAAAATAAATTATTGTATATTTAAATAATTTTAAAATAAAAATAGTTAAACAATATATTTTAAAAAATAATTTCATATGGTATTTAAAAACATAATTGATATATCGGTATTTAAAAAAATAATTTATTTTTTATTATAAGACTTTATAAATATAATAAGATAGAAATTTTTCATAGGTTCTAAAAATATTTTTTTTGTCCAATTGTGTGTGTTCCTATATCCTTCAATTTTGGATATTTCACTATTATCTGTGAATTTTGGTAGGTCATAAACGTTATTTCATACTTCAATCGATGACAATCGAGAGGGAGGGGGGGTAGATCTATTACTTTTTCTCCTTTTTTAAAAGCATTTTTATTTCTTAAATTCATGGTTTATAGGTATGAACATACGGTGACAGTCAAACCATGAACTTTTTCGGCCCTTTTCCAATGTAAATGCTTTTGTGTGTGCCATATAACGCAGACATCACGTTTTTCCATGCGTACCCTATCCAGATAACATGCCACATGCTAAAAAAGTTGTTAATTGTCCACATCAAAGCAACTCACATATTAAAGTTTTGTTTATGAGACACATCATAAGTCCACTCTCACATCCACAAACTCTTGAGATTATCAATTAAAGTTTGCAAATAAATATTTATTCCCACCTTTAACCTCGACTGTCCTGGAATGATGCATGTCAAAAACATGTAAGGTTTCGTCATGCACATCTCAGGAGGGAGATTGTACGAGGTAACAGTAACTGGCCAACAAGATTATGCATTTGATGACGAATGGATATAAGGAGTGAAACCATCAGAGCATAATTCAAGCCTGACATTCTTGGGTTCTGCTGCGAATTCAGGATGTACTTTATCAAAGTGTTTCCATGTTTGGCCATCAGATGGATGTCGCATCATGCCTGAACTAGTTTTGCTTGTATGATGCCATATCATTTGGCTTGCACTGTGCATTGATACAAACATTCTTTGTAACCTAAGTATTGTTGGCAGATAGAACATGTATTTCACTACAACTCGCTTTTGCTTTCGATAAACTCCTTCATTGCAAACTAAATACCTAGGACAATCGAGAGGGGGGGGGGGGGGGGGGGGGGGGTAGATCTATTACTTTTCTCCTTTTTTAAAAGTATTTTTATTTCTTAAATTCATGGTTTATAGGTATGAACATACGGTGACAGTCAAACCATGAACTTTTCCCGCCCTTTTCCAAAGTAAATGCTTTTGTGTGTGCCATATAACACGGACATCACGTTTTTCCATGTGTACCCTATCCAGATAACATGCCAATGCAAAAAAGTTGTTAATTGTCCACATCAAAACAACTCACATATTAAAGTTTTGTTTACGATACACATCATAAGTCCACTCTCACATCCACAAACTCTTGAGATCATCAATTAAAGTTTGCAAATAAATATTTATTCCCACCTTTAGACTCGACTGTCCTGGAATGATGCATGTCAAAAACATGTAAGGTTTCGTCATGCACATCTCAGGAGGGAGATTGTACGAGGTAACAGTAACTGGCTGTTGTACCCCAAAACTTGCCCTCCATTTTTCACAAGAAATCACAACCTCAGGGTTTTCTCTGATTTTTCAGATCGGCTCAAGAATCGGTCAAAAAGACTTTTCTTTATCAGTTAAATCCAGAATTAGGGTTTCCACTGATTTTGTTGAGATTGGCTCAGGAACTAATCAGACAGATCTTTCTTTGGCAGTAATCCAGGATTAGGGTTTTCTCTGATTTGTTGAGATTGGCTCAGGAATTGATCAAACATATCTTTCTTTGGCAGTAATCCAGGATTAGGGTTTGCGCTCGCATTTCTCAGAAGAAACTGAATCCTCAGAAATTCAATTGACTGTTACATTATTTTTACGCTTGTTCAAAATTACTGGTTGTTTCTCAAAACCTAAATATCTGTGATAAGGAGCTGGGGCTTTTGTTTGAAACTTTGAGGCATTGGTTTGATCAGTGGAGTGAAAGGTGTATGAAATGCTTGTTTGTTTAACTGTACAACGCATATGTTAATTGGAATACCAGGCGTCTGGTGATTAATGCAAGGTTGCGAGACGACAAAGTTTGTTGATTATTTATTCTGGATTAAAGTTATTGGGATACATTTCCAGTTATTTTAATTTAAGAGTCTTAAATAATTAAATAGACAATACAAAGAAAGAATGGAATATTTGACAGTAGAAAGTTCTTATTTGACAAAGACTTTTTTTATTTATTTATTTCAAATGTTGTTACAAATTTTATTCGAATATTGTAAATTTACAATTTACAGTGTTTACAATAATATTTATTACAATAAATGAAAAGAAAATAAAATAAATCTAAAGCCTAAGTCTCTTGAAATCTTTGACCTTTACTGCGTCCTCCATTATTCAACTGGTACTTACCTGCAAAGGACAGAAGAAAAAGGAAATCAGTACAATTAACTGAAAAGCATTTTTAAGCAGATAAATAAAAAATCATCATTAAAGCTTGTTGGCCGGAATTAGAAATGCTATGTTCATCATGTTTCATTTTCCTCTCTGCAAATCACAAGAAGATTTCTCTTCTCGGTTCACAGAGAGAAAAATAAATATATAAAACTACAAGCATACAAGTTATTCAAAATGCAAAGGCACAAGGCTGCACACAAGGCAAACTGTACTACAAACTAAATTCCAAGCTGCATTAGTTAAACTACAATGCAGTAACCAAGTATGTCAAACTGAGTTGCAAGTCAACTAGGTGCAAAAGGCAAAAGTACACAAAGCTGTCCAAGAAAGTACAATGCAGGAAATATGGAAACAAGTACAACAATGCAGGAGATGAACCAAGTTACAAGAAAGCAGGCTTGTCAATTTCATCATCATTTTCTGGCCCAACAAGCTTTTCAGAATAAAATATATTAAGCAAGAAAGTGCTTTTATGGAGAGAGAAAGAGAGTGAAGTGGGGGTTTGTAGTTTTGGCAGGCTGTAAAAGGCAGTAAGAGGAACAAAAGAAAATATATAACAGTCTAACAGTCCAGCACAGGAGGAGAGAGCAAAAATTGCAAAACCTATTTTAAAAATACAAAACAAGCGAGCAAACCTGCATCTCAAGCTCACCAAAACTCAAACACTCATTTCAAAACTGCCTCCAAAACACCAACCTGTTTAAACTGCATAAACTGCTAAACCTGTTTAAACAACAAGCCTGCATAAAGGCCAAACAAAAGCTCAAGCCTGCCTCCAACTGAAACTGCATGACCTGCAAATCTCAAACTACAGCAACAAAGCAAACCTGTTGAAACAGCAAGCCTGCCTTCCCAAAACTCAACAAATGGTAAACCTGTAAGTCCCAGAACAAACCTGCAAAAACTGCTTACAAAGACTAAAACATGCAAAACTGCCTCCAAGCTAAAGCCTGCAAACTTATCAGAACTGCAAGCTACAACAACACAAACGTGTAAAAACTGCAAATCTATAGTTCCAATTACAAACACTCAACCTGCATAACTGCAAACTCTAGTCTACAAGCTAACATCAAACCAACAAATCATCCAACCATCAATAAAAAATAAGTTTCAGAGGTGATCATCATTAACATCAGTGAAAAGAGATAGGAAGAGGAAGAAGCATAGTCCTCAGAACAACAAAATCAACAAGCCAGCTCAAAACCAAAACTTATTCAAAGCTCAACAAACTGCTTCCAAAACACCAAAACTGCAATAAGCCTGCTTGCTCATACAAAAGCTAACAACAACAATAGCTAGTTTTTCTTTTTCAGAATATACCTTTGTCATCAAAAGTCAACACCCAAAGAAGAGGAAGAGGTCAAGAAGTGAAAAAATCAAAACAAGAACAGGTCTCAGAGCATTTGTTCATCATCAACTCAAATAAAAACAACAAACAAAGAGGCAAAATCTCAGAAAATCATCATCATTGATAAAACCAGAAAAAGAAGTAACACGATTCAGAAACAAGAATTCATCATCATCAACAATATACAACAAAGAGAAAGAGGAAGAATCTTGGAAGCAAAAACAACAAGGGTTCTCAGAACCATTTCATCATCAAATACCCAACACCCAAAGAAGAGGAAGAGGTCCAGAAGTGAAAAAAGGAGCAATCGTCACGCTCCTCCTCCGCCTAGCCTCCTGGAAGCGCCGCCGGCCAGCTCACCCTCGTTCTCCTTCAGTTTACAGAACAAAATGCCAAGGTACATCTCTCAAAGCTCTTACTACATGTAAATATCAAAAAAATATGGATTAAAACGCGTATGTAATAATCAAGCAAATTGAAAACGTAATCGTGAAACCCTAAAACAAAGGTTAACAAATTGTACCGTTACGAGCGAGAGTCCTAGACTGCCGTGAAGAGAGCTGGAGGTGAGATAGGGTGATGCTCCGGTGGCTAAGGCAAGATGGGAGGAATCAGAACCCCATGGTTGAGAACAAGGAAGAGAGACGAAGAAGATGAGAGGAGCGGCACCGTTGAGGCCAAAAGACTGTAAACCCTAATTTCTAACCAAATGAATTAACCCTAAAATGTTGTTCAACATCAGATGGGCCTTCGTCCCAAACAACTATGCTAAGCCCAAACATTTTCCAGCGCCCCACCCCCTTTCCTCATTTCTGGTTTTATTAATTTGTTCTTCTTCATTCTCTATTCTTTGGGCCACAATTACTCTAGGCCAATCATTTTTAAAACTAACATTTTCTTAAAAAATCACTTTCTTTCTTGTAAGTAATAAACACTAATTAAATTTTTGTTTTATTTTCTTTTTAAACTAATTCTATTTCTCTTTATTAATATCTCTTTAATATAATAAAAGTACAAAAAAAGAATAGTTAACTTAATTTGAGCAATTTTGTTTTTTTAACTTTTTGAATTAATAAAATACAAGAATTATCTTAAACATTAATTTAGGTAATTAATCCTTTATTTTCACAATTAACAAAAAAATACAAAAATTAATAATAAATACTTAAAGTCTTTATTAGGTTAAATTTTATTTGTTCATTTGTAAATAAATACACACATCTCATATTTCTTTGATTTTCATTATGTTATACTTTGTTATGTTTTTACATTGAAAATGCGACAATTCAATTTGGTTGTAATATATATCCTTGGACATTATTATTCTGATAAGACTCATCCCCATTTGTAAACATTTGTACCCCCATCCCCGGATACTGTTTTGTAATAATTTAGACTTTAAATTCCCGTAATTTACCGCTTTCAATATACTGTATAGTAATTAGGGTTTGTATGCGAAGATTCAAAATCAATCGCTAGATGACCTAATACAAGATAAATGCATGAAAATCAATACACAATTCACACTTGCACCTCTAGGATAACCTCGCATGTTGCCTCGGAAAATGCAATCATGTCCCTCGAGTATGAGACACTCTAGAAAATGCCCCTTCGATAAACAAAGATCGTAGCCCCTCGATGACCCTCGATGTTGCTTTCGATAAAATAATATCGTCCCTTACAAAATTGCTAGAGCGTCTCACAAGTTGCCTTCAATGACTGTATGCGATGACCCGCGCCTGTCCCGTTTAACATCCTAACGCAAGGTTGTTCACCAAATACAATGGTGAAACAACACTGTTAAAAAGGGTTAAAAACATAAGAAAGATCTTTGAGTAAAATGGGGTAGACAACTCTTACTTACTTGATCAAAAATCTTGCAAAACACCCTTGCCATTTTCAAACACACTTCACAACACAACTTCAAAACAATTTCAAAACAACTTTCAAAACATTGGAATATCTTTTCAAAAAGACACACACCTTTGTATATATTCAAACAAGAATCATTACAAAGGTTGCCTAGACAAGGCATCTTTTTCAAAACATTTTCAAAACCACACACACAAAGCACCATTTCAAACAATTGAAAAGCAAAGGCAAGTGATCTAAAACAAGTAACTAAGAGCCCATGGATAACCATGGATGAAAAGGGTGCTAGCACCTTCTCTTTTCATAATCTAACCCCCGAACCCAAGAAAACATCTCAAAGGTCTTTCCTGTGCTTTTTGACCTTTCCTTTGGATAAAATAAAAAAAGTCGGTGGAGACTCTTTCTAAACCTAACAAGTGCGAATACAAACGCAAAACCTCAAGTCAGTTCTCCCACCGTATCACGGAATTGGCGACTCTGCTGGGGAATTTCTAAAAGTGGGGTTACCTTAGGGTTTTAGATCACCTTTACATGCTTACTTTGATTGCTTTGATTACTTTAATTTTTGGGTTCCTTGTTTGGGTTTGTTTTCAATCCTACACCCAGATTTGGTGACACCTTTTTGGTAAGTAGCAATAAATTGTGAGGGAACTGTGCGGGGTATACCGACATGGTTGAAGCAGTAGCTACGTTAGTGTGACATATTTGTGGGTACCGGTATCCTTTGAGTTAATCAAATAGAATACGGGGCCGCTGAGTGATGTCATGAAGCACTAACGAACTCTTAGAACCTTACTTGACCATCTTGGCCTTTTTAGGGGGAGTGAGATGACCGACTTTGGTACAGTCCGAAGTTGGTAGATACTCGATACTACACTCATTGAGGGTTGTTTTCTTGGAATATTTTAGTCGCCAGTTAAGTGGCTAAACCAAAACAATGAACACATAAAATAATCCAATGATATTGAGCTCCTTAGAACCCGGTTTCTATTTTAGGACAGGTTGAGCCAACTAACTTCAAAAGGGTACTTACCTACAAACCCCGTGCAAGCCTAAACCTAAGGAATTGTCTACTTTGTGTGAATATGATTACCTGTATATACACTTACTTACTTTTGCATACCTGTACATAACATCATAACATCATACCATAGCATTTTCAATAACCATTTCAAGGATCTCGAGGGTCTTCTGATGCAGGGTCACGTTGAACCAGACATCTCCCAAAGGGCAAGAGGATTTTCCTCTAAACAAACGCCGTCAAAAAATCAAGTGCAACAACTTGAATCATGGGCTATGACCCACTTGACATGGTGAGCTTGATTCTCGTGGAATGACACCCACCGATACAAAGTTCTCCAATCAAAGATGCTGATCAAAGTTCAACCTCTAACATTTTCTTGTGTTTACCCCGAGAGATTCTTGAAAACATGTATCCACATATCATGCATTGTATCATGACAGGTTTTCCCTTTCAGGTTTCCTTATTCTCCTACTGTTTATTTCAGTAGAGATGGCTCTAGAAATAACTGTCGAAGATATCCAGGATCAGAACGCTCAACTTCAAGAAATGTTCTTGAACCTGTCCCAGGGGCAAGAATAAGTGAAAGCTCTCCTCACAAGGGGCATGGTCATAGGAAATCCAGGCGGCGTCAGGAATGATCAGTTGGAAGAACTACAGATTGAGCTGGCAACAATGAAGATCCAGATGATGGGACAACTGGTGGGCCAGATGGCTCTCATTCAAGACCTGGCTCAAAGACAAGAAAAGCTCAGGGCTCTCGTCAACAAACTGCTTCAAGATAACCAAGTGGGGAAAACAACTAGGGTTGAATATCAAGTCATCATTCAACCTCCTTTGAGACAAGAAGACAAGGGAAAAGCTCCTCAACTTGCTTCAGGGTCACAAGCCCAACAGCAACCTCGCCAGCGTCAACGGGGTAATCGGCGTAAGCAAAATACGTCTGGAAGACAGTTCACTGAGACTGACATACCATCATCTCTAATATTGGAACGCTTGTTGGAGGTCAATCTGACTGCTTTGAAGGATCCTACTCGGAAGCCCAATACATTTGCTTCTGGCTATCACCCCGACGCATTTTGTGTATACCACTCCTATAGTCCTGGACATGACACCGACGACTGT
Organism: Vicia faba; assembly: GCA_948472305.1. Lineage (NCBI taxonomy): Eukaryota > Viridiplantae > Streptophyta > Magnoliopsida > Fabales > Fabaceae > Vicia > Vicia faba. The sequence goes on along the minus strand of OX451736.1, from coordinate 1,678,668,121 downwards.
TGGGCTTTGAAAAACAAAATTCAAGATTTGATTGACAATGGAATTCTGAAATTCATGCCGGATGGCGAGATGAAAATCTTCCGCTGAGGGTTCTCCACCTGAAATGACAAGTTCGAACTAAGAGAATTTTGTTTCATTTGAATTTTCAAGTTGTAATTTCTTTTGTTATTCAAACAATTATCTGTTGATGTCAAACTCTGTTTCATTAATGTATTTCATATGTTTGTCTTGAATTCGTCCATTCGTTTTCACTATTCTTGAATTATGCTTCCTACTTTCTCTATGATATTTGACTCTTGATAAAAGTTACAAAGTCTTTAGAGGGAGGATGACGTAACAATACCATAATCTCATACAATATGCTTTTGGACAAACCTTGCTGACGATATACAGGCGTTTCTTTCAAACCCTAAACACTGGAGTTATAAGGAAGATAATCCCTAGTCAACCCCCTTCGAGCCAAAGAAGTAGAAGTTTTCTGTTTTTAAACATGAATTGAAACCTTTGATTAAACCTGGGGCAGGGTAGTCTCTCAGTTAATTAAAAAAATAATGCGCATTGGAGTCGCAAACTCTCAGTTCGTAATACAAAGAATGACATTAAAAACATTCCTTTGGAACCAAAAGACAGTGATGGTTATTTATCTCATAGGTAGTCATTATCTCTCAAAAGCGAAAATCCCACTGAGCCAAAACCTACAGAGGAGGCTTAAGAAAGCTGGGGCATCCCGTTGACTGTAATCTCGAAAACAGGAACAATCAGGAAAAAATTAGGGATAACAAATCAAAAGAAAGAGGTCATTATACATCCTCAACAACATGGAAAATGTTGCAAAGATGACTACCTTCCCATAAAATTCAAATTGTGTGAACCATCACCAAAACGTCGTTCCAAACTCGAATAGAGTTCGACGCACAATTAACTGAGTATAGGATTGAAGGACATCACGAAGAGCGGGTGGGTTACAAATATACTTTGAGCCTTTATCCTTTGTTTCTTAAACCATGAACCAAGCCACGTTACAACCCTTTAAAAGTCCTAATTGAAGCATGGGTTAGTTCGAAAGCATACTGTTACAAAAGGTATCCTGACTCATGTAAGGCTTTGCTCTAAATCTTGTGTTGAATTTGTCTTATAAAAAGTTTTCTGCTAAAAACGCATTTTTCAAAACTTCGAGACAAGCATAAACTTTTCATTATTCGAATATCGTTGTTTGCACATGGTTATTTGTTTGACAGCAAAGAAATTCATACAGTGAATGTTCGGAGGAACGAAAGCTCTCTCAGTGAATAAAATCACTTCAAGTGGGATGACACTCCCGTTGCAAAAAAATCTCCCATCAGCAAGAAGGGGACTCGGTTTGGTATTGTCCAGCAAATCTGGGGCAGTCCAGTCAAGATTTCAACAAATCTTTCAAAGTCCACTAAATCTGGGGCAGTCCAGTCAAGATTTCAACAAGTCTTTCAAAGTTCAGTAAACCTGGGGCAGTCCAGTCAAGATTTCAAGAAAATCTCTCAATTGCATATTAACCTGGGGCAAGTCTCCCTCACCATCACTTGGGGCACTTGAACGTAAATCTCAATAAAGGGTTACATACAGTGTCACAAACATCTGATACTAGGGGCAGTGATGAACCTCTCCGAAATCTTTCGGAAAAGAAGTTCAAGCGTCCTCGAGAAGTTAATCACCTCTCTAGCAGACCAGCAGTCATGGGTTTATTTCCCTAACATTTGTCAAGGATTTATTCTCCAAAACAAATTACATTTCAAATTGATCGGTCGTTCAAAATTTCCTTCATCACCTGTTGGAAGTTACGGTCATCATCAAAAAAATTCCTTCATCACCTGTTGGAATTCACGGTCATTAAAAATTTCCTTCATCACCTGCTGGAAGTTACGGTCGTCATCAAAAATTCCTTCATCACCTGTCGGAAGTTACGATCATCATCAAAGGTTCCTTCATCACCTGTTGGAAGTTACGGTCATCAAAGATCAAATTCTCACAAAATTCAAGTTATGAAGCCCAGATTCGACCGGATAGTATCTTGACCTCTACAGCATATTGTGAAGCCCGGATTACGACCGGATAACAGTATCATACTACCACGAAGCCTGGATTACGACCAGATAGTGGCATCTCCTAAGAGCAAGCTATGAAGCCCGGATTCGACCAGATATTAGTTTAATCCCCAACAAATTATTGTGAAGCCTGGATTACAACCAGATAGCAATACAAACTTCTTTGAAGCCTGGATTACGACCAGATAGCAGCCAAGAATACTACGAAGACTGGAGTCGACCAGATAGTGGTATATCTTTAATACAAGCCATGAAGCCTGGATCCGACCAGATAATGGTATGATACATCTTGAAGCCTGGAGATCAACCAGATAACAGCTAACCCTTAACAGAATGAAGATTCTCATCCTTAAAACCTCAAGAGATTGGTATACTCCCAAGCTCCCGATACCCACCAACAGAATAACGGACAATTGAAGCTCCTAAAAATCGGTTTCTCTCAAGAATGAAGATTCTCATCCTTAAAACCTCAAGAGATTGGTATACTCCCAAGCTCCTGATACCCACCAACAGAATAACGGACAACTGAAGCTCCTAAAAATCTGTTTCTTTCAAGAATGAAGATTCTCATCCTTAAAACCTCAGAAGACTGGTATACTCCCAAGCTCCTGACCCTTAACAGAATGAAGATTCTCATCCTTAAAACCTCAAGAGATTTTCCCCGACGGAATGAAGATTCTCATTCTCAAAGTGGTATACAATTCAACTTCCTAATATTCCCGACAGAATGAAGATTCTCATTCTCAAAGTGGTATACAATTCAAATTCCAGATTTTCCCCGACAGAATGAAGATTCTCATTCTCAAAGTGGTATACAATTCAACTTCCTGATATTCCCGACAGAATGAAGATTCTCATTCTCAAAGTGGTATACAAATCAACTTCCTGATATTCCCGACAGAATGAAGATTCTCATTCTCAAAGTGGCATACGACTTGACTTCTAAACTTCCTCCAAACAGGAATAAGCCTCTCCAACAGGATAGCTACTTTTCAACAGTATGGCTATTCCCCACAGAGTTTCTTATTCCCCAACAAAATCAAGACTCTCATCTTTGATTCTCCGGAGCTTTCTTTACTCTCAGTTTGAATTTGTCAGAATTTCAAATCCCTTGTAGATCGAAGATTCTCATTCTTGGCTCCTCAACACTAATTCCCCAAGCAGAATGAAGACTCTCATTCTCAATTCCTCACAGAGTTTTTCAGATATTCCCCGGCGAAGATCTCCTCAAAGCAGGAATCCCCAGTAAATTGGCATACAACACAAACTCCTGATTTCCCCAACAGTGGTCCCAAGACTTCTCATTTTCAATGATCAAAGGATTTTCAATCCCCAGCGGCAGTCAATGATTTATTTTCCCCGATAACGGTCAAAGATTTTATTATCTCCAGCCATCCAGGATTTATCTTCCTCAGCAAGACGGCTGATCAGCTTACATGCGCATTCATTACATTCATATAACACATACATTGCATCATACAACATGACTTTGTGTTTCAGCTAATACTTTACCCTTTGCAGGATAAGTTTAGTAAGTTTAAAACTTCAAGGATTCCTGAAAACAGTTTACGGATGCCTCCCGACGCGGATGCTAATCTGTTGCTTATTCAGACCCCCAGATCAGAGACGTTCCAAACATGGATACCTTTCTGATACTCGCCCACTCACCCACGACATACAGTTCAACAAACATTCTTGGATGGCATCTTTAATCCCATTCCCTCAACTATGCTTTGACGAGTGCAAATTTTTGGGCACTCTAGTGTCCAATCATCTTTTACCTTCGAGTCGCGAAAGGCAAACTTGCCAATCTAACTCTTCAGGTTCAAGAAGATTGAGCAGAGGCAACTGTTGTACCCCAAAACTTGCCCTCCCTTTTTCACAAGAAATCACAACCTCAGGGTTTTCTCTGATTTTTCAGATCGGCTTAAGAATCGGTCAAAAAGACTCTTCTTTATCAGTTAAATCCAGAATTAGGGTTTCCACTGATTTTGTTGAGATTGGCTCAGGAATTGATCAGACAGATCTTTCTTTGGCAGTAATCCAGAATTAGGGTTTTCTCTGATTTATTGAGATTGGCTCCAGAATTAATCAGACATATCTTTCTTTGGCAGTAATCCAGGATTAGGGTTTGCGCTCGCATTTCTCAGAAGAAACTGAATTCTCAGAAATTCAGTTGACTGTTACATTATTTTTACGCTTGTTCAAAATTACTGGTTGTTTCTCAAAACCTAAATATCTGGGATATGAGCTGAGGCTTTTGTTTGAAACTTTGAGGCATTGGTTTGATCAGTGGAGTGAAAGGTGTATGGAATGCTTGTTTGTTTAATTGTACAACGCATATGTTAATTGGAATACCAGGCATATGGTGATTAATGCAAGGTTGCGATACGACAAAGTTTGTTGATTATTTATTCTGGATTAAAGTTATTGGGATACATTTCCAGTTATTTTAATTTAAGAGTCTTAAATAATTAAATAGACAATACAAGGAAAGAATGGAATATTTGACAGTAGAAAATTCTTATTTCACAAAGACTTTTTTTATTTATTTATTTCAAATGTTGTTACAAATTTTATTCGAATATTGTAAATTTACAATTTACAGTGTTTACAATAATATTTATTACAATAAATGAAAAGAAAAGAAAATAAATCTAAAGCCTAAATCTCTTGAAATCTTTGACCTTTACTGCGTCCTCCATTATTCAACTGGTACTTACCTGCAAAGGACAAAAGAAAAAGGAAATCAGTGCAATTAACTGAAAAGCATTTTTAAGCAGATAAATAAAAAAACATCATTAAAGCTTGTTGGCCGGAATCAGAAATGCTATGTTCATCATGTTTCATTTTCCTCTCTGCAAATCACAAGAAGATTTCTCTTCTCGGTTCACAGAGAGAAAAATAAATATATAAAATTGCAAGCATACAAGTTAATCAAAATGCAAAGGCACAAGGCTGCACACAAGGCAAACTGTACTACAAACTAAATTCCAAGCTGTATTAGTTAAACTACAATGCAATAACCAAGTATGTCAAACTGAGTTGCAAGTCAACTAGGTGCAAAAGGCAAAAGTACACAAAGCTGTCCAAGAAAGTACAATGCAGGAAATATGGAAACAAGTACAACAATGCAGGAGATGAACCAAGTTACAAGCAAGCAGGCTTGTCAATTTCATCATCATTTTCTGGCCCAACAAGCTTTTCAGAATAAAATATATTAAGCAAGAAAGTGCTTTTATGGAGAGAGAAAGAGAGTGAAGTGGGGGTTTGCAGTTTTGGCAGGCTGTAAAAGGCAGTAAGAGGAACAAAAGAAAATATATAACAGTCTAACAATCTAGCACAGGAGGAGAGAGCAAAAATTGCAAAACCTGTTTTAAAAACACAAAACAAGCGAGCAAACTTGCATCTCAAGCTCACCAAACCTCAAACACTCAGTTCAAAACGGCCTCCAAAACACCAACCTGTTTAAATTGCATAAACTGCTAAACCTGTTTAAACAACAAGCCTGCATAAAGGCCAAACATAAGCTCAAGCCTGCCTCCAACTGAAACTGCATGACCTGCAAATCTCAAACTACAGCAACAAAGCAAACCTGTTGAAACAGCAAGCCTGCCTTCCCAAAACTCAACAAATGGTAAACCTGTAAGTCCCAGAACAAACCTACAAAAACTGCTTACAAACACTAAAACCTGCAAAACTGCCTCCAAGCTCAAGCCTGCAAACTTATCAGAACTGCAAGCTACAACAGCACAAACGTGTAAAAACAGCAAATCTGCAGTTCCAATTACAAACACTCAACCTGCATAACTGCAAACTCTAGTCTACAAGCTAACATCAAACCAATAAATCATCCAGCCATCAATAACAAATAAGTTTCAGAGGTGATCATCATTAACATCAGTGAAAAGAGATAGGAAGAGGAAGAAGCATAGTCCTCAGAACAACAAAATCAACAAGTCAGCTCAAAACCAAAACTTATTCAAAGCTCAACAAACTGCTTCCAAAACACCAAAACTGCAATAAGCCTGCTTGCTCATACAAAAGCTAACAACAACAATAGCTAGTTTTTCTTTTTCAGAATATACCTTCATCATCAAAAGTCAACACCCAAAGAAGAGGAAGAGGTCCAGAAGTGAAAAAATCAAAACAAGAACAGGTCTCAGAGCATTTGTTCATCATCAACTCAAATCAAAACAACAAACAAAGAGGCAAAATCTCAGAAAATCATCATCATTGATAAAACCAGAAAAAGAAGTAACACGATTCAGAAACAAGAATTCATCATCATCAACGATATACAGCAAAGAGAAAGAGGAAGAATCTTGGAAGCAAAAACAACAAGGGTTCTCAGAACCATTTCATTATCAATAACCCAACACCCAAAGAAGAGGAAGAGGTCTAGAAGTGAAAAAAGGAGCAATATAGTTTTCAGAAACGAAATCATCATCAAACATCAATGAAAGTTCAAACAATATAGTTCTCAGAACAAAATCATCATCAACGAATCATCAAATCAAAAGCACATTAGAAATACCAAAAGCCCAACGCAATCGTCACGCTCCTCTTCCGCCTAGCCTCCTGGAAGCGCCGCCGGCCAGCTCACCCTCGTTCTCCTTCAGTTTACAGAACAAAACGCCAAGGTACATCTCTCAAAGCTCTTACTACATGTAAATATCAAAAAAATATGGATTAAAACGCGCATGTAATAATCAAGCAAATTGAAAACGTAATCGTGAAACCCTAAAACAAAGGTTAACAAATCGTACCGTTACGAGCGAGAGTCCTAGACTGCCGTGAAGAGAGCTGGAGGTGAGATAGGGCGATGCTCCGGTGGCTAAGGCAAGATGGGAGGAATCAGAACCCCATGGTTGAGAACAAGGAAGAGAGACGAAGAAGATGAGAGGAGCGGCACCGTTGAGGCCAAAAGACTGTAAACCCTAATTTCTAACCAAATGAATTAACCCTAAAATGTTGTTCAACATCAGATGGGCCTTCGTCCCAAACAACTATGCTAAGCCCAAACATTTTCCAGCGCCCCACCCCCTTTCCTCATTTCTGGTTTTATTAATTTGTTCTTCTTCATTCTCTATTCTTTGGGCCACAATTACTCTAGGCCCATCATTTTTAAAACTAACATTTTCTTAAAAAATCACTTTCTTTCTTGTAAGTAATAAACACTAATTAAATTTTTGTTTTATTTTATTTTTAAACTAATTCTATTTCTCTTTATTAATATCGCTTTAATATAATAAAAGTACAAAAAAAGAATAGTTAACTTAATTTGAGCAATTTTGTTTTTTTAACTTTTTGAATTAATAAAATACAAGAATTATCTTAAACATTAATTTAGGTAATTAATCCTTTCTTTTCACAATTAACAAAAAAATACCAAAAATTAATAATAAATACTTAAAGTCTTTATTAGGTTAAATTTTATTTGTTCATTTGTAAATAAATACACACATCTCATATTTCTTTGATTTTCATTATCTTATACTTTGTTATGTTTTTACATTGAAAATGCGACAATTCAATTTGTTTGTAATATATATCCTTGGACATTATTATTCTGATAAGACTCATCCCCATTTGTAAACATTTGTACCCCCATCCCCGGATACTGTTTTGTAATAATTTAGACTTTAAATTCCCGTAATTTACCGCTTTCAATATACTGTATAGTAATTAGGATTTGTATGCGAAGATTCAAAATCAATCGCTAGATGACCTAATACAAGATAAATGCATGAAAATCAATACACAATTCACACTTGCACCTCTAGGATAACCTCACATGTTGCCTCAGAAAATGCAATCATGTCCCTCGAGTATGAGACACTCTAGCAAATGCCCCTTCGATAAACAAAGATCGTAGCCCCTCGATGACCCTCGATGTTGCTTTCGAAAAAATAATATCGTCCCTTACAAAATTGCTAGAGCGTCTCACAAGTTGCCTTCAATGACTGTATGCGATGACCCGCGCCTGTCCCGTTTAACATCCTAACACAAGGTTGTTCACCAAATACAATGGTGAAACAACACTGTTAAAAAGGGTTAAAAACATAAGAAAGATCTTTGAGTAAAATGGGGTAGACAACTCTTACTTACTTGATCAAAAATCTTGCAAAACACCCTTGCCATTTTCAAACACACTTCATAACACAACTTCAAAACAATTTCAAAACAACTTTCAAAACATTGGAATATCTTTTCAAAAAGACACACACCTTTGTATATATTCAAACAAGAATCATTACAAAGGTTGCCTAGACAAGGCATCTTTTTCAAAACATTTTCAAAACCACACACACAAAGCACCATTTCAAACAATTGAAAAGCACAGGCAAGTGATCTAAAACAAGTAACTAAGAGCCCATGGATAACCATGGATGAAAAGGGTGCTAGCACCTTCCCTTTTCATAATCTACCCCCCGAACCCAAGAAAACATCTCAAAGGTCTTTCCTGTGCTTTTTGACCTTTCCTTTGGATAAAATAAAAAAAGTCGATGGCGACTCTTGCTAAATCGAACAAGTGCGAATACAAACGCAAAACCTCAAGTCAGTTCTCCCACCATATCACACTAGCCAACAAGATTATGTATTTGCTGACGAATGGATATAAGGAGTGAAACCATCAGAGCATAATTCAAGCCTGACATTCTTGGGTTCTGCTGCGAATTTAGGATGTACTTTATCAAAGTGTTTCCATGTCTGACCATCAGATGGATGTCGCATCATGCCTGAACTAGTTTTGTTTGTATGATTCCATATCATTTGGCTTTCATTGTGCATTGATGCAAACATTCTTTGCAACCTAAGTGTTGTTGGCAAATAGAACATGTATTTCACTACAACTCGTTTTTGCTTTGGATAAACTCCTTCATTGAGAACTAAATACCTAGGACTATTCTGAAACTTACATTCCTCTAATTCCCCATCAATTGTATCAAACTCATTGTTATAAGACAACATGCAACCTCTAATGAAACAATCAATCTTTTTTACTTCTAGTCCCAACTTCGATACCATCCTTTTTGCACCATAATAACTTGTAGGCATTTTTCCATTCACATGATTCGCGTCAAACATCATTCTCGCAAAGAATTCTAAACACTGATCGGGAACATTCAAATTTGACTTCGCAGTCAACAGCCTCACACACATTGATAGCCTAGAGTCAAAAGATCCTTCATATAATGGTATATTTATTTCTTTCAACAATTGATACAACTTTTGGGCTTTCTCATTCGGGAGCTCTTCTGCATCAAAGCCTTAAGGTTCATCATAAGCAACTTTACCCCTAATGCGTCACTCGCCATATCCTTGACTAAATTAAATTGTTTTTGGAATTGCATATGCAATGGACTCCCTGGAGCTCTTATGCATTAAAGTCTTAAGGTTCATCATAAGAACCTTTACCCCTAATGCGTCACTGGCCATATCCTCGACTAAATTAAATTATTTCAGGCATCGCATATGCAATGGACTCCCTGGAGCATCTCTATTTATATCTGGTCCAACATGTGTTTGACTACTAGAAGCCTCTCTATTCATCTCTATCATTTTTTCCCATTACCTATCCAAACCCAATAATTTGGCCTAAAACCCACTCTCTCCAAGTGACGTTTCACTTCACTAGGGTCACTAATTATATTTGTGTAACCACACTTTAAGCACAAACATCTTACCCCTCCTTCGCTTTGACAATATTCTTGAGGAAACTCATATGAGAGAAATCTGGCAACTCCTTCCAGGAAATATTATATCAAACATCCAACTACAATAAAATTGATAATATTCCATACTTCACATGTACAACATTGTTCATGATTAATTTGTTAAATAAAAGGGGAGTGAGCTATCGATAATTTTTTAAATTTTTATCCATAACATCATATAACTAATTACAGAATTGATAATATTCAATACCAACATTTTTTTCTCTAAAAATAAAACATATATTATACTATTCACTTATTCTAAATATATATAAACTTATAAATATTCAATCTAATTAAACATATATTTATATAGTATATCTACCTAGCTAATTTTAATCATTTTTTGAAAATTATTTATCCATACTTTCTTAGTATATATTTAACCAAACAATATATCTACCTTTTTATTCTAATTAAACATACTTTCTAAATATATTTAATAATACAAATATACTTTTTAGAGTTATTCTTTTTTAAAAGAGTATATAAATATATTTACCATATTATACATTTTAAAAAATATTTTTTTCTCTAAAATATTACATCTTTTTTTAAGAAATATTATATCTTACAAATATTTACTTATTTAACTATATTTTTTAAATATATTTACTTATTTTTATAAATTATTTAATCATAATTTCTAAATGTATACCTAACCAAACAATATATCTACCTATTTATTCCAATTAAATATATTTTCTAAATATATTTAACCATATAAATATACTTTTTAAAGTTATTTTTTTTAAAAGAGTATATAAATATATTTACTATATTATACCTTTTAAAAAATACTTTTTTTTCTAAAAAGCTATATATAAGAAAAGAGAATATATTAAAACTAACAATGACTACAAGAGATACTCATCTCAAGATATAAAATGACAAAGACCAAATTACTTACAACAATTGGGTTTTAAAGTCAAACTAGACAAACAAAGGCCTCGATTTACATTTTCCAAAACTCAAATTAGGAATAAAATCATCAAATTTTTGTAGTCTTTAAACCAATTCAATTTGTTGTAATAATAGAGTTTCTATAATCATAAATGAAGTGATCAGATTATTTAATTTTTTATTATACTGAATTTAAATTATATGATCAAATGAAGTTGCGTTAAGGTTAAATTTTTTTTGTAGAGAAACCTTTATTTCCGTGTATTACTATCAAACAATTAGGATTTATTTTACACTCTTATCTCACATTATCATTTTATATAATACAACTATAAATTTCTTGATAACAAATAATCGGTATATACATCCTAGATTGCAAACAAATTTGTTGTGTTGTCGACAAGCTATATGATATCAAGAACAATATACAAAATTAGATAGAGACCAACGCGATGTACAAGGCAGAGATAAATATTTTAAGTAGTATTATAAATGTAGATTTTGAATTTATCTATAACATAAAAAAATTAGATGTTCTGGAAAATACAATAATAATCTCTCCTCTTTGCCATCCATCTTATCAATTGAGGGGCATTTTGCGTCCAAAAATTATTTTTTACAACTAAATTATACTTTTGGTTATATGGAAAACATACTTACTATGAATTGTGTACAAATATGACACTATTTGGTTAACATATTACACCCTTCCCCAACATTCACTTTTTCTTAAAAAACTTCACTTCTCTCTCATATGAACCTTCACACGCCAACCTCACTTCTCACTCATCACAGCCCACATCTCTTCTTTACATTGTTCAGACTTCAACAAAACATTCACTTTCCCTCATCTTCCAACGTGACAAATTGATTTTTCGACGATCTTCATACTCTTTCAACGTAGTTGTGGTGCCGTTCAACTTCAAAATGGAAAGACCTTATGAAAAATGTCAAATACATCAATGAAAGCAAGGAGCTTTGGAAAATAATTATTCATTTTCATCACAAATGGAGTGTTGTATCAAGGAATAAGGAACACTTTGAAATAATTTTGATTGATAAAGAAGTAAGCATGGCCTGGTTTCCCTTTATTGTACACAAGGGTATTTTTTTGGGTTTACAAGATCTGTTATCCATTTATGTATATTATCCTGGTTTGTTCTGCTATTAAGTATAAGACTTATGTTATGTTTTAAAAAATATATTCAGTATTACGATAGATTTTGTTGTTACGATGCATGTATGGTTTTCTGAAAAAAATTTCTATTATATTATACATGTTGCTATTCTCATAAACAGATATTGGATGTTAAATATTTTTCATTACTTCTGAAAACTTTTATGAAATATGTTGATGTTCTTGATACACACTGCAATGTCCCGGCTGTGTTGAAGCAGTCATATGATTTTGTCTTAACCGTGGATAAGACTTATACAACTTTCTAGTTTCGTTGAATGAACTTTTGTTCAAGCCTTGAACAGAAATATGTGTTGACTTTAAGCGGTGGTACAAGTGTTAGTGATGAAAACAAACATCAGATACAACTTAAACCGCTCAATTTCACTCCATTTATTGATATTATAACTGGAAAATGGAATAGGGGTGTGCTAATAGGTATGCCTAACTTAATGTGGTGTTTGTTTACATTATCAAGTCTAGCTTTTTGAAATTGTCTTTCCTAGTTTATTTAGATGTCATAAGATTGGTGATAGATATTGGTTACACTCAAACTGAAAGTGAGAATAAAAAATAGTAGATCGACTTGGTTTTGAAAGATTTGAGGTATTCCCACTTCACTTTACTGTTGACTATCAAATTTTTCTAATCATTTCGTATTTTAACTTTCCCTAATAATTTGTAGTAACAACAATGTCAATTGTACTCCGTGGGAGGCCTATGCCATGAAGTTTCATGATTACAATAAACAAAGGAATGAAGCAGATTTTTGGTCAAAACAAATTGTTATCATTATGCAGTATGCAAAGATCAAAGAGGAAGGTCAAACTGTATGGTTATTTTTAACTTTGTCCATTCATTCACATCTTTTAACTTTCCTCCTTTATGTTTTTTATTTACACATTGATACAAGTGAATATCCATTATGTGGTTCTAACAATTTCAATGTCACTAAGTTGCACATCAATGATGATCTACCATAGATTTAAAGAGTTTTTGACCAGGTGGAGGTTTCATCTCTTTTGTGACCTTTTAACTTATATGCATTAATTTAAAATAACTATTTCAACTTAATTTAAATAAATTTACATAGCAAACAAACACTTCGTTTGGGTGATACAACAAGTCATACCAATACCACACTTTCCCAAGGAACTCAGCTTTATAGTGGTAGTCAACTAAGCCCATAAGACAAATTCATGTACAAGGCTACATTAATTCCTCTCAGTGAAATTGTTTGATTTAAATCTGTAATAGCCACTATAATTATTCTACTCATATATGCGTATATTTATCAAACCATAACACTCATTTGTTTCATGACATTTTGCCTTTCACACTACTTAGTGTGTAACCGTTGCTCAAATTAAGAAAATTATTGTTGCATTAGGAGGTTGGTATTACCAAGCATGCCATGAGTGTCCAAGGATTTCTAAAGGAGATAAACCCCCTTAGTTTGTGGTTCTGATCACAAATTTGAGACTGAAATTTACAGGTTTTTATACATTAACAATTACTGAGTTTTTTTTTTCTTTCCAATCAGATTTGTGTTTCACTTTTTATTTACTTTTATAGGTATAAAATTCTAATTGATGCTATAAATGACGGATGTCGCGCTACTTTTGTTTTATGGGATCAGGAGTGTACACAATTGTTGGAACTTAGTACTGCTCAGATGCACACCACTATGATTGAGGTCAATTTATTTTGTTTGGAAACAACTTTGACATAACATCAAAAAATTCATTTTATACTGATATTCACTATTGCATGTTTGCGCTGTTATTTAGGATGGAATCATCGATCCTCTTGAATATCCATTGGCACTTGATTCTATAGTTGGGATAACCCTAACATTTAAACTCAAATGGCAACCATCTTGGGATAATGCAACGATTGTCTCTATCTTTCGTGATCAAGCTATAGTCAAACAGATGCTTATCTCATTGGGACAAGATATAGTATGGATCCCATCTAACTATATTTATCTTTTCACTGCTATTGAGTTATTGTTTCACATGACTGCCACTTTTTTCATAATATTGTGTCTCATCCTATTTTTACAACAAAACTTTCACAAGTTATTGTTTCTTTCACTAACAAATTCCCTTATTCACCAATGCTACAATATTCTGAAGATTTTCATTGTTATATTTATTAGATAATTGAAAGTGTTGATGAGGCATTGGTTATTGAAGAATGAGATGTTATACAGGATCACAAAATGACTTCTAAGATTACCACTAAACCACTTACATCAACATCTGCATCCAAAAGGGTGGCAACTCCTGTGTTTGATGACCTTTCCCAAGCAATCGACTTATGTGATGGTGAACGATTCTCCACCAAAGTGAAAAAACTAATTAAATTAGAGAAGTAATCTGAAATCAAAATGACATGTTTTTTGTTTTCCTCTGGCATTTAAGTGTATATTGGTTTGTAACTTATTTTCGAATTTCCTTTAATCATAATCATCATTTAATATTAAGCAATAATGTTTGTGCCATCTTTATATTCATCGTTTTATAACTTATTTTGTAATGACAATGCCTAAGTACCTAACTATGTAATATAGACATTTTTGTGCTAAAAATATCAAACTTTCTATGTTATTTTATAATTTTATAACAACAGCCACATTTCATTTGTCTCTCACCTTTATCCTCTTAAAGTTTTATCTTTGTTAAACTACCTGAATGTTGAATATCTATGTTTTTTTATGGATCTTTTAATCCTTATTATAAAAATATCTCAAGTTCACTTAATATTATTGGTTCTTTGTACCAAGTGATGTCAAATAAATCATTTCAAACTCAATGTCATGTTCCATTATAATTTGTTAAAAATATGGCTTCTAATTAATAACCTCCTATTTTCAATTGTTAAACACTTATATTATATTAGCTTTAATGATTCATTCTACCAAATTAGCATTATAAAACTAATTTACACTTTTGAATTTACACAAAAATATCAACCTTGATATGACCAAACCACAAATATTATTAAGTTATCTTACTTTTTTATCTTTGCAAAATTAACACTACTATTGCTTACTACCTGTCATCTTGAAGAAGGGAAAAATACAAGAAGGGGAAGTTGAATTGGGATCTCAAAACATAATGAAAAGAACACGTTGATTTTTATCCTGGTTTGTTTGAACTCAAACTACTTCAGTCCACCCACCAAGGTGATTTCGCCTCTCTCAAACGAGGTCTTAATCCAATAATCAATCTTGATTACAAATCTACTTTGACAATTGCCAAAGTCTTCTTGAGTCTAAAACCACAACCCGGTTTTCCCAAGGAATTACAAAATAATATAAATGAGTGTGTACATATATGTTTTCTAAATAAAACAATATCACAACCGTGATGTATTACACAATTTAAGATTTCTAGGTAGAACTGGGTAAATATGATTTTCTTTTACGTGCGTAGTAGTTCGTCACTTGAATTCTTCTATTTGTATTTTTTATATAGGCCATGCAACAGTGACATAAGAAGATGCTTTTGGTATGTTCATAACACGAGTTAATGAACTTTCCAAACCAGGAGATCCTTGCCTGTTGGTAGCTGTTACTTTCGATATTGCATTGATAAATTGTAATGCTTCAAAGCTTCTCACATCAGAGGGTGAATGTTACCGTTGAGAGTCCTTTACTGCTTGTATCAAAACTTTACAGATCAGAGTATCCGAGATTATGTTTTACAGCGCTGGTGCATTCAGAAGTTGTAACAGAACTTCTTCATATAAGCGTGTCACACATATTTTCTTTTAAGAAGGATGCGTCTGATTCTGTCATAGTACTCTCATCTTCTATGCTCGCATGATCAGAACTTCTAGTGATATTCTGGCTGATCGTCTTCGCTCCTTACATCAGAACATCTTTTTCACATCAGAACTTCCTGCATGAAAATATACTTTTATTAGCGAGCATATTTGTTCTTTATGTCTATATATATCATGTGTTTGTTATCATCAAAACTCTTGCAGGGATGTAGAACCAAATTATGTTCTAACAATCTTCCCTGTTTTGATGATGACAAAATCTTGTATATTTTGATGGAATATAAAGAACAAAGAATAAAGACCCCCTGAGTAGAATACTCAGATAACGAGAAAATAAAATACTTCCCTGAAGATCTTCTGATAACGCAGATTTGCTTCTAATAGGAGTCAAAATATCACTGATTCTCCCCCTTTTTGTCAATAATCAAAAAGTATGAAGTTTCTTGAGAAGGTGTGACATCCTCTTCTAGATTCAACTGAGATTCTTTAGAGAGATTTTGATGTTGTATTCTCATTATCATTCCCAATAGTTCCAGAGCCAATAAATTTTTCTTTTTGATTTCCTTTGAAACCTGCGAATCCTTTAAATTCCAGGCTACAGAGCATATGCTTTCTTCCCGCCATGTGTAGAGAGCATCTAGAATCCAGGTTTTAGGACTGGTGTTTCAATCTTGCTGTTAAAAATATCTGCAACATAGATGATTTTATCCTTTGGCACCCATATCTTTTTGGGTCCATGGTTGTTAGAGTTTCCAAAATTCTGTTTGAATTTTGGTTTGGCATAAAACGCCTTACTAGTATATTTTATATCATGTGTTTGCCCAGTAGTGAAGTGAGAATAAATAGGAGTTCATTTAATAACCAAATCCTTAACTTTCTTAGGTTGGGATACTTTAACTTTGTATCCTATACATTTTCTTCCATTTCTGCTAACTCCATATATCATTGAAGCCATCTTGCTTCTATCTATGTTTTTAGCGAGGAATTTCTGAAAGCTATGATCATATTCCTTTATGACCTTATCAGGGTTGCTAGGAACTTATGAGATGGTTTCCTTCTGAGTATTTTGTAATTCATTTTCAAGTTTTGAAATTTTTTCTTTCAACTCAGAGTTTTCCAATCTCAGAGTCTTAGTTTCTTCAGAGTCAGAAACTAGATCCTTTTTCAGGTTCTTGTTTATGACTCAAAGTTTCTGATACCTTTCTAGAATTTATAACAGACTCTCTTCTAATTGAGATCTAGAAAAGTTAGAAAATACCTCTTATGACTCTGACTCTGATTCTGATTCTGAATCTGATTCTGATTTAGAGGATTCAGAGACATCTGATAAGTTGTTCGTTTGAGCTATATTGGCTCGTTCATCTTCTGATTCTATTCCATCTTCAGAAGATTCAGAGTCATCCCACGTTTCCATGAGACTTTTCTTCTTTTCCTTAGAGAGCTTCTTTTTAGGTTTCTCTATTTTAAGATTTGCACAGTTGCTCTTGTAGTGACCTTGTTCATTGCATTCATAGCAGGTAATGTTTATGTTACTGGATTTTTAGTATCCAGAAGATTGTTCAGAGTCATTCCCTGTTCTTCTGGAGTTTCTGAATTTCCTCTGCCTATGCTTCCACAGCTGATTGATTCTTCTGGATAGAAGGAACAATTTGTCTTCTTCTGATAAGGATTCACCAGAGTTTTCCGCTTCTTCTTTTTCCTGCAAAAATTTGGTTTTATATTTATTAGATTTCAGAGCGAGAGACTTACATTGCTTCTGGGGCTCATCATCTTATAACTCTATCTCATGACTTATGAGAGAGCTAACAAGTTCTTCTAGAGAGATTTTGTTCATATCTTTTTCTAGTTTGAGAGCAGTGACCATGGGTCTCCATTTCCTTGGTAAACTTATAATGATCTTCTTTACATGATCAGCAGTTGAGTACCCATTGTCCAAAACTTTTAGCCCAGCCACCAGAATTTGAAATCTTGAGAACATTGTTTCAATGATTTCATCTTCTTCCATTTTGAAGGCTTCATATTTCTGAATGGGTGCAAGGGCTTTGGTTTCTTTGACTTGCGTGTTTCTTTCATGCGTCATTCTCAAGGAATCAAACTTGTGCTTTGCTGTCTCCCTGTTTGTGATCTTCTCATACTCTGAGTATGAGATGGCACTCAAGAGAATAATTTTGGCCTTGTGATGATTTCTAAAATCTCTCTTTTGATGATCTGTCATTCTTTTTCTGTCAATCTTCTGACCGCTTTCATCAAAAGGATGTATGTATCCATTTGTTACCATATTCAAAGGTCAGTGTCACACGCTAGGAAGAAACTTCTAATTATATCTTTCCAGTAATTAAATTTTTCACCATCAAATATTGGGGGTCTACTGATGATTCTGTCTTTCTCATCATGATAATCCTTACTAATGTTCTAACTTGGTCCCACCATAGTGTTTTTCCTCCTTGGATCTTTTTCTGACACGGTTAAGTGTTTTCACCCAGATCCAGGTGCTCTGATACCAATTGAAGAAGGGAAAAACACAAGAAAGAGGGGTTGAATTGGGATCTCAAAACATAATGAAAAGAACATGTTGATTTTTATCCTGGTTCGTTTGAACTCAAACTACTCTAGTCCACCCGCCAAGGTGATTTTGCCTCTCTCCAATGAGGTCTTAATCCACTAATAAATCTTGATTACAAATCTACTTTGACAATTGCCAAAGTCTTCTTGAGTCTAAAACCATAACCCGGTTTTCTCAAGGAATTACAAAATAATATAATTTAGTGTGTACAAATATGTTTTCTAAATAAAACAATATCACAACCGTGATGTATTACACAATTTAAGATTTCTAGGTAGAATTGGGTAAATATGCGTTTCTTTTACGTGTGTAGTAGTTCATCACTTGAATTCTTCTTTTTGTCTTCTTTATATGGTCCATGCAACAATGACATAAGAAGATGCTTTTGGTATGTTCATAACACGAGTTAATGAACTTTCTAAACCAGGAGATCCTTGTCTGTTTGTAGACGTTACTTTTGATATTGCATTGATAAATTGTAACGCTTCAGAGCTTCTCACATCAGAGGGTGAATGTTACCGTTGAGAGTCCTTTCCTGCTTGTATCAAAACTTTATAGATTAGAGTATCAGAGATCCTGTTTTACAGCGCTGGTACATTCAGAAGTTGTAACATAACTTCTTCATATAAGCGTGTCACACAAATTTGCTTTTAAGAAGGATGCGTCTGATTCTGTCATAGTACTCTCATCTTCTATGCTCGCATAATCAGAACTTCTAGTGATATTCTGGCAGATCGTATATGCTCCTTACATCAGAACATCTTTTTCACATCAAAACTTCCTGCATGAAAAGATACTTTTATTAGCGAGCATACTTATTCTTTATGTCTATATATATCATGTGTTTGTTATCATCAAAACTCTTGCAGGGATGTAGAACAAAATTATGTTCTAACACATCTAACTTTCACTAATTTATCCTCATTTCCCTACTTCATTTGCTAAACTTTTGGATTTCCTTTATATCTTCCTGCACATAGTATGCCTGCTATGCAGTATGTACAGACTGTTGCGCGGATGCTCTGCTTTTCCTACAACATGTGTTTGTAACTTTTCAATATGGGTCCCATTAACTTTTGAAAACAGGCACCAAATTTGAAGACCACTCACTTTAATACACATAATACTCCTGTTTACTGTGAAATTTGGTAAGCAACTGCTGGTCTTCCAAATCAAATAAAAATGGTAACTTGCAGGATCAACCAAATTGATCCTAACAGAGGAATTTTAGCACCGGGTGGTACTATCATTTGACCATGTTTTACTAATAAAACTAATATTTCGTCATATTTTATGACGTCGAAGGTATAAGTTCTTTTTGGAAATTTATCATTCTTTTCAGGCTCAACAGGATTTTTGCCATTCGAAGGAGCCAAGACTTTACAAGGATATAGTGGTTCTTGCTTTAACTCATCCAAATCAACTTCGACATCTTCGTAGTCAGAGAGTTTATTATAGGTTTCTTTTTTGTCTGTGGTTTTTTCGACATAAGAAATTCTTTCTTTCCTATGGCTCTTGTTTGCTCTGGCCTTTTCGGCCTTCAAGCGCTCCAATTGTCGAAACCTATCTGCGAATTGGGCCATATCCCTTAAGTAATGGAGATCCAATTTCTTTCTGATGGAGAAATCTAATCCTCTTGCAGCCATCTAACATAATTCATGTTCAAGTACTTGAGTGAAACATTTTGTCTTTAGCAGACGGAATTTGTTGAGGTAATCATCAATTGGCTCGCTAAACTTGCCCTTAATGTTGGCCAATTCACTGAGACTTATCTTGGATTGACCTACATAAAATTGTTCATGAAATAGTCTCTCTAAACGTGTCCAATCTTGGATAGAATTTGCTGCAAGGGTAGTAAACCAACTAAAAGCAATTTTGGTTAGTGAACTAGGAAAATATTTTATCCTTAGGTTTTCATTGTTCGCTATGTCCCCAGCCTCGGTAAGATACCTAGCTATATGTTCGACATCTGATTCGCTGGTGTCACCAAAGAATTTTGTGAACTTTGGGACTTTCCAACCCCTGGGCAATTCAATATGCAAAATATATTCAGATAAGGGAGATGTATAATTGGCCTAGTAAGGCCTACATTTACACCATTTTGTGCCATAATTCTTTCGACCATGGATGCCAAATTGTTGTCTCCTGCCATATTGTCTCGTCGAACTTGATATAACACTTCATCAACATTTTGGTTTCTATTTACCATCACCACCCTAGGTTCTGGTTTCCTTACGACTTGTGGTTCTTTCCTAAAAGGTTCAACCCTATGTATTTCTACATTCGTAACTCTAGGTATTTCGACCATTCATCCCTGATTTAACACATTCTCCTGGGGTAGATTTCTTTGATTCTGTTGAACTTGGTTTATTTTGGGTCTTCTTATAAAATTACCCATTGATTTTTCCTAACCCACTCACTCTGAGTAGGTGTTATTGGTTAGGGTACACTAAAGAAATCAGTGATGCGCATCATTTGTGCAGCCATTTGTCAGTTCTCCTGAGTAGTGTTTTGAATCAAAGGGTTAAAGATTGTACCCATTGTTTGTGCAAGCATCTGGACTGTTTTGTGGTTATTTTTGACAATTTGTTGTCTAATTATTGGTGCAAATTGATTTGTTAAATTTGGTAATTGGGAAGAAAATCCTTCGATTTATGGTTGGGCGTTTTGACCCCTGTTATTAACCGCATATCCAGAGCCTTGTAATTGCAAAGTGACGTTCATCACAGGATCTGAATATGTTGAAGTAGAATTATGTAAACCCATCATAAATGAAGATGGCATACCATAGGGCCGCTCACAACCATTTTGAGGCATGGGAAAACCAGGTGGCTGCTGAGGCCTGTGAAAAATATTTCCCCCTAGAGGGGGGGGGGGGGGGGGGGTTCCTTGTGAACCCTGAGGGCCTATATAAGTTCAAAAGAGGGCCTGTGTAAGTATTCGACTGCGTTGGCATCGAACTTGTTGATGACAATATGGCCTTATAAGAAGGCGCAAATACCGTAGTTCCCCTAGTCGAAGTGTGCAGGGGTGGAAATTCATCATTGTTAGGAGGATTTTGATTACCTGTCTGGCCTTGATTCACCATTTTCCTAACATACATTCTTTTTGGTATTTCCTTGTCGTTTGTGGCTAATTTACCACTCCTAAGTCTCATACAACACAGAAAAATAACAGAAATATTGAAGACAAGTCCCACCAAGTGTGCCAATTTGTTTACCGTGAAATTTGGTAAACAACCACTGATCTTCCAAATAGAATAAAAATGATAACTTGCATGATCGACCAGCTTGATCCTAATTACATGTGTTCTCATTCAAAACTTCTATTCTTAAAACGAAGAGTGTTTTCAACAACATCTTCATTCATTTAGACAAAGATTATTTCAATTGTTACTTCTTATATGGTAATGTAATGCTTTAAAGATAAAAACTAGAATGTAAAAGGCTTTCAACTGAAATTTAAAGGAATGTATACAATTTTAAGTAAAGTTGAATGACTATAAATATAAAAATGGTACATCATACGTACATTCTCACAAACTCGTTTCTCCAACGCTAGTACTTTGAGTAATTTTGAGTATTTTGTACAAAGATGTGAACACCATGAATCCTAACACTAAGACCCCTATTTATACTAATTTCGACCAAATAGTCTCTAAATAATATGTTTCCACGTTCCACATTTTCATGCGTCTTCGAACTCCAAGCTTCCATGCGTCTCTTTGGATAAGATCAATCTTTTGAATTTGAAAAACTTCTTTAATTCAAAGAGCTAAATGTAACGGTAGAAAAATGCTTGATGATACTTCGAATAACATGAAATCTCTCTGGTTCGCATATAAACCTTTTGACAACACTTAGAAAAACAAAGCTTTTATAAAGTTTTTGTCTGTCGAGACTTTATAAAGACTTCTCTACTCTTTGTTTCAAACTACATTCCTCTCACCATATATCATTTCAACTAATATTTCATGTATTCAAAATTTCCAGTAAAAAATTCCCCCAAAAAAATTTGTGTTTCAAATTTCTTGGAGAAACATACATTTCTTTGCAAAATAATTATATTTTGACGAACATAAAATCTTCATGATAGATAATAACTACTATGACGTCAGAATAATCATGAATTACTTTTTCAAAACATATAATCAAGACGTGCGTACAACAAGCAACCTCTTATATCAGCTTGTTACAGATCACCATGTGTCCCACTAACTCCAGTATCTAAAATATAAACTGAACAATTTATAGCTTAAATATCCTTCTTCTTCTTCAAACACACTGTGATACGGTGGCAGAACCGACTGTTAATACTGGTTTGTGTTTTTTGTTCGCAAATGTCGCGGTTAGCAAGAGTCCCACCGAATTTTCTTTTATCCAACAAAGGAAAGGGTGAAAAGAACAGAAAAAGACCTTTTTCGAGATTTTGAGTAAGGGGGTAGATTATGAAAAGGGAAGGTATTAGCACCCTTTCCATCTGTGGTTTTCCACGGGCTCTTAGATACTTGCTCATTTTGAAAACTGTTTTCGTGTTTGTGTGTTTTGAAATATTTTGTTTGTTTATGGTAACTCTTGTATCAGTCCTCAAGAGTATGATAAAGCATTTTTGAAAATTAATTTGAAAGGTGTGTAAGTGTAAAAAATCAGATTTAAGCAAGTACTTAAGAACTGTCTACCTACTCGAAAAAGGGTATTTTTTTCTCTTTTCCTTTAGATAGTGCTATCCTACTATTAGTGAGTAGGTAGCCCTATTGTCGGATGTTGAGGGACTATCCAAAGGGACGTTTATGGTCATTGAAGGCAACATGTAAGGATATCTTAGCATTTCGAAGGGACTTTCATCATATAAGCAACATCGAGGGACAAGATCATTTCTCATAGGAAACTCGAGGGACATTTAGGGACTATGATCTTTATGATGACTTTAAACTTAGGGTCTTTTCTAAGATATCCCTACGTTCGAGGGACATGATCATTATTTTCCAAGGCAACCAAGTGAGGTATACCCTAAGGGTGCAAGTGTGCAATAGTGTGTTTTTTCAGTTATATTTATCTTGCAATTAGGGTTTTCTATCATTCATTTTTATCTTTCCATACAATATAGTAGCTGAAGGTAAAGCCGGAAATGTAAACCTAGGCTATTACAGAGCTTTGGGGCAGTTACATAATAGTTAAGAGTGCGGAAAAGAAATCTTAAAACTATTACATCCAGGAAGAAATTACATGATAATGATAAACAAATGCGGGGAAAATAAAGCAACGCTATTACACTTGAATGCGCCCTATACACTTTATCTAGGAAAATAAAAATAAGATGAAAATAGCAAAAAAAAATGTTTTGGTGATTTTTTATGAAAAAATGATTTATGATAATTAATTAAATAAACCTAAAAAACCTAATTAATTTTAATTAATAAAAAATGTTAATTTTCAAAAAAGTTAATTAAAATACATAAATCCTAATTAGTTTTAATTAATAATAAATGTTAATTTTGAAAAAAAAAAGTTAATTAAAATAGCTAAACCCTAATTAATTTTAATTAATAAAAAAAGGTTAATTTTGAAAAAAAAAAGTTAATTAAAAAAAACCTAAAACTTAATTAATTTTAATTAAAAAAAGGTTAATTTTGAAAAAAAAGGTTAGTAAAAAAAAAACCTAAAATCTAATTAATTTTAATTAAAATAAAGGTTTAAAAAAAAGCTTATGTTTAATGATTAACAAAAAAAGATTAAATTTGCCAAAAAATATATAGAGGAAGAAACATCAATGGAAAATAGGATTAGAAAATACAAATAATGCAAATGTCAGGGGTGGGTGTTGAACCAAAAATTTAAAATATAAAAAACTTAAAATTAATTATTCGAGTTTATTATGAAAAATCAAAGGTTTGTGAAAAATATTAGGTTTTATGAAAAAGGTTTTAAACAGAAAGAACGAAAATAGGCAAAAGGATAAATAAAATGGAAGAAAACCAAAACCAATAAGGGTGAGTGTTGAACTCACGCCCTTAACCTCAGTGATCACCCCCTTTACCACAACGCCATGGTGTCGTTGGTTATTGTTATGATTCGACCTCAGCATTTTGTAATAACCCTGCATGGGACCTTTACGATGGTCCAAACTTGTAATGTTGAATCTCATGAACACATTAAGAAAATTAGTATACCATAAAATACAAAGAAAAAATATATAAAATTTTATAATGTTAAAACTGATAAGGCATGTATGAATGCTTCTACACTCTTTTGATCATGGAGATCAAACCAGCCTTACCCTTACTGGAGAAGTAGTGAGATAGGGGTTTGTAACAAGGATGGCTTGTTTGTAGTGAGATGGGGGTTTGTAACAAGGATTTCAAGATTTTTAGAGTTCTTGAAAGAATTTGATATTTTGACAGGGTTGTGGCAAATGTTTATTTTTGTCGTGTTTGTGTGAAAAGAATTAAATTATATAATGGAAATTAGAGTAAAGATATGGACTTTGAATATGCAATTGGGCCTCCAATAACCACAAGCAATAGTGCCGATTTTTATTCACTTGAGTATGACACGTTCCAGGGTAAATCACAGGGACTTAAGTGCAATTTTTGAAGTTGAAATGTGAAAAATAAAACGTAGCAGACATCGTGAAATAACTCCTGTCCGAAAATAGGCTCAATCGGATAAACAGTGAATTAGTTATGAATTTTTGAAGTTTTGGCTTAGACAAACTTATTTTGGGCTCCAGTGTCAACTCTGACACGTTCTTCAATAAAAAACTGGTATTGATCGGAGCAGAACCCGGTCTCGACCTTGGAAGAAAAGTTGTAATTCTCTGAGTCAGTGAGCTTATGTAAATATATGGGCCTGATCCGATAAAAATTGACCGAGTTATGAATTTTCGATGTTTCGACCCAGATGAAATAATATTCAGCATTCAGGATTTTCGGCGCGTCACGCGCTTTCTGGGGAAAAAATGAAGGCCTTTTGGATACTGTTGGAACTCGATACCTCATGTGAAAACATAGCCAACTAAATTTGTGAAATTTTGGCGCCGGAACCAGCTCGATACAATGAAAATCGACCAATTTATGATTTTCTGAACATGACGCAAATAAACTTCTGTCACAAATATTTTGTACAAAAATACTTGATAAATCTGCATTTTTGAAGACCATCTGATCGAAATTGGGTTCCATCCGTGAGAGATGAAAACGTAGATGACGTCAAGATGGAATTTTTACCACTGGAACGGGTTCAAAATGAGCCACGGGCTTTAAGTTATGAATTTCTTAGTGCGTAAAAACTACACTTTCAACACACTTTTTCACCACATTTCTTCGAGAAAACTCGCACATTCAGAGACCTTCTTTAAAGAATTGGCTCTCGAGACGAACCTGAATTTGAGAATATGTTATCATGGATATCTTGGAAAAAGAACACCTAAATATGACGCGCCGGGTTGGACATGTGAATCTTTGAATCCCGAATCATTGCGAAAGAGCGAATCGATCTTCAGCATGGAAAATACTCTGAGAACATCCATTGGCGAAATAAATGTCACTTGTAACCTGACGAAGCTTGCTAAATATACCTTGATTACATAACCATAAAAACAATGATATGCATGTATGTAATAATGAAATGTAAGCCAAAAAGGTCGAAATAAAGAGGGTAAATTTTGGGTTACAACACACACTTTTTCATCTTCTCAATCTTCTAGTTTTCTCAAAATTTTACACCCCCTCTTTCTCAAAAAAAAAAACTTCCAACAATCAATAAATTGCATCTGTCAATCATGGCGCCATCCAAAAAAGGAAGAAAATCTAACAAAAATGTGAAGAACAAAGAAGTGAAGATCATGAACTGGTTCCAACACCATACATTTATGCTGAACAACAAGGAATTTATGCTTCTCAAGTAATAATTCCTTTTACCCTTACTGATAAAACCCTACGGTACATGGGTATTTTGATGTATTATAAATGTATAGAGAAAATCAAGAAATTTTTTCATGTTTACTATGATACAAAATCCATTGTTAACAAAGTTAAACCCTTTAAGAAAAGAGAAAATAACCCTGATAAACAACTAGCAGAATCATCTGTAGAGAAAATCCCAAAAGAGACTCCCTCAATTACTGTACGCGAAGACAAACCCTTCGAGTTTGACTATGTGACAAAAAACTTCAAACCCTTTAGGTCTTGCCTTGTAGAAGTTAAGAAATATCTTGCTTGGCTGGCTAAAGTTAAAAAAGAAATATCCCAAGCCTGGAAAGACTTAGGCATATTCGACTTAATTCAAATGTCGAAGGTAGGTATTAGCTACTGCCAACCCATGCTTATGTCCTCGTCGTACTTCTGGGATAATACTTACAATAATTTCCATATCCCTTGTGGGATGATAACTCCTAACCTCTTGGATGTGGATGTTATCACTGGATTCCCCCTACTAGAGAAACCTTTGATCCTTATCAACAAGATACAAACACCATCACTTTTAATGTCGACAATGTTGCCTTTACCAAATACATGAATCTTTACCATGTCGAAGGAGATGAAGTGTCTGAAGTTAAGCATACAACTTTACTTGCTCTCATGCTGTCTAGGTGTTTTTTTATGTAAATCTTTACAAGTAGCTATAAGATTCCTCACCTTAGTAAACCAATTCCATTATGGTCGAAAAGTGTGTCTTAGTGAACTAATACTTACTGGATTATATGAATGCCTTGGGTCGGCCACTTCCAAACTGAAAGAATACAACGCATGCACAAACTTGTTGCTAGCTGGTCCATATTGGATGCTCCAATTATGGATTAATGCAGCATTCGAACCATCTCTCAGTACTTCTATCATAGTGAGAAACGAATATCCAGACATTCAAAATCAAATTGTCGAGGGAACAAGACTGCTTCAACGGACTCCTGAGGATGATGAAAAGAACTTTGGGAATTATTTCACTATGTACGTCATGATGTTTTCAAAATGTCATATCTTTAGTCTTTCGATGGCTCCTTTTTCCAATAGGACTCATGGCCCATAATGGCTTACAAGATCTCTTTTTAACATTTCGCCTGAAAATACAAATATTGTTGATACTTTGAGAGTCTTTTTACTCCCTAGGCTAATTGCCTCAAGAATTATGCCTATAAAAAGTAACATATGTATGCTTGCTTACCAACCAAATTTTGTGTCTCGACAATTTGGGATTTTCCAACTAATCCCCGAGCCTATCTTTGGTAGAAAACATGAACTTTGTACAGCAGGAATGGAGTTTTCTTTTTTAGACTGTGAAGAACACATGGCTCGTCATGTCAATTTTGCATAATTTAATCATGTTCCTTTTTACTCATCTTTATACCGCTCGAAGGGCTTTGATATTTTGTGGAAAGAGTTTTATTCAAAGAATATGTTCGACGCCAATTTTCTTAGCCAGCATCTGACGAAAGCTTTTGCATCTATGCAGGATCTGAGCCACAAAGGTAAATACACGCACATCAAGGAAATCCAGGCATTCCAAAAATACTTTGAAATTGTCTATGATCTAACCAACCTTAGTCGAATTACTTTTAATGCAACACAAAGTTTAAAAGAGAAATTTACTAAAAAAATCCTCGTTTAAACATTCCCACTTGTGTCATACCTGAACAAAAATATGACTTAGCTTTCAAACTTCATCCACCAAGATTTCCAAAATTGCCCAGTGCTGATTTTGCCCTGGCTTTCTATCCTCCTTACCCAAACCGGTTTGTTTGTGGTAATTACCTAAACTTTTTAAAATAAGAGTCTCAAAAACCTACTAATCGAGGGGTTTCAACTAAGTACACTTTGGACAGTTTCAGAGGCTTCCTTCACTATGAATTGTCAGTTATCTCCATTCTTTCTTCGACAAGTGAAGGTGTGGAACCAAAGGATTTCCTTGGTCCTATCAATTTATCTTGTTATTATTTCCTTCATACTTGGTACTAACCATCGTTATCAATGTATATTATTCTAGCCGTCGAAAAGAAAAACACTAAGAAGGAACAACCTAGTTCGAAGACAATTTCAACTGTAGCCTTCGAACCAACCAATGTCTCAACAAAAAACACTACTCCAGATACTAAGAAATCTAAAGCATCAAAGGTATGATTCAAAATCCTGCAAGTTTTTTGTACTATACTACTTCTTCTAACAGTATTATTCTTTTAGGATAGTTAATTACTTCCAAAATCTTCGCACAACCAAATCATCTAAAAACCAAGAAGTAAAAGAAGAATAAGACAAAGACTTTTGATGCAGCTTCTTCACAACCAACTATGCAGAAGCCTAAAATCACTATCTTTTCCCCAAAGCCCAAATAAAAAATCCCGTCCCAACCATCTTGATGCATAGTCTTAGAGTGGGTCGAAATTGACAACTCAAGTCCTGATGGACAAAAGGTATAACTATTACAGGAAAATCAGCCAACTCCCACTGAATCCCCAAATAAACACAATGCGTTTCTTGATAGTGGTGTTGCTTCGTACCATTATTTATAAAGTGATAAACAATTCCACAAAGGGTTTTCATCTGCAATCAACAAACTTGATGCAACTATTCAATCTGAGAAAGGAGACATTTCTCTAACTGAGAACAACTCAGAGGTACATCAAGGGACCACGAGGGCTAGTGATGATGAAGGGGAAAAAGATGATAGCCCTAGCGACTCTTCACCCAAAAAGATTAAATTTACTGATGATCTTCCTGATGGTGAAGAACCTCTTACTGATGATGAAATTGCATCGTTCTCTGCTGAAGTAGTGTTAAGGTTAAATTTTTTTATAGAGAAACATCCATTTTCATGTATTACTATCAAACAATTAGGATTTATTTTACACTTGTATCTCACATTATTCATTTTAAATAATATAGCTATAAATTTCTTGATAACAAATAATCAGTATATACATCCTTGATTGCATACAAATTTGTTGCATTGTCGACAAGCTACAGGATATCAAGAACAATATATAAAACTAGATAGAGACCAACACGATGCACGGGGAAAAGATAAATTTTTCAAGTAGTATTATAAATGTAGATTTTGAATTTATCTATAATATAATAAAATTAAATGCTCTAGAAAACACAATAATAATCTCTCCTCTTTGCCATCCATCTCTCCAATTGAGGGACATTTTGTGTTCAAAAATTACTTTTTGCAACTAAATTGTACTTTTGGTTATAGGGCAAACAAACTTATTATGAATTGTGTACAAATATGACACTATTTTGTTAACATATTACACCCTTCCCCAACACTCACTTTTTCTTAACAATCTTCACTTCTCTCTCATATGAACCTTCACACGCCAACCTCACTTCTCACTCATCACAACCCTCCTCTCTTCTTCATATTGTTCAGAATTCAAAAAAACCTTCACTTTCCTTCACATTCCAACGTCACAAATTGATTTTTCGACGACCTTCATACTCTTTCAACGTAGTTGCAATGTCTTTCAACTTCAAAATGGCAAGACCTTATGAAAGTGTCAAAGACATCAATGAAAGTAATGAGTTTTGGAAAATATTTGTTCGGGTTCATCATAAATGGAGTGTTGTATCAAGAAATAAGGAACACTTTGAAATGATTCTGGTTGATAAAGCAGTTAGCATGACCAGGTTTCCATTTATTGTATGCAACGTTTTTTTTTTTGGTTTACATGAACTGTTATCCATTTATGTATGGTATCCTGGTTTGTTCTGTTATTAAGTACATGACTTATGTTGTGTTTTAAAAAGTATTTTTGGTATTATGATAGATCTTTACTCTTAAAATGCATGTATGGTTTTCTGAAAAAAAATTTATTTTATATTATAGATGTTGCTATTCTCATAAATAGATATTGAATGTTAAAGATTTTTCATTACTTCTGAAAACTTTTATGAAATATGTTAATGTACCTGATACACATGTAATGTATTTCAGGGTTTTGATATACACTGCAAAGTTTCAGCTGTATTGAAGCAGACATATGATTCTGTCTTAACCGTGGATAAGACTTATACCATAGCCAACTTTCATGTTTCATTGAACGAACTTTCTTTCAAACCTTTCGAACACAAATATTGGTTGACTTTCAGTGGTGGTACAAGTATTGGTGATGAAAACAAACATCAAATACAACCTAAACCACTAAATTTCTATCCACTTATTAATATTATAACTGGAAAAGGGAAGAGGAATGTGTTGATAGGTATGCCTAACTTAATGTGATGCTTGTTTACATTATCAAGTCTAACTTCTTGCAATTGTCTTTCCTGGTTTATTTAGATGTCATAGGACTGGTGATAGCTATTGGTTACACTCAAACTGAAAGTGGGACCAAAAAACAGCATATCAACTTGGTTTTGAAAGATTTGAGGTATTCCCACTTCACTGTATGATTGATATAACCAACAACATATAGATGATGGAATATTTCATCCTTTATACCTTTATGGATTATCCCGTATTAAAAACAGGGACAATAAAAGATACCATTATTGTTGGGGAGATTTTTATCAGTGTATTCAAGGAATTCACGAACCCCATTTTCATGAATTGAACCTAATCTATTTGCTTTCATCCAAATACAGTCTATAACAACTTCTAAAATTTATACACGAATAATAATGTGAACGACACACCAAAATCTAAAACAAAACTATAACTATAAACCTTAAGTATATGAATATAATATTTATGTTCACTTCTTTATCCAACAGAACAGCTAACAAATAGAATATATATATATCTACCAAGAACAATATACATGAAGAGCTAACAAACGACATATATATCTACCAAGAGTAATATATTTGAAAAGCTGAGAAAGGGAACAAACAGAACTGCTAAGAAAGGTATAATATTTTTGTTCAACTCTATATCCAACAACAAACCAAATAATAATGAACGAAAAAAGAGTAAAGAGTATCGTATATCGAAGATGAGGACAGGAACAAGAATGAAGATGTTGAATATTTGTGATTGAAATGAACAAGAATGAGTACCATATCCCCTATAGAGAGATGTTTTCCATACCAGGCATACAAACTTCTTCGAGTTTTATCAAAACTGACTCCGAAGTTGCTTTTCTCTTATGGTTATACCCCAATTGAATGCCAAGAAAACTTAGGTGCAGCTTCCAAAAACCATTCCATTAAATTTATATCAACAAGTTTTCTCTTAATTAGATTTACTCGAACGCTCGATGTCAATTAAAACTCTCTTAACATAACCTTGATACTCCAAATTATTTTCCAAGAGCCATCATCAATTTTGACAGTATCATCGGAAAATTAAAACATCTCAATGTCACTGTCCTCGCTAAGTTGGAACCCCTAAAAGATACCTTTCGTAATAGTATTTAACATTAGTTCTGTCAAACCATCTGCAATTAATAAAAACAAAAATGGTGAAAGAAGATCACCCTGAGTTAATCCTCTTGAAGCCTTAAAATACATAGTGGGGATTCCATTAACAAGCATAGAAAGAGAGCTTGTAAAAACTAGCGCATCCATCTAATTTATCCAGATAATACAAATATCCATCCTTCTCGTAATGTATATGAGGTAATCCCAAGAAACACAATGGTAGGCCTTTTGGAAATCGATACACCCTCGCTTATCCCTCTTAGAAAAATACATTACTTCATTTAGGATCAACACTCCATCAAGCATTTGCCTTTGAAATATAAAGGTTGATTAGAATTGAGATATCAACTTTCTGATTACTTTCTTCATTCTAGAGGCCAACATATTATATATATATATATATATATATATATATATATATATATATATATATATATATATATATATATATATATATATATATATATATATATATATATATATATATATAATATGTTGGCCTCTAGAATGAAGAAAGTAATCAGAAAGTTGATATCTCAATTCTAATTAACCTTTATATATATATATATATATATATATATATATATATATATATATATATATATATATATATATATATATATATATATATATATATATATATATATATATATATATATATATATATATATATATATATATATATATATATATATATATATATATATATATATATATATATATATATATATATATATATATATATATATATATATATATATATATATATATATATATATATATATATATATATATATATATATATATATATATATAATCAGAGTCGCGAATTCTTGTCGGTATCATCTAAAAGTTTATTCTCTATTAGAGGTCATGGGTTCAACACCCACTAACTACAAAAATCTATTAACTTAACAACTTCTTTTTAAAAAGTTCAATATAAAATGATTTTATAAACTTTAAAAAATAATTTATATGTTGTTCTTGCAATCATTTCATCTATTTCATTATTATTTATATATTTTTGAAAAATAAAATTAATTCTATCTACTCAATATAATTATATTATTTAAGTTAATATAATACAAGTTTTGTATGTTATTTCTTAAATCATGAAGTTATATCATTAAATTTGGAGTAAAAAAAGAAAAGGAAATATAAAAGAAAATTATTAAAAAAAATTATTATGATGATTTGTTGCATAGACTCCGAGTCATTCAAATGTAGAATTTCCCTCATTCATAAAATAACGAAGATTTAATATTTTTTAAAAAATATAGGAAAAAAAAGAAAGGAAATATGAAAAAAAATTATTGAAAGTTTTGACTATAATGATTTGTTGCATAGCGTCTGAGTCATTCGAATGTAGAATTTCTCCCTTCCATGAAAATATAAATATTTAACATTTTAAAATATTGGTAAAAAATACAAGGAAATAGAAAACAAAACTATTGAATTTTTTCACTTAATTCACATTTTTAAATTTAAATAGCATCGTTTTTTTTATCATTTCTATATTTCAAATATATATTTTATTTAAAATTATTCTCTCTTTTTTATTCTCTCTTTCTTATCGCCTAAATTACAATTTTTATTATACTAAATGAAATTGAAATATATATAATTTAATGTCACTTAAAAAATCCACAGATGTCTCGTGCATCGCATTGGTCTCAATCTAGTTCTATATATACTGCTTACAATTTCTTCACTATTTTCATGGAAAATTCTTTCATTATCAATGTTTGAGTTTCACAAGACAACATCTAAGATATATAATGGTGGATTGATGTGTTGGCAATATCTTGAGCATAGTTAATTTATGAATGTAGGGCATATATTCGTCGTATGTTGACTCAGATACTATACCCCTTGGTTCTTATATAAAATTAAGGGAAAATATTATTTTGTTTTTAATTAAAAATATATAAGATAGAATATTTCCCCTCGATTTTATTAAAAACTAAGGTATTATATTACCTGCAAAAACATGGTGAATGTTAAAAAATTTAAAGTAACATGTATTGTTTTTTTCTTCAAATTTTTACCATTTACCACTTTCTTTGTTTGCTGTAACATTCAAACAAAGGATTTGTATTATGAAACAACAACATTTCTTGTAATTTACAATATGTTTATGAATAAATTTCTCAATATTGTAAATCCAGGAAAACAATAAATTATAGAGTGTTTTCTTTTCTTTGACAATATACGACGATTATTTTAAAATATAATAATGACCTTGCAAGAGGTGAAAAAACAACAATAACACTATTATAAGAGATAGATTACAAGAGCAAAAAAAAGTTTTGTTCAAATTTGGTATTAAAAGAACAACATACAACACAAAATCTTGAAGATTTTTCTGTCTTGCAATCCATCCAAAAGAATGATGTGTACAAGTTTGTAGAGGCTGTAGATGAGTTAGGTTTATGTTAAAATTTAATAAACGAGTGCTTTATAGTAAAATTGGATTATCTAACCCCTGATTATTAAAAAATCAAAGGAATGGATCATTTATTTTTTAAGTAAATAATAAAACAAAAAATAAAGACGCCAATTTTAAAGAAATATAAACATAAATTACATTTACTAGGATTCAAAGCATGTCCTGAATTTTTTCTTCCTCGGTTTTATTCAAAAACTAAGATAATAGATTGTATTTAAAAATAAATGCGTAATACCTTTTTTGCTCTCATACCTATATATGATGATTCGTCTTGAATATTAAATCAAAATGAACCCCAAGATTTATAACATGCATAAAAATGACAAAACAATGATACCCATTAAACTAAAACGAACTAAATTAGTAAGTATAACATTGAATTTATATTATTCATCTTCTTCAAGTTTTTATTTGACATTGGATGTGTATCGGCAAGAAGAGAGAAGTTTGAGGGCCGAGAAAAAAGTTGAGTGGATAGGGGGAACTGTATAACATGACTAAGTTATAGGAGAGGAATTAGCAGTGGGCTTCAGTGTTATGTTCTCATCAGACTCCACCTCATCAACTAGTTTCCACATCAGCACCATTTGGCACACAATTTTGATTTTGACTAACAATTTTTACAGAAAGGACAAACATGCCACATTTTTTAAATATAAATGATCTAATTGGTCGTTTTAAAAGAAAAGAGACCAAAATGGACCCTCAAGTATATGTATGGGACCAAAAAGAGTATTAAGGAAAAAATAAAGCATAGTGCATCTTGGATTTATAACTCTATTTTTTATTGAGTAAGGTGAAAGCTTTGTTATAAAATATATTATTTGTAGTAGCGATAATATCTCTTAAAATTCCAAAGGCTTTAGAAATCAGCATTTGTTGCCACTTACCTAATAAAGGTAAATTAACTAAGTAAGGGTCAATAATCAAAGGTCTCATTTCTGCTTGAGATTGCAAATATTAGACTATATAACATAATTCATTTATTATTACAACCCACCCACAAGAACCTTATATGAATTTTTATAATTCTAACTACAACAAATAACGCTTTTCATGACGAAACTTTCACATCATCCAGAAAAAGATCGAGGTTTTATACCAAGGCACCCCATATATTTATTTAAAAAAACAACTTGATCCCTCGTTTATTTAAAAATCCGAGGTGACATATCATTCTGGACACGCTTTGAATCCCAGCTACTAAATTTTATGTTTCTACTTGTAAAAAAGAGTAAAATAAATGATCTAACCATTTGGTTTCTTTAATAAACCGAGAGATAAATAATCTGATTTCTACTATAAAAACACTCGTTGAACAGATTTAACCCTAATTATATCTTATTTGTAGCCGCCCCACCATTTTTTAGCTTTTGCAATCCATCTCAAACAATGGTGTTGACGTTGTTGAAAGTTTTTAACAACTATGATATATTCGTCGTTACCGGTGGATTGCAAGTGCAAAAAAAAAACAGTTTCCAATTTGTGCAACAGACACCTTATTAGAAGTTGGATGTAGTCAAACACATTTTCTATGCTAGTGAAGGTAGTGATAATGATAGTGCAACAATCAATCTTGGATGCAATGATAATGATAGCACAACCAATCTTAGATCTCTAGCATCTAGTATGAGACCTGGACATGTTGTATTTTTATTCCAAAACTGAGAGGATATTTAATTCCAAAACTAGCATTTCATTAACAAACAAGGTCAATACATAGATTTCATTGCATCTACATTTTCCACATAACATTAACAATGCAATTCAAATCCCACTTTAACAATTACATTTCATAACAAAGTAAACAATAAACATAAAGGAGATAAAAAACATAACATCTTCAAATTTCCATAAAATTCTGTGATTTCAATTTGTTCTTTAGATTCTTGTTCATCTTCTTTGAATCTTCATACATAACCTTCAAATAGCCCATAACTTCCAACTCTAACTTCATAATGCTCCCATCTTTATTTCCACCTTTTGCCACCATGTCTTAATCCTATATGAACAAATTAAATGTCTCTTCACTCCTCCAAAATGGACATATCAAAAAAAGTCTTCCTTTATTTTGCCCCTTCTTGCATTGGTACGAAATCGTACGACCATCACACCCACAAAATGGTCCAGGTCGTGATTTTACAGAAGAATAAGACATATAAACACCTTTGGATGAGTTTGTCTTCAAAGATGGCATTGTTTTATTTTAGCTAGCCAATACATTACTCCAAAATTGAGATGATAGTTAAGTTTTATTTTTCACTGCTTTCAACGTCCTTAAAACAAATCTATGTCGTGTAGTTTAAAGGTTATCAATGCTCAAGAATTTGTCTTTAGAGATCTGCGTGAAATCTAAGAGACATCCACTATATAAATTCTCTTATGATATTGGAAATCTAACCTATATGAAACATATGAAGCTCTTAAAACCTAAGGACGCTTGTAAAAGTTCTTTATGATGGATTGCAAGAGCTGAAAATCATCTGGGTTATGGTTTGTTTTCATAATATTTTTTCATTATATGATTTTTTTATTTTTGTTTTCTTAAATATTAATTACCTTACCTTTTTTTTCATCAGAAACAATTGCATATAAGATCTAACAGAATATCTTCCCTGTTGTACCCCAAAGTTTTCCCTCTCATTTATCAAAAATTTGCTCACAAGATCTCTTTTGACTCAAGATTGCACTAGGGTTGATCAGCTCAAGACACCTCCTTAAGCACTGATGACAAAAATTAAGGTTTGAGATTGCTGAAGGATATTTGAAATTTCAGTGCTTCATATGACTTTCATGGATCATTATGGATCCCCAAGGTTACTCATATCAAGTTTCAAGCCTTGGATCACACTTTTGCTCAGTCAATTGAGTAGTTGACCTAAAAATCAGTTGTATTGGGGAAAAAGTCAACCATGGCCAATTTATAGTAAAACTTCATAATTATTTATCCACATCAACATTTTAAACTCATATGTACCATTTTATCAAATTTGGACCATAATTCCCCATGAAATTTGATCAAATCCTCAAAATGGCAAAATGGTCAAAATTAAGGTTTTGATTGGCAAAAGGCAATTTCTTATTTTTGACCTAGAAAATGATCAATTGGATTAAGGCATGATCTCAAGAGTCCAATTGAATCATTTTTACCTAATGAAATGGATCAAAACATTGCTCAAGTCTAATGGATTGACAGATGAATGTTGCAGTCAACTGATCAAAAATCAACTGTATACTGATTAGTCAAACTTTGACTTTTTTGTCAAAATCAAATGCCAAAGTTCACAATTCATCAAAGAATGTCAAAATATTATACTTATTCATCAAGAAATCAAAAATTCAAAATTTCATTTTTGTAAGTGAAAATTTCTAAACTTAGAAATTTTTCCAAGTGTTGGAAATTTCTTATTTTTTCACAACTTTGAGCAAATTTTTTACCATGATGCAAGATGATTCAGAAGAAACTTCCAACATGAAAGTTGTAGATCTCCATGAATTATACAACTTTTATTTACACAACTCCTTCCAAAAATGCTTCGATCTCAAGTTATAATTTTAAAAATACATGGTCATGAAACAAAACACTTAGTGAAATTTTGCCCTATTTTGGTCAGGATTTTGACCCAACTTCATGGCACTTTTTCATATAGTTCCAAGGGGAATTTTCAAGATCAATTCAAATATGGGTTGTAGAGCATATTGCAAGCTTTCCAAAATGTCAAATAAGTCCTTGGGATCATTCTTGATTAGAGAGAATAGAAGAGATGAAGTTAGGGTTTTATCACTTGAATTACAAGGCATTTTGTGATGAACAAAATTAAAATTAAAAGTTATGCTGCATAAACTCTACTTTGCAGGCCTCAAACATGTTAGGCACTCGTTAATTAATTGCTTGCACAGTTGTTAGAGGTCTCATTTCAAGCATTCAATGCAAGGCCATGCTTTATATTCATTTTGGAAAGAAAGTGCACATTGCCATTTTGATAAAGTGACTTTTTTTACAAAACTTGTTCTTGAGCCTTGCACTTGTTCTCTTCTGATCATACAAGTCCTATAACTCATAAGAAACTTGTTAGACACTTAAAATCACTCAGCCCATGCTTGTACCTCCTCTTGAAACTTGTTTTCCCCATTTTTCTTGAAAATCAAGTAACCTAGCAATTAGCTAAAAACTTGTACTTCTAATTGCCCAAAGCTCTCAAATCCTTTTGCTTATACATACACAAACCATTTGTCACAAATCCCACTCATGCTTGACCTCTAAAAACATCAATAGCTCAAAATCACATCCCATACCTCCATTTTCACATAAACTAACCAAAAACTAGAAACTCATAACTCCCTCGTGCATTTTCAAGTCTCTTTGTTCCTAAAGTTCCTAAATATCATTTAGAACTCATCCCACACCCTGTTACAAGACTGTAACACCATTAAAACCATCCTCCATTTTCAAAAATAAAGCTTTGCACTTGGACTTCTCCAGAACTCCTCAGGCACTTTTAGCTCAAGCTAAGCATCTCATTAGCTTCCTGGGAACTTGAGGAAGCTAACTCAATCATTGAAACTCACTGAAAGCTGCTCAAACATCAAACTTGATACCCTCTTGAAAGGTAAGTTTTCTAACTTTGGAACTTTTCATACAGGCATCATCAATGATTTATTTATGAATGAAACATGTAGATATCATTGCCCTAAAGTTAACCATGTCCATAGTTTTCATTAACTTGGCTTGAGCTTAGCAAATTTTGAGATTTAAGTTTCTAAGATTTTTAGGGTTCAGATTAGGGCCAATGAAATTCATTTTTGTCTTTGATCTATAGTTTTAATCCTTTACATTTCTGGAACCGTGAGAAAATTTGCTACAAGTTTCATATTTACAGTTTTCATTTTTGTTGAGATTTGAACAAGTTACAGAGGTTCTGGCTGGGCGTGAGGTTGAGGATGAAGTTGGCCTCAAGAACATGTTTACCATATGTATTTATTGTTTGATTTATATAAACGGATGTATAGCCACCCCAGTGGTAGAAGCGTGCGCTTGTAACCAGAGGGACCTGGGTTCGAGCCCCAGTGGTACCCTTTTGATTTTTTTTTCCATTTTTCCATATATTCTGACTTCTTTTTTGGCATGCGTTGGACCTCCTTGGGCCTTGTTGTTTTTGTTTTTACTTTCCAACCCCCTTGCAGGCTATTCACACCCCTGGCCCAGTTTTATTTTCTTTTTCTTATTTTTTATTTATTTATTATTTTTTAAATATTTTTCTAATATTAAAAAATCATAAAAAATATAGAAATAGTAGATTTTTATTTTGACATAGTTTATTTATTTTTTCTCATAAAAAATTATTTTATTTAATCAATACTTTATTTATTTTACTAATTATCTTTGTTAATTTAATTAAAAATAGGTTTTAGTTATTTTCTTTTACACCATTTGAATATATTATTTTAAAATATAAAAAGACCAAAAATATTTTATAATACTATAATTTATTTTCAAGACAAAAATACCAAAAAAATACTTTTCTTATAAACTTAATTTCTTTTATTTTAATTAATAGATTTAGGGTTTTATTTAAAATCTTTTCTTAGTAAATTTAGGCTTTACTTTTAATTAATTATTTCCTTTTAATAAATTAGGTTAAAACAAATTTCCTTTTCCTAAAAAAAAATCCAAACAAATATCCATTTACTTTACATTTGCATATTTATTCATTATGTACATTATTTATTTCAATTCTTATATAAATTTAATATGGTTGTAATAGATTAATTAGGTTTATTTTCTTGCAATCCCAATTTATAATTTGTACACCCCCTCCCACAAGTATTGTAATAGCATAGTAACTTTAAATTCTGCAATTTATTGCTTTATATATAACATGCTAGTAATTAGGGTTTGTATGGAAAGACTAAAACCAATACTTAGAAAAAACCCTAATCAAAGACAAAATCAAGAATGAAAAACAATACACTTGCACACAAGCACCCCTTAGGGTAAACCCACTTGGTCGCTTTTACAAAATCAAGCATGAAAGACTTTTGAGTAGTTAGAATGCTCCTAATTATTTACCCAATTTCAAAACAAAGCATCCTTGTTATTTTCAAAACAAACACCTACACTTTCAAACATCTTACAAAACTTGAAAACATTTTCAAAAGATCAACATCTTTGTATGCATTCTTACAAATGAGAATCATTACAAAGATTGCCTAAACAATGGCCACTTTACAAAATACTGTCAAAAACCACACGAAGTACAATTTCAAACAAAAGCAAGTGATCTAGCAAGTAACTAAGAGCCCATGGAAAACCATGGATGAAAAGGGTGCTAATACCTTCCCTTTTCATAATCTACCCCACGAACTCAAGAAATAATCTCAAAGGTCTTTCCTGTGATTTTTCACCTTTCCTTTTGGATAAAAGAAAAGTTGATGGCGACTCTTGCTAACCGCAACATTTGCGATAAAGCGTAAAACCTTCAAGTCAGTTCTCCCACCGTATCACAGAACTGGCGACTCTGCTAGGGAAAATTCTAAAAGTAGCATTACCTTAGGGTTAGATCACATTTACTTGATTTCATTATTTGACTTGTATGCTTTATAATGGTTCTTTGTTTGGGTTTGAATCCTCTACCCGGATTTGGATTACCTTATAGGTAAGTAGCAATACATTGTTGAAACTGTGTGGGGTATACTGACATAGTCTAAGAAATAGCTACGTTAGTGCGACATATTTGTGGTTACCTGTATCCCTTGAGTTAATCAAGGAGAATACGGGGCCGCTGAGTGATGTCATGAAGCACTAATGAACTTTTAGAACCTTTACTTGACCAACTTGGCCATTAGGACGTAGTGAGATGACCGGCTTTGGTGCAGTCCGTAGTTGGTAGATACTCGATACTACACTCATTGAGGTTTGGTTTTTTGGGATATTTCGGTCGCCATTAAAGAGGTTTGTGCTGAAATAATGACCAAGGAAACAAACCAGTGATATTGAGCTCCTTAGAACCCAATTACTATTACTAGGACATGTTTGAGCCAACTAAACTTCAAGAGGGTACTTACCTATGAGACTCCATGCAAGCCTAAACCTAAGGACTTGTTTGTTTTGTTTGTATATACATAATTGTACATAACATCATGAACATTATAACATCATACTCATTCACTAACCATTTCAAGGATCTTGGGATTTATCTTTGTTTCTGTTTTGTAGGACATGGATCTATTCGCAGGAAAACAATTCAAGTCAATGTTATAAGGATCCCACCACAACTTAAGGAGCTAGCTTCAAGGATTCCTGAAAATTCTCCATTCACCGAAAGACATGGTCGCCTACTAAACTTGGTCACCTCTAACACTGATGAAGACATGATGCATGTGCTCTTTCAGTTCTTTGATCCTTTACACCATTGCTTCACATTTCCCGATTATCAACTTGTGCCAACTTTGGAAGAATTCTCCCAACTCTTGAGGATTCCCATTCGCAATCAACTACCTTTCAATGGTTCTGAAAGAGATCCGAAGCCAGAAGAGATTGCTCAAGATCTACACTTGCAACCATCTGATATCACAACTAATTGGGAAACAAGGAGTGGTGTCAAAGGTTTCCTAGCAAAGTTCTTGTTTGAGAAAGTCCAAAACTGTTGGAACTCTTTGGATTTGCAAGCTTTTGAGGAAATTGTGGCTCTCCTCATCTATCGGATGGTTTTGTTCCCAAATCCTGACCAACTCATAGATGTGAACACCGTCAAAATCTTCATATCCCGTAACCCGGTACCTACTTTGCTAGGGGACATCCTACATTCTTTTCACACTCGCACTATGAGGAAAATAGGTGTCCTTATGTGTTGCACTCCTCTCTTGGAAAGATGGTTTATTTCGCATCTTCCCCGATCTGTATTAAAGAACAAGAAAGGTTCAAGGTGGTCACAAAGGCTGATGATGCTCAAACATTCATACATCCATTGGTGCTTGTTGTACCCCAAAATTTGCCCTCCCATATTTCTCAAAACATTTCAAGAAAAATTCACAAGTCCAACCCGGCGCGTCATATTCAGGTGTTCTTTCACCAAGATATCTCTGATAACGTATTCTCAAATTCAGGTTCGGCTCAAGAGTCAATTCTTTAAAGAAGGTATCCGAATGTGTGAGTTTTCTCGAAGAAATATGGTGAAAAAGTGTGCTGAAAGTACAGTTTTTACGCGCTAAAAAATTCATAACTTGAAGATCGTGGCTCGTTTTGAACCCGTTTCGGTGGCCAAAATTCCGTCTTGACATTATCTACGTTTTCATCTCTCACGGATGGAAGCCAATTTCGATCAGAAGGTCTTCAAAAATGTGGATTTATCAAGTATTTTCATACAGAAAATTTGTGACAGAAGTTTATTTGCGTCATGTTCAGAAAATCATAACTTGGTCGATTTTCATCGTATCGAACTGGTTCCGGTGCCAAAATTTCAAAAATTGAGTTGGCTACATTTTCACAGAAGGTATTGAGTTCAAACGGTATTCAAAAGGCCTTCGTTTTTTGCTCAGAGTGTGTGACACGCCGAAAATCTTGAATGTTGAATATTATTTCATCTGGGCCGAAACTTCGAAAATTCATAACTCGGTCAATTTTTATCGGATTGGGCTCATTTTTACACAAAGTCATTGATTCATAGATCTACAACTTTGCTTCAAAAGTCGAGATCAGATTATGCTCCGATCAATACCAGTTTTTTATTGAAGAACGTGTCAGAGTCGACATTGGAGCCCAAAATAAGTTTGTCTGAGCTGAAACTTCAAAAATTCATAACTAATTCACCGTTTATCCGATTGAGCCGATTTTCGGACAGGAGTTAGTTCTTGATGTCGGCAACATTTTGTTTTCACATTTCAACTTCAAAAATTGCACTTAAGTCCCTGAGATTAAGCCTGGAAAGTGACGAACTCAAGTAAACATTGGAGGCCCAATTGCACATTCAAAACCCATTTTCTTTACCCTAATTTCCATTATATAATCACCTTCTTTTCACACAAACCAGGGAGGAGAAAAAAGAGAGAAAAAACCTTGCCACAACACTGTTAGAATATCAAATTCTTTCAAGAACCCTAAAACCTTGAAATCCTTATTACAAATCCCTCTCTCACTACAAACAAGCCATCACAGTTACAAACCAACACCTCACTACTTCTTCAGTAAGGGTAAGGCTGGCTTGATCTCCATGATCCAAAAGGCATAAAAGCATTCA
Source organism: Vicia faba (assembly GCA_948472305.1). Taxonomy (NCBI): domain Eukaryota; kingdom Viridiplantae; phylum Streptophyta; class Magnoliopsida; order Fabales; family Fabaceae; genus Vicia; species Vicia faba. The sequence continues at coordinate 1,678,624,845 of OX451736.1, read as the reverse complement.
TGTCACTAATTTTCCAGTAAGGGTAAGATTGGTTTGATCTCCATGATCAAAAGGGTATAATCATTCATACATGCCATATTGTGCCTAAACATTAAATTTCTTCATATATTGGCTTTATTTGCATTTTATGATTTTATTTAATGTGTTCATGAGATTCAACACTGCAGATTTAGACATGATCCCATGCAGGTTCATTAAGGAACGTTGAGGCCAAAACACAAATGGCCAAAAGCCAAAAGCCAAATGGCCAAAGTAGAACAACTTATGCATGACACCAATACATGGCGAGACAGACATCCTGAGAAGGTTAAGGAACGTTGAGGCCAGAACACAAATGGTCAAAAGCCAAAACACAAATGGCCAAAAGCCAAAACACAAATGGCTAAAACAAAACAGTTTACACATGACGCCAATAGTTGTTTCACCCCTTCAATCAGACTCGTATACTCCTAAACTCTCTCTCTATTTTTATTATTTTCCTTTAATTAATTAATCGTTATTCTTTTTATTAATCACTAACCAATTAACATTTTTTTCATAATAAAATTCAGAAAACTAACATTTTTAGTATTATTATTATTTAGTAATTTCACTATTAATTATTTTTTGTAAATAAATTCTAACAAATTAATTTAGTTTAATTAGGTTTAATTTTGGATTTTTCATAATAAATAAAATAAATTAGAATTAGGTTTTACTAACTTTTGACTTTATTTTATTTTTATTTTTCATTAAAGACATTAAAAAACCAAAAATACTTTTTTCTTTTATTTAAATAATTAGTTTTAGGTTTAATATTAATTAAATACAAAAAACACAAAAAAACACCTTTCTTTAATTAAATAATAATTAGACTTTAATTTAATTTAATTTAATTTCAAGCAAAGGGTCAAAACCCTCGGACGTTCCAATTTATTCTTTTCGCGCATTATATTCTTTATCAATTATTATGTAACTGCTTTCCGGATGTAATAGTAATTAGGTCTTTTTTTTTTTACTTTCCGTATTTTTATCAAAAACGGGTCTTTGTATTTTGGCGATGTATAGACCCGCGCCTTGTAATAGCTTAGATTTAATTTTCCGCAATTTACTTCCCGCAAATTATTAAACTGTTAATTATGCATGACAAGATTTGTATGACAAATAAAATCAACCCGTAGCTCACAATGATGCATGTTCAAAGATAAATGTAAACTGAAAACAACACACAAATACACACACCACTTCTAGGGTACGCCTCACCTGTTGCCTTCGAAACGTGGTCGTCAAGTATAGGACGTTTTAGTAAGTCCTTATGTCCATGATCCAGTTGCTTCGAAACAGTTGCCTCGAAACAGTTGCCTCGGAATAGTTGCCTCGAAACGGTTGCCTCGGATTAAAAAAGGATCAAGGACATAAGGGTAGCTTCTAAGGTGTCCTACTATTGCTTCGGTGACCACACTGTCCCTACACTCGAATTGACCCGAACACCTCCAACGGTGGTGCTACCTACCTCTCAATGGTGGGATGGCACTACCTTAAGGACATTTACACAGCCTAATTCCTTAGGGTAGGTAGATGACTCATATATAATTGCTCTATTCAAAAACAAATCAAAAAACCTTTTCACACTGACACTTTTCTCAAAAAGCTTTCAAAATAATTTTTCAAACACTCTTGAGGACAGATACAAGAGTCATTCTGAAATCTTTAAACAGAACTTTTGCAAACTCACTCACAATTTGAAAAGCAAACATTTTGAAAACATAAGAGCAAGTATCTAAGAGCCCATGGATAACCATGGATAGAAAGAGTGCTAACACCTTCCCTTTCTATAAATCTACCTCCCTAACCGAGAAAATATCTCATAAGGAATTTTGCTGTGCTTTTGTCCTGTCCATGTTGGAGAAAATAAAAGACGGTGGCGACTCTTGCTTCCGTGACATTTCGCGAACCAGCGTTAAACAGTCAGTTCTAAATCCACTGATCCCAGAACTGGCGACTCTGCTGGGGATACTTAAAGTGAGGTGTACCTTAGGATAACTCATACTCGTGTTTTCAATTGCTGTGTTTTATTTGCTTTATTATTGTGGGCACTGTCTTGGGAGTTCTATAGATCCTAACCCGGATCTGGGGGATACCTTCTTATAAAGTAGCAACAAGACTGTGAGGGAACTATGCAGGGTATACCGACATGGTTGAAGCAGTCTGCTACGTTGATGTGGCACTTTGGTGAGTACCGGTAACCCTTGAGTTCAGTCAAGGAGAGTACGGGGCCTCCGCGTGGTGTCGTGAAGCATCAACTGACCTTAGGAACCTTAATTGAACCATCTTGGCCTCTTTAGGGTAGTGAGATAACTGACTTTGGTGCAGTCCGAGGTTGGTTGATACTCGATACTACACTCAATTGAGGGTTGTTTTCTTGGAATATTTCGGTAGCCAGTTCAGTGGCTAAATCGAAACGATGAACAATGAAGGAAATCCAATGACATTGGGACCCTTAGAACCCGGTTACTTCTGATAGGACAGGTTTTGAGCCCACCAACTTCAAGAGGGTAGTACCCCAAACCTCATGCTGGCCTAAACTCTAAGGGATGTCTTGTGTGACTTGTGTGCCTTCCAACTTGACTATTTGCATGCTTGTTATCCGACACTTGAGTTTCTTGCAGGTTTTGTTTACAGTCCTTAATTGGGACTCATAACAGGGTTTACCTACATTACCCCATGCATAGCATGCCATCATACCATTGCATACATCCTGCACAAGGACTAATCCATTTCAAGGATCTCAGGGGCTTGTGATGCAGGTCATGCTGAACCAATTATCCAGCAAGGGGTAAAGGGGATTTATTTTCTTCTAACCAAGGTTGTCAGGGGCTATGACCCACTCGATATGGTGAGCCTTGACCCTTGAAGAAGGACTCTCAACAACACGCAGTTCCTTCAATCAAGCTATCGGATACCAACTCCAACATATCATTGCATTACAGGTATCCCTTTTACAGGTTGCTTACCTTTTTCGCTGTTTATTTCAGCCGATCGTCATGAATCCTGAATCATCTACTGAGCAATCCATCAAGGCTCTCCAGGCTCAGAACGCCCAGTTCCAAGAGTTGATCATGAGTTTGGCCCAGGGGCAACAAGATCTGAAGACCCTGCTTTTGAAAAAGAAGAAGAAGAGGACGGTGCTGTTCAACCCTAGACGCAAATCTGGGAATGGATCACAAAATGAAGTTGAGCAGACTACCCCATCTGTTGGGAAAGACAGTCCCCATGAGAGAGAGGTGCCTAGTCCAGTAGTCTCCGACAACGAGACCGATTACAATGATGAACAGTACCCTCCAGCTGAGGACAGGTACAAACAGCTAGAAGACAGGCTAAGTACTATGGAAATACAAAAAGTGCCCGGCCTGGACTTCGAAGATCTAGGTCTGTCTTCTGGGGTGGTGATCCCACATAAATTCAAAGCACCTGCGTTTGCAAAATACGACGGGGCATCCTGTCCTAAGCTGCATCTCAGATCATATATAAGGAGGATCCAGCCCTACACGACTGACAAGAATTTGTGGATTCACTTCTTTCAGGATAGTCTGTCGGGAACTCAACTCGACTGGTTCTATCAACTGAATGGAGCCAACATCCGCAGCTGGGAGGACTTGGCCACTGCATTCTACAAGCAGTACCTGTACAATGCCGATCTTGCTCCCACGCGTACTCAGCTTCAGGGGATGTCTATGGGTACAGGAGAAGGCTTCAAAGAATATGCTCAAAAATGGAGAGACCTTGCTGGAAGGGTACAACCACCTTTGACTGATCCGGAACTTGTCGATATGTTCTTGGGGACCCTGTTTGGGCCGTTCTTCAACCATCTGATTGGCAAATCCTCAGCCGGGTTTACAGATTTGATCTTGACTGGGGAAAGAATTGAAGCTGGTATCAAGGCTGGAAAGATTCAAGAGGCTACACCTTCTGACGCTCACAAAAAGCCTTACCCGGGGAAGAAATAGTCTAATGCTGCATACAGTCAAAAGAGTCGTCGTGACCAACATGCAGGGGCAGTCATGATCTCTGGTTCTGCACCATGCCGACAACCACAAAAGGGAAATCAGCGAAGGCCGAACGAGCCTAAAAGACAATTCACCAATATCAACATGCCATTGTCACAAGCATTGCAGCACATGTTGAAAATGAATCTGATTGTGGTGATCAACCCTCCTGCAAACCCTAAGACCTCTTCTCCAAACAACAACCCAGAAGCAAGGTGTGCTTATCATTCTGATAGCCCTGGGCACGATACGGAGGATTGTTGGGCGCTAAAATACAAGATTCAGAATATGATCGATGCTAAAGAGATCGAATTCGAGCCTACTGAGACTCCCAATGTGATCACTGCTCCCTTGCCAAAACATGGCTAGGATTGGAATTTCTTTTGTTCATTTGAATGTTCAAATTGTAATTTTCTTTGATTGTTCAAACATGTTATTTCATGTCAAACTTGGGTATTTCATTAATGCATTACACGTGCCTGTTTCGAAGTAATTGTGTTCACTATATTCAAAATTGCTTTTATTTTTTATGTTCAACTCTCGATGTTAAAATTCTAAGCCTCTTGAGGGAGGATGACGAAAACGATACCACAATCTACAGTATGCTTTTGAACAGACCCCGCTGATGAGGTACAAGCATTGTTTCAATTCCTAAACACTGGAGTTATAAGGAAGACAATCCCTCATCAACCCCTTTGAGCCAAAGAAGTAGGAGTTTTGCTTTTCAAAAAAAATTAAAACCCTTAATCATAACCTGGGGCAGGGTAGTTCTCTCAGTTGATCCCGGTGCACAATAAACGGCATCAAAGAAGTCCTTCCGAGACAAAAGACAGTGATGGTTCTGAATAATCATAAAGACAGGCAGTCATCATTTCACAGAAATAATAACCCAATAAGTCAAAACCTATGAAGGAGACTTACATAACTGGGGCATCCCGCTGACTGTAATCACAAAAGAAACAGTTCAGGCAAAAAAAATAGGGATAACAAAATCAAAAAGAAAGAGGTCCTACAAACCCTCAACAAAAAAAGGAATGACTGCCTATTCAAAATAAACTATCAGCATCCGAACCATCACTGGAACATCAGAGCAAAGACTCAAACAAGGTCTAACGCATGATTAGTTGAGTTTAGGATCGAAGAACATCACGAAGAACGGGTGGGTACAAATAAAATTTGAGCCTTTATCCTTTGTTTCTTAAACCGTGAACCAGGCCACATTATAACCCTTAAAAAGTCCTAGATGAAGCATGGGTTAGTTCGAAAGCATACTGTTACCAAAGGTATCCTGACTCCTATAGGGCTCGCTGTAAAATCTTGAGTTGACATCACATTTTACAAAAATTGCTTGTTTTACTGAAACTGCATTTTCAAAAACTTCAAGACAGACATAAGTTTTGCATTTTTAATATAACATTGCTTGCATGTGACTATTTGTTTGAACAGCATAGAAATTCGCACGACGAATATATGGTGATCAAAAGCACTTCCAATCAAGGGGGCAGGCATGATCATTGTCCATCATCTGGGGCAGTTAAGTCAAGATTCGGAGAATCTCTCAAAAGGCCAACCAGCTTGGGGGCAAATCTCCATCTGGATCACTTGGGGCATTGGACAATCAAACGAAGATCTTCTGGTAGTATGGCAATACAACTCTACTGACAGTGACAACCCCCCTACATTATGAGAGCACGGTCATAGTCGAAAAAAATACTACGCAAAATCAAAGACCCGCTAGGTTGACACACCTAGGCAAAAATAAGGGCTTCCCGGCGAACCAAAAGGGTTCGGGCAAAAATAAGGGATGAAAATGAAAAAATCTGTACACCCGGAAAGTCGAAAACCTGAAAAGGAGGCTTGGGAAAAAAGGGTATCCCGGTGGACTGAAAACCCGAAAGGGAGGTCCAGGCAAAAATTAGGGATCACAACGTACGACTATGTCCCGTTATCTTGTCACTTGCCTACCAGAAGAGGATTTGTCAACCGGCAATCGTCAAGCACCTCCACAGGTATCTTCTCCTGCAGAAACTGGGGCAATAAAGAATTGTCTAAGCGATCTGGTCGCTCTGTCCACCAAGGTACCAAGGAAAATTCGGCTGAAGAATGTAACCAAGATGCTTTAAATTCCCCAAAGAGTGAGCCAAGGTTCAGCCATACTCCCCCCGAGCAGAGAAGGTACAACACCTCCAGCAAGTCAGCAATACTCTCCCCCAAGCAGAGTCCGTCTACCATCCGTCCTGGAAAAGTTGGGTATCCCCAGAAGATCTTAATATTCCCTAGCAGGATACACAGACACCCCTCCAGCAAGCATCCCCGACAGTCTTAATATTCCTCGACAGAAATATAAGATTGTTCCCCGGCGGAATACAGACACCCCAGTGGAGCCATTTCCTTAAAAGTTCCCCCAGGAGAGTTGAATCATCTCCCCAGTAGATTCTGGAAGCTTGCCCCCTGAGTACAAAAATCTCTCCCTAACCATGTTCAGAGGTTATCCCCCACCAGAGTCTAACTGGGTTATCCTCAGCAAATTGCAACGGAAAGATCGTCCTCAGCAAAGCTCTTCATATCCCCAGAGGAATTCATCATCGAAATCCCCAACAGAGCTCATCAACAGAGTCCCCAGCGGAATTATCGTTAAAATCTCAGCGAAGCATCTCTTCCCACAGAGTAATTCCCCACAGAGTAATCTCTTCCACATGTTTATTCCCCAACAGAGTTCTTTTCTCCTACAGGTTTATTCACACAATCATCTTCGTTCATCATCCTCAGCGGAAACGAAGAATTCAACATCATTCTCCAGCAGCTATACGGGATTTATTTTCCCCAGCTAAAGCATCACATTTTTATACATTATGACATGCATACGCATTATACAACACAAATCTCATTTATTCTTGAGAACATCTTGACATCATGCAGTTCATGCATCATGACATTGCATACAGCTAACGTTTTGCCTTTTCAGGAAAAGGTCAATCAAAAGATGATTACCATCTACCTTTGCAGTTCCAGATCAATACCTGTAACAAGCCAGGAACATTCTGTGGACGACTGATTGTAGGTTAATACCTGAAACCAGACAGGACAATTATCTACTTGATCATCATGAAGCAACCCTACACCGGTTCCTTCTCAACTTCAGATGTAGTTTTACACTGACTCATCATAAGGCAACCCTACACAGGTTCCTTCTCAATTTCAGATGAAGTTTTACACGGACTCATCATCAAGAAACCCTACACCGGTTCCTTCTCCCTTTAAGATGAAGTTTTACACTGACTCATCATCAGGAAACCCTACACTGGTTTCTCCTCAGTTCCAAGACAAAGTTCTACACGAACTTATCTCCCAGTAACCTTACCCCGGTTCATCCAGAAGTTTTACACGAACTTATCTCACAGTAACCTTACCCCGGTTCCTCCTGAAGTTTCACACGAACTTATCTCAAAATAACCTTACCCCGGTTCATCCAGAAGTTTTACACGAACTTATCTCACAGTAACCTTACCCCAGTTCCTCCTGAAGTTTCACACGAACTTATCTCAAAATAACCTTACCCCGGTTCATCCAGAAGTTTTTACACGAACTTATCCCGAAGTAACCTTACACCGGTTCCTTCTCAACTCCAGACGTAGTTTTACACGGACTCGTCATCAAGAAACCCTACATAGGTTCTCTCTTTCCAAAGATGCAGTTTTACACGAACTCGTCATCAAGAAACCCTACACAGGTTCTCTCTTTCCAAAGACGTAGTTTTACACGGACTCGTCATCAAGAAACCCTACACAGGTTTCCTTCTCAACTCCAGATGAAGTTTTACACGGACTCGTTATCAAGAAACCCTACACAGGTTTCCTTCTCAACTCCAGATGAAGTTTTACACGAACTCGTCATCAAGAAACCCTACACAGGTTTCCTTCTCAATTCCAGATGCAGTTTTACACGGACTCGTCATCAAGAAACCCTACACAGGTTTCCTTCTCAATTCCAGATGCAGTTTTACACGGACTCGTCATCAAGAAACCCTACACAGGTTTCCTTCTCAATTCCAGATGCAGTTTCACCGAGGCTCATCATTAGTCAACCCTACACAGGTTTCCTTCCTTCAAAGATGCAGTTTCACACAGGCTCATCATCAGTCAATCCTACACAGGTTTCCTTCCTTCAAAGATGCAGTTTCACACAGGCTCATCATCAGGCAACCCTACACAGGTTCCTTCTCTCAACCTACCAGGTTATGACTCAACAAACAATCTTCAGATGGCATCTATAAGCCCATCCCCGACAAGATTCTGTCACATCTCCAGGTGGCATCTATAAGCCCATCCTCATATCCATCATCTTTCCAAATGGCATCTGTAAGCCCATTCCCGACATCACATTGCTGATACTACACCATGCGAGTGCAAATTTCTGGGCACTCTAGTGTTCAATCATCTTCCACCTTCGGATCACGAAAGCCTCGAAAGCCAATCTATATCCTCAGGTCTAAGAAAATTGAACAGGGGCAACTGTTGTACCCCAAAATTTGCCCTCCCATATTTCTCAAAACATTTCAAGAAAAATTCACAAGTCCAACCCGGTGCGTCATATTCAGGTGTTCTTTCACCAAGATATCTCTGATAACGTATTCTCAAATTCAGGTTCGGCTCAAGAGTCAATTCTTTAAAGAAGGTATCCGAATGTGTGAGTTTTCTCGAAGAAATATGGTGAAAAAGTGTGCTGAAAGTACAGTTTTTACGCGCTAAAAAATTCATAACTTGAAGATCGTGGCTCGTTTTGAACTCGTTTCGGTGGCCAAAATTCCGTCTTGACATTATCTACGTTTTCATCTCTCACGGATGGAAGCCAATTTCGATCAGAAGGTCTTCAAAAATGTGGATTTATCAAGTATTTTCATACAGAAAATTTGTGACAGAAGTTTATTTGCGTCATGTTCAGAAAATCATAACTTGGTCGATTTTCATCGTATCGAACTGGTTCCGACGCCAAAATTTCATAAATTGAGTTGGCTACATTTTCACAGAAGGTATTGAGTTCAAACGGTATTCAAAAGGCCTTCGTTTTTTGCTCAGAGTGTGTGACGCGCCGAAAATCCTGAATGCTGAATATTATTTCATCTGGGCCGAAACTTCGAAAATTCATAACTCGGTCAATTTTTATCGGATTGGGCTCATATTTTTACACAAAGTCACTGATTCATAGATCTACAACTTTTCTTCAAAAGTCGAGACCGGATTATGCTCCGATCAATACTAGTTTTTTATTGAAGAACGTGTCAGAGTCGACACTGGAGCCCAAAATAAGTTTGTCTGAGCTGAAACTTCAAAAATTCATAACTAATTCACCGTTTATCCGATTGAGCCGATTTTCGGATAGAAGTTAGTTCTTGATGTCGGCTACATTTTGTTTTCACATTTCAACTTCAAAAATTGCACTTAAGTCCCTGCGATTTATCCTGGAAAGTGACGAACTCAAGTAAACATTGGAGGCCCAATTGCACATTCAAAGCCCATTTTCTTTACCCTAATTTCCATTATATAATCACCTTCTTTTCACACAAACCAGGGAGGAGAAAAAAGAGAGAAAAAACCTTGCCACAACACTGTTAGAATATCAAATTCTTTCAAGAACCCTAAAACCTTGAAATCCTTATTACAAATCTCTCTCTCACTACAAACAAGTCATCACAGTTACAAACCAACACCTCACTACTTCTTCAGTAAGGGTAAGGTTGGCCTGATCTCCATGATTCAAAAGGCATAAAAGTATTAATGTCACTAATTTTCTAGTAAGGGTAAGATTGGTTTGATCTCCATGATCAAAAGGGTATAATCATTCATACATGTCATATTGTGCCTAAACATTAAATTTCTTCATATATTGGCTTTATTTGCATTTTATGATTTTATTTAATGTGTTCATGAGATTCAACACTGCAGATTTAGACATGATCCCATGCAGGTTCATTAAGGAACGTTGAGGCCAAAACACAAATGGCCAAAAGCCAAAAGCCAAATGGCCAAAGTAGAACAACTTATGCATGACACCAATACATGGCGAGACAGACATCCTGAGAAGGTTAAGGAACGTTGAGGCCAGAACACAAATGGCCAAAAGCCAAAACACAAATGGCCAAAACAAAACAGTTTACACATGACGCCAATAGCTGTTTCACCTCTCAAATCAGGCTCGTATACTCCTAAACTCTCTCTCTATTTTTATTATTTTCCTTTAATTAATTAATCGTTATTCTTTTTATTAATCACTAACCAATTAACATTTTTTTCATAATAAAATTCAGAAAACTAACATTTTTAGTATTATTATTATTTAGTAATTTCACTATTAATTATTTTTTGTAAATAAATTCTAACAAATTAATTTAGTTTAATTAGGTTTAATTTTGGCTTTTTCATAATAAATAAAATAAATTAGAATTAGGGCTTTACTAACTTTTGACTTTATTTTATTTTTATTTTTCATTAAAGACATTAAAAAACCAAAAATATTTTTTTCTTTTATTTAAATAATTAGTTTTAGGTTTAATATTAATTAAATACAAAAAACACAAAAAAACACCTTTCTTTAATTAAATAATAATTAGACTTTAATTTAATTTAATTTCAAGCAAAGGGTCAAAACCCTAGGACGTTCCAATTTATTCTTTTCGCACATTATTTTCTTTATCAATTATTATGTAACTGCTTTCCGGATGTAATAGTAATTAGGTCTTTTTTTTTACTTTCCGTATTTTTATCAAAAACGGGTCTTTGTATTTTGGCGATGTATAGACCCGCGCCTTGTAATAGCTTAGATTTAATTTTCCGCAATTTACTTCCCGCAAATTATTAAACTGTTAATTATGCATGACAAGATTTGTATGACAAATAAAATCAACCCGTAGCTCACAATGATGCATGTTCAAAGATAAATGTAAACTGAAAACAACACACAAATACACACACCACTTCTAGGGTACGCCTCACCTGTTGCCTTCGAAACGTGGTCGTCAAGTATAGGACGTTTTAGTAAGTCCTTATGTCCATGATCCAGTTGCCTCGAAACAGTTGCCTCGAAACAGTTGCCTCGGAATAGTTGCTTTGAAACGGTTGCCTCGAATTAAAAAAGGATCAAGGACATAAGGGTAGCTTCTAAGGTGTCCTACTATTGCTTCGGTGACCACACTGTCCCTACACTCGAATTGACCCGAACACCTCCAACGGTGGTGCTACCTACCTCTCAATGGTGGGATGACACTACCTTAAGGACATTTACACAGCCTAATTCCTTAGGGCAGGTAGATGACTCATAGATACTTGCTCTATTCAAAAACAAATCAAAAAGCCTTTTCACACTGACACTTTTCTCAAAAAGCTTTCAAAATAATTTTTCAAACACTCTTGAGGACAGATACAAGAGTCATTCTGAAAACTTTAAACGGAACTTTTGCAAACTCACTCACAATTTGAAAAGCAAACATTTTGAAAACATAAGAGCAAGTATCTAAGAGCCCATGGATAACCATGGATAGAAAGGGTGCTAACACCTTCCCTTTCTATAAATCTACCTCCCGAACTGAGAAAATATCTCATAAGGAATTTTGTTGTGCTTTTGTCCTGTCCATGTTGGAGAAAATAAAAGACGCTGGCGACTCTTGCTTCTGCGACATTTCGCGAACCAGCGTTAAACAGTCAGTTCTAAATCCACCGATCACAGTGCTCCAGATCTATAGAGAATGTTATCATCGTCGACCGTTGCGGAGATTTACCTAATGTCCATTTACTTGGCATTAGGGGAGGTATCACCTATAACCCCTGCTTAGCCTTGAGACAGTTTGGTTATGCCCGAAGGGACGGCCCACATGAGATGCTCATTCAAGGCTTGGTATTTGACTACTAGAACAACGATCAAGGTCTTCGCCAGAGATTTATTCGAGATTGGAGGATGCTGAACAAGGTAGATAGAAAAACATTGGGGCACAAGAATTCCATCCCTCTTGAGCCTTACCTCAAATGGGTACGAACTCGTGCTCAGAGTCTTATGATGCCTTATCCCTCCATTCTCCCGGTAATCATTGAGCATGTTATGGAAGGAGATGTCCCATACACTATACTGCATCCTGACATGCCTACCTCTCTTGAAGACTTACAAAGAGATTGGATACAACTCAAGGGGGAGCGAGACACTTTCGAAGCCTAATTCTACGCTAGCGAGAAGAAGGTTTTGTAACTCACTAAGCAACTTCATGAGGAGTAGACTCTGAATGCCTACATCGCACCAAAGAGGATGCGTACTACCTTTTTATCCTAGAGTTCTTGTATTTGTTTTGCCCAAAGAGGCATTAATGTACTCAAGCTTTAATTTATTAATATAACGTGTGTTTCCTTTTTGTCTAAAACAAATTTAAATCTTTAAAATCCTTGAAATCATTGCATATGCATCTACCATTCATCATAACATAAGAAGGTTTCTTGCAACAAGTCTCCTCATATTTCTACTATTTATTTAAGTAAGATGGATCTCGAGCAAACGGTGAAAGACCTCCAAGCACAAAATGCCCAGTTTCAACAGATGTTCTTAACTCTAGCTAAAGGACAAGAAGAGTTGAAGACTTTGCTGGTTGAAGAGAAAAAGAAGAAAGAGAAAATAACCAGAGTTCTAAACATGGGAAGAAGATTCCAAGGACAAGCAAGAAGGACCCTAGACATTGCAACATCATCCGGGGAGAAAGATAATCAAGACGGAAAAGGCAAGGAAGCAGTTGTCCAACCCGATTCAGAAGAGGAAGCGGAAGAAGAAGATTATTCTGAAGAACAATACCCTCCAGCCGACGACAAGTATAAGCATTTTGAAGAACGGTTAAGTGCAATGGAAATCCAAAAAGTGCCTGGACTGGACTTTGAAGAGTTGGGGTTAGTATCTGGCATAGTCATTCCTCCAAAATTCAAAGCACCGGTGTTCTCCAAATATGATGGAGTTTCATGTCCCAAAATGCATCTCCGATCCTATTTGAGGAAAATCCAGCCTCATACCGCTGACAAGGATTTATGGGTACACTTCTTCCAAGACAGTCTGTCTGGAACTCAACTTGATTGGTTTTATCAGTTAGAAAGAGCAAATGTTCACAACTGGAGAGATCTTGCTGCTTCCTTTTACAAACAATACCAATACAACGCTGATCTTGCACCCACCCGTACTCAACTCCAGAGTATGGCCATGGTTTCGAGTGAAGGCTTTAAAGACTATGCGCAAAAGTGGAGGGACTTAGTAGGAAGAGTCCAACCTCTCCTATCTGAAAGAGAGTTAGTAGACACGTTCTTAGGCACCTTGTCCAGACCTTTCTTCAATCACTTAATTGGGAGTTCCTCGGCAGGTTTTACCGAATTGATATTGACCGGAGAAAGGGTGGAAGCGGGGATAAAGACTGGGAAGATTCAGAAAGATGCATCCTCTACTTCTTTAAGGAAACCATTCATTGGAAACAAAGAGTTGTTGTTGTATATCCTCAGAGAAATCAAGATATGGCTGAACGCCGTCAAATGGTGGGGGCTATCATGATTCCTAAACCTGCGCCTGCTCAACAAAGAAGCAACCAGCCAAGAACGAAAAGACCAGTCAGACAGTTCACCCGAATTAATATGACACTATCTCAAGTATTGCCACATTTTTAAGATCCAATCCAGTGACTTTGAAAGAAGCTCCAAAGAATCCTAACACAACCTCTCCTCACTATCACCCTAATGTCCGCTGTGCATACCATTCTGAGAGTCCCGGCCATGACACTAACAACTGTTGGGCTCTGAAAAACAAAGTACAAGATCTTCTTGAAGCCAAAGAGATTGAATTCGACACGCCAGAAATGTCCAATGTTATCACTGCCCCTATGCCCAAGCACGGCTGTAATGTCAACGCCGTTGAGGAAGGTATGTTTGTTTCTTTGGTTGATGAACTTGTGACCCCACTCCTGACTATCAAAGAGAACTTGTTGAATGCCGGTGATTTCCCGAGCTGTGATGAAAGCTGTCATTTCTGTTTATCCTCACCAACCAACTATCCTTTGTTGAAAGCAGACGTTCAATGCCTAATAGATAACAAGGAGATTTTGTTTGAGAAGACTTCTATTCCAACTGTTTCTTATAATGATTTTTCCATATTGACCATTTTCGACAAAAACTTACAGGGTCTCCACCAAAAGACCCGTTAGAATTACATCAGTTCCTAAGGTAGCTCCGTTGATAATTACAATGCCTGGACCAATCCCGTATTCGTCAAACAAAACTGTCCCATGGAATTATGGAGGTGATGTCTACTACCACGGTATCAAGCAAGATTGGCCAGCTGCTGAAGATTCAAGTTCTGAGAAAGATGACTCCGATATCAGTAACATCACAGGGACTAGCAAGATCACTCAAAGTGGAAGGGTTTTCTCTCCAGAAATTGCTCCTCCAAAAGCTATTTCTAGACCTGTAATCATTCATGTTGTTGTTACTCCTCCAAAGGATATTCCAGGTCCCACAATCATCTCTGCTAATACTCCTGTTGACAAAACTGCTACAATCCCTGTTATCACCCCTACTGACATTCCTACTGCCGAGTCAACCGAGACTCAAGGAAAAGGTATTCTGGTTGAGCCTGTCTGGATGAAGGCACAATTAATAGCTATCCCTAAGACCTCCCAAAAAGATATGGAGGAAATTCTAAAGATCATAAAAAGAAGAGACTACAATGTAGTCGAGAAACTAGGGCAAACTCCATTAAAAATTTCCATGCTGGCTCTATTGTTATGTTCCGAGGCTCATGCAAAGGCCTTGGTAAAATTCCTTAAGACTGCCCATGTACCCCAAGAAACATCTGCCGATTAGTTCCAAGACTACGTAGCCAGCTTGACTGCAGATAATGGTTTAGTTTCTTTGGATGTTGATTTAACGCCAAGAGGGAGAAAGCATAACGAGGCATTACATGTCTCAGTCGAATGCAGGGGCACGACCTTGGCTCATGTTTTGGTTGACACCAGTTCATCTCTGAATATGTTGCCTAAAAAGGCTCTTGATAGGCTTGACTGTGAGGGATTGACATTGAAACCAAGCAACATAGTAGTGAGGGCCTTCGACGGCTCAAAAAGGATGGTGCATGGGGAAGTGGACATTCCCATAAAGGTTGGAACCCAAACAATTGATTCAACTTTTTATGTAATGGATATTCTCCCTTCATATTCCTGCTTGTTAGGTCGACTGTGGATCCACAATTCTGGTGTCGTTACCTCCATGTTGCATCAAATGCTGAAATATCTAATTCAGGGGAAAATCATCACCATTCATGGAAAAGAAGGGTATATGGTCAGCCATCTAAATTCCTTTAGATATGTGGAACTAGATGGTGAATTTATTGAAACTTCATTCCAGCACTTTGAAGAAGTCCCGCAAGATGTGGCAGTAACCAAGGTTGTGTCACAAGTCCCCAAGATTACAAGGCTTCCGCTCAAGATATCTTCTTTGAAGGATGTCAAGGCAGTGATAGAAGAAGGTGGGTGCACTATTTGGGGCCAACTCCCAAATATCCCATACAAATCTGACAAATTTGGCTTGGGTTTCACTTCAAGAGCCAAGAAAGTTGTACGCCGCGCTCGTGCCGGAGGACCACCCTTGAAGATCAGCAACCGCGAAGTCAATGCAGTAGAGGATGATGAAGACAACTATGACCTGGAGGATTGGATTTTCCCAACTGTCAATGGAGGGCTCAGCAATTGGGAAGCTAGAGATTTCGTCCTGATCACTTTTATCCCACAGTAATTTGTCTTTAAATTTTGTCGGATCTGTAATATTAAAACAATTCAGACTCTTAAAACCTTGTGCCTTACCAGAGGCACAATGGTCCATTTGTAAGGGTTATTATCTCATTTCCATATGACATCAATGAATCATGGATGTTTTTGCATACAAACTTTGCGCTCATTGTTTTTATTTTTACATTTTCATTTATTTCAAAGATAGCTATACTCTTACACACACTCACAATCACAATACAGGTCTACATCCATTCGGGATCCCATGGGTAACCGTTCTGCTATGGCCTTTGGTGACTCTAAAAATCTAATCTACCAATCCGAAAACGAAGGTGAGGAAGATTGTGAAGTACCAGGGGAACTCGCCATGTTACTACAACAAGAAGAGAGGACCATTCAGCCCCACAAAGAACCAGTGGACACAATCAATACAGGTACCGAAGAGGACAAGAGAGAGGTCAAGGTGGGTGCCAATTTGGAACCCAGTGTCAAAGAGCGTCGAATTCAGTTGCTACACGAGTATGTTGAGGTCTTTGCCTGGTTGTATGAAGACATGCCAGGACTTGATGCAGATATCGTGGTACATCGGCTACCAACAAAAGAAGAATGTCCACTGGTAAAACAAAAGGTTTGTCGCATGCGACCATACATGTCGGAGAAGATTAAGGCAGAAGTCATGAAACAATTCAACGTCGGATTCTTGGCCGTCACCTCCTATCTGCAATGGGTTTCCAATGTTGTTCCCGTGCCTAAAAAGGATGGAAAAGTGCGAATGTGCGTGGACTACAGAGATTTGAATAGGGCAAGCCCTAAGGATGATTTCACACTACCCCACATTGATGTTCTAGTTGACAATACGGCACAACATAAAGTGTTTTCCTTCATGGACGGTTTCTCAAGCTACAACCAAATCAAATTGGCACCCGAGGACATGGAGAAAATAACCTTTGTCACACAGTGGGGCATATTCTGCTACAAGGTTATGCCATTCGGACTGAAGAATGCTAGGGCAACCTATCAGTGTGCCATGGTAGCTCTATTTCACGACATGATACATCACGAAATAGAGGATGATAGCTAGATCTCAAACAGAAGAAGAGCATCTTGATCATTTACAGAAACTTTTTGAGAGGTTAAAGAAGTACAAGCTGAAGTTGAACCCGAATAAATGCACATTTGGGGAGAGGTCTAGTAAACTCCTAGGCTTTGTCGTCAGCAATAAAGGTATTGAAGTAGATCCTGCCAAGGTGAAAGCAATACAAGAGATGCCTGCTCCTTGTACCGAGAAGGAAGTCAAAGGATTCTTGGGACGCTTAAACTACATTGCCAGATTCATCTCTCACCTGACAGCTACTTGTGAACCAATCTTCAAATTACTGAAGAAAGATCAAGTAGTCAAATGGAATGATGAGTGCCAAACTGCTTTCGACAAGATCAAAGAGTACCTGCAAGAGCCTCCTATTTTGATGCCACCAGTCGAGGGAAGACCATTGATCATGTATCTAACTATTTTGGAAAACTCAATGGGGTGTGTGTTGGGGCAGCATGACGAGTCTGGCCGAAAAGAGCATGCTATTTATTACCCGAGCAAAAAGTTTACCGACAGTGAAACAAGATATTCACTGCTCGAGAAAACTTGATGCGCTCTGGCATGGGCTGCTCGCTAGCTAAGACAGTATATACTGACCCATACTACCTTATTAATATCTAAAATGGATCCAATAAAATACATCTTCGAGAAGCCTGCCCTTTTTGGGAGAATAGCAAGATGGCAGATGATCCTAACGGAATATTACATCCAGTATACTACCCAAAAAGCAATAAAGGGCAGTGTACTAGCCGATCACCTTGATCACCAAGCTGTGGAAGACTACCAGTACATGAAGTTCGAATTCCCAGATGAAGACATCATGATGGTAAATAATTTTGAAGAATTCAGACCATATGACAAACCTGAACAAGGATCCCGATGGACCCTGGTTTTTGGTGGGGAGTCCAACGCACTCGGCAATGGTATTGGTGATGTACTCATATCTCCTGAAGGATGTCATACTCCCTTTACTGCAAGACTCTGCTTCAATTGTACAAATAACATGGCAGAATAAGAAGCGTGCATTTTTTGTCTCAAAGCTGTCATAGATTTGGGGATCAAATCCTTAAATGTATTCAGAGATTCAACTTTGGTCATCAACTAGATCAAAGGGGAATGGGACACCAAACACTCTAACCTTATCCCCTACAAAGAACATGTATTTACATTGTTCCCACATTTTTAGAAGATTACCTTCGAGTATTTCTCGCGAGAAGAAAATCAGCTAGCAAATGCACTAGCCACAATGTCATCCATGTTTAAACTTAAATGGGATAATGAGGCTCCCCAGATCACCGTTGAACGAATGGATAAACCAACTCACTGTCACGAGATTAATACTGAATAAGTAGTGGACTAGCCTTGGTTTCACGAGGTCAATGATAATAAGTTCTTAAGGAGATTCTCTGCTAAACTGATCCTTAGTAATGGCACTCTCTACAAACGCAACCATGAATCTGTGTTACTTCGGTGTGTCAATAGGGTTGAGGCAGAAAAGATCATGGATGATCTACATGAAGGAACTTTTGGAACCCATTCCAGTGGGCATACGATGGCAAAGAAAATCCTACGGGCAGGCTATTACTGGTCTACCATGGAAGCAGATTGCTATCAACACTCTCGAACCTGCCATAAGTGCAGATTTATGCTGACAAGGTGCACGTACCTCCGGTTCCTATGAATGTATTGACGACTCCTTGGCCCTTTTCTATGTGGGGAATAAATATGATTGGGGAAATCAAGCCAATAGCTTCTAATGGCCACCGCTTCATCTCGGTGGCCATTGACTATTTTACAAAGTGGGTTAAGGCAGCCTCTTTCACTTCCGTGACCAAGAATGTTGTAGCCCGATTCATTAAACATAATCTCATTTGTCGGTATGGCATCCCAGAGAGGATCATCACAGACAATGGTACGAATCTAAACAATACTATGATCACCGCCCTGTGCGAGCATTTCAAGATCCAGCATCACAATTCTTCCCCTTACCAGCCAAAGATGAATGGTGATGTCGAAGCCGCAAATAAGAACATCAAAAAGATCATACAAAAAATGACAGTCACATACAAAGACTGGCATGAGATGCTACCATTCGCTCTCCACGGGTATCATACCACAACGCGCACATCAATCGGGGCAACACCCTACTCTCTGGTATATGGCATGGAGGCCGTCTTTCCTATTGAGGACAAGATCCCCTATCTAAGAATCATGAAGGATGCAGGGCTGAACAAAGACGATTGGATCCGGACTCGACTTGATCAACTGAACTTGATTGATGAAAAAAGGCTTACTGCTATCTTTCATGTTCAAATGTATCAAAAACGGATGATCAAGGCTTTTAACAAAAAAGTCATACAACAAGTGTATCAAGTCGGGGATCTGGTGATCAAACGCATCATACTGCTGCAAGGTGATCCCATGGGAAAATGGACTCCTACATACGAAGGAACATTTGTAATCAAAAGCATATTATCTGGTGGGGAAATGATCTTGACCACCATGGATGATGACGACCTGTCACACCCTGTGAATGCAGACATAGTCAAAAGATACTACGCATAAGAGACCCGCTAGGTTGACAAACCTAGGCAAAACAAGGGCATCTCGGCGAACCAAAAAGGTTCGGGCAAAAATTAGGGATAAAACAAAAAAAAATCTGCACACCCGACAAGTTGAAAACCCGAAAGGGCGACTTGGGCAAAAAAGGGTATCCCGATGGACCAAAAACCCTAAAGGGTGGTCCATGAAAAAGTTATGGAATTAAAGCGTACGGCTATGTCCTGTTGGATCACCTTACGGACAACCTGCAAACTCAACGGTTCTGATCAATTCAATCAGCTTAGGACAAGGCAACAAATAGACAAGATGCTCAGAGACACAAAGGCTATAGCAGAATGGGGACCCCGTGGTATTATTGCACATAGCTATCTATTATTTGTATCAAATTTCATTTTTTACGACGACATTCTCTTACTAGAACGTTTGTCTCATTGTACAAAAATACTTACTCAAAGTCAATACAAAGATATCTCTTTGAAAGTGCAAGACTATCTATTTTTTATTTACTCTTGTGTTTTGTTTGTAAAAACGTCTGATGATTTATTTTTGAGCATATGCATTTGAACGTAATTACCATTTACAAATGAACAAAGTAAAAAGACAATCACTGATGGATTTAAGAAATAGGTAAATCGCTAGACTATTTCCATAAAAATTCCCCGCAATACACAGGTTAACCCCCAGCGAAACAAAGCTTCCAGTTATCAATCCCCAATAGAAGTCACCAAATTTCTCAGGATTTCCCAACAGGATTTTACAGGCAGTATATGGCCTTTCCCTTACAACAGAATTTATTTCTCTAAGAGGAAATTCATCAACACTTCAACTTCACAACATGATGACTTACACTCCATATCCTCAACAGTAGTCAAGGATTCATTTTTCCCCAATCCAACAATAGTGCAGCAGATTAGCTCACATACGCATACATCACATCCATATATCATAAACATTGATAACACAAATGCATATATTACAATCTCATTGTACCATGCATTTCATACATCATGACATTGCATACAACTAATGTTTTACCATTTTCAGGATAAGATTAATCAATGGCTATCCTTAGCAAATTACAAAGGTCAGAGATTGATTCCTATGACAAGCCAGGACAATTATCTATACGACCAACTGAAGCAATCCAGCACGGGTTCTTCAGATCCATCTTCTCAGATACAATTCAGATACGCTCCAGACACGGATGCCATTCTGATACTCATTCAGATTCAGCTATCAGATACAATTCAGATACGCTCCAAACACAGATGCCATTCTGATAATCATTCATATTCAATCTTCAGATACAGTTCAGGTACGCTCCAGACACGGATGCCATTCTGATACTCATTCTGATCTAGCTTCTCAGATACAGTTCAGATATGCTCCAGACACGGATGCCATTCTGATAATCATTCAGATTCAACTCTTAGATACAGTTCAGATACGCTCCAGACACGGACGCCATTCTAAAACTCGTTCATATTCAATCTTTAGATACAACTCAGATACGCTCCAGACACGGACGCCATTCTGATACTCATTCAGTTTCAGCTTACAAATATGGTTCATCAATCATTTCTGGATGGCATCTACAAGCCCATCTCCAACAAATTTCCATCATCTCTCCAAATGGAATCTTTAAGCCCATTCCCCCTACCATCGACAATCACATCACCGAGTGCAAATTTCTGGGCACTCTAGTGTCCAATCATCTTCCACCTTCGAGTCACGAATGGCAAAACTCGCCAATCTAACTCTTCAGGTTTAAGAAAATTGAACAGGGGCAGCTGTTGTACCCCAAAATTTTCCCTCTCATTTATCAAAATTGTTCTCACAAGATCTCTTTTGACACAAGACTGCACTAGGGTTGATTAGCTCAAGACACATCCTTAAGCACTGATGACCAAAATTTGGGTTTGAGATTGCTCAAGGATATTTGAACTTTCAATGCTTCATATGACTTTAATGGATCATTATGGAACCCCAAGATTACTCATGTCAAGTTTCAAGCCTTGGATCACACTTTTGCTCAGTCAATTGAGCAGTTGACCTAAAAATCAACTGTATTGGGGAAAAGTCAACCATGGCCAATTTACAGTGAAACTTCATAATTTTTGATCCACATCTACATTTTAAACTCATATGTATCATTTGATCAAATTTGGACCATAATTACCCAAGAAATTTGATCAAATCCTCAAAAGGGCAAAATGGTCAAAATTGGGGTTTTGACTTGGAAAGGGCAATTTCAGATTTTTGACCTAGCAAATGATCAATTGGATTAATTCATGATCTCAAGAGTACAATTGCATCATTTTGACCTAATTACATGGCTCAAAACTTTGCTCAAGCCCAATGGATTGATAGATGAATTTTGCAGTCAACTGATCAAAAATCAACTGTATACTGAAAAGTCAAACTTTGACTTTTTGGTCAAAATCAAATTCCAAAGATCACAATTCATCAAAGCATGTCAAAATATGAAACTTATTCATCAATAAATCAAAAATTCAAAATTTCATTTTTGAAAGTGAAAATTTCTAAACTTAGAAATTTTTCAAAGTGTTGGAAATTTCTTATTTTTTCACAACTTTGAGCAAAATTTTCACCATTATGCAAGATGATTCAGAAGAAACTTCCAACATGAAAGTTGTATATCTACATGAAATATACAACTTTTCTTGACACAACTACTTCCAAAAGTTCTTGGATCTCAAGTTATAATTTTAAAAATACATGGTCATGAAACAAAACACTTAGTGAAAATTTTCCCTATTTTGGTCAGGATTTTGACCCAACTTCATGGCACTTTTTCATATAGTTCCAAGGGGAATTTTCAAAAGCAATTCAAAGATGGGTTGTAAAGCATGTTGCAATCTTTCCAAAATGTCGAAGAACTCTTTGATATCATTCTTGATTAGAGAAAATCGAATAGATGAAGTTAGGGTTTATCACTTGAATTACAAGGCATTTTGTGATGAATAAAATTCAAATTCAAAGTTATGCTGCCTAAACTCTACTTTGCAGGCCTCAAACTTGTTAGGCACTCCATAATTAATTGCTTGCACAACTGTTAGAGGTCTCATTTCAAGCATTCAATGCAAGGCCATGCTTTATATCCATTTTGGGAAGAAAGTGCATATTGCTATTTTGATAAAGTGACTTTTTGTACAAAACTTGTTCTTGAGCCTTGCACTTGTTCTCTTATGATCATACAAGTCCTATAACTCATAAGAAACTTGTTAGACACTTACAATCACTCAGCCCATGCTTGTACCTCCTCTTTAAACTTGGTTTCCCTCGTGCGTTTTCAAGCCTCTTTGTTTCTAAAGTTCCTAAACATCGCTTAGAACTCATCCCACACCTTGTTACAAGACTGTAACACCATTAACACCATCCTCCATTTTCAAAAACAGAGCTTTGCACTTGAACTTCTCTAGAACTCCTCAGGCACTTTAAGCTCAAGCTAAGCATCCCATTAGCTTTCTGGGAACTTGAGGAAGCTAACCCAATCATTGGAACTCACTGAAACCTGCTCAAACTTCAAACCCGATACCCTCTTTCAAGGTAAGTTTTCTAAGTTTGGAACTTTTCATACAGGCATCATCAATTATTTATTTATGAATGAAACATGTAGATATCATTGCCCTAAAGCTAACCATGTCCATAGTTTTCATTAATTTTGCTTGAGCTTAGAGAATTTTGAGATTGAAGTTTCTGATATTTTTAGGGTTCAGATTAGGGCCAATGAAATTCATGTTTGTCTTTGATCTATAGTTTTAATGCTTTACATTTCTGAAACTGTGATAAAATTTGCTACAAGTTTCATGTTTACAGTTTTCATTTTTGTTGAGATTTGAACAAGTTACAGAGGTTCTGGCTGGGCGTGAGGTTAAGGATGAAGTTGGCCTCAAGAACATGTTTACCATATGTATTTATTGTTTGATTTATATAAACGGATGTATAGCCACCCCAGTGGTAGAAGCGTGCACTTGTAACCAGAGGGACCTGGGTTCGAGCCCCAGTGGTACCCTTTTGATTTTTTTCCATTTTTCCATATATTCTGACTTCTTTTTTGGCATGCGTTGGGCCTCCTTGGGCCTTGTTGTTTTTTTTTACTTTCTAACCCTCTTACAGGCTATTCACACCCCTGGCCCAATTTTATTTTCTTTTTCTTATTATTTATTTATTTATTTTCTTAAATATTTTTCTAATATTAAAAAATTATAAAAACTATAAATATAGTAGATTTATATTTTGACATAGTTTATTTATTTTTTCTCATAAAAAATTATTTTATTTAATCAATACTTTATTTATTTTACTAATTATCTTTGTAAATTTAATTAAAAATAGGTTTTAGTTATTTTCTTTTACACCATTTGAATATATTATTTTAAAATATAAAAAGACCAAAAAAATTTTATAATACTATAATTTATTTTCAAGACAAAAATACCAAAAAAAAAATACTTTTCTTATAAACTTAATTTCTTTTATTTTAATTAATAGATATAGGGTTTTATTTAAAATCTTTTCTTAGTAAATTTAGGATTTACTTTTAATTAATTATTTCCTTTTAATCAATTAGGTTAAAATAAATTTCCTTTTCCTAAAAAAAAATCCAAACAAATATCCATTTACTTTACATTTGCATATTTATTCATTATGTACATTATTTATTTCAATTCTTGTATAAATTCAATATGGTTGTAATAGATTAATTAGGTTTATTTTCTAGCAATCCCCATTTATAATTTATACACCCCCTCCCACAAGTATTGTAATAGCGTAGTAACTTTAAATTCCACATTTTATTGCTTTATATATAACATGCTAGTAATTAGGGTTTGTATGGAAAGACTAAAATCAATACTTAGAAAAAACCCTAATCAAAGACAATATCAAGCATGAAAAACAATACACTTGCACACAAGCACCCCTTAGAGTAAACCCACTTGGCCGCTTTTACAAAATGGCCATATTACGCATGTGAGGTATCTTAGCAAAAACAAGAAAAATATAAGATCATAGTCCCTCGATGACACTATCTAAGTTTCCTTTCAAATTTTCTTAGTCCCTAAAAGAGAATGCTAAGATATCTTGCAAAATTGCTAATCATGGTTATACTATGACCCACGCCCGTCCCGTTTACATCCAAAGATAGGGTTACTTACCAAATCAATGGTAAGATAACAATGTCAAAGGAAAAGGAAAATGAACATGAAATACTTTTGAGTAGTTAGAATGCTCCTAATTATTTTCCCAATTTCAAAACAAAATATCCTTGCTATTTTCAAAACAAACACCTACACTTTCAAACATCTTACAAAACTTGAAAACATTTTCAAAAGATCAACATCTTTGTATGCGTTCTTACAAACGAGAATCATTACAAAGATTGCCTAAACAATGGCCTCTTTACAAAATACTGTCAAAAACCACACAAAGCACAATTTCAAACAAAATCAAGTGATCTAGTAAGTAACTAAGAGACCATGTAAAACCAGGGATGAAAAGGGTGCTAATACCTTCCCTTTTCATAATCTACCCCCCGAACTCAAGAAAGAATCTCAAAGGTATTTCCTGTGCTTTTTCACCTTTCCTTTTGGATAAAAGAAAAGTCGATGGTGACTCTTGCTAACCGTAACATTTGCGATAAAATGCAAAACCTTCAAGTCAGTTCTCCCATTGTATCAGATTCCCCAAGATTCTACAATACGAAGATCTAAATCTACATTTTTAGGGAATTTGTTTTTTATCTTTTCCACCTTAGGGAATTTGATTTTAATCTTGAACTATCCTAGGGAGTTTGACTTTTATCTTTATTTTCTGGGTAAATAAAGTAATATTCTGGGTGTGATCGGTGGATCTAGAACTGAATGTTTAACGCTGGTTCGCGAAATATCGCGGAAGCAAGAGTCGCCACCGTCTTTTATTTTCTCCAACATGGACAGGACAAAAGCACAACAAAATTCCTTATGAGATAGTTTCTCGGTTCGGGAGGTAGATTTATAAAAAGGGAAGGTGTTAGCACCCTTTCTATCCATGGTTATCCATGGGCTCTTAGATACTTGCTCATTTGTGTTTTCAAAATGTTTGTTTTTCAATTGTGAGTGAGTTTGAAAAAGTTCTGTTTAAAGATTTCAGTTCGACTCTTGTATCAGTCCTCAAGAGTGTTTGAAAAATTGTTTTGAAAGCTTTTTTTTTTAAAAGTGTCGGTGTGAAAAGAGTTTTGATTTGTTTTTTGAAATAGAGCAAGTATCTACGAGTCATCTTCCTACCCTAAGGAATTAGGCTGTATAAATGTCCTTAAGGTAGTGCCATCCCACCATTAAGAGGTAGGTAGCACCACCGTTGGAGGTGTTCGGGTCAATTCGTTTGTAGGGACAATGTGGTCACCAGAGCAACAGTAGGATACCTTAGAAGCTACCCTTATTCCATTGATCCTTTTTAATTCCGAGGCAACCGTTTCGAGGCAACTGGATCATGTCATGGACATAAGGACTTACTAAAACGTCCTATACTCGACGACCACGTTTCAAAGGCAAGACAACAGTGAGGCGTACCCTAAGAGTGGTGTGTGAATTTGTGTGTTATTTTCAGTTTAGCATTTATCTTGTACATGTATCATGGTGATCTACGCATTGTTTTTAATTAGTCATTCATTCTTTCATGCAAGTTAGCAGTTTAAAAGTGCGGAAATTAAAGTGCAGAAAGTAAAATTCTACGCTATTACAAGACGCGGGTCTATACATCGCCAAATTAACAAAGACCCGTTTTGAATAAAAAATGAGGAAAGTAAATAAATTCCTAATTACTATTACAAGGCTTGAGCAATTACATAATATTCACAAAGGAAAATAAAATAACATGCGAAACGAAATAAAAATTGAACGTTCGAGGGCGTTGGACCCTTTTGAAATTAAATTGAATGAAAGGTTAATGAAT
Organism: Vicia faba; assembly: GCA_948472305.1. Lineage (NCBI taxonomy): Eukaryota > Viridiplantae > Streptophyta > Magnoliopsida > Fabales > Fabaceae > Vicia > Vicia faba. The sequence continues at coordinate 1,678,598,429 of OX451736.1, read as the reverse complement.
TATTTAATTAAAAGAAAAGAAATGTTATTTATGTTTTTTGTATTTATGAAATAAAGAAATTAAAATTGAAGAGAAACCCTAATTCTAAGTTGTTTTTAATTATTAATGAAAAAATATTAAAGTTTAACCTAATTTACTAAATATTTAATGTACATGTTTATTTACAAAAAATAAATTATAATTAATAACAATAATAATGAGAGAAGGTTATTTATAAAGAAAAGTGATAAAAAGTTAAAAACCCTAATTTCTACATATTTTAATTTGTTAAGAAAAATATTAAAGTTTTGAAACCTAAATTAATCTAATTAATTGTTTAAAGTTTATTTACAAAAATAATGGTGAAATTAATATTAATAACAATAAACATTTTTTGATTTTTCTGTATTTTATTTTTATTATGAAAATTATTTGATGGAATTAAAAGAAATAATTAAAACATTAAAAGAATTAAAAGAAAATCAAATAGAAATCAAAAACAATGCAAACCATGGGGGGGGGGGGGGGTATTCAGATCCAAAGGGAGGTTTTTTGGAAGCAATTTGGCCCATTAGATAAAAAGCCTTGTTTGACTTTCTAGCATCACGTGCGTGTTCATTGACTCCTGAGTATCGTGGTCTGCATTCTTTGGCCATTGGATTGGATTTCATGGCCATTTGTGTTCTGGCTGTTGGCCATTTGTGTTCTGGCCTCATCATGCATAAGTTGTTTTTTTGGCCATTTGGCTTTTGACTTTTGGCCATTTGTGTTTTGGCCTCAACGTTCCTTAATGAACCTGCATGGGGATCCTGTCTAAATCCTTACTGGAAAATTAGTGACGTGAATGCTTTTATGCCTTAGTGACGTGAATGCTTTTATGCCTTTTGGATCATGGAGATCAAGCCAGCCTTACCCTTACTGAAGAAGTAGTGAGGTGTTGATTTGTAACTGTGATGGCTTGTTTGTAGTGAGAGATAGATTTGTAATAAGGATTTCAAGGTTTTAGGGTTCTTGAAAGAATTTGATATTCTAACAGTGTTGTGGCAAGGTTTTTTCTCTCTTTTTCTCCTCCCCAGTTTGTGTGAAAAGAAGGTGATTATATAATGGAAATTAGGGTAAAGAAAATGGGCTTTGAATGTGCAATTGGGCCTCCAATGTTCACTTGAGTTCGTCACTTTCCAGGCTAAATCGCAGGGACTTAAGTGCAATTTTTGAAGTCGAAATGTGAAAACAAAATGTAGCCGACATCGATAACTAACTCCTGTCCGAAAATCGGCTCAATCGGATAAACAGTGAATTAGTTATAATTTTTTGAAGTTTCAGCTCAGACAAACTTATTTTGGGCTCCAGTGTCGACTCTGACACGTACTTCAATAAAAAACTGGTACTGATCGGAGCATAATCCGGTCTCGACTTTTGAAGCAAAGTTGTAGATCTGTGAGTCAGGGACCTTGTGTAAAAATATGAGCCCAATCCGATAAAAATTGACCGAGTTATGAATTTTCGAAGTTTCGGCCCAGATGAAATAATATTCAGTATTCAGGATTTTCTGCGTGTCACGCACTCTGAGCAAAAAATGAAGGCCTTTTGAATACCTTTTGAACTCAATACCTTCTGTGAAAATGTATCCAACTCAATTTGTGAAATTTTGGCGCCAGAACCAGCTCGATACGATGAAAATCGACCAAGTTATGATTTTCTGAACATGACGCAAATAAACTTCTGTCACAAATTTTCTGTATGAAAATACTTGATAAATCCACATTTTTGAAGACCTTCTGATCGAAATTGGCTTCCAGCCGTGAGAGATGAAAACGTAGATAATCTCAAGACGGAATTTTGGCCACCGGAACGGGTTCAAAACGAGTCACGATCTTCAAGTTATGAATTTTTTAGCGCGTAAAAACTGCACTTTCAGCACACTTTTTCACCATATTTCTTCAAGAAAACTCGCACATTCGGATACCTTCTTTAAAGAATTGACTCTTGAGCCGAACCTGAATTTGAGAATACGTTATCAGAGATATCTTGGCGAAAGAATACCTGAATATGACGCGCCGGGTTGGACTTGTGAATTTTTCTTGAAATATTTTGAGAAATATGGGAGGGCAAATTTTGGGGTACAACACTGGGTAAACAATGTTCTATATAAACCATGTAATATTCTGGATAAACAATGTAACAAATTTTAAAAAAAATTATTAACCCCTCAGATTTTTTTGGAGAAACTGAGATAAAAGATACGATAGTTTTAAATATAATAAAGTGTGGTTTCTGAGGTTCAAACTCATGTGTATATAGCTATACACCTCAGATTTTGAAAAATAGAGGTTTTAAGTGGATACTTTTCATGACAATCTTATTTACCTCACTTATATTGCCGAGGTACAACACTTTTTTTATCCAATGTTAGAAGTGTTCTTAGTAGTAGTGTCTCTTTCGTTCCTTGACATGCATTTTAAAAAAAGTCAAGAAGAAAATAACTATAACATCAAGAACTTAGTTAAAAAGAGTCACTACACCCCCACATGATAAATATAATTATGCTTCAAAGAGAGAAAACACTTCTAAAGTAACAAAATTAAAGGTTCTCAAGTAGTCTGAAAGAAGGGGTCCCATAAGTAGAAGGTCAAGATACTTAGAGGGGATAGTTTGGGGGGAAAAAATTAAGAGAGTCACCAAATTAAATTTACCATGATACCCCGAGTAGAAGATTCCTTGATACAATTTCTGAATGTTTCTTTTTTTAAGTAGAAGACAGAGATTTGTGAAGTAAGAGATCCCCGATGTTTAGTTGCTAATTTAATCTTTTATGAAGAAGGAGAAGAATTTTATTTCTTCTATGAAGTAGAAGATATCTGATGATATAGTTTATGCAAGTTTGTTTGATAAAGCATCCATCCTATTTTATGAAGGATTCCTTCGAGAATATCGTTCTAATATTTGCCAAAGCTTATCAGTAGAGGCATTTAAAAACAAAAAAAAAAATAGAAAATAGATAAAACCCTAAAACATCTGATTTCCTTTTGCTCTCAGAGTGCAAATTTTACGGTCTTATTAGTATTCAATCCTCTTCTACCATGAATGTTCAAAAGGCTAGCGCGAATCTCACCCCCAGGTTTAAGATGTTTGAATAGGGGCAACTGTTGTATCCAAAAATTTATCCTCTTACTATTATGATACTTTAGAGCTTATGCTTCATCATCATACATACATTTGCATTGCATTCATCCATCTGTGTAGGATCAAGGTGTTCTTGTTCTATTGACCTCTATTCAAAGCAAATAAGAGAATTGACAATCAATGTAAGGAGAATGGTATTTCCTCAACCACATGTTTCATTCTAGTTACAATGGCTTCTCATGCATAAAGACACCTCAACATGTCCACCATTTCATCAAGTGATTGAAGATTGTAAGAGATTAGAAGTTGATCACACCCTCTTGCTTTTTGTTCCCTGAACTAGAGTTTTAAATATTGAAGTGTGTGACACCCTCATAGGCAAGATTATTAAAGCATCATCATTATCATGGTGCATAGGCCATTTTTGTTCAAGAGATTCTTCAGTATGCTCAAAGGAATTAGGGTTTTAATCTTGTGCACTCATCTCCTATCATTTTGACTGGAAATTAGGGTTTGTGACAAAATTAGTGTATTTATGATTCTTTGAGAAAAACTTGTTTTCATGGCTATCTACATGTCCCTAAGTGTTTATGGGTGGAACATTGATCATCAATTTTAATTAGAAAAGGTTCAATTGCTCAGATGATTATGAATCAATTGATTTGGAAGGAAAATCAACTTTTAGGCAAAGTCAATTCCTAAACAATTTCTTGAACAAACTTGTTTTCATGGGTTGATTTGTGTTCTACGGTATCCCTACAAGTTTCAGGGATAATTGGTTTTCATCAAATGAAGTTTGATTGATCAAAAGGTTAATTATTGCTTGTATTAAGGAAAAGTCAATAAAAAATTCAAAGTTTGACCAAGTAGATTTTTGGTCAACAAGAAGTTCAAAGATCATATTTAGATGTAACATGGCCATTGGATGAAGAAAATCAAGAGTTTGATTGAATTTGAGATTAACTTGAGAAATAAGTTATCATTTTATAACTTCGAGAATTTTTTTCTAAGTTATGGAATTTGACCATTTTCAAGCTAAACTTTGAAAAATTTACATCCTTGGAAATATAAAATTAAGATCTAAAAATTTGTACTTGTGAGCTCATGTCCAAAAAGTCATTATTTTGAGAGATATTCAGCTTTGGACTTTTGGTCATCATGGAAATTATAGGTCATTTTTCAACTCAGCCAGTTTTTGTGGGAAGTTTTGGGGATCTTAATGGATTTAAATCAACTTTATTCCAACATGAAAGTTGCAGGAAATAAAATTCCATTTCCAAAGAGTCATAGTTCATGAGCTAATTAAAAGATTTGAGGAAGTTATGCATTTTAAAAGTTTATGTCATTTTTGTGAAATTTTTAAATCACCCAAGTTGCAATTTTTCTCAAACTTGATTTCTAGCCATTTGTTTTGATTCAAATTGAGTCCCTAACCTATTTAGGACATTAGTAAGCCCATGATATCTTCTATTTGCACCAATGCATTTTGTGTGCTTGGTTTCCATCCAAAAACCTCAAAATTACCAAAAATAACAATTTGTAAACATCCCTCTCCACTCTCCACCACTTTGTACCATCTTTTGGGGATGTAAATCTGACCCCACAAGGCCCCTAAAACTACATGAAACATAAACTTAGGCACCACTCCATAATTTGTCCAAAACTTCCAAAATTACCCTCCAACGGATTTCTTTATAAAAGGACACTCCACCCTCTTCTACACTCTCTCTATATAAGGACCCATGAATCCCATTTCATTGACACACTCAAAGTTGGAGAGCTTAAATAGATCTAAAATGAATTGTTCCTTAAGCTTTTCTCTTTGAGTTTCTTGAGTTTTCTTGAGATCTTCTTCATTCTTCACCTTCCTTGGAGTTCATTGAGGAGCATCAAGCAAGAATTTTTAGGGTTTTGAAGCTATTTTGAGCTCAAGGTGCAGTGGACACTTTCCACTATGCAAGCTTCTCATCCCTTCATCTCTCTCATTCTAGGGTTTTAATGCTTATAAACATGCTCGTGCATCTTTAGCTGGTCCATACAATAGATATGGGGTGGTTTTACTTGGCATTTTTACTTAATTTTGATGCTTAAAAATTGTATGAAAATTGTGAATATGTAATCTTGTTGCTTGTTTTTTGTTCTAGACTGGCCCGACAGCTACAATGGGCCCAGCCGGACCTCCTCCTTCAGCATGGCCTGTACGACCGCGGCCTGGGATTCCCGAACTTCCGTTGAGCACCATTAATCATTTATCCTCCTGGACCAACGAAGATCTACGACATCAGACGAGCGCCTCCTAGTCTGCCCGACTCAAGTCAGCCAAACAACCAGGAATCGAGCAGACCATTACCCGTAACCTACCTCCTCCTCAGAACTAACGGCTAGTTGCGAGCACAGCTGCCCCGTTTGACTAAGTCTTGGTAGTTACCTATTTTTGTGGACCCGTGTATCTAGGTCCAAAAATTGGAACCAATAGCCAAGCGCCATGGGAAATATATAAACCCTCACACATGTGAGGGCCAGTTATCGAATATCCACTATTCATCACTAAAACCTTAACACTTTGTTTGTATCTCTTATGCTCCCGAAATTACTTGATTGTCAGAGTGCCTTCCAGATATAACCCCATCTTTTTCCTCCTCGACTTTCCAGCCCGTCTGAAGATCACCAGCCGACCGTCTTGCAGGTTCTAATCAACTAGTAAGATCAGTCGTGCCGTCTGTGGGAAACTATCTTCCCTGATTTCTGTTCCCCGGAATCTGAAAACCAAAGATCCTCCTCATTAAACAATCATGGCCGACCGTGATGATCACCACCTATATGGAAAGACTACACTTTCCTCAGCAAATAAGACCGTTGGAAGTTAAGAACATCCCCACCTCGAGGATAACATTGGATTCCGCGATGGCCATACTATGTCCCTAGATTTTGTCAATGCCTAGTGCGACTGTTGTACCCCAAAATTTTCCCTCCCATATTTCTCAAAACATTTCAAGAAAGATCCTCAAGTTGCTCAAGGAAGTCCAAGGGTTGACCAGACAAACCCTCTTCTAAGGCAGTCTACCTCAAATTAGGGTTTCATGTTGCATCAAGATACTTTAGTCCAAGGTATCCCAAATGCTCACTATAGCGATAAAAAATGTAGCGGGGTAAATCGGAGATCGAGCTATTAATTAACTCATCTCACAAAAGCAAGAGTCGCCACCGCGCTTTATTATTTCCAAGGGAAAAGGGAAAAGAGTGAAATAAAACCCTAAAATATGCAATGTAAAATAATACTTAAAAGTAATGAAAATACAAGGCGTTTTGAAAAGAAATCTAGAGTTCAGGGGTTGGTTATACAATGGGAAGGTATTAGCACCCAATGCATGTATAGTATCCTATAGGAACCTTTTGAAATATCTGTTTATTAAAATTGTTTGTTTGATTAAAAATAGCTTGTTTGGCCAAAAATGGGTATGGACGAGATTTTGAAGATACGACGACCTAACGTCCATGTTTTGACTTAAAAGGTGTGAGTTTGAAAATTGTATCTTTGGAAAAATTATCTTAAGTTTTTAACAAAATAATAAAACAAAAGATTAAAGAGGGTATTCGCACGATTAGATGAGACGTGTTTGATGACATGAAGTCAACAAAGTTAAAATAATTCCCTTCGATTTGAGACGGACGAAAGATATAAAGATTAACGATAAAATTAATTAAAATGACAATTGAACAATTAACTAATGTAAATTAAATCATACTAGCATGCATTTTAACAATTAAATAAATAACCAAAAGTACATGAAGATTACAAAATCATGGATTTTTAATAATTAAAACAAATAACAAGAATTAAATCATGAAACATGTATTTTTTTGAATAATTAAATAAACAACAACAAAAATTAAATAAAAATTAATAGCATGTTGACAAAAATTAAATAAAAGATGAATTTATAATAACATGTTTATTTTTATGTTTTGTAATTAAATAATAATTATACAATAAAGTAAACTAATATAAAGAAAAGGGTTAAAGGAGCAAGCAAACAGAAGAAAAAAATGTGCCCAACAGGAATCGAGCTTGGGTCTTAAGGGTAATGGGTAGTATGCTTTACCAGCTGAGTTATGTTGTTATTCGTTTATTAACATGATTTTATTAAAACATAAAGGAAAGTGGTAATGATGCTGGACCAAACAGGCCGAATGGGCCAACCGGGTTTGGAAATGACAAAGATGAAAAAAAACAAAAACCCTAACGTGTTGGGGAGTGCGGCGCGGCTCGCATTGAGAAAAGGAAAAAAGATTAATCTATTATGCTTAATCCCAAGAAAAACCTTGTTCCCTGAGTCTTAACGTAAAAAAAATAAACAAATTCAAAATCCTTCTCTTGGTTTCATCTCTTCAAGCAACCTACTTCATCTCTTTAAACCAAACGAAAACAACTCCTAAATCCCAAGCTAAAAGCAGTTGCAAACAAACAATTTGAAAGCAACACCAAGCGGCGGTCTCTTTCGCTTCATCTGCTCCGCGATAACAAGCACTAGTCATCGCTCTGGTTTATGACAGCCAGAAGTGAAACGATCAGCGGTTACGACTTGCAAACAATCATAGAATCTGAGAAGAAGAAGGATCTTTAGACTCAATCGCGGTTATAAAAGGTTCAGATCTGAAAACGAGTTCGGATTTTTGGGGAAGAAACAGAGGAGTGAGTTGACTCAGATGAAAATAGAAATGAAACGACAGAGTTCGGTTGTGCGGGGTGCTGAGGAACGAAGAGCCAAGGTTCCACCTTTTCTTCTACCATTATAACCTTTAAACTCTATTCATTGAAAATATTGAGTTGTTGTGTGTCATTTGATGAATATTGAAAAGATTCGAAGAAGTTGCAGTAAGCGGTTTAAGGTTGTGTGTTTAACATGCTTTATGTTTTTACAGGTTAGGTGTTGACATGGATAAACTGTTTTTTTATCAGGTTCTATGGTTTACAGGTTTTATGTGGTTTGACAGGTTTCATGTTTGTTAACTGGTTTTTGATTGGTATTGGTTAAGTGTTTTGTAACGGGTTCTACGCTGGTTTTCAGGTTGTAAGGTTTTGGAACAGGTTGAGGTATTAAGTTTTAACTGGTTTTATGGTTTGCAGGTTATATGCTTAACTGGTTTTATATTTATAGGTTAAGGTTTTAAGCTGGTTCTATATTTACAGGTTAAGGTTTTAAGCTGGTTCTATATTTACAGGTTGAGTGTTATGGCAAGGTAAGGTTTTTTAACAGCAGGTTCCAAGATTCGTGATAGGTTCTAGTAGGTTACGAAAAACTGTTTGGAGTTACCGTAAGGTCTTTGGGTGGTGTGATTGAGGAAAGTTGGGAGGATTGTTTTTTGAGATAATTTCTTTTGTGGTATTTTTGTGTTTCTTTTGGATTTTGTTGAGACTTTTCTTAAGTAAATTACAGACCAAAATTGATTGGGTAATGTTGATTAATAAGTTATGTTATTCTAACAGATTGGGAAACTAATCTTAAGGATTAATACTATGATTTGTTCGTTTTAACAGATTATGCATATATCAATGTTCTAGGCATGAAAAATGATTAGCTACGCAAATGAATTTGGCAAGCATGGATGCATATGTGGAGAAAGTTTGCAGAAACTAATGGGAAGAAGAATACCTATCGGAGTCTCTCCGATGGAGTTTCAAAAAAACAATAAGTTCTCTTAACTTTAATCTTCTATGTGTGTTTACTGCTCTTCTCTTGCTGTGATTTTTGAACAAAAAGCTCCCTCTCTATTCTCACTCTTGCTGAATTTTTGGATTCCTTTCCTTGCTGAATTTTTTTTGACTTCTCCCCTTTGAAGTGTTGATGAAAGCCTCTATTTATAGTGAAATGTGTGGGGTTTTAGGGGGGAAAAACAGTAGAAATTTGAACAAATTCAGGCCCTGTTTTGATGTTTTATGGGATAGCTTTTTGAAGTATCCATTTTAGTGCAATATTTGGAGCTTTGCAAACTGTTTTTGTAACCACAAAATGTGCAGATTTTTGTCTTATGGGCTGTATTCTGGGCTATTTTGCAGGGCAGATTTAGATAGCAGCTTAGCATGGTCTTTGTTGACACAGGGTTGAAGAAAATGGACAGCACTACACTCAAAAAATGGACTGTTATGGATTAATGTAGTGCTGGAAAAATGGGCAGCATTGGGACTGTTTTGTAGCAAGAAAAATAGTTGATTTTCATGTACAAAATTTGTATTTTATTTTGTAACTTTGTAACAACAAGCCCAAATAAATTGTAACATGAATAAACATGTATTCTTCAATATATTTTCAATTCCTTTTTGTAATTATAAATAACCTTGAATCTTCATATGATCATGAATCTTGATATGTCTTGATAAAAGTTCAAGGCCTTCCATTTTAATTGGGAAAGAGTTGAACAATACTTGAATAAATTGTTGAATGGTGAATAAATAATAATGCAAGTCTTAGACTTTAATCTTGCATTTTTTGTAATAGAGATCCAAATAAATCACATGAATTAATTTTGTAATCAAATAGAATTCCTCATATAATTAGTCTTGTGATGACCGATTAATTGGATCGAATTCCTTTTCCCACTAACTTCTTGAATAAATGCTTCATGTAAGTCCACCAAAATAATCACAAAAATAATCTTGAATAAATATTTCATGCGATAAATGATTATTCTTGGATGAGATCTCTTCATAGCTCCTCTTTAATTATCACTTGAATTCAAATAAAGAAAATTCCCAATATTCCGAATAAATTCTTCTAGAACGGTTTTGAATTTAATTATCCCATTTCGACGAAATTCACCCCGCGTCATGAGAAAAATTGCAGATGACTTTGGTCAAAGAAATCAAAATGACGACATAACTTGGTTTTCTCGTATTTTAGAACAATGTGAAACACACATGAACCAAAGACAAATAGAACATCGATCGTTTTTCTGAAAAAATATTCAGAGAAACTGGAGACCATCTGTTGGACAGAGTGTGGAAATAAACGCACAATTCACTGAAATTCTTTGATGAATCAGCTTTTGGAAATTAACGAACGACCGCATTTCTGCCTCGAGATTCGAAACCCTAATCGATGTACGACGTCTGATGCTCTTCTTTCAGACCTATTTCCTGCACATGAAAACAAAACAACAAAACATACACTTTGTGCTTGATTAGTGGTTAGTCATTCATAAGATAAAATGCTCACAACACTCGATAAGCTCTACACAGTCAAAGCTCGAAGGCGAAACATTCGAAACCTACCATATTTTGTGACCTTGATGTATGTAGAAAATAATGCAGATGAATCAGGGATCTTAGGTCAAAAATGGGGGTATGACACTCACCATTGTTCTAATATTTTCTCAAGATCATCCATGTCAAGTTTTAAGCCTTGAAGAGGAAGTTTGCTCAGTCAATTGCTCAAAGGCCTGAAAATCGACTGTGCTAGGGAAAAAGTCAATTGTGGCTCACATACAGTCAAACTTCAAGATTTTTGGTCAAATTACTCATTTTGAAGTACCATTAATCATTTGATCAAGGGTTGATCATGATTCATCAAGGATTGCTCGCAATTCATCAAAACTCAAAAATTGTTAAATTAGGGTTTTGTAGGAAAAGTCAACTTAACTTTGACCAAGCATAACTTTCTCATACTTTATAAGAAATGACCCATCCAAAGCTCATTTTGAAGAGGATGCAATGCTCTACAATCCATCTTAAGCTCCCAAGTTCGAAATATGCACTTACAAGAAGTTATGAATTTGTACATTATAGGTCATTTTGAAAAGTCAACAAAAACACTTTTTTTGTCAAAGCATAATAAATGAAAATGGAATACCAAATTTAGATGATTACAAAAGGGTTTCTTATAGGACATCTCAAGCTTTCTAAAAAGTCCAAGAACACCTTCAAAGAGTCAAAATTGAGGAAGTTATGCATTGGTGAAGTTGACCCTTTTTGCAAAATTGTCAAAAGTCAACTATGCCTCAAATTGCAATTTTTGTTAAATGGGTCTAACTTTTTGCACTTGTTTTGAGTTGGTTGCATAGTCCACGAGCCCTAGCCCTTTCCACTTGTCTTTATCTTATTTTTACTATTTATTTTGATTTTTATTTGAATTAAATCAATTTAAATCAAAACAAATCATGGAAAAATCCAAAACATTGAAACCTCAAGATCTTGTACATGTTTCAGGTTCTATATCCAGCTAGCAAAAGATTGAATTCGTGCAAGGCAAAAGTGGGCACAAAAAGATTGATTTTGGCCTATTTTGGAAAGAATTTCAAGTGAATCAAATCAAGATCAAAATCAATAATTGGCAAAGATTGAATGGACTTTTGTAAACCTAATTCATTTCTCAGTATATAGGGAACAGTTGCAGACAAAAATCACAAGGTTTTGGAGGCGCACAAAGGCAGAACAAACTTGGAAAAATCACAAGAAAGTGATGAGTTGATTTCATAATTCCAGGAGATTACAAGGCTCCCTGACCATCTCATTCACTTCCTGGGATCACAAGCAAACTATACCAATCAAGAACAAGCACTTTCAGGCGCTAGAACTCATTGTAAGTCAACCACGACCATGGCTTCTTCTTGAAATCGAATTGTATGATTTTGGCATCTATAGCATGAAATACTTATATATTCTTGCTCCTTGAAACATTTGCAAGCTATATGTAACATTCAATTGCATTTTTGTGGACTATATCAAGATTTGCCATTATTAGGGTTTTATGCTTCATTTTAGGATCTTTGTATGCAGGAAAAATTGGCCCCCGTGAAGGGCATCATGATGCTCAGAATGCCAAGGCGGTTCGATCCATGGCATTAGATGTTATTTATCATGCCCATATTTGATTTTGAGATATGCATGGTTTGCAGTGACAGCCCTGTGTTAGTAGGTAAAAGTCTATGGCTTTTACCCACGGAGCAAGGAGGAAGATGACTAGCGTGGCAGCCCATGATTGCTCCATTTAAAATTTCGCGCGCAGGATTTAGCAGAGTTGTTTTTTTATATATTTGTTTATTCTTTTGTATACAAAGCGCGCACGTAGCTCAGCTGGCATTGATATTATTGGAAAAGGCATCAGGGCCTGGGTTCGAATCCCATGTCCCCCCTTTATTTCTTGTTATTTTCATTCAGGTTATCAAGCGTGCACACAAGGCCAAAGGATCACCATGTGCCCTCAGGATCCAACCATTGGATCCCCAGATGGCCAGATCTAAAGGACATCACATGAAGGACCATCATATAGCCCAGTCAACGCATAGCATTGGAACGGGCAGGTCAACGTGGACCAGCTGTTTTAGGCCCAGAATCTGCTTTTGACACCCTCCAAAATTACTTTCACAGGCCCATTTTCTATTTTCTTTTCTTTTTATATTTCCCTTATTTAATTTATTTATTTATTTTACTAACACAAATTAATTATTTCTTTTTATCAAAAAATCACAAAAATAATATTTTCATCCAATTAGATTTAGGATATTTATTTTTGTACAAAAATTAATTGAATTACGTTATTTAATTTTAGGTAACTTTAATTTCTTTTGTAAAATAAATTAAAACAAGTTAGAAATTAGGGTTTGTTTGGGTTTAAATTCTATTTTCTTTTTCTTAAAATAACCAAAAACATAAAAATAGGTCATGTAAATTATTTTCTTTAAATTAATTTAATTACTAATTAGATTTGTATTGAATTTAAAAACCTAACTATTTTTCTTAAAAATAATTAAAAACAAAAAAAATAGTTTCTCTTTCGATTAGGTTAGACGGGATCAAAATCCTAGTTCTCTCTCGTTCTTAAATTCATCGCGCGCGCTTCATTATTTTATTTTTACCATATTAATGTAATTGCTCACAAGTTGTAATAGATTAATTAGGGTTTTTTCTCCTTTTCATTTATCATTTTGACAGGGTTTGTTTTTGGCTATGTAAATACCTGAAGCCTTGTAATAGCGTAGCTTTATTTCCCGCATTTTAATTTCCGCAAAATATTAAACTGATAGATGTATGATAATTAGGGTTTCATGACAAGAATGTATGATTAACTTTAAAACGGTTAGCAAACCCTAAATGTGCAAAGATAATAATCTGAAATTAAATCACTCGCACATGCGCACCTCTAGGGTACACTCCCACTTCGGTTGCCTTCGATAAACGGTCATTAGGTATAGGATATTTTAGTGGTCGCTCTCTTTTCTAAACAAAAGATCAAAGTCCCATTCGGAAAACTTGCCTCGTAATGGTTGCCTCGAATATGTTGCCTCGAATATTAATCTTAAGACATTAGGGTTACTACTAAGACATCCTAACATTTCTTTATTGATCGTACGTCCCTTTTCGAATTGACCCTTAAAACTTCAACGACGGTGCTACCTACTCACTAATAGTGGGATAACACTGTCTAAAGGAAACAAGAACAGAAACATTCTCTTTTTCGAGTAGGTAGATGCTAGTAGGTACTTGCTCAAAATAAACCGTTTTCACACCAAACACTTTTTTAAACAAAGTTTTCAAAACGACATCGTAACACTCTTGAAGACAGAAGCAAGGGTTAAATCGAAGTAAAACAAAATTTTTTGTCAAATCAAACACACACAAGCAATTTTGAAAATGATGAGCAAGTACCTAAGAGCCCGTGGAAAACCACGGATAGAAAGGGTGCTAATACCTTCCCTTTCTATAATCTACCCCCCGTACTCAAAATCTAGAAAAAAGGAATTTTTCTGTGCTTTTTTCCTTTCCAGTTGGATAAAATAAAAGTCGGTGGCGACTCTTGCTTACCGCGACATTTTGTAAATACAAACGCAAAACGCAAACCCAGCATTTTCCTAAAACAGTCTGGTTCTGCCACCGTATCACAGAACTGGAGACTCTGCTGGGGATCTAATAAGTGGGGTATAGCTTAGGATTAGTTCATCATATTTCTTCTCTTGTTTGATTAGATTACTTTATCTTTGCGGGCTTTGTATTGGAGTTACTATAGATCCTGACCCGGATCTGGGGAACACCTTTTAGGTAAGTAGCAATAAACTGTGAGGGAACTGTACGGCGTAGACCGATACGGTTGAAGTAGTAGCTATGATGATGTGGCACATTAGTTGGTACCGGTATCCCTTATGGAGAAACGAGGAGAATACAGGGCTGCTATATGGGTCGTTAAGCATCAACTGACCTTAGAACCTATAATTAACCAACTTGGCCATTGGAAGTAGTGAGATAGCCGGCCTCGGCATAGAGCTGAGAATTGGTTGATACTCGATGCTACACTCATTGAGACCATACTCTCGATATAGTTCCGGCGGCAAGAAAAGATTATGTGAGCTAAAACCATGACCGATGGAGGATGGTCAGTGATATTGAGAACCTCTAGAACCCGGTTACTATTATTAGGACAGGTTGAAACCAACTGAACTTCAAGAGGGTAGTACCTAGACTCCATGCAAGCCTGAAACTTAAGGGCTATTGTGTAACTTGTTTGCCTTTACCATGTTTGCTATCTACTATACCTGTTGTGTGTTTTATCATGACATCATGCATCATAACATAGCATGCATACTTCATTATACTAACCATTTCAAGGACCGAGGGGATTTATCTTTGTTCTGTTTTGCAGATCATGACTTCTATGCGCATAAACACCATTCGAGTTAACTTTGTGCAAATACCTGCTCAACTCAAAGATTTGGCCTCGAGAATTTCTGATACTTCTTCATTCATTAGAAGGCATGGTCAGCTTCTTAGTTTGGTTACCTCCAGGTTTGATGAGAAAATGATGAGTGTGTTATTCCAGTTCTTCGACCCAGTGCATCATTGTTTCACCTTCCCGGATTATCATCTAGTTCCTACTTTGGAAGAGTTTTCTCATTTGTTGGGTATGTCCATCCTAGAGCAGATGCCCTTCACAGGTTTAGAAGAGACTCCTACGCTAGAAGACATTGCTTCAACTTTACACTTGAAAAAGGCTGATGTAGTGTCTAATTGGGAGACACAGAGCGGGGTTAAAGGTTTCTTGGCCAAGTTTCTAATGGATCAAGCTCAACAGTTTTGGGATGACTTGGACTTTCAAGCTTTTGAAGACACTTTGGCTCTCCTCATCTACGACTTGGTTCTTTTCCCGAATCCAGATTCCTTCATAGATGTGAATGCGGTCAAGATCTTCTTGTCTCGTAATCCAGTGCCTACTCTTCTGGGTGATATTTTACATGCTCTCTATACTCGTACTGTGCGAAGAAGGGGGACCCTCATGTGTTGCACGCCGCTGCTGGCAAGGTGGTTTATTTCGTACCTCCCCAAGTCTGTATTGAAGAATGAGGAAGATGTAGGTTGGGCTTACAGAATCATGTCCCTCGCTCATACAGACATTCTTTGGAGTTCTAAGGATATGGAAAGAGTAGCTGTCATTGATCGATGTGGGGAATACCCTAATGTCCCGTTGCTTGGAATTAGAGGGGGTATAACTTACAGTCCTTGTTTGGCTTTACGACAGTTTGTACGTGCTCGGAGAGACGGACCCCATGAGCTGCTTCTTACAGACATTGTCTTTGACTACAAGGGGGACGTGGATGAGCATCGTCGAAGGTTTATACGAGCCTGGAGCATGGTGAACAGGTCTGACCCTCAAGAGCTAGGACTAAATACTTCTCTCCCTATGCAACCTTATCTCCAGTGGGTTCGAGCCCTTGCTCAAAAGCTTGGGATGCCTTATGAAGCTATTTTGCCAGTTATTGTGGAGCATACTAATGAAGAAGGGGTTCCTTATACCATGCTTTATCCCTACATGCCTACTGATCTTGGGGCATTAAAGAGATCCTGGATTCAGCTGAAGGAAGAAATGGATACCTACATGGAGAAGTATCATGAGCAAGAGAGGAAGATCTTGAAGCTCACAAGGCAGCTTGAGAATGAAAGGACAATCAATGATTATGTCAGCACGAAGGGAAAGCGACCATGGGATTTATGATATCTTTTATTGTTTCTAGTTTAGATTTGTTTTTCAGTTATTTCTTTGTAACGCCCTAAAGGCATTGTTAAACATTGTTACAAGTTTAATCTAATAAAGTGTGTTTTATTTTGTTTCGCAAAAAATTTAAATCTCCCAAAGTATTTGAAATCATTTCATACGCATTCCATTACCATGCACCTCATTAAAGGTATCATTACAGGTTTCTTATCTTCTTCGCTGTTTATTTCAGCACAGAATGTCTTCTGAAACACCTACCGATCAAGCCATCAAGGCTCTTCAAGCATAGAATGCCCAATTCCAAGAGATGTTCCTGAACTTGGCTAAAGGACAACAGGATTTGAAGACTCTAATCTTGAAGGAGAAGAAGAAGAAGAAAAAGAAGAAGAAGAAGAAGAAGAAGAAGAGGAAGAAGAAGGTGGTTCTACTGAATATGGGTCACAGATTTGGGAATAGGTTGCGACAGGAAACTGATATGTCTCATTCATCTGGGGGATGAGAGAATCAAGACGAAATAAAGGGACCTAGTCTTGTGGTCTCTGATAACGACACTGATTTTGATGAAGACCAGTATCCTCCTACTGAGGATAGGTATAAGCAACTCGAAGACCGGCTGAGTGCAATGGAGATTCAGAAGATACCCGGTTTGGACTTTGGATATTTGGGACTGGCATCTGGGGTGGTGATCCCTCACAAGTTTAAAGCTCCTGTCTTTGCTAAGTATGATGGAGTATCTTGTCCAAAGCTTCATCTCCGCTCATGCGTTAGAAAAATCCAACCCTACACTACTGATAGAAATCTGTGGGTTCATTTCTTTCAAGATAGTCTGTCAGGGACTCAACTTGAATGGTTTTATCAATTGGAAGGAGCTAATGTTCGCAACTAGGAGGACCTCGCTGCTAATTTTTACAAGCAATACCAGTATAACGCCGACCTTGCTCCCACGCGTACTCAGCTTCAGGGTATGTTTATGGGTGCAGGCAAAGGCTTTAAGGACTATGCTCAGAACTGGAGAGATCTGGCTGGAAGAGTCCAACCCCCTATGTCTGATAGGGAGTTGGTGGACATGTTTCTTGGGACTTTGTCTGGTCCATTCTTCAATCATTTGATCAGTAGTTCATCATTTGGGTTTACTGAATTGATTTTGATTGGGGAGATAGTAGAAGTTGGTATCAGAAGTGGCAAGATACAGAAAGGTGCTTCATCAAGTTTAGAGAAGAAGCCTTTCAAGAAAGAAGCTAGTGCAGTTTACAGCTCGAGGAGCCAAAATCGACCTGAACGATGCCAAGCAGTTAACACGGTAGTAATATCAAGACCCACCGTTTCCCCACAATGCAACAATCAGCAAAGAGTAGAGAGACCACAAAGACAATATACTCGACTCAGTATGACCTTGTCTCAAATTCTACGGCAGTTATTGAAGACCAACCTGGTAACTCTGTGGGAGGCCCCGAAGAATCCCAGCACCACCTATCCACTATATAATCTGAATGCCCGCTACGCCTATCACTCTGATAATCCATGGCATGATACAAACAATTGTTGGGCCTTGAGGAATAAGGTGCAAGATTTGATTGAAGCTAAAGAAATTGAGTTTGACGCACCGGAAAAGCCCAATGTTATGACTGCTCATATGCCCAAGCATGGAGTAAATGCTGTGGACGATGATTCATTTGTGACCTCTGTGGAAGACATTGCTACTCCTTTGATGAAAGTGAAGAAGAATCTATTATCGGCAGGTTTATTTTCGGGTTGTGGCGAAGGTTGCCACCTATGTTCAATCCTACCTGCTGGTTGCCAATTATTGAAGTCAGGTGTTCAACGCCTGATGGATAACAAAGAGATCATGTTCGAGAAAACTTTGATTCCGTTGATTCCTGTTGAAGACGTTTCCATCATAACCATTTCCACCAATCCTTCCAAGGCTTCCTCGAGAAAGCATGTTAGGATTACATCCGTTCCGAGAGTTGCTCCATTGATCATTACTATTCCTGGTCCTATCCCCTACACTTCGGATAAGGCTGTCTCGTGGCACTATGGGGCCGATGTGTATTATCATGGGATCAAACAAGACTTGAAGGTTGAAGAAGCTGATATTGAGATCAACAATATTGTCGGGGCTAGCAAGGTCACCCGAAGCGGAAGACTCTTCTCTCCCGAGATTTCCCTTCCGACTATTCAAAAGCCTGTTGCCACTCCATCTGCCAGTACATCAGCTACTGCCCCAGTTCATATTCCAATTATCACCCTTGTCGCCGAGTCATCTGACGCTCGGGGCAAGGAAGTTACAGGTGAGCCTGCCCGGACGGAGGCACCTAAGAAGATTGTTGTAGAAACCTCTAGGCAGGAGATAGAGGAAATTCTAAAGGTTATTAAGAAGAGCGACTAAAACATAATCGAGCAGCTGGGGCAGACCCCGTCGAAGATCTCCATGTTATCTTTATTATTATGCTCGGAAGCCCATATAAAGGCTTTAATTGCTTTCCTTAAAACTGCGCATGTGCCGCAAGAAACATCTACTGATCAATTCAAAGACTGTGTGGCTAGCTTGACCGCTGACAACGGGTTGGGTTTCTCCGACGCAGATCTGACTGCCAAAGGAAGGAATCACAATGACGCTATGCATGTTTCAATCGAGTGTAGGGGCACCACTCTGGCCCACGTACTGGTGGATACTGGGTCCTCATTGAATGTTTTACCCAAGAAAGGGTTAGACCGGTTGGACTGTGAAGGGTTGGTTCTGAAGCCAAGTAATATTGTGGTTAGGGCCTTTGACAGGTCCAAAAGGATGGTGCACGGGGAGGTGGATGTCCCTGTTAAAGTTGGCTCTCAGACTTTTGCATCTACGTTCTATGTGATGGACATTCGACCATCCTATTCTTGTTTACAGGGTCGCCCGTGGATTGATAAGGCCGAGGCAGTAACTTCTACGCTCCATCAGATGTTAAAATATCCAGTCAAGGAGAAGATTGTTACAGTACGAGGGGAAGAGGAGTACATGGTGAGTCATCTTAACTCCTTCCGGTATGTGGAGATGGATGGAGAGTTCATCAAAACCCCGTGCCAGAACTTTGAAGAGGTCCCCCAGACTCTGGCATCGACTGAAACTATTGCTGAAGAACCTCCGATGAAGATAGCTTCCCTCAAGGATGCCCGGGCTGCAATTGAAAAAGGTGGGTGTGAAAATTGGGGCCAACTCCCTGAATTTGCACACAAGACTGACAAATTTAGTTTGGGTTTTACTGCAGAAGCTCAAAGGGCTGTTCGGCGCGCGCGAATTGGAAGACCTCCTCTGCGCGTCAGTAATCCGGGAGTGAATGCAATTGAGGACGATGAAGAAGAGCCAAAGTTCAATAGTTGGATTTACCCGACTATCGACGGTGGATTGAGCAACTGGACAGCAAAGGACTTCGTGCCCGTTTCTTTTATTACACAGTAATAGACTTTTGTTTTGAAATTTGTAACAGACAATTTGAAACTTTACGGCCCGATGCCTTGCCCGGGGAACCTTGGATTTTTTTGTGAGGGCTTATTATTTGTCATTTTCATATATCATCAATAAAGCATTGGACGTTTTCTTGCATTGCAAATTTTGCGCTCCTTGTTTTTCTTTTCTATCTTGTACTTTATCAAAACAACTATTGTCTTACACACACTCACATATCATAATGCAGATCCACATCCACTCTGGATCCCACTGATAACGACTCAGCTACTGCTAATTATGACTTCGAAAGTCCGATCAACCAAGCCGAGGACGAAGGTGAGGATGATTGTGAAGTGCCTGGGGAACTTGCCAGACTGTTACTACAGGAAGAGAGGGCCATACAGCCCCATGAAGAGCCAGTGGAATCAGTGAATCTGGGTACAGAAGAAAACAAGAAAGAGGTCAAGATCGGTGCAAATCTAGAGCCTAGTGTCAAGCAACGGTTGATTCAGATGCTGCATGACTATGTTGAAATCTTTGCTTGGTCTTATGAAGATATGCCTGGGTTAGATACCGATATTGTACACCGCTTGCCAACTAAAGAAGATTGTCCTCCAGTGAAGCAGAAAGTTCGCCGAATACGCCCAGAGATGTCTGAGAAAATCAAAGCTGAGGTCATGAAACAATTTGATGCCAGTTTTCTAGCAGTAACTTCTTACCCGCAGTGGGTTGCCAACGTTGTTCCAGTGTCGAAGAAAGATGTTAAGGTACGAATGTGTGTGGACTATAGGGATCTGAATAGGGCAAGCCCCAAGGATGATTTCCCACTTCCTCACATCGATGTTCTGGTCGAAAACACCGCGCATCATAAGATCTTCTCCTTTATGGAAGGGTTTTCTGGTTACAATCAGATTAAGATGGCTCCCGAAGACATGGAGAAGACTAACTTCGTTACGCAGTGGGGCACATTTTGCTACAAGGTCATGCCATTTGGAGTGAAGAATGCTGGGGCAACGTATCAGCGTGCCATGGTCACTTTATTCCGTGACATGATTCATCATGAGATTGAGGTTTATGTCGATGACATGATTGCAAGGTCCCAGACTGAAGAATAACACCTTGACCATCTCCAGAAACTATTCGACAGGTTGAAGATGTACAAGCTGAGATTAAACTCGAACAAGTGCACCTTCGGGGTAAGATCTGGTAAGCTGCTGGGTTTCGTTGTTAGTGATAAAGGTATTCAAGTGGATCCCGCAAAGGTGAAGGCTATACAGGAAATGCCAGCTCCCCGAATGGAAAAAGAAGTCAGAGGATTTTTGGGACGACTGAACTACATTTCCCGATTCATTTCACATCTGACTGCTACCTGTGAGCCAATCTTCAAGCTGCTGAAGAAAGATCAGGTGGTAAAGTGTAATGATGAGTGTCAGGCCGCTTTCTAAAGGATCAAGGAATATCTATAAGAGCCACCTATTCTATTGCCTCCAGTTGAAGGAAGACCTTTGATCTTATACTTGACAATACTGGATAATTCAATGGGGTGCGTGCTGGGGCAGCATGACGAGTCTGGCCGAAAAGAGCATTTTATTTACTACCTTTGCAAAAATTTTACCGACTGTGAGACCCGATACTCACTGCTTGAGAAAACTTGTTGCGCTTTGGCATGGGCTGCTCGCCGGCTGAGACAGTATATGCTGACTCACACTACCCTATTGATATCAAAGATGGACCCAATCAAGTATATCTTCGAAAAGCCTACCTTATCCAGAAGAATAGCAAGATGGCAGATGATCTTGACTGAGTATGACATCCAATACACAACCCAAAAAGCAATCAAGGGGAGTGTATTGGCAGATCATTTGGCGCATCAGGCAATGGATGATTACCAGTCTATGAACTTCGAGTTTCCGGATGAGAACATCATGTTGGTGACTGACTGTGAAAAACCTGGACCAAATGAATGACCCGAGGAGGGATCCCGATGGTCTATGTATTTTGACGGAGCTTCAAACGCATTGGGTAATGGCATTGGCGCCGTGATCATATCTCTTGAAGGCTGTCATACTCCGTTTACCGCCCGACTATGTTTCAACTGCACCAACAACATGGCGGAGTATGAAGCGTGCATCATGGGCCTTCGAGCAGCTATGGACCTAAGGATTAAGTTCTTGAGCATATTCGGAGATTCCGCTCTTGTGATCAGTCAGATCAAAGGCGAGTGGGATACAAAACACCCAAATCTTATTCCTTACAAAGAGTATGTATTGACGTTGCTTCCACACTTCTAGGAGATAACCTTTGAACATTTCCCCAGGGAGGAGAATCAGTTAGCGGACGCGCTAGCTACCATGTCTTCTATGTTCAAGGTCAGGTGGGACATTGAAGCTCCCCAGATTACCATTGAGAGGTTGGACGAACCCGCACATTGCTGTGACATCGAGACTGAAGAGGTAGCAGATAAACCCTGGTTTCACGAGGTAAAAAGGTATCTTGAGGCTCAAGAGTATCCTGAGGGTGCATCTGTTAATGATAAGAAGTTTCTGAGGAGGTTCGTTGCGAAGTTATTCATCAACAATGGCGTCCTTTACAAGCGTAACCATGACTCGACCTTACTGTGATGTGTGGACAAGAACGAGGCAGAAAGAATTATGGTAGAGTTACATGAAGGTACCTTCGGAACTCATTCCAGTGGACATACCATGGCAAAGCAAATCCTACGGGCGGGATACTATTGGTCTACTATGGAAGCCGATTGCTATCAGCATTCTCGGACTTGTCATAAGTGCCAAGTCTATACTGATAAGGTGCATATACCTCCAGTTCCTCTGAACATCTTGACGACACCTTGGCCTTTTGCGATGTGGGGCATCGATATGATTCGCGAGATCAGACCTACTACGTCCAACGGGCATCGTTTCATTCTGGTGGCTATTGATTACTTTACAAAGTGGGTTGAGGCAGCTTCCTTTGCTACAGTGACCAAGAACGTCATGGCGTAGTTTATTCGGCATAATTTGATCTGTCGATACGGTGTACCAGAGAGGATCATTACGGACAATGGTACAAATCTCAACAATATGATGATCACCGAGCTCTGCAAGAAGTTTAAGATACAGCATCACAATTCTTCTCCTTACCAGCCGAAGATGAATGGGGCTGTTGAAGCGGCTAATAAGAACATCAAGAAGATTGTGCAGAAGATGACGGTGACATACAAAGACTAGCATGAGATGTTACCATTCGCTCTTCATTGGTACCGTACCTCAGCATAGACATTGATAGGGGCAACACCCTACTCTTTGGTGTATGGTATGGAGGCGGTCTTACCCATTGAGGTCCAGATACCTTATCTCCGGATTATGAAGAATGCATGTTTAATCGAGGATGATTGGATACAAACCCGGCTTGATCAACTCAACTTAATCGACAAAAAGAGACTTACTTCTATTTGTCATGGTCAGACGTATCAAAAACGAATGATCAAGGCATTTAACAAGAAATTCAGGCGACAAGAGTATCCAGTTGAGGATCTGGTGATCAAATGCATCATACTGCCGAAAGGTGATCCCAGGGGCAAATGGACCCCTACGTATGAAGGGCCATTTGTGATTAAGAACATTTTCTCAGGAGGAGCTATGATTCTAACCACCATGGATGGTGACGACCTTCCTCACCCCGTCAATGCAGACATAGTGAAAAAATACTACGCATAATCAGAGACCCGCTAGGTTGACTGGCCTAGGCAAAAATAAGGGCTTCCCGGTGAACCAAAAGGGTTCGGGAAAAAGTAAGGGATGAAAAATAAAAAGTGTACACCCGGCAAGTCGAAAACTTGAAAAGGCGGCTTGGGCAAAAAAAGGGTATCCCGGTGGACTGAAAACCCGAAAGGGCGGTCCAGGAAAAAATTAGGGATTAAATCGTAACACTATGTCTCATTGGATCATCTTACAACCAGACTTCGGTATCGACTATCAAGCTCAAACGGCACTGATCAATTTAATTTACCTTCAACCAAGTAGCAAAGTGATGAGATGCTCGAAGATATAAAGGTAATAGAAGAGTTGGAACCCAGTGGGATTGTTCATATAGCTGTTTTTCTTTGTTTTTCACAAATTGTGTAAATTCTATCATTCGGCGGCGTTCTCTTACTAGGAGGTCAACCTCTTGTACAAAAACGCCTATTTACAGGCCAACTTCAAAATCAATACAATTCATTTTCACAAAGAAATTTCAAATTGTTTTTCTTTTTCTGTTTTGTTTTGTAAAGAACGTCCAATGTTCATTTTTAATATATGCATTTGACAATAATTGCTGCTCATAAATATTTACATGCGAAACAAAAGACGATTACTTGTAATATCAGGAATAGGGGCAAACAAGAAATGTCAAAACCTTACGGTTGCTCTGTCCACCAGGTATATGGTTGGACCCAGCTCAAGAATGCGACTAACGATACGTTCACTCCCTGCAGAGCAAAAAGTATCCAAAAACAGTGGTGTCAATTCTCCCCAAGTAGAGTTTATCTATCACCAACAATGGAAGACTATCCCCAGTGGAGTTTATTTCTTCCACGAGCAGAAACTCAATCCCAAACAGGTATCATTATCGCCAGCAGCGGTAATTCATCCCCAGCTGAGTTTATTTCTCCAAATCAACAGATCCTCTAACAGAGCATCTCTTCCCCACAGAGTCATTTTCTCGTCAGTTTAATTATCCAGCGGGATTATTCTCACAATCATCTTCGGTCGTTATCTTCAGCAAGCACGAAGAATTCAGCTCTTTTGCTCCAGCAGCAGTCTAGGATTTATTTTCCCCAGCTAGAGAACATTACAAAAACATCTGCATATCCATACATCATGACATATGCACACGCATCATACAACACAATCTCATTTATTTTGAGAACATCATTTCCTAATACATATCATGCATTACATATGATTAACCTTTACCTTTCAGGAAAGATACAACCAAATCCACACAGATTAAAGCTATGAAGCCCGGATTCTACGGGATAGTACCTTGATTTCTACAGCATATTGTGAAGCCCAGATTCGACCGGATAGCAGTATCAAACACCGCGAAGCCTGGATTCGACCAAATAGTGGTTTATCTTTAAGCTATGAAGCCCAAATTCGACTGGATAATAGTTAATCCCCAGCAAGCCGTGACGACCGGATTATGACCGGATAACAGCTCAGCAAGTTATTGTGAAACCTGGATTATGACCAGATAGAAATACAAGTTTCTGTGAAGCCTGGATTATGACCAGATAGCAGCCAAAGACATCGTGAAGCCTGGATTACGACCAGATAATGGTATATCTTTAACACAAGTTATGAAGCCCGGATTCGACCAGATAGTATCTTGATTTATCCGAACACCATGAAGCCTGGATTCGAACAGATAATGGTATGAGACATCACGAAGCCTGGATTCGACCAGATAGCTGTAAAAAGCACTAAAGCCTGGATTACGACCAGATAACAATGAGGGACAATGTGAAGCTTGGATTACGACCAAATAGCAGTTTACCCGGCCAATTACTATGAAGCCTGGATTCGACCGGATATTAGTAGGCCCGAAAATCAAATGCAAGCCTGGATTACGACCAAATAAGAAGCGAGGTATTGTGAAGCCTGGATTACGACCAGATAGCAGTACAGGACACGATGAATCCTGGATTCGACCAGATAATGGTATGAAGAATCATGAAGCCTGGATTACGACCAGATAACGATAAAAGGACTGAAGCCTGGGTTACGACTAGATAACAGTATAAGACACTACGAAGCTTGGATTTCGACCGAATAGCAGTTTACCTGGACAATCACTAAGAAGCCTGGAGTCAACTGGATATTAGTGTGCCTCAAGTTCAAGTTGAAGCCCGGATGCGACAGGATAACAACTTATTCCCTTCTGAAGCCAGGATTACGACCAGATAAGAATCGAGAAATTGCGAAGCCTGGACCACGACTGGATAACAAGTTTAATCTCAACTCCCCAGTAAGTCACTGTAAAGCCTGGATTACGACCAAATATCAGTCGGTCTTATCACTATGAAGCCTGGATCACGACCAGATAGTAATTCATTTTCACCTCTTCGCCTAAGAGACGATTCCCCAGTAGGATAACGAGCGACCGAAGCTCCTAAAATTCAATTTCTCTCAGGACAGAGATCAGCATTCCCCACCGTAGTTTTCCTCAACAACAGGTATACAGACTCTCGCTAAGGAATCTCTTATGAGATCGACACTCCTCCGGATGGCATCTTTAAGCCCATTCCCGACATCATAAGACAAATATCACTTCATGCGAGTGCAAATTTCTATGCACTCTAGTGTTTAATCCTCTTCCACCTTCGGATCACGAAAGGCCAGCAAGCCAATCTACATCCTCAGGTTTAAGAAGATTGAACAGGGGCAGCTGTTGTACCCCAAAATTTGCCCTCCCATATTTCTCAAAACATTTCAAGAAAGATCCTCAAGTTGCTCAAGGAAGTCCAAGGGTTGACCAGACAAACCCCCTCCTAAGGCAGTCTACCTCAAATTAGGGTTTCATGTTGCATCAAGATACTTGAGTCCAAGGGATCCCAAATTATTACCATTGTCCTAATATTTTCTCAAGATCATCCATGTCAAGTTTCAAGCCTTGCAGAGGAAGTTTGCTCAGTCAATTGCTCAAAGGCCTGAAAATCGTTTGTGCTAGGGCAAAAGTCAATTGTGGCTCACATATAGTCAAACTTCAAGATTTTTGGTCAACATCCTAATTTCTAAGTACCATTCATCATTTTATCAAAGGTTGATCATGATTCATCAAGGATTGCTCACAATTCATCAAAACTCGAAAATTGCTAAATTAGGGTTTTGTAGGAAAAGTTAACTCAACTTTGACCAATCATAACTTTCTCATACTTTATGAGAAATGACCCATACAAAGCTCATTTTGAAGAGGATGCAATGCTATACAATCCATCTTCAGCTCCCAAGTTCAAAATATGCACTCAGAAGAAGTTATGAATTTGGACATTATAGGTCATTTTGAAAAGTCAACAAAAACACTTTTTTTTCAAAGCTTCATACATGAACATGGAATACCAAATTGATATTATACCAAAAGGTTTGCTTAGAGGACATCTCAAGATTTCTTAAAAGTCCAAGAACACGTTCAAAGAGTCAAAATTGAGGAAGTTATGCATTGGTGAAGTTGACCCTTTTTGCAAAATTGTCAAAAGTCAACTATGCCTCAAATTGCAATTTTTGTTAAATGGGCCTAACTTTTTGCGCTTGTTTTGAGTTGGTAGCATGGTCCACGATCCCTATCCCTTTCCACTTGTATTTATCTTATTTTTACTATTTATTTTTATGCTTATTTGAATTAAATCAATTTAAATCAAAACAAATCATGGAAAAATCCAAAACATTGAAACCTCAAGATCTTGTACATGTTTCAGGTTCTATATCAAGCTAGCAAAAGATTGAAATCGTGCAAGGCAAAAGTGGGCACAAAAATATTGATTTTGGCCTATTTTGGAAAGAATTTCAAGTGAATCAAATCAAGATTAAAATCAATAATTGGCAAATATTGAATGGACTTTTGTAAACCTAATTCATTCCTCGGTATATCGGGAACACTTGCAGACAAAAATCACAAGGTTTTGGAGGCACACAAAGGCAGAACAAACTTGGAAAAATCACAAGAAAGTTCTGCGTTGATTTCATAATTCCAGGCGATTACAAGGCTCCCTGACCATCTCATTCACTTCTTGGGATCACAAGAAAACTATACTGTTGTACCCCAAAATTTGCCCTCCCATATTCTTCATGATTTGCCAAAAGCATGCTTCAAAATCTCCCCAAGGGTTGCACAGTTCAAAGGCCTCCTAACAGTCAAAAACTAGGGTTTTGGGTCTGGCAAAGAAATTGAAGTTTCCAAGGGGCAAATCAAGTCCCACATGCCTATAAACATGGTCAATCATCCTCGTGCCAAGTTTCAAGACTTACAGCACAAAATTGCACAGTCAAAAACCCTAATTGCTCAACAGTCAACTGCAGGGGCAAAATGGTCATTTTACAGTCAAAAGTTCAAATTTTTGGTCAACATCTTATTTTGAAGCCACAAACATCATTTGATCAATTTTTGATCATGATTTTCAAAGCATGGCTCAAAAAGTCTCAAGATGCAAAGGTTTCCATATTTGGACAGTTGAAAAAGTCAACTGTAACTTGACCAAGGCATAACTTCCACATGGTTTATCAGAAAAATTCCATCCAAAGCTCATTTGGAAGAGAATGACATTTCCTACAACTCCTCTTCACACTTCAAGTCCAAGAAATGCTCTCACAAAAAGTTATCAATTTCAACATTATAGGTCATTTTCAAAAGTCAACAAAAAGGGACTTTAAGTCAAAGGCCATAACTTGAGATTGGTAAATCAAAATGACATGGGACCAAAGGCATTGGTTATAGGACTTCAAGACCTTTCCAAAATGTCCAAGAACATGATCAAAGCTTAAAAATTGAGCAAGATATGCCTTGTGGAAGTTGGGAAATATTTGGGAATTTTGAAAAGTCAACTTTACTTCAAATGCCTCAAATTTGCTAATGGGCCATATTTTCTTCCAAGATTCATCATCCAAAGGCTATGCACGACCATTTGGCCCAAAGGGGATTTATTTCATCATTTTTATCATTTATTTGAATTTTTAATTACTATTAATTCATTTAATTAAATAAAATATGGAAAAAAATACTAAACAAATGAAGTTGAATCTTTTTATGCAGCATTTGCTCTCCTTAAAGACTCAAGATTCGTGCACAACAAAAAAGGAAAAGATTGGCCATGATTGGAATCAAAATCACATGGAAAAGATTTGAAAAAATATGCATGAAAAATCAAATATCTCATACATCAATGCATTGATCTTTTTGCTCAAGATTCAACCCTAATCCATCCCATACATATACTGATCATAAACCTAATGCCAAAGACCTGAAAGCTGCGCCCAATCATCAAGAACAATTTTGCAATTTTTGTGAAAAAAACCAAAACTGAAAACACCATTCCAAAGCGATTCAAGGCTTCCAACCAATTGAAAAAGCTTCCTAAGGCATCACTGAACCTGACTGAATCTTTTTCCACGCCCATAGCATCAAGAATTGGTATACAGAACTCAAAATTTCTCACACTTTATGCATAGCCGTGTTTCAATTTCTGGGCATTTTTCATACCATTTAATTGTTGTTTTACACTAATCTAATCATAATGAAACTAACCATGCAATTTAATTGAGTTTTCGTGCTATGTATGTGAAGTTACCATTGAAGCTTGCTAGGGTTTCATGACTGTAAATTTGGGGCTTCTTTGTTCTGAAAAAATTGAGACACGAAACCCACGCCATTAGAACCAGAAGATCATGACCAATTGATTCCATACCTCGCGCCTAATTTATGAACCACGATGGCCTATTCGCTATTTTTCTGTTCATCATTTAGTGGGGGTTTAAAACCCCCGCTATTTAGTTTGTTTTTTCAGGTAAAAATGCAAACGAGTGGAGAAGAAGATCATGTGGCATGATATGGTTGGACAGTTTGAATTCCAGCGCGTGTTTTTTTTGTTTCTATGTCACTAACGCCAATTTTCTTTTATATTATTTACTTGTTATTCTATGTACAACGCGCGTGAATGGTTCAGGTGGTGGAGAAGAGAGTTGGTAAGCCTTGGGACCTGGGTTCGAACCCCAGGTCCCCCTTCTTTATTCCATATTTTTCTTCCTAACATGGTTCTATGCAGCTTACTTCCTAAGGCCTACCATACAACTTCATGTCCTGACTGGCCACGCGTCCCATAACGTCAATCAAAGGGCCAGGACCTGAGGAATACCATGTGTATAAGTCAACCAGGCTACACGTGATCACTCAGAAGTCAGAAAAGGCCAAGCTTCTTGGGCCTAAGTGCTGGACAATACCTCCAGATTAGGGCAGAACCCCCCATTGGTTTGCTTTTCTATCTTCTTTCTTTTCATTTTTTTTATTTCTTTGTTTTATTTATTTTTATTTAATTCATCAAGAAATTAATTTCACAAAGTATAAACAAAAATCAGAAAGTCACAAAATAAAATATATTTTATTTAAATGTTATTTTTGTAAATAAATGTTGTCAATTAATTTAGTTTTTTTTATTGTAGGATTAATTTTAACATTTTCTTAATAAACTTAAAAAATTTGTAGAATTAGGTTTTAATCATTTTTATCTTTTTTCTTTTCTTTTACCATTATTAATAATTAATTATTTATTTTTGTAAATAAAATTGTATTAATTAATTAGGTTAATTTTAGATTCAATTTTAATATATTTTTCTTAATAAATTAAAAATAGTTAGAATTAGGTTTAAATTCCATTAATTCTTACTAAAAGTCCATAAATACAACAAAAAAAAACTCAAAAATAACTTCCTTTCACATTTAATTTAATTAATTTCGTAATTTTAATTTAATTTCCTAAAAAGGGTCCAACGCCCTCGCATTCCCGATTTTACTTTCTCTTCGCCTTTTTATTTCTTTTTGTGAATATTCATGTAATTCTGCCAATGCCATGTAGTAGACTAATTAGATATTTATTTTCGCACTTTATTTTATTTCAAATCGGGTCCTGGATTAATTTGGCGATGTGGACCCGCGCCTTTGTAATAGCGTAGGATTTTTATATTCCCGCAACTTTTAAACTGTTAATTAACCTGCATGAAAGAATGAATGTCAAAATAAAAGCAACGCGTAGGTCACCAATCCATGAACAAGATAAACATAAATGAACATGGCACACGAATCACACACCACCCCTAGGGTACGCCTCATTGTTGCCTTGCCCCTCGAAAGGTGATCGTCGAGTAGAGGATGTTTTAGTAAGTCCTCATGTCCATGAACATGGCATGAGGGTAGCTTCTAAGGTGTCTTCCTATTGCCCCGGTGATCACCATGTCCCGAACCTTCGAATTGACCCGAACACCTCCAACGGTGGTGCTACCTACCTCTCAATGGTGGGATGGCACTACTTTAAGGACATTTACACAGACGAATTCCTTAGGGTAGGTAGACGACTCTAGATACTTGCTCTAATTTCAAAACAAAATAAAAACTCTTTTCACACCGACACTTTTCAAAAAGCTTTCGAAAGCAACTTTTCAAACACTCTTGAGGACCGATACAAGAGTCGAACTGAAATTTTCAAAGAAACTTTTTAAACCCACGGTTGAAAAGCAAACAGACCATTTTTGAAAACACAAATGAGCAAGTATCTAAGAGCCCATGGATAACCATGGATAGAAAGGGTGCTAACACCTTCCCTTTCTATAATCTACCTCCCGAACCGAGAGCAAACTCTATAAGGAATTTTTCTGTGCTTTTGTCCTTTCCATTTGGAGAAAATAAAAGACGGTGGCGACTCTTGCTTCCGCGACATTTCGCGAACCAGCGTTAAACAGTCAGTTCCAGATCCACCGATCACATATACCAATCAAGAACAAGCACTTTCAGGCGCTAGAACTCACTGTAAGTCAGCCACGACCATGGCTTCTTCTTGAAATCGAATTGAATGATTTTTGCATCTATAGCATGAAATAATTATATATTCTTGCTCCTTAAAACATTTGCAAGCTATCTGTAACATTCAATTTCATTTTTGTGGTCTATATCAGGATTTGCCATTATTAGGGTTTTATGCTTCGTTTTAGGATCTTTGTATGCAGGCTAAATTGGCCCCCATGAAGGGTATCATGATGATCAGAATGCCAAGGCGGTTCGATCCATGGAATTAGATGTTATTTATCGTGCCCATATTTGATTTTGAGATATGCAGGGTTTGTAGTGACAGCCCTGTATCCGTAGGTAAAAGTCTCTGACTTTTACCCACGGAACAAGGAGGAAGATGACTAGCGTGGCAGCCCATGGTTGCTCCGTTTAAAATTTCGCACGCAGGATTTAGAAGAGTTGTTTTTTTATATAATATTTGTTTGTTCTTTTGTATACAAAGCGCGCACGTAACTCAGTTGGCATTGATGCTATGGGAAAAGGCACCAGGGCCCGGGTTCAAATCCTAGGTCCCCCCTTTATTTCTTGTTATTTTCATTCAGGTGATCAAGCATGCACACAAGGCCAAATGATCACCATGTGCCCTCAGCATCCAACCATTGGATCTCCAGATGGACAGATCTAAAGATCATCACATGAAGGACCATCATCAGGCCAGTCAACGCATATCATTGGAACGGACAGGTCAACGTGGACCAGCTGTTTTGGGCCCAGAATCTGCTTTTGACACCCTCCAAAATTACTTTCACATGCCCATTTTCTATTTTCTTTTCTTTTTATATTTCGCTTATTTAATTTATTTATTTATTTTACTAACACAAATTAATTATTTCTTTTTATCAAAAAATCACAAAAATAATATTTTCATCCAATTAGATTTAGGATATTTATTTTTGTACAAAAATTAATTGAATTAGGTTATTTAATTTTTGGTAACTTTAATTTCTTTTGTAAAATAAATTAAAACAAGTTAGAAATTAGGGTTTCTTTATTTTTAAGTTCTATTTTCTTTTTCTTAAAATAACCAAAAACATAAAAATAGGTCATGTAAATTATTTTCTTTAAATTAACTTAATTACTAATTAGATTTGTATTTAATTTAAAAACCTAATTCTTTTTCTTAAAAATAATTAAAAACAACAAAAATAGTTTCTCTTTCGGTTAGGTTAGACGGGGTCAAAACCCTAGTTCTCTCTCGTTCTTAAATTCATCACGCGCGCTTCATTATTTTATTCTTACCATATTAATATAATTGCTCACAAGTTGTAATAGATTAATTAGGGTTTTTTCTCCTTTTCATTTATCATTTTGACAGGGTTTGTTTTTGGCTATGTAAATACCCGAAGCCTTGTAATAGGGTAGCTTTATTTCCCGCATTTTAATTTCCGCAAAATATTAAACTGATAGATGTATGATAATTAGGGTTTCATGACAAGAATGTATGATTAACTTTAAAACTGTTAGCAAACCCTAAATGTGCAAAGATAATAATCTGAAATTGAATCGCTCGCACATGCGCACTCCTAGGGTACACTCCCACTTCGGTTGCCTTCGGTAAACGGTCATTAGGTATATGATATTTTAGTGGTCACTCTCTTGTCTAAACAAAAGATCAAAGTCCCGTTCGGAAAAGTTGCCTCGGAATGGTTGCCTCGGATATGTTGCCTCGAATATTGATCTTAAGACATTAGGATTACTACTAAGACATCCTAACAATTCTTTAGTGATCGTATGCCCCTTTTTGAATTGACCCTTAAAACTCCAACGACGGTGCTACCTACTCACTAATAGTGGGATAGCACTGTCTAAAGGAAACAAGAACAGAAACATTCTCTTTTTCGAGTAGGTAGATGCTAGTAGGTACTTGCTCAAAACAAACCGTTTTCACACCAAACACTTTTTAAAACAAAGTTTTCAAAACGACTTCGTAACACTCTTGAAGACAGAAGCAAGGGTTAAATCAAAGTAAAACAAAAACTTTTTTCAAATCAAACACACACAAGAAATTTTGAAAATGATGAGCAAGTACCTAAGAGCCCGTGGAAAACCACGGATAGAAAGGGTGCTAATACCTTCCCTTTCTATAATCTACCCCCGTACTCAAAATCTCGAAAAAAGGAATTTTTCTGTGCTTTTTTCCTTTCCAGTTGGATAAAATAAAAGTCGGTGGCGACTCTTGCTTACCGCGACATTTTGCAAATACAAACGCAAAACGCAAACCCATCATTTTCCTAAAACAGTCCGTTCTGCCACCGTATCACAGCGACGACCATCAATTCTTGGGCGAGCAGCGTCCCAAGAACCCCACCGAGGAACTGCCAGAGATTCTGCAACCAAATCCCATTCCTCATATCACCGAACCGGCCATTGCAGCATTTCTCACTGCCATTTACCAGACTAACGCCCTTATCCTACAGTAAAACAAGAAGGTAAGGGCTTGGGAGAAGAGGCATTCAAAGTCTCCTCCTCAAATAAACCAACGACATGATTCCCCCAACATATCCCCACCTAAACATGGCCACCCACCAAGAAGGGAGAAGTGTGACGTCTCTTTCTTCAAGAAACACAACCGCATACCTCTCAAGAAAGATCAAAGCTCTCCATCCTCCAATAAGAATAAGAGCGAATGCCGAGTCAACCGCGACCAATCATGTAACGCCCGTAATTTAATTAATTATTTAATTAAATTATTTTTGGTATATTTGTGAAGATGTGTTATAATTAATTGGATTTAATTATTTTATTAAGTGGTGAAATAATATTAGAAGTATAATATTATTTGATGTGGGCTTGTTTTTAAAGGAATAGAAGTAATAAGGGGGTGTATTAGTTTTAAGCCCAATAAGGAATAAAGAATAATAGGGTTATTTTATTGTTGTTAGAAGGAATAGAAAATAAAGAAGCAGTAGAAGAATAAGGATATAGAGGAGAACGTGCAAGCTGCTGGAAAAAGTGGAAAAACGGCAAGAGCGTGAATTCAACCGGAAATTGTAGAGCGACCTTAAATCCAAGGTAAGGGCGGGTATTGTACCCGAAAATTTGCCCTCCCATATTCTTCAAGGTTTGCTAAGATCATGCTTCAAAATCTCCCAAGGGTTGCACAGTCCAATTGCCTCATAACAGTAAAAAATTAGGGTTTTGGTTCTGGCAAAGAAATTGAGGTTTCCAAGGGTCCAAACAAGTCCCACATGCCTACATACATTGTCAAGCATCCATATGCCAAGTTTCAAGACTCACAACATCAAATTGCACAGTCAAAAACCCTAAATGCTTCACAGTCAACTGCAGGGGCAAAATGGTCATTTGACAGTCAAAAGTAAAAACTTTTGGTCAACATCTTATTTTGAAGCCACAAAAATCATTTGATCAACTCTTGATCATGATTCTCAAGGCATGGCTCAAAAAGTCTCAAGATGCAAAAGTTTCTATTTTTGGACAGCTGAAAAAGTCAACTGCAAATTGACCAGGGCATAACTTCTTCATGTTTTATCAGAAAAATCCCATCCAAAGCTCATTTTGAAGAGAATGACATTTCCTACAACTCATCTTCACACTCCAAGTCCAAGAAATGCTCTCACAAAAAGTTATCAATTTCAACATTATAGGTCATTTTCAAAAGTCAACAAAAAGGAACTTTAAGTCAAAGACCATAACTTGAGATTGGTAAATCAAAATGACATGGGAACAAAGACATTGATTAGAGGACTTCAAGACCTTTCCAAAATGTCCAAGAACATGATCATAACTTAAAAATTGAGCAAGATATGCCTTGTATAAGTTGGGAAATTTTTGGGAATTTTGAAAAGTCAACTTTGCTTCAAAAGCCTCAAAAATGCTAATGGGCCTCAATTTCTTCCATGAATCATCACCCAAAGGCTATGCACGACCCATTGACCTCCAAGGGAGTTATTTTCTCATTTTTTATTAATTATTTGAATTTTTATTATTATTAATTCACTTAATTAAAATTAAATATGAAAAAATAGCAAATAATACCTTTCAAATCTTTTTGTGCAGAGATTTCATCCATTATGAATCAAATATTTCGTGCATCACTCAAAAGGGAAAGATTCTACATGATTGGCATATAAAAGATTGAAAAAGGATATGGAAAATCAAATATTCAAAATCATAAATGGATGGATTATGGGCTGGTTTTCTTAACCTAATTCACTCACTTACTTATGCACAATTGAAACCTAATACATACAGACAGAAAAAGATGCGCAGAAAAGAGAGAACAACATTGCATTTTTGACAAAAAAAATTGGAAACTGAAAACCCAGCTACTGCACATTTGAAAGCCTAAAAGCTATTCCAATACATTGCTGGACGACCTAGGAAGCGTTTGCAATCAAAGCCAAGTCTCCAGACCTCCAGAAGTGGTAGAACGATATCACCCTGTTCATAAAAATTTTCATAATCGTGTTTGAACTTTCATGCATTATTCATGTCTTTTAATGGTTGATTTATACTAATATGAATGTTCTGAAGCTAATGGTACCCTTTGATTGAACTAATAATGCCTGTATAAGAATTCACCATGAAAGTTTTCTAGGGTTTCAGAAGCTCCAAAAGAGGGGTTTCTTCATCTGGAAAAATTGGGCCACCAAACTGGTACCATTGAATTCAGGACATCCAAACGAATCATTTGACCACCTCGCGCCCTTTTTATAATTAACCAATGTCTAATCGTTATTTTTGTGCATTGCAGTTAGTGGGGGTTTAAAACCCCCGCTATTCGTTTTTATTTACAGGCAGATGGAGAAGATGAAGCTGGCGTGTCAAAGCATGACTGGATAGTTTAAATATTCTCGCGTGATTTTTGTTGGCTACCAATAGCGCTTGCTTTCTCTTATATTAATTATGCTCCATAATAATAACAGATGCACGCACTAGCTCAATTGGTTGGTGAGTTGGCTTGCAGGTATTGGGACCTGGGTTCGATTCCCAGGTCCCCCCATATTCTCAATAATTTTTGTTGTAACGTGTTCAGGTGCTATTTCTCTCCAGTGGTCCACCATATGCCCAACGCCTGTGCCTGCCAAGTGTCCCAGGGGATCAATCCAATGGCCAGAACATGGATTCCACCATGAACGCTAGTCAACCATTCCACACACACGCTAGAAAGTCAAACGGGCTTCTTGCATTCCTGGGCCTAATTGCTTCAAAAACCTCCCTTTGGGTCCAGACACCCCCATGGTTTGCTCAATCTTTTAATTTTTTTTCTTTGTTTTTCCTTTTTATTCTTTTAATTGTTTTTTTAATTGTTTTCTTTTAATTCACAAAAATAATTTTTATAATATAAAAACCAGAAATCAAAACTAAAAATATGTTTATTTAATATTTAATTCATTAATATTTTTGTAAATAAATTTTTAATAATCAATTTAGTAAAATTAGGTTTCAACTTTAATCTTTTCTTAAATAACTAAAATATGTAGAAATTAGGTTTTTAACATTTTTATTCTTTTTCTTTTTCTTTTTCTTAATAAATAATTTCTTCTTATTATCATTATTATTAATTATTTTGTAAATACCCATGTAATTAATTAACTAGTGTAAATTAGGTTAAAACTTGAATATTTTTCTTTAACAATTAAAAATAATTTAGAACTAGGGTTTCATTTAATTTCTAATTTTTAATTAATTTTCTTTATTTCATAAATACCAAAAAAACCATAAAAAAAAACATTCCTTTTCTTAAATTAATAATTAATTAACTTTTAAATTCAATTTAATTGCAAAAGGGTCCAACGCCCTCGAAAGTTCCATTTTTTATTCTTTTCGCGCATTTATTTTTATTTTCCTTTTTTAATATTATGTAATTGCTCAAGCCTTGTAATAGTAATTAGGAATTTATTTACTTTCCGCATTTTTATTAAAAACGGGTCTTTGTTAATTTGGCGATGTATAGACCCGCGCCTTGTAATAGCGTAGGACTTTATTTTCCGCACTTTAATTTCCGCACTTTTAAATTCTAAACTTCGCATGAAAGAATGAATGGCCTAAATTAAAAACAAGCGTAGCTCACCAAATGCATGACAAGATAAAACATAACTGAAAAGAATACACGAGTTCACACACCACTCTTAGGGTACGCCTCACTGTTGCCTTGCCCCTCGAAACGTGGTCGTCGAGTATAGGACGTCTTAGTAAGTCCTTATGTCCATTGATCTAGTTTCCTCGAAACAAGTTGCCTCGGAACAGTTTCCTCGAAACGGTTGCCTCGGAATAAAAAAGATCAATGGCATAAGGGTAGCTTCTAAGGTGTCCTACTGTTGCTCTGGTGACCACACTGTCCCTACAAACTCGAATTGACCCGAACACCTCCAACGGTGGTGCTACCTACCTCTCAATGGTGGGATGGCACTACCTTAAGGACATTTACACAGCCTAATTCCTTAGGGTAGGTAGACGACTCGTAGATACTTGCTCTATTCAAAAAACAAATCAAAACTCTTTTCACACCGACACTTTCAAAAAGCTTTCAAAACAATTTTTCAAACACTCTTGAGGACTGATACAAGAGTCAATCTGAAACTTTAAACGAAACTTTTTCAAACCCACACACTTTTGAAAAGAAAAAAAACATTTTGAAAACACAAATGAGCAAGTATCTAAGAGCCCATGGATAACCATGGATAGAAAGGGTGCTAACACCTTCCCTTTCTATAAATCTACCTCCCGAACCGAGAAATTATCTCATAAGGAATTTTGCTGTGCTTTTGTCCTGTCCATGTTGGAGAAAATAAAAGACGATGGTGACTCTTGCTTCCGTGACATTTCGCGAACCAGCATTAAACAGTCAGTTCCAGATCCACCGATCACAGAACTGGCGACTCTGCTGGGGATATATTAAAAGTGAGGTGTACCTTAGGATAGCTCAAACTTATGTTTTCAATTGCTGTGTTTGTTTGCTTTATTATTGTGGGATGTATCGGAGTTACATAGATCCTAACCCGGATATGGGGATACCCTGTTAGGTAGCATAAGTTGTGAGGGACCTGTCCGGCGTAGACCAACATGGGTGAAGCAGTGGCTACGTTGGTGTTGCACCTTGGTCTGTACCGATATCCCTTGTGTCGCAACGAGGAGAATATGGGTCTTCTGAGGAGTCATAAAGCACCAACTGACCTTAGAACCTTAAATGACCCAACTTGGCCAATAGAACAGTAGCAGTATGCTACGCCCATTGAGGCTAAACTCTCGCGATGGTTCTGGCCGCAAGAAAAGATTGCGATGCTGGAGTTATGACCGATTGAGGGTAGTTAGTGATATTGGGATCCTCTAGAACCTGATTACTTTTGGTAGGACAGGTCTTAACCAACAAACTGAAAGAGGGTAATACCTAGACCCCATGCTGGCCTAAAACCTAAGGGCTGTCTTGTGTGACTTGTGTGCCTTATCATGTTTGCCTTTGTGAATATTTGTGGTGTGCTTTACCATAACATCATGCCATCATAAACATTGCATGCATCCTGCATAAGGACTGACCATTTCAAAGACAAGAGGGTTTCACCTTTGCTCTGTTTTGTAGGACATCATGATGCCTATGCGAAGGAACACTATCCGGTTCAACTTTGTTCACCCACCTGAGTTTCTTGAAGAATTGGTTAGCAGAATTCCAAATACCACCTCCTTCATCCAGAGGCATGGTTCTCTTCTCGGTTTAGTCACGGCAAAGTGGGACCAACAACTGATGAGTGTCCTGACACAGTTTTATGACCCTCTGTACCAGTGCTTCACCTTTCAAGACTTCCAGCTGGTCCCTACCCTGGAAGAGTTCTCTGATTTGCTTGGCACCCCTATCTTGGATCAGACTCCTTACACTGGTTGGGAAAAGACTCTTAGGCTTGAGGAGATTGCTGCAGCCCTTCCCTTGACCAACCAAGAGGTAATGGACAACTGGGTGACTAGAAGCAAAGTTAAGGGTTTCTTGGCCAAGTTTCTGATTGGTAAGGCTAACAGTTTCTGGAATGACCTGGACTTTAGGGCGTATGAAGACATTCTGGCTCTCTTAATCTATGGTCTGGTTTTGTTTCCTAATCCCGATAACTTCATTAACGTCACTGCCATAAGGATCTTCATGTCTCGGAACCCTGTGCCCACTCTCTTGGGTGATATCCTGCAACAACTTTATGCTCGTACTGCCCGAAGACGAGGAACTCTGTGGTGTTGTATCCCTTTGTTAGTGAGGTGGTTTATTTCGCACCTCCCTAAGTTCGTGATGAAGAACAAAGAAGGAAGAGGTTGGGCTCATAGGTTAATGTCTCTCACTGATAAGGACATCATTTGGACTCTCAGAGGTCTGGATGAGGTAGCTATTATTGATCGTTGTGGAGAATATCCTAATGTTCCTTAGATTGGCACCCAAGGAGGAATCTCTTATAATCCATGTCTAGCTCTCCGTCAGTTTGGAAGGGCCAGAAGAGCAAGGCCTCATGAGATGTTGGTGCCTCACATCAGTTTTGAATTTCAGGTAGACAGTGACGAGTTGCGTCGTAGGTTCATCAAGGCATGGGACATAATTCACAAAGCTGACCCACAAGAGTTGGGACCAAAGACTTCTCTACCTATGGAAGCCTACTACAAATGGGTCCGCATCCGTGCTCAGAAGTTAGGTATGCCGTATGAAGCTGTCAGACCCATCATTCTTGAGTATCCTGATAGAGACGGGATTCCTCCAACTGTTCTCCCTCCTCAGATACCTACTGATATTGATACCCTAAAGAGGTCTTGGGCGCAACTGCGAGAAGAACGGGATTCTTATCGGGAAAAGTTCAACGAGCAGGAATTGAAGATCCAGAAGCTGACAAAGCAGTTGGAGAACGAGCCAGCCTTGAATGACTACATCCGTGCTGAGAAGAGGAGACCATGGGATCACTGATGAACTCTGGATATTCTTTTGCAGTTTTATTTCCCTTTTCAGTATTTTCACTTTTATGTAACGCCTAAGGGCAATCTGTTGAACAATTTGATTTTCAAAGTTGAATCTAACGAAGTGTGTTCCTTTTTGTTTACAAAGTTGATTCCCAATTGTCTTTGAAAACATAAATCATACGCATTCCATTCATCATGTGCATCACGTGCATCACAGGTACTTTTTCTTTTCAGGTTGCTTAATGTTCTTCGCTGTTTATTTCAGTATCATGAACCCTGAATCATCTACCGAGCAGTCCATCAAGGCCCTTCAGGCTCAGAACGCACAATTTCAAGAGCTGATTATGAGTTTGGCCCAAGGACAGGAGGAATTGAAGGCTCTGCTGGTTAAGAAGAAGAAGAAGAAGAAGAGGACTGTTCTATTCAACACTGGCCGGAGGTTTGGTAACACACTGCAGAATGATGTTGATCAAGATGGTTCTTCTGTAGGCAAAAGCAGTCCCCAGGGGGGGAGAGTTCCTAGTACGGTGGTCTCTGACAATGAGACTTATTTTGATGAGGAGCAGTATCCTCCAGCTGAAGACAGGTACAAGAAGTTGGAAGACCGTCTAAATGCCATGGAAATTCAACAAGTGCCTGGTTTGGATTTCGGAGACTTGGGTCTATCTTCTGGTGTGGTCATCCCACACAAGTTCAAAGCACCATCTTTCGCGAAGTATGACGGGGCGTCCTGCCCCAAGCTACATCTCAGATTTTATGTGCGGAAGATTCAGCCGTATACTGTGGACAAGAACTTGTGGATCCACTTCTTCCAGGAGAGTCTTTCAGGGACTCATCTCGAATGGTTCTATCAGCTGGATGGAACCAAGGTTCGTAACTGGGAGGAGTTGGCTACTACTTTTTACAAGCAGTATCAATATAATGCCGACCTCGCTCCTACACGTACCCAACTCCAGGGTATGTCGCTAGGATCGGGAGAAGGTTTTAAAGAGTATGCGCAGAAGTGGAGGGACCTGGCTAGAAGGGTGCAGCCACCATTGACAGACCGTGAGCTAGTGGACATGTTTTTGGGTACCTTATCCGGGCCGTTCTTTAATCATCTCATTGGCAATTCGTCTGCAG
Source organism: Vicia faba (assembly GCA_948472305.1). NCBI lineage: Eukaryota > Viridiplantae > Streptophyta > Magnoliopsida > Fabales > Fabaceae > Vicia > Vicia faba. The sequence goes on along the minus strand of OX451736.1, from coordinate 1,678,557,329 downwards.
GGTTCACGGATCTCATTCTGACTGGGGAAAGGATAGAGGCTGGCATGAAGTCAGGTAAAATTCAGAAAGGTGCGTCCTCTAGTTCTGAGAAAAAGCTCTTCAAGAAGGAAGCCAGTGCTGTGTATGGGCCTAGGAGGCAAGACAAACCAGAGCGCCGCCAAACTGTCAACGCGGTGGTGATTGCTAAGCCTGCTGCCGCTCCTCGGCAACCCAACCAACCAAGGGGTGAGAGACCCAGAAGAGAATATACTCGGCTGAGTATGACCTTATCACAAATCTTGCCGCAGCTGCTATCAACCAACTTGGTGACCGTCAGAGAGGCTCCGAAGATTGTGAATACTGCATCTCCGAAGTATAATCCAAATGCCCGTTGTGCTTATCACTCTGATAGCCCGGGGCATTCTACTGATGACTGCTGGGCCCTGAGAAATAAGGTTCAAGACCTTATTGATTCTAAGGAGGTTCAATTCGAGGCGCCTGAGAAGCCTAATGTGGTGACAACTCCCCTACCTGACCATGGAGTGAATGCTATCAGGGATGATGACGAAGTGGAAGAATCTGAGTTCAACAGCTGGATTTATCCGACGGCCGACAGTGGACCTAGCAATTGGACTGCAAAAGACAACATACCTGTTACTTTTGTTACGCAGTAATGAATTCCTTTGTTTTTTTATTTGTAATAAACAATAAACTAAAACTTCATGGCCCAGTGTCTTACCCGGGGCACCGTTGGCTTCATTTGTGAGGGCTTATTAACTATCATTTACATATATCATGAATAAAGACATTGGACGTTTTTTCGCATTTCAAATCTTGTGCTCCCTTTCTTTCTTTCTTTCTTTATATATTGCAAAACAGCTATATTTACACACACTCACCCATACAGGTTTCAATCCACTCTGGATCTCACTGGTAACGACTCTGCTACTGCCAGTTATGACTTCGAAAATCCGATCAACTTAGCCGAAGACGAAGGTGAAGATGATTGCGAAGTGCCTGGCGAGCTTGCAAGACTGTTACTCCAGGAAGAGAGGGAAATTCAACCACATGAAGAGCCAGTGGAAACGATAAATCTGGGTACTGAGACAGATAGAAAGGAAGTCAGGATTGGTGCTACTCTGGAGCTCAGCGTAAAACAACGGTTGATTCAGATGTTACATGATTATGTGGAGATCTTTGCCTGGTCCTACGAAGACATGCCTGGGTTGGATACTGACATTGTGGTCCATCATTTGCCTACCAAGGAAGACTGCCCTCCGGTTAAGCAAAAGGTCCGCCGTATGCGTCAAGAGATGTCCGAGAAGATCAAAGCCGAGGTTATGAAACAGTTTGATGTCGGGTTCCTAGGAGTGACTTCTTACCCTCAGTGGGTTGCCAACGTAGTGCCGGTACCGAAGAAAGATGGTAAGGTCAGAATGTGTGTCGATTACAGGGATCTGAACAGGGCCATCCCCAAGGATGACTTCCCCCTACCTCACATTGATGTTCTGGTTGATAATACTGCTCAGCACAAGGTATTCTCCTTCATGGATGGTTTTTCAGGTTATAATCAGATCAAGATGGCTCCTGAAGATATGGAAAAGACTACCTTTGTTACTCAGTGGGGCACCTTCTGCTACAAGGTCATGCCATTCGGGTTGAAGAATGCTGGGGCAACCTACCAACGTGCCATGGTTGCTTTATTTCATGACATGATCCATCATGAGATTGAAGTGTATGTCGATGATATGATTGCAAGGTCCCAAACTGAGGAGGAACACCTTGACCATCTACAGAAGTTGTTTGACCGTCTGAAGTTGTACAAGCTGAGATTGAACCCGAACAAGTGCACCTTTGGGGTAAGATCTGGAAAGTTGCTAGGCTTCGTCGTGAGCGACAAAGGTATTCAAGTGGACCCTGCCAAGGTTAAAGCCATTCAAGAGATGCCAGTTCCTAAGACAGAGAAAAAGGTCAGAGGCTTTCTAGGACGTCTGAATTACATTTCCCGATTCATCTCACACCTAACTGCTACTTGTGAACCAATCTTCAAGCTGCTGAAGAAAGATCAGGTGGCACACCAGGCAGTAGACGACTATCAGTCAATGAACTTCGAGTTTCCAGACGAGAGCATCATGATAGTGACTGATTGTGAAGTACCGGGACCGGATGAAGGACCCGAGGAAGGATCCCGATGGTCTATGCACTTTGACGGAGCCTCCAACGCTTTGGGTAACGGTATCGGCGCTGTAATCATATCCCCTCAAGGCACTCATACTCCACTCACTGCCTGGCTATGTTTTAACTGCACCAACAACATGGCGGAGTATGAGGCATGCATCATGGGTCTTCAAGATGCGATTGACTTAAGAATCAAGTTTCTGAGTGTCTTCGGAGATTCCGCTCTCGTGATCAATCAGATCAAAGGCGAGTGGGATACGAAACATCCGAATCTTATTCCTTACAGAGAATGTGTGTTGACATTGATCCCCCATTTCACAGAGGTAACTTTTGAACATTTCCCGAGAGAGGAAAATCAGTTGGCGGACGCGTTAGCTACGATGTCTTCCATGTTCAAAGTCAAGTGGGACAATGAGGCTCCCCGGGTCGTTATCTGGAAACTGGATGAACCAGCATACTGTTGTGATCTTGAGGCTGAGGTAGTAACTGAGAAACCCTGGTACCATGAGGTGAAGAGGTACTTGGAAGCCCAGGAATACCCTGAAGGTGCATCTGTCAACGACAAAAAGTTTCTGAGGAGGTTCGCAGCAAAGTTCTTCCTTAGCAATGGCATTCTATACAAGCGAAACCATGATTCGACCTTACTGCGTTGTGTGGATAAAGCTGAAGCAGAAAGAATCATGGCAGAGCTACATGAAGGTACCTTCGGAACACATTCCAGTGGACACACCATGGCAAAGAAAATCCTTTGGGCAGGATATTATTGGTCCACAATGGAAGCCGACTGTTACCAACATTCTCGGACATGTCATAAGTGCCAGATTTATGCAGATAAGGTGCACGTTCCTCCAGTTCCTCTGAATGTCCTAACTGCACCTTGGCCTTTTGCAATGTGGGGCATTGATATGATCGGTGAGATTAAACCTACGGCATCCAACAGGCACCGCTTCATCCTGGTGGCGATTGATTATTTTACAAAGTGGGTTGAAGCAGCTTCTTATGCTACAGTAACCAAGAACGTTGTGGCACGGTTCATTCGGCACAATCTGATCTGTCGATACGATGTCCCGGAAAGGATTATTACGGACAACGGTACCAATCTCAATAACAAGATGATCACTGAGCTCTGCGAGCAATTCAAGATACATCACCACAACTCTTCTCCTTACCGGCCGAAGATGAATGGGGCTGTAGAAGCAGCAAATAAGAATATCAAGAAAATTGTGCAGAAGATGACAGTGACCTATAAAGATTGGCACGAGATGTTACCGTTCGCTCTTCATGGGTACCGTACCTCAGCGAGGATGTCAACCGGGGAAACTCCTTTTTCCTTGGTCTACAGCATGGAGGCAGTCTTACCGATCGAAGTGCAGATACCCTCCCTCCGGATAATGAAGGATGCAGATCTGAGCAAAGATGACTGGATCCAGACCCGACTTGATCAATTAAATCTAATTGACGAAAAGAGACTCACCGCTATTTGTCATGGTCAGACGTACCAAAAAAGGATGATCAGGGCATTTAACAAGAAAGTCAGACCACAAGAGTATCAAGTTGGGGATCTGGTAATTAAGCGCATCATCCTTCCTCAGAGTGATCCCAGGGGCAAATGGACCCCCACGTACGAAGGTCCATTTGTGGTTAAACATGTGTTCTCAGGAGGAGCCATGATCCTAACCACCATGGATGGTGACGACCTTCCTCACCCCGCAAATGCAGACATAGTAAAAAGATACTAAGCATGATAAAAGACCCGCTAGGTTGACATACCTACGCAAAAATTAGGGCTTCCCGGCGAACCAAAAGGGTTCGGGCAAAATGAGGGATGAAATGAAAAAATCTGTACACCCGGCAAGTCGAAAACCTGAAAAGGCGGGTTGGGCAAAAATGGGTATCCCGGTGGACTGAAAACCCGAAAGGGCGGTCCAGGAAAAAGTTAGGGATAAAAGCGTGATACTATGTCTCATTGGATCACCTTGCATCCGGAATCCGGTATCAACTGTCAGGTTCAGATGGCATCGATCAATCAACTTCATCGTCAACTGAGCAGCAAAGTGATGAGACGCTCGAAGATATAAAGGCGATAGCAGAGTTGGAACCCAGTGGGATTATTCTTTTCACATAGCTGTTTTGTTCTCTTTGTACAAATTGTATAAACTCTTTTGTTCGGAGGCGTTCTCTTACTAGGACATTAGCCTCTTGTACATAAACGCCTATTTACAGGCAATTCAAAAATCAATACAAATTCACTTTTCAGACAAATTGCCATTTGTTTTTCCTTTTTCTGTTTTGTTTTGCGAAGAACGTCCAAGGTTCAATTTGTGATATATGCATTTGATAAATAACTGCTAACTCATAAATATTTGCATATGAAACAAGGGATTAATTACAGGTAACATTAGAAACAGGGGCAATAATGAGTTGTCTAAAGTGATCTAATTGCTCTGTCCATCAAGGTACCAAGGTAAGTTCGGCTGAAGAATGTAACCAAGATATCTTAACTCCCCAGAGTGTGAGCCAGCAAGTCAACATACTTTCCCCAAGCAAAGTTATACTGTCAGCCTCAAGGAAATTGGGTATCCTCCAGCAGATCTCAACATTCCTCAGCGTAGTATACAAACATTCTTAACAAGCATCCCCGGCAGTCTTGATCTAAGATTGTTCCCCGGCGGTATACCAGACATTCAGTGGAGCCAATTCCCCCGTACAGTTCAAAATTTCCCCAGGAGAGTCCAGTCCAAAAGATTCCCCCGGGAGAGTTCAATCCATCTCCCCAGCACGAAGCTTATCCCCAGTAGATTCTGGAAGCTTCTCCCCTGCAGAGAACGAACGCGTCCCCCGGACTTTATTCAAAGGTTATTTCACTACCAGGATATAACTGGGTTATCCTCAGCCAATTACCACGGAAAGAACGTCCCCGGCGAAGTCTTCCTATTCCCCAGCGGAGTTCATCATATTCTTCAACATAACTTAACAACGGTATCCCCAGCGGAGTTATCATCAACATCCCAGCAAAGTACCTCTCTTCCTACAGAGTATTGTTCCCCAGCAAGGTCGCTAGAGTAATCACTCCCCACAGAGTAATCTCCAAGTTTATTCCCCAACAAAGTCATCTTCTCCTACCGGTATTCTTGCAACCATCACTCCCCAGTGGAAACAAAGAATGCTATTCACATCAGCCCAGGATTTAACCTCCCGGCATCCGTCAAGGATTTATTTCCCTAAGACGAAAACATACATTCATAAACATCGCATTTCCATACATTATAGCATGCATATACGCATCATGAACATACAATCTCACTTATTCTGAGAACATCTCGCATGTCATACATCATGACATTACACACAACTAACGTTTTGTCTTTTCAGGACAAAGGTTAATACAAAGAGAATTGCTATCAACGGTCGCAACTAAAGATCCGATTCCTGTATCTTGCCAGAGTGTATCTGTTGACGACTAATTCCAGACTCGATTCCTGTATCTTGCTAGGGCACGTCTGAAGGGTTTGAAGATTCGATTCCTGTATCTCGCCAGGGTGTATCTGTTGACGACCAACATTACCAGACTCGATTCCTGTATCTCGCCAGGGCACGTCTGAAGGGTGCCAAGATCCAATTCCTGTATCTCTCCAGGGTGTATCTGTTGACGACTAACATTACCAGACCCGATTCTTGTATCTTGCCAGGGTGCGTCTGAAGAGTTTGAGGATCCGATTCCTGTATCTTTCTAGGGTGTATCTGTTGACGACTAACATTACCAGACTCGATTCCTGTATCTCGCCAGGGCACGTCTGAAGGGTTCGAAGATCCGATTCCTGTATCTCGCCAGGGTGTATCTGTTGACGACCAACATTACCAGACTCGATTCCTGTATCTCGCCAGGGCACGTCTGAAGGGTTCGAAGATCCGATTCCTGTATCTCTCCAGGGTGTATCTGTTGACGACCAACATTACCAGACTCGATTCCTGTATCTCGCCAGGGTACGTCTGAAGAGTTCGAAGATCCGATTCCTGTATCTCGCCAGGGTGTATCTATTGACGACTATATTCTCCGGACTCGATTCCTTTATCTCGCCAGGGCACGTCTGAAGAGTTTAAAAGATTCGATACCTGTAACTAGCCAGGGCACATCTACATAAAGAGTTTGAAGATCAACTCCTGTAACAGGCCAGGTAATTATTTTCTTGTCTCAGGTACGCAAATTCTCGCTAAGGAATCTCTTACGCGATCGACAACCTCCCGATGGCATCTATAAGCCCATCCTCCTATCCATCAGTCTCCAAATGGCTTCTATAAGCCCATTCCCACCATCACACTGCTAACATGTGAGCGCAAATTTCTGGGCACTCTAGTGTTCAATCATCTTCGACCTTCGGATTACGAAAGGCACGACAGCCAATCTACACCCTCAGGTTTAAGAAGATTGAACAGGGGCAACTGTTGTACCCCAAAATTTGCCCTCCCATATTCTTCAAGGTTTGCTAAGATCATGCTTCAAAATCTCCCAAGGGTTGCACAGTCTAATTGCCTCCTAACAGTCAAAAATTAGGGTTTTGGTTCTGGAAAAGAAATTGAGGTTTCCAAGGGTCCAAACAAGTCCCACATGCCTACATACATTGTCTAGCATCCATATGCCAAGTTTCAAGACTCACAGCATCAAATTGCACAGTCAAAAACCCTAAATGCTTCAGAGTCAACTGCAGGGGCAAAATGGTCATTTGACAGTCAAAAGTCAAAAATTTTGGTCAACATCTTATTTTGAAGCCATAAACATCATTTGATCAACTCTTGATCATGATTCTCAAGGCATGGCTCAAAAAGTCTCAAGATGCAAAAGTTTCTATTTTTGGACAGTTGAAAAAGTCAACTGCAAATTGACCAGGGCATAACTTCTTCATGGTTTATCAGAAAAATCCCATCCAAAGATCATTTTGAAGAGAATGACATTTCCTACAACTCATCTTCACACTCCAAGTCCAAGAAATGCTCTCACAAAAAGTTATCAATTTCAACATTATAGGTCATTTTCAAAAGTCCACAAAAAGGCACTTTAAGTCAAAGACCATAACTTGAGATTGGTAAATCAAAATGACATGGGACCAAAGACATTGGTTAGAGGACTTTAAGACCTTTCCAAAATGTCCAAGAACATGATCATAACTTAAATACTGAGCAAGATATGCCTTGTAGAAGTTGGGAAATTTTTGGGAATTTTGAAAAGTCAACTTTGCTTCAAAAGCCTAAAAAATGCTAATGGGCCTCAATTTCTTCCATGAATCATCACCCAAAGGCTATGCACGACCCATTGACCTCCAAGGGAGTTATTTTCTCATTTTTTATTAATTATTTGAATTTTTATTATTATTAATTCACTTAATTAAAATTAAATATGAAAAAATAGCAAATAATACCTTTCAAATCTTTTTGTGCAGAGATTTCATCCATTATGAATCAAATATTTCGTGCATCACTCAAAAGGGAAAGATTCTACATGATTGGCAATGATTGGCATAGAAAAGATTGAAAAAAGGATATGGAAAATCAAATATTCAAAATCATAAATGGATGGATTATGGGCTGGTTTTCTTAACCTAATTCACTCACTTACTTACGCACAATTGAAACCTAATGCATACAGACAGAAAAAGCTGCGCATAAAAGAGAGAACAACATTGCATTTTTGACAAAAAAAAATTGGAAACTGAAAACCCAGCTACTGCACATTTGAAAGCCTAAAAGTTATTCCAATACATTGTTGGACAACCTAGGAAGCGTTTGCAATCAAAGCCAAGTCTCCAGACCTCCAGAAGTGGTAGAACGATATCACCCTGTTCATAAAATTTTTCATAATCGTGTTTGAACTTTCATGCATTATTCATGTCTTTTAATGGTTGATTTATACCAATATGAATGTTCTGAAGCTAGTGGTACCCTTTGATTGAACTAATAATGCCTGTATAAGAATTCACCATGAAAGTTTTCTAGGGTTTCAGAAGCTCCAAAAGAGGGGTTTCTTCATCTGGAAAAATTGGGCCACCAAACTGGTACCATTGAATTCAGGACATCCAGACGAATCATTTGACCACCTCGCGCCCTTTTTATAATTAACCATGCTCTAATCGTTATTTTTGTGCATTGCAGTTAGTGGGGGTTTAAAACCCCCGCTATTCGTTTTTATTTACAGGCAGATGGAGAAGATGAAGCTGGCGTGTCAAAGCATGACTGGATAGTTTAAATATTCGCGCGTGATTTTGTTGGCTACCAATAGCGTTTGCTTTCTCTTATATTAATTATGCTCCATAATAATAACAGATGTGCGCACTAGCTCAGTTGGTTGGTGAGTTGGCTTGCAGGTATTGGGACCTGGGTTCGATTCCCAGGTCCCCCCATATTCTCAATAATTTTTGTTGTAACGTGTTCAGGTGCTATTTCTCTCCAGTGGTCCACCATATGCCTAACGCATGTGCCTGCCAAGTGTCCCAGGGGATCAATCCAATGGCCAGAACATGGATTCCACCATGAACGCTAGTCAACCATTCCACACACGCGCTAGAAAGTCAAACGGGCTTCTTGCATTCCTGGGCCTAATTGCTTCAATAACCTCCCTTTGGGTCCAGACACCCCCATGGTTTGCTCAATCTTTTAATTTTTTTTCTTTGTTTTTCCTTTTTATTCTTTTAATTGTTTTCTTTTAATTCACAAAAATAATTTTTATAATATAAAAACCAGAAATCAAAACTAAAAATATGTTTATTTAATATTTAATTCATTAATATTTTTGTAAATAAATTTTTAATAATCAATTTAGTAAAATTAGGTTTCAACTTTAATCTTTTCTTAAATAACTAAAATATGTAGAAATTAGGTTTTTAACATTTTTATTCTTTTTCTTTTTCTTAATAAATAATTTCTTCTTATTATCATTCTTATTAATTATTAATTATTTTGTAAATACCCATGTAATTAATTAACTAGTGTAAATTAGGTTAAAACTTGAATATTTTTCTTTAACAATTAAAAATAATTTAGAACTAGGGTTTCATTTAACTTCTAATTTTTAATTTAATTTCTTTATTTCATAAATACCAAAAAAACCATAAAAAAAACATTCCTTTTCTTAATTTAATAATTAATTAACTTTTAAATTCAATTTAATTGCAAAAGGGTCCAACGCCCTCGAAAGTTCCATTTTTTATTCTTTTCGCGCATTTATTTTTATTTTCCTTTTTTAATATTATGTAATTGCTCAAGCCTTGTAATAGTAATTAGGAATTTATTTACTTTCCGCATTTTTATTAAAAACGGGTCTTTGTTAATTTGGCGATGTATAGACCCGCGCCTTGTAATAGCGTAGGACTTTATTTTCCGCACTTTAATTTCCGCACTTTTAAATTCTAAACTTCGCATGAAAGAATGAATGGCCTAAATTAAAAACAAGCGTAGCTCACCAAATGCATGACAAGATAAAACATAACTGAAAACAATACACAAATTCACACACCACTCTTAGGGTACGCCTCACTGTTGCCTTGCCCCTCGAAACGTGGTCGTCGAGTATAGGACGTTGTTGTACCCCAAAATTTTCCCTCCCATTATCTTCAAAATTATGACAAGCAAATGGTTCAAAGTCTACTCAAGGGCTACACAGTCAACTATCCTCCTAAGCCAGTCAAAATTAGGGTTTTAGTTCTGATCAAGAAAATGAAGTTTCCAAGGGTCCAACCAAGTCTCACATGCCTACAAATATGGTCAAGCATCCTCATACAAAGTTTCAAGACTTCCAGCACAAAATTGCACAGTCAAAAACCCTAATTGCACTACAGGCAACTGTAGGGGAAAAATGGTCATTTGACAGTCAAAAGTTCAAATTTTTTGTCAACATCTCATTTTGAAGCCACAAACATCATTTGATCAATGCTTGATCATGATTCTCAAAAATGGCTCAAAAATCATCAAGGTGTCAAAAGTTTCTATTTTTGGATAGTTGAAAAGTCAACTGTAACTTGACCAAGGCATAACTTTTTCATGGTTCATCAGAAAAATCCCATCCAATGCTCATTTTGAAGGGGAAGACATTTCCTACAACTCATCTTCACACTCCAAGTCCAAGAAATGCTCTCACAAAAAGTTATCAATTTCAACATTATAGGTCATTTTCAAAAGTCAACAAAAAGGGACTTTAAGTCAAAGACCATAACTTGAGATTGGTAAATCAAAATGACATGGGACCAAGGACATTGTTTAGAGGACTTCAAGACCTTTCTAAAATGTCCAAGAACATGATCAAAGCTTAAAAATTGAGCAAGATATGCATTGGAGAAGTTGGGAAATTTTTGTGAAATGGCCAAAATCATTTATCCTTGGAATTTCATTTTTGACAAAAGGGGCCCACTTTTTCCACTTGAATTAACTTGGCCATGCTTCCCACGTGTCCCACCTTTTATTTCAAATTTTTTAATTAATTCTTTCATTTTTTATTGATTTTATTAGATTTAATTAATTTTAAATCTTTTAAAATCAAAGTAAAATCAAAAAGCCTAATTAAAGAAGATATTTGACTTTGATGGACCTTGAATTACCATTAAGCATATGCCAAATTCGTGCATGGGGCCAAAGAGAGCAAGAATTCAAAAATGATTCAAAAAAGGAAGTTTGGTTATGGAGGTTTATGGAGGATCTTGAAATTGAATGTTTTGCATTATGAGAACATAATTCCTCTTCATACACATTGCCTAATGTATATACAAGTGATACACAACAAAAGAAAGACCTAAGCTGCGCAAGAGGACAAAAAGCAAACTCACATTTTTTGCCACATTTTTGAAAACTGAAAACAAGGCTAGAGGTTTATTCAAGGAAAAAGAGTTGTTCAAACACCTTCCTTGAGGATCACAGAACGTTTTCCAATCGTTCACCAAGTCCCATACTCAAGAAAACACGAAATCACCATTGAAGTTGGTAAGGAAAATTCCAAAATCGTTTTCCATCATTCATGCATTTTTAACATGTTTCATTGTGGTTTTTGTGTTTAAAATGATATTTGCAAGCTAACTGCATAATTTGATTGGAGTTTCGTGCCAAAACGAAGAAACCACCATTATCATATTTTAGGGTTTCAGGCTTGGAAATTTAGGGCTTTTCACTCAAGGAACAATTGGGGCATGATAATGGCACCATCAGGTTCAAGAGCTTCACGACAATCACATCCATATGTCGCGCCTAATTTCTAATGAGAGGATTCCTATTCGCTATTTTCCAGAAACATGCCTTTTAGAACGGTGTAAAAACCGTTGCCAATGTTTTTATATTTTCAGGAAAACAAAACAATGAGGAAGATGACTCTGTAGCATAAGCTGAATGGCTGGTTCAAAATCTCGCGCGAAAAAAGAAGCGTTGGCGTTTGTTTGTTTTATTATATTTATTGATTATATTATTTACAGATAAACAAAATAGCACAGTTGGTGAAGCGTTTGAGTGGTAATGTTCAGGACCTGGGTTCGAGCCCCAGGTCCTCACCCCCTTTCATATTATTTTCTATTTAATGTTCCTATGCAGCTTCAATACCAAAGCGCACCATGCATCTCCTAAATCAAACCTGCCACGCGTTCAATCTCTTCAATCAAGGGCCAGGACCTGTGGAACATGGTGGACTGTGGTCAGCGCATGTGCATAATTCCTGGAAAGTCAAAGAGGCCAAGGACAAATGGGCCTGAATCACTACAACAAACCCTCACAATTAGGGGCAGACCCCCCTAGGTTTGCCATTATTTTTTATTCTTTCTTTTGCATTATTATTATTTCCTTTTAATTATTGTCTTTTAATTCAATTATTTTCATAAAAATGCAAAACAATAAAAAAAAATCAGAAAAGCTAAAAAATAATAAATATTTTTTATTTTAGTATTTTGTAAATAAATCCCACAATTTATTTAGTTTTAATTTTAGGTTGTTAATTTAATTCTTTTTCTCAATAACCAAAAATAATAAAAATAGACCTTTAACACTTTCCTTTTTTATTAAAATTATCATTAACCATTAATTTTGTAAATAAATTATATAATCAATTTAGTTTTAATTTTAGGTTAACTTTAATGTATTTTTTTAATAAATTAAAAACAATTAGAACTAGAATTATTTAACTTTTAAATTCCAATTTAATTTTTTTTCTTTAATGACATAAATACAAAAACATGAAAAAATAAGTTCTTTCTTTTTATTTAACTTAATTATTTTAATAATTTTATTTTAATTCCTTTAAAGGGTTCAACGCCCTCGCATTCGATTACATTTTTGTTTCGCGCGTTTTATTTATTTCTTTTTGTGAATATAATGTACTTGCTCCAAAGCCCTGTAATAGTTAATTAGACATTTATTTTCTGCAATTTATTTTAAATCGGGTCTGGATTAATTTGGCGATGTAGACCCGCGCCTTTGTAATAGTATAGGACCTTTATCTTTTCCGCACTTTAAATTCCCGCACCTTTAACTGTTAAACAATAACATGAAAGAATGAATGCCCAAAAATAAAATCAAAGCGTAGATCACCAATACATGACAAGACAAACAATAAACTAAAAATGACACACAATTCACACACCACCCCTAGGGTACGCCTCACTGTTGCCTTGCCCCTCGAAAGGTGATCGTCGAGTAGAGGATGTCTTAGTAAGTCCTCATGATCTGGGAACCTGGCATGAGGGTAGCTTCTAAGGTGTCTTCCTATTGCTCCGGTGATCACCGTCCCGAACCTCGAATTGACCCGAACACCTCCAACGGTGGTGCTACCTACCTCTCAATGGCGGGATGGCACTACTTTAAAGGACATTTACACAGACGAATTCCTTAGGGTAGGTAGGTTCTCGTAGATACTTGCTCTAATTTCAAAACAAATTCAAAAAATACTTTTCACACCAACACATTTTCAAAAGCTTTCGAAAGCAATTTTTCAAACACTCTTGAGGACCGATACAAGAGTCGAACTGGAATTTTCAAAGAAACTTTTTAAAACCCACAGTTGAAAAGCAAACAAACCTTTTGAAAACACAAATGAGCAAGTATCTAAGAGCCCATGGATAACCATGGATAGAAAGGGTGCTAACACCTTCCCTTTCTATAACCTACCTCCCGAACCGAGAGCAATCTCTATAAGGAATTTTACTGTGCTTTTGTCCTTTCCATTTGGAGAAAATAAAAGACGGTGGCGACTCTTGCTTCCGCGACATTTCGCGAACCAGCATTAAACAGTCAGTTCCAGATCCACCGATCACAGACGTCTTAGTAAGTCCTTATGTCCATTGATCTAGTTGCCTCGAAACAAGTTGCCTCGGAACAGTTTCCTCGAAACGGTTGCCTCGGAATAAAAAAGATCAATGGCATAAGGGTAGCTTCTAAGGTGTCCTACTGTTGCTCTGGTGACCACACTGTCCCTACAAACTCGAATTGACCCGAACACCTCCAACGGTGGTGCTACCTACCTCTCAATGGTGGGATGACACTACCTTAAGGACATTTACACAGCCTAATTCCTTAGGGTAGGTAGACGACTCATAGATACTTGCTCTATTCAAAAAAACAAATCAAAACCCTTTTCACACCGACACTTTCAAAAAGCTTTCAAAACAATTTTTCAAACACTCTTAAGGACTGATACAAGAGTCGATCTGAAACTTTAAACGAAACTTTTTCAAACCCACGCACTTTTGAAAAGAAAACAAACATTTTGAAAACACAAATGAGCAAGTATCTAAGAGCCCATGGATAACCATGGATAGAAAGGGTGCTAACACCTTCCCTTTCTATAAATCTACCTCCCGAACTGAGAAATTATCTCATAAGGAATTTTGCTGTGCTTTTGTCCTGTCCATGTTGGAGAAAATAAAAGACGGTGGCGACTCTTGCTTCCACGACATTTCGCGAACCAGCGTTAAACAGTCAGTTCCAGATCCACCGATCACAGCGGGGTTCTGACTCTATAATTGGGTTCATGATGTTTGGTATGTGGGGTTAAAGATGATTGTTGTCTTGTTCTTGAACTGAAAATATATGATTGTTGTATGATGAGAATTGGTGAATTTTAGATGAATAACGATGTCATGATGTTGTTTAATTGATGTAGTATTATAGGATGATTATAGGTCATGAATTGTCATGATTATATTAAGTTTTAGGGCTTTAAGTATGAATCCCATAGTGAGATGCAGAGAAGAAAAAACGCAGAATTATGCAGGGCAGAAAAACGCAGAATTATGCGTGAAGGATATCAGAAGTTGTTGTATTAGGACAATAAATTAAATTGGAGATAGAGTTAGTCGTACTGTTCTTAGTTAGGTTGATATCAGGCTAAGAATTAAAATAGTAGGATTATTAGAAAGTAGAAGTTCTGATGGTAGAAGCTTAGTTGGTTAGAAGTTGCGTTGGATTATTAGAAAGTAGAAGTTCTGATGGTAGAAGTTGTGTTGGTTAGAAGTTATGTTGGATTATTAGAAAGTAGAAGTTCTGACAGTAGAAGTTGTGTTGGTTAGAAGTTATGTTGTCAGAAGTTGTGTTGGTCAGAAGTTTTGTTGGCCAGAAGTTGTGAAGTTGTGTTGTCAGAAGTTGTATTGGTCAGAAGTTGTGTTGTTAGAAGTTGTGTTGTCAGAAGTTGTGTTGGTCAGAAGTTGTGTTGGCCAGAAGTTGTGTTGTCAGAAGTTGTGTTGGTTAGAAGTTGTGTTGGTTAGAAGTTGTGTTGGTTAGAAGTTGTGTTGGTTAGAAGTTGTGTTGGTCAGAAGTGGTGTTGGACGTTGGTTTTGAACAGAATGATGAAGGTTAGATGCTTAGAATCTGATGTTTGAACTATAACAGTAGGAATAGTGACGGTAATGACGTAAGAGTTACAGAATAGCAGTATGAATTACTGTGGAATTAATGTACAGCTGAGTTGTTAGTGAGAAGTTATTAATGATATTGTGTTGATGATTTATAATAAATAAATGATGTTTGATGAACTATTATGATGATATGAGATGTTGATGACGAGACGCTGAGATGCTTTTGAGATGTTGTTAATTTGAGATGCTTTTGAGATGTTGTTAATTTGAGATGTTGTTAACTTGGATGTTGTTATTACATTCATGGTTGTGTCGCATACATTGCATTTTTGAGATGGAGCTTATGCTCGTTGAGATGGCCTGTATTGGCGAATTTTGATATGAAGGCTTATGCCTTGTTTACGCCTCTATTAATTGGCAAATTTTTGAGATGGAAGTTCTGCTCCAATGGTACCACATGCATTTGCACAGTATTGAGTCGCATTATATGATTGCATAAAGAAGTGTATTTTGATGTTGATGAATGTGTATATATGTTTTAATTATTGTTGATTATGAGATGAGAAGTGGTGATGTTATTGATCTAATTTAATATATTAATTATCATGTGCTTTATTATATTGTTAGATATCTCACCCTTTCTGTTTGAATGTTTCCCTTATGTTGGTGACGTGCAGGTAATCGAGAGTGAAGGCTGTATACCTTCAGTAGTTTGAGTCGGTGTCATTGCTCTCATATGTAACACTCGGGGGGATGAATGCTTGCTGCGTAGATGTTGAGTTATTTAATTAAGGATGTTATGATGATGGTTCATCCGATGTTTTGAAAGTGTTATATATCCACGATGAATGCAATGAATTTGATAGAAGAATTTGTGACATCCCAATTCCTTTGCATGAATGATTTTTATAACTCTGATTTATTTATATAATTGCTTGGGGTAGAATTGGGGTGTTACAAAGTTGGTATCAGAGCAAAAGGTTAGTCCTACCTTGTCTTCGAGCCGTAGTTGTCTAACAATCGAGTATTGTTATTTTGAGTTATAACCGTTGTTTGTGTTGTAGTGAGAAGTTGAGATAGCTGGAAGGAATGATGCTGCACTTGGTGTTGCTTTGGAGGCAATGGCTCATGCGATGGAAAATCAACCGAATATTGACGGGAATGCTGGATCTCGTAGCTTGGTGACTTTCCAGAGAGAGAATCCACCTACGTTCAAGGGAAAGTATGATCTTGACGGAGCATTTGAGTGGTTGAAAGAGATTGAGAAAATATTTCGTGTGATGACTCCAGCGCAGAAGGTTCGTTATGGGACTCATATGCTGGAAGTCGAGGCTGATGACTGGTGGCTAGAGACTTGTCAGAAGTTGGAAGCTGCAGGTGAGAATGTCACTTGGGCTGTGTTCCGTAGAGAATTCCTGAGAAAGTATTTTCCTGAAGATGTATGTGGTAAGAAGGAAATTGAGTTCCTTGAGCTGAAGCAAGGAAGTATGTCAGTTGTTGAGTATGCTGCCAAGTTTGCTGATTTGGCTAAGTTTTATCCGCATTACACTGAGGAAAATGCTGAATTTTTGAATTGTATTAAGTTTGAGAATGGGTTGCACCCGGAGATTAAGAAGGCAGTTGGATACCAGAAGATCTATGTCTTTGTTGATTTGGTTGATAGCTGCAGGATTTATGAAGAGGATAATAATGCTCATTACAAGATTATCAGTAAGAAAAGGGGTAAGCACCAACATAATCGTGGTAAGCCTTATGATTCCCCAGCTGGTAAAGGTAAACAAAAAGTTATTCAGAGTCAGAGGACTAGTGGGAGAGATGCTCCTGCTGGTGTGGTTTGCTTTAAGTGTGGAAAACCTAGGCACAAGAGTAATGTGTGCACGACTGAAGTGAAGAGGTGTTTCCGTTGTGGTAAGAACGGACATGTTGTATCTGAGTGTGAACATAAGGATGTGATTTGTTTCAATTGTAGAGAAGAAGGGAATATTGATAGTCAGTGTTCGAAACTGAAGAGGGCTCAGTCAAGTGGAAAGGTGCTTGCTTTGGTTGAGGATCAGACGGCTACTGAGGACAGACTTATCAGAGGTACATGTTTCATTAATAGTACTCCTTTAATTACTATTATTGATACCGGTGCTACGCATTGTTTTATTGCTGTTGATTTTGTTGAAAGATTGGGTCTTGTGTTGTCTTCTTTGAATGGAGAAATGGTCGTCGATACTCCAGCCAAGGGGTCGATGACTACTTCTTTTGTGTGTTTGAAGTGTCCCTTGTCGATCTTCGACAAAGACTTTGTTGTTGATTTGGTTTGTCTACCATTAAGAGGTTTGGATGTAATTTTGGGTATGAACTGGTTAGAGCATAATTGTGTTCATATTAACTGTTATAACAAGTCTGTGAAGTTTTCTACTCCTAAAGAAGAGGAAAATGGTTTGTTGTCTGCTAAACAGTTGAGGAAGTTGATGCAAGAGGAAGCACATATGTTCTCATTAATGGCGTCGCTATCTGTAGAGACTCAAGCTATAATTGAAGAATTACAGGTTGTGTGTGAATTTCCTGAAGTTTTCCCTGATGAGATTCCTGATGTACCGCCGGAGAGGGAAGTTGAATTTGCAATTGATCTTGTACCTGGTACCAGACTTGTGTCTATGGCACCATACAGGATGTCTGCATCTTAATTGTCAGAGTTGAAGAAGCAATTGGAAGAGTTACTTGAGAAGAAGTTTGTAAGACCAAGTGTGTCGCCGTGGGGAGCTCCAGTGTTGTTAGTAAAGAAGAAGGAATGAAGTATGAGGCTTTGTGTTGATTATAGACAGCTGAATAAAATGATATTAAGAACAAGTATCCGCTTCCAAGAATAGATGACTTAATGGACCAATTGGTGGATGCTCGTGTGTTTAGTAAGATTGATTTGAGGTCGGGTCACCATTAGATTAAAGTGAAGGATGAAGATATACAAAAGACGACTTTCAGAATGCGTTATGGACATTACGAGTATTCGGTGATGCCTTTCGGTGTTACTAACGCTCCGGGAGTATTCATGGAATATATGAATCGTATCTTTCATACTTATTTGGATCGGTTCGTAGTGGTGTTCATTGATGATATTTTGATTTACTCTAAGTCAGAAGAAGAGCATGCTGAATATTTAAGAGTAGTATTGCAAGTTTTGAAAGAGAAGAAGTTGTATGCAAAGCTGTCCAAGTGTGGATTTTGGTTAAAAGAGGTTAGTTTTCTTAGTCATGTGATTTCAGGTAGTGGCATTGCTGTAGATCCATCGAAGGTTGATTTTGTGTTGCAATGGGAAACTCCAAAGTCAGCTACTGAGATTAGAAGCTTCTTGGGATTAGCTGGTTATTATAGAAGGTTTATCGAAGGGTTTTCTAAGTTGTCACTTCCGTTGACTAAGTTGACTTGTAAAGGTAGAGCGTTTGTATGGGATGTTCAGTGCGAAGAAAGTTTTACAGAATTGAAGAAGAGGTTGACGTCGGCTCCGATTTTGACGTTGCCTAATCCAGGAGAGCATTTTATGGTGTATTATGATGCTTCTAAGATGGGTTTAGGAGGTGTGCTTATGTAGACGGGTAAGGTAGTTGCTTATGCGTCAAGGCAGTTAAGGACTCATGAGTAGAAATACCCTACGCATGATTTAGAACTTGCTGCAGTTGTTTTTGTCTTGAAGATTTGGAGGCATTATCTTTATGGTTCTAGATTTTAAGTGTTTAGTGACCATAAGAGCTTAAAGTATTTATTCGACCAGAAGGAGCTGAATCTGAGGCAACGGAGATGGTTGGAATTGTTAAAGGATTATGATTTCGGTTTGAATTATCATCCAGGAAAGGCGAATGTGGTAGCTGATGCATTGAGTCGAAAGACTTTACATATGTCAGCAATGATGGTTAAAGAGTTGGAATTGATTGAGCAGTTCAGAGATATGAGCTTAGTTTGCGAGGTTACTCCGTAGAGTGTTA
The DNA here is from genome assembly GCA_948472305.1 of Vicia faba. Taxonomy (NCBI): domain Eukaryota; kingdom Viridiplantae; phylum Streptophyta; class Magnoliopsida; order Fabales; family Fabaceae; genus Vicia; species Vicia faba. The sequence goes on along the minus strand of OX451736.1, from coordinate 1,678,538,395 downwards.
CGTTGGGTATGTTGAAGATTAATAATGAATTTCTAGACAATATTAGAGAAGCTCGGAAATTGGATGTGAAACTGGTAGATTTGATGGTTGGGATTGATCAGTCTGAGAATTGTGATTTTAAGCTAGATGAGCAAGGTGTGTTGAGGTTTCGTAATTGGATTTGTATTCCTGATGATGTTGAGATGAAGAAAGTGATACTTGAAGAGAGTCATAAAAGTAAGTTGAGTATTCATCCAGGAGCTACAAAGATGTATCAATATTTGAAAGGTTTGTTTTGGTGGCCTGGACTGAAGAGTGACGTGGCTCGGTTTGTGTATGCATGTTTGATTTGTCAGAAATCGAAAGTTGAACATCAGAAGCCTGCAGGATTGATGCAAGCGTTGGAAGTTCCAGAATGGAAATGGGATAGCATTTCAATGGACTTTGTGACAGGGTTGCCTGATACATTAAGAGGACATGATTCGATTTAGGTGATTGTTGATAGGCTTACGAAGTCAGCTCATTTTATTCCTATTAACATCAGTTTTTCAGTGCCGAAGTTGGCTGAGATTTATATTAGTGTAATTGTGAAGCTGCATGGTGTTCCTTTGTGCATTGTGTCGGATAGAGATCAAAGATTTACTTATGATTTTTGGAGAAGTTTGCAAGAAGGGTTGGGTTCTAAGTTGAGGTTAAGTTTAGTGTATCATCCTCAGATAGATGGTCAGACTGAACGGACGATTCAATCGTTGGAAGACTTGTTGAGGGCATGTGTTCTTGAGCAGGGAGGTTTGTGGGATACTTATTTTCCGTTGATAGAGTTCACTTATAATAACAGTTATCATTCTAGTATTGGGATGGCACCTTTTGAAGCGTTGTTTGGTCGAAGATGTAGAACTCTGTTATGTTGGCATGAATCTGGTGAAAGTGTAGTAGTTGGACCTGAACTTGTTCGTGAGACTACTGAGAAGGTGAAGTTGATTCGAGAAAAGATGAAAGCTGACCAAAGTAGACAGAAGAGTTATCATGACAAGCGAAGGAAGGATTTAGAATTTCAAGCTGGTGATCATGTGTTTTTGAGAGTTACACATGTGACTTGTGTTGGACGAGGATTGAAGTCTAAGAAGCTCACTTCTCATTTTATTGGACCGTATCAAATTTTGAAGAGAGTGGGGAATGTTTCATATAGAGTGGCTTTACTGCCTAATCTTTCGAATTTGCATGATGTGTTTCATGTGTTGCAACTTCAGAAGTATATTTCAGATCCATCTCATGTGATTCATATGGACGATGTGCAAGTACGGGATCCATCTCATGTGGTTTGGCTAGGAGCTGCTGGTGAAAGCATGACTTGGGAGTTGGAGAGTAAGATGCGAGACTCCTATCCTGAATTGTTTGATTGAGGTAAATTTTCGAGGACGAAAATATTCTAAGTGGGGGAGAGTTGTAACGCCCGTAATTTAATTAATTATTTAATTAAATTATTTTTGGAATATTTGTGAAGATGCGTTATAATTAATTGGATTTAATTATTTTATTAAGTGGTGAAATAATATTAGAAGTATAATTATTTGATGTGGGCTTGTTTTTAAAGGAATAGAAGTAATAAGGGGGTGTATTAGTTTTAAGCCCAATAAGGAATAAAGAATAATAGGGTTATTTTATTGTTGTTAGAAGGAATAGAAAAGAAAGAAGAAGTAGAAGAATAAGGATCGAGAGGAGAACATGCAAGCTGCTGGAAAAAGTGGAAAAACGGCAAGAACGTGAATTCAACGGGAAATTGTAGAGCGACCTTTAATCCAAGATAAGGTTAGGGTTCTGACTCTATAATTGGGTTCATGATGTTTGGTATGTGGGGTTAGAGATGATTGTTGTCTTGTTCTTGAATTGAAAATATATGATTGTTGTATGATGAGAATTGATGAATTTTATATGAATAATGATGTCATGATGTTGTTTCATTGATGTAGTATTATAGGATGATTATAGGTGATGAATTGTCATGATTATATTAAGTTTTAGGGCTTTAAGTATGAATCCCGTAGTGAGATGCAGGGAAGAAAAAATGCAGAATTATGTAGGGCAGAAAAATGCAGAATTATGCGTGAAGGATATCAGAAGTTGATGTATTAGGACAATAAATTAAATTGGAGATAGAGTTAGTCGTACTGTTCCTAGTTAGCTTGATATCAGGCTAATAATTAAAATAGTAGGATTATTAGAAAGTAGAAGTTTTGATGGTAGAAGTTGTGTTGGTTAGAAGTTGCGTTGGATTATTAGAAAGTAGAAGTTCTGATGGTAGAAGTTGTGTTGGTTAGAAGTTGCGTTGGATTATTAGAAAGTAGAAGTTCTGACGGTAGAAGCTATGTTGGTCAGAAGTTATGTTGTCAGAAGTTGTGTTGGTCAGAATTTGTATTGGCCAGAAGTTGTGTTGTTAGAAGTTGTGTTGTCAGAAGTTGTATTAGTCAGAAGTTGTGTTGTTAGAAGTTGTATTGGTCAGAAGTTGTGTTGTCAAAAGTTGTGTTGTCAGAAATTGTGTTGGTCAAAAGTTATGGTTGCCAGAAGTTGTGGTTTCAGAGGTTGTGTTGGTTAGAAGTTGTGTTGGTTAGAAGTTGTGTTGGTCAGAAGTTGTGTTGGTCAGAAGTGGTGTTGGACGTTACGTTGGTTTTGTACAGAATGATGAAGGTTAGATGCTTAGAAGCTGATGTTTGAACTATAACAGTAGGAATAGTGACGGTAATGACGTAAGAGTTACAGAATAGCAGTATGAATTACTGTGGAATTAATGTACAGCTGAGTTGTTAGTGAGAAGTTATTAATGATATTGTGTTGATGATTTATAATAAATAAATGATGTTTGATGAATTATTATGATGATATGAGATGTTGATGACGAGACACTGAGATGCTTTTGAGATGTTGTTAATTTGAGATGCTTTTGAGATGTTGTTAATTTGAGATGTTGTTAACTTGGATGTTGTTATTACATTCATGGTTGTGTCGCATACATTGCATTTTTGAGATGGAGCTTATGCTCGTTGAGATGGCCTGTATTGGCGAATTTTGATATGAAGGCTTATGCCTTGTTTACGCCTCTATTAATTGGCAAATTTTTGAGATGGGAGTTCTGCTCCAATGGTACCACATGCATTTGCACAGTATTGAGTCGCATTATATGATTGCATAAATAAGTGTATTTTGATGTTGATGAATGTAGATTTATGTTGTAATTATTGTTGATTATGAGATGAGAAGTGGTGATGTTATTGATCTAATTTAATATATTAATTATCATGCGCTTTATTATATTGTTAGATATCTCACCCCTTCTGTTTGAATGTTGCCCTTATGTTGGTAACGTGCAGGTAATCGAGAGTGAAGGTTGTATACCTTCAGTAGTTCGAGTCGGTGTCATTGCTCTGATATGTAACACTCGGGGGGATGAACGCTTGCTGTTTTTGATTGTTGATTTTCAGTTGTTGAATGTTAAATTGATTATTATCAAATATGTGTTGTTTTGAAGTTACTGTTTTGTTCTTAGAGATGTTATTAAGAATTCCGCTGCGTAGATGTTGAGTTATTTAATTAAGGATGTTATGATGATGGTTCATCCGATGTTTTGAAAGTTTTATATATCCATGATGAATGCAATGAATTTGATAGAAGAATTTGTGACGTCCCGATTCGTTTGCATGAATGATTTTTATAACTCTAATTTATTCATATAATTGCTTGGGGTAGAATTGGGGTGTTACAAATCACCGTCACCTAAACCAAGACATCCCCAAAGGAGTCCTTCCCCCGATGAGACAACGATGCTCGAAGGGGAAAGAACTATCACTCCCCGCCTTCATCCTCTGAAGAAAGTGACGATGACGAACCCCACGGCCCGTTATCAAGAGAGATCATAGAGACCCGGCTCCCAAACAGCCTAGAAAAGCCACCCCCGCTGGGAACATATGACGGTACGACTGATCATAACGACTGATCATAATGAACACATAGAGAATATCGACGCCCTCCTCAATTATGGAGGGGTCAGGGACGCCATCAAGTGTGGATTATTCCCACCCACCTTGAGGAAAAGAGCCATGTCTTGGTACAGAAGCCTCACAGATGAGTCTATTACCTTCTGGAAACAACTAGGGAGGATGTTCCCGAGGCACTTCACCTCCTCCCATCGACATCCAAAATCAGAAGCTTCACTTGAAGCAATTATCTAGGATAGACATGAATCTCTGTGAGCATATATTGATCACTTCAATAAGAAAGCAGTACTGGTCTCCACAACCGACACCATGAAGAAATAACTTCTTGAATGCAGACTCCATCCATATAGCGACTTTGGAAAAGCGGTGGGCAACGAATTATCAACCACACTCGACTCCCTCCTCCTCAAGGCTCAAGAATACATTCAATACAAGGAGAAAGAAGCCGCCAATAATTCCATGGAGTCAAGACACCGAGAAAGTGCCAAGTCCTCAAGAAGTGATGAGCCCTTGACATCCCGTCGGGAGGGAGAAAAGAAGCGGGAAGAAAGATCCCAAGACTCCAAAGATTACAAGGGGGTTGCTGGTCGATTTCATGACTACAACCCTCTGACTACTTAGAGGGAACGTATCCTTTCCGAATGTGCCAATTCTGAGTTCAAATAGGCTGGGGTGCGCTTCCCCCGACAGACACCATCCAAACTCGGAACTGATAAGAGAAAATACTGCAAGTTCCATAAAAGCCATGGTCACAATACCGATGATTTCATCCATTTCAAGGATGCAATCGAAATGCTAATTACAGACGGGACTTTAAAAAGTACAAGAAGAAAGAGGGTGCCCGCGAGGAGGCTTCAAAAACCAAGAGCGTTGAACAGGGGAAGGAGTCCCCCGACATTAGCGTTATGCCGATCACCATGAGTATCTCACGACTAGAAGATTTCTATTTCCCAGACATGGAGAACGTCCCATTGTACTTCTCCTCTCACGGTCATTAAGATTCATTCCCCATTGTGATGGTCATCTCCGGTGGGGGATTCAACAAACACATAGTGGTATCCGTAAAAAGAAGTTTCGATCAACTTATTAAAGCCAACTTTGACATGGATGCCACACTGGATAAATTTCTAAGAGGCTCTCTTCCCCTCGCTTTTTACAGGGAATAATTGTCGGGAAGAGCCCCCAACTCAACCATCCCACTGCTCGAGAGAGCTTGCATGGCAAACTTTGATGTTCGACGCATACTAGTAGATCAAGGGAGCTCGGTGGACATCATATACACCCAGTTGTTCACTACCCTACAGCTGAACGAAAGCCACCTGACCCCGTACATGGGCTCAGATCTTTAGGGCTTCAACGCGGCCAGTACCAAACCCTGTGGGTATGTCGAGATGATCGTCACCTTCGGAAGAGGGGTAACCGCCAGATCCATCAAGACTCAATTTCTTGTAGTGGATTGCCCGTCTCTCTATCAATGTATCTTTGGGAGGCCCACTCTGGCTTAACTGATCGTGGTGCCTTCCACCGTACACCTCAAAATGAAATACTACACTGCAGAGGGTTTGGTCGCCACCCTCCACGGGGACGTTCGGGTGGTAAGAAGATGATTTGGAGTTTCATCCAGAGGTCTGAGTTCCATTGAGGCTCAACCCCGAACAACCATTGACCGATTACAACTTAAGACAAATAAAACAAAGAATTTTTGTAAATTCATAAAAATTACAATAGGAATGAGTAATTTCTACGAATAAGAACCATCTCCACACTCTGAGTTTAACATTCCAAACAACATCTAAAACGTTCCAACGATCGCTCCTAATAATGATACCATTCCTCAAGTTCCACAAATTCCAACAAACCGCTAACCACACGCAACCGACTTTGCCTGCCCTCACTTTCTTCGACCTACAAAAATAAGACCAATGCAAAAAACTTCCCTTGAAAATATTATTTAGAAGTTTCAATTCTTGAAATAATATATATATATATATATATATATATATATATATATATATATATATATATATATATATATATATATATATATATATATATATATATATATATATATATATATTATATATATATATATATATATATATATATATATATATATATATATATATATATATATATATATATATATATATATATATATATATATATATATATATATATATATATATATATATATATATATATATATATATATATATATATATATATATATATATATAAATTACAATCATATACATAATGTCATCAACTGAATCTGCCACTTAGCAATGTGATGTGTTTGGTTAAAATATTGAATTGTAATATGTGGGTTGTCCCTCTTTTATGATTGTGATTCAGGCTATATCACCATCCACTGTTGTCCCTCTCTTTAATGAAATAAGAACATAAACTGAAACTGCTAGGATTTGAAGCATGTACCATATTAAGAACATAAAAAAGAGTTCTATGGATGGGATATGATATAGGGTAATATAAATCATAGACTTTCTTGGGACTAGATCAATGGAAAAATCCTCTCCCTGCTCTGTTGAAGAGACGTGAAATCTTCGAGAAAGACTTATAGAAATTCACAGATTATGGGAATTTGTGAGACATTCATCTCTTCGCTTGAAATGGTGAGAATGAGGAGAAAGAACATATTCAAGCTTGAATAACCCATTAACCGTATTGACCATACCTTTTAAAAGAGTGGATAACACATCTACAGGAGTGGCTTCATCGGTTGGAATAAAGATTGTTTTTTCCTTGCATCTGATGTACACCGAATTGGCAGAGAGCTAATCCATCCCTAAAACTACGTGGATATTCTTAAATGGAAGACATATAATGTTAATTAAAAATATTCATCCGTTCACCGATATCGGACAATCTTCACTTACCCATTGTGTCTCTATGATATTATCTATAACATTAGTTACTAGCAATGAAGATTTCAAAGGAACTGCCTCTAGAACAAACGAATGTGCGCACTTGGTCGATATGAAAGAATGAATTGCTTCGCAATCAAACAATACAAAATAAGGTTGATTATTTATATAACATGTACCAACAATTAACTCATTTCTACCCTTGGCTTTCTTGGCATCCAGGGTGTAGACTCGACCGATACTTTTTCCTTGTGCTCTTCTCTTTGGCCTATCCTTTTCTATATAGCCTTGCTTGTTACACAGAAAACTCTTCCTCATCCCTTTCTTGAATTAACCAAAATGATACTTCCGACACTTATCACACTTAGGTTGTTGTCCAGATATTCTACCTTAGTGTTACTTCCCCTTGGAAGGTGAACTCTTGGCATGGTGACTTTAGAGATAACTCACAGCATGTTAATAGTAGGTTATGATTCTATAGCCGGTGAAGATTATTGGATTGTGAAGAACTCATATGGAGGAACATGGGGAATACATGGTTATATGTATATCAAAAGGAACACTAATAAAAAGTATGGAGTGGCTGCAATCAATGCATGGGCTATAGACATAGTCAAAAATAAATAAACATATGATAAAGTAAACTAATTTATTTTACTCGTTCTCCAAGAAATAATTAAAAGCAAGATTTACAGTTTTCCGAGTCTATAGTTTGTTATGTGGTTATTCTTGATGTTGTTTTGAATATGTTCTCTTGTTCATGATTGTTATTCTTGATGTAACATAGCAGTCATGATTTTAAAATAGTTGGTATTTTGTGATTACTAGTCTCTTGCTCCTATACGTGAGTTAGAGAATTCAAAATTTCTCTGTTCTTGAAAAGAAAATATTTGTATCTGAATTGTTTTTAAATAAATGTATATGTTGTGATAATTTAAAAGAGAAGAAATTTATTTAAAAGACATTTCTACTTTTTTTATAAGAAAAGAGAATATATTAAACTAACAATGACTACAAGAGATACTCATCTCAAGATATAAAATAACAAAGACCAAATTACTTACAACAATTGGGTTTTAAAGTCAAACTAGACAAACAAAGGTCTCGATTTACATTTTCCAACTCAAATTAGGAATAAAATCATCAAATTTTTGTAGCCTTTAAACCAATTCAATTTGTTGTAATAATAGAGTTTCTATAATCATAAATGAAGTGATCGGATTATTTAATTTTTTATTATACTGAGTTTAAAAGGAGAATTAAATTATATGATCGAATGAAGTAGTGTTAAGGTTAAATTTATTTTGTAGAGAAACCTCCATTTCCGTGTATTACTATCAAACAATTAAGATTTATTTTACACTCGTATCTCACATTATTCATTTTATATAATACAACTATAAATTTCTTGATAACAAATAATCGGTATATACATCCTTGATTGCAAACAAATTTGTTGCGTTGTCGACAAGCTACATGATATCAAGAACAATATACAAAATTAGATAGAGACCGGCGCGATGTACAGGGCATAGATAAAATTTTTAAGTAGTATTATAAATGTAGATTTTGAATTTATCTATAATATAAAAAAATTAGATATTCTGGAAAACACAATAATAATCTCTCCTCTTTGCCATCCATCTTACCAATTGAGGGGCATTTTGTGTCCAAAAATTACTTTTTGCAACTAAATTGTACTTTTGATTATATGGCAAACATATTTACTATGAATTGTGTACAAATATGACACTATTTGATTAACATATTACACTCTTCCCTAACACTCACTTTTTCTTAACAAACTTCACTTCTCTCTCATATGAACCTTCACACGCCAACCTCACTTCTCACTCATCACATTCCACCTCTCTTTATATTGTTCAGACTCCAAAAAAACCTTCACTTTCCCTCATCTTCCACTGTCACAAATTGATTTTTCGATGACCTCCATACTCTTTCAACGCAGTTGCGATGTCTTCCAACTTCAAAATGACAAGACTTTATGAAAGTGTCAAAGACATCAATGAAAGTAAGGAGTTTTAGAAAATAGTTGTTCGGGTTCATCACAAATGGAGTGTTATATCAAGGAATAAGAAACACTTTGAAATGATTCTGGTTGATAAAGAAGTAAGCATGACCTGGGTTCCATTTATTATATGCAAGAGTGTTTTTTTTTACATGAATTGTTATCCATTTATGTATGGTATCCTGGTTTGTTCTGTTGTTAAGTACAGGACTTATGTTGTGTTTTAAAAAATATTTTCGGTATTATGATAGATCTTTAATGTTAAGAATCATGTATGGTTTTCTGAAATTTTCCTTCTTTTATATTATAGATGTTGTTATTCTCATAAACAGATATTGAATGTTAAATATTTTTCATTACTTCTGAAAACTTTTATGAAATATGTTAATGTACTTGACACACATGTATTATATTTCAGGGTTCTGATATACACTGCAAAGTTTCGACTGTATTGTAGCAGGCATATGATTCTGTCCTAACCGTGGATAAGACTTATACCATAGCCAACTTTCAAGTTTCATTGAACGACCTTTTGTTCAAGCCTTCCGAACAAAAATATATGTTGACTTTCAGAGGTGGTACAAGTGTTGGTGATGAAAACAAATATCAGATACAACCTAAACCACTCAATTTCACTCCATTTATTGATATTATAACTAGAAAAGGGAAGAGGGGTGTGCTAATAGGTATGCCTAACTTAATGTGATGCTTGTTTATATTATCAAGTCTATCTTCTTGCAATTGTCTTTCCTGGTTTATTTAAATGTCATAGGATTGGTGATAGAGATTGGTTACACTCAAATTGAAAGTGGGACCAAAAATAGCATATCAACTTGGTTTTGAAAGATTTAAGGTATACCCACTTCACTATATGATTGATATAACCAAGAATACATAGATGATGGAATATTTAATCCTTTATACCTTTACGGATATTCCCGTATTTAACACAAGGACAATAAAAGATACCACTATTGTTGGGTAGATTTTTATCAGCGTATTCAAGAAATTCACGAACTCCGTTCTCATAAATCGAATCTAATCTATTGGCTTTCATCCAACTACAGTCCATAACAACTTCTAAAATTTATACATGAATAATAATGTGAATGACACACCAAAATCTAAACCAAAAACTATAACTCTAAACCTTAAGCATATGAATATAATATTTATGTTCACTTCTTTATTCAACAGAACAACTACCAAATGACATATATATCTACCAAGAACAATATACATGAAGAGCTAACAAACGAAATATATATCTACCAAAAACAATATAATTGAAAATTTAAGAAAGGGAACAAACAGAACGGCTAAGAAAGGCATAATATTTTTGTTCAGCTCTATATCCAACAACACTTCTAACAACAATGAACGAAAAAATAATGAAGAGTGTCGTATGTCGAAGATGAGGACGAGAACAAGAATGAAGATGTTGAAGATTTGCGATTGAAATGAACAAGAATGAGTACCATATCTAGAGAGATGTTTTCTATGCCAAGCATACAAACTTCTTCTGATCTTGATCAAAATTGACTCCCAAGTTACTTTTCTCTTATGGTTAGCCCCCAATTGAATGCCAAGAAACAGAAAAAGAAGAGCTCAGTTCCACAAGACAAAAACTTAGGTGCAGCTTCCAAAAACCCTTCCATTAAATTTATAACAACAAGTTCTCTCTTAATTAGATTTACTCGAGTGATCGATGTCAATTCAAACCCTCTTAACATAGTCTTGATATTCCAAATTTTTTCCAAGAGCCATCATCAATTTAGATAGTATCATCGGCAAATTAAAACATCTCAATGTGAATGTCCTCGCTGATTTGGAACCCTTGAAAGTTATCTATCGTAATAGTATTTAACATTAGTTCTGCCAAACCATCTGCAATTAATAAAAACAAACACAGTGAAAAAAGATCCCCTGAGGTAATCCTCTTGAAGCCTTAAAATACATAATGGGGATGCCATTAACAAGCATAGAAAGAGAGCTTGTAAAAACTAGTGCATCCATCTAATTTATCCAGATAATACAAAAATTCATCCTTCTCGTAATGTATATGAGATAATCCCAAGAAACACGATGGTAGGCCTTTTTGAAATCGATACACCCTCGCTTATCCCTCTTAGAAAAATAGGTTACTTCATTTAGGATCAACACTCCATCAAGCATTTGCCTTTGAAATATAAAGGCTGATTAGTATTGAGATATTAACTTTCAGATTACTTTCTTCTATTTAGAGGCCAAAATCTTAGAGATAATATATTATATAATCAGAGTCGCGAATTCTTGTCGGTATTATCTAAAAGTTTATTGTCTATTAGAGGTCATGGGTTCAACACCCACTAACTACAAAAATCTATTAATTTAACAACTTATTTTTAAATACTTCAATATAAAATGATTTTATAAACCTTAAAAAATAATTTATATATTTTTCTTGCAATCATTTCATCTATTTCAACATTATTTATATATTTTTGAAAAATAAAACTAATTATATCTACTCAATATAATTATATTATTTAAGTCAATATAATACAAGTTTTGTATGTTATTCCTTAAATCATGAAGTTATATCATTAAAATTGGAGTAAAATAAGAAAAGGAAATATAAAACAAAATTATTAAGAAATTTTATTATGATGATTTGTTGCATAGAGTCCGGGTCATCCGAATGTAGAATTTCTCTCATTAATAAAATAACGAAGATTTGACATTTTTTTTAAAATATAGAAGAAAAAAAAGAAAGGAAATCTGAAACAAAATTATTGAAAGTTTTGACTATAATGATTTGTTGCATAGCATCTGAGTCATTCGACTGTAAAATTTCTCCCATCCATAAAAATATAAATATTTAACATTTTAAAATATTGGTATAAAAAAATACCATGAAATAGGAAATCAAAATTATTGAATATTTTAAACTTATTTCACATTTTAAAATTTAAATAGCATCATTTTTTTAATCATTTCTTTATTTCAAATATATATTTTATTTAAAATTGTTCTCTATTTTTTATTCTCTCTTTCTTATCGTCTCAATTACAATGCTTATTATACTAAACGAAATTGAAATATATAATCTAATATTACTTAAAAATCCATAAATGTCTCGCGCATCGTGCTGGTCTCAATCTAGTTCTATATATGCTGCTTACAATTTCTTCACTATCTTTTTGGAAAATTCTTTCATTATCAATGTTTGAGTTTCACAAGACAGCATCTAAGATATATAATGGTGGATTGATGTGTTGGCAATATCTTGAGCATAGTTAATTTATGAACGTAGGGAATAGATTCGTTATATGTTGACTCGGAAACTATACCCCTTGGTTTCTTTTATAAAATCAAGGGAAAACATTATTTTATTTTTAATTAAAAATATATAAAATAGGGTATTTCCCCTCGATTTTATTAAAAAACAAGGTAACATATTACCTGTAAAAACATGGTGAATGATAAAAAATTGAAAGTAACATGTATTGTTTTTTTTCTCTACAATTTTTACCACTCACCACTTTCTTTGTGTGCTGTAATATTCAAACAAAGGATTTGTATTATGAAACAATAACATTGCTTACAATTTACAATATGTTTATGAATAAATTTCTCCATATTGTAAATCGAGGAAAACAATAAATTATAGAGTGTTTTCTTTTGATTGACAAGATACAATGATTATTTCAAAATATAACGATGACCTTGCAAGAGGTGAAAAACGACAATAACACTATTATAAGAGATAGATTACAAGATAAAAAAAAATGTTTGTTTCAAAGTTGGTATTAAAAGAGCAACATACAATACAAAACCTTTGAAGATTTTTCTATCTTGAAATCCATTCCAAAGAATGATGTGTACGAGTTTGGAGCGGCTGTAGATGAGTTAGGTTTATGTTAAAATTTAATTAACGAGTGCTTTATAGTAAAATCTGATTATCTAACCCCTGATTATTAAAGAAATCTAAGGAATAGATCATTTAATTTTTAAGTAAAAAAAGAAAAGAAAAAGAAAGACACCACTTTTAAAGAAATAAAAACATAAATAACATTTATGGGGATTCGAAGCATGTCCTGAATTATTTTTTCCCTTCACGTTTATTCAAAAATCGAGGTAATAGATTGTACTTAAAAATAAATGAAAATAAATGCGTAATACCTTTTTTGCTCTCATACCTATATATGATGATTCGTCTTGAATATTAAATCAAAATGAACCCCAAGATTTATAACATGCATAAAAATGACAAAACAATGATACCCATTAAACTAAAACGAACTAAATAAGTAAGTATAACATTGAATTTATATTATTCATCTTCTTCAAGTTTTTATTTGACATTGGATGTGTATCGGCAGGAAGAGAGAAGTTTGAGGGCCGAGAAAGAAGTTGAGAGGATAGGGGGAACTGTATTTCATGACTAAGTTATAGGAGAGGAATTGGCAGTGGGCTACAGTGTTATGTTCTCATCAGACTCCACCTCATCAACTAGTTTCCACATCAGCACCATTTGGCACACAATTTTGATTTTGACTAACAAATTTTACAGAAAGGACAAACATGCCACATTTTTTAAATATAAATGATCTAATTGGTCGTTTTAAAAGAAAAGAGACCAAAATGGACCCTCAAGTATATGTAAGGGACCAAAAAGAGTATTAAGGAAAAAATAAAACATTGTCCATCTTGGATTTATAACTCTAGTTTTTATTGAGTGAGGTCAAAGCTTTGTTATAAAATGGTTTCTTTAATAAACCGAGGGATAAATAATCTGATTTCTACTATAAAAACACTTGTTGAATAGATTTAACCCTAATTCTATCTTATTTGTAGCCGCCCCACCATTTTTTCAGCTTTTGCAATCCATCTCAAACAATGGTGTTGACGTTGTTGAACATTTTTAACAACTATGATATATTCGTCATTACTGGTGGATTGCAAGTGCAAAAAAAAAAACAGTTTCCAATTTGTGCAACAGACACCTTATTAGAAGTTGGATGCATTCAAACACATTTTCTATGCTAGTGAAGGTAGTGATAATGATAGTGCAACAATCAATCTTGGATGCAATGATAATGATAGCACAACCAATCTTAGATATCTAGCATCTTGTATGATACCTGGACATGTTGTATTTTTATTCCAAAACTGAGAGGATATTTAATTCGAAAACCAGCATTTCATTAACAAACAAAGTCAATACATAGATTTCATTGCATATACATTTTCCACATAACATTAACAATGCAATTCAAATCCTACTTTAACAATTACATTTCATAACAAAGTAAACAATAAACATAAAGGAGATAAAAAAAATAACATCTTCAAATTTCCATAAAATTCTGTGATTTCAATTTGTTCTTTAGATTCTTGTTCATCTTCTTTGAATCTCCATACATAACCTTCAAATAGCCAGTAACTTCCAACTCTAACTTCATAACGCTCTCATCTTTATTTGCACCTTTTGCCACCATGTCTTAATCCTATATGAACAAATTAAATGTCTCTTCACTCCTCCAAAATGGACATATCAAAAAAAGTCTTCCTTTATTTTGCCCCTTCTTGCATTGGTACGAAATCGTACGACCATCACACCCACAAAATGGTCCAGGTCGTGATTTTACAGAAGAATAAGACATATAAACACCTTTGGATGAGTTTGTATTCAAAGATGGAATTGTTTTAGTTTAGCTAGCCAATACATTACTCCAAAACTAAGATGATAGTTACGTTTTATTTTTCACTGCTTTCAACGTCCTTAAAACAAATCTATGTCGTCTAGTTTAAAGGTTATCAATGCTCAAGAATTCGTCTTTAGAGATTTGCGTGAAACCTAAGAGACATCCACTATATAAGTTCTCTTATGATATTGGAAATCTAACATATATGAAACATATGAAGCTCTTGAAACCTAAGGACGCTTGGAAAAGTTCTCTATGATGGATTGCAAGAGCTGAAAATCATCTGGGTTATGGTTTATTTTCATAAATATTTTTTCATAATATGATTTTTTTTTGTTTTCTTAAATATTAATTACCTTACCTTTTTTTTCATCCGAAACAATTGCATGTAAGATCTAACAGAATATCTTCCCTGTTGTACCCCAAAGTTTGCCCTCTCATTTATCAAAAATTTGCTCACAAGATCTCTTTTGACTCAAGACTGCACTAGGGTTGATCAGCTCAAGACATCTCCTTAAGCACTGATGACAAAAATTAGGGTTTGAGATTGCTGAAGGATATTTGAACTTTCAGTGCTTCATATGACTTTCATGTATCATTATGGACCCCCAAGATTACTCATGTCAAGTTTCAAGCCTTGGATCACACTTTTGCTCAGTCAATTGAGCAGTTGACCTAAATATCAGTTGTATTAGGGAAAAAGTCAACCATGGCCAATTTAGAGTAAAACTTCATAATTTTTTTATCCACATCAACATTTTAAACTCATGTGTATCATTTTATCAAATTTGGACCACAATTCCCCATGAAATTTGATCAAATCCTCAAAAGGGCAAAATGGTCAAAATTAAGGTTTTGATTGGGAAAAGGCAATTTCTTATTTTTGACCTAGAAAATGATCAATTGGATTAAGGCATGATCTCAAGAGTCCAATTAAATCATTTTGACCTAATGACATGGCTCAAAACATTGCTCAAGTCTAATGGATTGATAGATGAATGTTGTAGTCAACTGATCAAAAATCAACTGTATACTGATAAGTCAAACTTTGACTTTTTTGTCATAATCAAATTCCAAAGTTCACAGTTCATCAAAGCATGTCAAAATATTAAACTTATTCATCAAGAAATCAAAAATTCAAAAATTCATTTTTGTAAGTGAAAATTTCTAAACTTAGAAATTTTTCCAAGTGTTGGAAATTTCTTATTTTTTCACAAGTTTGAGCAAACTTTTCACCATGATGCAAGATGATTCAGAAGAAACTTCCAACATGAAAGTTGTAGATCTCCATGAAATCTACAACTTTTCTTTACACAACTCCTTCCAAAAATGCTTCGATCTCAAGTTATAATTTTAAAAATATATGGTCATGAAACAAAACACTTAGTAAAATTTTGCCCTATTTTGGTCAGGATTTTGATCCAATTTCATGGCACTTTTTCATATACTTCCAAGGGGAATTTTCAAAATAAATTAAAATATGGGTTGTATAGCATATTGTAAGCTTTCCAAAATTTCAAAGAACTCCTTGGGATCATTCTTGATTAGAGAGAATCGAAGAGATGAAGTTAGGGTTTTATCATTTAAATTACAAGGCATTTTGTGATGAACAAAATTAAAATTCAAAGTTATGCTGCATAAACTCTACTTTGCAGGCCTCAAACTTGTTAGACACTCCATAAATAATTGCTTGCAAAGTTGTTAGAGGTCTCATTTCAAGCATTCAATGCAAGGCCATGCTTTATATCCATTTTGGGAAGAAAGTGCACATTGCCATTTTGATAAAGTGACTTTTTGTACAAAACTTATTCTTGAGCCTTGCACTTGTTCTCTTCTGATCATACAAGTCCTATAACTCATAAGAAACTTGTTAGACACTTAAAATCACTCAGCCCATGCTTGTACATCCTCTTGAAACTTGTTTTTCCCATTTTTCTTGAAAATCAAGTAACCTAGCAATTAGCTAAAAACTTGTACTTATGATTGCCCAAAGCTCTCAAACCCTTTTACTTATACATACACAAACCATTTTCCATAAATCCCACGCATGCTTGACCTCTAAAAACATCAATAGCTCAAAATCACATTCCATACCTCCATTTTCACATAAACTGACCAAAAACTAGAAACTCATAACTCCCTCGTGCGTTTTCAAGCTTCTTTGTTCCTAAAGTTCCTAAATATCATTTAGAACTCATCCCACACCCTGTTACAAGACTGTAACACCATTAAAACCATCCTCCATTTTCAAAAACAGAGCTTTGCACTTGGACTTATCCAGAACTCCTCAGGCACTTTTAGCTCAAGCTAAGCATCCCATTAGCTTCCTGGGAACTTGAGGAAGCTAACCCAATCATTGAAACTCACTGAAAACTGCTCAAACTTCAAACTTGATACCCTCTTGCAAGGTAAGTTTTCTAACTTTGGAACTTTTCATACAAGCATCATCAATGATTTATTTATGAATGAAACATGTAGATATCATTGCCCTAAAGTTAACCATGTCCATAGTTTTCATTAACTTGGCTTGAGCTTAGAGAATTTTGAGATTGAAGTTTCTAAGATTTTTAGGGTTCAGATTAGGGCCAATGAAATTCATGTTTGTCTTTGATCTATAGTTTTAATCCTTTACATTTCTGAAACCATGACAAAATTTGCTACAAGTTTCATGTTTACAATTTTCATTTTTGTTGAGATTTGAACAAGTTACAGAGGTTCTGGCTGGGCGTGAGGTTGAGGATGAAGTTGGCCTCAAGAACATGTTTACCATATGTATTTATTGTTTGATTTATATAAATGGATGTATAGTCACCCCAGTGGTAGAAGCGTGCGCTTGTAACCAGGGGGACCTGGGTTCGAGCCCCAGTGGTACCCTTTTGATTTTTCCATTTTTCCATATATTCTGACTTCTTTTTTGGCATGCGTTGGGCCTCCTTGGGCCTTGTTGTTTTTGTTTTTACTTTCTAACCCCCTTGCAGGTTATTCACACCCCTAGCCCAGTTTTATTTTCTTTTTCTTATTTTTTATTTATTTATTTTCTTAAATATTTTTCTAATATTAAAAAATATAAAAATAGTAGATTTATATTTTGACATAGTTAATTTATTTTTTCTCATAAAAAATTATTTTATTTAATCAATACTTTATTTATTTTACTAATTATCTTTGTAAATTTAATTAAAAATAGGTTTTAGTTATTTTCTTTTACACCATTTGAATATATTATTTTAAAATATAAAAAGACCAAAAATATTTTATAATACTATAATTTATTTTCAAGACAAAAATACCAAAAAAATACTTTTCTTATAAACTTAATTTCTTTTATTTTAATTAATAGATTTAGGGTTTTATTTAAAATCTTTTCTTAGTAAATTTAGGCTTTACTTTTAATTAATTATTTCCTTTTAATCAATTATGTTAAAACAAATTTCCTTTTCCTAAAAAAAAAATCTAAACAAATATCCATTTACTTTACATTTGCATATTTATTCATTATGTACATTATTTATTTCAATTCCTGTATAAATTCAATATAGTTGTAATAGATTAATTAGGTTTATTTTCTTGCAATCCCCATTTATAATTTGTACACCCCCTCCCACAAGTATTGTAATAGCGTAGTAACTTTAAATTCCGCAATTTATTGATTTATATATAACATGCTAGTAATTAGGGTTTGTATGGAAAGACTAAAACCAATACTTAGAAAAAACCCTAATCAAAGACAAAATCAAGCATGAAAAACAATACACTTGCACACAAGCACCCCTTAAGGTAAATCCACTTGGTCGCTTTTACAAAATGGCCATATTACGCATGTGAGGTATCTTACAAAAAGAAGAAAAATATAAGATCATAGTCCCTCGATGACGCTATCTAACTTGCCTTTCAAATGATCTTAGTCCTTAAAAGATAATGCTAAGATACCTTGCAACATTGCTAATCATGGTTATACGATGACCCACGCCCGTCCCGTTTACATCCAAAGATAGGGTTACTTACCAAATCAATGGTAAGATAACAATGTCAAAGGAAAAGGAAAATGAACATGAAATACTTTTGAGTAGTTAGAATGCTCCTAATTATTTTCCCAATTTCAAAACAAAGCATCCTTGTTATTTTCAAAACAAACACCTACACTTTCAAACATCTTACAAAACTTGAAAACATTTTCAAAAGATCAACATCTTTGTATGCATTCTTACAAATGATAATCATTACAAAGATTGCCTAAACAATGGCCACTTTACAAAATACTGTCAAAAACCACACGAAGTATAATTTCAAACAAAAGCAAGTGATCTAGCAAGTAACTAAGAGCCCATGGAAAACCATGGATGAAAAGGGTGCCAATACCTTCCCTTTTCATAATCTACCCTCCGAACTCAAGAAATAATCTCAAACGTCTTTCCTGTGATTTTTCACCTTTCCTTTTGGATAAAAGAAAAGTCGGTGGCGACTCTTGCTAACCGCAACATTTGCGATAAAACGTAAAACCTTAAAGTCAGTTCTCCCTCCGTATCACAGAACTGGCGACTCTGCTAGGGAAAATTCTAAAAGTAGGGTTACCTTAGGGTTAGATCACATTTACTTGATTTCATTATTTGACTTGTATGCTTTATATTATGGTTCTTTGTTTGGGTTTGAATCCTCTACTGGGATTTGGATTACCTTATAGGTAAGTAGCAATACATTGTGGAAACTGTGTGGGGTATACCAACATAGTCTAAGAAATAGGTACATTAGTGCGACAGATTTGTGGGTACCGGTAGCCCTTCAGTTAATCAAGGAGAATACGGGGCCGCTGAGTGATGTCATGAAGCACTAATGAACTTTTAGAACCTTTACTTGACTAACTTGGCCATTAGGACGTAGTGAGATGATCGGCTTTGGTGCAGCCCGAATTTGGTAGATACTCGATACTACACTCATTGAGGTTTTTTTTTTGGGATATTTCGGTCGCCATTAAAGAGGTTTGTGCTGAAACAATGACCAAGGAAACAAACTAGTGATATTGAGCTCTTTAGAACCCGGTTACTATTACTAGGACAGGTTTGAGCCAACTAAACTTCAAGAGGGTACTTACCTGTGAGACTCCATGCAAACCTAAACCTAAGGACTTGTTTGCTTTGTTTGTATATACATACTTGTACATAACATCATGAACATTATAACATCATACTCATTCACTAACCATTTCAAGGATCTTGGGATTTATCTTTGTTTCTGTTTTGTAGGACATGGATTCTATTCGCAGGAAAACAATTCAAGTCAATGTTGTAAGGATCTCACCACAACTTAAGGAGCTAGCTTCAAGGATTCCTGAAAATTCTCCATTCACCGAAAGACATGGTTGCCTACTAAACTTGGTCACCTCTAACACTGATGAAGACGTGATGAAGGTGCTCTTTTAGTTCTTTGATCCTTTACACCATTGCTTCACATTTCCCGATTATCAACTTGTGCCAACTTTGGAAGAATTCTCCCAACTCTTGAGGATTACCATTCGCAATCAACTACCTTTCAATGGTTCCGAAAGAGATCTGAAGCCAGAAGAGATTGCTCAAGCTCTACACTTGCAACCATCTGATATCATAACTAATTGGGAAACAAGGAGTGGTGTCAAAGGTTTCCTAGCAAAGTTCTTGTTTGAGAAAGTCCAAAATTGTTGGAACTCTTTGGATTTGCAAGCTTTTGAGGAAATTGTGGCTCTCCTCACCTATGGGATGGTTTTGTTCCCAAATCCTGACCAACTCATAGATGTGAACACCGTCAAAATATTCATATCCCGTAACCCGGTACCTAATTTACTAGGGGATATCCTACATTCTTTTCACACTCGCACTATGAGGAAAAGAGGTGTCCTTATGTGTTGCACTCCTCTCTTGGAAATATGGTTTATTTCGCATCTTCCCCGATCTGTATTGAAGAACAAGCAAGGTTCAAGGTGGTCACAAAGGCTGATGATGCTCAAACATTCAGACATTCATTGGTGCTCCAGATCTATAGAGAATGTTATCATCGTCGACCGTTGCGGAGAGTTACCTAATGTCCCTTTACTTGGCATTATGGGAGGTATCACCTATAACCCCTGCTTAGCCTTGAGACAGTTTGGTTACGCCCGAAGGGACGGCCCACATGAGATGCTCATTCAAGGTTTGGTATTTGACTACGAGAACAACGATCAAGGTCTTCGCCAGAGATTTATTCGAGCTTGGAGGATGCTGAACAAGGTAGATAGAAAAACATTGGGGCACAAGAATTCCATCTCTCTTGAGCCTTACCTCAAATGGGTATGAACCCGTGCTCAGAGTCTTATGATGCCTTATCCCTCCATTCTCCCGGTAATCATTGAGCATGTTATGGAAGGAGATATTCCATACACTATCCTGCATCCTGACATGCCTACCTCTCTTGAAGACTTACAAAGAGATTAGATACAACTCAAGGGGGAGCGAGACACTTTCGAAGCCCAATTCTACGCTAGCGAGAAGAAGGTTTTGTAACTCACTAAGCAACTTCATGAGGAGTAGACTCTGAATGCCTACATTGCACCAAAGAGGATGCGTACTACCTTTTTATCTTAGAGTTCTTGTATTTGTTTTTCCCAAAGAGGCATTGATGGACTCAAGCTTTAATTTATTAATATAACGTGTGTTTCCTTTTTGTCTAAAACAAATTTGAATCTTTAAAATCCTTGAAATCATTGCATATGCATCTACCATTCATCATAACATAAGAAGGTTTCTTGCAACAAGTCTCCTCATCTTTCTACTATTTATTTAATTAAGATGGATCTCGAGCAAACGGTGAAAGACCTCCAAGCACAAAATGCCCAGCTTCAATAGATGTTCTTAACTCTAGCCAAAGGACAAGAAGAGTTGAAGAATTTGCTGGTTGAAGAGTGTCATACCCCAATTTTTGACCTAAGATCCCATTTTTATTTTTGCATTTTTGTACAAAAGTCAAGGTCACTAAATGCAAAAATTGTCAAGTGTTTTGAACATTCTTAGCATGTGTATCACTAACTTCTAATCAAGCACGAAATGTGTGTTTTTTTTTGTTTATTTGATTTCATGTGCTGACAGGTCTCCTTCGAATGCAACTTGGATTACATCCTTCGTTTGGACTTGAAGCCTCATTCGATTCAGCCTTTCGATTGGACACAGGCCCCCTGCAAGGAAACCTTTTTGATTCACCAAGTGTGCTGCCTGCAAGCCCACTTCGATTTGGACAAGTGCTGCCTGCAAGCCTACTTTGACCTGGACAAGTTTGCTGCCTGCAAGCCTGTTTCGATTCACCAAGTTTACTGCCTGCAAACATGCTTCGATTGGGCAACATTGCTTCCTTCGAACACGGGCTTTCGATTGGGCAATATGTTTGTTTCGATCCACATGCTTCGATTGGGCAACATTGCTTCCTTCGAACACGGTCTTTAGATTGGGCAATATGTTTGTTTCGATCCACATGCTTTGATTAGGCAACATTTCTTCCTTCGAACACGGGATTTCGATTGGGCAATATGTTTGTTTTGATCCACATGCTTCGATTGGGCAACATTGCTTCCTTCAGTCACAAGCTTCGATTTGGCCATGTAGTTTCCTTCGAAGTGACCCCATTTGATCCACAAGCTGGACATGTGATTTCCTTCAAGGTGGCCTCCTTCGATTCACAAGTTGGACCACTAAACCCTTCGAAGCAACATACTTAGAGCACACATTGGTTGGAAACGAACATTTTTGTGTAATCATAAAGCTGGTCGAAATGATTAAAACGAAAGGGAGAAGTATTCAAGGAGTTTGTTGGCTAAAGTCCCATATACTGCCAAACTCAAGCCAGCTGTGCTGCTATGCAGCAGTCCTGCACCAACCTGCCACTAAGCTCCAAAATACTGATAAGCCTGCGTTGTCTCAGTCCTGTACTTGCACAAAAAAGGAGTGCACAAGAGCTACATTGAAGAAAACAAGGGGGCAATATACCCAAATAATTCAAATATTATTTGATTTCCCCCTAAAACCATATCAAAGCTCGCCTATAAATAAAGAGGCTCCAACACATATTTTTAAAAGGGGACCTTTTGGCCAGGCGAACAAATCTTCTGAAAATTCTCAAAAAACACCAAATTTTCTCAAACACCAAAAATCTCTCAAGTCCCTTCAACACTTGTGAGAACAAACCCAAACACTTACTTCCTTCGATTCTGAAGAACAACCACACTTCAGTCTACTTCGAATCAAAGAAGCATCACACTTGTTTTTTCTTTTCCTTCAAATCCAGCGCTCCAAGCACAGCCTATGACCCCTCTTTTGAATCCAGCATCCAGAGCCCCCGCTCAAGGTCCCACATCCATTCAAAGCCTGAAGCAAGGTAAGTCACTCTTACCTTTGAACTTTTCGTTTCATAACATGTAAATACAATTCCTTTTCATTTGAAACATTGTACATACCATTGTTCCTTTCGTTTCTACATTTTTAACATACCCTTCAGAGCTACCTCTTTCGTTTTGCTTTCTGTTTAACTATTAAACTGTTTGAAAGACAAATACTAGCATGGCCTCAGGCATGTTGTCATTTAATGTTTGAAATGAAAGAAACAGGAAACAGGAGTATGAAACGAAGCCTTTGGTTTCCACACTGACTTCCAGGCCCAGACAGAACCTCACTGGTGCGAACTCCCAGTCGAAGGATACAACTTGTTGTTGCCTTTGCCCAATCGAAGGACAGAACCTCACTGGTGCCAAAGCCTAATCGAAATACGCGACTTGCTGCTACCTTTTCCCAATCGAAGGACAGGACTTCGCCCCTGCCAAGGCCCAATCGAAAGACGTGACATTGCTGCTTCCTTTGCCCAATCGAAGGACAGGACTTCGCCTCTGCCAAGGCCCAATCGAAAGATGTGACTTTGCTGTTGCCAGCCCCAATCGAAGGAGGCCAATAGAATGCCAGTCGAAGGCTGCTCCTGCCAGAATCGAAAGACACTCACTTTTCTTACTTTTATCTTATTTTTTCCTTCATATTTTTTATGCCATTTGATATGTTTGTAATAGCGTAGGTTTTTATCTTTCTGCATTTTTTTTACTTTGTACAAATGCTAGTAATTAGGTGTATTGCAAGATAAAATCAACAAGTAAAGAAACCAAAAAAAATCCAAAAAAAACACTCTTTAATCATTACTTGAATATATCTTAAAACCCGCAAAATACTCAACAAATCAAAAATTCCCCAAAGGGCATGTTATCTCCGTTCTACCGCGATACCGGCCGTGCCTATTGCTAGAATGCGTGCGTTAATGTCGCCCACTAAAAAACACAAACAAATCAACTTTTTTCTAGAGGAACTACAGTGTTTTGATTCCTTCATTGGATACGTAGGTAAAGGGTCGCGAAACCCTCATGAACGCAATAATAAAAACTCATTTCTTTCCCCTTAAGCAAACATAGTTGTAGATAAATACACCCTTGTATATAACAAACAATTTTAACCAAAAACAGATATTTCAAAAGGTTCCTGCGGAGTACCGCAGATGCATTGGGTTCTAATACCTTCCCATTGCATAACCAACCCCCGAACTTTAGATCTCTTTTTTCAAAAACGCATTGTATTTTCATTACTTTTAAGTATTATTTTACATTGCATGTTTTATGGTTTTATTTCGCTCTTTTCCCTTTTCCCTTGGAAATAATAAAGTGCGGTGGCGACTCTTGCTTTTGTGAGTCAAGTTAATTAATAGCTTGATCTCCGATTTTCACCGCTACAGAATTGGCGACTCTGCTGGGGACAGATTGACCTCTTGCTGGTCCATCCCTAAGTGGGTTAAGCCTAGTTTGTTTTATCTGTTTTATCATTATTTGATTGTTTGATTATATGTTTATATTGTGATGTTGGGTTTGGTGACTACTTTTTGATAAGTCCTCTACCCGGACTTGGGTTACACATAGGATTAGGACGGGCGGTATAGTCATGTTAACTTTGAGGGAGTAATCCCGAAGAAGGAGGCATGAGAATCCCCCACTCAGTGGAAGCCCCTTTGAACGTAGTAGTTGTTTACCGAGTAATCGGGAAGACGTTATTGCTTTCGACCTGGGAGCCAGAGAAGCTGAGAACTGTAGAACCCTTAACCCATCTTGGCCTCTTAGGTGTAGGGCGTAGATTATAACAGAGTAATCCGGAAGTAGTTGTCACGCGATGCTGCACTCAGACGAGTTTCTCTTGAGAATATTGCTGATTACCGAGTAATTGCGACGTTGGTAATATCCGAAAGAGGAATGTTGACTCTGGGAACTTTTAGAACCTTGTTTTACAGGTGTGATTAAACCTTTAGTACATACCTTAAGGATGGTCTTTACCTTTGACTCCATGTTCGTGACGTTGAACCTTTCAACTTTATTTGTGACTTTGCTTGTGGTTTTTGCATAGCCATGCCTCCATGCATCCATGAAACCGTTTTCACTTGATTTTCAAGTAATTTGGAAGTTTTTCTTTGAAAACATCACAAGTTTTGTCAAACTCAATGGATCTTGGGTGTTGATAGGGTGAAAACCCTACTCCACCAAAATGGATGATTGATCTTGATGATAACTTGATCAATGATTGGAGCCAATTTAAAATTCATCTTCTATCTTCATACCTTGATGTTTACAACTTAATACCTTGAAGATCAAATAAAACTCTCTTTTACATTCACATATCATGCATCATTCTACATTTTTTGTTTCACTTTCAAAGGTCTTTTTCCAAGTCTTATTTTTCCTTTGGTCTCACCAGTACAACACTCACGCTAAGAGAATAATGGAGAATATCAAGCAAGAGGTTTCTGAACTCCGTAGAGAGATGATTAATTTGAAAGCTGGTATGGATCACTTAACTGGTTTGGTTGAAATTCTGGTTGTCGCCCAATTCAATCCTTCTAGGAGGGAGGAAGTGGTGGAAAAGGTCTTCACTGAAACTCTGAAATCATTCTCTCATGAGAAGGTGATGGTTAATGCACCTAATGACTTTCCTGACATGGTGAATGTGGGAGTGCGTCTAGACGAAGATGTCTGAAAGGGGCATTTATATGAAGATGATAGTTCAGCTAATGGTGTGAAGAAGTTTGATGATAACTTTTCTAAGAAGAGAGTCTTCCCAGATTATTAACTTATTTCTGCTTTTGTAATTTTTCTTGTTTATAAAAACATTGTTTGCATGTAAGAACTTGTTTGCATCTGAATGATTATCTTAATACAATGAGTATGTTTGTCTTGAAGAAATTCATTTGTTTCACTCATATTTGTTTTCAAAATTCTAAATTGCTTTTTGCATTATGATACCAACTTGTTGCCCATTCTCTTGCCTAGGCAGAGATTGAAGGGAGGATGATGATCTGAAAAACAAAAAATCTCTGGTCGTATGCTTTTTGAATAAAATCTTGCTGACGATGTATAGGCATTGTTTCAAATCCCTAAACACCGGAGATATAAGGAAGATAATCCCTTGCTAACCCATTTTGAGACTTGAAGTAGGAGTTTCTTTTCTATACAAAAAACCTCGAATTTTAACCTGGGGCAGGGTAGTTTTTCAGTTAATCTGATTGAGTGTTCAAAATTCATAAGGAAGATATTTCTGAAGAGAAACTACGAGGGCTATCCTTCATGTATAATGAAGCCATAAGATGTGGAATCACAATGTTATCCCTCATTCATCAAGAAACGAGGCAGTCACAATCCTCTCAACAAGTAAATACAAGATGATGTCACACTTTTGTTCAAAAATCAAAAATCAAGTAAAAAGAAAAAGCCTGCTAAGTCGAAAACTTGAAAACATGTGGCTTAGGCAAAAATTAGGGCATCCCGCTGGACTATCAATTCAAAAGAATTAGTCCAGGAAAAAGTTAGGGAAAATAAAAAAAATTCAAAGGAAGGAATACAAAGAAAATTCCTCAGCAAAGAACAAATTGGTGACTACAAACACGAAGGCATAAGGGTGGTTGCTACTCCAAAAGCCTCTTCGTTTCCTTAACTGTCACAAAATCCTTTTGAGAGATGAACACTCATGTTGAATTAATTGAACATAGGGTTGGAGAACATCACGAAGAATGGGTGGGCACCTATAAATTTTGAGCCTTAAAAATCTTTTTCTAAAAAACCATGAGCCAGACCACGTTACAACCTTCAAAAGTCCTAATTGAAGCAAGGTTATTTTGGAAAGCATACTTCAATGAGATAGTGTTCCTGACTCCCATGAATGTTTTCTAAATAGTTATGTTGGTATCATATGTTTTTCCTATACAAAAATAAATGGTGCTCTAACTCGCAAAATTTGTGCGATCTCTTTTCAAAATCTTCAAGACTTACATAATTGTTGCATTAGAATTTTCATTCTCATAATAAACTTTTTCTAACTGCAAAACATTTGTTTGATATCAAGGAAGCTCACATGACATAGGGAAACATCTTCATCAAGATCTAGGAACTGTCTGGTCTTCAACGTAGTATACCGTTGAAATTAGAGAACTCGTCCACACTATTACAGAGGAAAATTGTCGATATTGAGAACCTTATCTGAAATTCAACCGAGGATAATTCAGTTGAGATTTAAGAGCCGGTCAGGTCTTCGACTAAGCTGAGAACTTAACTGCATCTTTCCTGAAAGGTAAAGGTCAGTCATATGCAATGCATGAGATGGATCCAGCAATGATGTTGTCAACATAAATGAGATTGTATGGTATGATGCGTATATGCATGTATCATGATGAAAATGTGATGTTTTAGCTGGGGAAAATAAATCCTGGAGCTGTTGGAGAATAGAGTTGAGTTCTTCGTTTCCGCTGGGGATGATGAACGAAGATGATTGTGAGAATAAACCTGGCGGAGAAAAGAACTATGTTGGGGAATAAACTGATGAAGAGATTACTCCGAGGGGAATTACTCTGTGGGGGAGAGATGTTTTGCTGAGGATTTTAACGATAAAGTCCGCTGGGGATTTCGCTGATAAACTCTGCTGGGGATTTCAACGATAAACTCCGATGGGGATGGACTACCATTGCTGGTTATATTGAATCTGTTGAGGATTGAATTCCTGCTTGTGAAAGGAAAGAACTTCACTAGGGGATGATCTTTCAGCTACAACTTGCTGGGGATAAACCTGTTAGACTCTTGTGGGGATAACCCTCTGAATTTGGCTGGGGAGATTTATTTTGAACTTGGCTGGGGAGATTTATTTTTGTACTCCGTCGGGGGTAAGCTTCCAGAGTCTACTAGGGATGATGCTTCAACTCCGTTGGGGAAGCTTTTTCAGACCGTGCTGGGGAAATATTGACTCCACTGGGGGTTTCTTGTATTCTGCTGGGGAACATTCTTATACTCTGTTGGGGAATATTAAGACTGTCGGGGATACTCTGATACTTGCTGAGGAATATATTTATACTCCGCTAGGGAATATTAAGATCTTCTAGGAATACCCAGCCTTTTTAGGGCTGATGGTAGACCAACTCTGCATGGAGAGAGTATTGTTGATTCGTTCATAGTTGCAAGTCTCAGCTGGGAGAGCTACCATTACTGCCTTATTCTGCGGGGAGTGAAAGTATCTTGGACATATTCTTCGGCTAAATCCACCTTGGTAGCTAGTGGACAGAGCAACTGTACAGTTCGGACAATTCTTATTGCCCCTGCTTCTGATATTACCAGTAATTCATCTTTCGTTTCGCATGTAAATATTTATGAGCAGCAATTAATGTCAAATGCGTATATCAAAAATGAACTTTGGACGTTCTTTGCAACAAAAAAAACAGATAAAGGAAAACAGTTTGAAATTTGTCTGAAAATGAATTTGTATTGATTTTGAAGTTTGGCCTGTAAATAAGCATTTTTGTACAAGAGGCTGACGTCCTAGTAAGAGAACGCCGCCGAACAAATAGAATTTATACAATTTGTAAAAAGAAAACAAAACAGCTATGTGAATGATACAACTGGGTTCCAACTCTGCTATTGCCTTTATGTCTTCGAGCATCTAATTACTTTTCTACTGGTTGAAGGTAGATCAGATTGATTAGTGTCATCTGAGCTTGATAGTCGATACCAGAGTCCGATTGCAAGGTGATCCAATGAGACATAGTGTTACGCTTTTGTCCCTATTTTTTGCCTGGACCGCCCTTTCGGGTTTTCAGTCCACCAGGATACCCTTTTTTGCCCAAGCCTCCTTTTCAGGTTTTAGAGTTTCCGGGTGTACAGATTTTTTTATTTTCATCCCTTATTTTTGCCTGAACCCTTTTGGTTCGCCGGGAAGCCCTTATTTTTTCCTAGGCCAGTCAACCTAGTGCATCTCATTACTTTGCTACTGGTTGAAGGTAGATCAGATTGATTAGTGTCGTCTGAGCTTGATAGTCGATACTGGAGTCCGATTTGGAACGGTTACCCATGACATGTGTCTCAATGCATCCAATCAGCACTTTGCCTTCTCAGAAGCGTGCACGCGTGTTCTGCCTCAGGAATTAGGTGATGACTGGATGACACTTGTTTGATTTAGTGAACAGCACATCTATCCTTGAAATGAGACGCTCAGATCTTTGTGGATAGAATCTGATACAATCTGCATGTCTAAATTTCTGAAAGAAGATTGATCAGAAGTTCACAGTAAAATAAAACAAATTCTGAAGGTTAATATATAAAATTAAAACATTTTCACTCTGGGCAGAGCTTCATGCTGAGATGTTTCAGAATGAAGTTGAACCTATCTTCAGAAAGTGGTTTTGTGAAAATAGCAGCCCATTGATGGTCTGTATCAATCAATTTTAAGTTTAAAATGCCTTTCTGAATATAGTCCCTAATGAAATGATGTTTTATTTCTATATGCTTAGCCCTAGAATGCAAAATTGGATTTTTACTTAAGCAAATGGCAGAAGTGTTGTCACAGAGTATAGGAATGTTACTCTCAAATATCTGGAAGTCTTCAAGCTGACTTTTCATCCAGAGCATCTGTGTGCTGCATCCTGCTGCTGCTATGTATTCAGCTTCTGTTGTTGATAGCGCAATTGTGGATTGCCTTTTGCTGGACCAAGAGATCAGATTTTCTCCCAGAAACTGGTAGCTTCCTGTGATCGGTGGATCTGGAACGGACTGTTTAACGCTGGTTCGCGAAATGTCGCGGAAGCAAGAGTCGCCACCGTCTTTTATTTTCTCCAAATGGAAAGGACAAAAGCACAGAAAAATTCCTTTAAAGAGATTGCTCTCGGTTCGGGAGGTAGGTTATAGAAAGGGAAGGTGTTAGCACCCTTTCTATCCATGGTTATCCATGGGCTCTTAGATACTTGCTCAATGTGTTTTCAAAAATGTTTGTTTGCTTTTCAATGTGGGTTTCAAAAAGATTCTTTGAAAAGTTTCAGTTCAACTCGTACGTCAGAGTGTTTGAAAAGTTTGCTTTGAAAGCTTTTGAAAATGTGTTGGTGTGAAAAGATTTTGATTTGTTTGAAATTAGAGCAAGTATCCTTGAGAACCTACCTACCCTAAGGAATTCGTCTGTGTAAATGGCCTTTAAAGTAGTGCCATCCCACCATTGAGAGGTAGGTAGCACCACTGTTGGAGGTGTTCGGGTCAATTCGAGTTTTAGGGACATGGTGATCACCGGAGCAATGGGAAGACACCTTAGAAGCTACCCTCATGCCAGGTTCCCGGATCATGAGGACTTACTAAGACATCCTCTACTCGACGATCACCTTTCGAAAGGCAACAGTGAGGCGTACCCTAGGGGTGGTGTGTGCGATTCGTGTGTCATGTTTCAATTATTTTATCTTGTCATGTTTGTTGCGATCTACGCTTGATTTTATTTTTAGGGCCATACATTCTTTCATGCTTTTTGTTAACAGTTATATATTTGCGAGAAAATAAATCTAAACTATTACAAATGGCGCGGGTCCACATCGCCAAAATAAACCGAACCCGATTTGACTGAAAGTAAAGAAGCAATAAAATAAAAGTGCGAGAAATAAAGTTATAAGGCTTTGGGACATGTACATAATTATAATAAATGACATAAAATAAATGCGCAAATTAAATACATTATGAACATGGGCGTTGGACCCTTTTGCAATAAATTAAAATTAATGAAGAATTAAAATTAAAATTAAATGTTTTGGTATTTTTGTGTTTTTTAAGATTTAAAAGAAAAAGAATTAATGAAAACAAAAAAATTGGATGTAAATCCTAATTCTAATGTTTTTTAAGTTATTAAGAAAAAGATTGAATTTTTAACCTAATTTAAATCTAAGTTATTTATATACATTTAATTATAAAAAATAAAATAAATAAATAAATAATAATATTATGGAAAAAAAAAAAGGAAAAATTATAAGGAGTGGAAATTATTAATTAACCTAATTCTAATTTTTTGGATTTTTATTTATTAAAAGAAATAAAGTTAAAACCTATTTTACTAAATTTATTTACATGTTAATTATTTACAAGAAAATAAATAAAATAAATATTTTTTATGTTTTTTTTATCCTTTTTCTGATTTTGTGTGATGTTTTTATATTTTGTAAAGAAAACAATTAATTAATTAAAACAATGAAAATAAATAACCTAATAATTAAACAAAACAAAAAAATAATGAAAAGAAAAGCAAACCAGGGGGGGTAGCCCCAAATTGTGAGGTGTTGATCCAAGAACATTGGCCCATTAAGCCTGAGGTTTGTTGACCTTTTCAATTCGTGTGTGATGCGTTGACTGGCACTTATTGTGTTCTTCAATCTATAACCCTTGATCTGGATGCTTTGGGCACGTGGATGGTGATTTCTGGGCGTGCATGAAGATCTTGCAATGGGAGTGCTGCATAGGAATTAGTATTGAAAAATAATATGAGATTTTACACAGACCTGGGACTCGAACCCAGGTCTTGGACAATGCAAAGGAATCCACTTGCCAGCTGAGCTACTTAATTTCAATTAATATAATATGGTTAATAAATAACAAAAATCAAAACCAATGCGTAGTGGAGGGAACGCGCGAAATTTCAAATGAACGTATCATTGGCTGCCACGGCTTCTTCTTCCTCGCGTACCTGAAACATAAAACATAACAGCAACGGTTTTAACGCGTTGCTTTAAGCATGCTATGGGAAAATAGCGAATAGGGCTATGGTGGTCATAAATTCATCGCGAATGGTGGGTCTTCTTCGTCTCTCTGCACTGAGTTAGATGACCATGGTTTTGAGGCCTAATTTTGCCTATTTTTGAAAGCCCCAATTTTGAGCTTCGTAACCCTAGAAAAACAACAATGGCGAAATTGCATACACAGCCTAATAATCAAATTAATGGCATGGGTTAGCTTCAGAACATCATGAGGAATAAGAATCTATGCACAAATTTTACAAAGAATGCTTATAACATGATATTCGATTATGAGATTTTTCTTGTACAGTTTGAATCCAATATACCAGTTCTTCGCGTTTGGGTTGTTGTTTGTGATTGGGATGTGTTCAGAAATGGTCAAGGAAACTTTTAGAATCAATCTTATGACTTGAAATTACCTAGAACCTTGATTTCAGAATTGAGTTATATGGCTAATTTTTCAAGTTGTCAATAAGCTTTTGAGCGAGCCTTTTGCTGTGTTGTGGTTAGGGTTTGACTTAGTGCTTATGATGGAAGAGAATTAGCTTGTTAGTTGGCCTTAATTCATGCTCATGAAAGAACTAGTCCTAGGGTTTTCACCATTAACCAATTTTCCTTCTTTTAAGCCAAGACCAAGACTTAGTGTGCAATTTAACCCTAGCCTGAGTTTTTGAGTTGGCCCATGATATATGGAAGTTGTCCAAATTCAAATGACACTATTCCATTGGTTTTTGAATTTTATTTGAATTTTTAAAGATTTAAAATGAATTAAATTATCAAAAATTAAATAAAATAGAAAAATCAATATTTGGTCTTGAAATTAATCATGGGACACGTGTGTGGCATGACAAGGATGAATCAAGTGGAAGAAAGTGGGCCCTTTTGTCAAAAATTGGAGTTTCAAGGATAGTTGACTTTTGCCATTTCACAAAAATTTCCCAACTTCTACAAGGCATAACTTGCTCAATTTTTAAGCTTTTCACATGTTCTTGGACATTTTGGAAAGAACTTTGAGTCCTTTAACCAATGCCTTTGGTCCCATGTCATTTTGATTTTCCAATCTCAAGTTATGGCCTTTGACTTAAAGTCCCTTTTTGTTGACTTTTGAAAATGACCTATAATGTTGAAATTGATAACTTTTTGTGAGAGCATTTCTTGGACTTGAAGTATGAAGATGAGTTGTAGGAAATGTCTTTCTCTTCAAAATGAGCTTTGGATGGAATTTTTCTGATAATCCATGTGAAAGTTATGCCCTGGTCAATTTCAGTTGACTTTTTCAACTGTCCAAATATAGCAACTTTTGCATCTTTGATGATTTCTGAGCCAAATTTTGAGAATCATGATCAAGCATTGATCAAATGATGTTTGTGGCTTCAAAATGATATGTTGACCAAAAATTTGAACTTTTGACTGTCAAATGACCATTTTGCCCCTACAGTTGACTGTAGTGCAATCTAGGGTTTTGACTGTGCAATTTTGAGCTGAATGCCTTGAAACTTGATATGAGGATGCTTGACCATGTTTGTAAGCATATGAGACTTGATTGGGCCTTTGAACACTTCCTTTTCTTGATCAGACTCAAAACCCTAATTTTGACTGTTTATGAGGCCCTTGCACTGTGCAACCCTTGGGGAATTTTGTGACTTGGCTTGGCAATTTCTTGAAGAATATGGGAGGGCAAATTTTGGGGTACAACAGTTGCCCCTGTTCAATCTTCTTAGACCTAAGGATGCAGATTGGCCGACGTGCCTTTCGTAATCCGAGGGTAGAAGATGATTGGACACTAGAGTGCCCAGAAATTTGCGCTCACATGTTAGCAATGATGGGGGAATGGGCTTATAGATGCCATCTGGATGTTTGATTGCGTAAGAGATTCCTTGGCGAGAACCTGCATACCTGCAAAACAGAAAATGAGTACCTGACACGTTGCAGGAGCTGATGTTTAGATGCCTGGTATAGATGTGTCCTGACTGGTTACAGGAGCTGAGTCCGGAGCTTCAAACGGCGATGAAAGAACCAGGGATGATTACTACCTTAGCATGAATGGTAAGAGAACCTTGGGCGATTTTAACTTCAACAACGCTTGTTGAGAAAAACATCTTGGGTGACTTTAACTTCAACAACGCTTGTTGAGAAAAATCTTGGTGACTTTAACTTCAACGACGCTCGTTGAGAAAAATCTGGGGGATTTTAACTTCAACAACGCTCGTTGAAAAAAATCTTGGTGACTTTAACTTCAACAACGCTCGTTGAGAAAAATCTGGGGTGTCTTCTACTGGGATAAGAATCAGGGAGATCTTAGGGTCGATCTGACTGAACCAGAGAGGCCTTTGACTGGGTAAGAATCAGGAAAATCTTAGGGTCGATTTAACTAAACCGGTCTAGGTCTTGAAATGTCTTCAACTGGATAAGCATCAGGGAGATCTTAGGGTCGATCTGACTGAACCAGAGAAGGCCTTTGACTGGATAAGCATCAGGAAAATCTTGGGACGATTTAACTGAACCGGTCTAGGTCTTGAAATGTCTTCAACTGGATAAGCATCAGGGAGATCTTAGGGTCGATCTGACTGAACCAGAGAAGGCCTTTGACTGGATAAGCATCAGGAAAATCTTGGGACGATTTAACTGAACCGGTCTAGGTCTTGAAATGTCTTCAACTGGATAAGCATCAGGGAGATCTTAGGGTCGATCTGACTGAACCAGAGAAGGCCTTTGACTGGATAAGCATCAGGAAAATCTTGGGACGATTTAACTGAACCGGTCTAGGTCTTGAAATGTCTTCAACTGGATAAGCATCAGGGAGATCTTAGGGTCGATCTGACTGAACCAGAGAAGGCCTTTGACTGGATAAGCATCAGGAAAATCTTGGGACGATTTAACTGAACCGGTCTAGGTCTTGAAATGTCTTCAACTGGATAAGCATCAGGGAGATCTTAGGGTCGATCTGACTGAACCAGAGAAGGCCTTTGACTGGATAAGCATCAGGAAAATCTTGGGACGATTTAACTGAACCGGTCTAGGTCTTGAAATGTCTTCAACTGGATAAGCATCAGGGAGATCTTAGGGTCGATCTGACTGAACTAGAGAAGGCCTTTGACTGGATAAGCATCAGGAAAATCTTGGGACGATTTAACTGAACCGGTCTAGGTCTTGAAATGTAGCTTGAGAACTTAACTGGATCTTTCCTGAAAGGTAAAAGTCAGTCATATGCAATGCATGATATGGATCAAGCAATGATGTTCTCAACATAAATGAGATTTGTATGATGCAGTGCGTTATGCATGCTATAATGATGTATATGATGTTTTATGTATGTTTTTGTCTAGGAAAATGAATCCTTGACGGGTGCCGGGAAGTCGTATCCTGGGCTGATGTCGAAGAATAGATTTTGCTTCCGCTGGGGATGATAACTGCAAGGATACCGGTAGGAGAAGATGACTCCGTTGCGGAATAAACTTGGCAAATGGAAGATTCTGCGGGGAGAAAAGATACTCTAGCGATCATGCTGGGAAGCAATACTCTGTGGGGATAGAGATGCTTTGCTGAGTGTTGATAGTAGTAATTTGCTGGCGATATCCTTGTTGTACTGAAAGTGTTGATAGACTTCGCTGGGGTGAGAAGACTTCGTCGAGGACGCTCTTTCTGTGGCTTTTGGCTGAGGATAACCCAGTTATCCCCTAGTACGGAAATAACTCTTTAAATCAAGCCAGACGACGCGTTCGTGTTCTGTGAAGGATAAGCTTCCAGAATTTACTGGGGATAAGCTTACTGCTTGAGGAGATGAATTCCATCTTTCCTGGGGAACTTGGATGGGACTCTCCTGGGGAAGTTTTGATATGCTGAGGAAGTGATTCCTTTGAATGTTGATGTATGCCGCCGGGGAACAATCTTTAGACCAAGACTGCCGGGGATGCTTGTTAAGAATATATGCTGCTGGGGAATATTGGGATCTACTGGAGGATACCCAATTTCCTTGAGACTTGTTAACTTTGTTTGGGGAAGAATGCACTGACTTGCTGTCTCATTCTCTGGGGAATTTAAGATGCCTGGTTAGGTTCTTTAGCTGAACCTACCTTGGTACCTTGGAGGATAGAACAATTAGACTGCTCAGACAACTCTTTATTGCCCCTGTTTCTAGTGTCACCTGCAATTAATTCTTTGTTTCATATGCAAATATTTATGAGCTAGCAAATTATTGTCAATGCATATATCACAAATTGAACCTTGGACGTTCTTCGCAAAACAAAACAGAAAAAGAAAAACAGTTGGCACGTTTAACTGAAAAGTGTATTTGTATTGATTTTGAATAGCCTGTGAATAGGCGTTTTGTGTACAAGAGGCTGACATCCTAGTAAGAGAAACGTCGCCGAGCAAAAGAGTTTATACAAGTTTTGTACAAAAGAAAATAAAACAGCTGTGTGAAAGATGAATGATCCACTGGGTTTCAACTCTGCTATTGCCTTTATACTCCGTGCGTCTCATCACTTGATGACCTTGGTTGAGGGTGAAGCTGACTGATCGATGCCGTCTTGATGTAGATACCGGATTCTGGATGCAAAGTGATCCAATGAGACATAGTATTACGTTTTTATCCCTAACTTTTGCCTGGGCTGCCCTTTCGGGTTTTCAGTCCACCGGGATACCCATTTTTGCCCAAGCCGCCTTTTCAGGTTTTCGACTTGCCGGGTGTACAGATTTTTCATTTTCATCCCTTCATTTTGCCCGAACCCTTTTGGTTCGATGGGAAGCCCTAATTTTTTCCTAGGCATGTCAGCCTAGCGGGTCTTTTTTTCATGCGTAGTATTTTTTAACTATGTCTGCATTGGCGGGGTGAGGAAGGTCGTCACCATCCATATTGGTTAATATCATTGCTCCTCCTGAGAACACATGTTTAACCACAAATGGCCCTTCGTACGTAGGGGTCCATTTGCCCCTTGGATCACTCTGAGGAAGGATGATTCGCTTGATCACCAGATCCCCGACTTGATATTCCTGTGGTCTGACCTTTTTGTTAAATGCCCTGATCATTCGTTTCTGATACGTCTGACCATGACAGATAGCAGCAAGTCTCTTTTCGTCAATAAGGTTGAGCTGATCAAGTCGTGTCTGGATCCAATCATCTTCATTCAGATTTGCATCCTTCATTATCCGGAGAGAAGGAATTTGTACTTCGATCGGCAAGACTGCCTCCATGCCATAAACTAGAGAGAAAGGAGTTGCCCCGGTTGACGTCCTAGCTGAGGTACGATACCCATGTAGAGCGAACGGTAACATCTCGTGCCAATCTTTATACGTTACTGTCATCTTCTGCACGATCTTCTTGATGTTTTTATTAGCTGCTTCTACAGCCCCATTCATCTTCGGTCTGTAAGGAGAAGAATTGTGGTGCTGTATCTTGAACTGTTCGCAGAGCTCAGCGATCATCTTATTGTTCAGATTGGTACCGTTATCTGTAATAATCCGCTCAGGGACACCGTACCGACAGATCAGGTTGTGCCGAATGAACCGTGCCACCACAGTCTTGGTTACCGTAGCATAGGATGCTGCCTCAACCCACTTCGTAAAATAATCAATCGCCACTAGGATGAAGCGATGTCCATTGGATGCCGTAGGTTTTATCTCGCCGATCATGTCTATGCCCCACATTGCAAACGGCCAAGGCGCAGTCAGAACATTCAAGGGAACCGGAGGAACATGCACCTTGTCTGCGTAGATCTGGCATTTATGGCATGTCCTAGAATGTTGGTAGCAATCAGCTTCCATGGTGGACCAGTAATACCCTGCCCGTAGGATCTTCTTTGCCATGGTATGTCCACTGGAGTGTGTACCAAAGGTCCCTTCATGTAGCTCTTCCATGATTCTTTCTGCTTCGGTTTTATCCACACAACGTAGTAAGGTTGAATCATGGTTTCGCTTGTACAAGATGTTGTTGCTAAGGAAGAATTTGGCTGCGAATCTTCTCAGGAATTTCTTATCATTGACAGAAGCACCTTCAGGGTATTCCTGTGCTTCCAGATATCTCTTCACCTCGTGGTACCAAGGCTTCTCAGTTACCAATTCAGTTTCGAGATCACAACAGTATGCCGGTTCATCCAGTTTCCAGATGATGATCCGGGGAGCTTCATTGTCCCATTTGACTTTGAACATTGAAGACATTGTAGCTAACGCGTCCGCCAACTGATTCTCTTCTCTTGGAAAGTGCTCAAATGTTATCTCTGTGAAGTGGGGGATCAGGGCCAACACACATTCTCTGTAAGGAATCAAGTTTGGATGTTTCGTATCCCACTCTCCTTTGATCTGATTGATCACAAGAGCGGAATCTCCGAAGACACTCAGAAATTTGATCCTCAGGTCGATCGCAGCTTGAAGACCCATGATACACGCTTCATACTCCGCCATGTTGTTGGTACAGTTGAAACACAGCCGGGCGGTGAGTGGAGTATGAGTACCTTGTGGAGATATAATGATGGCGCCAATACCATTTCCCAAAGCGTTGGATGCTCCGTCAAAATGCATAGACCATCGGGATCCTGGTTCAGGTCCTTCATCCGGTCCAGGTATTTCACAGTCAGTTACTATCATAATGCTTTCATCTGGAAACTCGAAGTTCATTGATTGGTAGTCATCCACAGCTTGATGTGCTAAGTGGTCTGCCAATACACTTCCCTTGATGGCTTTTTGGGTCGTGTACTGAATGTCGTATTCCGTCAAGATCATCTGCCATCTTGCAATTCTCCCAGACAGAGCAGGCTTTTCGAATATGTACTTTATAGGATCCATTTTTGAGATCAACAAAGTAGTGTGAGTCAGCATATACTGTCTCAGCCGGCGAGCAGCCCATACCAAAGCGCAGCAAGTTTTCTCAAGCAGTGAGTATCGGGTCTCACAGTCGGTAAACTTTTTGCTAAGGTAATAAATGGCATGCTCTTTTCGGCCAGACTCGTCATGCTGCCCCAGCACACACCCCATTGAATTATCAAGCACTGTCAGGTAAAGTATCAAAGGTCTCCCTTCAACTGGTGGCATAAGGATGGGTGGTTCTTGGAGATATTCTTTGATTCTGTCAAAAGCAGCCCGACATTCATCATTCCAATGTACTACCTGATCTTTCTTCAGCAGCTTGAAGATTGGTTCACAGGTAGCAGTTAAGTGTGAGATGAACCGAGCAATGTAATTCAGACGTCCTAGAAAGCCTCTGACTTCCTTCTCTGTCTTAGGAACTGGCATCTCTTGAATGGCTTTGACCTTAGCAGGGTCCACTTGAATTCCCTTGTCACTTACCACGAAGCCTAGCAACTTTCCCGATCTTACCCCGAAGGTGCACTTATTCGGATTCAACCTCAGCTTGTACAGTTTCAAACGGTCAAACAGTTTCTGTAGATGATCAAGGTGTTCTTCCTCAGTCTGGGACCTAGCGATCATGTCGTCAACATACACTTCTATCTCATGATGGATCATGTCATGAAATAAAGCAACCATGGCACGTTGGTAGGTTGCCCCAGCATTCTTTAGTCCGAAAGGCATGACTTTGTAGCAGAAGGTGCCCCACTGAGTAACAAATGTAGTCTTTTCCATGTCTTCCGGAGCCATCTTGATCTGATTGTAACCTGAAAAACCATCCATGAAAGAGAACACTTTATGCTGAGCTGTATTATCAACAAGGACATCAATGTGGGGTAGAGGGAAGTCATCCTTGGGGCTGGCCCTGTTCAGATCCCTGTAATCGACACACATCCTGACCTTGCCGTCCTTCTTAGGTACCGGCACCACATTAGCAACCCACTGAGGGTAAGAAGTCACTGCAAGAAACCCGGCATCAAACTGCTTCATAACCCCGGCTTTAATCTTCTCAGACATCTCTGGACGCATACGGCGGACCTTTTGCTTAACCGGAGGGCAATCTTCTTTAGTTGGTAAGTGATGGACCACAATGTCGGTATCTAATCCGGGCATATCTTCGTAGGACCAGGCAAAGATTTCTTTATAGTCATGCAGCATCTGAGTCAACCGTTGCTTCACGCTGAGTTCTAGGTTAGCACCAATCTTCACCTCTTTCTTGTCTTCCTCAGTACCCAAGTTTATTATTTCCACTGGCTCTTCATGGGGTTGAATTGCCCTCTCTTCCTGTTGTAACAGTCTTGCAAGTTCACCAGGCACTTCGCAATCATCTTCACCTTCGTCTTCGGCTAAGTTGATCGGATTTTCGAAGTCATAACTGGCAGTAGCAGAGTCGTTACCAGTGAGATCCAGAATGGATTGAAACCTGTATGAGTGAGTGTGTGTGTAAATACAGCTGTTTTGCAATATGTAAAAAAAGGAAAGAAAAGGAGCGCAAAATTTGAATTGTGAAAAACGTCCAATGCTTTTATTCATGATATATGACAGTGACAAACAAAAGCCCTCACAAATAAAACCACGGTGCCCCGGGTAAGACACCGGGCCATATAGTCTCAAATTATTGTTTATTACAAATCAAAAACAAAGAAATTCATTACTGGGGAACAAAAGTTATGGGTGTAAAATCTTTAGCATTCCAATTGGTCAATCCACCGTCGGTCGTCGGGTAGATCCAGCTATCGAACTCTGACTCTTCCATTTCATCTTCCTCTCCAATAGCATTCACTTCTGAGTGGGTGATGAACACAGGAGGTCTTCCGATTCTCGCCTTGCGCACTGCTTTCTGAGCTTCTGTGGTGAAACCCAGCCCAAACTTGTTAGTCTTAGGAGTAAGATCAGGGAGCTTGCCCCAGTTTGCACATTCACCTCTTTCGATCACAGCCCGGGCGTCCTTTAAGGAGGCCATCTTCATAGGAGAAACCTCTTCATCTGCTTCTGCTGCTGCCAAGGTTTGTGGTACTTCCTCAAAATGTTGAAAGGGGGTTTCAATGAACTCCCCATCCATTTCTACGTATCTGAAGGAGTTGAGGTGGCTGACCATGTACTCCTCTTCCCCTTGCACTGTTACGATCTTCCCCCTGACCGGGTACTTGAGCTTCTGATGCAATGTGGAGGTCACAGCTCCAGCCTTGTGGATCCACGGGCGACCCAGCAAACAAGAATAGGACGGATGGATGTCCATCACATAGAATTTTGAATCAAATACCTGTGACCCAACCCTGATTGGGATGTCCACCTCACCATGCACCATTCTTTTGGACCCGTCAAAGGCCCGGACAACAATGTGAGTTGGTTTGAGCTCTAGACCCTCACAATCCAGCCTATCCAGAGCCTTCTTGGGCAGCACGTTTAATGAAGAACCTGTGTCAACCAGCACATGAGCAAGAGTAGTGCCCCTGCATTCAATGGAGACATGCAGGGCATCATTATGGTTCTTCCCCTTTGCTGTCAGATCGGCATCAGAGAAACCCAGGCCATTATCAGCGGTTAAGTTGGCCACACAGTCGGTGAACTGGTCAGCAGACGTCTCTTGGGGTACGTGGGCTGTCTTTAAGAAAGCAATCAGAGCCTTTGCATGGGCCTCTGAACACAGCAGCAGTGACAACATGGAGATTTTAGAGGGGGTGTGCCCCAGCTGTTCTACAACGTTGAAATCACTTTTCTTTATTATCTTGAGGATTTCTTCCATTTCCTGCTTGGAAGCCTCAACAATGGTCTTTGGTGCCTCCGTCCTGGCAGGCATATCAGCAGCAATTCCCTTGCCCCGAGTATCAGATGACTCAGTAGCAGGGGTGGATACTTGGTCAGGGGGAGAAACAGGCACCCTGGCAGGTGTGAAGATCAAAGGCCTATGAATTACCGGAGGAGCAATGTCTGGCGAGAACAGTCTTCCACTACGAGTGACCTTAGCAGGCCCGGTGATGTTGGAGACACCAGTATCAATGTTGAACTCTTGTTTCACACCCAGAACATAAACATCCGCCCCATAGTGCCATGGGACAGCCTTATCAGATTTGTAGGGTATAGGCCCCGGAACAGTAATGGTGACGGGAGCACTCTTGTGAACTGGCAAAATTTGGACAGGCTTCTTTGAAGGAGCCTCGGAATGGTTGTTGAAGATGGTAACGATCGACACTTCTTCAACAGGAGCAGCAGGAACAACAGTCTTTCTGAACAAAATCTCTCTACTATCTATCAGGTTTTGGACGCCTGACTTCAGCAGAGAACAACC
Source organism: Vicia faba (assembly GCA_948472305.1). NCBI lineage: Eukaryota > Viridiplantae > Streptophyta > Magnoliopsida > Fabales > Fabaceae > Vicia > Vicia faba. The sequence goes on along the minus strand of OX451736.1, from coordinate 1,678,496,612 downwards.
AGCAGGGGAAGCAACACATAGAGGGCAACCTTCGCTACATCCCGGAAATAAACCGGCTAGCAACAGATTCCTCTTGACCATCAGCAACGGAGTAGCAACATCATCCACCGAAGCTACATACAAATCCTCCTCAACAGCATTCACTCCATGCTGGGGCATGGGAGCAGTTACAACATTCGGCCTCTCGGGCGCCTCAAACTGTATTTCCTTTGCATCAATGAGGTCTTGAACCTTATTCTTTAGGGCCCAACAGTCATCTGTGTTATGCCCCGGGCTATCAGAGTGATAAGCACAGCGAGCATTTGGATTGAACTTGGGGGATGCGGTATTGGGAAACTTTGGAGCCTCCCTGACAGTCACTAAATTGGTGGATAGCAACTGTGGCAGGATCTGTGATAAGGTCATGCTTAACCGGGTATACTCTCTCCGGGGTCTTTCAAACTTTTGAGGATTAGTTGGCCGAGGAGCGGCAGCAGGTTTGGCAATCATTACCGCACTGACAGATTGGCGGTGTTCAGGTCGCTCTGTTCTCCGGGAGCTATATACAGCACTAGCCTCCTTTTTGAAGGGTTTCTTTTCAGTACTGGAGGAGACAATTTTCTGTATCTTCCCCGATTTTATACCGGCCTCGATCCTTTCACCAGTTAGGATCAGATCAGTAAACCCAGCAGAGGAATTACCAATGAGATGATTGAAAAATGGACCAGATAGGGTCCCCAAAAACATATCTACCAGCTCCCGATCCGTCAATGGTGGCTGCACCCTGCCAGCCAGGTCTCTCCATTTCTGGGCGTACTCCTTAAAACCTTCACCCGACCCTAGCGACATACCCTGGAGCTGGGTACGCGTAGGAGCGAGGTCGGCATTATACTGATACTGCTTGTAAAAAGCAGTGGCCAGATCCTCCCAGTTACGAATGCTGATTCCATCCAGCTGATAGAACCAATCGAGGTGAGTCCCTGAAAGACTCTCCTGGAAGAAGTGGATCCAAAGGTTCTTGTCTGCTGTGTAAGGCTGGATCTTCCTTACAAAAGAACGGAGGTGCATCTTGGGACAGGAAGCCCCATCATACTTCACGAAGGCAGGTGTTTTGAACTTGTGTGGGATCACCACTCCAGTAGATAACCCCAAGTCTCCGAAATCCAATCCAGGCACTCGCTGAACTTCCATAGCCTTTAATCTGTCTTCCAGCTGTTTGTACCGGTCTTCAGCAGGAGGGTACTGTTCGTCGTTGAAGTCTGTTTCAGTATCAGAGCCCACAGGAGTAGGGACCTCCCTTTCTTGGTGACTACCTTCCTCCACAGATGGAGGAGTCCTTTCAGCTTCAACCAAAGTGTTCCCGAGTCTGCGCCCAGTGTTAAATAGCACAGTCCTCCTCTTCTTCTTAGTCTTCTTCAGAAGCATGGTCTTCAACTCTTGTTGACCCTGAGCCAAGCCCTTGATCAGCTCCTGAAATTGGGCGTTCTGCGCCTGAAATTGGACGTTCTGCGCCTGAAGAGCCTTGATAGATGCCTCGGTTGATGATTCAGGGTTCATGATGCTGAAATAAACAGCGAAGAACAGTAAACAACCTGAAAAGAAGAGTACCTATGATGCACATGATGAATGATATGTGTTTATGCAATGTATTCAAGAGTTCGAAAATTCAAATTTGTTGTAGACCAAAAGGAACACACATTATTATTAAGAAAATCATTGTTTAATACATCAAAGCCTCATGGGCAAAAGTACAAAAAGATCAAATCAATCCCAAAATATGTTGCGCATCTTCTTTGGAGCTATGTAAGTGTTGAGGTTCCTTTCCTCATGCAACAGGCGGGTGAGCTCCAAGACCTTCTTTTCACTGGCATGCAAACTAGTCTCAAGAGAATTCCGCTCTTCCTTAAGCTGGATCCAGCTCTTCTGCATCTCTTCCCAGGATGTGGGCATATCAGGGTGCTGAATAACGTGAGACACCTCTCCTTCCAAGGCAGGCTCTTTGATTACTGGAAGCATGTGAGGATAAGGCATTACCAATTTCTGAGAGCGGGCTCGTACCCACTTGAGGTAAGGATCCAAAGGGATGGAGTTCCTGTGCCCCAGTGTCTTGCTGTCTATCCTACTAGGCATCCTCCAAGCTCTGATAAATCTCTGGCGAAGTCCTTGAGTATCGTTGTCGAAGTCAAAAACTATGTCAGGAATCAACATGTCATGAGGACCATCCCTCCGAGCATAACCAAATTGTCTCCAAGCCAGGCATGGACTATAAGTAATACCCCCTCTGATTCCAAGTAAAGGAACATTAGGATACTCCCCGCAACGATCAATGATAGTGACATCTTCCCTGGACCTAGGGCACCAATGTATATCTGCATGTGTAAGAGTCATCAACCGTTGTGACCATCTCAAACCCCGCTCGTTCTTCAGGACTGATTGTGGAAGGTGCGAAATAAACCACTTTCCCAGGAGAGGAGTGCAACACATAAGGACACCTCTTTTTCTCATGGTTCGAGTGTAACATGAGTGAAGGAGGTCCCCCAGCAACGTAGGTATGGGATTCCTGGACATAAAGATCTGGACAGCATTGATATCAACGAGCTGGTCTGGGTTAGGGAACAACACCAAACCATAAACAAGGAGGGCCACAACCTCTTCAAAAGCTTGTAAGTCAAGGGAGTTCCAACATTCATAGGCCTTTTCAAACAGAAATCTGGCTAAGAATCCTTTGATACCACTTCTGACTTCCCAATGTCCCTTGAGGTCAGATGACTGTAGGTGCAAGGCTTTAGCAATCTCTTCCAGCTTCGGTTCCTTTTCTGTACCATTGAAGGGTAGCTGATCAAGGATAGGGATCTTCAGGAGTCGGGAGAACTCCTCCAATGTAGGTACCAACTGATAGTCCAAGAAGGTGAAACAGTGATGCAGAGGGTCAAAGAACTGGAACAGGACCTTTATCATATCTTCCTCAATGTTGGTGTTGACCAAGCTGATGAGGCTTCCATGCCTTTCACTGAATGAAGAGTTCTCAGGAATCCTGGATATAAGCTCCTTAAGCTGAGGAGGTACCCTTACAAGACTGATTTGAATTGTCTTTCTACGAACAATTTCCATGTCCTACAAAACAAGAACAAAGATGAAAATTCGAACCCCTGAAATGGTTAGTCAATGCATATGATGCTGGATGATGTCATGATGCTATGATTAAACACACCAGATATGTACAAAGACAAACATGTAAGGCACACAAGGCACACAAGACAGGCCCTTAAGGTTTAAGTCCAGCATGGGGTCTGGGTAGTACCCTCTTGAAGTTGGTGGGTTCAACCTGTCCTAATCAAAGTAACCGGGTTCTAAGGTTCCCAATATCACGGGATTGCTTTCATTGTTCATCGTTTCGATTTAGCCACTGAACTGGCGACCGAAATATTCCAGGAAAGCAACCCTCAATTGAGTGTAGTATCGAGTATCAACCAACCTCGGACTGCACCAAAGTCAGTTATCTCACTACCCTAAAGAGGCCAAGATAGTTCAATTAAGGTTCCTAAGGTCCGTTGATGCTTCATGACACCACATGGAGGCCCCATACTCTCCTTGACTGAACTCAAGGGTTACCGGTACACACCAAAGTGCCACATCAACGTAGCAGACTGTTTCAACCATGTCGGTATACCCCGCACAGTTTCCTCACAGCCTTGTTGCTACTTTCTAAGAAAGGTATCCCCCAGATCCGGGTTAGGATCTATAGAACTCCCAAGCAACCCACAATTTTAAAGCACACAAGGAAAACAATTGAAAACACAGTTATGAACTAGCCCTAAGGTACACCTCACTTTAAGTTTATCCCCAGCAGAGTCGCCAGTTCTGTGATCGGTGGATCTGGAACGGACTGTTTAACGCTGGTTCGCGAAATGTCGCGGAAGCAAGAGTCGCCACCGTCTTTTATTTTCTCCAAATGGAAAGGACAAAAGCACAGAAAAATTCCTTTAAAGAGATTGCTCTCGGTTCGGGAGGTAGGTTATAGAAAGGGAAGGTGTTAGCACCCTTTCTATCCATGGTTATCCATGGGCTCTTAGATACTTGCTCAATGTGTTTTCAAAAATGTTTGTTTGCTTTTCAATGTGGGTTTCAAAAAGATTCTTTGAAAAGTTTCAGTTCAACTCGTACGTCAGAGTGTTTGAAAAGTTTGCTTTGAAAGCTTTTGAAAATGTGTTGGTGTGAAAAGATTTTGATTTGTTTGAAATTAGAGCAAGTATCCTTGAGAACCTACCTACCCTAAGGAATTCGTCTGTGTAAATGGCCTTTAAAGTAGTGCCATCCCACCATTGAGAGGTAGGTAGCACCACTGTTGGAGGTGTTCGGGTCAATTCGAGTTTTAGGGACATGGTGATCACCGGAGCAATGGGAAGACACCTTAGAAGCTACCCTCATGCCAGGTTCCCGGATCATGAGGACTTACTAAGACATCCTCTACTCGACGATCACCTTTCGAAAGGCAACAGTGAGGCGTACCCTAGGGGTGGTGTGTGCGATTCGTGTGTCATGTTTCAATTATTTTATCTTGTCATGTTTGTTGCGATCTACGCTTGATTTTATTTTTAAGGCCATACATTCTTTCATGCTTTTTGTTAACAGTTATATATTTGCGAGAAAATAAATCTAAACTATTACAAATGGCGCGGGTCCACATCGCCAAAATAAACCGAACCCGATTTGACTGAAAGTAAAGAAGCAATAAAATAAAAGTGCGAGAAATAAAGTTATAAGGCTTTGGGACATGTACATAATTATAATAAATGACATAAAATAAATGCGCAAATTAAATACATTATGAACATGGGCGTTGGACCCTTTTGCAATAAATTAAAATTAATGAAGAATTAAAATTAAAATTAAATGTTTTGGTATTTTTGTGTTTTTTAAGATTTAAAAGAAAAAGAATTAATGAAAACAAAAAAATTGGATGTAAATCCTAATTCTAATGTTTTTTAAGTTATTAAGAAAAAGATTGAATTTTTAACCTAATTTAAATCTAAGTTATTTATATACATTTAATTATAAAAAATAAAATAAATAAATAAATAATAATATTATGGAAAAAAAAAAAGGAAAAATTATAAGGAGTGGAAATTATTAATTAACCTAATTCTAATTTTTTGGATTTTTATTTATTAAAAGAAATAAAGTTAAAACCTATTTTACTAAATTTATTTACATGTTAATTATTTACAAGAAAATAAATAAAATAAATATTTTTTATGTTTTTTTTATCCTTTTTCTGATTTTGTGTGATGTTTTTATATTTTGTAAAGAAAACAATTAATTAATTAAAACAATGAAAATAAATAACCTAATAATTAAACAAAACAAAAAAATAATGAAAAGAAAAGCAAACCAGGGGGGGTAGCCCCAAATTGTGAGGTGTTGATCCAAGAACATTGGCCCATTAAGCCTGAGGTTTGTTGACCTTTTCAATTCGTGTGTGATGCGTTGACTGGCACTTATTGTGTTCTTCAATCTATAACCCTTGATCTGGATGCTTTGGGCACGTGGATGGTGATTTCTGGGCGTGCATGAAGATCTTGCAATGGGAGTGCTGCATAGGAATTAGTATTGAAAAATAATATGAGATTTTACACAGACCTGGGACTCGAACCCAGGTCTTGGACAATGCAAAGGAATCCACTTGCCAGCTGAGCTACTTAATTTCAATTAATATAATATGGTTAATAAATAACAAAAATCAAAACCAATGCGTAGTGGAGGGAACGCGCGAAATTTCAAATGAACGTATCATTGGCTGCCACGGCTTCTTCTTCCTCGCGTACCTGAAACATAAAACACAACAGCAACGGTTTTAACGCGTTGCTTTAAGCATGCTATGGGAAAATAGCGAATAGGGCTATGGTGGTCATAAATTCATCGCGAATGGTGGGTCTTCTTCGTCTCTCTGCACTGAGTTAGATGACCATGGTTTTGAGGCCTAATTTTGCCTATTTTTGAAAGCCCCAATTTTGAGCTTCGTAACCCTAGAAAAACAACAATGGCGAAATTGCATACACAGCCTAATAATCAAATTAATGGCATGGGTTAGCTTCAGAACATCATGAGGAATAAGAATCTATGCACAAATTTTACAAAGAATGCTTATAACATGATATTCGATTATGAGATTTTTCTTGTACAGTTTGAATCCAATATACCAGTTCTTCGCGTTTGGGTTGTTGTTTGTGATTGGGATGTGTTCAGAAATGGTCAAGGAAACTTTTAGAATCAATCTTATGACTTGAAATTACCTAGAACCTTGATTTCAGAATTGAGTTATATGGCTAATTTTTCAAGTTGTCAATAAGCTTTTGAGCGAGCCTTTTGCTGTGTTGTGGTTAGGGTTTGACTTAGTGCTTATGATGGAAGAGAATTAGCTTGTTAGTTGGCCTTAATTCATGCTCATGAAAGAACTAGTCCTAGGGTTTTCACCATTAACCAATTTTCCTTCTTTTAAGCCAAGACCAAGACTTAGTGTGCAATTTAACCCTAGCCTGAGTTTTTGAGTTGGCCCATGATATATGGAAGTTGTCCAAATTCAAATGACACTATTCCATTGGTTTTTGAATTTTATTTGAATCTTTAAAGATTTAAAATGAATTAAATTATCAAAAATTAAATAAAATAGAAAAATCAATATTTGGTCTTGAAATTAATCATGGGACACGTGTGTGGCATGACAAGGATGAATCAAGTGGAAGAAAGTGGGCCCTTTTGTCAAAAATTGGAGTTTCAAGGATAGTTGACTTTTGCCATTTCACAAAAATTTCCCAACTTCTACAAGGCATAACTTGCTCAATTGTTAAGCTTTTCACATGTTCTTGGACATTTTGGAAAGGACTTTGAGTCCTTTAACCAATGCCTTTGGTCCCATGTCATTTGGATTTTCCAATCTCAAGTTATGGCCTTTGACTTAAAGTCCCTTTTTGTTGACTTTTGAAAATGACCTATAATGTTGAAATTGATAACTTTTTGTGAGAGCATTTCTTGGACTTGAAGTATGAAGATGAGTTGTAGGAAATGTCTTTCTCTTCAAAATGAGCTTTGGATGGAATTTTTCTGATAATCCATGTGAAAGTTATGCCCTGGTCAATTTTAGTTGACTTTTTCAGCTGTCCAAATATAGCAAGTTTTGCATCTTTGATGATTTCTGAGCCAAATTTTGAGAATCATGATCAAGCATTGATCAAATGATGTTTGTGGCTTCAAAATGATATGTTGACCAAAAATTTGAACTTTTGACTGTCAAATGACCATTTTGCCCCTACAGTTGACTGTAGTGCAATCTAGGGTTTTGACTGTGCAATTTTGAGCTGAATGCCTTGAAACTTGATATGAGGATGCTTGACCATGTTTGTAAGCATATGAGACTTGATTGGGCCTTTGAACACTTCCTTTTCTTGATCAGACTCAAAACCCTAATTTTGACTGTTTAGGAGGCCCTTGCACTGTGCAACCCTTGGGGAATTTTGTGACTTGGCTTGGCAATTTCTTGAAGAATATGGGAGGGCAAATTTTGGGGTACAACACTTCCAGAAGTACTTTTACGCTCTACTCTGTCTCCAGCAAAGTCAGCATCACAATACCCTACTAAGCTGTAATCACTAGATTTTCTATAAAATAAACCCAGATTAGTAGTACCTTTCAGATACTTGAAAATTCGCTTAATAGCTGTTAAGTGAGATTCTCTAGGATCTGATTGGAATCTTGCACAAATGCATACACTGAATAAAATATCAGGCCTTGAAGCCGTTAGATAAAGAAGAGAACCAATCATACCTCTGTAGACCTTCTGTTCTACCTTTTTGCTTACCTCTTCTCTTTCCAGAATGCACGTGGGATGCATTGGAATCTTTGATGACTTACATTCTGAGAGATCAAATTTCTTCAGAAGTTCTCTGACATATTTGCTCTGATGAATGTAAGTTCCCTCTGGAGTTTGATTGATCTGAATTCCCAGAAAGAATTTCAGTTCCCCCATGAGGCTCATCTCAAATTCTGCCTGCATACACTTAGCAAATTTTCTTCCAAGAGAAGGATTAGTAGATCCAAATATAATATCGTCAACATAAATCTGACACACTAATATGTCATTCTTAACTGTCTTACAGAATAAGCTTGTGACCACTTTCCCTCTGGTGAATTCTTTTTCTAACAGAAAGTTACTTAGTCTTTCATACCAAGCTCTGGGAGCTTGTTTCAGACCATACAGTGACTTCTTTAGTTTGAAAACATATTCTGGATTTTTTGTACTTTCAAAACCAGGGGGTTGGTGTACATAAACCTCTTCTTCTATATATCCATTTAAGAATGCACTCTTGACATCCATCTGATATAGAGTGATGCCTTTATTAACAGCAAAAGAAATTAAAAGTTTGATAGATTCTAATCTGGCGACTGGAGCAAAGGTTTCTGTATAGTCTATCCCCTCTTGCTGACAATAACCTTGTGCTACCAATCGTGCCTTGTTTCTGATGACTTCACCTTGTTCATTCAGTTTGTTTCTGAACACCCATTTTGTTCCAATGACGTTGAATCCTTTTGGTCTGGGAACTAGATCCCACACGTCACTTCTGGTGAATTGATTCAGCTCTTCTTGCATTGCTAGAATCCAGTCGTTGTCCAGAAGTGCTTCATCAATTGAAGAAGGTTCAATCAGAGAAACAAGTCCCATGAGGGATTCTTCAGAGTTTATGAAGCTGGCTCTTGTTCTGATTGGATCTTCCTTTCTTCCTAAGATTGTTTCTTCTGGGTGATCCATGCTGCTTCTGGGTAGTCTTTTCTGAGGTTGATCAACAGATGTTGCTGGATTGCTCGCAATGCCTCTTTTTGATGTTGAAGGAGTGTCTTTGTTGAGAGCTTCTGATGACTTGTCTTCAAAACCTGTGAATTCAACTTCCATACCTGCAAAGACTTCATTCTGCTTTGACTTTTCAGAGTCAAGCTTATCATCAAAACGAACACTGATTGATTCTTCCACAATCTGTGTTTCTGTATTGTATACTCTGTACCCTCTGGAGCGTTCAGAGTATCCTAACATAATACACTTCTGTGCTTTAGAGTCAAACTTGTTCAAATATTTTTTTGTGTTTAACATAAAACAAGTACATCCAAATGGATGAAAATATGAAAAGTTGGGCTTTCTGTTCTTCCACAATTCATATGGAGTCTTTTCCAGAATAGGTCTTATGGAAATTCTATTCTGAATGTAGCACGCTGTGTTTATTGCCTCTGCCCAGAAGATCTTAGCAACGTTTGTCTCATTGATCATGGTTCTGGCCATTTCTTGCAATGTTCTGTTCTTTCATTCTACAACTCCATTTTGCTGGGGAGTTCTAGGACAAGAGAAATCATGCAGAATGCCTCTGTCATTAAAGAATGACTCAAAATCTTTGTTTTCAAATTCTCCACCATGATCACTTCTGACTTTAACGATTCTAAGATCCTTTTCATTCTGAACTTGGTTACAGAAGGTGACAAACACAGAGTGTGACTCGTCCTTGTGTCTTAAGAACTTTACCCATGTCCATCTGCTATAGTCATCTACGATTACTAACCCATACTTCTTGCCACTGACTGAAGCAGTTTTAACTAGTCCAAATAAGTCAATATGCAGAAGTTCTAATGGCTTAGAGGTGGAAACAACGTTTTTAGATTTGAAAGCAGGTTTTGCAAACTTGCCTTTCTGACATGCTTCACACAGAGCATCTGAATTGAACTTTAGATTAGGAAGTCCTCTGACCAGATTGAGTTTGTTTATTTGAGATATTCTTCTCATACTAACATGCCCCAATCTTCTGTGCCAGACCCATTGATCGTTGTTAACAGACAGAAGACACTTTACATTCTGACTTTTCAGTTCAGAAAGTTTGATTTTATAAATGTTTTTTTTCCTCTTTCCATTAAATAGGATAGTCCCATCTTTCTGACTAACAGCTTTACATGATTTTTGATTAAAGATTATATCATAACCGTTATCACTTAATTGACTTATGGATAACAGATTATGCATTAATCCATCTACTAATAGAACATTATTTATAGAGGGAAGATTTCCATTACCTACTGTTCCAGAGCCAATGATCTTTCCCCTCTGATTGCCTCCAAAGCCTACGTGGCCTCCAGGCTTAAGTTCCAGGCTTTGGAACATATGCCTTCTTCCCTTCATGTGTCGTGAGCAGCCAGAGTCCAAGTACCATGACTGGTGTTTCTGATTTGCTGCTAAAGATATCTGTAACATGTATTATTTTATCCTTAGGTACCCATATTTTCTTGGGTCCTGATTTGTTAGCTTTACCAAAACTCTGGTTGAATTTTGGTTTCACAGAATAATTACTACTAGTATATTTAATGTCATGTGTGTGACCATACACAAAGTGTGAATTCAGAGGAGTGCGTTTAATAATTAGATCCATGGAATTCTTTGGTGTAGGTACCTTACCTTGGTATCCTATTCCCTTTATGCCGTTTCTGCTAACTCCATAGATCATTGAAGCCATTTTGCTTCTATCTATGCTTTTAGTAAGGAACTTCTGAAAGTTGTGATCATACTCCTTGATGATCTCATCAGCGTTGCTGGGAGTTTTAGAAATTGTTTCCTTCTGAGAGTTTTGTAAAAGATTTTCTAATTTTGAAATTTTATTTTTCAACTCAGAATTTTCCAATTTAAGACTCTTAGTTTTATCAGAGTCAGAATCAAGGTTCCTTTTCAGGTTTCTGAATTTAACTCTGATCTGCTGATATCTTTCCAGAATTTCGTTAAGGCTTTCAGCAAGTTCAGCCTTAGTAAAATTAATTGCAAAGTCAGGGAATACCTCTTCGGTGTCTGAATCAGAGTCTGATTCAGAAGCTTCACTGTCTTCTGATATGTTCGCCATGAGAGCTATGTTTGCTCTCTCATCATCTGATTCTGAGTCAGCTTCAGACGAGTCAGAGTCATCCCATGTAGCCATGAGACTCTTCTTCTTTTCCCTTCCAAACTTCTTTTTGGGCTTTTCCCTCTGAAGCTTTGGATAATCACTCTTGTAGTGTCCTTGCTCGTTGCATTCATAGCAGATGATGTCCTTGGTGTTTGGCTTTCTGCTTCCTGAAGAGCCTTCAGATCTTCTGTATCCAGAGGAGGAGTCTAACCTTCTGTATCTGGAGGAGGACTCATTCTGATCGGATCTTCTGGTATTCCTGAACTTTCTTTGCCTCTGCTTCCATAGTTGGTTCACTCTTCTGGAGAGGAGGGAAAGTTCGTCTTCTTCTGATGAGGACCCATCAGAGGTTTCTTCAACAGCCTGCAAAACTTTGGAGTCAGATTTTCTGTTAGATTTTAAAGCTAAAGGCTTACCTTGCTTCTGAGGTTCATCAGCTTCTAGCTCTATCTCATGACTTCTGAGGGAGCTGATAAGTTCCTCCAGAGAGATTTTGTTGAGATCTTTAGCTAGCTTCAGCGCTATAACCATTGGTCTCCACTGTTTTGGCAAGCTTCTGATGATCTTCTTGACATGATCAGCAGTAGAATACCCTTTGTCCAGAACTTTGAGACCAGCCACCAGAATTTGAAATCTCGAGAACATCGTTTCAATTGATTCACTTTCTTCCATTTTGAATGCCTCATACTTCTGAATGAGCGCAAGAGCTTTAGTTTCTTTGACCTGAATGTTGCCTTCATGCGTCATTTTGAGAGAGTCAAACATACTCTTTGCAGTGTCTCTGTTAGATATCTTTTCATATTCAGCGTAAGAGATGGCGCTGAGAAGAATAGTTCTGACCTTGTGGTGATTTTTGAAGTCACGCTTTGGTTGATCAGACATTGCCTTCCTGTCAATCTTCTGACCACTTGCATTCACTGGGTGCGTATATCCATCTGTCACCATGTCCCACAGATCAGCATCATGTTCCAGAAAGAAGCTTTCAATTCTGTCTTTCCAGTAATCAAAATTCTCTCCATCAAAGACTGGAGGTTTTCCGCTGAATCTGTCTCTATCTTCATTGTTGTCATTGCTGGTGTGTTGATATGTTCCTGCCATTGTATTTTTCTGAAGCTGGATCTTGTACTAACACAGTTAAGTGTTTTAGCTCAGAACCAGGCGCTCTGATACCAATTGAAGAAGTGAAAAACACAAGAAGGGGGGTTGAATTGTAAAACTTGAAATCAAATGCAGACAACACGATATTTTTATCCTGGTTCGTTTGATCTCAAACTACTCCAGTCCACCCGTCAAGGTGATTTCGCCTCTCTCCAACGAGGTCTTAATCCACTATATTCAACTGAATATTACAACTGCTTTAACAACTGCTAAAGCCTTCTTGAGTCTAAACCACAGACCGGTTTCTCAAGGAAATTCTTTCTACAGATAAATGAATACTATGTGTTGAATGTTTTCTACAAAAACTTTATATCACAACTGTGATAATACACAAATTAAGCTTATGTGAAACTAGGATGCTATAACTATAGAGTAAGAAATTCGATAGATATAGCAAGCTGTATGAGTGAGGATGAAGATGATTTTCTTTAGGCGTGTGAAGAGTTATAGAGCATTAGCCAATTCATTTCTCACTGACTTGTTTATATAGCCTTGGAAAAGATACGTTGTAGTCAATTATTCCATTTCAATGCACATTACGTTCTTTCCATATTAAGAAGATCTTTGTCTTTGGAATACAACCGTTGGTAATAAAGTGTCTTGAATGCACAGTACCATTTTCAATTAAGCGTGTTATTGGCTTTGGCTTATTCTGACGCTTCTAGGTGCTGATGATATTGTTTTGGTCTTGATCAGAGTTTAGAGTATGTTAAGCGCAAATCTGTTCATCAAGCTTCAGCGTAAGCACATGCTTTGATCTTCTGATGCTGGCATATGATATTTCATCTTCTGATGCTGACATATGATATTTCATCTTCTGATGCTGATGTTGACATTCTTATGATGATATCCATTAGAGTTTCTGTAAATGCACAATATAATTTTTAGGTAGCATATATGTCTCATATGAATTATACAATTTATTTAATCAAGCATTTTGTTATCATCAAAACATTAACTTAGGGTAGTAGATTCAAACTTTGTTCTAACACATCTCATTACTTTGCTACTGGTTGAAGGTAGATCAGATTGATTAGTGTTGTCTGAGCTTGATAGTCGATACCGGAGTCCGATTGCAAGGTGATCCAATGAGACATAGTGTTACGCTTTTGTCCCTAATTTTTTCCTGGACCGCCCTTTCTGGTTTTCAGTCCACCGGGATACCCTTTTTTGCCCAAGCCGCCTTTTCAGGTTTTAGAGTTGCCGGGTGTACAGATTTTTTTATTTTCACCCCTAATTTTTGCCCGAACCCTTTTGGTTCGCCGGGAAGCCCTTATTTTTTCCTAGGCCAGTCAACCTAGTGGGTCTTTGATTATGCGTAGTATCTTTTCACTATGTCTGCATTAACGGGGTGAGGAAGGTCGTCACCATCCATGGTGGTTAGAATCATAGCTCCTCCTGAGAAAATTTTCTTAACCACAAATGGCCCTTCGTAAGTAGGGGTCCATTTGCCCCTGGGTTCACCTTGAGGTAGGATAATGTGCTTGATTACCAGATCCCCAACTTGATACTCTTGTCGCCTGACTTTCTTGTTAAATGCCTTGATCATCCGTTTTTGGTACGTCTGACCATGACAAATAGCAGTAAGTCTCTTTTCGTCGATTAGGTTCAATTGATCAAGTCGGGTCTGAATCCATTCATCTTCGCCCAAACCTGCATCCTTCATGATTCGAAGAAAGGGTATCTGAACTTGAATAGGCAAGACTGCCTCCATGTCATATACCAAGGAATAGGGTGTTGCCCTTGTTGACGTCTGTGCTGAGGTACGGTACCCATGAAGAGCAAACGGTAACATCTCGTGCCAGTCTTTATATGTCATTGTCATCTTCTGCACAATCTTCTTAATGTTCTTATTAGCTGCTTCGACAGCCCCATTCATCTTCGGCCGGTAGGGAGAAGAGTTGTCATGCTGTATCTTGAATTGCTCGCAGAGCTCAGTGATAATTTTGTTGTTGAGATTGGTACCATTGTCTGTAATGATCCTCTCTGGTACACCATACCGACAGATCAGGTTGTGCCGAATGAACCGTGCCACGACATTCTTGGTTACAGTAGCAAAGGAAGCTGCTTCAACCCACTTCGTAAAGTAATCAATAGATACCAGGATGAAACGATGCCCGTTGGACGTTGTAGGTCTGATCTCGCCGATCATATCAATGCCCCACATTGCAAAAGGCCAAGGTGTCGTTAAGATGTTCAGAGGAACTGGAGGTATGTGCACCTTATCAGCATAGACTTGGCACTTGTGACATGTCCGAGAATGCTGATGACAGTCGGCTTCCATTATGGACCAATAATATCCTGCCCGTAGGATCTTCTTTTCCATGGTGTGTCCACTGGAATGAGTTCCGAAAGTACCTTCGTGTAACTCCGTCATGATCCTTTCTGCTTCATTCTTATCCACACAACACAATAAGGTCGAATCATGGTTACGCTTGTAAAGGATGTCATTGCTGATGAAGAACTTCGCCGCGAACCTCCTCAGAAACTTCTTATCATTAACAGATGCAACCCCGGGGTACTCCCGAGCTTCAAGATACCTCTTCACTTCATGATACCAGGGCTTTTCTGTTACCTCTTCAGTCTCAAGATCACAACAATGTTCCGGTTCGTCCAACCTTTCAATGATGATTCGGGGAGCTTCGTTGTCCCAATTGACTTTGAACATAGAAGACATCGTAGCCAGCGCGTCCGCCAACTGATTCTCCTCTCTAGGGAAGTGTTCAAAGGTTATCTCTTCGAAATGGGGAAGCAACGTCAATATATACTCCTTGTAAGAAATAAGATTTGGGTGTTTCGTATCCCACTCGCCTTTGATCTGACTGATCACGAGAGCAGAATCTCTGAAGACACTTAGAAACTTAATCCTTAGGTCAATTGCTGCTCGAAGACCCATGATGCATGCCTCATACTCCGCCATGTTGTTGGTGCAGTTGAAACATAGTCGGGCGGTAAATGGAGTATGAGAGCCTTTAGGAGATATAATCACAGCGCCAATGCCATTAACCAAAGCGTTCGAAGCTCCATCAAAGTACATAGACCATCGAGATCCTTCCTCAGGTCCTTCATCTGGTCCAGGTGTCTCACAATCCATTATCAACAGGATATTCTTGTCCGGAAATTCAAAGTTCATAGACTGATAATCATCCACTGCCTGATGTGCCAAATGGTCTGCCAATACACTTCCCTTGATTTCCTTTTGAGTCGTGTACTGGATGTCATACTCAGTCAAGATCATCTGCCATCTTGCTATTCTTCTGGATAAGGCAGGCTTCTCGAAGATATACTTGATTGGATCCATCTTTGATATCAACAGAGTAGTGTGAGTCAACATATATTGTCTCAACCGGCGAGCAGCCCATACCAAAGCACAACAAGTTTTCTAGAGCAGTGAGTATCGGGTCTCACAATCGGTAAACTTTTTGCTAAGGTAGTAAATTGCATGCTCTTTTCGGCCAGACTCGTCATGCTGCCCCAGCACACACCCCATTGAGTTATCGAGCACTGTCAAGTATAAGATCAAAGGTATCCCTTCAACTGGTGGCATCAGGATGGGTGTCTCTTGGAGATACTCTTTGATTCTTTCGAAATCGGCCTGACATTCATCGTTCCAATGTACTACTTGATCTTTCTTCAGCAGCTTGAAGATTGGCTCGCGAGTAGCAGTTAGGTGCGAGATGAATCGAGCAATGTAGTTTAGTCGTCCCAGAAAGCCTTTGACCTCTTTCTCTGTTTTGGGAGATGGCATATCTTGTATAGCTTTCACCTTGGCAGGGTCCACTTGAATACCTTTGTCGCTTACAATAAAACCTAGCAGCTTACCAGACCTCACCCCGAAGGTGCACTTGTTCGGGTTCAACCTCAACTTGTACAACTTCGACCTGTCAAACAGTTTCTGTAGATGGTCCAGGTGTTCTTCCTCATTCCGGGACCTTGAAATCACATCGTCGACGTATACTTCAATCTCATGATGGATCATGTCATGAAACAAAGCAACCATGGCACGCTGATATGTTGCCCCAGCATTCTTCAGTCCAAAAGGCATGACCTTGTAGCAAAAGGTGCCCCACTGAGTAACAAAGGTCGTCTTCTCCATGTCTTCGGGAGCCATCTTTATTTGATTATAACCGGAGAAACCATCCATAAAGGAGAATACCTTATGTTGAGCAGTGTTGTCAACCAGAACATCGATGTGAGGTAAAGGGAAATCATCCTTGGGGCTTGCCCTGTTCAAATCCCTGTAATCAACACACATTCGGAACTTACCATCCTTCTTCGGCATAGGAACCACATTGGCCACCCGCTGAGGGTAAGAAGTAACTGCTAGAAAACCGGCGTCAAACTGTTTCATAACTTCAGCCTTGATTTTCTCAGACATCTATGGGCGCATTCGGCGGACCTTCTGTTTTACTGGAGGGAAGTCTTCCTTGGTAGGAAGGCGATGAACCACAATATCAGTATCCAATCCCGGCATATCTTCATAAGACCAGGAAAAGATCTCAACATAGTCACGCAACATCTGAATCAACCGTTGTTTTGCACTAAGCTCCAGATTTGCACCGATCTTGACTTCCCTCTTATCTGTCTTTGTACCCAGATTAACTGATTCTACCGGTTCTTCGTGTGGCTGAATAACCCTCTCTTCCTAGAGTAACAGTCTTGCAAGTCCACCAGGAACTTCGCAATCATCTTCACCTCCGTCTTCGGCTAAGTTGATCGGATTTTTGAAGTCATAACCGTCAGTAGCAGAGTCGTTACCAGTGACATCCAGAGTGGATGTGGACCTGTATACGTGAGTGTGTGTAAATAGCTGTTTTGCAATATGTAATAAAGAAAAACAAGGAGCGCAAAATTTGAAATGCAAGAACGTCCAATGCTTTTATTAATGATATATAAAAATGACACACAAAAGCCCTCACAAATGGAGCCACGGTGCCCCGGTTATAACACTGGGCCATAAAGTTTAAACATTGTCTATTACAAATTCAAAACAAAAAGTTTCATTAATGGGTGATAACTGAAACAGGCATAGAATCCTTCGTTGTCCAGTTGCTTAATCCACCATTGGCAGTCGGGTAGATCCAACTGTCGATATCAAACTCTTTATCATCATCATCCCTGATAGCATTTACCCCTGCCTCTTGTGTAGGTTTCTCTGGTGCTCCAAACTCAATATCCTTCGCATCGATCAAATCCTGTACCTTGTTCTTTAAAACCCAACAATCATATGTATTATGCCCCGGGCTATCAAAGCGAAAAGCACAGCGGGCATTAGGGTTATACCTCAGTGATGTGTTATTTGGATTCTTCGGGGCTTCCTTTAGAATCACCAGATTAGTCTTCAGCAACTGTGGTAGAATCTGAGACAAGGTCATGCTGAGACGGGTGAATTGCCTTCGAGGTCTCTCATCCTTCTGTTGATTGTTGTGCTGAGGAGCACCAACAGGTTTTGAAATAACAACCACATTGACAGCTTGGCGGTGTTCAGGCCTATTCTGTCTTCTCGAACTGTAGACAGCACTGGACTCTTTCTTAAACGGCTTCTTCTCGGTGCTTGATGAGGCACCCTTCTGTATCTTCCCAGCCTTAATATCAGCTTCTATCCTTTCACTGGTCAAAATAAGCTCTATAAACCCAGACGAAGAGCTTCCAATTAGATGGTTAAAAAATGGACCAGACAGGGTCCCCAGAAACATGTCAATAAGCTCCCGATCAGCCAAGGGTGGTTGTACTCTATCGGCGAGGTCCCTCCACTTCTGAGCATAATCTTTGAATCCTTCACCCATTCCCATTGACATACCCTGGAGTTAGGTACGCGTAGGAGCGAGGTCGAAGTTGTACTGATACTGCCTGTAGAAAGCAATAGCCAAATCCTCCCAACTGCGGATGCTGGCCCCGTCCAACTGATAAAACCACTGAAGCTGAGTCCCTGAGAGACTATCTTGGAAGAAGTGGATCCATAGGTTCTTATCGGCAGTATAAGGCTGAATCTTCCTCACATATGACCGGAGGTGCAGCTTCGGACAAGAAACTCCGTCATACTTAACAAAGACTGGTGCCTTGAACTTATGGGGAATCACCACCCCAGATGATAGACCCAGATCACCAAAATCCAGACCAAGAACTTTTTGGACTTCCATAGTGCTCAACCGGTCTTCCAGTTTCTTGTATCTATCCTCGGCAGGAGGATACTGTTCTTCATTGTAGTCCGTCTCGTTTTCGGAGACCACAGGGCTAGGAGCCCTCCTTTCTTGTGGACTATCTTTCCCTCCTGATGAGGTGGTCAGATCAACTTCATTTCGTAGCCTGTTTCCAAACCTGTGCCCTGTATTAAACAGGATGGTCCTCTTCTTCTTCTTATTCTCTTTCAGAATCAAGGTCTTCAGATCCTGCTGTCCCTTAGCTAGATTCATGAACAGCTCTTGAAATTGGGCATTTTGGGCCTGGAGGGCCTTGATGGCTTGCTCAGTTGAAGATTCAGCAGACATGATGAGTGCTAAAATAAACAACGAAGAAGATAAGAGACTTGTAATAGGCGCCTGTTTATGAAGTGCATGGGATGAAATGCGTATGATTTATGATTTCATATGGCATACCTAGCTTTTTGGGCACGGATACGGACCCATCTGAGATATGGCTCCATCAGCAGAGAAGTCTTTGGGCCCAGCTCATATGGATCAGATTGGTGCACTCTATCCCAAGCCCTTATGAATCTGCGATGCTGCTCGTCGCTATCCCCTTGAAAATAAAAAATTATATGAGGCATTAACATCTCATGAGGTCCTTCTCTTCTGGCTCTTCCAAACTGACGGAGAGCTAGGTATGGGTTGTAAGAAATTCCTCCATGGGTTCCTAACAGTGGAACATTGGGATACTCCCCACAGCGATCAACGACAGTCACCTCATCCATACCCTTAAGAGTCCAGATAATGTCATTATGAGAAAGAGACATCACCCTATAAGCCCATCCCATTCCTTTGTTCTTCAGTACTGACTTAGGGAGGTGCGAAATAAACCACCTTGACAATAAAGGAGCACAGCACATCAAGGTTCCCCGCTTTCGGGAAGTACGATCATAGAGCTAATGAAGGATGTCACCCAAGAGAGTGGGTACATGATTCTGAGAGATGAATATCTTTATCGCATTCACATCAACAAAAGTGTCAGGATTCGGAAACAATACCAAGCCATAAATCAGAAGAGCCAGAATATCCTCGAACGCTTTAAAGTCTAGGCTATCCTAGAAGTAGTTAGCCTTGCCAACCAAGAACTTAGTCAGAAACCCTTTTGCTCCACTCCTAGTCTCCCAATTAGCCATTACCTCCTCTTTGGTCAAATGAAGGGCTGCAGCAATCTCTTCGGGCCTAAGAGTCTTCTCCCAACCAGTAAACGGGGTCTGCTCCAGAACAGAGATACCGAGCAGCTCAGAGAACTCTTCTAGGGTGGGAACCAACTGGTAGTCTTGAAAAGTAATGGTATAGCGGATCATAGAACTGAACCAGGACACTCATCATCTGCTCATCCAATTTGGAGGTGACCAAACTGAGAAGAGAACCATGCCTCCTGATGAAGGAAGTAGTGTCAGGCATCTTGGCAACCAACTCTTTAAGCAAGGTAGGGACCTGGACAAAGTTAATCCGGATGGTATTCTTACGCATGGGCATCATGATGACCTACAAAACAGAACAAAGATGAATCCTTCCTGTCTTTGAAATAGGTTAGTCCAATGCAAGATGTATGCAATGTTATGATGTCATGATGTCATGATGTCATGATAGTAGGCACACCACAAGTATCCACAAATAGCAAACATGGTAAAGGCACACAAGTCACACAAAAGAGCCCTTAGATTTCAGGATGGCAAGGAGCTTAGGTACTACCCTCTTTCAGTTCAGTTGGTTTAAACTTGTCCTAAAAATAGTAACCGGGTTCTAGAGGATCTCAATATCACTGACTACCCTCAATCGGTCATAATTCCAGTTTAGCAACCTTTTCTTGTGGCCGAAATCATCGCGAGAGTTTAATATCAATGAGTGTAGCATACTGCTACTGTTCTATGGACAAGTTGGTCAATTTAAGGTTCTAAGGTCAGTTAGTGCTTAATGACCCCTTAGAAGACCCATATTCTTCTCGTTCCAACACAAGGGATATCGGTACAGACTAAAGTGCCACACCAACGTAGCTACTGCTTCAACCGTGTCGGTCTACGTCGGACAGTTCCCTCACAGTTTATTGCTACTTACCTAAAGGGTATCCCCAGATCCGGGTTAGGATCTATAGTAACTCCGATACAAGCCCACAAATATAAAGCATACAAAGCATACAATTGAAAACACAATGATCTATTCCTAAGGTACACCCCACTCTTAATATTCCCCAGCAGAGTCTCCAGTTCTGTGATCGGTGGGAATAGAACTGACTATTTTTGGAATGCTGGTTCGCATTTTACATTTGTTTTTGCAAAATGTTACAGTAAGCAAGAGTCGCCACCGTCTTTTATTTTATCCAACAAGGAAAGGACAAAAGCACAGAAAAATTCCTTTTTCGAGATGTTTCTCGGGTTCGGGAGGTAGATTATAGAAAGGGGAGGTGTTAGCACCCTTTCTATCTGTGGTTATCCACGGGCTCTTAGGTACTTGCTCATTATGTTTTCAAAATTTGCTTTTCTTTGTGTTTGTGGGTTTGAAAGAGGTTTTGTTTTGAAGAGAGTGTAAGTGCGAAAAGTGTTGTTTTATTTTTAGAATGAGCAAGTACTTAAGAACCATCTACCTACTCGAAAAAGGGATTAATCTGTACAAATGTCCTTTAGACAATGCCATCCCACTATTGATGAATAGGTAGCATCGTCGTTGGAGTTTTAAGGGTCAATTCGATTAAGGGACGTGTGGTCACTAAAGCAATGTTAGGACGCCTTAGCAGTAACCCTAATGTCTTAGATCATTTTTCCGAGGCAACCGTTTCGAGGCAACTATGATCTTTGGACAAGAGGGCGGCCTCTAAAACTTCCCATACTCAATGACCACGTTCGAAGGCAACCAAGCGAGGTGTACCCTAAGAGTGCGCATGTGCGAGTGTATTGTTTTTCAGTTATTTATCTTTGTACATGTCATGGGTGAGCAATGTTGATTTTAAGTTCATACATTCAATCTTGTCATACATTCCCTATTATCAAACATCTAACAGTTAATAATTTGCGGAATTTAAATTGCGGAAATTAAATCTAAACTATTACAAGGCGTCGGGTATTTACATCGCCAAAAACAAACCCTTTAATTTAAATTGCGGAAAAGTAAAGTGAAACGATAAATAATTAAAGTCCTAATTAAAAAGCTATTACATACCGGAAGCAATTACAATATTGGATAAAACGATACACGTGCGAGAAATTTAATCGGCGCATTTTTAGGGTTTTGACCCTTTTTTATTAAAGAAAAGATTTTTGTTATTTTTTGAATTGAATGGAAATTAGATCTAGGTTAATAATTAAGTTAATTAATTAATGAAAATATTTTTGGATTTTTGAATAATTAAGGAAATAAAATAAAATTGGTCAAAGTTATAAAAAACCTAATATTCTACATTAATTTTAATTATTTGCAAAAGATATTAAAAGTTAAACCTATTTAAAACTAAATTAATTAAATTAATTTATTTACAAAAATAAAATGGTGAATTTAATTTTAATAAATAAAAACAATATTTTTTGTTTTTTCTGATTTTATTAAGAAAAATGTTAATTGGTTGATTTAAATAATAAAAATAATAACTAAAATCAAATAAATAATAAGAAATATAAAAGAAAAGGAATAAACCAATGGGGGTGTTGGGCCTGGAAAGGGGTGAAATCTGCAATTCTGAGGCCCAACTCAAGCCAGCCTTGTTTGACTTTCCAGTATCTCACGCGCGCCTGTTGACCAGAGTTCATGGTAGGCGCTCAATCTTGGCCATTGGATTTGATTTGAAGCCATCTGGCGACCATCTGGATGGAGACATATGGTAGGTCACGCTCCTGATGCTGCATGGAATCGCCTGTAAATAAAATGCAACAAAGTTTTAGGGGACCTGGGATTCGAACCCAGGTCCCATTAGCCAATGCACTAGCGCTTCTACCACTGGGCCACTGTAATACTTTTGTTAATGGAATATGAAACAATTATTATATTTAAAACAAACCACTATGCCTGGAAAAAAAAATAAAAAGCGCGCTGATTTGAAACTGGCCAATGGGAAGAGGACGCGTAGTCGTCTTCTTCGTTGAAACATTGATCTTTTTACCTGCGGATTTTATCCGCAACAAGATCCGTGGCTTCGTCCTAGAACGAGCTCTAGGCCACGAAAATGCAAACCAAGACCATCATTATGCTTGTTTCTTCCTCCTAAACTCATCCATGTCCAGGGTTTGTTCTAATTTTCCCTGAAATCAAAACGCCTAAAAAGCAAGAACAAAAACCCTAGCTTCGGGCATGGCTGTACAGGCTACCAAAACAAAATCAAATATTGCAAAAATGTTCTAAATGAAGCGACAAACAAAAATATGCAAATATTTTAGTGAAAGGATGCAAGAATCAGAGGATGTGATTTCGTGTTCAGGGCCATGTTCTTGAGTACTTACAGCGCGATTTAGGAGGTTTCAAGGCTTGGTTTTGATTCCAATAGATCCAGTGGACGTCCAATAAGAGAGTAGTGTGAAGTTTTTGCTTTGGAAACACCTCTAAGATTGTTTTCAGATTCAAGCTTTTCAAGCTTTTTTCCAAGTTTGGTTTCTTGATTTTTGGCAGCTTCAGGTCATGTCTTGTATATGTCTAGCTTGTGTGAGTATAAGGGAAGCAATTAGTTCAAGAATTGGGCTTTGAATCCATGTGAATTGATGATTTGAGATTTGATTTGATCACCATTAACAAAGCTTCCAAAATTGTCCCAAATCAAATATTTTGTTCACAATATGGCATGGTACGAATTTGATTGTATCCATCATGGTAATTGAAAGTTGTATCAATCAAAAAGATCACAAGTTATTAATATTTAGATTTTATTTTGATTTAAATTGATTAAAAATGAATTAAATCAATAAAAATCAAATAAAATAGAAAAAATTAATAAATTGGCACAAAATTGAAGATATGACACGTGTGTGGTGTGACAAGATCAAATCAAGTGGAAAAAAGTGGGTCCATTTGACAAAATTTGAAGTTTGGGGATAGTTGACTTTTGGCAATTTTGGAAAAATGCCCAACTTCAACAATGCATAACTTCTTAAATTTTGAACTTTTGGAGGTGTTCTAGGACCTTTTAGAAACCTTGAGATGTCCTGTAACCAACCCTTTTGGTCTCATCGCATTTTGATATTCCATGCTCAAGTTATAAGCTTTGGCAAAAAAGGTGTTTTTGTTGACTTTCAAAAATGCCCTATAATGTCCAAATTTGTAACTTCTTGTGAGTGCATTTCTTAATCTTGGGGTGTGAAGATGGATTGTAGGAAATTGCATCCTCTTAAAAGTGAGCTTTGGATGGGTCATTTCTCATAAAGTATGAGAAAGTTATGCTTGGTCAAAGTTGAGTTGACTTTTCCTACAAAACCCTAATTTAGCAACTTTTAAATCTTGATGAATCTTGAGCAATCCTTGATGAATCATGATCAACCCTTGATAAAATGATGAATTATCCTTCAAAATGATAATTTTGGAAAAAATCTTGAGGTTTGACTGTATTTGGGTCACAGTTGACTTTTGCCCTAACACAGTCGATTTTTGGGCCTCTTGAGCAATTGACTGACCAAACTTCCTCTGCAAGGCTTGAAATTTGACATGGATGAACTTGAGAACATATTAGGACATTGGGGAGAATTTGAGGCCATTTGTATGTAAGTACCTTGATGCAACACAAAACCCTAATTTTGAATTGACTGCCTTAAGAGGTGATTTGTCTGTCAACTCTTGAGCTAATCATGAGTCACTTGGAGATTATTCTTGACATGTCTTGAGAAATATGGGAGGGAAAATTTTGGGGTACAACAGAGAGAGTTACGCAGGTTGATTTTGGTTGTTCAAGCTTGAGAAAATGAATGGAATAGCATCCTCTATTTATAGGGAAGTGAATGATGATGAGAAATGAGAGGAATTGTGAGCAAATCGTGCAAGACAAGCCAATTGTGATCATGAAAAACATGTGAATTGAAATGCATCAAAACAACATGTGAAATTCTTATCAAAACACATCTGGGCAATTAGTTAGACATGTTTAGCAACTAAACTTTAAGTAATTCGACATGTAATCCAAGTTTACTCATGGTAAAAAATTTGACTCAAAGCAAAAAATAGATTCCATGGAGCCAACTTCAATAATGCATATCTAACTAATTAGGTAACTTTAAGATGCAATCTTGGATCATTTAGAAATCTGAATGATCAATATTGAAAATGTGCTTTGAAAGTTTTCATTTAGATGTTTGAGCAAAAAGTTATTCAACTTTGAAATCAAGAAAAACACACAGATTTTTGTACTTAGAAATATTTCTAAGTGTTTAGCTTCAAAATGACCTATAATGTTCTTCAAAATTACATGTCCTTCCATTCACAATTATCTCTTGATCTTTGAAGATGAAATGAAGTAAACCTCTTGAATTGAATTGTGGAATTGAGATCAATCAAAACTTTGCAAGCATTTACAAGTCTTGTATATTGAAGCAAAGTTGTAGTAGATATCCCAAAGATTATTGTAGAAAAAGAATGAGCTCAAGGAGATAAAAGATGATCAATTTATGATCCTTTGAAGTCACGCAAGAGAATTTGATAGCCTTTTCAAAGGACTTGTAATCTTCTTCAACCATTAGTGGTCTTTCACCCAAAATTAGCCTTAAACCCTTGAAAATAACTTATTACAGACCCTTTAAATAGAATCATGGCTTTGGAACCAATCAAAAATCTCAAAGAATGAGCAAGGTATGGTCCTTGGAACCCCTTTCAACTTTTAATGATTTTTCTTGCACAATTGGAACTTGTCATGTGAAGAGAAGTTGTTGTAGATGATAATAAGAACCCATGGAAACATAATCAACTCAAAATATTGAAAATTGAGAGAGTTATGCACTTGTGATCACTGAATCAAGCACTTTCTCAATTAGGTCAAACTTGTTGAATCAACCTTGAATATTTTGAACTTTCTTTGCAAAATAGAGCATGATGGATCACATTAGACCTTGAAATGATGTTATCTTGAAGCACACTAAAAGATGGAGCTTGAGTCTCAATGAAGCTTGTTGAAGAAGGCATGGAAATAAACACATGAACCTATAAATATTCTTGATGAATTCCACCACCAACCTTGAGTAAAACTTGATCTGAATAAAGTGAGAGAGCTCTTAAAACAAAAATCTTTGATATCATAGACATAGCCTTGAAGCTTAAGGTTTTGCAATCGATTACCAACCCTTAAAACCCTGGATTAGATGGTGGGATGGATGCAGTTATACCATCACCTACAATATGATCATTCAAAGAAACATATATATACATATTTTGATGTTAGTTAAATGTTAATCCAACTAAAAAACATGTGTACAAGATACACAATTCAAGGTGCTTGGTGATCCCTCAAGAGAAAACTTAAAGATAGGATGAAGTAGAAGGGAGAACCAACCCTAATGTGTGATCTTGATATATTGATAATATGAGATGATGATAGATATTAGGGGGAAAATTGGGGTATAACAATCATCATTACTCTAGGAAAGAGAAAGTGACGACTCTTGACTCTACGCCACGTATGCAAGGATAGAGGAACAAAATGCAACCCAACAACTCCCTTGAAAACCTTCTGTGACTTTGTGACCAAACATTGCATCCTTACGGAAAGGATTTGAATTTAGGAGGCTTATGTACATCCCGGAAATGTTAGGCGTGACCGCGTAGCATAACTGACGAAAGAGATGACGAAGTTAGTAATTGGTTTGATGGAGGGGGTACCCGGGCTGAAAATCGGCTAAGGGGTACCGAACGACCATCACACCTCAGAGTAGCATCCCGTATATACCTTGGACCCGACTAAGGGTGGATACCGAGATCGCCTTCCCATAACCAGTCATCAACTCGACTCATTAATGCTCGTAATCACCGACGGAACATTTACTACAATGTTACATAACTTTAACCACCTCCATTCATGGAGACAATGGAGGTTATATGGTTATGGAATCAAGAGTCACTCGTTAATTGGTGCTCTTGATGATGCAAGGAAGGAACACTATATAAGGGGCTCCCGACAGATGGATAAGCAAGAAACTTCTCTTGGAACAATACACACATTGATGTAAGCTCCTAAATCCTTAATAATCCTAAAAACCTACTTTCGTGGCTTTCTTCACCTCCAGAGAGGAAGCCGACCAAATATTTGTTCTATGCAATAACAAAAAGAAAGCAAATCTAGGCCAGGATAGGGGTGCTACAACCCAACATCATTTTTTGTATGTTTTTGGAGTATTGAAATATAGAAACAAAAAGTGGGATATGAATCTAAATAATATGATGCTCAGCCCAGGACCACAACTTTAATAGCCTAATATTATACCCTAATTTTTACCACTAAGATCTCATATCATTACATCTCTTCTTTGTATCTCCTCACCCTTTTATCTTTTGGGTTGTTTCTTGATATCACCAAGCACCCTTGTGTTTTCTTATTACCTTTATCTTTTATGTTCTACTAACCTCTAATCAAAATCCAAAATAAATATATGTGCTTTATTTCCCCTTTATTTTTGTGCAAGGTAGGGATTGAATCAAGTAAATCAAGCAAAGTCTCCTTAGCTAGGGTTTTGATATGAAAGCTCAAAGATTGATCGATCATTGATTCTCAAAGGCTCATTTGTCAAAACATGACCTATAACTTTAGGCATGATTCTCCCAAGCGTCATTTATCATCATCTGATCATCAAAAGCTCAAGTTCATTGACCATTTACAAGACATGTTCATCTTGACACCTTGAATGCACGTAAAGGTCAAAGTTACAAAAGTCAAAGTTTTTTGGATTAAAGTCAATCTTACTTGTAATACATGATTTTTAATAAAAATTATTGGGTTATTTAGTCATTTTTTATTCAGTAGTCCAATTAGCTTTGATATTTTGTCTTCAAAATCAATTTAAATTTCAAGTTATAACCGTATTCGATTTTAATTGAATTTCTAACAAAGATTCGATTTAAAATTTAATTTGGTCTTTTAAAATTATCTTTTTTTTCAATAATTAATTTGATTCTATTTTAATTTTAATTCAATTTTTAAGTTGAGCTATAATTAAAATTAAAATGATTTTTCTTTTTTTTAAGCGTTTTTCTTTTATTTCCATTTGCATTTCATTTTAATCTTTACCATTTTCTATTTTTGTATTATTATTATTAGTTGGCTTAATTAGATATTTAGTCCTTTAACTTAATTTATGATTTCAGTTTGATCCTTACTTAATAAATGTTACCTTGTAGTCCTATAAATCTAACTCTGTTAATCATTTTATTCATTACGTTAAATATTAACTTTAAATGTTTAAGGTGTGCAATATTATTGAGCGTTCAACATAGACCTTATTATTTTTTAAAGATTTAACCATTTGATCTGATTAAAAAATATCAAAAGGTTAGAAATTGAAAGTCTATAAAATCTACCAATAAACCACCAACACCTAATATTTTATGAAATTTCTTCATCTTCTTCTCTCTTCCCATTCTTCATCTTCATCCTCATCCTAATCCTCATCCTCATATTCAACACATTCATATTAAAACCCAAAAAAATTATCACGACTTCCAATTGCTTTCAAAAGTTTTCAACTAGATCAGAAAGCATGGTTTGAAGATTCTCACCAGTTACAAATTCCATAAAAAGTTCTCATTCGAAATTGAATTTGTAACCAAACAATCAAATGCTTTTACATATAATATTATAACCACCATAGCTTTTTTATCTTTAATTTGTAACTCATTTCCTCCGAATCCACTTCAATATTAGCTCACAAGGTTAATAAATGAAGAAAAGGTATGAGAGAATAATATTAAAGCTCTACAATGACAGTTATAAAGTTGTAAGGAAGAATTATTGAACATTTTTAAGATAGCTACCACTAGTCTATTTATACACAAAGTAAATTTCCATGTAGGCTCTAACAAAAGGTAAACTTAATAGCTACGCTAACAAAAGAACTAGAACCCTAGAAGCTAAATATACTTCTAGGCGTAACATCAGAAGCTTCTACTTCTGACTAATAACAACTTCTGATTAACAACCTCAGAAGTTCTACTGCTTCTGAGAAACATTACTTCTGAGTAATACATCAAAAGCTTCTGATTCTAACAACAACTTCTGAATATGAATCACTTCCAACGCTACCCCTTAATTCGTATTCAGCTAACCAAAAAACTACAACACCAATTCCATCCCTCAAATGGATAAGGTGTTCAGTCTTGACATCCTTCATTAGAACATCTGCAAGTTGCATCTGGTTGCTACAGTGTGAAACTTCTAATACTCCATTTATAAATGCAAATTTCTCCTTGAAAACCCATCTGACGTTGATAGTTTTCTTCTCCTTTGGAAGCTCAGTTAACTCCCAAGTCTTGTTTCTTTCAATAGAATCAAGTTTTTCTTTCATGGCCTTCAGCCACACTTCTTAAGAGCTTCACAGGTTGATAATGCAATCACCAGTTGCTTCTTGGAGCACCAAGAAATAGGACTTTTCTGATACAAACAAAAATATCCGAAAGTATTTCTTCTGTCAACTCTATCTTCATACAAATCAGAGTATGAATAACATATCAGCTCTGAGTCGAATTTAACACCAGAAGGGAACAACACTTCATACCTTAGTGTCCCTTAAGTATCTTGTAGCTTATCAAACTCTGCAAATCTCCTTGTTAATTTCCTGATTTGTTATGGCCTCTAGACTTGTTCAAAATCTCCTTCCAATTCTAGAACAATATCTCCTTCTGTACTTTCTTGAGAAGTTTGACTACCACCAGAAGCTCCACATTTGTTAGCTTTTGGACCTCATCCAGAACCACTACCTTCAAAAGCACCTCCTTCAAAAATTGGATCACCTTTACAACCTCTGCCTTTAAAAATTCCACTTTCATAATCATGACCACCGTCAAAGGCTGGACTATCTTCAGGAGCTCCTCCTTCAGAAGACCCACCTTTAGAGTCGTGATTACCACCAGAAACATGATCATCTCTAGAAGCTTGTCCTCCTGGTTCTATGTCTTTAGAGTTTTCCCTTCCAAAAAATGATCACCACCAGATTTTCGATCATCATCAAAATTTAGATCAGAATCAAATTCACCATCTAACTCACCTTCAGAGTCTTCAAAAGATTCTCCATCTTCTGACTCTACCTCTTCTTCAGAACTTTCAAATCCTGATTCATCTTCAGAAACTTTAGATTCTAATTCATCTTCAGAAGATCTAAAGTCTTTTTTTTTTAATGTAGTAGTAAATTAGTAATATTCCCTTAGGCTTCATTTATTTATATATTAATAGTTTTTGTTACACTTTTTTGGAACACTATAAGAAAAATGATCTATTGTGACACACATCTTTAGTGATGATTTATTATTGGTCACTAAATACTACTTTTATCTACAATTTTATCACCTACATGGACCATCACTAGAACTAAGTGTATATTTACTTTTCATTTTATGTATTATTAATTAATAATTAATTATTATTATTACTAGTAATATTTTATCAAATTATTTTTACTTTACAAAAAAAAAACTATCACTCTAAACTCACTCACATTTCTCTCTCTCTCTCTCTCTCTCTCTCTCTCTCTCTCTCTCTCTCTCTCTCTCTCTCTCTCTCTCTCTCTCTCTCTCTCTCTCTCTCTCTCTCTCTCTCTCTCTCTCTCTCTCTCTCTCTCTCTCTCTCTCTTAAATGATCTCTCATATCTCAATTATTAAAGGTTAATTTAGATTTGCTATATTTGGAATTTTATCCACTTTAAGGCCTATGCGTCACTCTTATCTTTTGCTATCTTTATGTATAAATAGGTGTACCTAGGTCTCATTAGTATAATTCAATTCCTTTTCAATCATTGGCATTCGTCGTCTTTATTTCTCTCTTCTTCCTCAATTTCATCACATTGCACCAACAAATTGGTATCTAGAGCTCTTGGTTCTTCTGAATTTCTGGGAAACACGAGTGAAAGTGAGTTGTGTGTTTGATTTGGTTCTTGATTTGTGTTGAATCTTGAACAAAATCTGAACATAATCACACTGATCATGTGGATTTGGGAAACACTTAGTGAGATCTGAGATTTGTGCAAGGTTTAAGATGAGTTGAGGCAGTATTTTGAACACTAAACTTCCAATTTTTGATGGCAAAAGCTGGAACAGATGGATGATACAGATGTGTGTGTTGTTTGGTGCTCAGGATGTTCTGGATCTTTTTAGTAATGGTTATGTTCCAGTTTCAAAAGATGCTACTGAAGAACAGAGATCTGTAGAAAGAGCTACGAGGAAGAGGGATCAAAAATCTTTGTTATATATATCCATCGGTGTGTGGATGAAAGTGTGTTTAAGAAGATTGTTGATTCGACGACATCGAAAGAGGCATGGGATATACTAGTCATATGTGTGATACGGTGGGAGAGAACTGACTGTTTTTAGAATGCTGGTTTGCGTTTTGCGTTTGTTTTCACAAAATGTCGCGATAAGCAATAGTAGCCACCGTCTTTTATTTTATCCAACAAGGAAAGGAAAAAAAGCACAGAAAAATTCCTTTTTTTGAGATGTTTCTCGGTCCGGGGGGGTAGATTATAGAAAGGGAATATGTTAGCACCCTTTCTATCTGTGGTTATTCATGGGCTCTTAGGTACTTGCTCAAAGTGTTTTCAAAAATTTGCTTTCTTTGTGTTTGTGGGTTTGAAAAGAGTTTTTGTTTTGAAAGGTGTAAGTGTGAAAAGTTTTGTTTTGGAAAGAGCAAGTATCTAAGAACCATCTGCCTACTCGAAAAAGGAATCGTTCTATGTTATCTTCCTTTAGACAATGCTAGCCCACTATTGATGAGTAGGTAGTATCGTCGTTGGAGATTTAAGGGTCAATTTGATTAAGGGACGTGCGGTCACCAAAGCAATGTTAGGACGCCTTAGCGGTAACCCTAATGTCTTAGATCATTTTTACGAGGAAACCATTTCGAGGCAACTATGATCTTTGGACAAGAGGGAGACCTCTAAAATTTCCTATACTCAATGACCGCGTTCGAAGTCAACCAAGCGAGGTGTACCCTAAGAGTTCGCATGTGCGAGTGTGTTGTTTTCAGTTAATTTGTCTTTGTACATGTCAATGATTATCTATGTTGATTTTAGGTTAAACATTTGATCTTGTCATGCATTCCCTATTACCAAACATCTAACAGTTTACAAGTTGCGGAAATTAAATTACGGAAATTAAACTAACTATTACAAGGCGTCGGTGTTGGCTCCTAAATTCGACACCCTGGTTTCATTAATGTCAGTCATTGAAGCTGAAGGATGTTTTTGACCAGCTAGGTCCGTCGAAATGCCCATCGAAAGATGGCAATGTACTTAGAAGATTTCTTCCAAAGGAGAAGTTGGTTGCCTTCGACGTCGAAGGTGTTTCTCGTCGAAGATGCTTCTCGACGAAGGTGTTCGATGGTTCAGAGTGGAACGGTTTGAAATTCAAGCATTTGGAGGTAAAACGGTTTCCAGCGGTTACCAAGTGCAACGTGCAAAGATCTGGAGCGTCGAACGTTGAGAACGTGCCAAGTGGGATCATCTCGAAGCAGTGTAACTGCCCGACGGTTACTTGGGATGTTTTAGTATAAATAGTAGTAGTTCACGCAGTTTCTCGCGTGTGTTCACAATTATATACAAAGTCACTCATATAGATTCGAGTACCCAGCGTGTGAGAAAGAATTGTTGAGAAATGTATGTGTGAAACACCAACTTTATTAATCAAAGTCATTTACTTTTCCAGAAACTTTACTTGCTTTCTTCTTTACATTCCTGTCGAAGCCCTTTATTTAAAGCCTTCATTTATTTTATCTAAGTCCTTTTTTCATGCAATTTAATTAAAGCCTCTCTATTTTATTGTCATTTAATCATTATCCAATTCAATCAAAACCTTAAAATCAACCTATGTCCTAGGATCAATCTGATCGATCCTGCGAGTAACCAAATAAGTAACCATTTGGAGGATCAGCGGTTGTTTACCAATAACCACGGTAAACAAATTGGCACACCTGGTGGGACTGTGTGTTGATTGTTGAACATAATCTCATCTTTTTCGAGGAGTGTTGCATGTTATTGAGAAGTGGTAGAATATACACTAACGATACCAATACTGCCAGAAGAAGGGAAGAGATGGCGAATCCGCCAAACAATAACGAGATCCCACAAACAAATGTGGGAGCAACGGTTATCCCGACCGTAAGTGAAGCGATAACCGCTGGTTCGACACCAGCAGTAACGATCACAACAACGGGGCCATTACCTCCGTTCACAGGCCCCAGAGTGCCTTTGGGAACTCCCCCACCAAGGGGAAATTTAGGCACAAGGCCTTTTGTTCCCCCAGGATTTATGACAGGCGGTCATAATCGAGAACCACTCTATGGCATGCCAACTTCTGACTTGGCTAGCCTGACGAATGCTGCGTCCACTTTTTCAGACCCTTTAGTGAGTGCCTCTTCGCCACTCCAAGGTTCTGGAGTAGGTATGGCGAATAGAAATAGGACCCAACTCTTAGGAGGAACGTCCCAAGTAGCCCATGGCCTTACAAATGCCTCGACAGCAGTCTTGAGGCAACAAATGGACGAAAGCAACCATGATATGGTGCAAATGTTGGCACAAACTTTAAGTACAGTGCTGAACCCTCTAATACAAAACACTACTCAATCGAATCAGCAGATGACAGCGCAAATGACGCGTTTGGCTGATTTCTTTGGAGTACCCCAACCTATTCGACAGCCCCAAAGGGCGCAAATAAGGGGAAACCAGGGTATATTTTTAGAGGAAGAAACCACCATCAACCAAGTCCAACAGCATGTCGAAGAAAACCTTAGGGCACGATTGGAGCAACCTGTCGAGGAACCTAGGGTAATAACCCCAGAGGTAAGGTTAGTTAACAGAAACCAAAATGCTGACGAAGTAGTTCAGCATATCCAATACCAAAACATGGGTTTGGAAAATAATCTGGCAACCATGATCGAAAGGATCATGACTCAAAATGGGATGAACATGGGCTTTCGAAGGCCCAACTTTACATCCCCATTGTCAGAATACGTGTTACAAACAGACTTACCTCCTAGATGCAAAGTCCCCAAATTCACTAAGTTCTCTGGGGACACGACAGAATCTACTGTCGAGCATGTGGCGAGATACTTGATCGAAGCAGGAGATATTTCAAATAACAAAAACCTGAGAATTAAGTACTTCCCAAGTTCTTTAACAAAGAACGCTTTTACTTGGTTTACAACTCTCCCCCCCAATTCGATCCATCATTGGACCCAGTTGGAAAGATTGTTCCACGAGCAATTCTACATGGGCAAACCAAGATAAGCCTGAAAGAACTGGCCAGTGTAAAGAGACGTTTCACTGAACCTATAGACGAATATCTAAATAGGTTTAGGTTGCTCAAGGCGAGATGTTTTACACAAGTGCCGGAACATGAGTTGGTCGAAATGGCCGCAGGCGGTTTAGATTATTCCATTAGGAAGAAGTTAGACACCCAATACCTGAGAGACATGGCCCAACTGGCCGATAGAGTTCGACAGGTAGAACGCCTCAAAGCTGAAAAAGCAAAGGCAATGAAAACTCATAAGAGAGAGAGGATTGTGTATGTTGAGATGGATGACGAAGATCCAGAATCCTTCGACGATACTATAACTGTCGAAGAAGGAGAAGTCGATTTAGCGGAACTAAAACAAGGGCTACCATACTCTTGCGAACTGTTAGTCCCCTCAAGTGGGAAAAATCCCATTGGTCCAGAAAGGACCAACGATAGGTTCCCCAAAAAGACTTATAGTTTTGACATCACGAAATGTGACGAGATCTTTGACTTGCTTGTAAAAGATGGCCAAATGATAGTACCCCCAGGGGTAAAAGTGCCTCCTCTTGATCAAAGAAAGAAGAGAGGCTTTTGCAAATATCATAATTTTTTGGGCCATAAAACTTCTCAATGTTTTCTTTTCAGGAATCTTGTGCAAGACGCTATCGAAGAAGGGAGGTTGAAGTTTGCTGATAAGACCCCCATGGTTGTCGACTCAAATCCGTTGCAGGCTGAGGCCCACTATGCTGAGCCTTCTGAGGTGAACGTGATCGAGGCATCCAGGAGCCAGTCGAAGAGGCCAGGAATCACAATGGTCGAAGTCTCAAAGGACCATATCAACATGCCAATCTTTGGCAGTTTTTCTGGGAATTTATCCAGAAAGACAATTGAAGCAGTTCAGAAAGCGGTCGAAAGCCCAAAGCTGGAGACCGTTGAAGCACAAAAAACTGGACCAAAACCCAGTTCTCACTTGGCCACAGTTCAAGGCCAGACGGAGAATTTGGAGATACAAATGAAGCAGTTAACTCTTGCCAACAAAGATACAATGAATATCAACATGGTCGAACTCTCTGACCCAAAAGCATCAGAAGAGGCCATGAGGCAAGAACAAGCTAATAAGACTGCTTTCCCTCGAGAAAATGAAAATCTGGCAGATTTCCTGCAAAGATGCCAGAAAAAGAAGTCAGAGGTGATGCTGTGTCCAAGATGCAGTTCGATCTTTGACAAAAAAGCTGCTGAGCACATTCAAGGCGTAAGAGCAGCAAATAAGAGAAGGGAAAATGTTGATCTTCGACATGACCCCAGAAGAGCCTCCCAAAGAGGTTCAAACCAAGAAAAGAGGCCATTGACCTTCAGGCCTCCAACAAATGTGCCAGTAGATACCTGGTACAAAACCTCTGGTCGAAAAAGGCCAAGTGAGGAGAGATGGCACTCTTTCGACGTGCCAAAGGGTTCATCTTTAGCACAAAAGAAAGAGCCTCAAGTTGCTGCACCCAAAGTTGCACAAGTGTCAAGCAACTACAAAGGGAAAAATCCCATGTCTCGATCTCAATGGAGGAGATACCAAAGGAGACGAAAAGCTGAGAGGGAGGCTGCCAATGAACCAAAGGCAGAAACCAGTTCAAATGTTCCTCTAAGGAAGCAAAGGAAACCTCTGGAGAGAGAGCCAGTAACCAACAGGCTAGTTTGGCCTAACCAAGGTGAGATCGAAGACGAAGACGGTTCTGAGTCTGATGATACTTTGGACATAATGGTGAATATAGTCTCAGTGCTGCCCAGAGAATTCAACCGACAGGTGGAGGTCGAAGCAAGTGACTGGGAAGTGGAGCCAGAAATGGCCAAACATAGGCCAGTGTTTTATTTCGTCATGGACAATGGCACTACTGAGGAACAAAATGGGTTCTTCGAACCACCTACAGAGGCGATGAAAAATCACTTCAAGCCTTTATTTATAAGGGCTAAACTCGAAGAAACTACAGTGAATAAAATATTGGTGGATTGTGGGGCAACCATCAACATTATTCCTCACTCTATGCTAAGGAAAATTGGCAAAAGGGATGAGGACATTAAGCCTCACAACATGGTCCTGTCGAACTATGAGGGCGGCATATGGACCACTATGGGAGTGATCCAACTAGATATCAAAGTAGGGTCTATCCTTCGACCAACAATGTTTATGGTCATATCGGCCAAACCTAACTACAATCTTTTGTTGGGCCGTGAATGGATTCATGGTGTTGGAGTTGTGCCATCATCAATGCACCAGAGGCTGCTGCTATGGCGTCCAGATGGGATGGTCGAAAACATAGAGGCAGATCAAAGCTATTACCTGGGAGAAGTGAATCACCTAGGGTTGGCAGATTTCGACAAGAACTTGGCTCACATAGGGCCATGTCCAACACCTGACTTCGACTTGGCGCCAGCGCCAAATACTTTTTGTTCCCTATACCTGCATCCTGAGCATGGTTTCCAATGGGACAGAGAAGACTTGTCCCACATAGACTTCAGTGGGTTAACTGATATCCAACCAACTGGTTGGGGAAGTGAATTCAGTGATAATGACTGAGTCACAATCATTGAAGCGAATTTCGGCTTATGTAGCCGAAACTAAGATGATAACGGCTCTCGAAGCCGAAGTAAAGTACATGGCCACATAGGCCAATGATCCACAGTTATCTGCTGCAGGTCCAGGAAAGGATTTCGATCCAGAACCCCCTGATATCATGCCTGAAGGAATGCAGGAACAGAGGCTCGACGCCATCTATGACGATGAGCCTTTGGGCTTCGAAAAGGACCCCTTGGCGAACAACATTAAAATGTTAGCACAAGATCCTTTAGAAGAAATCAACTTAGGCGAAGGGTCAGAGAAAAAGCCAACTTATATCAGCGCCAAAATTGACCCAGAACTTAGGTTGGAAGTAATCCAATTGTTGAAAGAGTTCAAGGACTGTTTTGCATGGGATTACGACGAAATTCCTGGTCTCGACAGAGGATTGGTAGAACTTCAGTTGCCAATCAAACCTGGGAAGAAGCCAATCAAGCAAAGTCCAAGACGCTTCGCCCCAGAAATACTGTCGAAGATCAAAACGGAAGTCGAAAGACTTCTGAAATGCAAATTCATACGCGTTACAAGGTATGTCGAATGGATTGCAAACATTGTGCCAGTGATTAAGAAAAATGGTACATTAAGGGTGTGCATAGATTTCAGAGATTTGAATGCTGCTACGCCCAAAGATGAATATCCTATGCCTGTGGCGGAAATGCTAGTCCATTCTGCCGCTGGCTATGAATACCTGAGTATGCTCGATGGTTATTCAGGATATAATCAAATATTCATTGCTGAAGAGGATGTGTCGAAAATAGCTTTTCGATGCCCTGGGGCCCTAGGCACTTACGAATGGGTAGTGATGCCTTTTGGCCTAAAGAACGTTGGGGCAACATACCAGCGAGCAATGAATACTATCTTCCATGATTTTATTAACACTTTTATGCAAGTATATATTGATGACATTGTTATAAAATCTGTTTCCAGGAAGAATCATATTGACCACCTTCGACAATCATTCGAAAGAATGAGAGAACATGGTCTGAAGATGAACCGTTTGAAGTGTGCATTCTGTGTGAAGGCTGTAGATTTCTTGGGCTTCGTTGTCCACAAGAAAGGAATCGAAATCAACCAGAACAAGACGAAGGCTATTCTGGAAGCGAAAGCGCCATCGAATAAGAAGGAACTGCAATCTCTGTTAGGCAAGATAAATTTCTTAAGGAGATTTATATCTAACCTAAGTGGGAAAGCTCAGGCCTTTTCTCCCTTACTTCGACTGAATAAAGAGGGGTTCGAATGGGGGCAAGAGCAACAATAAGCCTTCGACAAAATCAAAGGGTACCTCACTAAGCCACCTATTTTGGTGCCTCTTTGTAGCAATAGGAGTATGAGATTGTACATAGCTGCATCCGACAAAACTTTGGGAAGCATGTTAGCCCAAGAAGATGAGAATGGAGTCGAAAGACCCATTTACTATCTTAGTAGAGTTTTGAACGATGCAGAAACTAGATATAGTGAAGTTGAAAAATTGTGTCTATGTCTGTATTTCTCTTGTACAAAACTCAAGCAATATATAAAACCAGTTGATGTGTATGTTTCGTCTCATTTTGATGTTTTCAAGTATATGTTGTCGAAACCTATCTTGCACAGTCGAATTGGCAAGTAGGCACTAGCATTAACTGAATACTCCTTGTCCTTTATGCCTCTTAAGGTAGTGAAAGGACAAGTGGTTGCAGACTTTATAGTCGACCACTCAATTCAAGTTGAGGATATCAATTATGTGGAGATAGAACCTTGGAAATTCTACTTCGATGGTTCCAGCCATAAAGATGGAACAGGAGTAGGAGTCTTGATCATTTCTCCAGAAAAAATTCCAACAACATTCAAGTACAAGATATCAGGTTCTTGTTCGAACAATGAGGCTGAGTATGAAGCTCTAATTAATGGCCTTGAAATATTGTTGGAATTGGGGGCAACTCGAGTCGAAATAATGGGAGACTCAGAGTTAGTCATTAAGCAAGTCACAAAGGAATATAAATGCATAAGAGAAAATCTCATTATGTACTTTGTGATAGCCAATCGTTTATTGAAAAAATTTGAAATGGTCAATATTCGACACATACCCAGAGTGGAAAATCAAATAGCCAACGACTTGCCACAAATTGCATCTGGGTACAAGATTTCAAAAACGAGATTACAAAGAGCAATCGAAGTTCGAGAAAAGATAAAAGCAACTTGTCTATCACCAACAGACTTAGAATCGACAAGACTAGGATATGCTGATCAAAGTAACTTCGAAATTTCGTTCATAGATAATTTGTCAGAACAAGATTGGAGGAAGCCCATTGTGGATTATCTTCAAAATCTAGGAGCTTCGACAGAACGAAAAACAAAGTACAGGGCGTTGAGTTATGTACTTATGGGTAATGAGTTATACAAGAAGACGCCTGAAGGGGTATTGCTAAAATGCTTAAGTGAAACTGAGGCATACATATCCCTTTCGACTACGCACGCTGGAACATGTGGGGCTCACCAAGTAGGGCATAAGATGAAATGGTTGTTGTTTCGACAAGGACTATACTGGCCCACTATGCTGAAAGATTATGTTGAGTTCGCCAAAGGTTGCCAAGAATGTCAAGTCCATACAGGCATCCAACATGTACCAGCAAGCGAACTTCACTCGATAGTGAAACCTTGGCCCTTTAGAGGATGGGCGTTGAACCTCATTGGAGAGATTCGACCAGCATCATCAAAGAGTCAGAAGTATATATTGGTAGGCATTGATTATTTTACTAAGTGGATCGAAGCTATCCCTTTAGTCAATGTAGACCAAGAAAATGTCATTGAATTTATTCAAAAGAACATTATCTTTAGGTATGGAATCCCTGAGACTATAACAACTGATCAAGGATCAGTTTTCACTGTTCTAAAGATGCAAGAATTCGCTCAGGAAACAGGTTTCAAACTCCTAACATCAACGCCTTATTATGCACATGCGAATGGTCAAGTCGAAGCAGCGAACAAAGTAGTGATTGGCTTGATAAAAAAGCATGTTGGGAAGAAGCCAAAAAATTGGCATAAGACGTTAGACCAGATTTTGTGGGCTTGTCGAATGTCCCCGAAAGAAGCCATAAGTACAACACCATACAGGCTAACTTTTGGCCATGACGCAGTGTTGCCAGCAGAAATTTGTCTTCAATCTGCAAGGGTTCAGAGACATTATGATATTCCCTCTGAAATTTATTGGAATATGATGTTAGACGAACTAGTGGATTTAGACGAAGAAAGATTGCGCGCTCTTGACCTACTCAGGCTTCAGAAGAAAAGAGTAGAAGACTCTTATAATAAAAAGGTGAAACCTAAGGTATTTTCACCTGAAGAACTAGTTTGGAAGGTGATTCTTCCCATGGATCGAAGGGATCGAAGCATGGGAAAATGGTCACCCAAATGGGAAGGACCATTCAGAGTTATCCAGACTTTTTCTGGTGGAGCCTATGAAGTCGAAGAGCTAGGTGAAGATAAAAGGCTCTTGAGAGTAAATGGTAAATATTTGAAAAAATACAAACCTACACTCCAAGAGATAAAGATAAAATAACAAGTAACGACTAAATTAACCATAAAAAAGCCAAAATGGAAAATTTTTATAATTTATCCAAAATGGCAATGTTGTCGAATACATATTACAAAATATGGTTAAAAGGCTGAATCAATCAGAAGGGAATGGAGTCCTTGAGTCGAAGGTATTTGGTTTGCTGCAGCTCCAATCTTTTGTTGCACAAGGCATTCGCCTGCACAAGCTTGGCAATCTGATCGTCGAAGCCTTGAGCTTTCTCAGCAAATTCTAGGCCCTGTGTGATTTCAGTTTGACTTTCGGTGTCTGGAACAGTCAAGAGAAGTTCCTCCTTGCGCTTAGTATTGGCATTTATCTTAGCCTCTATTTCTTCGATTTGCGCTTGGAGGGAAGCATTCTCTCGATCGATGGCATCCACTTCTTCTTGTTTTGATGCTTTTTGCTTCGACAACTCCGCAATTCGAGAAGTTGTCTCTGCTACAGCAGTCCATGAAGAAGAGCTTTTGCCATATAACACTTCAAGCTGGCTATTAAAGCCCCTTTGTCGCCGATAATCTGCTGAGACTTGATCAATAATGGAGTGTAACTCCATGATAAAGCCTGAGACTTCTGGAGGCACAGCTAACAAGTCTACGACATTCAAAACAGCCCCTAAATATGATGGAGCAGTAGGGTCCCCCTCCAAAGCTTTCATCAAGTCCTTCTTGAAAAACTGAGCCTTAACCTTCGTCAAAGCCTCATCGAGAGGAGAAGTTTCAGTGGACTTCCCCGACAGAGTAGGAACCTCCTGGCTAGCGTCAGACGAACTTTTGCTCTCGATGATGGCGTTCAGATAGCTAACAGGATCAGTTTTCTTCAAGAGTTCTAATTCCTCTTTCGACCTATGCTTTATTGAGGTAACAGCCTTTGCAACAGCATTGTCTTGGGTTTGAGGCTGTTGAGTAACATTTGCCTCGACTTGACTTTCTTCGACTCGGACTGCGGCAGTACCAGCGTCATCATGGTTCCCTTCGCCAGCGTCATCTTGGTTCCCTTCGGCAGCGGTGTTTACCTTGGGTTTTGGTAAACAACCGCTGATCCTCCAAATGGTTACTTATTTGGTTACTCGCAGGATCGATCAGATTGATCCTATGGACATAGGTTGATTTTGAAGTTTGATTAATGTGGATAAGGCTTTAAGTAAAATGTTTCAATTAAATTGCATAAAGGAAAGGCTTGGTAAAATAAACAAGGCTTTAAAGTAAAGGTTCGACAGGAATTTAAAGGAGAAAAGCAAGTAAAATACTGGAAAAGTAAATGACTTTAATTGATAAAATTGGTGTTTCACACATACATTTCTCAACAATTCTTTCGCTCACACTGGGTACTTGAATCTAAATGAGTGACTATGTATCTATTGTGAACACACGCGAGAAACTACATGTCTACTCCTATTTATACAAAAACATTCCAAGTAACCGTCGGGCAGTTACACTGCTTCGAGATTAAGCCACTTGGCACGTTCTCCATGCTCGACGCTCCAGATCCTTGCACGTTTGCACGTAATAACTGCAGGAAACCGTTTTCCCTCCAAAGCTTTGAATTTCAAACTGCTCCACTCTGGACCATCGAACACTTTCGTCAAGAAACGTCTTCGACGAAAACTCCTTCGACGTCGAAGGCAATCAGCCTTCTTCCTTGGAAGAAATCTTCTAAGTATTTTGCCATCTTTCGACGGGCACTTCGACAGGCTTAGCCAGTCGAAAGCATCTTTCAGCTTTTAATGGCTGCCATCAATCAAAACAAAGGTGTCGAATTTAGGAGCCAACAAATTGCCCCCCAAGAATGCCTTATTTCGACTCTGAAAGAAAAAGGCATTCTTTGAAAACGCCATTCGACACCTGTTTTTCCACGCTTGGTCACAAGTTAACTTGTGCACTTTTTGTTGCTTTTTACCAACTATTGGCAATCCCAAGAAACCATCATTGATTTGATCCTAGGACGTCACTTTCAGTACGGCGTGCAGTACCAAACATCACTTCATAATTTGTCATTATGACAAATCCCAAAAACGAGGACGCACGCTGCGTCTCTCTGTTTCTGCAGAAACGGCCAAAACAACAGGATGCTGCCACGCGTCCCACTAATTCCTGCAGCATTAAATGACATTTAATGTCCTCGTTATTGGGAATTTCTCCCACTACTATAAATAGTGGTGAATATCCCATTGTGGGATTTTTTACGCAAACTAGCCTTCAAACTCCCTTGCTTTCTTACAAACTTGTTCTCTTTGCAGAAAAACTCTTCCTTTTCCAACTTCATCTTCATCCTCAACAATGGCCTCT
Organism: Vicia faba; assembly: GCA_948472305.1. Taxonomy (NCBI): domain Eukaryota; kingdom Viridiplantae; phylum Streptophyta; class Magnoliopsida; order Fabales; family Fabaceae; genus Vicia; species Vicia faba. The sequence goes on along the minus strand of OX451736.1, from coordinate 1,678,454,523 downwards.
GCTTCCACTGCCCCCAAGACTAACGCACCAACTGAACAACTTGCTAAGCCCAAGGTCTTTGTTACTGCTCCGGTAGTGAACTCTACAGGGAAACGAAGGGTCCCTGAACCTTCTGACATCTCCGTTCGCGATGCTTACTCGCGTCACTTGATGATCCCGGTTGGATACTCCAACCAGATCTTCGCAATGTCTGGACCCATGAACCCAAGCATCTCTGAAGCTCTGAAGATCAAGAGCTATTTCCCCATCGTCGAGAAACTCAAGCCAGTAGCATGCGCCAAGAAGGACGCAGAAGACAACGAAGACCCTACACACGAGAAGATCGACCTTCGTTTCTTCAACAGAAGTGTTAGGGTCTTCAGGTCTTGCCCTAATCTGACCTCTGACTATGTTGCTTGGCTAACAAAGTTGGAGAAACATCAAACTCCAGTCTGGAAGGAAATGGGAATCTTTGACCTAGTAATACTGTCGAAGACAGGCTTAAACTACTCCCCAGAGATGCTTATAGCTTCGCTGTTGTTCTGGGATAATTCTCACTTCACCTTTCACCTTCCATGTGGGATGTTAACTCCCACACTCTTCGACGTAGCGGCCATTACTGGCCTTCGACCAACCGGAGATTACTTCGACCCGGAGGAGATGTCGGAGGACCAAATTGGCTTTTCTGAGACGAAGCCAACATACATTACCTTTATCAACCATTATCACGACAGGTCGACGGATACAGTGTCGGATGTCGAACACATAGCGTTTCTAGCCTTATGGCTAACTCGCTTTGTGTTTTGTTCGAAGTCTCTACAAGTGACCAAAAAGATGGTCACTCTTGCCACCCAACTGCATCACCGCCAGAACATCTGTCTGGCAGAACTGATTCTGGCCAGTCTTTATGACTCAATCAGCAATGGGGTTACTCTCTTGAAACATGTCGAAGATAGGAACAGTTTGCTACTCGCTGGGCCTTTCTGGCTACTTCAACTGTGGCTCAACGCCACTTTCGAATCTTTCTTACCCAAGAAGAATCAGATAAATGAACAAGCCCCAGCGATAGCTAATAGACGTATCGAAGGAATTAGGCTGGCTCTACTGACACCTGTGGAAGATGGGCTGGAGTTTCAACAAACCTTCACTAACTTCGTTCTGATGTTCGCTCGAAGGAAGGAATTTGTCTCAACTATGGCTCCATTTGCTCAACGGAAGGTGGGGCCAGCCTGGTTTACAAGGCCACATCCAAAGGAGTCGAGTGGTCCCAACGTCGATGAGCACACTGTACTTTGGGAGGCGTTCCTGACACCCAGGATCATGCCTCTTCGATTTAAGAGTTCCAAGACTCATTTGAGTCTTCTTGCCTATCAACCAAATCTGGTATCTCGCCAGTTTGGTATCATCCAAACCCTGCCTTCTCCCATTTTCCAAAGAGAGAAGTCAATGTTGTACTTCTGCAACGATTATACAGAAGAAGCTGCCACCAAGCATATCGGAAGATATGCTGGTCGAACAATCCTCTCGCTGTTCAACTACCAGCTTAACTTCCTTTGCTCACCATCCTTTGAGGAGTGGTGGAGAAGCTATTATGCTGAGTACTTCTTCGACGAGAAGGACTTCATAGCAGAGTTGCAGAAGTCTTTTGTCCTTGTGTTGGACAAAGTAAAGAAATGTAAGTTCATGTTCTCACATTACTTTTTATCTTTCTCTTCGACTGTTAGCCTGTTTAACTTTCCTTTCCGCTTTCAGTTGTTCGAAAACCCCTAGCCAAGAAGGCTACAGAAGGCCCACAAGGAAGAGTCCCTTCGACAAAACCTCCACCGTCGGCGAAGACTATAGCGCCGGCGAAGACAACGGGCAACCAACAGGGGGAAGGCTCTTCGAGGAGGCCTCCTGCATCGGTAACCAGATTTTCTTCATTTTCATTCTGGCTTTCGATTTTTTATTTTCGACGTAATTATTCAATCGAATTCCTATTGGTTTTCTAGGCCCCTTCGCCCAAGAAAAGGGCAGCATTGGTGATCGAATCGGGGAGTGATGACGACAGTGATTCCCCTCCTACTCCCTTAAAGAGGCGAAAGTTAACGAAGGACGCTTCTGTTCCTACTCCTGCTCCTGAAGGTCGAACCGTCAGAATAAAGGTCGCTGTGAGAAAGCCTAGGCCACCTGCAGTGGTCATCGAGGAACCAACCGAGGAGGAACTGAACGCTCTTGTTACCAAGCCTGTCGAAAGTGACAATTCCAGCCCTGGGGCTGAAGTCAATCCACAGGTAATCTATTGGACCCTTCTTATAACTTAGGCATAGATACCAGTATTTGATTATGTCTCTTTCGACATCTGAAGATTTGTCTTCTTTCTCTTTTTCAGGACACTACTGAAAGTTCCCCACCAAGGACTTCAGAAACTCTAGAATCTGCTGACCTTAGCAGGCCTCAGGTGCAAGATTTGGGCAATGACGAAGCCCACACTGAGAATGAGGCCAATGCTGAAACAGTGGAGAAGACAACTGAAGAACCTATGGCGGAGGAAACACAGCCAGAAACGGTTCCTGTGGTGGACTTGTCGTCAGAAGAGAATCCTGAAGGAAGAGACCAAGGCAATGGCGAAGAGAATCAAGATGCTGTTGTCGAAGAGCATCAAGGTGGTACTGGCGAAGAACACCAGGGTGACGCTAGCGAAGAGCCACAAAAGGACGCTGGCGAAGGACCCCAAGGTGATGTTAACGAAGAACCACAAGTCGACGCTAGTACCACCTCAGTCCAAGTCGAAAAGCAACCAAACGAGGCACTCAGCATTCAACCGCCTCAAGCCCAAGATAATATTGTGGCAAGGGTCACCTCCTCAAAGCACAGGTCGAAAGAGGACTTGGAAATCTTGAAACAAACTGACCCTGTCAGCTACCTTAATGCAATCGTCGAGAGTAAGAGTTCTTCTGACACTAGTCAGGAAATTCCTACCCTGTCGGGGAAATCAACTGAAACTTCTCCTCTTGATGATGCATTGGCGAAGGTTAAGGCCCAGTTCTTCAAGAGAGATTTAATGAAGACTTTGGAGGGGGACCCCACTGCTCCATCATGCTTGAAGGAGGTTTTGAATGCTGTTGACTTCGAAGCTGTAGCCCCAGAAATCTCAGACTTAATCATGGAATTACATTCTATGATTGATCAAGTCTCAGCGGATTACAGGCGCCAACGAACTTTTAACAGTCAGCTCGAAGTGCTGCATGGCAAAAGCTCATCTGCGTGGACTACTGTCTCAGATTCGACTTCTCGGATTGCCGAGTTGTCGAAACAGAAAGCGTCTGCACAGGAAAGGGTCGATGCTATTGAGCGAGAGAATGTCTCCTTCCGAGCACAAATTGCAGAGATAGAGGCGAAGATAAACGCCAACACTGTGCTCCAGGAGGAAATTCTTTCGACCATCCCAGACACTGAGAGCCAGACTGAGATCAAGCAAGGCCTGGAATTCGCTGAGAGGGCTCAAAGCCTCGACGCTCAAATTGCCAAACTGGTGCAAGAAAAATCTTGGTGCAAAAAGAGGTTGGAGCTGCAGTATGCCAAGTATCTTCGACTCAAGAATTCTCTTTCCTTTTGATTGATTCTCTTTTGTAACCATCTTCTGTAATCGCTTTCGACAACAATTGCCATTTTGGCTGAAATTAATAAAAATTTCCATTTTGGCATTTTTATGGTTAGTTTAGCTTGTTCTTTTATTATTTTATTTTTATCTCTTGAAGTATAGGCTTATATTTTTTCAAATATTTACCATTTACTCTCAAGAGCCTTTTATCACCACTTATCTCTTCGACTTCATAGGCTCCACCAGAAAAAGTTTGGATAACTCTAAAGGGTCCTTCCCATTAAATACCTTAGGTTTTACCTTTCTATTATAAGAGTCTTCGACTCTTTTCTTCTGAAGCTTGAGTAAGTCGAGAGCGTGTAATCTCTCTTCGTCTAAATCCACCAGTTCATCTAACATCATATTCCAATAAACCTCAGAAGGAATATCATAATGCCTCTGAACTCTTGCAGATTGAAGACAAATTTCAGCTGGCAATACTGCATCATGGCCAAAAGTTAGCCTATATGGTGTTGTACCAGTGGCTTCTTTTGGGGACGTTCGACAAGCCCATAAAATCTGGTCTAACGTCTTATGCCAATTCTTTGGTTTCTTCCCAACATGTTTCTTTATCAAGCCAATCACTACTTTGTTAGCTGCTTCGACTTGACCATTCGCCTGTGCATAGTAAGGCGTGGATGTTAGGAGTTTGAAACCTGTTTCCTGAGCAAATTCCTGCATCTTTCGACCAGTGAAAACTGAACCTTGATCAGTTGTTATTGTCTCAGGGATTCCATACCTAAATATAATGTTCTTTTGAATGAATTCAATGACATTTTCTTGGTCTACATTGACTAAAGGGACAGCTTCGATCCACTTAGTAAAATAATCAATGCCTACCAATATGTATTTCTGACTCTTTGATGATGCTGGTCGAATCTCTCCAATGAGATCCAACGCCCATCCTCGAAAGGGCCAAGGCTTCACTATCGAGTGAAGTTCGCTTGCTGGTACATGCTGGATGCCTGTATGAACTTGACACTCTTGGCAACCTTTGGCGAACTCAACACAATCTTTCAGCATAGTGGGCCAATATAGTCCTTGTCGAAACAACAACCATTTCATCTTATGGCCTGCTTGGTGAGCCCCACATGCCCCAGCATGCGTAGTCGAAAGGGCTATGTATGCTTCAGTTTCACTTAAACATTTCAGCAACACCCCTTCAGGCGTCTTCTTGAATAACTCATTACCCATGAGTACAAAACTCAACGCCCTGTATTTTGTCTTTCGTTCTGTCGGAGCTCCTGGATTTTGAAGATAGTCCACAATGGGCTTCCTCCAATCTTGTTCTGACAAATTATCAATGAACGAAATCTCGAAGTTTGAGTGATCAGCATAACCTAGCCTCGTCGATTCCAAGTCTGATGGTGATAGACAAGTTGCCTTTATCTTTTCTCGAACTTCGATTGCTCTTTGTAATCTCGTTTTTGAAATCTTATACCCAGATGCAATCTGTGCCAAGTCATTGGCTATTTGATTTTCGACTCTGGGTATGTGTCGAATATTGACACTTTCAAATTGTTTCAATAAACGATTTGCTATCACAAAGTACATAATGAGATTCTCTCTTATGCATTTATATTCCTTTGTGACTTGCTTGATGACTAACTCTGAGTCTCCCATTATTTCGACTCGAGTTGCCCCCAATTCCAACAATATTTCAAGGCCAGTAATTAGAGCTTCGTACTCAGCCTCGTTGTTCGAACAAGAACCTTCTATTTGGTACTTGAATGTTGTTGGAATTTTATCTGGAGAAATAAGCAAGACTCCTACTCCTGTTCCATTTTTATGGCTGGAACCATCGAAGTAGAATTTCCAAGGTTCTATCTCCACATAGTTAATATCCTCGACTTGAATAGAGTGGTCGACTATGAAGTCTGCAACCACTTGTCCTTTTACTGCCTTAAGAGGCATAAAGGTCAAGGAGTATTCAGTCAATGCTAATGCCCACTTGCCAATTCGACTATGCAAGATAGGTTTCGACAACATATATTTGAAAACATCAAAATGAGACGAAACATAAACATCAACTGGTTTTATATATTGTTTGAGTTTTGTACAAGAGAAATACAGACATAGACACAATTTTTCAACTTCGCTATATCTAGTTTCTGCATCATTCAAAACTCGACTGAGATAATAAATGGGTCTTTCGACTCCATTCTCATCCTCTTGGGCTAACATACTTCCCAGAGTTTTGTCAGATGCAGCTATGTACAATCTCATACTCCTATTACTACAAGGAGGCACCAAAATAGGTGTCTTAGTGAGGTATCCTTTGATTTTGTCGAAGGCTTCTTGTTGCTCCTGCCCCCATTCGAACCCCTCTTTATTCAGTCGAAGTAAGGGTGAAAAGGCCTGAGCTTTCCCACTTAGGTTAGATATAAACCTTCTCAAGAAATTTATCTTGCCTAAGAGAGATTGCAATTCCTTCTTATTCGATGGCGCTTTCGCTTCCAAAATTGCCTTCGTCTTGTTCTGATTGATTTCGATTCCTTTCTTGTGGACAACGAAACCCAAGAAATCTCCAGCTTTCACACAGAACGCACACTTCAAAGGGTTCATCTTCAGACCATGTTCTCTCATTCTTTCGAATGATTGTCGAAGGTGGTCAATGTGACTCTTCCTGGAAACAGATTTTATAACAATATCATCAATATAAACTTGCATAAAAGTGTTAATAAAATCATGGAAGATAGTATTCATTGCTCGCTGGTACGTTGCCCCAGCGTTCTTTAGGCCAAAAGGCATCACTACCCATTCGTAAGTGCCTAAGGCCCCAGGGCATCGAAAGGCTGTTTTCGACACATCCTCTTCAGCAATGAATATTTGATTATATCCTGAATAACCATCGAGCATACTCAGGTATTCGTAGCCAGCGGCAGAATCGATTAGCATTTCCGCCACAGGCATAGGATATTCATCTTTGGGGGTGGCAGCATTCAAATCTCTGAAATCTATGCACACCCTTAACGTGCCATTTTTCTTAATTACTGGCACAATATTTGCAATCCATTCGACATACCTTGTAACACGAATGAATTTGCATTTCAGAAGTCTTTCGACCTCCGTTTTGATCTTCGACAATATTTCTGGAGCGAAGCGTCTTGGATTTTGCTTGATTGGCTTCTTTCCAGGTTTGATTGGCAACTGAAGTTCTACCAATCCTCTGTCGAGACCGGGCATTTCGTCATAATCCCATGCAAAACAGTCTTTAAACTCTTTCAGCAATTGGATTACTTCCAACCTAAGTCCTGGATCAATTTTGGCGCTGATGTAAGTTGGCCTATTCTCTGATCCTTCGCCTAAGTTGATTTCTTCTAAAGGGTCTTGTGCTAACATCTTAATGTTGTTCGCCAAGGGATCCTTTTCGAAGCCCAAAGGCTCATCGTCATAGATGGCGTCGAGCCTCTGTTCCTGCATTTCATCTGGCATGATATCAGGAGGTCTTGGATCGAAATCCTTTCCTGGGCCAACAGCAGATAATTGTTGATCATTGGCCTGAGTGGCCATGTACTTTACTTCGGCTTCGAGAGCCGTTATCATCTTGGTTTCGGCCACATAAGCCGAAATTCGCTTCAGAGATTGTGACTCAGTCATTATCACTGAATTCACTTCCCCAACCAGTTGGTTGGATATCAGTTAGCCCCCTGAAGTCTATGTGGGACAAGTCTTCTCTGTCCCATTGGAAACCATGCTCAGGATGCAGGTATAAGGAACAAAAGGTGTTTGGCGCTGGCGCCATGTCGAAGTCAGGAGTTGGACATGGCCCTATGTGAGCCAAGTTTTTGTCGAAATCTGTTACACCCAAGTGATTCACTTCGCCAAGGTAGTAACTTTGGTCTGCCTCTATGTTTTCGACCATCCCATCTGGGCGCCATAGCAGCAGTCTTTGATGCATCGATGAAGGCACAGCACCTACACCATGAATCCACTCACGGCCTAACAAAAGGTTGTAGTTAGGTTTGGCCGATATGACCATGAACATTGTTGGTCGAAGGATCGACCCAACTTTTATGTCGAGCTGGATCACTCCCATGGTGGTCCCAATGCCTCCCTCATAGTTGGACAGGACCATATTGTGAGGTTTAATTTCTTCATCCCTTTTGCCAATCTTCCTTAGCATCGAATGAGGGATAATATTGATAGTGGCCCCACAGTCGACCAATATTTTGTTCACAGTGGTCTCTTCGAGCTTAGCCCTTATGAACAAAGGTTTGAGGTGATTCTTCATCGCCTCTGTAGGTGGCTCGAAGAAGCCATTTTGTTCCTCTGTAGTGCCATTGTCCATGACAAAATAGCACACTGGCCTATGTTCGGCCATTTCTTGTTCCACCTCCCAGTCACTGGCTTCGACTTCTACCTGTCGATTGAATTCCCTAGGCAGTACTGAAACAATGTTCACCATTATATCCAGAGTATCGTCGGACTCAGCATCATCTTCGTCTTCGACTTCACTTTGGTTAGGCCAGACTAGCCTGTTGGTAACTGGTTCTCTCTCAAGAGGCTTTCTTTGTTTCCTTTGAGGCACATTCGAACTAGTTTCTGCCTTAGGTTCGTTGGCAGCCTCTCTTTCAGCTTTTCGCCTTCTTTGATATCTCCTCCATTGGGATCTCGACATAGGATTTTTTCCCTTGTAGTTGCTGGACACTTGAGCAACCTTGGGTGCAGCAACTTGAGGCTCTTTCTTCTGAATTAAAGAGGAACCTCTTGGCACATCGAAAGAATGCCATTTCTCTTCACTTGGCCTTTTCCGGCCAGATGTTTTGTACCAAGTGTCTACTGGTACATTTGTTGGAGGCCTAAAAGTCAAAGGCCTCTTGTCTTGATTAGAACCCCTTCTGGGATCATGTCGAAGGTCAGCGCTCTCCCTTCTCTTGTTCGCTGCTCTTACGCCTTGTATGTGCTCAGCAGCTTTTTTATCAAAGATAGAACTGCATCTTGGACACAGCATCACCTCTGATTTCTTCTTCTGGCATCTTTGTAAGAAATCTGCCAAGTTTTCGTTTTCCCTAGGGAAAGCCGTTTTATTTGCCTGCTCTTGCCTTATGGCTTCTTCTGAAGCTTTAGGGTCAGAAAGTTCAACCATGTTGATATTCATTGTATCCTTATTAGCAAGAGTTAGTTGTTTCATTTGTGTCTCCAGATTCTCCGTCTGGCCTTGAACAGTGGCCAAGTGGGAACTGGGCTTTGGTCCAGTTTTTTGTGCTTCAGCAGTCTTCGACTTCGGGTCTTCGACCGCTTTCTGGACAGCCTCAATTGTCTTCCTGGATAAATTTCCAGAAAAACTGCCAAAGATTGGCATGTTGATGTGGTCCTTTGAGACTTCGACCATAGTAATGCCTGGCTTCTTCGACTGGATCCTGGTTGCCTCTATCATGTTCACCTCAGAGGGTTCTGCATAGTGGGCTTCAGCCTTCAGTGGATTGGAGTCGACAGCCATGGGGGATTTGTCAGCAAATTTTAATCTCCCTTCCTCAATAGCGTCTTGCACAAGATTCCTGAAAAGAAAACATTGAGAAGTTTTATGGCCCAAAAAATTATGATATTTGCAAAAACCCCTCTTCTTTCTTTGATCAAGAGGAGGCACTTTTACCCCAGGGGGTACTATCATTTGGCCATCTTTAACTAGCAAGTCGAATATTTCATCACATTTTGTGATGTCAAAACTGTAAGTCTTTTTTGGGAACCTATCGTTGGTCCTGTCTGGACCAATGGGATTTTTCCCATTTGAGGGGACTAACTGTTTACAAGAGTATGGAGGCCCTTGTTTTAGTTCTGCTAAATCGACTTCTCCTTCTTCGATAGCTAAAGTATCGTCGAAGGATTCTAGATCTTCGTCATCCATCTCAACGTACGCTATTCTTTCTCTCTTGTGGGTTTTCGTTGCCTTAGCTTTTTCAGCTTTGAGGCGTTCGACTTGTCGGACTCTATCGGCCAGTTGGGCTATGTCTCTTAGGTACTGGGTATCTAGCTTCTTCCTAATGGAATAATCTAAACCGCCTGCGGCCATTTCGACCAGCTCATGTTCTGGCACTTGTGTAAAACATCTCGCCTTAAGCAACCTAAACCTATTCAGATATTCGTCTATAGGTTCAGTGAAACGTCTCTTCACACTCGCCAGTTCTTTCAGGCTTATCTTGGTTTGCCCCATATAGAATTGTTCATGGAACAATCTTTCCAACTGGGTCCAATGGTGGATCGAATTGGGGGGTAGAGTTGTAAACCAAGTAAAAGCGTTCTTGGTTAACGAACTTGGGAAGTATTTGATCCTTAGGTTTTCGTTATTCGAAATGTCTCCTGCTTCGATCAAATATCTTGCCACATGCTCGACAGTAGATTATGTCGTGTCCCCAGAGAACTTAGTAAATTTGGGGACTTTGCTTCTAGGAGGTAAGTCAGTTTGTAACACATATTCTGACAATGGAGATGTAAAGTTGGGCCTTCGAAAGCCCATGTTCATTCCATTCTGAGTCATGATCCTTTCGATCATGGTTGCCAGATTGTTTTCCAAACCCATGTTTTGGTATTGGACATGCTGAACCACTTCGTCAGCATTTTGGTTTCTGTTAACTAACCTTACCTCTGGGGCTATTACCCTAGGTTCTTCGACAGGTTGTTCTACAGGCTGTTCGACAGGCTGTTGAGCCTGATTGATGGTGGTTTCTTCCTCCACAAATATCCCCTGATTTCCTCTTACTTGCGCCCTTTGGGGCTGTCGAATAGGTGGGGGTACTCCAAAGAAGTCAGCCAAACGCGTCATTTGCGCTGTAACTTGCTGATTCGATTGAGTAGTATTTTGTATTAGAGGATTTAGCACTGTACTCAAAGTTTGTGCCAACATTTGCACCATATCATGGTTGCTTTCGTCCATCTGTTGCCTCAAGACTGCTGTCGAGGCATTTGTAAGGCCATGGGCTACTTGGGACGTTCCTCCTAAGAGTTGGGTCCTATTTCTATTCGCCATGCCTACTCCAGAGCCTTGGAGTGGCGAAGAGGCACTCACGAAAGGGTCTGAATAAGTGGACGCAGCATTCGTCAGGCTTGCCACTTCAGAAGTTGGCATACCATAGAATGGAATAAATCCTGGGGGAACCACTGGCCTTGTGCCAATATTTCCCCTTGGTGGGGGGGTTCCCAAAGGCATTCTGGGGCCTGTTAACGAAGTTATTGGCCCCGTGGTTGTGACTGACACTGCTGGTGTCGAACCAACATTCGTCGCTTCACTAACGGTCATATTAACCGTTGCTCCCACACTTGGTGGTGGAATTTCGTTATTGTTTGGCGGATTCGCCATCTCTTCCCTTCTTCTGGCAGTATTGTTATCGTTGGTGTATATTCTACCACTCCTCAATAACATACAACTCGAAAAGATGAGATTATTTTTCAATCAATCAACACACAGTCCCACCGGGTGTGCCAATTTGTTTACCTTGGGTTTTGGTAAACAACCGCTGATCCTCCAAATGGTTACTTATTTGGTTACTCGCAGGATCGATCAGATTGATCCTATGGACATAGGTTGATTTTGAAGTTTGATTAATGTGGATAAGGCTTTAAGTAAAATGTTTCAATTAAATTGCATAAAGGAAAGGCTTGGTAAAATAAACAAGGCTTTAAAGTAAAGGTTCGACAGGAATTTAAAGGAGAAAAGCAAGTAAAATACTGGAAAAGTAAATGACTTTAATTGATAAAATTGGTGTTTCACACATACATTTCTCAACAATTCTTTCGCTCACACTGGGTACTTGAATCTAAATGAGTGACTATGTATCTATTGTGAACACACGCGAGAAACTACATGTCTACTCCTATTTATACAAAAACATTCCAAGTAACCGTCGGGCAGTTACACTGCTTCGAGATTAAGCCACTTGGCACGTTCTCCATGCTCGACGCTCCAGATCCTTGCACGTTTGCACGTAATAACTGCAGGAAACCGTTTTCCCTCCAAAGCTTTGAATTTCAAACTGCTCCACTCTGGACCATCGAACACTTTCGTCAAGAAACGTCTTCGACGAAAACTCCTTCGACGTCGAAGGCAATCAGCCTTCTTCCTTGGAAGAAATCTTCTAAGTATTTTGCCATCTTTCGACGGGCACTTCGACAGGCTTAGCCAGTCGAAAGCATCTTTCAGCTTTTAATGGCTGCCATCAATCAAAACAAAGGTGTCGAATTTAGGAGCCAACAAGCGGCACCTTGATCCTCTTCGCCAGCGTTGCCGTGGTCCCCTTCGTCACGATTCTCTTCCGACAGATCCACCAGCTGAATCTCTTTTGGCGGTTGCTCTTCTGTTTGTGGATCTTCTGCTGGTTTTTCTGCCGTCTCATCATTGGCCTCATTTATTTCAGTATGGGCTTCATCGTTCGCCAAGTCTTTTTCTTGTGGCCTGCTGAGTTCAGCAGACTCCAATGTTTCAGAAGTCCTTGGCGCTGAGCTTTCAGTGGTGTCCTGAAAAAGAAGAAGAGTCTTCTAAATTCGAAAGAGACATAGTCGAATGTAGGTATCGACACCTGGGTTACAAAGGGATCAAAAAGATTACCTGTAAAGTAGCTTCAGCCCCAGGGCTGGAATTGTCGCTTTCGACAGGCTTATTGAGAAGAACGTTTAATTCCTCCTTTGTTGGCTCCTCAATGATTACTGGAGGTGGCCTGGGCTTTCTCCCAGCAACCTTTATTCTAATTGTTCGACCAGCAGCCTCAGGAAGAGGAACTTCCTTCTTCAGCTTTCGCCTTTTTAGAGGAGCAGGGGGAGAGTCATCTTCTTCATCGCTCCCGGATTCGACCGTCAGTGCTGGCCGTTTCTTGGGCGAAGGTGCCTAAAGAACCAATTGGAATTCGACTTAGCAGTTGCATCGAAAGTCAAAAATTAAAGCTAGAAGAAAAATAATGAAAGTCTGGTTACCGATGCAGAAGCCTTTTTCGAAGGGCCTTCCCCCTGTTGGTTTGTTGTGGTCTTCGCCGGCGCTATAGTCTTCGCCGGCAGTAGAGGTTTTGTTAAAGGGCCTCCTCCCTGTTGGCCTTCTGCAGCCTTCTTGGCTGCAGGCTTTCGAACAACTGAAATTAGACAAAATAATTAAACAGGCTAGCAGTCGAAAGAGAAAGACAAAGTAATTTGAAAGGATGAACTTACATTTCTTTATTTTGTCCAAGACAAGGACAAAAGATTTCTGAAGCTCATCCACAAAGTCCTTCTCGTCGAAAAACTCCTCAGCGTAATAACTTTTCCACCACTCCTCAAAGGATGGTGAGCAAAGAAAGTTAAGCTGGTAGTCAAACAACGAAAGAACTGTTCGACCAGCATATCTGCTGATATGCTTAGTGGCAGCTTCTTCAGTGTAGTCGTTGCATAAGTATAACATAGACTTCTCCCTTGGAAAAATTGGAGAAGGTAGTGTTTGAATAATACCAAACTGGCGAGACACCAGGTTTGGTTGATATGCAATCAGACTCAAGTGAGTCTTAGAGCTCCTGAATCGAAGGGGCATTATTCTTGGTGTAAGGAATGCCTCCCACATTGTTGTATGTTCGTCAACCTGAGGACCACTCGACGTCCTAGGATGTGGCCTTGTGAACCACTCTGGGCCAACCTTCCGTCGAGCAAACGGAGCCATAGTCGAAGCAAACTCTTTCCTTCTAGCAAACATCAGAACGGAGTTTGTGAAAGTTTGCTGAAGCTCCAGCCCATCTTCCGTTGGAGTCAACAAGGCCAATCTAGTGCCTTCGACGCGTCTGTTTTCTATTTCTGGAGCCTGCTCATTTATTTGAATCTTCTTAGGCAAGAAAGACTCGAAGGTGGCATTGAGCCACAGTTGAAGCAGCCAAAAAGGTCCAGCAAGCAGCAGACTGGCCCTGTTCTCGATAATCTTCAAAAGAGTCGCTCCGTTGCTAATCGACTCATACAGGCTAGCCAAAATCAATTCTGCCAAACAGATATTTTGGCCATGATGGAGTTGAGTGGCGAGAGTGACCATCTTCTTGGTCACTTGTAAGGACTTGGAACAAAACACAAAGCGTGTCAGCCATAAGGCTAGAAACGCAATATGTTCGACATCCGACACAGCATCTGTCGACCTATCGTGGTAGTGATTGATGAAGGTGGTGTAGGTTGGTTTTGTGGCAGAGAATCCAATTTGATCCTCCGACATTTCTTCCGGGTCGAAATAGTCCCCGGTGGGTCGAAGGCCAGTGATGGCGGCCACATCGAAGAGTGTGGGAGTCAGCATTCCACAGGGAAGATGGAAGGTGAAATGGGTGTAGTCCCAGAAGAGTAAAGAAGCTATCAACATCTCTGGGGAATAGTTAAGACCTGTCTTCGACAGCATAACCAGGTCAAAAATCCCCATGTCTTTCCAGATCGAAGCTTGGCGTTTCTCCATTTTTTCCAGCCAAGCACTATAATCAAGAGTAAGGCTAGGGCCAGACCTGAAAGCCCTAACACCTTTGTTGAAGAAACGGAGGTCGATTTTCTCTTTAGCAGGATCCTCATTATCCTCTGCATCTTTTTTGGAGCATCCAACAGGTTTGAGTCTCTCAAGTACCGGAAAGTAACTTTTGATCTTCATGGCCTCAGCAATGCTTGGGTACAATGGGCCAGACATGGCAAAGATCTGGTTGGAATATCCAACCGGAATCATGAGGTGGCGTGAATAAGCATCACGAACAGCAATGTCCAAAGGCTCAGGGACCCTTCGTTGACCCGTGGGGGTCACTACGGGAGCGGTCGAGAAAACCCTAGGTTTAACGTTTCCAGATGGTGCGTTGGCGCTAGGAGCGTTGGAAGAACCAGATGCCATTGTTGGTAGTGAAGTTGAAGACGAAGTGAAGAAAAAGAGGTTTGCAAAGTTGACAAGAGTTTGTATGTAAATGGAGAATTCTGAAAGCAAGGTAGCGTAAAAAGTCCCACAATGGGTACTTACTGCTATTTATAGTAGTGGGGGAAATCCCCAAATTCGAGGACATTAAATGCCATTTAATATTGCAGAAGGTAGTGGGACACGTGGCGTCTCCCTGTTGTTTTAGCCGTTCTGCAGAAATGGAAGGGTGCAGCGTGCGCCCTCGTTTTTGGGAATTGTTATGATGACAATTCGTGAAATGACGTTTGGCACACTGCACGCCGTACTGAGGTGACGTCTTAGGTACGGATAAATGATGGTTTTTCTTGGGATTGTCAGTGGTTGGTAGAAGACAGCAAAAAGTGCACAATTTAATTTGTGACTAAGAATGAAAAGACAGGTGTCGAATGGTATTTCAAAGAATGCCTTTTTCTTTGAGAGTCGAAATAAGGCATTCTTGGGGGGCAATTTGTTGGCTCCTAAATTCGACACCCTGGTTTCATTAATGTCAGTCATTGAAGCTGAAGTATGTTTTCGACCAGCTAGGTCCGTCGAAATGCCCATCGAAAGATGGCAATGTACTTAGAAGATTTCTTCCAAAGGAGAAGTTGGTTGCCTTCGACGTCGAAGGTGTTTCTCGTTGAAGATGCTTCTCGACGAAGGTGTTCGATGGTTCAGAGTGGAACGGTTTGAAATTCAAGCATTTGGAGGGAAAACGGTTTCTAGCGGTTACCAAGTGCAACGTGCAAAGATCTGGAGCGTCGAACGTTGAGAACGTGCCAAGTGGGATCATCTCGAAGCAGTGTAACTGCCCGACGGTTACTTGGGATGTTTTAGTATAAATATTAGTAGTTCACGCAGTTTCTCGCGTGTGTTCACAATTATATACAAAGTCACTCATATAGATTCGAGTACCCAGCGTGTGAGAAAGAATTGTTGAGAAATGTATGTGTGAAACACCAACTTTATTAATCAAAGTCATTTACTTTTCCAGAAACTTTACTTGCTTTCTTCTTTACATTCCTGTCGAAGCCCTTTATTTAAAGCCTTCATTTATTTTATCTAAGTCCTTTTTTCATGCAATTTACTTAAAGCCTCTCTATTTTATTGTCATTTAATCATTATCCAATTCAATCAAAACCTCAAAATCAACCTATGTCCTAGGATCAATCTGATCGATCCTGCGAGTAACCAAATAAGTAACCATTTGGAGGATCAGCGGTTGTTTACCAATAACCACGGTAAACAGTCGGGTATTTACATCGCCAAAAGCAACCCTTGAATTTAAAATGCGGAAAATAAATAAAGCGGTAAAAATAGTAAAGTCCTATTAAGCTATTACATTCCAGGAAATAGATACAATATTGAATAAAATGGAACGCGTGTGGGAAATTAAATCGGGCAAATTCTAGAGTTTTGACCCTTTGATTATTAAAGAAAGGATTTTTTTGTTTGTTTTTGAATTAAAAAGAAATTAAACTAAGTTAATTATTAAATTAATAAACTAATTAATTAATTAATGAAAATAATGTTTTTGGATTTTTTGATATTTAAAGAAATAAAAATAAATTTATTCAATGTTAATAGAAACCTAATTGTCTAAGTTAATTTTAATTATTGCAAAATGTATTAAAAGTTATTCCTAAATTAAACTAAATTAATTAAATTAATTTTGTTAACAAAAATAAAATGCTGAAAATTAATTTAATAAACAAAATATATTTTTTGGTTTTTTAATTTTATGAAGAAAAAAAAGATTTGATTGGTTGGTTAATAATTAAAAAATAATAACAATAAATAATTAAGAGAAATAAATAAGAAAATAGAGAGAGTTGGGGTTTGGGCCTGTATAGGGGGTGAGAATGGCAATTTTGTGGCCCATTAACATGCAGACCTCGTTTGACTTTGCTGATTCCCTATGGCACTTTGACTTGATCCCACCATATGTCATCATCCCTGGATTGTCAGATTTGGCCTTGGGCCATCTGGCCGGTGATTGAGTGAGGGAGTATGATATGCTGCACGCTTGGTATTGCACTGGATAACCTGTAGAAAAAATAGAACAAATGCATGGGGGACCTTGGATTCGAACCTAGGTCCTGTTGGATTTTGAACTAACGCCTTTCCCACTCAACCATCACGCTTCAATTGTTATTATATTGGACAATAATAATAATATGGGAAAACAATCAAATACCAGAAAATATAAAAAATAAAGCGCGAATATTTGAACCGTCCAACCAGGGGGAGACGCATCATCATCTTCTTCCTTCAACCCTGTAAATTTACCTGCGGATTTATGTCCGCAGCTAAATTCGTATGTGCATCCTAAAATCCATTCTAGTCCATGGAAATTGATTCCAAGCACATGGTCATGCTCGTCTATCTACCCTGGTTACGTCCATGTTCATCAATGGCACTAATTTTGCCTGTAAAAGAAATGCCCAAAAAAAACAATCCACGAACCCTAGCTTCGGCTATGGAGTTACAGGCCAGATAAATGCAATTGGCTAATGCAGAGTGCTTGTAAATTGGACGATAATCATGAATATGCAAAGATTTTGTAAGGAAAGTGCAAGAATAAGGATCTACGAATTCAAACGAAAAGCATTTTTTTGAGACACTTACAGAGCTTTTGTGCGTGTATGGAGACTGGCTCTGGGTTGGTTTTGCTTCAGTGATTGTCCAACAATGGATTAGTGTTAAGATTTGCCTTTGAATTTGCCTCTAAGAACGATTTCAGTTTCACACTTTTTCACCTTTTTTTATGTTTTGCTTTTGGTGTTCTTGTAGCCTCTAGGTCTCAAATTCGTGTGCCTTGGATTGTATATGTATGTTGCAATGTATTAGGTCAACAAATTGGTCTTGAATCTTTTCACATCAATGCTTTGAGATTGGATTTGATCCTCCATTGAAAACTTGCTTAATTTGCCAAAAATCCAATCTTTTTGCACATGGAATGATTGATACGAATTTGATCATGACATTGATGATGATTAGGTCCTGAAAATAGAAAAAGATCTCATGTAATCAAGTTTTGTGATTTTATTTGATTTAAATTGATTTAAAATGAAATAATTCAATAAAAAATAAAATAAAATAGAAAAATTGATAAATGGGCACAAGGATGAAGCTAGGACACGTGTGTAGTGTGACAAGATCAAATCAAGTGGAAAAAAATGGGCCCATTTGACAAAGTTTGAAGTTTTGGGGATAGTTGACTTTTGGCAATTTTGCAAAAATTCCTAACTTCAAAAATGCACAACTTCTTCAATTTTGAACTTTTGGAAGTATTCTGGGACGTTTTATAAAGCTTGAGATGTCCTCTAACCAACCCTTTTGGTCTCATCTCATTTTGGTATTCCATGCTCAAGTTATAAGCTTTAGCAAAAAAGGTGTTTTTGTTGACTTTCAAAAATGACCTATAATGTCCAAATTTATAACTTTTTTGAGTGCATTTATTTATCTTGGGGTATGAAGATGGATTGTAGTAAATTTCATCCTCTTCAAAATGAGCTTTGGATGGGTCATTTCTCATAAAGTATGAGAAAGTTATGCTTGGTCAAAGTTGAGTTGACATTTCCTACAAAACCCTAATTTAGCAACTTTTGAGTATTGATGAATTTTGAGCAATCCTTGATGAATTATGATCAAACCTTGATCAAATGATGAAATATCCTTCAAAATGATAATTTTGACAAAAAATCTTGAAGTTTAACTGTATTTGGGTCACAGTTGACTTTTGCCCCAACACAGTCGATTTTTGGACCCTTTGAGCAATTGACTGAGCAAACTTCCTCTGCAACGTTTGAAATTTGACATGGATGAACTTGAGAACATATTAGGGAATTGGGGAGCACTTGAGGTAATTTGGATTCAAGGATCTTGATGCAACACAAAACCCTATTTTGAGGTTGACTGCCTTAGGAGATGACTTGTCTGACCCACTCTTGAGCAATCTTGAGCCACTTGGAGACTTTTCTTGCAATGTTTTGAGAAATATGAGAGGGAAAATTTTGGGGTACAACAGCTGCCCCTGTTCAATCTTCTTAAACCTGAGGATATAGATTGGCTTTCGGGCCATTCGTGATCCAAAGGTGGAAGATGATTGAACACTAGAGTGCCCAGAAATTTGTCCTCGCATGAAGTGGTATCAGCCTGGTGATATCGGGAATGGGCTTACAGATGCCATTTGGTGACTGTTGATAGGTGGTCTGAACTTCGGCTGGAATATGAATCAGGGAGATCTTATTGTCAATCTGACTGAACCAGAGAAGGTCTTGGATTAACTTTGACTGGATAAGAATTAGAGAAATCTTAGGATCGATTTAACTGAACCAGACGAAAGTCTTGGAATAACTTCAACTGGAATACGAATCAGGGAGATCTTCACGTCGATCTGACTGAACCAGAGGAGGTCTTGGATTAACTTTGGCTGGATAAGAATCAGAAAAATCTTCGAATCGATTTAACTGAACCAGACGAAAGTCTTGGAATAACTTCAACTGGAATATGAATCAGGGAGATCTTTGCGTCGATATGACTGAACCAGAGGAGGTCTTGGATTAACTTTGGCTGGATAAGAATCAGAAATATCTTCGAATCTATTTAACTAAACCAGACGAAAGTCTTGGAATAACTTCAACTGGAATACGAATCAGGGAGATATTCGCGTCGATCTGACTGAACCAGAGGAGGTCTTGGATTAACTTTGGCTGGATACGAATCAGAAAAATCTTCGAATCGATTTAACTGAACCAGGCGAAAGTCTTGGAATAACTTCAACTGGAATACGAATCAGGGAGATCTTTGCGTCGATCTGACTGAACCAGAGGAGGTCTTGGATTAACTTTGGCTGGATAAGAATCAAAAAAATCTTCGAATCAATTTAACTGAACCAGACGAAGGTCTTGGAATAACTTCAACTGGAATATGAATCAGGGAGATCTTCACGTCGATCTAACTGAACCAAAGGAGGTCTTGGATTAACTTTGGCTGGATACGAATCGGAAAAATCTTTGAATCGATTTAACTGAACCAGACGAAAGTCTTGGAATAAATTCAACTGGAATACTAATCAGGGAGATCTTCGCATCGATCTGACTGAACCAGAGAAGGTCTTCGATATAGCTGAGAACTTAACTGCATCTTTCCTTAAAGGTAAAGGTCAGTCATATGCAATGCATGATATGGATCAAGCAATGGTGTTCTCAAAATAAGTGAGATTGTGTTATATGATGCGATATGTATGTATCATGATGTATGGAGAGGTAATGTTTTAGCTGGGGAAAATAAATCCCGGATAGCTGCTGGAGACAAGAGTTGAATTCTTCGCTTCCGCTGGGGATGGTGAACGAAGGTGATTGCAAGAATAAACCTGCAGGAGAAGATAACTCCATTAGGGAATAAACTGATGAGGAGATTACTCTGTGGGGAAGAGATGCTTTGCTGAGGATTCCACTGATAAATTCCGTCGGGATGAATTATCGTTGCTGGTGATATTGAATCTCTTGAGGATTAAATTCTTGTTTGTGAAAGGAAAGAACTCCGCTGAGGACGATCTTTTAGTGCCGACTTCACTGGGGATAGCCTGTTAGACTTTTATGGGGATAATCCTTTGAATTCGGCTGGGGAGATTTATTTAGTACTCCGCTGGAGATAAACTTCCGGAGTCTACTGGGGATGATTCTTCAACTCCATTGGGGAAGCTTTTTCAGACTGCGCTGGGAAAATTTTAAATCCACTTGGGGTATCTTGTATTTTGCCGGGGAACATTCTTATACTCTTTCAGGGAATATTAAGACTGCCGGGGATATCAAGCCTTTCTAGTATTGATGGTAGATAAACTCTGCTTGGGTAAAGCATTGCTGATTCGTTCATAGTTGCAAGTCTCAGTTGGGGGAGAGTTACCATTACTGTCTTACTCTGCGAGGAGTGAAGGCATCTTAGCCATATTCTTCAGCTGAATTTACCATCGTACCTGGTGGATAGAGCAACTATACAGCTTGGACAATTCTATTGCCCCTGTTTATGATATTACCAGTACTTCGTCTTTTGCTTCGCATGTAAACATTCATGAGCAGCAATTAATGTCAAATGCATATATCAAAAATGAATATTGGACGTTCTTTGCAAATCAAAACAGATAAAGGAAAACAGTTTGAAATTTCTTTGAAAATGAATTGTATTGATTTTGAAGTTCGGCCTGTAATTAGGCGTTTTTGTACAAGAGGTTGACGTCCTAGTAAGAGAACGCCGCTGAACAGATAGAGTTTACACAAATTGTGAAAAACAAAACAGCTATGTGAACAATCCCACTGGGTTCCGACTCTGCTATTACCTTTATATCCTCGAGCATCTCATCACTTTGTTATTGGTTGAAGGTAGATCAGATTGATTAGTGCTGTCTGGGCTTGATAGTTGATACAAGAGTCTGGATGCAAGGTGATCCAATGAGACATAGTGTTACGCTTTGATCCCTAATTTTTGCCTGGACCGCCCTTTCGGGTTTTCAGTCCATCGGGATACCCTTTTTTGCCCAAGTCACCTTTTCAGGTTTTCGACTTGCCGGGTGTACAGAATTTTCATTTTCATCCCCTATTTTTTCCCGAACCCTTTTGGTTCGCCGGGAAGCCCTTATTTTTGCCTAGGCCAGTCAACCTAGCGGGTATTTGATTATGCGTAGTATATTTTCACTATGTCTGCATTGACGGGGTGAGGAAGGTCGTCACCATCCATGGTGGTTAGAATCATAGCTCCTCCTAAGAAAATGTTCTGAACCACAAATGGCCCTTCGTAAGTAGGGGTCCATTTGCCCCTGGGATCACCTTGAGGTAAGATAATGCGCTTGATTACCAGATCCCCAACTTGATACTCTTGTCATCTGACTTTCTTGTTGAATGCATTGATCATCCGTTTTTGGTACGTCTGACCATGACAAATAGTAGTAAGTCTCTTTCGTTCAGCTGATCAAGCCGGGTCTGAATCCAGTCAATTTCATTCAAACCTGCATCCTTAATGATTCAAAGAGAGGGTATCTGAACTTCAATGGGCAAGACTGCCTCCATGCCATATACCAAGGAATAGTGTGTTGCCCCTGTTGACGTCCGCGCTGAGGTACGGTATCCATGAAGAGAAAATGGTAACATATCATGCCAGTCATTGTATGTCACTGTCATCTTCTGCACAATATTCTTAATATTCTTATTAGCCGCTTCAACAGCCCCATTCATCTTCAGTCGGTAGGGAGAAGAGTTATGATGCTGTATCTTGAATTGCTCGCAAAGCTCGGTGATCATCTTGTTGTTGAGATTAGTACCATTGTCCGTAATTATCCTCTCTGGTACACCGTATCGATAGATCGGATTGTGCCGAATGAACCGTGCCACGACATTCTTGGTTACAGTAGCAAAGGACGCTGCTTCAACCCACTTTGTAAAGTAATCAATTGCTACCAAGATGAAACGATGCCCGTTGGACGTTGTAGGTCTGATCTCGCCGATCATATCAATGCCCCACATTGCAAAAGGCCAAGGTGCCGTCAAGACGTTTAAAGGAACTGGAGGTATGTGCACCTTATCAGCATAGACTTGGCACTTGTGACATGTCCGAGAATGCTGATAACAGTTGGCTTCCATTGTGGACCAATAATATCCTGCCCGTAGGATCTTCTTTGCCATGGTGTGTCGATTGGAATGAGTTCAGAAATTACCTTCATGTAACTCCGCCATGATCCTTTCTGCCTCGTTCTTATCCACACATCACAGTAAGATTAAATCATGGTTACTGTTGTACCCCAAAATTTTCCCTCGCATTTTTCCACAAGAAATCACAGCTTCAAGCGTTTCCTGATTTTTCAGATTGGCTCAAGAATCGGTGAAACAGACTTTTTCTCGTCAGTCAGACGCAATTAGGGTTTTACTGATTTTTAGGGCTCTGAAATGTTTCAAACAGTTGGTTTAGGGTTTTGGTCGATTTTGGCTCAACTTTGATCAGGCGAACATTCTTTGGTATTTAATCAGGAATTAGGGTTGTTCAAGCGCGGTTCTTCAGAAAGATTTAATTCTACGGTGCTTTGCAAGTTATTCCGAGATTTGGTTTGAATTTGCATTGTTTGACTTAATCAGTAAAAGAATGCATTTGGATTGAATTCACGTTTGTTTGATTGAACCAGTGAAAGGATACATTCAGTTTGAATTTGCACTGTGTGATTAAATCAGTAAAAAGGGGAATGCGTCTGATCAGTTGTTGTGATTAACTGTTGTTTTGCTTTGGATATTGGAAATGCCAGGTTTAACTGATCAAATGATAAAGCTTTGTTTATTTAAATTATTTATTATTCTAAGATTAAATGATTGGAATTTATTTTCAACTATTTTAATTAAAGAATTATAAATAATAAATAAACAAAAGAAGGAAAAAGAATTAATTGGATAAAGAAACTTTTATTGATTTTTAAATTAATTGTACAATTGTTTTGTTGTTTACAACAATGATTTTACATTTATTTAAACTTAAATAAAAAAGCTATCCTAAACATTTTTCTAATCTTCAATTCTTCATCTGCCATCCCTCGCTCCAGTGCTCCACTCAATTTTTTATCTGCAAAAGAAAGGAAGAAAAGTCAAATAGAAGATAAATAAATAAAGAGACAAATAAAATTACAGTTCATCATTAAGGGCCACTGATTGGGATCAGTTAACCCTCTCTGCAAATCACGGGATTTCTCCCGGTTCACAAAGAGGGAAGAATATTTATTTGCTAAACTTTGAAAGAATGCACAGTTCAAATCAAACTACAAAGTCCAAATTCAAACTTTCTGTCAAAAATCCCAAACTATCCAAAAGGCTACCCAAGCTGTCAAAAAAAGATGATTTGGAAAGATATCAAAGATACAAAAAGTACAAGAAGCTGTCAATAGAAGAGATAAAAAATGCAGAGAAAGCATGAAATGCAAGCAACATAATATTTTCATCATTTCCCAAGAGTGGCCCTTTCAGAAAAGTACAAAGCATAAACATTATTATAATGCTAAACTGTACTTAAGAGAGAGAGAAGAGAGAAGAAATGTTTAGGCTTACTGGCTTTGAGGCTTTAGGCAAGAAAGGTATATACACAAACTGCAATAGCACAGTGGATAAAAAGGGGGAAAGAAAATATAAAGTTTCTTGGTCAATAAAACAGTAGAAGGAGATATAAAACCAGAAACAATAACCATAAGAACAAAAAGGCCAAGCTGAAACATAAACCTGCAGTCAAACTCAGAACAAGCTAAAACTCAGTAAAACCTACGCCTAAGATCTGCCTTCCACCAGTTTTCAAAACCTCCAGCATATCCAATATAACCACAAGGGTATCAAACCAAAAAGCCAGTTTACAAGCCCCCCTAAACTCTAAGCCTGTAACATAAACATACAAAAAGGCAAAGCCAGAACAAACCTGTAAACCCTTCAAACAAAAACCAGTTCACCACAACCCAACCTGTAATGGCCTAAAAAGCCAAAACTGATAAACAAAAACCAGTAAGACCTTTCAAGCACACAAAGACATCCAAGGCCAAAACCTGTACATCCAAATCAGAAACAACCAGTCTCACCAACAAGTATCATACCTGCTTAAGCATGAACCTGTCAAATGATCTAGGCCACAACCTCAAAACCTGAATCACCAAGGCCTTACCTGCTTCAAACTCAAGGCAACCAAAAGCAAAAGCCATAAACCAAAAAGCTTCAAGCTTTAAAAGCTCATAACCTACCTAAATACCCAAAGCCATATCCAAAAGAGTCAAACTCTAAAAAAACCGTCACAGAGATACAAACAGAAATCAAAGCCCTCAGAGAGCATCATCACTGGGCACATATCTCACAAGCATACAAAACACCAATTCAACAGCATCATAGGGCTATCAACTTGTATCAAAACCAAATTTCCAAACCCACGAGCCCTCAGAATTGCATTATCATAGGGCATTTCAACAACCAAACATAGGCAGCTCAAAGCAAGGTAAAGGAAGAAGTAGACAGAAGCAACAAGCATTAAAGGCAATATAAGCAGGTGAAGCATTAAAGGCAACAAAGAAGAAGAAAGAAGTGAAATCAGAAAAGGTTTTCAGGCCGTAATCATCATCAAACCCTAAAATGGCAAAAAGGTAAAGAGTACCAGGAAGTTCATAAGTTCATCAGCACCCTTCACCGCCCAAGCCTCCTACGCGCCTCCCCATCTCCTCCATCGTCTTCCTCAAAAGGTAGTTCTCTTTTCCCCTTCCCTTTAATACCTCAAATACACAAATCAAACACTTAATAAAAAAAGGCAGTAAATCATAACATGTAAAAAGGATTCAAACCCTAAACAAAGCAAGACAAAAGACGAAGCAAGGGCGATTACCTTTCATTTGGCTTCACTGAACCAAGGAAGGAAGGAAGGTGAAGGAGGCAACTGGTGGCTGGGGCGAAGGGTTTGAGCTAGGCGTTTGGCGTGAACGGAGAAGACGAAGTGGAACTAGCAACGGCGCCGCTCTCAGCAATGTAACCCTAAGCGTATTCCAAAGTAAAACAAAAATGCAAGAACCCTAAAACATCGTTTCAACAGCTGGGCCTTGCCCGTTTCAAACACTGAGCCCAAGCGTTCCAAATTAACAAATGCACCCCCCCCCCCCCCACGCTAGACATTCTGTTTGGGCCAGCAAACCTTTGGCCCATTCATTTAGTACCCATTGGCTTCCTTTTTCTTTATTTTTAGCATATAAAACCTTTTTCTTTTGTTAAATAAATTAGTATAACAATTTTTTACATTAATAATACTTTTTTCACATGCATATTATAATTAAATTTTATATAGAAACTAATATTTTTTTTCTTTACTATTAAACTTACATTTTCTTTTTGAATATTGATTTTTTCTTAAGATAATACTTTTCTTTTATTTCTAAAAATACTTTTTTTGTACATAATCAAGACAAAATACTTTTTTTAATATATACATAATTTAATTAAGATTAAAACATTTTTCTTTTCTTTTAGTAAATAAATATTTGTACATATCAAAGAATATACAAGATTACAAAAGACTAAATAAATAAATATCTAATTCTTTTCTTTAAGTTAAAACAATGCTTAAACAATACATTTGAATTCACATTTTCGCACTCGTAAATAAATTACATACATGAACATATACACTTACACAATATACGATACATTTCACATTATACGCTTGATACAAATACATTTACATTGCTCCTATACACATTTGCTTATCTTATACATTGCTATACGTTACATTTACATTTGATCGATTCGATTTGGTTGTAATCTATTGGACACTACATTCCTAAGGTCTCATCCCCATTTGGGAATTTGTACCCCACTCCCGGATACTTATTTTGTAATAGCGTAGATTTTACATTTCCGCAATTTACCGCTTTCAAATTATACCATGGTTAGACCTAGGGTTTGTATGTACATAAAAACAAACGCTAGATAACCTAATACAAGAGAAATACATGAAATCAATACACAATTACACTTGCACCCTCTAGAGTAATCCCACATGTTGCCTTCCAAAATGCGCCATGCTTACACGTCGAGTTTCTTTGGCAAAACAAATTCAAATGATCATAAGTCCCTCGATGACGCTTTCGAAAGTTGCCTAAATGGAATGATCATAGTCCCTTCAAAGCAAATTGCCCAAAGACACTTGGCATCATTGCATCCATGGTCCATACGATGACCCGCGCCCGTCCCGTTAAACCTCCTAAACGCAAGATTGTCCATCAAATTCAATGGTGGAACAAAATTGTTAAAAAAGGGGTTGAAAACATAGAGAAAACCTTTGAGTACAATAGGGTAGACAAAACTCTTAGTTACTTGAGATCAACTTGCAAAAACACTTGCCTTCTTTTCAAAAACCACATTCCACAAACACTTTCAAAACAAACTCTCAAAAACATTTGAAACATCTTTTCGAAAAGATACACACCTTTGTAAAACATTCGAGTAAAGAATTGTTACAAGGGTAGCCTAAGACAAGGCATCTTCTTCCAAAAACATTTTCAAAAACACACACACACACACACACCATTTTCAAGCAATCGAAAATCAAGGCAAGTGATCTAAAAACCAAGTAACTAAGAGCCCATGGATAACCATGGATGAAAAGGGTGCTAATACCTTCCCTTTTCATAATCTACCCCCCGAACCCACGAAATATCTCAAAAGGTTTTTGCTGTGCTTTTTTAACCTTTCCTTTAGGATAAAATAAAAAGTCGGTGGCGACTCTTGCTCAACCGAACAAGTGTGAATACAAACGCAAAACCATAGTCAGTTCTCCCGCCGTATCACAGAACTGGCGACTCTGCTGGGGAGTTGACTTAAAAGTGGGGTTACCTTAGGGTTTAGATCACCTTTGTTTTCAATTGATTGCTTTGTTTGCTTTTACATTTGTGGGCTTTGCATCGGAGTTTCATAGATCCTAACCCGGATCTGGGGAATACCCTTTTAGGTAGCATAATCTGTGAGGGACCTGTCCGGCGTATACCGACATGGGTGAAGCAGTGGCTACGTTGGTGTGGCGCCTTGGTCTGTACCGATATCCCTCGTGTTGAAACGGGGAGAATATGGGTCTTCCAAGGAGTCATTAAGCACCAACCGACCTTAGAACCCTAAATTGACCCAACTTGGCCATTAGAACAGTAGCAGTATGCTACACTCATTGAGGCTAAACTCTCGCGATGGTTCCGGCCGCAAGAAAAGATAGTGATGCTGGAGTTATGACCGATCGAGGGTAGCCAATGATTTGAGATCCTCTAGAACCCGGTTACTTTTGATAGCACGGGTTTTAACCAACGAAACTGAAAGAGGATAGTACCTGAACCCCATGCAAGCCTAAACCAAAGGACTTGTTTGCTTTGTGTGAATATGTTTGCCTGTATATACACTTACTTGCTTGTGTGTACATGTACATAACATTATGACATCATACCATAGCATTTTCAATAACCATCTCAAGGATCTCGAGGGTTCTTTTGATGCAGGGTTATATTGAACCAGACGTCTACCAAGGGGAAAGAGGTTTCTCCTCTAAACAGATGGCAATCAAAGATTAAGTACAACAACTTAAATCAGTGGCTATGACCCACTCGACATGGTGAGCTTGATTCTCGTGGAAAGACATCCACCAGTGCACAGTTCTCCAATCAAAGATCAAGTACATCAACTTGAATCAGTGGCTATGACCCACTCGAAATGGTGAGCTTGATTCTAGTGGAAAGACATCCACAGGTGCAAAGATCTCCAATCGAAGATCAAAGTTCAACCTCTAACATTTTCTTATGTTTACCCCAAGAGATCCTTGAAAGCATGCATCCACATATCATGCATTGCATTTTGACAGTCTTTCCTTTTTCAGGTTTCCTTACTCTCCTGCTGTTTATTTCAGTAAGAGATGGCTCTAGAAAGGTCTGTCAAAGACATCCAAGACCAGACGGCTCAGCTGCAGGAAATGTTCCTGAACTTGTCTCTAGGGCAAGAAGAAATGAAAGCTCTCCTCACAAAGGGCTTGGAGAATTCAAACTATGCCAAGAGTGATCAGCTTGCAGAGATGCAGTTTGATCTGACAACATTGAGGACCCAAGTGATGGGACAGTTGGTGGGCCAGATGGCTCTCATCCAAGACCTATCTCAAAGACAAGAGGAACTCAGAGTTCTTGTCGGCCAACTGCTTCCAAACAACCAATTGGGGCGAACATCTGAGGTTGAAGAGAAAGTCACCGCTCAGCCCCCATCCACTCAAGAAGACAAGGGGAAAGCTCCTTCGCTTGCTTCAGGGTCACAAGCCCATCAACAACCTCGCCAGCGTCAACGGGGTAACCGGCGTAAGCAAGAAACGTCGGGAAGACAGTTCACGGAGACTGAAATACCATCATTCTTCATACTGAAACGCCTGTTGGAGGTCAACTTGCTCACCCTAAGGGATCCTCCTCAGAAGCTCAATACCTCCTCTCCTAACTATCGTCCCGACGCATTATGTGTTTACCACTCCTACAGCCCGGGACACGACACCAACGACTGTTGGGCCTTGAAGAACAAGATTCAAGATCTGATCGACATTGGAGTGCTGGAATTCATGCCAGACGGTGAGATGAAAATCTTCCGTTAAAGGGTTCTCCACCTGAAGTGACGAAGCTCAAGCTGAGAGACTTTTGCTTCTTTTTGAATTTTCAAAGTTGTAATTTCTTTTGCTGTCAAACAATTATCTGTTGATGTTAAACTCTGTTTTCATTAATGCATTGCATATGTTTGTCTTGAATTCATCCATTCGTTTCACTACTCTTATGCTTTCTTTATGATATTTAACTCTTGATAAAAAGTTGCAAGCCTTTAGAGGGAGGATGATGAAACAATACCATAATCTCATACAATATGCTTTTGAACAGACCTTGCTGATGATGTACATGCATTTCTTTCAATTCCCAAACACTGGAGTTATAAGGAAGATAATCCCTAGTTAACCCCTTCGAGCCAAAGAAGTAGGAGTTTTCTATTCTAAATGATCAAAACCTTTGATATAAACCCGGGGCAGGGTAGTATCTCAGTTAAGTGCGCATTGAAATCGGAAACTCTCAGTTCGTAATACAACGAACGGCGTCAAAAAAAGAAAAGCATTCCTTTGGAATCAAAAGACAAGGGTGGTTCGCTATCACATAGGCAGTCAATCTCTCAAAAGAGAAAAGCCCACCAAGCCAAAACCTATAAAGGAGGCTTAAGAAAGCTGGGGCATCCCGCTGACGGTAATCTCGAAAAAAAGAAAAAAGCGGGAACAGTCAGGCAAAAGTTAGGGATAACAAATCAAAATCAAAATAGTGAGGTCATTACAAAATCCTCAACAACATGAAAAAATGTTGAAAAAGAAAAAAAGGAGATGATGACTGTCTCCCCAAATTCAACTGGTGAACCATCGCCCAAAAAGTCGTTCCAAACTCAAAACAGAATGCGACGCACAATTAACTGAGCTTAGGTTGAAGAATATCACGAAGAGCGGGTGGGTACAAATATACTTTGAGCTTATATCCTTTGTTTCTTAAACCGTGAACCAAGCCACGTTACAACCCCTCAAAAGTCCTAATTGAAGCATGGGTTAGTTCGAAAGCATACTGTTACAATAGGTATCCTGACTCCTGTAAGGCTTTGCTCTAAATCTTGTGTTGATCTGTCTTATAAAAAAAAAAGTTTTCTGCTAAAAAACGCATTTTTCAAAACTTCGAGACAAACATAAACTTTGCATTGCTTGAATATCACTGTCTGCATTTGGCTTTTTGTTTGACAGCAAAGAATTTCATACAGCGAAGGTTCGGAGGAACGAAAACTCTCTCAGTGAGCAAAATCACTTCAAAAGGACGACACTTCCTTTACAAATCTCCTATCAACAAGGGGCATGACATAGCACCATCCAATTAACTTGGGGAAGTCCAGTCAAGGTCCAACAGATCTTTCAAAATCCAATTAACCTGGGGCAGTCCAGTGAAGATTTCAAGGAATCTCTCAATATGCAGAGTAATCTGATTCAAGACTCCTTCATCACCACTTGGGGCATTCGAATGTCAAAAGTGTTCAACAAATCAACTATCACATTTCCAGACTCGATTCCTGTATCTAGCCAGGGCACGTCTGAAGAGTTCGAGGATTTGATTCCTGTATCCAGCCAGGGCATATCTGTTGACGACTATTTCCAGATTCGATTCCTGTATCCAGCCAGGGCATATCTGTTGACGACTATTTCCAGACTCGATTCCTGTATCTAGCCAGGGCACGTCTGAAGAGTTTGAGGATTCGATTCCTGTATCCATCTAGGGCATATCTGTTGACGACTATTTCCAGACTCGATTCTTGTATCTAGCCAGGGCACGTCTGAAGAGTTTGAGGATTTGATTCCTGTATCCAGCCAGGGCATATCTGTTGACGACTATTTCCAGACTCGATTCCTGTATCTAGCTAGGGCACGTCTGAAGAGTTCGAGGATTCAATTCCTGTATCCAGCCAGGGCATATCTGTTGACGACTATTTCCAGATTCGATTCCTGTATCCAGCCAGGGCATATCTGTTGACGACTATTTCCAGACTCGATTCCTGTATCTAGCCAGGGCACGTCTGAAGAGTTTGAGGATTTGATTCCTGTATCCAGCCAGAGCATATCTGTTGACGACTATTTCTATATTCGATTCCTGTATCCATCCAGGGCATATCTGTTGACGACTATTTCCAGACTCGACTCCTGTATCTAGCCAGGGCACGTCTGAAGAGTTCCGGATCAACACCTGTAACAAGCCAGGAAAATATCTATGAACGACCGATTGTGGATCAACACCTGTAACAAGCCAGGAAATTATCTACATCACCACTTGGGGCATTCGAATGTCAAAAGTGTTCAAAAACCCGATGCAGTTTTACACTGACTCATCATCAGGAAATCCTACACAAATCTCCTCAAAACAGGAAGACCCCAGTAGTTTGGCATACAACCCAAGCTTCTGATTTCCCCAACAGTGGTCCCAAGACTTCTCATTTTTTAACAATTGAAGATTCTTGCCCTCCACAACAGCAGCCCAGGAATTATTCTCCCCAGCAGCAATCAAGATTCTTTTATCTTCAACCATCCAGGATTCGTTTATCCTCAGCAAGATAGCTCATCAGCTTACATGCGCAGTCATCACATTCATGTCATGAACATTGATGTCACATACATTGCATCATGCATCATAACATTGCATACAACTAACCCTTTACCTTTTCAGGTAAGATCAGTCGACAGACAAAGATCATCTTCCGAGATTCATCCAGAAATAGTTCAGATGTGATCCGGACACGGCGACACTCTGATACTTGTTCCGGATTCATTCGATGCAGTTCTACACGGACGCATCATCAGGAAGCCCTACACCGGTTCCTATTCAACCTCAAGACTTCTGAAAACAGTTTATGGATTCTTCCCAACAACGGATGTTAATCTATCACTTGTTCAGATGCAACCTTTGAAAACAGTTTATGGATTCTTCCCAACAACGGATGTTGCTCTATTGCTTATTCAACTTCTGGATTTCTGAAAACAGTTCACGGGTTCTCCAAGTAACGGATGTCAACCTATCGCTTGTTCAGATTCTTCTCAAGACTTCTGAAAACAGTTTATGGATTATTCCTAACAACGGATGTTAATCTATCACTTGTTCAGATGCAACCTTTGAAAACAGTTTACGGACGCTTCCCAACAACGGATGCTGCTCTATTGCTTATTCAACTTCAAGACTTCTGAAAACAGTTTATGGATTCTTCCCAACAACGGATGTTAATCTATCAACTTGTTCAGATGCAATTTTTGAAAACAGTTTACGGATTCTTCCCAACAACGGATGTTAATCTATCACTTGTTCAGACTCTTCTCAACTTTTGAAAACAGTTTACGGATGCCCCCAAATACGGATGACAATCTATTGCTTATTCAGACCCCCAGTTCGGAGATGGTCCAAAACATGGACACCTTCCTGATACTCATTCCAAATGGCATCTTTAAGCCCATCACCAAATGGCATCTTTAAGCCCATTCTCATATGGCATCTATAAGCCCATCCTCCTACCATCAGTCACCAAATGGCATCTTTAAGCCCATTTCCAGATGGCATCTTTAAGCCCATCACCAAATGGCATCTTTAAGCCCATTTCCAGATGGCATCTTTAAGCCCATTCACCTCTACCATCACATCGCCGAGTGCAAATTTTCTGGGCACTTTAGTGTCCAATCTTCTTTTACCTTCAAGTCGCGAAAGGCAAACTTGCCAATCTAACTCTTCAGGTTCAAGAAGATTGAACAGGGGCAACTGTTGTACCCCAAAATTTGCCCTCGCATTTTTCCATAAGAAATCACAGCTTCAGGCGTTTCCTGATTTTTCAGATTGGCTCAAGAATCGGTCAAACAGACTTTTTCTCGTCAGTCAGACGCAATTAGGGTTTTACTGATTTTTAGGGCTCTGAAATGTTTCAAACAGTTGGTTTAGGGTTTTGGTTGATTTTGGCTCAACTTTGATCAGGCGAACATTCTTTGGTATTTAATCGGGAATTAGGGTTGTTCAGGTGCGGTTCTTCAGAATGATTTAATTCTACGGTGCTTTGCAAGTTATTCCGAGATTTGGTTTGAATTTGCATTGTTTGACTTAATCAGTAAAAGAATGCATTTGGATTGAATTCACGTTTGTTTGATTGAACCAGTGAAAGGATACATTCAGTTTGAATTTGCACTGTGTGATTAAATCAGTAAAAAGGGGAATGCGTCTGATCAGTTGTTGTGATTAACTGTTGTTTTGCTTTGGATGTTGGAAATGCCAGGTTTAACTGATCAAATGATAAAGCTTTGTTTATTTAAATTATTTATTATTCTAAGATTAAATGATTGGAATTTATTTTCAACTATTTTAATTAAAGAATTATAAATAATAAATAAACAAAAGAAGGAAAAAGAATTAATTGGATAAAGAAACTTTTATTGATTTTTAAATTAATTGTACAATTGTTTTGTTGTTTACAACAATGATTTTACATTTATTTAAACTTAAATAAAAAAGCTATCCTAAACATTTTTCTAATCTTCAATTCTTCATCTGCCATCCCTCGCTCCAGTGCTCCACTCAATTTTTTATCTGCAAAAGAAAGGAAGAAAAGTCAAATAGCAGATAAATAAATAAAGAGACAGATAAAATTACAGTTCATCATTAAGGGCCACTGATTGGGATCAGTTAACCCTCTCTGCAAATCACGGGATTTCTCCTGGTTCACAAAGAGGGACGAATATTTATTTGCTAAACTTTGAAAGAATGCACAGTTCAAATCAAACTACAAAGTCCAAATTCAAACTTTCTGTCAAAAATCCCAAACTATCCAAAAGGCTACCCAAGCTGTCAAAAAAAGATGATTTGGAAAGATATCAAAGATACAAAAAGTAAAAGAAGCTGTCAAAAGAAGAGATAAAAAATGCAGAGAAAGCATGATATGCAAGCAACATAATATTTTCATCATTTCCCAAGAGTGGCACTTTCAGAAAAGTACAAAGCATAAACATTATTTTAATGCTAAACTGTACTGAAGAGAGAGAGAAGAGAGAAGAAATGTTTAGGCTTACTGGCTTTGAGGCTTTA
This sequence comes from Vicia faba, assembly GCA_948472305.1. Lineage (NCBI taxonomy): Eukaryota > Viridiplantae > Streptophyta > Magnoliopsida > Fabales > Fabaceae > Vicia > Vicia faba. The sequence goes on along the minus strand of OX451736.1, from coordinate 1,678,420,914 downwards.
GGCAAGAAAGGTATATACAACAAACTGCAATAGCACAGTGGATAAAAAGGGGGAAAGAAAATATAAAGTTTCTTGGTCAATAAAACAGTAGAAGGAGATATAAAACCAGAAACAATAACCATAAGAACAAAAAGGACAAGCTGAAACATAAACCTGCAGTCAAACTCAGAACAAGCTAAAACTCAGTAAAACCTGCGCCTAAGATCTGCCTTCCACCAGTTTTCAAAACCTCCAGCATATCCAATATAACAACAAGGGTATCAAACCAAAAAGCCAATTTACAAGCCCCCCTCAACTCTAAGCCTGTAATATAAACACATAAAAAGGCAAAGCCAGCACAAACCTGTAAACCCTTCAAACAAAAACCAGTTCACCACAACCCAACCTATAATGGCCTAAAAAGCCAAAACTGATAAACAAAAAACAGTAAGACCTTTCAAGCACACAAAGACATCCAAGGCCAAAACCTGTACATCCAAATCAGAAACAACCAGTCTCACCAACAAGTATCATACCTGCTTAAGCATGAACCTGTCAAATGATCCAGGCCACAACTTCAAAACCTGAATCACCAAGGCCTTACCTGCTTCAAACTCAAGGCAACCAAAAGTAAAATCCATAAAGCAAGAAGCTTCAAGCTTTAAAAGCTCATAACCTACCTAAATACCCAAAGCCATATCCAAAAGAGTCAAACTCTAAAAAAACCGTCACAGAGATACAAACAGAAATCAAAGCCCTCAGAGAGCATCATCACTAGGCACATATCTCACAAGCATACAAAACACCAATTCAACAGCATCATAGGGCTATCAACTTGTTTCAAAACCAAATTTCCAAACCCACGAGCCCTCAGAATTGCATCATCATAGGGCATTTCAACAACCAAACATAGGCAGCTCAAAGCAAGGTAAAGGAAGAAGTAGACAGAAGCAACAAGCATTTAAGGCAATATAAGCAGGTGAAGCATTAAAGGCAACAGAGAAGAAGAAAGAAGTGAAATCAGAAAAGGTTTTCAGGCCGTAATCATCATCAAACCCTAAAATGGCAAAAAGGTAAAGAGTACCAGGAAGTTCATAAGTTCATCAGCACCCTTCACCGCCCAAGCCTCCTACGCGCCTCCCCATCTCCTCCATCGTCTTCCTCAAAAGGTAGTTCTCTTTTCCCCTTCCCTTTCATACCTCAAATACACAAATCAAACACTTAATCAAAAAAAGGCAGTAAATCATAACATGTAAAAAGGATTCAAACCCTAAACAAAGCAAGACAAAAGACGAAGCAAGGGCGATTACCTTTCATTTGGCTTCACTGAACCAAGGAAGGAAGGAAGGTGAAGGAAGCAACTGGTGGATGGGGTGAAGGGTTTGAGCTAGGCGTTTGGCGTGAATGGAGAAGACGAAGTGGAACTAGCAACGGCGCCGCTCTCAGCAATGTAACCCTAAGCGTATTCCAAAGTAAAACAAAAATGCAAGAACCCTAAAACGTCGTTTCAATAGCTGGGCCTTTCCCGTTTCAAACACTGAGCCCAAGCGTTCCAAATTAACAAATGCACCCCCCCACGCTGGACATTCTGTTTGGGCCAGCAAACCTTTGGCCCATTCATTTAGTACCCATTGGCTTCCTTTTTCTATATTTTTAGCATATAAAACCTTTTTCTTTTGTTAAATAAATTAACATAACAATTTTTTACATTAATAATACTTTTTTCACATGCATATTATAATTAAATTTTATATAGAAACTAATTTTTTTTTCTTTACTATTAAACTTACATTTTCTTTTTGAATATTGATTTTTTCTTAAGATAATACTTTTCTTTTATTTCTAAAAATACTTTTTTTGTACATAATCAAGACAAAATACTTTTTTTAATATATACATAATTTAATTAAGATTAAAACATTTTTCTTTTCTTTTAGTAAATAAATATTTGTACATATCAAAGAATATACAAGATTACAAAAGACTAAATAAATAAATATCTAATTCTTTTCTTTAAGTTAAAACAATGCTTAAACAATACATTTGAATTCACATTTTCGCACTCGTAAATAAATTACATACATGAACATATACACTTACACAATATACGATACATTTCACATTATACGCTTGATACAAATACATTTACATTGCTCCTATACACATTTGCTTATCTTATACATTGCTATACGTTACATTTACATTTGATCGATTCGATTTGGTTGTAATCTATTGGACACTACATTCCTAAGGTCTCATCCCCATTTGGGAATTTGTACCCCACTCCCGGATACTTATTTTGTAATAGCGTAGATTTTACATTTCCGCAATTTACCGCTTTCAAATTATACCATGGTTAGACCTAGGGTTTGTATGTACATAAAAACAAACGCTAGATAACCTAATACAAGAGAAATACATGAAATCAATACACAATTACACTTGCACCCTCTAGAGTAATCCCACATGTTGCCTTCCAAAATGCGCCATGCTTACACGTCGAGTTTCTTTGGCAAAACAAATTCAAATGATCATAAGTCCCTCGATGACGCTTTCGAAAGTTGCCTAAATGGAATGATCATAGTCCCTTCAAAGCAAATTGCCCAAAGACACTTGGCATCATTGCATCCATGGTCCATACGATGACCCGCGCCCGTCCCGTTAAACCTCCTAAACGCAAGATTGTCCATCAAATTCAATGGTGGAACAAAATTGTTAAAAAAGGGGTTGAAAACATAGAGAAAACCTTTGAGTACAATAGGGTAGACAAAACTCTTAGTTACTTGAGATCAACTTGCAAAAACACTTGCCTTCTTTTCAAAAACCACATTCCACAAACACTTTCAAAACAAACTCTCAAAAACATTTGAAACATCTTTTCGAAAAGATACACACCTTTGTAAAACATTCGAGTAAAGAATTGTTACAAGGGTAGCCTAAGACAAGGCATCTTCTTCCAAAAACATTTTCAAAAACACACACACACACACACACACCATTTTCAAGCAATCGAAAATCAAGGCAAGTGATCTAAAAACCAAGTAACTAAGAGCCCATGGATAACCATGGATGAAAAGGGTGCTAATACCTTCCCTTTTCATAATCTACCCCCCGAACCCACGAAATATCTCAAAAGGTTTTTGCTGTGCTTTTTTAACCTTTCCTTTAGGATAAAATAAAAAGTCGGTGGCGACTCTTGCTCAACCGAACAAGTGCGAATACAAACGCAAAACCATAGTAAGTTCTCCCGCCGTATCACAGTTACGCTTGTAAAGAATGCCATTGCTGATGAAGAACTTCGCTGCGAACCTCCTCAGAAACTTCTTATCATTAACAGACGCACCTTCAGGGTACTCTTGAGCCTCAAGGTACCTCTTCGCCTCATGAAACCAGGGCTTTTCTGTTACCTCTTCAGTATCAATATCACAGTAATGTGCAGGTTTGTCGAATCTTTCAATGATAATCCGGGGATCCTCGTTGTCCCAATTGACCTTGAACATAGAAGACATCGTAGCCAGCGCGTCCGCCAACTGATTCTCCTCTCTAGGGAAGTGTTCAAAGGTTATCTCCTCGAAATGGAGAAGCAACGTCAATACGCACTCCTTGTAAGGAATAAGATTTGGGTGTTTCATATCCCACTTGCCTTTAATCTGACTGATCACGAGAGCGGAATCTCCAAAGACACTCAAGAACTTAATCCTTAGGTCAATTGCTGCTCGAAGACCCATGATACACGCTTTATACTCTGCCATGTTGTTGGTGCAGTTGAAACGTAGTCGGGCGGTGAACGGAGTATGAGAGCCTTTAGGAGATATGATTACGGCACCAATGCCATTACCCAAAGTGTTCGAAGCTCCATCAAAGTACATAGACCATCGGGATCCTTCCTCAGGTCCCTCATCCGGTCCAGGTGTCTCACAATCAGTTACCAACATGATATTCTCATCCGGAAATTCAAAGCTCATAGACTGGTAATCATTCACTGCCTGATGTGCCAAATGGTCTGCCAACACACTTCCCTTGATTTCCTTTTGGGTCGTATATTGGATGTCATACTCAGTCAAGATCTTCTGCCATCTTGCTATTCTTCCAGACAAGGCAGGCTTTTCGAAGATATACTTGATTGGATCCATCTTCGATATCAATAAAGTAGTGTGAGTCAGCATGTACTGTCTCAGCCAGCGAGCAGCCCATGCCAAAGCACAACAAGTTTTCTCGAGCAGTGAGTATCGGGTCTCACAGTCGGTAAAATTTTTTCTAAGGTAGTAAATAGCATGCTCTTTTAGGCCAGACTCGTCATGCTGCCCCAGCACACACCCCATTAAGTTATCGAGCACTGTCAAGTATAAGATCAAAGGCCTCCCTTCAACTAGCGGCATTAGAATAGGTGGCTCTTGGAGATACTCTTTGATCCTTTCGAAAGCGGCCTGGCATTCATCGTTCCAACGTACTACTTGATCTTTCTTCAATAACTTGAAGATTGGCTCACAAGTAGCAGTTGGGTGCGAGATGAATCGGGCAATGTAGTTCAGTCGTCCCAGGAAGCCCCTGACTTCTTTCTCTGTTCTGGGAGCTGGCATTTCCTATATAGCCTTCACCTTTTCCGGATCCACTTGAATACCTTAATCGCTTACGACGAAACTCAGCAGCTTACCAGATCTCACCCCGAAGGTGCACTTGTTCGGGTTTAACCTCAGCTTGTACAAATTCAACCTGTCAAACAACTTATGAAGGTGGTCCAGATGTTCCTCCTTAGTTTGAGATCTTGCAATCATGTCGTCGACGTATACCTCAATCTCATGATGGATCATGTCATGAAACAAAGCGACCATGGCACGCTGATACGTTGCCCCAGCGTTCTTCAATCCAAAAGGCATGACCTTGTAGCAAAAGGTACCCCACTGAGTAACAAAGGTTGTCTTCTCCATGTCTTCAAGAGCCATTTTGATCTGATTATAACCGGAGAAACCATCCATAAAGGAGAAGAACTTATGCTGAGCAGTGTTGTCAACCAGAACGTCGATATGAGGCAGAGGGAAGTCATCCTTGGGGCTTGCCCTGTTTAGATCCCTATAGTCAACACACATTCGAACCTTACCATCCTTCTTCGGCACAGGAACCGGATTGGCCACCCACTGTGGGTAAGAAGTAACTGCTAGAAAACCGACGTCGAACTGTTTCATAACTTCAGCCTTGATTTTCTCAGACATCTCTGGGCGCATTCGACGGACCTTTTGTTTCACTGGAGGACGGTCTTCCTTGGTTGGTAGGCGATGAACCACAATATCAGTATCCAACCCAGGCATGTCTTCAAAAGACCAGGAAAAGATCTCAACATAGTCACGCAGCATCTGAATCAACCATTGCTTCACACTAACTCCAGATTTGCAACGATTCTGACCTCTTTCTTGTCTTCTTCTGTACCCAGATTTACTGATTCCACCGGCTCTTGGTTGGTAACAGTCTTGCAAGTTCACCAGGAACTTCTCAATCATCTTCACCTTCGTCTTCGGCTAAGTTGATCGGACTTTCGAAGTCATAACTGGCAGTAGCAGAGTCGTTATTAGTGAGATCCATAGTGGATGTAGACTTGTATATGTGAGTGTGTGTAAAATAACTGTTTTGCAATATATAATAAAAGAAAACCAAGGAGCGCAAGATTTGAAATGCAAGAAACATCCAATGCTTTTATTAATGATATACGAAAATGACACACATAAAGCCCTCACAAATGAAGCCACGGTGCCCCGGGTAAGACACCGGGCCGTAAAGTTTGAAACATTGTCTGTTACAAATTCAAAACAAAAGTCTCATTACTGGGTGATAACGGAAACGGACATAAAATCCTTCGTTGTCCAGTTGCTTAATCCACCATTGGCAATCGGATAGATCCAACTGTCGATATCAAACTCTTCATCATCGTCATCCCCGATAGCATTCACCCCTGCATTTTGTTTAGGCTTTTCTGGTGCTCCGAACTCGTTCTCCTTGGCGTCATTCAAGTCCTGTAATTTGTTCTTCAAAGCCCAACAATCATCTGTATCATGCTGTTGCACCCCAAAATTTGCCCTCCTAATCTCTTTTATTTGCTTAGACTTTTTGCATTCATCTGCATCATTCCAATGGGTCATTTGCATAGCACGCATTTTTCATAAAAATAGATCGCCTTAGGTTCAAAAGACCAGCAGCTAGGGAGCTAAAGTTTACAATTGATTTAAGGTGTATGTATGAAATGAGCCTGATTATTCAGGATCTCCCTGGTGACATCAAGTTGGGGAATTAGGGTTTTGGTTCATTCTCATTTTTTTGGACTTTTTTTCCCTCAAGCAGCGAGGCTATTATTTTCTGATAAAACCACATGCTTAATGACTTTGACATGGCATTCATCCACTCTTCAATTAACCAATTCAGGTTTTGTTGAATCATGATTCAAGAATCATTGATTGTGAAGCTCGGGTTTTCTTTTGGTTTGAGGTGTTTATCAAACAAGACTGATTCTTCTAGAACATTGAACTGTGAGTTTAGGGTTGTGATTAATGGTTGTTGTGGATTTCTTCTTTATCAAGCTACGAGGTTATTCTCTTCATCTCGAAATCAAGTTGCAAGGTTTTATTTGTTAAAGTCTGAAGATTTGAGTTTATTTCTTTATGTCTATTGGAAGATCATGCTTTGTTTCATTTCAAAGACATTTTGAACATTATACTATCCATGTCTCAAGTCGTCACTGTGCACCTAATACAAGCGGGTTAAGGTTTCGCATTTTGTGTGTGAGTTTGTTGATGTTCATTAATGAGGAATGATTAGAGGATATCCTTCTAAGCTTCAAATTTTATCTTCTTTAAGGATCCCACAAAGGTATTTTTTGGCAAAACAAAGGACTTGTGGGGTTGAATTGAAAAGTATGAGGTCATGGCATAAGGAATGGTACCATAGATTCATGTTAATCAAGACCATTTTTGTTCTCATCATCGTTAGTTTTTGCTCACAATACAATGTACCACTGGGTGGTAAATCAGCAAACTCCAATCACCATGGTTATTATGGAAATCCAGTATATGAGGTTGGATTGTCTTATCCATGAAATCCGATGACAAACTCTGCTTCTCCAGTTGCGTCTGGAAGTCCCATCAGACAATGATCCAAACATGCATTTTGCTTCTGGAATGAAGAACTTAGCTGGGGTCTGGAATGGGAACTTAGCTGGGAACATGGATGAAAACTTTGCTTCTTCTCTGTTGGAAGAGTTCAAGAGCAATAAAGCCAAGTGTTTTGAGCTCTGTAAAATTGCTGGACATGTTGTTGAATTCAGCGCGGATCAATGTGGGAGCCGATTTATTCAACAGAAGCTTGAAACAGCAACTACGGAAGAAAAAAACATGGTTTATCAGGAAATCATGCCACATGCTCTTGTTTTGATGACTGATGTTAATTATGTGGTTCTTGGCCATGTCCTGACACTTAGTCTTCAAATGTATGGTTGTCGGGTCATCCAGAAGGCCATTGAAGTTGTTGATCTGGATCAGAAAATAGAGATGGTTCAAGAGCTCGATGGTAATATCATGCGCTGTGTACGTGATCAGAATGGTAATCATGTCATTCAGAAGTGCATTGAATGTGTCCCAGAAGATGCAATTGACTTTATTGTTTCAACATTTTTTGATCAAGTTGTGACACTCTCTACTCATCCATATGGTTGTCGTGCGATACAAAGAGTACTGGAGCACTGTGAAAATCCTGCAACACAGCAGAAAGTTATGGACGAGATTTTAAGTTATGTTAGTATGTTAGCTCAGGATCAGTATGGCAACTACGTTGTTCAGCATGTATTGGAACATGAGAAGCCTCACGAGCGTTCTACTATAATAAAGGAATTAGCAGGGAGGATAGTTCAAATGAGTCAACAAAAGTTTGCCTCCAATGTTGTGGAGAAATGCTTGACCTTCAGTGGTCCTTCAGAATGCCAAATACTAGTCAGTGAGATGCTTGGAACCACAGATGAAAATGAGCCTCTTCAGGCAATGATGAAAGATCAGTTTGCAAATTATGTCATCCAAAAGGTGCTGGAAACATGTGACGACCATCAACGTGAGCTGATTCTTTCGCGAATCAAAGTTCATTTGAATGCATTGAAAAAATACACTTATGGAAAGCATATTGTTGCACGTGTAGAGAAACTCGTTGCTGCTGGAGAAAGAAGAATTGCTGCTCAGACTCCACAACCTTCTTAGGCGTGACATAGAAAAATAATGCTGCAACTTTCTCGCCGACGTGATGATATTATGAATGTAAGTCCTGCCTCAAAATCAGTGGCTTCTACTTTGGCATCAATTGCTTTAGATCACATGAATTTTGGTGGCCATGTAACTGAAGCTTCAATATCAACAAAATGCCGTTATTTTGGAAAAGTCATGGATTTTTTATAGAGATGACATATTTACTACTCGCTCTGGTAGGAGGGTGTCCCTTAGAATCTGGAAGCCTGCAGATGATGTGCCTAAGACGGCTCATGCTATGTATTCTCTGAAAGCAGCTATGGAGTGGGACGAAGATGTTTTTGGACTTGAATATGACCTGGACCTCTTCAATATTGTTGTTGTGCCAGATTTTAATATGGGGGCCATGGAAAACAAAAGCTTGAATATTTTCAATTCCAAGCTTGTACTGGCTTCTCCAGAGACTGCTTCATATGCAGATTATGCTGCAATATTAGGTGTTATTGGCCACGAGTATTTCCATAATTGGACTGGCAACAGAGTGACATGTCGCGACTGGTTCCAGCTTAGTCTGAAGGAAGGTCTCACTGTTTTTCGTGATCAGGAATTCTCATCTAACATGGGAAGTTGTAATGTAAAGCGGATTGGTGTTGTTTCAAAACTTCGGAATTACCAGTTTCCACAGGACGCAGGTCCCATGACCCATCCAGTGCGACCACACTCTTACATCAAGATGGACAATTTCTACACAGTCACGGTCTATGAAAAGGGGGCTGAAGTTGTTCAAATGTACAAAACCTTATTGGGAAATCAAGGGTTTCGAAAGGGCATGGATCTATATTTTAAGAGACATGATGGGCAAGCTATAACATGTGAAGATTTTTATGCTGCCATGCGGGATGCAAATGATGCAGATTTTGCAAATTTCTTATCATGATACTCTCAGGCTGGGACTCCAGTTGTTAAAGTAAATACTTCTTATAATGCAGAAGGACATACATTTTCCTTGAAGATTAGTCAAGAGATACCACCAACTCCAGGGCAGTCAGTTAAGGAACCCACGTTAATTCCTATTGCAGTAGGTTTGCTTGATTAAAATGGCAAGGACATTCCTCTTTCCTCTATTTATCATAACGGAGCTTTGCAACCCGTTTCAAGCAGTGGCCAATCAGTATCCACTACAATCCTTAGAGTCACTAAGAAAGAAGAAGAGTTTGTATTCACTGATATATTTGAGAAGCTTGTTCCATCTTTGTTAAGGGGATATAGTGATCCTATTCATCTTCAATCTGATCTTACTGAGGACGACCTGTTTTTCCTATTAGCCAATGATTCTGATGAATTCAACCGATGGGAGGCTGGACAAATTTTGGCACAAAAATTGATGCTCAACTTGGTGGATGATTTCCAAAATAATAAGCCATTGGTTTTAAATTCCGATTTTGTTGGTGGGTTCAAGCGTATACTAACTGACTCAAGTCTGGACAAAGAATTTGTGGCCAAGGCAATAACTCTGCCTGGCGAGGGAGAAATGATGGACTTGTGGCCAAGGCAATAACTCTGTTCGGTCTTTTATCAGAAAGCAGCTTGCTATGAACTGAAATCAGAGTTCCTTAGCACTGTAGAAAATAATAAGAGCTCAGGAGAGTATGTGTTTGATCATTCAAACATGTCTAGACGAGCTTTGAAGAATGTTGCTCTTACTTATCTTGCTTCCCTTGAGGATCAAGAATTCACCGACCTTGCACTTCAAGAATACAAAACTGCTACAAATATGACTGAACAGTTTGCAGCATTGGCATCCATAGCCTAGAACCCTGTTAAAATTCGTGATGATGTTCTTGCTGACTTTTATGAGAAGTGGCAGAATGATTACTTGGTTGTGAACAAATGGTTTGCTCTTTAAGCTGTGTCTGACATTCCTGGTAATGTTGAGAATGTGCAGAAACTGTTAAGCCACCCAACATTTGACTTGCACAATCCCAATAAAGTGTACTCTCTCATTGGAGGTTTCTGCGGGCTCCCTGTGAATTTCCATGCAAAGGATGGATCTGGCTATGAGTTTATGGGAGATATTGTGCTGCAACTTGACAAAATAAATCCTCAGGTTGCATCAAGAATGGTGTCAGCCTTCTCACGATGGAAACGTTATGACGAGACCAGACAAAAACTTGCAAAGGCCCAGTTGGAGAAGATCTTGTCTTCTAATGGCCTATCAAAGAATGTGGTATAGTTTCTAGCGTTAAAAATTACATCATGCTGGCTACTCTTTTTCATACTCTTGCTTTAATTCTTAATTAAGATCCTGTGGCACGAGAAGCCGCTTTCAAAAGTGGATTGACCAGAATTGCCTCCGATCTACTCAACCAGTGGGATTCTAGTCTCGATAGCAAGGAGAAACAGAAGGTGCCAAAAATGGGCCACAACTGCTTTTCTCGCCTTAGACAGGTTGTTGCAGGAAACACTCAGGAGGAATTTCAAAAATATTTTGAAGCTCTAAAAGTAGATCCATACTATGCTCCAGCATATTATAACCTTGGTGTTGTCTACACTGTCCAGAGTAAGATGGACGCCGCGGCAAGTATGATTGAGAAAGCTATCATTACAAATCTGACATATGCAGAGGCCTACAATAACCTAGGAGTTCTTTACAGAGATGTTGGTGATATTGCTCTAGCAAATAATGCTTATGAACAACGTCTCAAGATTGATCCCAACTCTCGAAATGCTGGCCAGAACCGCCTGCTTGTAATGAATTACATAGATGAAGGAAATGATGACAAACTTTTCGAAGCTCATAGGGACTGGGGTAGGCGGTTTATGAGACTATATCAACCATTCACATCATGGAACAACTCAAAAGATCCCGAAGGTTTCAAGAAACACTATGCCACGGTACAAGTTGAACTAACTGATGAATGTACCCTATAAATGCCATTTTGGATGTTCCATTATAAAAGCAGCTGGCTGCTGGAAGATTGTTTGTAGGACAGAAGCTCAGAAAATGAGAAACAGAAGATTAATTAACAGCTCACCAATTTCCTCCTAACAATTTTATAACTCCCTAACTAATTCTATAACTAACTCTAACAGTGATAACAGAAACTGCTAACAAAGGAAAACAAAATTCATAACTGACTCGATCAGGGCTTCTTCCTATAACCAATTACAAGGCAGATAACTAATTTTAACCAACTTCTAACCATTCTAGTAATAGGCTACTGTTCTAACAAACTTTCTGGAATGTCTAACAAACTTTTCTAAGCTGACCAACTATATAAACCTTCCTCTTCATCAGTCTCGGGGATCATTTTTTTCACTCCATATATTGTTCTGGAGAATCACTGAAACCATCATCTTCAATTTCCCCTCTCTAAACTCCGTCTTCACCTCCACTCTCCATTGTTCGATCTTCAGTTGGTTCTCAAAGCTTCACTTCTCTCTGATTCATCATACAAAGTTCATTTTTCTCAACTTGCGATAATCTTCATAATTGTCATCATTTCCGCTCTTCTCCTATCGCCAACGCACGCAACCCTCAAACCAAAGAAAAGTGAAGACAGTGATGAAGGGATCAAGACGAAGCAGACAAGATCAAGAAGGACAATAATTGTATTACTTCACCTTTGGATTTCTGAAGCGCTACCAACGTGTCTTCAATAGGTAATCCTCAATCTTCTTCTTTTTACGACTTTTTTTTGCTTGGTCTATACCATAACCGCGAAGGGTAAAATGCGGCGAACGATAAATCCACCATGTAATCTTGATCGGAAGAAATGTAGAGCTTAAGTTTCGTTGTTAGATTCGGGATAGAGGAAGAGAAATTGATGAAAGCAAGCGAAGGAGTCGAAATTCAGAGAGAGACTTTAGGTGGTGTGAACAAGAAAGTTGAATCAGGACAGGGGAGAAGGGATGGAGTCATGGCGGCATCGCCATTGTTGTTTTCGAATGTAGAAGAAAGGATTTTTGTGTAAAGGAGCTGGAGGGGGCCGTTTACAGTAAACGCCGTCGTTTTGGAGATTTTTCCTTTTCTCCTTTTGTTATTATTCATTTATTTAATGGTTATTTCAAATGGTTAAATCAAAAAAAAAAGAAAGAGGAGAACTTATTATTATTTTGCCTTTAAGAATTAATTCCTGATTATTCGATTACTCGAAACTGGTAATTCACTTTGCTCGTCAAGATTCGAGTCTTATGCAGGTTTTTATATGGATACGCTCGAGATGCCGATTGTGATTTATTTTCAAACTGAGGATGCTTCAATAATCATTCTGAATATTGGAGTTCTGACTCTTTTCTTTGTTGGTGCTAGCAGCTCGCAAGAACATCGGGTCTCTTTACTTTTTTGCTTTGCTCCACGGGCTAGTACTCGTTTGGTATATTTTCTTTCTACTTTCACCTCGCATTTATCTCTACATAAAGGTCGTATGAAGTATAATAAAATTAGGTTTAGAAATAGACTGGTTTCCCTGTGACTTGTCCTTCCCTTTTTTTGCATATGCATTTAAAACAAAAACTTCTCCTTTTTTACAAACTTCAAAAATACATAAAAATTTACTGACAAGAACCATGTCTTGGATAAGTTTGAGAGATGATAAGCGGGTTTCTTCTCGACCTTATTATTCTCTTGTTCTAAGATTTGGTATGATTCAAGTCTCAAAGAATCATTTCATGAATAAGTAGAGACATGGTTAAAATCTCTCTCTTGAGATTAACTAGTTATTCTCTACAAGCGAAAAACACCAACAAACATAAAAATCTTTTTTGCCTTCGGGTCTTTCTTTCAAACCCTTTTCAAAAGAGCATATTAATTCACTTCTGTGCTGACGCGTAAGTCTCCAAAGGTCGAGTTGCGGCAGAAGGCGAAATTAATATCATTCATTACAAAAACGAACAAGTTCAAACCTTTTTGTGCGTCCAGGCACATTTCTTTCCAAACTTTTCAAAAGAGCGTATTAATTCACTTCTGTGCTGACGCGTAAGTCTCCAAAGGTCGAGTCGCGGCAGAAGGCGGGATCAATATTGTTCATTAAAAAAATACAAACAAACAAAAACATATAAGCCGAACTACGACTGCTCTGATTCCTTAAAAGGGATACGTAGGCATCGGGGTAGGGCCCGAACGAGCATAACTTTTACTTTCCCTACACTCTTTTCCCCTTTCTTTTGCATGCATTCCCTCCAGTAGTATAATAAACCGTACGCATAGATTAAACACACTCATAAGATAGACAACAAGAGTGGATACCGTAGAGTACTACGGGCGTGTGGGGTGCTAATACCTTCCCCTCGCGTAACAGACTCCCTTACCCTTATCTCTTGGTTGTTCGACCTTGATTTCACCCTTTTCAGGTTTTCTCGATGTTTACCTTTCCCTTCCTGTGGGATAAAAGACGTTCGATGGCGACTTCATTGTTTTGATGATTTTCAGCCGGTTGTTTCAGCTGGCGACTTCACTAGGGATAGGTCGACGAAGTGTTGGTCCATCCCAGAGTCGCTCCTAGCTCTTGTTTTCTTTTCTTTGGGTGTTTATTTTTATGCTTTCGATTTACTCATTTTACATGTTTATCTGAGCATAAGCTTGCATTACATTTTATTGCTTTCCCTATTTGTCATCTATTATGCTGGACTCTGTTTTCCATGTTGGGTGAGGATGTTACTATTGAGGTAAAAGGCCCAGTACCCAGGCCAGAGTGCACTAGGACACCTAGGAATAGAGTGGGGGCATGACGGCTATAGGACGTGGTCCGATTAGTGCAGTCATGTCATATACCACGCTCGGATGAGGTTCAAATGAATTACTATTGGCATCCACGTCTGTGGGTAAGCCCATAGCACTTTCAGGAGGACCCTTGATTTTCGAGTTACCGTTACCTTACCCTGACCTAGTCCTCACCCGTGAGTGGGGAGGGATTTATCATTACAGGTACAGTTGGTGATTGTGTCCAAATGGTTACTCATGCTCAGATGGAGACTGTGATCAGACAGTAACTATTGGTTCTAATGATTATGTTATGGGTTTATGTCGGTGACTTATGCATATGGTATTCTGTTGGTGACTGCATGGTTCTCAGATTTATTTTTTGAGATTCCTGACTTGCTTACTTGGAAGTTCATTCAAGCCTTTAATCGTGGCATTCCCAGCATATTCAGAAATGCTCAAACAGTACCTGATGTTTCTGAAGCCTTGATCTCATGCTACTTAGATCTACATGGTACTCGGCTTTTACATGTGCGGAAGCTATGTCGGACCCTTGATTTGATGATATTCATATGGTTCAGAATAACGCAGCAATCATATTTGGAAATGATGGAACCTTGATCCCATTTGATCTCATATCTGTGTATACATAACATGGTTAACCAAATACTTAACATACATGTTCTATGATTTCCAAGGAATCGTATTTGTAAGCCTTATGCCAAACTTTTCCATGTTTTACTTACGTAAAATCAAAGCACGTAAATTCCTTGGGAATGAAGGAACATAACATGGCATCTATTCATGCACTCCATGTATATTCATGCATCCATAACAGGTACTCAAAGATTGGGGGTTCTTATTCAGACATGGTTCTCCTTGGAGGTTTAGCTTTGATTTCTTACTGCACTTGTTCAGGGATCGGTTAGGGAATAACTCCATATGGTATACCTACAAGCTTTGGCCCGTAGTCAAAAATATCTTCAAGCAGGAAGATAATTAATTGAAAACTCAGATGAGATAGGTCATGGAAGCTCTAATGACGATGTCAACAATCTTGCACTTACTGTCACAGCAAGTTCTCTCTTCACCTCATCATCTTTTGGGAATTGCTCTTAACCATGGAGTGCTACGCAATCCTGAGTTCTTGGAACATCTTATCAGCAGATGCTTCCCATTTTACTATGTGATCTTATATCAGTGCTTCGTTCTTTTTGACCAAAATCAGATGTGGTTACAACGCCGGGGCATCATACCTTTTAATCAGGGGCATCCTCCATAACCTTGTGTTCCCTAATTGTTCAACAAGAGCCAGTCCTTATTCCCCAAGTGAATTCATGGGGAAAGCTTTTAAGCCAAGACACAAGAACCCTGTTGAGCATGCTAATGCGAGCCCAATGCATTACATCCTATTATTCCCAGTTCTTCCCAGCTCTGATCTTTGAGAACTTCCTCCCACAAACGTCACTTCTGATTACAATATGTATGCTAGATACATCTCCTATTCTGGGGTACCCGGTTTTGATATTGAAGACTACAAAGGGGTTATAAAAGCCCAACACCTGTTTGGAGTCTCTTCCAAACTCTCTTTCACCGGGTGGATGTCTCTTTTGTTTTGATAGAAGACAAACTGTATTAGTTTTTTGTGGCGTAGTATGCCTGATGATGCAGTTTTCACTTAAAGAAGCATTCAGTTGTTCTCCTGAAGGAATATTCTATGCATATTATTCTGGGGCAATTGATCATTCGATTGAAGAGAGTACGTCATCCAGAGACAAGGCCCAAGACGAGATCAATCCAGAGACCGTAGTGTCCAAATCATATCAGAGGGAGAATTTTCTCACCATGCATCTTCATGCATCCATAGAGGGTAGTCAGAAGGTACTCGGAATGGGGAACCCTTATTCGGATTCAGTATTCTCTTTTCAAGAACTGCCAATCTTGACGTCTCACTGCTTCATGATCAGATTCAAGTTATGAAACAACCTTGTGAGGAATTGGATGAGATAAAAAGAATTAGATGGGGATATTTATTGGGGATATGTAAACAATGGCCTGTAGTTAGAAATCCTCAAGGAGAAAAGATAGCCAATTGAAGACTCGGTTGAGTCGGGTATAGAATTTTTGAAGACAGTTTCGGCAAAGAAAGGTGATCTTGTATACGTTGTTGCAACATGAGCTGTCATTAATCCCCAGCCTATGGGACTTTTTTTTTCAAATCATGAGATACTTTATGGGTCTCACCCAGAGCTTCGTGTTCTCGGATTTCCTTGCTAGCTGCTAGTTTCTGGTCTCCAAGTGAACCCATGAGGTAAAAATTACCAGCAGAGAAAAATAAAGTTTGAGAGGCAGGTTGATAAAATCTCTATACCTTGTATCCAATTACTTCCTTGTGTGTTGGAAGCCCAGTTGATTAAGCTTCGTGCTTTGGGCCACCCTCCAACAAATTTCTCTCCTGATTTCAATACAAATGCTAGATGTGTCTCCCACTCTGGGGCGCTTAGTTAGGATATTGAGTACTGCAAGGGGTTGAAGTATGAGGGTTGGTACTTGTTTGGATTCTTTTTCTAAGGTTCAGTCCATGTTTAGAAAATCATTTCAGATTCTTTTTCCTCAATTGGATGCTTCTTATGTGTAAGTATAAGATGGGGTGCTGCTTCTATGATGAAGAAGTATAAGGCGTTGAGTTCTTGGATATCTGCTGTTGTATAGAAGAAAATACCTCAAAGGTTGAATGTCGTATTCAGAGTTTAGTTTCTTCTGTGTAGTAGAAGATTCTTTGTTACAGTTTCTGAATTTTTGCTTCTGTGTAGAAGAAGACGTAGACTCTTTTGTGAAGTAGGAGATTCTCCATAATTCAGTTGCTAAAACTTTTCTCTTGTGAAGCAGGAGATGAAGTTTACTTTCTTCTGTGTAGTAGAAGATTCTTTGTTACTGTTTCTGAACTTTGCTTATGTATAGTAGAAGATTCTTTGTTACAGTTTCTGAATTTTGCTTCTGTGGAGTAGAAGACGGAGACTCTTTTGTGTAGTGGGAGACGCTCCGGAATTCAGCGGCTGGATTTTCTCTTCTGTGTGATAGAAGATAGTTGGAATCTCTTCTCTATGGTAGAAGATACTTTATGGTGCAATTTATGCAAGTTCGCTTGATAAGGTCCTCATCACACATGGTGAAGGAACTTGATGTGATTACTATACTGGGGCACTAGGCCATTCCATTGAAGATTTTTGGGCTTTCAAAGAAATTGTGCAATACCTGTTGTATGCAAAGGCTATCAATTTCAGGCCAGCCAGACATATTTGAAGTCTCCTTTGACTCAGTAGATGTCAAGACTTCCAGATGATCGTCCGATGCAACAAGTCCATACGGAGACTAGTCTCCTCAACATGACATTTCAAATTACATTTGCATTCTCATTAGGAATCTTTCTTGTTTTGGTTCAGTACTTTCTTGTATGCAAAACTTGCTTATTATTGAATATTAATCATAATGCATTGAGTATGTTTGTTTTGAATTAATCCATTCGTATTCACTCATTAATGTTTTCCTTTGACTTTATGATACTTAACTCTTGTTAAATAAAAAAAATTAAAAAAATAAAAACCTCTGGAGGGAGGATAATGAGTAATATACCAAAAATTTCAAACGATGTGCTTTTGAATAGGACCCTGCTGACGATGTACAGGCCTTGTTTCAAATTCCCAAACACCGGAGATATAAGGGAGATAGACCCTCTTCAACCCCTTTGAGCCTTGAAGTAGGAGTTTCTTTTCTTTTCAGAAAAACCCTTATATTTAACCCGGGGCAGGGTAGATTTCAGTTAACCTGATTAGGCATTCAGAACTCATTAGGAGTGCACATCAAAGGATACAACAATGGTTATCCTTCAGAAGGTTGAGAAAGAACAAAACCACAGTGGTTAAACTTTCATCTATCAACAGCGTGCATCAAAGAAGAACGATACCACAATAGGTATCTCTCGCACGTCAAAAGGGAAAAAAGATGATGATACCATAATGGTTGTTCCTCGTCAACCAAATAACAAGGTAGTCACACCTTTTTCAGCAAATCAAAGAATGACTCGAAGTCACACGACTGATTAAAATTAAGAGAAAAGATAATGAAATAAAGAGACAAAAAGCCCCGCTATGCCGAAGCTTGAAAGAAAAAAAACAAGTCGCTTAGGCAAAAGTCAGGGCATCCCGCTGGACTTCAAAGTCAAATTCAAAAGGAATTTGTCCAGGAAAAAGTTAGGGAATACAAAAAGAAAGCGAAAAGCGCGAAAACAGAAAAAGGGGATCACCAAATAAAGATCCTCCACAAAGAATAATGTCATGTGATCAAATACCAAGGATGAAAGAGGTGAGTGACTGCCATATCCTCCTCAACAATGGTAAACTCCTTTTGAGGGATGAGTGCTCGTATTGGTTTAACTGAATTTAAGACTGGAGAACATCATGGAGAATGGGTGGGCACCAAATATTTTGAGCCTTAAATCCGTTTTTTTTAGCCATGAACCATGCCACGTTACAACCCTGAAAAGTCCTAACTGAAGCAAGGGTTAATTTGAAAGCACACTGTAACAAGAATACGGTAATCTGACTCCTAGAGAGGCTTGCAAAAACTTTTGAGTTGGTATCACTCCATCTTTTTACTATCTTTTGTACAATTTTTTTGATATTTCAATGTATTTTTAGTACAAGGTCTAAAACTTCAAGACAAACATGAGCTTTGCATTACAATTATCATTCTTAAAAAAAACATTCTTTGCATATGAGCAAGTGCTTAGACATCGAGTAAGTTTGCATAATGAGCATCAGATGAAAATTTGATTATCTCAAAGGACAAATTGCTTCAGGATTCCGTTTAAGGGTGAATCATTTGTGAGAATGGTCTTAATCTGGGGCAAATCTTCTATTGACTCCACTGAGTAAAAGAATACCAGTTTGAGAAATGATCTGAAGTAGATTGTTAAAGTTGGTCGCCTAAAGTTTCTGATAAGCAGTGGTGCATTACTTTCAGTTAGTCCCAAGGGACGTATTGCTTCAAGTATTTTCTCGAGAAAGAAGCAGTTCAAGTCAAGAAGTATGGTTGTGAAATAACGAACTTTCAAGATATGATCCAACTACCCTAAGGTTATGTTGTCTTCGAAAAATCCTCAAGCCTTCATCTCCCCGTGAGCATGGGACAAGGAAAAGATCTGTCAAGACTCTATTGAGCAGGGGAAAGCATGTCAAGTACTCCATCGATTAGGTATTCAGCCAATTTGAGGCATTCAAGTCGGGATTTCATCCCTCAAAGGGCAGTCAAACTGGGGCAGTTATGTCGAGAGTTGACAAATCTCTCTAAGAATGCTTTGATCAGAGGAGAACCTTCTCAGAATTTGAAGATGAATGGGCATTCACTCAAGCATAGTTGGAATTATCTCCAATTTTAATTATCTGAACATCATGACACTGGGGCAGTTTATCTTAGTGATACATATCTCAAAAACTCCTCTCGAGGCAATTGTCCGTAAAAGGCTTACAAACTGGGGCAGGAATTTATGTAAGGGATTTCTCTCTTTTTTCAATGGTTGACCAGACCAAGTCCATACGCAGGCTAAATGACCTATGAATTTGAAAATCATGCTGAGAAGTCAAGATTGTAATCTTCAACTTATCATAGACTTAAGTCCATTTACTAACATCCTTTGTCCTAAGTTAAGGTTATTACCCCCAGTTAAAGTTTGGATTGCTATCCACAATAGGACATGAGCAGTAACGCAAAGATTATTTGGGTTTGTTTACTCGAAAAAGACTCGATGGGAATATTGCTTCCTAAGGGGACGCCTCTTCCCAGTAAAAGACCTGTTGCTACTTGACATAGACCTATCTACCAAGGGGTTCCTCTTTTGAGACATTTTCTCCCCAGTGAAGCATCTTGATTTCTCTGCGGAAGAAGAATGTTCTTTCTCCCTGGAAATATAGAAGTTGTTTAAAGTCTGGTTGACCCCTTTTCATTGGACTGCAATTTATTTTTGCAGCATCTCCTCTAAAGTCCATTTTTTAGTGGCATTTCTCCTCGGAGTCGACGTATTGAAGTTGCAATCTTGCATCACGGTTTTTACCCGGTAATTGATAATTCAAATTGTCTATTCTTCGGTAAGGTTTTCCATTCCAAACAGGGGCACGTCACCCCAATTTCTGTTTTGCAAGTACTGTTAGTCTTGCATGACAAAATGCATACCAGCAAATGAATCAAGAAGGGTCTGTATGTGACTAACGTGAGGATGTTCATATAATGAGATCCAATTTCCCCAGTGGAACTATTCTTCTTTCCCTAATGGAGTAAGTGTCCTTTCTCTCTGGTGAGGTGTACATGAAGAATTCCAGTCATAACTCTTTCGTTACCAGTGTAGAAGATTTTATTGAGGTATCCCCAATGGAGTTTCTATCTCGGGATGTGGTTTCTCCCCCAAGTGAGAATCTTTTACCTCCCAGCAATGTTATCCCCAGTGTGTTCTGAGTAGAATTATTTTTATTTAAGAATTTCTATACTCTCCAACAGAAGTTATCTTCGTCAAAGAATTTCTATGCTAGAAGTGTCCATTCCCAGCAAAGCTTTCCTATTTCCAATAGAGGATAAGGAACTTGTTCCCCGTGAAGTTGGGAGTTTGATCAGAATTCAAAATTTTCTCTAAACCGCAATTTATGTTTGCAGTATTCTTCCCAGGAAGTTATTTCCCCAGTGATATCGATATTTAGGGGTTGACGGTTCCAAATCTCGATTCCCCATTGAAGTACAGATTGCCTTTCCTCTACAGAAGATTAGATGTGCCAGAATAATCATTTGGAAGTTCTTTGTCATCTCAACAGCCAATTATTGATATGTTTTCTAGTGCATCATTATATTGCATCATTACATTGCATCTACTAAAACGCGTAGCATTTCCATTGTATGGAGCATTACACTATAAATTTTTTTTTTCAAACATGCATAACTATAAGACAATTGTGTCCACCTGTGGTAACAAGATTGTTATGCGCTCAGATTTGATTCATCTCTACAACAAGCCTATGGTAATTCTATTATGTTTCCCCATCAGAGTTTGTTTTGATTCGCCACCAGTCAAGTCTTTGGTATTTCTCCATTCCCCCAATAAGTTTGTGCTTTGCGCTTTCCTTTGCAAGCCTTTGGTTATTTTACCCACATTTGCTTTGTCGTTAGAGTATGGGTAAGAGTTGGCTTATAACCTTTCTTGCTTCTCAAGTGTTTGAGTATCCATACTTGGTGTGTGGTAATTCAAACAATTTCCACTCTTGAAGAATTAACACCCCGCCTCTGACCTGAGGGATTTGTAGTCCTTGCGTATTTGCAAGCTATCAAAATCCCAACGTGTTTTGGAAATCCTTGTTAGAGTCTGCTTTGACCAAACTCTTTCTCTTGTGAAGTTCACCTTCGATCGGTGCTCTTTGAAGGTCCTGCTTAGTCGATTCCTTGTTTTGGTTTATCCGCGTTAGTCGGGTCCTCCTTTCGTTAGCTCAACTAACCTTTTATGATTAAGAGTCTTTCAGTATCTCTTCAAAGTCCAGTTGTCTAGCATCCTTATTTAGACGAATGCATCCTTTTTTGGGGCTTTCTTCGGTTAGTCTCGTTCCTGTGTTCGCTAGCAATTCTAAATATTTGTTTCTTGATGATCAATTTCGCTCTTGTGTATCTAACTCTGACCAAATATGCATACCTTTATCATTTGTTGAGAGTCCCCTTCGGCTGGTCTCTTTGCAGTTGTAAGTTCGCCTTCGACCGGCGTTCTCTTATTAGGAATCTACCTTCGGCATAGTATTCTTGGATGAAGATTCCCCTTTGGCTGGTTTCTTTATCCTAAAGTCCAACTTCGGCTGGCATCCTTTAAAGTCCACCTTCGGCTGGCATCCTTTAAAATCCACCTTCGGATGGTACCATTTGTTGAGAGTCCCCTTCGGTTGGTCTCTTTGCAGTTATAAGTTCTCCTTCGACCGACATTCTTTTCTTAGGAATCTTTTTTCGACATAGTATTCCTGGATGAATATTCCCCTTCGGCTGGTTTCTTTATCCTAAAGTCCACCTTCGGCTGGAATCCTTTAAAATCCACCTTCGGCTGGTACCATTTGTTGAAAGTCCACCTTCGGCTGGCATCCCTTAAAATCCCGCTTCGGTTGGTATCTTTCAAAATCCCGCTTCGGCTGGCATCTCTTAAAATCCCGCTTCGGCTGGTATCTTTCAAAATCCCGCTCCGGCAGGTATCTTTCAAAACCCCACTTCGGCTGGTATCATTTGTTAAAATCCATCGTCGACTGGTATCATTTGTCAGGAGTCCCATTTTTTTGGTCTCTTTCCTCAGTAAGTTCACCTTTGATTGGTGTTTCTTTGTAAGGGCTTTCTTCGGTCTGTCTCTTTCTTACATATCCGATACCAACCACGGATATGAATCTTTGATAACTCTTTCGGACGTATCCGATACCGACCTCGGATATGTATCTTTGATATCTCTTTTATGTGTATCTGATACCGACCACGGATATGTATCTTTTCTATATCTTTTGTGCGTATCCGATACCGACCACGGATATGTATCTTTTCTATATCTTTTGTGCGTGTCCGATACCAACTACATATATGTATTTTTGATACCTGTTTTATATGTCTGCTACCAACCCCAGACATATGTTCTTGTATCTTTGATGTCTTCTTTGCGTGTCCGATACCGACCACGGATATGTATTTCTGATACCTATTTTATATGTCTTCTACCAACCCCAAACATATGTTCTTGTATCTTTGATCTCTTTTGTGCGTATCCGATACCGACCACAGATATGTATCTTTGGTATCTCTTCCTTATGTATCCGATACCGACCACGGATATGTATTTTTGATACCTGTTTCATATGTCTGCTACCAATCCCAGACATGTGTTCTTGATATCTTTGTAAGGGCTTTCTTCGGTCTGTCTCTTTCATACGTATCCGATACCGACCACGGATATGTATTTTTGATACCTCTTTCGTGCGTATCCGATACCGACCACGGATATGTATCCGTCTCTTTCTTACATATCCGATACCGACCACGGATATGTATTTTTGATACCTGTTTCATATGTCTGCTACCAATCCCAGACATGTGTTCTTGATATCTTTGTAAGGGCTTTCTTCGGTCTGTCTCTTTCATACGTATCCGATACCGACCACGGATATGTATTTTTGATACCTCTTTCGTGCGTATCTGATACCGACCACGGATATGTATCTGTCTCTTTCTTACATATCTGATACCGACCACCGATATGTATTTTTGATATCTGTTTCATATGTCTGCTACCAATCCCAGACATGTGTTCTTGATATCTTTGTAAGGGCTTTCTTCGGTCTGTCTCTTTCGTACGTATCTGATACCGACCACGGATATGTATCTTTGATGTCTCTTTTGTGCGTATCTGATACCGACCACACATATGTATCTTTGATGGCTCTTTCTTATGTATCTGATACCGACCACGGATATGTATCTTTTCTATCTCTTTCGTATGTATCTGATATCGACCACGAATATGTACCTTGGACGTCTCTTTCATGTGTATCCGATACCGACCACGGATATGTACCTTTGACGTCTTTTTCGTCCGTATCCGATACCGACCAAGGATATGTATCTTTTCTATCTCTTTCTTAGGTATCCGGTACCGACCACGGATATGTATCTTTTCTATCTCTTTCGTGCGTATCTGATACCGACCACGGATATGTACCTTTGACGTCTTTTTCGTATGTATCCGATACCGACCACAGATATGTATTTTTGATGTCTCTTTCTTGTACATCCGCTACCGACCCCGGATATGTATCTCTGATACTTCTTTTCTGTATGTCTGCTACAGACTTCAGGCATATATCTTTTGATATCTTTCTTACAGGTGTTTGTTACTGAATCCCAACAAACGTTCCTTGATAACCAAGTTATTCTGCTGTGTGTCAAACCCTGGTTAAACATACATCTAACCCCGATAACCCCTTTAACCTAGAAAGCAAAAAAATATATAAAATACAGAAAGACCAAAAATATTAATACTTGACTGACTCCGGAGCGTAAATTTTCGGGTTCTTTTAAGTATTTAATCTTCTTCCACCTTGAAAGTTCGAAAGGCCGGCGCCAATCTCACCTTCAGGTTGAAGGCGATTAAAAAGGGGCAATTGTTGCACCCCAAAATTTTCCCTCCTAATCTCTTTTATTTGGCTTAGACTTTTTGCATTCATCTGCATCATTCCAATGGGTCATTTTCATAGCACGCATTTTTCATTCAATATAGCTCTGAGGTTCAAAGTCCAAGGGTTGTGCGATACTAGGGTTTCCCAGTGGTTAAGGCGCTCGTATCCAATAAGGGATGATTTCTTATTCAAGCAGCAAGTTGTGGAATTAGGGTTTTGGTTCATTCTCATTTTTTTGGACTTCCTTTCCCTCAAGCAGCGAGGCTATTATTTTCTGATAAAACCACATGCTTAATGACTTTGACATGGCATTCATCCATTCTTCAATTAACCAATTCAGGTTTTGTTGAATCATGATTCAAGAATCATTGATTGTGAAGCTCAGGTTTTCTTTTGGTTCGAGGTGTTTATCAAACAAGACTGATTCTTCTGGAACATTGAACTGTGAGTTTAGGGTTATGATTAATGGTTGTTGTGGATTTCTTCTTTATCAAGCTACGAGGTTATTCTATTCATCTCGAAATCAAGTTGCAAGGTTTTATTTGTTAAAGTATGAAGATTTGAGTTTATTTCTTTATGTCTATTGGAAGATCATGCTTTGTTTCATTTCGAAGACATTTTGAACATTATTCTATCCATGTCTCAAGTCGTCACTGTGCACCTAATACAAGCGGGTTAAGGCTTCGCATTTTGTGTGTGAGTTTGTTGATGTTCATTAATGAGGAATGATTAGAGGATATCCTTCTAAGCTTCAAATTTTATCTTCTTTAAGGATCCCACAAAGGTATTTTTTGGCAAAACAAAGGACTTGTGGGGTTGAATTGAAAAGTATGAGGTCATGGCATAAGGAATGGTACCATAGATTCATGTTAATCAAGGCCATTCTTGTTCTCATCATCGTTAGTTTTTGCTCACAATACAATGTACCACTGGGTGGTAAATCAGCAAACTCCAATCACCATGGTTATTATGGAAATCCAATATATGAGGTTGGATTGTCTTATCCATGAAATCCAATGACAAACTCTTCTTCTCCAGTTGCGTCTGGAAGTCCCATCAGACAATGATCTAAACATGTGTTTTGCTTCTGGAATGAGGAACTTAGCTGGGGTCTGGAATGGGAACTTAGCTGGGAACATGGATGAAAACTTTGCTTCTTCTCTGTTGGAAGAGTTCAAGAGAAATAAAGCCAAGTGTTTTGAGCTCTCTAAAATTGCTGGACATGTTGTTGAATTCAGCGCAGATCAATGTGGGAGCCGATTTATTCAACAGAAGCTTGAAATAACAACTACGGAAGAAAAAAACATGGTTTATCAGGAAATCATGCCACATGCTCTTGTTTTGATGACTGATGTCTTTGGTAATTATGTGGTTCAAAAGTTTTTTGAGCATGGACTTGGACCCCAGAGAAGAGAATTAGCCAACAAGCTTCTTGGCCATGTCCTGACACTTAGTCTTCAAATGTATGGTTGTCCGGTCATCCAGAAGGCCATTGAAGTTGTTGATCTGAATCAGAAAATAGAGATGGTTCAAGAGCTCGATGGTAATATCATGCGTTGTGTACGTGATCAGAACGGTAATCATGTCATTCATAAGTGCATTGAATGTGTCCCAGAAGATGCAATTGACTTTATTGTTTCAACATTT
Source organism: Vicia faba (assembly GCA_948472305.1). Lineage (NCBI taxonomy): Eukaryota > Viridiplantae > Streptophyta > Magnoliopsida > Fabales > Fabaceae > Vicia > Vicia faba. Next base: position 1,678,395,148 of record OX451736.1, on the reverse strand, counting down.
TTTGATCAAGTTGTGACAATCTCTACCCATCCATATGGTTGTCGTGTGATACAAAGAGTACTGGAGCACTGTGAAAATCCTGCAACACAACAGAAAGTTATGGACGAGATTTTAAGTTATGTTAGTATGTTAGCTCAGGATCAGTATGGCAACTACGTTGTTCAGCATGTATTGGAACATGAAAAGCCTCACGAGTGTTCTACTATAATAAAGGAATTAGCAGGGAGGATAGTTCAAATGAGTCAACAAAAGTTTGCCTCCAATGTTGTGGAGAAATGCTTGACCTTCAGTGGTCCTTCAGAACGCCAAATACTAGTCAGTGAGATGCTTGGAACCACAGATGAAAATGAGCCTCTTCAGGAAATGATGAAAGATCAGTTTGCAAATTATGTCATCCAAAAGGTGTTGGAAACATGTGACGACCATCAACGTGAGCTGATTCTTTCACGAATCAAAGTTCATTTGAATGCATTGAAAAAATACACTTATGGAAAGCATATTGTTGCACATGTAGAGAAACTCGTTGCTGCTGGAGAAAGAAGAATTACTGCTCAGACTCCACAACCTTCTTAGGCGTGACATAGAAAAATAATGCTGCAACTTTCTCGCCGACGTGATGATATTATGAATATAAGTCCTGCCTCAAAATCAGTGGCTTCTACTTTGGCATCAATTGCTTTAGATCACATGAATTTTGGTGGCCATGTAACTGAAGCTTCAATATCAACAAAATGCCGTTATTTTGGAAAAGTCATGGATTTTTTATAGAGATGACATATTTACTACTCGCTCTGGTAGGAGGGTGTCCCTTAGAATCTGGACGCCTGCAGATGATGTGCCTAAGACGGCTCATGCTATGTATTCTCTGAAAGCAGCTATGGAGTGGGACGAAGATGTTTTTGGACTTGAATATGACCTGGACCTCTTCAATATTGTTGCTGTGCCAGATTTTAATATGGGGGCCATGGAAAACAAAAGCTTGAATATTTTCAATTCCAAGCTTGTACTGGCTTCTCCAAAGACTGCTTCAGATGCAGATTATGCTGCAATATTAGGAGTTATTGGCCACGAGTATTTCCATAATTGGACTGGCAACAGAGTGACATGTCGCGACTGGTTCCAGCTTAGTCTGAAGGAAGGTCTCACTGTTTTTCGTGATCAGGAATTCTCATCTAACATGGGAAGTCGTACTGTAAAGCAGATTGGTGATGTTTCAAAACTTCGGAATTACCAGTTTCCACAGGACGCAGGTCCCATGGCCCATCCAGTGCGACCACACTCTTACATCAAGATGGACAATTTCTACACAGTCACGGTCTATGAAAAGGGGGCTGAAGTTGTTCGAATGTACAAAACCTTATTGGGAAATCAAGGGTTTCGAAAGGGCATGGATCTATATTTTAAGAGACATGATGGGCAAGCTGTAACATGTGAAGATTTTTATGCTGCCATGCGGGATGCAAATGATGCAGATTTTGCAAATTTCTTATCATGATACTCTCAGGCTGGGACTCCAGTTGTTAAAGTAAATACTTCTTATAATGCAGAAGGACATACATTTTCCTTGAAGATTAGTCAAGAGATACCACCAACTCCAGGGCAGTCAGTTAAGGAACCCATGTTAATTCCTATTGCAGTAGGTTTGCTTGATTCAAATGGCAAGGACATTCCTCTTTCCTTTATTTATCATAACGGAGCTTTGCAACCCGTTTCAAGCAGTGGCCAATCAGTATCCACTACAATCCTTAGAGTCACTAAGAAAGAAGAAGAGTTTGTATTCACTGATATATTTGAGAAGCCTACTCCATCTTTGTTAAGGGGATACAGTGCTCCTATTCGTCTTCAATCTGATCTTACTGAGGACGACCTATTTTTCCTATTAGCCAATGATTCTGATGAATTCAACCGATGGGAGGCTGGACAAATTTTGGCACGAAAATTGATGCTCAACTTGGTGGATGATTTCCAAAATAATAAGCCATTGGTTTTAAATTCCAATTTTGTTGGTGGGTTCAAGCGTATACTAACTGACTCAAGTCTGGACAAAGAATTTGTGGCCAAGGCAATAACTCTGCCTGGCGAGGGAGAAATGATGGACTTGATGGAAGTTGCAGACCCTGATGTTGTTCATATTGTTCGGTCTTTCATCAGAAAGCAGCTTGCTAGTGAACTGAAATCAGAGTTCCTTAGCACTGTAGAAAATAATAAGAGCTCAGGAGAGTATGTGTTTGATCATTCAAACATGTCTAGACGAGCTTTGAAGAATGTTGCTCTTACTTATCTTGCTTCCCTTGAGGATCAAGAATTCACCGACCTTGCACTTCAAGAATACAAAACTGCTACAAATATGACTAAACAGTTTGCAGCATTGGCATCCATAGCCCAGAACCCTGTTAAAATTCGTGATGATGTTCTTGCTGACTTTTATGAGAAGTGGCAGAATGATTACTTGGTTGTGAACAAATGGTTTTCTCTTTAAGCTGTGTCTGACATTCCTGGTAATGTTGAGAATGTGCAGAAACTGTTAAGCCACCCAACATTTGACTTGCACAATCCCAATAAAGTGTACTTTCTCATTGGAGGTTTCTGCGGGCTCTCTGTGAATTTCCATGCAAAGGATGGATCTGGCTATGAGTTTATGGGAGATATTGTGCTGCAACTTGACAAAATAAATCCTCAGGTTGCATCAAGAATGGTGTCAGCCTTCTCAAGATGGAAACGTTATGACGAGACCAGACAAAAACTTGCAAAGGCCCAGTTGGAGAAGATCTTGTCTTCTAATGGCCTATCAAAGAATGTGGTATAGTTTCTAGCGTTAAAAATTACATCATGCTGGCTACTCTTTTTCATACTCTTGATTTAATTCTTAATTAAGATCCCGTGGCACGATAAGCCGCTTCCAAAAGTGGATTGACTAGAATTACCTCCGATCTACTCAACCAGTGGGATTCTAGTCTCGATAGCAAGGAGAAACAGCAGGTGCCAAAAATGGGCCACAACTGCTTTTCTCGCCTTAGACAGGTTGTTGCAGGAAACACTCAGGAGGAATTTAAAAAATATTTTGAAGCTCTAAAAGTAGATCCATACTATGCTCCAGCATATTATAACCTTGGTGTTGTCTACACTGTCCAGAGTAAGATGGACGTCGCGGCAAGTATGATTGAGAAAGCTATCATTACAAATCCGACATATGCAGAGGCCTACAATAACCTACGAGTTCTTTACAGAGATGCTGGTGATATTGCTCTAGCAAATAATGCTTATGAACAACGTCTCAAGATTGATCCCAACTCTTGAAATGCTGGCCAGAATCGCCTGCTTGCAATGAATTACATAGATGAAGGAAATGATGACAAACTTTTCGAAGCTCATAGGGTCTGGGGTAGGCGGTTTATGAGACTATATCAACCATTCACATCATGGAACAACTCAAAAGATCCCGAAGGTTTCAAGAAACACTATGCCACGGTACAAGTTGAACTAACTGATGAATGTACCCTATAAATGCCATTTTGGATGTTCCATTATAAAAGCAGCTGGCTGCTGGAAGATTGTTTGTAGGACAGAAGCTCAGAAAATGAGAAACAGAAGATTAATTAACAGCTCACCAATTTCCTCCTAACAATTTTATAACTCCCTAACTAATTCTATAACTAACTCTAACAGTGATAACAGAAACTGCTAACAAAGGAAAACAGAATTCATAACCGACTCGATCAGGACTTCTTCCTATAACCAATTACAAGGCAGATAACTAATTTTAACCAACTTCTAATGATTCTAGTAATAGGCTACTGTTCTAACAAACTTTCTGGAATCTCTAACAAACTTTTCTCAGCTGACCAACTATATAAACCTTCCGCTTCATCAGTCTCGGGGATCATTTTTTTCTCTCTCCATATACTGTTCTGGAGAATCACTGAAACCATCATCTTCAATTTCCCCTCTCTAAACTCCGTCTTCACCTCCACTCTCCATTGTTTGATCTTCAGTTGGTTCTCAAAGCTTCACTTCTCTCTGATTCATCATACAAAGTTCATTTTTCTCAACTTGCAATAATCTTCATAATTGTCATCATTTCCACTCTTCTCCTATCTCCAACGCACGCAACCCCCAAACCAAACAAAAGTGAAGACAGTGATGAAGGGATCAAGATGAAGCAGACAAGATCAAGAAGGACAATAATTGTATTACTTCACCTCTGGATTTCTGAAGCGCTACCAACGTGTCTTCAACAGGTAATCCTCAATCTTCTTCTTTTTACGACTTTTTTTGCTTGGTCTGTACCATAACCGCGAAGGGTAAAATGCGGCGAACGATAAATCCACCATGTAATCTTGATCGGAAGAAATGAAGAGCTTAAGTTTCGTTGTTAGATTCTGGATAGAGGAAGAGAAATTGATGAAAGCAAGCGAATGAGTCGAAATTCAGAGAGAGACTTTAGGTGGTGTGAACAAGAAAGTTGAATCAGAACAGGGGATAAGGGATGGAGTCATGGCGGCATCACCATTGTTGTTTTCGAATGTAGAAGAAAGGATTTCTGCGTAAAGGAGCTGGAGGGGGCCGTTTACAGTAAACGCCGTCGTTTTGGATTTTTTTCCTTTTCTCCTTTTGTTATTATTCATTTACTTAATGGTTATTTCAAATGGTTAAATCAAAAAAAAAAGAAAGAGGAGAACTTATTATTATTTTGCCTTTAAAAATTAATTCCTGATTATTCGATTACTCGAAACTGGTAATTCACTTTGCTCGTCAAGATTCAAGTCTTATGCAGGTTTTTATATGGATACGCTCGAGATGCCGATTGTGATTTATTTTCACACTGAGGATGCTTCAATAATCATTCCTAATATTGGAGTTCTGACTCTTTTCTTTGTTGGTGCTAGCAGCTCGCAAGAACATCGGGTCTCTTTACTTTTTTGCTTTGCTCCACGGGCTAGTACTCGTTTGGTATATTTTCTTTCTACTTTCACCTTGCATTTATCTCTACATAAAGGTCGTATGAATTATAATAAAATTAGGTTTAGAAATAGATTGGTTTCCCTGTGACTTGTCCTTCCCTTTTTTTGCATATGCATTTAAAACAAAAACTTCTCCTTTTTTACAAACTTCAAAAATACATAAAAATTTACTGACAAGAACCATGTCTTGGCTAAGTTTGAGAGATGATAAGCGGGTTTCTTCTCGACCTTATTATTCTCTTGTTCTAAGATTTGGTATGATTCAAGTCTCAAAGAATCATTTCATGAATAAGTAGAGACATGGTTAAAATCTCTCTCTTGAGATTAACTAGTTATTCTCTACAAGCGAAAAACACCAACAAACATAAAAATCTTTTTTGCCTTCGGGTCTTTATTTCAAACCCTTTTCAAAAGAGCGTATTAATTCACTTCTGTGCTGACGTGTAAGTCTCCAAAGGTCGAGTTGCGGCAGAAGGCGAAATTAATATCATTCATTACAAAAACAAACAAGTCCAAACCTTTTTGTGCGTCCAGGCACATTTCTTTCCAAATTTTTCAAAAGAGCGTATTAATTCACTTCTGTGCTGACGCATAAGTCTCCAAAGGTCGAGTCGCGGCAGAAGGTGGGATCAATACTGTTCATTAAAAAAATACAAACAAATAAAAACATATAAGCCGAACTACGGCTGCTCTGATTCCTTAAAAGGGATACGTAGGCATCGGGGTAGGGCCCGAACGAGCACAACTTTTACTTTCCCTACACTCTTTTCCCCTTTCTTTTGCATGCATTCCCTCCAGTAGTATAATAAACCGTAAGCATAGATTAAACACACCCATAAGATAGACAACAAGAGTGGATACCGTAGGGTACTACGGGCGTGTAGGGTGCTAATACCTTCCCCTCACGTAACAGACTCCCTTACCCTTATCTCTTGGTCGTTCGACCTTGATTTCACCCTTTTCAGGTTTTCTCGATGTTTACCTTTCCCTTCCTGTGGGATAAAAGACGTTTGATGGCGACTTCATTGTTTTGATGATTTTCAGTCGGTTGTTTCAGCTGGCGACTTCACTAGGGTTAGGTCGACCAAGTGCTGGTCCATCCCAGAGTCGCTCCTAGCTCTTGTTTTCTTTTCTTTGGGTGTTTATTTTTATGCTTTCGGTTTACTCATTTGTACATGTTTATCTGAGCATAAGCTTGCATTACATTTTATTGCTTTCCCTATTTGTCATCTATTATGCTGGACCCTGTTTTCCATGTTGGGTGGGGATGTTACTATTGAGGTAAAAGGCCCAGTACCCAGGCCAGAGTGCACTAGGACACCTAGGACTAGAGTGGGGGCATGACGGCTATAGGACGTGGTCCGATTAGTGCAGTCATGTCATATACCACGCTCGGATGAGGTTCAAATGAATTACTATTGGCACCCACGTCTGTGGGTAAGCCCATAGCACTTTCAGGAGGACCCGTGATTTTCGAGTTACCGTTACCTTACCCTGACCTAGTCCTCACCCGTGAGTGGGGAGGGATTTGTCATTACAGGTACAGTTGGTGACTGTGTCCAAATGGTTACTCATGCTCAGATGGAGACTGTGATCAGACAGTAACTATTGGTTCTAATGATTATGTTATGGGTTTATGTCGGTGACTTATGCATATGGTATTCTGTTGGTGACTACATGGTTCTCAGATTTATTTTCTGAGATTCCTGACTTGTTTACTTGGAAGTTCATTCAAGCCTTTGATTGTGGCATTCCCAGCATATTCAGAAATGCTCAAACAGTACCTGATGTTTCTGAAGCCTTGATCTCATGCTACTTAGATCTACATGGTACTCGACTTTTACATGTGCGGAAGCTATGTCGGACCCTTGATTTGATGATATTCATATGGTTCAGAATAACACAGCAATCATATTTGGAAATGATGGAACCTTGATCCCATTTGATTTCATATCTGTGCATACATAACATGGTTAACCACATACTTAGCATACATGTTCTATGATTTCCAAGGAATCGTATTTGTAAGCCTTATGCCAAACTTTTCCATGTTTTACTTACGTAAAATCAAAGCACGTAAATTCCTTGAGAATGAAGGGACATAACATGGCATCTATTCATGCACTCCATGTATATTCATGCATCCATAACAGGTACTCAAAGATTGGGGGTTCTTATTCAGACATGGTTCTCCTTGGAGGTTTAGCTTTGATTTCTTACTGCACTTGTTCAGGGATCGGTTAGCGAATAACTCCATATGGTATACCTACAAGCTTTGGCCCGTAGTCAAAAATATCTTCAAGCAGGAAGATAATTAATTGAAAACTCAGATGAGATAGGTCATGGAAGCTCTAATGACGATGTCAACAATCTTGCACTTACTTTCACAGCAAGTTCTCTCTTCACCTCATCATCTTTTGGGAATTACTCTTAACCATGGAGTGCTACGCAATCCTGAGTTATTGGAACATCTTATCAGCAGATGCTTCCCATTTTACTATGTGATCTTATATCAGTGCTTCGTTCTTTTTGACCAAAATCAGATGTGGTTACCACGCTGGGGCATCATACCTTTTAATCAGGGGCATCCTCCATAACCTTGTGTTCCCTAATTGTTCAACAAGAGCCAGTCCTTATTCCCCAAGTGAATTCATGGGGAAAGCTTTTAAGCCAAGACACAAGAACCCTGTTGAGCATGCTAATGCGAGCCCAATGCATTACATCCTATTATTCCCAGTTCTTCCCAGCTCTGATCTTTGAGAACTTCCTCCCACAAACGTCTCTTCTGATTACGATATGTATGCTAGATACATCTCCTATTCTGGGGTACCCGGTTTTGATATTGAAGACTACAAAGGGGTTATAAAAGCCCAACACCTGTTTGGAGTCTCTTCCAAACTCTCTTTCACCAGGTGGATGTCTCTTTTGTTTTGATAGAAGACAAACTGTATTAGTTTTTTGTGGCGTAGTATGCCTGATGATGCAGTTTTCACTTAAAGAAGCATTCAGTTGTTCTCCTGAAGGAATCTTCTATGCATATTATTCTGGGGAAATTGATCATTCGATTGAAGAGAGTACGTCATCCAGAGACAAGGCCCAAGATGAGATCAATCCAGAGATCGTAGTGTCCAAATCATATCAGAGGGAGAATTTTCTCACTCACCCCATGCATCTTCATGCATCCATAAAGGGTACTCAGAAGGTACTCGGAATGGGGAACCCTTATTTGGATTCAGTATTCTCTTTTCATGAACTGCCACTCTTGACGTCTCACTGCTTCATGATCAGATTCAAGTTATGAAACAACCTTGTGAGGAATTGGATGAGATAAAAAGAATTAGATGGGGCTATTTATTGGGGATATGCAAACAATGGTCTGTAGTTAGAAATCCTCAAGGAGAAAATATAGCCAATTGAAGACTCGGTTGAGTCAGGTATAGAATTTTTGAAGACAGTCTCGGCAAAGAAAGGTGATCTTGTATACGTTGTTGCAACATGAGCTGTCATTCATCCCCAGCCTATGGGACTTTTTTTTCAAATCATGAGATACTTTATGGGTCTCACCCAGAACTTCGTGTTCTCGAATTTCCTTGCTAGCAGCTAGTTTCTGGTCTCCAAGTGAACCCATGAGGTAAATATTACCAGCAGAGACAAAGAAAGTTTGAGAGGCAGGTTGATAAAATCTCTATACCTTGTATCCAATTACTTCCTTGTGTGTTGGAAGCTCAGTTGATTAAGCTTCGTGCTTTAGGCCACCCTCCAACAAATTTCTCTCCTGATTTCAATACAAATGCTAGATGTGTATCCCACTTTGGGGCACTTAGTTAGGATATTGAGTACTGCAAGGGGTTGAAGTATGAGGGTTGGTACTTGTTTGGATTCTTTTTCCAAGGTTCAGTCCATGTTTAGAAAATCATTTCAGATTCTTTTTCCTCAATTGGATGCCTCTTATGTGTAAGTATAAGATGGGGTGCTGCTTCTATGATGAAGAAGTATAAGGCGTTGAGTTCTTGGATATCTGCTGCTGTATAGAAGAAAATACCTCAAAGGTCGAATTTCGTATTCAGAGTTTAGTTTCTTCTGTGTAGTAGAAGATTCTTTGTTACAGTTTCTGAATTTTTGCTTCTGTGTAGAAGAAGACGTAGACTCTTTTGTGAAGTAGGAGATTCTCCATAATTCAGTTGCTAAAACTTTTCTCTTGTGAAGCAGGAGATGAAGTTTACTTTCTTCTGTGTAGTAGAAGATTCTTTGTTACTGTTTCTGAACTTTGCTTCTGTATAATAGAAGATTCTTTGTTACAGTTTCTGAATTTTGCTTATGTGGAGTAGAAGATGGAGACTCTTTTGTGTAGTGGGAGACGCTCCGGAATTCAGCGGCTGGATTTTCTCTTCTGTGTGATAGAAGATAGTTGGAATCTCTTCTCTATGGTAGAAGATACTTTATGGTGCAATTTATGCAAGTTCGCTTGATAAGGTCCTCATCACACATGGTGAAGAAACTTGATGTGATTACTATACTGGGGAACTAGGCCATTCCATTGAAGATTGTTGGGCTTTCAAAGAAATTGTGCAATACCTGCTGGATGCAAAGGCTATCAATTTCGGGCCAGCCAGACAGATTTGAAATCTCCTTTGACTCAGTAGATGTCAAGACTTCCAGATGATCGTCCGATGCAACAAGTCCATACGGAGACTAGTCTCCTCAACATGACATTTCAAATTACATTTGCATTCTCATTAGGAATCTTTCTTGTTTTGGTTCAGTACTTTCTTGTATGCAAAACTTGCTTATTATTGAATATTAATCATAATGCATTGAGTATGTTTGTTTTGAATTAATCCATTCGTATTCACTCATTAATGTTTTCCTTTGACTTTATTATACTTAACTCTTGTTAAATAAAAAAAACAAAAAAAAAAACCTCTAGAGGGAGGATAATGAGTAATATACCAAAAATTTCAAACGATGTGCTTTTGAATAGGACCCTGCTGACGATGTACAGGCCTTGTTTCAAATTCCCAAACACCGGAGATATAAGGGAGATAGACCCTCGTCAACCCCTTTGAGCCTTGAAGTAGGAGTTTCTTTTCTTTTCAGAAAAACCCTTATATTTAACCCGGGGCAGGGTAGATTTCAGTTAACTTGATTGGGCATTCAGAACTCATTAGGAGTACACATCAAAGGATACAACAATGGTTATCCTTCAGAAGGTTGAGAAAGAACAAAACCACAGTGGTTAAACTTTCATCTATCAACAGCGTGCATCAAAGAAGAACGATACCACAATAGGTATCTCTCGCACGTCAAAAGGGCAAAAAGATGACGATACCATAATGGTTGTTCCTCGTCAACCAAATAACAAGGTAGTCACACCTTTTTCAGCAAATCAAAGAATGACTCGAAGTCACACGACTGGTTCAAATTAAGAGAAAAGATAATGAAAGAAAGAGACAAAAAGCCCCACTAAGCCGAAGCTTGAAAGAAAAAAAACAAGTCGCTTAGGCAAAAGTCAGGGCATCCCGCTGGACTTCAAAGTCAAATTCAAAAGGAATTTGTCCAGGCAAAAGATAGGGAATACAAAAAGAAAGCGAAAAGCGCGAAAATAGAAAAAGGGGATCACCAAATAAAGATCCTCCACAAAGAATAATGTCATGTGATCAAATACCAATGATGAAAGAGGTGAGTGACTGCCATATCCTCCTCAACAATGGTAAACTCCTTTTGAGGGATGAGTGCTCGTATTGGTTTAACTGAATTTAAGACTGGAGAACATCATGGATAATGGGTGGGCACCAAATATTTTGAGCCTTAAATCCGTTTTTTTTTAACCATGAACCAAGCCACGTTACAACCCTGAAAAGTCCTAAATGAAGCAAGGGTTTATTTGAAAGCACATTGTAACAGGAATACGGTAATCTGACTCCTAGGGAGGCTTGCAAAAACTTTTGAGTTGGTATCACTCCATCTTTTTACTATCTTTTGTACAATTTTTTTGATATTTCAATGTATTTTTAATACAAGGTCTAAAACTTCGAGACAAACATGAGCTTTGCATTACAATTATCATTCTTAAAAAAAACATTCTTTGCACATGAGCAAGTGCTTAGACATCGAGTAAGTTTGCATAATGAGCATCAGATGAAAATTTGATTATCGCAAAGGACAAATTGCTTCAGGATACCGTTTAAGGGTGAATCATTTGTGAGAATGGTCTTAATCTGGGGCAAATCTTCTATTGACTCCACTGAGTAAAAGAATACCAGTTTGAGAAATGATCTAAAATAGATTGTAAAAGTTGGTCGCCTAAAGTTTCTGATAAGCAGTGGTGCATTACTTTCAGTTGGTCCCAAGGGACGTATTGCTTCAAGTATTTTCTCGAGAAAGAAGCAGTTCAAGTCAAGAAGTATGGTTGTGAAATAACGAACTTTCAAGATATGATCTAACTACCCTAAGGTTATGTTGTCTTCAAAAAATCCTCAAGCCTTCATCTCTCCGTGAGCATGGGACAAGGAAAAGATTTGTCAAGACTCTGTTGAGCAGGGGAAAGCATGTCAAGTACTCCATCGAGTAGGTATTCAGCCAATCTGAGGCATTCAAGTCAGGATTTCATCCCTCAAAGGGCAGTCAAACTGGGGCAGTTATGTCGAGATTTAACAAATCTCTCTAAGAGTGCATTGATCAGAGGAGAATTTTTCCAGAATTTGAAGGTGTATGGGCGCTCGCTCAAGCATAGTTGGAATCCTCTCCAATTTTGGTTATCTAAGCATCATGTTCCAAAGTTCATAACACTGGGGCAATTTATCTTAGTGGTACATATTAGAAAGTCCTCTCGAGGCAATTTTTCTGCAAAAGCCTTACACACTGGGGCAAGAATTTATGTAAGAGATTTCTCTCTTTTCTAGTGGTTGACCAGACCAAGTCCATACGCAGGCTAAATGACCTATGAATTTGAAAATCATGCTGAGAAGTCAAGATTCTAATCTTCAACTTATCATAGACTTAAATCCATTTACTGACATCCTTTGTCCTAAGTCAAGGTTATTACCCCTAGTTAAAGTTTGGATTGTTATCCACAGTAGGACATGAGCAGTAACGCAAAGTTTATTTGGGTTTGTTTACTCGAACAAGACTCGATGGGAATATTGCTTCCTAAGGGGACGCCTCCTCCCAATAAAAGACCTGTTGCTACTTGACATAGACCTATCTACCAAGGGGTACCTCTTTTGAGACATTTTCTCCCTAGTGAAGCATCTTGATTTCTCTGCGGAAGAAGAATGTTCTTTCTCCCTGGAAATGTAGAAGTTGTTTAAAGTCTGGTTGACCCCTCTTCATTGGACTGCAATTTATTTTTGCAGCATCTCCTCTAAAGTCCATTTTTAGTGGCATTTCTCCTCGGAGTCGACGTATTGAAGTTGCAATCTTGCATCACGGTTTTTTACCCGGTAATTGATAATTCAAATTGTCTATTCTTCGGTAAGGTTTTTCATTCCAAACAGGGGCATGTCGCCCCAATTTCTGTTTTGCAAATACTTGTTGGTCTTGCATGACAAAATGCATACCAGCAAATGAATCAAGAAGGGTCTGTATGTGACTAACGTGAGGATGTTCGTATAATGAGATCCAATTTACCCAGTGGAACTATTCTTCTTTCCCTAATAGAGCAAGTGTCCTTTCTCTCTGGTGAGGTGTACATGAAGAATTCCAGTCATAACTCTTTCGTTACCAGTGGTAGAAGATTTTATTGAGGTATCCCCAATGGAGTTTCTATCTCGGGATATGGTTTCTCCCCCAAGTGAGAATCTTTTACCTCCCAGCAATGTTATCCCGAGCATGGTCTGAGTAGAATTCTTTTTATTTAAGAATTTCTATATTCCCCCAACAGAAGTCATCTTTGTCAAAGAATTTCTATGTCAAAAGTTTCCATTCCCAGCAAGGCTTTTCCTCTTTCCAATAAAGGATAAGGAACTTGTTCCCCGTGAAGTTGGGAGTTTGATCAGTATTCAAGATTTTCACTGGACTACAATTTACTTTTGTAATGATCTTCCAAGGAAGTTATATCCCCAGTGACTCCGATCTTTAGGGGTCGACGGTTCCAAATCTCGGTTCCCCATTGAAATATAAATTGCCTTTCCTCTACAAAACATCAGATATGTGAGAATAATCGTTTGAAAGTTCACTGTCTTCTCAGCAGCCGATGTCGATCTGTTTTCTAAATACATTGCATCATTACATTTGCATCATTACATTGCATCTCCCAAAACTCGTAGCATTTCCATCGCATGGAGCATTATGCTATAAAAAAAATTCAAACATGCATGAGTATCAGCCAATTGTGTCCATTTGCAGTAACCAGATTATTATGCGCTCATACTTGATTTATCTCTACAACAAGCCTAGGGTAATTCAATTATGTTTCCCCAGTAAAGTTTATTTTGATTCACCACCAGTCAGATCTTTGGTATTTCTCCATTTCCCCAGTAAGTCCATGGTTTGCGCTCGCCGTCGCAAGCCATTGGCTATTTTATCCGCGTTTGCTTTGCCATTAGAGTGTGAGTAAGAGTCGGTGTATAACCTTTCTAGCTTCTCAAGTGTTTGAGTATCCATACTTGGTGTATGATAGTTCAGATAATTACCACTCTTGAAGAATTAACACCCCGCCTCAGTCCCTTTCTCTTGCAGAGTTCACCTTCGATCGGTGCTCTTTGAAGGCCCTGTTTAGTCGGTTCCTTGTTTTGGTTTATCTGCGTTAGTCGGGTTCTCCTTTCGTTAGCCTAGCTAACTTTTTATAATTAAGAGTCTTTCAATGTCTCTTCAAATTCCAGTTGTCTGGCGCCCTTGTTTAGGCGAATGCGTCCTTTTTTTTTGGGCTTTCTTCGGTTAGTCTCGTTCCTATGTTCGCTAGCAATTCTAAACATTTGTTTCTTGATGATCAATTTCTCTCTTGTGTATCTAACTCTGACCAGATATGCATACCTTTATCATTTGTTGAGAGTCCCCTTCGGCTGGTCTCTTTGCAGTTGTAAGTTCGCCTTCGACCGGCGTTCTTTTATTAGGAATCTACCTTCGACATAGTATTCCTGGATGAAGATTCCCCTTCGGCTGGTTTCTTTATCCTAAAGTCCACCTTCGGCTGGCATCCTTTAAAACCCAACCTCGGCTGGTACCATTTGTTGAGAGTCCCCTTCGGCTGGTCTCTTTGCAGTTGTAAGTTCGCCTTCGACCGGCATTCTTTCATTAGGAATCTACCTTCGGCATAGTATTCCTGGATGAAGATTCCCCTTCGGCTGGTTTCTTTATCCTAAAGTCCACCTTCGGCTGGCATCCTTTAAAATCCACCTTCGGCTGGTATCATTTGTTGAGAGTCCCCTTCGGCTGGTCTCTTTGCAGTTGTAAGTCCGCCTTCGACCAACGTTCTTTTCTTAGGAATCTACCTTCGGCATAGTATTCTTGGATGAAGATTCCCCTTCGGTTGGTTTATTTATCCTAAAGTCCACCTTCGGCTGGCATCCTTTAAAGCCCACCTTCGGCTGGAATCCTTTAAAGTCCACCTTCGGCTGGCATCCTTTAAAGCCCACCTTCGGCTGGCATCCTCTAAAATCCCGCTTTGGCTGGTACCTTTTGTTAAAATCCTGCTTCGGCTGGTATCTTTCAAAATCCCGCTTCGGCTGGTATCGTTTGTTAAAATCCCGCTTCGGCTGGTATCTTTCAAAATCCTGCTTCGGCTGGTACCGTTTGTTAAAATCCTGCTTCGGCTGGTATCTTTCAAAACCCCGCTTCGACTGGTATCATTTGTCGAAATCCATCGTCGACTGGTATCATTTGTCAGGAGTCCCATTTGTTTGGTCTCTTCCCTCAGTAAGTTCACCTTCGATTGGTGTTTTCTTTGTAAGAGCTTTCTTCGGTCTGTCTCTGTCATACGTATCTGATACCGACCACGGATATGTATCTATCTCTTTCTTACGTATCCGATACCAACCATGGATATGTATTATTGATACCTATTTTATATGTCTGCTACCAACCCCAGACATATGTTCTTGTATCTTTGATGTCTTCTGTGTGTATCCGATACCAACCACAGATATGTATCTTTGATATCTCTTCCTTATGTATCCGATACCGACCACGGATATGTATTTTTGATACCTGTTTCATATGTCTGCTACCAATCCCAGACATGTGTTCTTGATATCTTTGTAAGGGCTTTCTTCGGTCTGTCTCTTTCATACGTATCCGATACCGACCACGGATATGTATTTTTGATACCTCTTTCGTGCGTATCCGATACCGACCACGGATATGTATCCGTCTCTTTCTTACATATCTGATACCGACCACGGATATGTATTTTTTATACCTGTTTCATATGTCTGCTACCAATCCCAGACATGTGTTCTTGATATCTTTGTAAGGGCTTTCTTCGGTCTGTCTCTTTCATACATATCAGATATCGACCACGGATATGTATTTTTGATACCTCTTTCGTACGTATCCGATACCGACCACGGATATGTATCTGTCTCTTTCTTACATATCCGATACCGACCACGGATATGTATTTTTGATACCTGTTTCATATGTCTGCTACCAATCCCATACATGTGTTCTTGATATCTTTGTAAGGGCTTTCTTTGGTCTGTCTCTTTCGTACGTATCCGATACCGACCACGGATAAGTATCTTTGATGTCTCTTTTGTGCGTATCCGATACCGACCACGGATATGTATCTTTGATGGCTCTTTCTTATGTATCTGATACCGACCACGGATATGTATCTTTTCTATCTCTTTCGTATGTATCCGATACCGACCACGGATATGTACCTTGGACGTCTCTTTCATGCGTATCCGATACCGACCACAGATATGTACCTTTGACGTCTTTTTCATCCGTATCCGATACCGACCACGTATATGTATCTTTTTTATCTCTTTCTTACGTATCCGGTACCGACCACAGATATGTATCTTTTCTATCTCTTTCGTGCGTATCCGATATCGACCACGGATATGTACCTTTGACGTCTTTTTCGTATGTATCCGATACCGACCACAGATATGTATTTTTGATGTCTCTTTCTTGTACATCCGCTATCGACCCCGGATATGTATCTCTGATACTTCTTTTCCGTATGTCTGCTATAGACTTCAGGCATATATCTTTTGATATCTTTCTTACAGGTGTTTGTTACTGAATCCCAACAGACGTTCCTTGATAACCAAGTTATTCTGTTGTGTGTCAAACCCTGGTTAAACATACATCTAACCCTGATAACCCCTTTAACCTAGAAACCAAAAAAAAAATATAAAATACAGAAAGACCAAAAATATTAATAATTGACTGACTCCGGAGCGCAAATTTTCGGGTTCTTTTAAGTATTTAATTTTCTTCCACCTTGAAAGTTTGAAAGGCCGACGCCAATCTCACCTTCAGGTTGAAGGCAATTAAATAGGGGCAACTGTTGCACCCCAAAATTTGCCCTCCTAATCTCTTTTATTTGGCTTAGAGTTTTTGCATTCATCTGCATCATTCCAATGGGTCATTTGCATAGCACGCATTTTTCATAAAAATAGATCGCCTGAGGTTCAAAAGACCAGCAGTTAGGGAGCTAAAGTTTACAACTGATTTAAGGTGTATGTATGAAATGAGCCTGATTATTCAGGATCTCCCTGGTGTCAGCAAGTTGGGGAATTAGGGTTTTGGTTCATTCTCATTTTTTTGGACTTCCTTTCCCTCAAGCAGCGAGGCTATTATTTTCTGATAAAACCACATGCTTAATGACTTTGACATGGCATTCATCCACTCTTCAATTAACCAATTCAGGATTTGTTGAATCATGATTCAAGAATCATTGATTGTGAAGCTCGAGTTTTCTTTTGGTTCGAGGTTTTTATCAAACAAGACTGATTCTTCTGGAACATTGAACTGTGAGTTTATGGTTGTGATTAATGGTTGTTGTGGATTTCTTCTTTATCAAGCTACGAGGTTATTCTCTTCATCTCGAAATCAAGTTGCAAGGTTTTATTTGTTAAAGTCTGAAGATTTGAGTTTATTTCTTTATGTCTATTGGAAGATCATGCTTTGTTTCATTTCGAAGACATTTTGAACATTATTCTATCCATGTCTCAAGTCGTCACTGTGCACCTAATACAAGCGGGTTAAGGTTTCACATTTTGTGTGTGAGTTTGTTGATGTTCATTAATGAGGAATGATTAGAGGATATCCTTCTAAGCTTCAAATTTTATCTTCTTTAAGGATCCCACAAAGGTATTTTTTGGCAAAACAAAGGACTTGTGGGGTTGAATTGAAAAGTATGAGGTCATGGCATAAGGAATGGTACCATAGATTCATGTTAATCAAGGCCATTTTTGTTCTCATCATCGTTAGTTTTTGCTCACAATACAATGTACCACTGGGTGGTAAATCAGCAAACTCCAATCACCATGGTTATTATGGAAATCCAGTATATGGGGTTGGATTGTCTTATCCATGAAATCCGATGACAAACTCTGCTTCTCCAGTTGCGTCTGGAAGTCCCATCAGACAATGATCTAAACATGCGTTTTGCTTCTGGAATGAGGAACTTAGCTGGGGTCTGGAATGGGAACTTAGCTGGGAACATGGATGAAAACTTTGCTTCTTCTCTGTTGGAAGAGTTCAAGAGCAATAAAGCCAAGTGTTTTGAGCTCTCTAAAATTGCTGGACATGTTGTTGAATTCAGCACGGATCAATGTGGGAGCCGATTTATTCAACAGAAGCTTGAAACAACAACTACGGAAGAAAAAAACATGGTTTATCAGGAAATCATGCCACATGCTCTTGTTTTGATGACTGATGTCTTTGGTAATTATGTGGTTCAAAAGTTTTTTGAGCATGGACTTGCACCCCAGAGAAGAGAATTAGCCAACAAGCTTCTTGGCCATGTCCTGACACTTAGTCTTCAAATGTATGGTTGTCGGGTCATCCAGAAGGCCATTGAAGTTGTTGATCTGGATCAGAAAATAGAGATGGTTCAAGAGCTCGATGGTAATATCATGCGCTGTGTACGTGATCAGAATGGTAATCATGTCATTCAGAAGTGCATTGAATGTGTCCCAGAAGATGCAATTGACTTTATTGTTTCAACATTTTTTGATCAAGTTGTGACACTCTCTACCCATCCATATGGTTGTCGTGCGATACAAAGAGTACTGGAGCACTGTGAAAATCCGGCAACACAGCAGAAAGTTATGGACGAGATTTTAAGTTATGTTAGTATGTTAGCTCAGGATCAGTATGGCAACTACGTTGTTCAGCAAGTATTGGAACATGAGAAGCCTCACGAGCGTTCTACTATAATAAAGGAATTAGCAGGGAGGATAGTTCAAATGAGTCAACAAAAGTTTTCCTCCAATGTTGTGGAGAAATGCTTGACCTTCAGTGGTCCTTCAGAACGCCAAATACTAGTCAGTGAGATGCTTGGAACCACAGATGAAAATGAGCCTCTTCAGGCAATGATGAAAGATCAGTTTGCAAATTATGTCGTCCAAAAGGTGCTGGAAACAGGTGACGACCATCAACGTGAGCTGATTCTTTCGCGAATCAAAGTTCATTTGAATGCATTGAAAAAATACACTTATGGAAAGCATATTGTTGCACGTGTAGAGAAACTCGTTGCTGCTGGAGAAAGAAGAATTGCTGCTCAGACTCCACAACCTTCTTAGGCGTGACATAGAAAAATAATGCTGCAACTTTCTCGCCGACGTGATGATATTATGAAAGTAAGTCCTGCCTCAAAATCAGTGGCTTCTACTTTGGCATCAATTGCTTTAGATCACATGAATTTTGGTGGCCATGTAACTGAAGCTTCAATATCAACAAAATGCCGTTATTTTGGAAAAGTCATGGATTTTTTATAGAGATGACATATTTACTACTCGCTCTAGTAGGAGGGTGTCCCTTAGAATCTGGACGCCTGCAGATGATGTGCCTAAGACGGCTCATGCTATGTATTCTCTGAAAGCAGCTATGGAGTGGGGCGAAGATGTTTTTGGACTTGAATATGACCTGGACCTCTTCAATATTGTTGTTGTGCCAGATTTTAATATGGGGGCCATGGAAAACAAAAGCTTGAATATTTTCAATTCCAAGCTTGTACTGGCTTCTCCAGAGACTGCTTCAGATGCAGATTATGCTGCAATATTAGGAGTTATTGGCCATGATTATTTCCATAATTGGACTGGCAACAAAGTGACATGTCGCGACTGGTTCCAGCTAAGTCTGAAGGAAGGTCTCACTGTTTTTCGTGATCAGGAATTCTCATCTAACATGGGAAGTCGTACTGTAAAGCGGATTGGTGATGTTTCAAAACTTCGTAATTACCAGTTTCCACAGGACGCAGGTCCCATGGCCCATCCAGTGCGACCACACTCTTACATCAAGATGGACAATTTCTACACAGTCACGATCTATGAAAAGGGGGCTGAAGTTATTCGAATGTACAAAACCTTATTGGGAAATCAAGGGTTTCGAAAGGGCATGGATCTATATTTTAAGAGACATGATGGGCAAGCTGTAACATGTGAAGATTTTTATGCTGCCATGCGGGATACAAATGATGCAGATTTTGCAAATTTCTTATCATGATACTCTCAGGCTGGGACTCCAGTTGTTAAAGTAAATACTTCTTATAATGCAGAAGGACATACATTTTCCTTGAAGATTAGTCAAGAGATACCACCAACTCCAGGGCAGTCAGTTAAGGAACCCACGTTAATTCCTATTGCAGTAGGTTTGCTTGATTAAAATGGCAAGGACATTCCTCTTTCCTCTATTTATCATAACGGAGCTTTGCAACCCGTTTCAAGCAGTGGCCAATCAGTATCCACTACAATCCTTAGAGTCACTAAGAAAGAAGAAGAGTGTGTATTCACTGATATATTTGAGAAGCATGTTCCATCTTTGTTAAGGGGATACAGTGCTCCTATTCGTCTTCAATCTGATCTTACTGAGGACGACTTGTTTTTCCTATTAGCCAATGATTATGATGAATTCAACCGATGGGAGGCTGGACAAATTTTGGCACGAAAGTTGATGCTCAACTTGGTGGATGATTTCCAAAATAATAAGCCATTGGTTTTAAATTCCAATTTTGTTGGTGGGTTCAAGCGTATACTAACTGACTCAAGTCTGGACAAAGAATTTGTGGCCAAGGCAATAAATCTGCCTGGCGAGGGAGAAATGATGAACTTGATGGAAGTTGCAGACCCTGATGCTGTTCATATTGTTCGGTCTTTCATCAGAAAGCAGCTTGCTAGTGAACTAAAATCAGAGTTCCTTAGCACTGTAGAAAATAATAAGAGCTCGGGAGAGTATGTGTATGATCATTCAAACATGTCTAGACGAGCTTTGAAGAATGTTTCTCTTACTTATCTTGCTTCCCTTGAGGATCAAGAATTCACCGACCTTGCACTTCAAGAATACAATACTGCTACAAATATGACTAAACAGTTTGCAGCATTGGCATCCATAGCCCAGAACCCTGTTAAAATTCGTGATGATGTTCTTGCTGACTTTTATGAGAAGTGGCAGAATGATTACTTGGTTGTGAACAAATGGTTTGCTCTTTAAGCTGTGTCTGACATTCCTGGTAATGTTGAGAATGTGCAGAAACTGTTAAGCCACCCAACATTTGACTTGCACAATCCCAATAAAGTGTACTCTCTCATTGGAGGTTTTTGCAGGCTCCTTGTGAATTTCCATGCAAAGGATGGATCTGGCTATGAGTTTATGGGAGATATTGTGCTGCAACTTGACAAAATAAATCCTCAGGTTGCATCAAGAATGGTGTCAGCCTTCTCAAGATGGAAACGTTATGACGAGACTAGACAAAAACTTGCAAAGGCCCAGTTGGAGAAGATCTTGTCTTCTAATGGCCTATCAAAGAATGTGGTATAGTTTCTAGCGTTAAAAATTACATCATGCTGGCTACTCTTTTTCATACTCTTGCTTTAATTCTTAATTAAGATCCCGTGGCACGAGAAGCCGCTTCAAAAAGTGGATTGACCAGAATTGCCTCCGATCTACTCAACCAGTGGGATTCTAGTCTCGATAGCAAGGAGAAACAGCAGGTGCCAAAAATGGGCCACAACTGCTTTTCTCGCCTTAGACAGGTTGTTGCAGGAAACACTCAGGAGGAATTTCAAAAATATTTTGAAGCTCTAAAAGTAGATCCATACTATGCTCCAGCATATTATAACCTTGGTGTTGTCTACACTGTCCAGAGTAAGATGGACGCCGCGGCAAGTATGATTGAGAAAGCTATCATTACAAATCCGACATATGCAGAGGCCTACAATAACCTAGGAGTTCTTTACAGAGATGCTGGTGATATTGCTCTAGCAAATAATGCTTATGAACAACGTCTCAAGATTGATCCCAACTCTCGAAATGCTGGCCAGAACCGCCTGCTTGCAATGAATTACATAGATGAAGGAAATGATGACAAACTTTTCGAAGCTCATAGGGACTGGGGTAGGCGGTTTATGAGACTATATCAACCATTCACATCATGGAACCACTCAAAAGATCCCGAAGGTTTCAAGAAAAACTATTCCATGGTACAAGTTGAACTAACTGATGAATGTACCCTATAAATGCCATTTTGGATGTTCCATTATAAAAGCAGCTGGCTGCTAGAAGATTGTTTGTAGGACAGAAGCTCAGAAAATGAGAAACAGAAGATTAATTAACATCTCACCAATTTCCTCCTAACAATTTTATAACTCCCTAACTAATTCTATAACTAACTCTAACAGTGATAACAAAAACTGCTAACAAAGGAAAACAGAATTTATAACCGACTCGATCAGGACTTCTTCCTATAACCAATTACAAGGCAGATAACTAATTTTAACCAACTTCTAACCATTCTAGTAATAGGCTACTGTTCTAACAAACTTTCTGGAATCTCTAACAAACTTTTCTCAGCTGACCAACTATATAAACCTTCCTCTTCATCAGTCTCGGGGATCATTTTTTTTCTCTCCATATACTGTTCTGGAGAATCACCGAAACCAGCATCTTCAATTTCCCCTCTCTAAACTCTGTCTTCACCTCCACTCTCCATTGTTCGATCTTCAGTTGGTTCTCAAAGCTTCACTTCTCTCTGATTCATCATACAAAGTTCATTTTTCTCAACTTGCGATAATATTCTTAATTGTCATCATTTCTGCTCTTCTCCTATCGCCAACGCACGCAACCCCCAAACCAAAGAAAAGTGAAGACAGTGATGATGGGATCAAGACGAAGCAGACAAGTTCAAGAAGGGCAATAATTGTATTACTTCACCTCTGGATTTCTGAAGCGCTACCAACGTGTCTTCAATAGGTAATCCTCAATCTTCTTCTTTTTACGACTTTTTTTTGCTTGGTCTGTACCATAACCGCGAAGGGTAAAATGTGGCGAACGATAAATCCACCATGTAATCTTGATCGGAAGAAATGTAGAGCTTAAGTTTCGTTGTTAGATTCGGGATAGAGGAAGAGAAATTGATGAAAGCAAGCGAAGGAGTCGAAATTCAGAGAGAGACTTTAGGTGGTGTGAACAAGAAAGTTGAATCAGAACAGGGGAGAAGGGATGGAGTCATGGCGGCATCGCCATTGTTGTTTTCGAATGTAAAAGAAAGGATTTCTGCGTAAAGGAGCTGGAGGGGGCCGTTTACAGTAAACGCCGTCGTTTTGGATTTTTTTCCTTTTCTCCTTTTGTTATTATTCATTTATTTAATGGTTATTTCAAATGGTTAAATAAAAAAAAAAGAGGAGAACTTATTATTATTTTGCCTTTAAGAATTAATTCCTGATTATTCGATTACTCGAAACTGGTAATTCACTTTGCTCGTCAAGATTCGAGTCTTATGCAGGTTTTTATATGGATACGCTCGAGATGCCGATTGTGATTTATTTTCACACTGAGGATGCTTCAATAATCATTCAGAATATTGGAGTTCTGACTCTTTTCTTTGTTGGTGCTAGCAGCTCGCAAGAACATCGGGTCTCTTTACTTTTTTGCTTTGCTCCACGGGCTAGTACTCGTTTGGTATATTTTCTTTCTACTTTAACCTCGCATTTATCTCTACATAAAGGTCGTATGAAGTATAATAAAATTAGGTTTAGAAATAGACTGGTTTCCCTGTGACTTGTCCTTCCCTTTTTTTGCATATGCATTTAAAACAAAAACTTCTCCTTTTTTACAAACTTCCAAAATACATAAAAATTTACTGACAAGAACCATGTCTTGGCTAAGTTTGAGAGATGATAAGTGGGTTTCTTCTCGACCTTATTATTCTCTTGTTCTAAGCTTTAGTATGATTCAAGTCTCAAAGAATCATTTCATGAATAAGTAGAGACATGGTTAAAATCTCTCTCTTGAGATTAACTAGTTATTCTCTACAAGCGAAAAACACCAACAAACATAAAAATCTTTTTTGCCTTCGGGTCTTTCTTTCAAACCCTTTTCAAAAGAGCGTATTAATTCACTTCTGTGCTGACGCGTAAGTCTCCAAAGGTCGAGTTGCGGCAGAAGGCGAAATTAATATCATTCATTACAAAAACGAACAAGTTCAAACCTTTTTGGGCGTCCAGGCACATTTCTTTCCAAACTTTTCAAAAGAGCGTATTAATTCACTTATGTGCTGACGCGTAAGTCTCCAAAGGTCGAGTCGCGGAAGAAGGCGGGATCAATACTGTTTATTAAAAAAATACAAACAAACAAAAACATATAAGCCGAACTACGGCTGCTCTGATTCCTTAAAAGGGATACGTAGGCATCGGGGTAGGGCCCGAACGAGCACAACTTTTACTTTCCCTACACTCTTTTCCCCTTTCTTTTGCATGCATTCCCTCCAGTAGTATAATAAACCGTAAGCATAGATTAAACACACCCATAAGATAGACAACAAGAGTGGATACCGTAGAGTACTACGGGCGTGTGGGGTGCTAATACCTTCCCCTCGCGTAACAGACTCCCTTACCCTTATCTCTTGGTCGTTCGACCTTGATTTCACCCTTTTCAGGTTTTCTCGATGTTTACCTTTCCCTTCTCGTGGGATAAAATACATTCGATGGCGACTTCATTGTTTTGGTGATTTTCAGCCGGTTGTTTCACATGCCCCGGGCTATCAGAGTGAAAGGCACAGCGGGCATTAGGGTTGTACTTCGGTGATGTTGTATTTGGATTTTTCGGGGCTTCCCTTGGAATCACTAGATTAGTTTTCAATAACTGTGGCAGAATCTGAGATAAAGTAATGTTGAGATGGGTGAATTGCCTTCGAGGTCTCTCGGCCTTTTGTTGGTTGTTGTGCTGAGGAGCACCAACAAGTCTTGAAATAACAATCGCATTAACAGCTTGGCGGCGTTCAGGTTTATTCTAACTTTTTGAACTGTAGACAGCACTGGACTCTTTCTTAAAAGGCTTTTTCTCGGTGCTCGATGAAGCACCCTTTTGTATCTTACCAGACTTAATACCAGCCTCAATCCTTTCACCGGTCATAATTTGCTCTGTAAACCCAGACGAAGAGCTTCCAATCAAATGGTTGAAAAATGGACCAGACAAGGTCCCCAGAAACATATCCACAAGCTCTCAGTTAGGCAAGGGTGGTTGCACTCTTCCGACGAGGTCCCTCCACTTCTGAGCATAATCTTTGAAACCTTCACCCGTTCCTATTGACATACCCTGAAGTTAGGTACGCGTGGGAGCGAGTTCAGAATTATATTGGTACTGCCGGTAGAAAGCAGTAGCCAAATCTTCCCAACTGTGGATACTGGCTCCGTCTAACTGGTAAAACCATTCAACCTGACTCCCTGAGAGACTGTCTTGAAAGAAGTGGATCCATAGTGTGATCGGTGGGAAGAGAACTGACTATTTTTGGAATGCTGGTTTGCGTTTGCGTTTGTTTTTGCAAAATGCCGCGGTAAGCAAGAGTCGCCACCGTCTTTTATTTTATCCAACAAGGAAAGGAAAAAAGCACAGAAAAATTCCTTTTTCGAGATGTTTCTCGGGTTCGGGAGGTAGATTATAGAAAGGGAAGGTGCTAGCACCCTTTCTATCCGTGGTTATCCACGGGCTCTTAGGTACTTGCTCAAAGTGTTTTCAAAATTTCTTTTCTTTGTGTTTATGGGTTTGAAAAGAGTTTTTGTTTGAAAGGAGTGTAAGTGCGAAAAGTTTTGTTTCGTTTTAAAAGGAGCAAGTACTTAAGAACCATCTACCTACTCGAAAATGGAATTAATCTGTACAAATGTCCTTTAGACAACACTATCCCACTATTGATGAGTAGGTAGCATCATCGTTGGAGTTTTAAGGGTCAATTCGATTAAGGGACGTGTGGTCACTAAAGCAATGTTATGACGCCTTAGCGGTAACCCTAATGCCTTAGATCATTTTATCTGAGGCAACCGTTTCGAGGAAACTTATGATCTTTGGACAAGAGGGCGACCTCTAAAACTTCCTGTACTTAATGACCATGTTCGAAGGCAACCAAGTGAGGTGTACCCTAAGAGTGCGCATGTGCGAGTGTGTTATTTCTGTTATATTATCTTTGTACATGTCATGGGTGAGCTATGTTGATTTTATGTTCATACATTGGATCTTGTCATGCATTCCCTATTATCGAACATCTAACAGTTTATAGTTGCGGAAATTAAATTTACGGAAATTAAATCTAAACTATTACAAGGCATCGGGTATTTACATCGCCAAAAACAAATCCTTTAATTTAAATTGCGGAAAGTAAAATAAAGCGATAAAATAAAGTCCTAATTAAAATCTATTACATACCGGAAGAAATTACAATATTGGGATCAAATGTATCGCGTGCGAGAAAATTAAATCGGCGCATTTTTTAGGGTTTTGACCTTTTTTTATTAAAGAAAAGATTTTTGCTTATTTTTGAACTAAAAAAATTAAATCTAAGTTAATAATTAAATTAATTAATCAATGGAAATATTTTTGGATTTTTTATATTTAAGGAGATAAAATGAAATGAATTAATGTTAACAAAAACCTAATATTCTAAGTTGATTTTAATTTATTGAAAAAATATTAAAATTGTACCTAATTAAAAAAAACTAAGTTAATTAAGTTAGTGTTTATTTATAAAAATAAAATGATGAAATTTAATGAAAATAATATTTTTGTGTTTTCTGATTTTATTAAAAAATTATTATTTGGTTAGTTTTAAATGATAAAAATAAAAATAATAAAACAAATAAATAAGAAAAATATAAAAAGGGTATAGATAACCCAATGGGGGTCTGGGCCTGATTTGGAGGTGAATCTGGCAACTTGAGGCCCATTTACACGCAAGCCTGTTTTGACTTTCATCACTCCACGCGTATGCATGGACTGGAGGATATGGTGGACTTGCAATTTTGGCCATTGGATTTGATCTGAAGCCATTTGGCAAGCGCTGGATTGGTGATGTATGGTACGTTGTACGCCTGGGAATGCATGGAATCACCTGGAGAAAAATTGCAACAAATATTGGGGGGACCTGAGATTCGAACCCAGGTCCCATTAGACAATACACTAACCTGCTTGCCAACTCAACCAACGCGTTTTATTGTTAGTGGAACACATAATGAATATTATATTGGAAATTCAATTATTATGCTGGAAAAATAAAATAAAAAAAATGGCGCGCTGTTTGAATCGACCAATCAGGAGAAGACACATAATCGTCTTCTTCGTTGAAAATTCTGGATATTTACCTGCGGATTTTATCCGCAGCTAAATTCCCAGGTTCGTCCTAAAATGAGCTACAGGTCATGTAAACGCAAACAGAGACCATCACCAAGTTCGTCTCTCTTCCCTGAACACAACCATGTCCATGGTTTGTCTTGATTTTACCTGAAACGGAAATGCCTAAAAACAAGAAACCCAAACCCTAGTTTCAGGTAGGGCTTTACAGGCTACAAGAACGAAATTAAATATTGTAGAAAGGTTGGAAATTATGCAAGGATCAAGAATATATCAATATTTTGGCAAAAAGACGCAAGAATCCAAGGTTGTGAATTCCTGCACAGGACTATGTTTAGGATGACTTACAAAGCGATTCAAGTGGCTTCAGAGTTTGTGAATGGTTGCAATCGCTTCAGTGGGTATCAGGAAAGAAGATAGCGTTGAGCTTTTGCCTTGGATTTGCCTCTAAACAAGATTTCGATCTCCACTTTTTCCATGCTTTTTTCAGTTTTGGTTTTTAATTTTTGGGCAGCTTCAGGTCGTGTTTTGTATGTCTCTAGCTTGTACATGTATAAGGGATTGTATTAGGTTAAATCTTTGGGCTTGAATCCATGTGACTTGATGAATTGAGATATGATTTGATTCCTCCATTAAAGGCCTTCAAATTCTTTCCAAATCCAAGATTTTATGCATGATATGGCTTGGCACGAATTTGATCGGGTTTATCATGATAATTGAAAGTTGTAATGATCAAAAAGATATCAAGCTATTAAGATTTGGATTTTATTTTGATTTAAATTGATTAAAAATGAATTAAATCAATAAAAATCAAATAAAATAGATATATTAATAATTGGTCATGAAATTTAAGATAGGACACGTGTGTGGTGTGACAAGATCAAATCAAGTGGAAAAAAGTGGGCCCTTTTGTCAAAAATTGGAGTTTTGAGGATAGTTGACTTCTGGTAATTTTGGAAAAATGCCCAACTTCAACAATGCATAACTTCTGCAATTTTGAACTTTTGGAAGTGTTCTTGGACTTTTTAGAAACCTTGAGATGTCCTATAACCAATCCTTTTGGTCTAATCTCATTTTGATATTCCATGCTCAAATTATAGGCTCTGGAAAAAAGGTGTTTTTGTTGACTTTCAAAAATGACCTATAATGTCCAAATTTGTAACTTTTTCTGAGAGCATTTCTTGATCTTGGGGTGTTAAGATGGATTGTAGGTAATTGCATCCTCTTCAAAATGAGCTTAAGATGGTTCATTTCTCATAAAGTATGAGAAGGTTATGCTTGGTCAAAGTTTAGTTGACTTTTCCTGTAAAACCCTAATTTAGCAACTTTTGAATCTTGATGAATCTTGAGCAATCCTTGATGAATCCTGATCAACCCTTGATCAAATGATGAATTATCCTTCAAAATGATAATGTTGACAAAAAATCTTGAGGTTTGACTATTTGTAGGTTTGTTTACCGTTGGTTTTGGTAAACAATCGCTGATCTTCCAAATGGTTACTTATTTGGTTACTCGCAAGATCGATCAGATTGATCCTAAGACATGGTTGATTTTGGGGTTTTGATTAAGTTTGACAATGGTTAAATGACAAGAAAATAAAGAAGCTTTATGTAAATTGCATGAAGAAGAGAACTTGATAAAATAAAGGAAGGCTTGAAATAAAGGTTTTCGACAGGAAAAGTAAAGGAGAAAGCAAGTAAAGTTTCTGGAAAATAAATGACTTTGATTAATAAAAGTGGTGTTTCACACATACATTCTCAACAATTCTTTCTCACACGCTGGGTACTCGAATCTATATGAGTGACTTGTATATAATTGTGAACACACGCGAAAAACTGCGTGAACTACTAATATTTATACTAAACATCCCAAGTAACCGTCGGGCAGTTACACTGCTTCGAGATGACTCCACTTGGCACGTTCCCAGCGTTCGACGCTCCAGATCTTTGCACGTTGCACTTGGTAACCGCTGGGAACCGTTTTCCCTCCAAACGTTTGAATTTCAAACCGCCCCACTCTGAGCAATCGAACACCTTCGTCGAGAGGCATCTTCGACGAGCCACACCTTCGACGTCGAAGGCCACCAAATTCTCCCTTGGAAGAAACTCCCTAAGTACATTGCCATCTTCTGATGGGCATTTCGACAAACCCAGCTGGTCGAAAACATCCTTCAGCTTTGATGGCTGATATTAATAAAAACAAGGGTGTCGAATTTAGGAGCCAACAAATTGCCCCCCAAGAATGCCTTATTTCGACTCTGAAAAGAAAAAGGCATTCTTTGAAATTCCATTCGACACCTATCTTTTCACTCTTAGTCACAAATTAAATTGTGCACTTTTTTGTCTTCTACCAACCAATGACAATCCCAAGAAAAAGCCATCATTTCATCCGTACCTAAGACGTCACCTCAGTACGGCATGCAGCGTACCAAATGTCTTTTCACAAATTGTCATCATGACAATTCCCAAAAACGAGGGTGCACGCTGCACCCTTTCATTTCTGCAGAACGGTTGTGTCAACAGGGGGACGCCACGTGTCCCACTATCTTCTGCAACATTAAATGGCATTAAATGCCCTTGAATTTGGGGATTTCCCAACTACTATAAATAGCGCCAAGTACCCATTTCGGGACTTTTTCACGCTATCTTGCCTTCAGACTTCCTTGTTGAATACAAACTCTCTGCAAACTTTGCAAACAACACTTCATCTTCAACCTTAACATCAACAATGGCGTCCGGTTCCTCCACCGCTCCTAGTTCTAACATCCCCTCCAGAAATACTAAACCCAAGATTTTCTCCACTGCCCCTGTAGTTACTCCTACAGGCCAACGAAGGGTTCCTGAGCCCCTAGACATTGCTGAACGTGACGCTTATTCACACAAACTCATGATTCCGGTTGGATATTCCAACCAAATCTTCGCCATGTCTGGCCCGCTATACCCAAGCATCGCCGAAGCCATGAAGATCAAAAGCTTCTTCCCAGTGCTCGAAAAGCTCAAACCTGTTGGATGCTCTAAGAAAGATGCAGAGGATAATGAAGATCCCGCTAAGGAGAAAATCGATCTTCGCTTCTTCAATAGGGGTGTTAGGGCTTTCAGGTCTAGCCCTAGCCTCACTCCTGACTACAGTGCTTGGCTGGAAAAAATGGAGAAAAGCATGGCTTCGATCTGGAAAGACCTGGGGATATTCGACCTAGTTATGTTGTCAAAGACGGGTCTCAACTACTCCCCAGAAATGTTGATATCTTCCTTACTCTTCTGGGATTACACTCATTTCACCTTCCACCTTCCCTGTGGAATGCTGACACCCACGCTGTTCGACGTGGCTGCCATCACTGGCCTTCGACCCACTGGGGACTATTTCGACCCAGAGGAAATGTCGGAGGATCAGATTGGATTCTCTGCCACAAAACTAACCTACACCACCTATATCAACCATTACCACGATAAGTCGACGGCCACTGTGTCGGATGTAGAGCATATCGCGTTTCTAGCCTTATGGCTGTCACGCTTTGTGTTTTGCACAAAGTCTTTACAGGTGACAAAGAAAATGGTCACCCTCGCCACCCAACTCCACCATGGCAAAAATATTTGTTTGGCAGAATTGATCTTGGCGAATCTGTACGAGTCGATTAGCAGCGGAGCGACTCTTTTGAAGATCATCGAGAACAGAGCCAGTCTGCTTCTTGCAGGACCTTTTTGGCTACTTCAGCTGTGGCTTAATGCCACCTTCGAGTCTTTCTTACCTCAGAAGACTCAAATAAATGAGCAAGCTCCGGAGATAGCAAATAGGTGCATCGAAGGCACCTGATTGGCTCTGCTGACCCCAACTGAAGATGGGCTGGAGCTTCACCAAACTTTTACAAACTTCGTCTTGATGTTTGCAAAAAGGAAAGAATTTGTTTCGACCATGGCTCCCTGTGCTCGACGAAAGGTTGGTCTGGAGTGGTTCACGAGGCCCCATCCTAAATCGTCAAGTGGCCCTCAGGTCGAAGAACATACAACAGTGTGGGAAGCATTTCCCATACCAAGAATAATGCCCCTGCGATTCAAGAGCTCCAAGACTCACTTGAGCCTGATCGCGTATCAACCAAACTTGGTCTCCCGCCAGTTTGGTATCATTCAAACACTTTCTTCTCCTATTTTTCCCAGGGAGAAGTCTATGTTATACTTTTGCAACGACTACACTGAAGACGCTGCCACTAAGCATATCGGCAGGTATGCTGGTCGAACAGTTCTTTCGTTGTTCGACTATCAGCTTAACTTTCTCTACTCACCATCCTTCGAAGAGTGGTGGAGAAGTTACTACGCTGAAGAGTTCTTCGACGAGAAGGACTTTGTGGACGAACTTCAGAAGTCTTTTGTTCTTGTCTTGGACAAAATAAAGAAATGTAAGTTCATTCTTCCAAATTATTTTGTCTTTCCCTTTCGACTGGCAGCCTGTTAATTATTTTGTCTTCTTTCAGTTGTTCGAAAGCCTGCAGCCAAGAAAGCTGCAGAAGGCCATCAGGGAGGAGGTCCCTTGACAAAACCTCCACCACCGGCGAAGACTATAGCACCGGCGAAGACTACAACAAGCCATCAGGGGGAAGGTCCTTCGAAAAAGCCTTATGCACCGGTAACCAGACTTTTATTATTTTCTTCTGGCTTTAACATTCTGACTTTCGATGTAGCTTCTAAATCGAACTCCAATTGGTTTTTAGGCACCTTCACCCAAAAAACGACCTGCTCTGACGGTCGAATCTGGGAGTGACGAAGAAGATGACTCTCCCCCCGCCCCTCTAAAAAGGCGAAAACTGAAGAAGGATGTTCCCTCTCCTGAGACTCGAACAATCAGAATAAAGGTTGTTGGGAGAAAACCCAGGCCACCTCCAGTAACTATTGAAGAGCCAACGGAGGAGGAACTAAATGTTCTTCTCAACAAACCTGTCGAAAGCGACAATTCCATCCCTGGGGCTGAAGTTCCTCTGCGGGTAATTTCTTTGACCCTTTTTTAACTCAGGTGTCGATACCCACGTTCGATTATGTCCCTTCCTAACTTAGAAGATCCTTCTTCTTCTTTTTCCAGGAAACCACTGAAAGCTCAACGCCCAAGACTTCTGAAACGTTAGATTCTGCTGAACTCAGTAGGCCACAAGAAAAAGACTTGGCGAACGATGAAGCCAATGCTGAAACGGACGAAGCCAATGCTGAGATAGAAGAACAACAAACAGAAGATCCACAAACAGAAGAGCAACAACCAAAAGAGATTCAAGTGGTTGATCTGTCGGAGGGACAGCATGACGAAGGGGATCACGCTGACGCTGGCATTGCTGAAGTTCAAGTCGAAGAGAGTCACGTCGAAGCCAACGCTATTCAACAGCTTCAACCCCAGGACAATGCTGCTGCAAAGGTTTCCACCTCAACAAAGCATAGGTCGAAAGAGTACTTAGCACTCTTGAAGCAAACTGATCCCGTTGGCTATCTGAATGCCATTATCGAGAGCAAGGGAAGTTCGTCTGATATTAGTCAGGAGGCTTCTACTCAGTCGGGGAAGTCCACTGAAACTTCTCCTCTCGATGAGGCTTTGACGAAGGTTAAGGCTCAGTTCTTCAAGAAAGATTTGATGAAAGCTTTGGAGGGGGACCCTACTGCTCCATCATATTTGGGGGCTGTTTTGAATGCCGTAGACTTGCTAGCTGTGACTCCGGAGGTTTTAGGCTTTATCATGGAGTTACACTCCATTATTGATCAAGTCTCAGCAGACTATCGGCGACAAAGGGGCTTCAACAGCCAGCTTGAAGTGTTATATGGAAAAAGTTCTTCTGCATGGACTGCTGTAGCAGAGACGACTTCTCGAATTGCAGAGTTGTCGAAGCAAAAGGCGTCTAAGCAGGAAGAAATTGATGCCATAGATCGAGAGAATGCTTCCATAAAGGCGCAAATCGAAGAGCTAGAAGCCAAGATGAATGCCAATACTAAGCGCAAGGAGGAACTTCTCTCGACTGTTCCAGACACCGAAAGTCAAGCTGAAATCACACAAGGCCTAGAATTTGCTGAGAAAGCTCAAGCCTTCGACGATCAAATTGCCAAGCTTGCCCAGGCGAATGCCTTGTGCAACAAAATATTGGAGTTGCAGCAAGCTAAATACCTTCGACTCAAGGATTCCATCCCCTTCTGATTGACTCATCCCTTTAACCATGTATTGTAATATGTATTTGACAATATTGCCATTTTGGCTAATTTATAAAATTTTCCATTTTGGCTTATTTATGGTTAATTTAGTCATTACCTGCTATTTATTTTTATCTCTTGGAGTATAGGTTTATACTTTTTCAAATATTTGCCATTTACTCTCAAGAGTCTTTTATCTTCACCTAACTCTTCGACTTCATAAGCTCCACCAGAAAAAGTCTGGATGATTCTGAATGGTCCTTCCCATTTGGGTGACCATTTTCCCATGCTTCGATCCCTTCGATCCATGGGAAGAATCACCTTCCAAACTAATTCTCCAGGCGAGAATGCCTTAGGTTTCACTTTTTTATTGTAAGAGTCTTCTACTCTTTTCTTCTGAAGCCTTAGTAGGTCAAGAGCGCGCAGTCTTTCTTCGTCTAGATCTACTAGTTCGTCTAACATCATATTCCAATAAACTTCAGAGGGAATATCATGGTGTCTCTGAACCCTTGCAGATTGAAGACAAATTTCTGCTGGCAACACTGCGTCATGACCAAAAGTTAGCCTATATGGTGTCGTACCTGTGGCTTATTTTGGGGACGTTCGACAGGCCCACAAAATCTGGTCTAACGTCTTATGCCAATTTTTTGGCTTCTTCCCCACATGCTTTTTTATCAAGCCAATCACTACTTTGTTCGCTGCTTCGACTTGACCGTTTGCCTGTGCATAATAAGGCGTTGATGTTAGGAGTTTAAACCCTGTTTCCTGAGCGAATTCCTGCATCTTTCGACCGGTGAAAACTGATCCTTGATCAGTAGTTATAGTCTCAGGGATTCCATATCTAAAGATAATGTTCTTTTGAATAAATTCAATGACATTTTCTTGATCTACATTGACTAAAGGAATAGCTTCGATCCACTTAGTAAAATAATCAATGCCTACCAATATATACTTCTGGCTCTTTGATGATGCTGGTTGAATCTCTCCAATAAGGTCTAACGCCCATCCTCTAAAGGGCCAAGGTTTCACTATCGAGTGAAGTTCGCTTGCTGGTACATGTTGGATGCCTGTATGGACTTGACATTCTTGACAACCCTTGGCGAACTCGACACAATCTTTCAGCATGGTGGGCCAGTATAATCCTTGTTGAAACAACAACCATTTCATCTTATGGCCTACTTGGTGAGCCCCACATGCTCCAGCGTGCATAGTCGAAAGGGCTATGTATGCTTCAGTTTCATTTAAGCATTTTAGCAATACCCCTTCAGGCGTCTTTTTAAATAACTCATTACCCATGAGTACGTAACTCAACTACCTATACTTTGTTTTTCGTTCTGTCGAAGCTACTGGATTTTGAAGATAATCCACAATGGGTTTCCTCCAATCTTGCTCTGACAAATTGTCTATGAACGAAATTTCGAAGTTACTTTGATCAGCATATCCTAGTCTTGTCGACTCTAAGTCTGTTGGTGACAGACAAGTTGCTTTTATCTTTTCTCGAACTTCGATTGCTCTTTGTAATCTCGTTTTTTAAATTTTGTACCCAGATGCAATTTGTGCCAAATCGTTGGCTATTTGATTTTCCAATCTGGCTATGTGTCGAACATTGACCATTTCAAATTTTTTCAATAAACGGTTTGTTATCACAAAGTACATAATGAGATTTTCTCTTATGCATTTATATTCTTTTGTGACTTGCTTAATGACTAACTCTGAGTCTCCCATTATTTCGACTCGAGTTGCCCCCAATTCCAACAATATCTCAAGGCTAGTAATTAGAGCTTCATACTCAGCCTCATTGTTCAAACAAGAACCTGATATCTTGTACTTGAATGTTGTTGGAATTTTTTCTGGAGAAATAATCAAGACTCATACTCTTGTTCCATCTTTATGGCTGGAACCATCGAAGTAGAATTTCCAAGGTTCTATCTCCACATAATTAATACTCTCAACTTGAATTGAGTGGTCGACTATAAAGTCTGCAACCACTTGTCCTTTTACTGCCTTAAGAGGCATAAAGGTCAAGGAGTATTCAGTTAATGCTAGTGCCCACTTGCCAATTCGACTGTGCAAGATGGGTTTCGACAACATGTACTTGAAAACATCAAAATGAGACGAAACATACACATCAACTGGTTTTATATATTGCTTGAGCTTTGTACAAGAGAAATACAGACATAGACACAATTTTTCAACTTTGCTATATCTAGTTTCTGCATCGTTCAAAACTCTACTAAGATAGTAAATGGGTCATTCGACTCCATTTTCATCTTCTTGGGCTAACATGCTTCCCAAAGTTTTGTCGGACGCAGCTATGTACAATCTCATACTCCTGTTGCTATAAGGAGGCACCAAAATAGGTGGCTTTGTGAGGTACCCTTTGATTTTGTCGAAGGCTTCTTGTTGCTCTTGCCCCCATTCGAATCCCTCTTTGTTCAGTCGAAGCAAGGGTGAAAAGGCTTGAGCTTTCCCACTTAGGTTAGATATGAATCTCCTTAAGAAATTTATCTTGCCTAACAGAGATTGCAGTTCCTTTTTGTTCGATGGCGCTTTCGCTTCCAGAATTGCCTTCGTCTTGTTCTGGTTGATCTCGATTCCTTTCTTGTGGACAACGAAGCCCAAGAAATCTCCAGCTTTCCCACAGAATGCACACTTCAAAGGGTTCATCTTGAGACCATGTTCTCTCATTCTTTCGAATGATTGTCGAAGGTGGTCTATATGGTTCTTCCTGGAAACAGATTTTATAACGATGTCATCAATATATACTTGCATAAAAGTGTTAATAAAATCATGGAAGATAGAATTCATTGCTCGCTGGTATGTTGCCCCAGCGTTCTTTAGACCAAAAGGCATCACTACCCATTCGTAAGTTCCTAAAGCCCCAGGGCATCGAAAAGTTGTTTTCGACACATCCTCTTCAGCAATGAATATTTGATTGTATCCTGAATAACCATCGAGCATACTTAGATACTCGTAGCCAGCGGCAGAATCGACTAGCATTTCCGCCACAGGCATAGGATATTCATCTTTGGGTGTAGCAGCATTCAAATCTCTGAAATCTATGCACACCCTCAATGTACCATTTTTCTTAATCATTGGCACAATGTTTGCAATCCATTCAACATACCTCGTGACGCGTATGAATTTGCACTTCAGCAGTCTTTCAACTTCTGTTTTGATCTTCGACAGTATTTCTGGAGCGAAGCGTCTTGGACTTTGCTTGATTGGCTTCTTCCCAGGTTTGATTGGCAACTGGAGTTCCACCAATCCTCTGTCGAGACCAGGCATTTCGTCGTAATCCCATGCAAAACAGTCCTTGAACTCTTTCAACAAATGGATTACTTCCAACCTAAGTTCTGGGTCAATTTTTGCACTGATGTAAGTTAGCTTTTTCTCTGACCCCTCGCCCAAGTTGATTTCT
Source organism: Vicia faba (assembly GCA_948472305.1). Lineage (NCBI taxonomy): Eukaryota > Viridiplantae > Streptophyta > Magnoliopsida > Fabales > Fabaceae > Vicia > Vicia faba. Next base: position 1,678,358,882 of record OX451736.1, on the reverse strand, counting down.
TCTAAAGGATCCTGCGCTAACATTTTAATGTTGTTCTCCAAGGGGTCCTTTTCGAAGCCCAAAGGCTCATCGTCATAGATGGCGTCGAGCCTCTGTTCCTGCATCCCTTCTGGCATGATATCAGGAGCCTCTGTTGATCATTGGCCTGTGTGGCCATGTATTTCACTTCGGCTTCGAGAGCCGTTATCATCTTTGTTTCGGCTACGTAAGCCAAAATTCGCTTCAATGATTGTGACTCAGTCATTATCACTGAATTCACTTCCCCAACCAGTTGGTTGGATATCAGTTAACCCACTGAAGTCTATGTGGGACAAGTCTTCTCTGTCCCATTGAAAACCATGCTCAGGGTGCAGGTATAGGGAACAAAAAGTATTTGGCGTTGGCGCCAAGTCGAAGTCAGGTGTTGGGCATGGCCCAATGTGAGCCAAGTTCTTGTCGAAGTCTGCCAGCCCCAGGTGATTGACTTCGCCCAGGTAATAGCTTTGGTCTGCTTCAATGTTTTCGACCATCCCATCAGGACGCCATAGCAGCAACCTCTAGTGCATTGATGATGGTACAGCTCCAACACCATGAATCCATTCACGACCCAACAAAAGATTATAGTTAGGTTTGGCCGATATGACCATAAACATAGTTGGTCGAAGAATGGATCCCACCTTGATATCCAGTTGGATCACGCCCATTGTGGTCCCTATGCCGCCTTCATAATTCGACAGGACCATTTTGTGAGGCTTGATATTCTCATCACTTTTGCCTATTTTTCTCAGCATAAAGTGAGGAATAATGTTGATGGTTGCCCCACAATCCACCAAGATTTTATTTACAGTGGTTTCTTCGAGTTTAGCCCTTATAAATAAAGGCTTGAGGTGATTCTTCATCGCCTCTATGGGTGGTTCGAAGAACCCATTCTGCTCCTCCGTAGTGCCATTATCCATGAAGAAATAGCACATTGGCCTATGTTTGGCCATTTCTTGCTCCACTTCCCAATCACTTGTTTCGACCTCCACCTGGCGGTTAAACTCTCTGGGCAGAACTGAGACTATGTTCACCATGATGTCCAAAGTGTCATCAGATCCAGAACCATCTTCGTCATCAACTTCACCCTGGTTAGGCCAAACTAGCCTATTGGTTACTGGTTCTCTCTCCAGAGGTTTCCTTTGCTTTCTTTGAGGAACATTTGAACTGGTTTCCGCCTTTGGTTCATTAGCGGCCTCCCTCTCAGCTTTTCGTCGCCTCTGGTATCTCCTCCATTGAGATCAAGACATGGGATTTTTCCCTTTGTAGTTGCTTGACACCTGTGTCACTTTAGGGGCAGCAACCTGAGGCTCTTTCTTATGTGTTAAAGATGAACCTCTTGGCACATCGAAGGAGTGCCATCTTTCCTCGCTTGGCCTCTTTCGACCAGATGTTTTGTACCATGTATCTACTGGCACATTAGTTGGAGGCCTGAAAGTCAGTGGCCTCTTTTCTTGGTTTGAACCTCTTTGGGAGGCTCTTCTGGGATCATGTCGAAGATCAACACTTTCCCTCTTTCTATTTGCTGCTCTTACACCTTGAATATGTTCAGCAGCTTTTTTGTCGAAGATCGAACTGCATCTGGGACACAACATCACTTCTGACTTCTTTTTCTGGCATCTTTGCAGGAAATCTGCCAGATTTTCATTTTCCCGGGGAAAAGCAGTTTTGTTGGCTTGTTCTTGCCTCATGTCCTCCTCTGATGCTTTTGGTTCAGAGACTTTGACCATGTTGACATTCATGGTATCTTTGTTGGAAAGAGTCAACTGCTTCATTTGAATCTCCAAGCCCTCTGTCTGGCCTTGAACTGCGGCCAAGTGAGAACTGGGTTTTGTTCCAGATTTTTGGGCTCCAACTGTCTCCAGCTCTGGGCTTTCGACCGCTTTCTGAACCGCTTCAATTGTCTTTCTGGATAGATTCCCAGAAAAACTGCCAAAGATTGGCATGTTGACATGGTCCTTTGAGACTTCGACCATTGTGATTCCTGGCCTCTTCAACTGGCTTCTGGATGCCTCGATCACGTTCACCTCTGAAGGTTCAGCATAATGGGCTTCAGCCTGCAACAGGTTAGAGTCCACAGTCATGGGGGTCTTGTCAGCAAACTTCAACCTCCCTTCTTCGATGGCGTCTTGCACAAGATTCCTGAAAAGAAAACATTGAGACGTTTTATGGCCCAGAAAATTATGATATTTACAAAAGCCTCTCTTCTTTCTTTGATCAAGAGGAGGCACTTTTACCCCTGGGGGTATTATCATTTGGCCATCTTTTACAAGCAAGTTAAAGATTTCATCACATTTTGTAATATCAAAATTATAAGTTTTTTTGGGGAACCTATCGTTGGTCCTTTCTGGACCAATGGGATTTTTTCCACTTGAGGGGACTAACAGTTTGCAAGAATATGGTGGTCCTTGTTTTAGTTCCGCTAAATCGACTTCGCCTTCTTCGACAGTTATAGTTTCGTCGAAGGTTTCTGGATCTTCGTCATCCATCTCAACATACGTTATCCTCTCTCTTTTATGAGTTTTCGTTGCCTTGGCTTTCTCAGCTTTAAGGCGTTCGACCTGTCGAACTCTATCGGCCAGTTGGGCCATGTCTCTCAGGTATTGAGTGTCTAACTTCTTCCTAATGGAATAATCTAAGCCGCCTGCGACTATTTCGACTAACTCATGTTCTAGCACCTGTGTAAAACATCTTGCTTTGAGCAACCTAAACCTATTTAGATATTCGTCTATAGGTTCAGTGAAACGTCTCTTTACACTGGCCAATTCCTTCAGGCTTATCTTGGTTTGTCCCATGTAGAATTGCTCATGGAACAATCTCTCCAACTGGGTCCAATGATGGATCGAATTGGGGGGAAGAGTTGTAAACCAAGTAAATGCGTTCTTTGTTAAAGAACTTGGGAAGTACTTAATCCTCAAGTTTTCGTTGTTTGAAATATCTCCTGCTTCGATCAAGTATCTCGCCACATGTTCGACAGTAGATTCTGTCGTGTCCCCAGAGAATTTAGTGAACTTAGGGACTTTACATCTAGGAGGTAAGTCTGTTTGTAACACGTATTCTAACAGTGGGGATGTGAAGTTGGGCCTACGAAAGCCCATGTTCATCCCATTTTGCGTCATGATTCTTTCGATCATGGTTGCCAGATTATTTTCCAAACCCATATTCTGGTATTGGATATGCTGAACTACTTCGTCAGCATTTTGGTTTCTGTTAACTAACCTTACCTCTGGGGTTATAACCCTAGGTTCTTCGACCGGCTGCTCCAATTGTGCCCTAAGGTTTTCTTCGACAGGCTGCTCCAGTCGTGCCCTAAGGTTTTCTTCGACAGGCTGCTGGCCTTGGTTGATAGTGGTTTCTTCCTCTAAGAGTATACCTTGGTTTCCCCTTATTGGCGCCCTTTGGGGATGTCGAATAGGTTGGGGTACTCCAAAGAAATCAGCCAAACGCGTCATTTGCGCTGTCATCTGCTGATTCGATTGGGTGGTGTTTTGTATTAGAGGATTCAGCACTGTACTTAAAGTTTGTGCCAACATTTGAACCATATCATGGTTGCTTTCGTCCATTTGTTGCCTCAAGACTGCTGTCGAGGTATTTGTAAGGCCATGTGCTACTTGGGACGTTCCTCCTAAGAGTTGGGTCCTATTTCTGTTCGCCATACCTACTCCAGAACCTTGGAGTGGCGAAGAGGCACTCACTAAAGGGTATGAAAAAGTGGACGCAGCGTTCGTTAGGCTAGCCAAGTCAGACGTTGGCATGCCATAGAGTGGTTCTCGATTTTGACCGCCTGTCATAAATCCTGGGGGAACATAAGGCCTCGTGCCTAGATTTCCCCTTGGTGGGGGAGTTCCCAAAGGCACTCTGGGGCCAGTGAACGGAGGTAGTGGCCCCGTCGTTGTGACCGTTACTGCTGGTGTTGAACCAGCGGTTATCGCTTCAGTTACGGTTGGGATAACCGTTGTTCCCACATTCGTTTGTGGGATTTCATTATTGTTTGGCGGATTCGCCATCTCTTCTCTTCTTCTGGCAGTATTGGTATTGTTCGTGTATATTCTACCACTTCTCAATAACATACAATACTTCTCGAAAAAGATGATATTTTGTGTAAAAAAGATTAAACTTCAAAATCAACACACTGTCCCACCGGGTGTGCCAATTTGTTTACCGTTGGTTTTGGTAAACAACCGCTGATCTTCCAAATGGTTACTTATTTGGTTACTCGCAGGATCGATCAGATTGATCCTAAGACATGGTTGATTTTGGGGTTTTGATTAAGTTTGACAATGGTTAAATGACAAGAAAATAAAGAAACTTTATGTAAATTGCATGAAGAAGAGAACTTGATAAAATAAAGGAAGGCTTGAAATAAAGGTTTTCGACAGGAAAAGTAAAGGAGAAAGCAAGTAAAGTTTCTGGAAAATAAATGACTTTGATTAATAAAAGTGGTGTTTCACACATACATTCTCAACAATTCTTTCTCACACGCTGGGTACTCGAATCTATATGAGTGACTTGTATATAATTGTGAACACACGCGAAAAACTGCGTGAACTACTGATATTTATACTAAACATCCCAAGTAACCGTCGGGCAGTTACACTGCTTCGAGATGACTCCACTTGGCACGTTCCCAGCGTTCGATGCTCCAGATCTTTGCACGTTGCACTTGGTAACCGCTGGGAACCGTTTTCCCTCCAAACGTTTGAATTTCAAACCGCCCCACTCTAAGCAATCGAACACCTTCGTCGAGAGGCATCTTCGACGAGCCACACCTTCGACGTCAAAGGCCACCAAATTCTCCCTTAGAAGAAACTCCCTAAGTACATTGCCATCTTCTGATGGGCATTTCGACAGACCCAGCTGGTCGAAAACATCCTTCAGCTTTGATGGCTGATATTAATAAAAACAAGGGTGTCGAATTTAGGAGCCAACAAGGTTACAGTTGACTTTTGCCCTACCACAGTCGATTTTTGGACCTCTTGAGCAATTGACTGACCAAACTTTCTCTGCAAGGCTTGAAATTTGACATGGATGAACTTGAGAACATATTAGGACATTGTGGAGCATTTGAGTCCATTTTGATGTAAGGACCTTGATGCAACACAAAACCCTAATTTTGAATTGACTGCCTTAGGAGGTGATTTGACTGTCCAACTCTTGAGCTAACTTGAGCCACTTGGAGATTATTCTTGACATGTCTTGAGAAATATGGGAGGGAAAAAATTGGGGTACAACAGTTGCCCCTGTTCAATTTTCTTAAACCTGAGGATATAGATTGGCTTTCGAGCCTTTCGTGATCCGAGGGTGGAAGATAATTGAACACTAGAGTGCCCAGAAATTTGCACTCGCATGGTGTAGTATCAACATTGTGATGTCGGGAATAGGCTTACAGATGCCATTTGGAGAGTGTTGGTAGGAGGATAGGCTTACAGATGCCATATGCAGGAGTGTCGATCACATAAGAGATTCCTTAGCGAGAACTTGCATACTTATTGTTTGTAGAAGATTCCGCTGGGGAAGTCTAACTTTTGTTGAGACTTAGGAACTTGCCTGTACTTCAACTGAGAGAATGCCTCGGCTGAGTCTTAAGAACCTGTCCATAATTCAATTGGGGGGAAACATCTTCATCAAGATTTAGGAACTATCTGGTCTTCAACATAGTATACCGTTGAAATTAGAGAACTCGTCCACACTATGACGGAGGAAAACATCAAGATCTAGGAACTGACTAATGCTCAACGTAGTATACCGTTGAGGTTATAGCACTCGTCCACACTATGACATAGGGAAACATCTTCATCAAGATCTAGGAATTGTATGGTCTTCAACGTAGTATACCATTTAAATTAGAGAACTCGTCCACACTATGACGGAGGAAAACATCAAGATCTAGCAACTGAATAGTGCTCAACATAGTATACCGTTAAGGTTATAGTACTCGTCCACACTATGACGTAGGGAAACATCTTCATCAAGATCTAGGAATTGTCTGGTCTTCAACGTAGTATACCGTTGAAATTAGAGAACTTGTCCACACTATGACGGAGGAAAACATCAAGATCTAGGAATTGAATAGTGCTCAACGTAGCATACCATTGAGGTTATAGCACTCGTCCACAATATGACATAGGGAAACATCTTCATAAAGATCTATGAACTGTCTGGTCTTCAATGTAGTATATCGTTGAAATTATAGAACTCGTCCACACTTTGACGGAGGAAAACATCAAGATCTAGGAACTGACTAGTGCTCAATGTAGTATACCGTTGAGGTTATAGTACTCGTCCACACTATGACGTAGAGAAACATCTTCATCAAGATCTAGGAACTGTCTGATCTTCAACGTAGTATACTGTTGAAACTAGAGAACTCGTCCACACTATGACGGAGGAAAACATCAAGATCTAGGAACCGACTAGTGCTCAACATAGTATACCATTGAGGTTATAGCACTCGTCCACGCTATGACATAGGGAAACATCTTCATCAAGATCTAGGAACTGTCTGGTCTTCAACGTATTATACCGTGGAGATTGCAGAACTCGTCCACACTTTGACGGAGGAAAATTGTCTTCTTTGACTGGTGGTCTCTATTGACGTAGTTGAGAATTTAACTGCATCTTTCCTGAAAGGTAAAGGTCAGTCATATGCCATGCATGATATGGATCAAGCAATGATGTTCTCAACATAAATTAGATAGTATGGTATAATGCGTATATGCATGTATCATGATGTATGAAAAGGTGATGTTTTAGCTAGGGAAAATAAATCCCGGAGCTGCTGGAGAATAGAGTTGGATTCTTCGTTTCCGCTGGGGATGATGAATGAAGATGATAAACTTACAGGAGAGTATAACTCCGTTGAGAAATAAACTGATGAAGAGATTACTCTGAGGGGAATTAATCTGTGGGGAAAAGATGCTCTGCTGAGGATTTTAATGATAAACTCCGTTGGGATTCCGCTGATAAACTCCATTGGGGATTTCAATGATGAACTCCGCTGGGGATGGATTACCGTTGCTGGTGACATGGAATCTGTTGAGGATTGAATTCCTGCTTGTGAAAGTAAAGAACTTCACTGGGGGATGGTCTTTTAGTTGTGACTTTCTGGGGGATAACCCTGTTAGACTCTTGTGGGGGTAAATCTCTGAGTTCGGCTGGGGAGATTTATTTTGTACTTCGCTGGGGGTAAGCTTCCAGAGTCTACTGGGGAAGATGATTCAACTCTGTTGGGGAAGCTCTTTTTAGACCATGCTGAGGAAATGGCTCCAATGGGGTATCTTGTATTCTGCAGAGGAACATTCTTATACTCTGTTGAGGAATATTAAGATTGTCGGGGATACTCTGATACTTGCTGGAGAATATTATTATACTCCGCTGGGGAATATTAAGACCTTATAGGGATACCAAGCCTTTTTAGGGCTGATGGTAGACTAACTCTGCTTGGGGAGAGTATTGCTGATTTGTACATAGCTGCAAGTCTCAGCTGGGAGAGCGACCATTACTGTCTTATTCTGCGGGGAGTGAAGGTATCTTGGTCATATTCTTCAGCTGAATCTACCTTGGTACCTGGTGGACAGAGCAACTGTACAGTTCGGACAAATCTTATTGCCCCTGCTTCTGATATTACCAGTAATTCATCTTTCGTTTCGCATGTAGATATTTATGAGCAGCAACTAATGTCAAATGCATATATCAAAAATGAACATTGGACGTTCTTTGCAAAACAAAACAGATAAAGGAAAAATAGTTTGAAATTTCTGAAAATGAATTTGTATTGATTTTGAAGTTTGGCCTGTAAATAGGCATTTTTGTACAAGAGGTTGACGTCCTAGTAAGAGAACGCTGCCGAACAAATAGAATTTATACAATTTGTAAAAATAAAACAAAGCAGCTATGTGAATAATCCCACTGGGTTCTAACTCTGCTATTGCCTTTATATCCTCGAGCGTCTCATCACTTTGCTACTAGTTGAAGATGAATCAGATTGATTAGCGTCGTCCGAGCTTGATTAAAAATACCGAAGTCTGGATGCAAGGTGACCCAATGAGACATAGTATTACACTTTGATCCCTAACTTTTTCCTGGACCGCCCTTTCGGGTTTTCATGTCACCGGGATACCCATTTTTTCCCAAGTCTCCTTTTCAGGTTTTCGATTTGCCGGGTGTCCAGATTTTTTCATTTTCATCCCTTATTTTTGCCCGAACCCTTTTGGTTCGCCGAGAAGCCCTTATTTTTGCCTAGGTCAGTCAACCTAGCGGGTCTTGGATTATGCATAGTACTTTTTCACTATGTCTGCATTGACGGGGTGAGGAAGGTCGTCACCATCCATGGTGGTTAGAATCATTGCTCCGCCTGAGAAAATGTTCTTAACCACAAACGGCCCTTCGTAAGTAGGGGTCCATTTGCCCCTGGGATCACCTTGAGGTAAGATGATGGGCTTGATAACCAGGTCCCCAACTTGATACTCTTGTCGTCTGACTTTCTTGTTAAATGCCTTGATCATCCGTTTTTGGTACGTCTGACCATGACAAATAGTAGTAAGTCTCTTTTCGGAGATTAGGTTCAGCTGATCAAGCCGGGTATGAATCCAGTCATCTTCACTCAAACCTGTATCCTTCATGATTCGAAGAGATTGTATCTGAACTTCAATAGGCAAGACTGCCTCCATGCCATAAACCAAGGAATAGGGTGTGGCCCCTGTTGATGTCTGTGCTGAGGTACGGTACCCATGAAGAGGAAATGGTAACATCTCGTGCCAATCTTTGTATGTCACTGTCATCTTCTACACAATCTTCTTAATGTTCTTATTAGCTTCTTCGACAGCCCCATTCATCTTCGGTCGGTAGGGAGAAGAGTTGTGATGTTGTATCTTTGAATTGCTCGAAGAGCTCAGTGATCATGTTATTGTTGAGATTGGTACCATTGTCCGTAATGATCCTCTCTGGTACACCGTATCGACAGATCAAATTGTGTCGAATTAATCGTGCCACTACGTTCTTGGTTACTGTAGTAAAGGAAGTTGCTTCAACCCACTTCGTAAAGTAATCAATCACTACCAGGATGAAACGATGCCCGTTAGATGTCGTAGGTCTGATCTCGCCGATCATATCAATGCCCCACATTGCAAAAGGCCACGGTGCCGTCAAGACATTCAGAGGAACTGGAGGTACGTGCACCTTATCAGCATAGACTTGGCATTTGTGACATGTCCGGGAATGCTGATAACAGCCGGCTTCCATTGTGGACCAATAATATCCTGCCCGTAGGATTTTCTTTGCCATGATATGTCCATTGGAATGGGTTCCGAAGGTACCTTCATGTAACTCTGCCATGATCCTTTCTGCTTCATTCTTATCCACACAACGCAGTAAGGTCGAATCATGGTTACGTTTGTAAAGAATGCCATTGCTGATGAAGAACTTCGCTGCAAACCTCCTCAGAAACTTCTTGTCATTAACAGATGCAACCCCGGGGTATTCCTGAGCTTCAAGATACCTCTTCACCTCATGATACCAGGGCTTTTCTGTTACCTCTTCAGTCTCAAGATCACACAATGTGCAGGTTCGTCTAATCTTTCAATAATGATCCGGGGAGCCTCGTTGTCCCAATTGACTTTGAACATAGAAGACATTGTAGCCAACACGTCCGGCAACTGATTCTCCTCTCTAGGGAAATGTTCAAAGGTTATCTCCTCGAAATGGGGAAGCAACTCCAATACATACTCCTTGTAAGGAATCAGATTCAGGTGTTTCGTATCCCACTCGCCTTTGATCTGACTGATCACGAGAGCGAAATCTCCGAAGACACTCAGAAACTTAATCCTTAGGTTAATTGCTGCTCGAAGATCTATGATGCATGCTTCATACTCCGCCATGTTGTTGGTGCAGTTGAAACATAGCCGGACGGTGAACGGGGTATGAGAGCCTTTAGGAGATATGATCACGGCGCCAATGCCATTACCCAAAGCGTTCGAAGCTCCATCAAAGTACTAAGACCATCGGGATCCTTCCTCAGGTCCTTCATCCGGTCCAGGTGTCTCACAATCAGTTATCAACATGATATTATCGTCCGGAAATTCAAAGTTCATAGACTGGTAATCATTCACTAACTGATGTGCCAAATGGTCTGCCAATACACTTCTCTTGATTTCCTTTTGAGTCGTGTACTGGATGTCATATTCAGTCAAGATCATCTGCCATCTTGCTATTCTTCCGGACAAGGCGGGCTTCTCGAAGATATACTTGATTGGATCCATCTTTGATATCAATAGAGTGCTATGAGTCAGCATATACTGTCTCAGCCGGAGAGCAGCCCATGCCAAAGCGCAACAAGTTTTCTCGAGCAGTGAGTATCGGGTCTCACAGTCGGTAAACTTTTTGCTAAGGTAATAAATAGCATGCTATTTTTGGCCAGACTCGTCATGCTGCCCCAGCACACACCCCATTGAGTTGTCTAGTACTGTCAAGTATAGGATCAGAGGTCTCCCTTCAACTGGTGGCATCAGGATAGGTGACTGTTGGAGATACTCTTTGATCCTTACGAAACCGGCCTGGCATTCATCGTTCCAACGTACTACTTGATCTTTCTTGAGCAGCTTGAAGATTGGCTCACAAGTAGTAGCCATGTATGAGATGAATCGAGCAATATAATTCAGTCGTCCCAGGAAACCTCTGACTTCTTTCTCTGTTCTGGGAGCTGGCATCTCTTTTATGGCTTTCACTTTTGTAGGGTCAACTTGAATACCTTTGTCGCTCACGACGAAGCCTAGTAGCTTACCAGACCTCACCGCGAAGGTGCACTTATTCGGGTTTAACCTTAGCTTGTACAACTTCAACCTGTCAAACAGCTTCTGTAGATGGTCCAGGTGTTCTTCCTCAGTCTAGGACCTTGCGAGCATATCATCGACATATACCTATATCTCATGATAGATCATGTCATGAAACAAACAACCATGGCACGCTGATATGTTGCCCTAACATTCTTCAGTCCAAAAGGCATGACCTTGTAGAAAAAGGTGCCCCACTGAGTAACAAAGGTCGTCTTCTCCATGTCTTCGGGAGCCATTTTTATTTGATTATAACCGGAGAAACCATCCATAAAGGAGAATACCTTATGCTGAGCGGTGTTGTCAACCAGAACGTCGATGTGAGGTAGAGGGAAATCATCCTTGGGGCTTGCCCTGTTCAAATCCCTGTAATCAACACACATTCGGACCTTACCATCCTTCTTCGGTACAGGAACCACGTTGGCCACCCACTGAGGGTAAGAAGTAACTTCCAGAAAACCGGCGTCAAACTGTTTCATCACCTCAGCCTTAATTTTCTCAGACATCTTTGGGCGCATTCGGCGGACCTTCTGTTTTACTAGAGGGCAGTCTTCCTTGGTAGGCAGGCGATGAACCACAATATCAGTATCCAAACCAAGCATATCTTCGTAAGACCAGGCAAAGATCTCGACGTAGTCACGCAGCATCTGAATCAACTGTTGTTTCACACTAAGCTCCAGATTTACACCAATCTTGACATCCTTCTTATCTGTCTCTGTACACAGATTCACTGATTCTAACGGCTCTTCATGTGGCTGAATAGCCCTCTCTTCCTGGAGTAGCAGTCTTGCAAGTTCACCAGGCACTTCACAATCATCTTCACCTTCGTCTTTGGCTAAGTTGATCGGATTTTCGAAGTCATAACTGGAAGTAGCAGTGTCGTTACCAATGAGATCTAGAGTGGATGTGGACCTGTATACGTGAGTGTGTGTAAAATAGCTGTTTTGCAATATATAATAAAGAAAAACAAGGAGCGCAAAATTTGAAATGCAAGAACGTCCAATGCTTTTATTAATGATATATGAAAAGGGCACATAAAAGCCCCCATAAATGAAGCCACAGTGTCCCGGGTAAGACACCGGGCCATAAAGTTTTAAACATTGTCTGTTACAAATTCAAAACGAAAAGTTTCATTACTGGGTGATAACTGAAACAGGCATAGAATCCTTCGTTGTCCAGTTGCTTAATCCACCGTTGGTCATAGGGTAGATCCAACTGTCGATATCAAACTCTTCATCATCTTCATCCCTGATAGCATTCACCCCTGCATCTTGTTTAGGCTTCTCTGGTGCTCCGAACTCAATCTCTTTCACATCGATCAAGTCTTGTATCCTGTTCTTCAAAACCCAACAATCATCTGTATTATGCCCCGGGCTATCAGAGTGAAAAGCACAGCAAGCATTAGGGTTATACCTCGGTGATGTGGTATTTGGACTCTTCGGGGCTTCCTTTAGAACCACCAGATTAGTCTTCAGCAACTATGGCAGAATCTGAGACAAAGTCATGTTGAGACGAGTGAATTGACTTTGAGGTCTGTCGTCCTTTTGTTGATTATTGTGCTGAGGAGTACCAGCAGGTTTTGAAATAACAACCGCATTAACAGCTTGGCGGTGTTCGGGTCTAGTCTGTCTTCATGCACTGTAGACAGCACTAGACTCTTTCTTAAACGGCTTCTTCTCTGTGCTTGATAAAGCACCCTTCTGTATCTTACCAGCCTTAATACCAGCTTCTATCCTTTCACCGGTCAAAATAAGCTCTGTAAACCCAGATGAAGATCTTCCAATTAAGTGGTTGAAAAATGGACCAGACAGGGTCCCCAGAAACATATCAACAAGTTCCAGATCAGCCAAGGGTGGTTGTACTCTACCGGCGAGGTCCCTCCACTTCTAAGCATAATCTTTGAATCCCTACCCCGTTCCCATTGACATACCCTGGAGTTGGGTACGCGTGGGAGCGAGGTCGGAGTTGTACTGATACTGTCTGTAGAAAGCAGTAGCCAAATCTTCCCAGCTGCGGATACTTGCTCCGTCTAACTGATAGAACCACTCAAGCTGAGTCCCTGAGAGACTGTCTTGAAAGAAATGGATCCATAGGTTCTTATCAGCAGTGTAAGGCTGGATCTTCCTCACATATGACCACAAGTGCAGCTTCAGACAAGAAACTCCGTCATACTTAGCAAAGGCTGGTGCCTTGAATCTGTGGGGAATGACTACCCCAGATGATAGACCTAGATCTCTGAAGTCCAGACCAAGCACCTTTTGAACCTACATAGCACTCAACCGGTCTTCCAGTTGCTTGTATCTGTCCTCAGCAGGGGGATACTGTTCTTCATCATAGTCCGTCTCGTTGTCGGAGACCACAGGGCTAGGAGCCCTCCTTTCTTGTGGACTATCTTTCCCTCCAGATGAGGTGGTCAGATCAACTTCATTCTGAAGCCTATTCCCAAACATGTGTCCTGTGTTGAACAGGATGGTCCTCTTCTTCTTCTTTTTCTTCTCTTTCAGAATCAGGGTCTTCAGGTCTTGCTGACTGTGATCGGTGGATCTGGAACTGACTGTTTAACGCTGGTTCGCGAAATGTCGCGGAAGCAAGAGTCGCCACCGTCTTTTATTTTCTCCAAATGGAAAGGACAAAAGCACAGAAAAATTCCTTATAGAGATTGCTCTCGGTTCGGGAGGTAGATTATAGAAAGGGAAGGTGTTAGCACCCTTTCTATCCATGGTTATCCATGGGCTCTTAGATACTTTCTCATTTGTGTTTTCAAAATTGTTTGTTTGCTTTTCAACTGTGGGTTTAAAAAAGTTTCTTTGAAAATTTCAGTTCGACTCTTGTATCAGTCCTCAAGAGTGTTTGAAAAATTGTTTTTGAAAGCTTTTTGCAAAGTGTAGGTGTGAAAAGTATTTTTGATTTGTTTTGAAATTAGAGTAAGTATCTAGAGTCGTCTACCTACCCTAAGGAATTCGTCTGTGTAAATGTCCTTTAAGTAGTACCATCCCACCATTGAGAGGTAGGTAGCACCACCGTTGGAGGTGTTCGGGTCAATTCGAGGGTTCGGGACATGGTGATCACCGGAGCAATAGGAAGACACCTTAGAAGCTACCCTCATGCCATGTTCATGGACATGAGGACTTACTAAAACGTCCTCTACTCGACGATCACCTTTCGAGGGGCAAGGCAACAATGAGGCGTACCCTAGGGGTGGTGTGTGATTTGTGTGTCATGTTCATTTATTTTTGTCTTGTTAAGGGATTGGTGATCTACGCGTTGCTTTTATTTTTGACATTCATTCTTTTATGCAAATTAATTAACAGTTAAAAAAAAGATGCGAGAAGGTAAAAGTCCTACGCTATTACAAAGGCGCGTGTCCACATCGCCAAATTAATCTAGGACCCGATTTGAAAATAAAATAAAGCGGAAGATAAATATCTAATTAGTCTATTACATGGCTTTGGGAGAATTACATGAAATTTATAAGAAAAGAAATAGAAATAAAATGCGAGAATTAAAATCGGGCATGCGAGGGCGTTGGACCCTTTTAAAGAAATTGAATTAAAATTATGAAATTAATTAAATTAAATGTGAAAGGAAATTATTTTTGAGTTTTTTTGTATTTATGGATTATAATGAGAATTAATGGAATTAAAACCTAATTCTAGCTATTTTTAGTTTATTAAAAAAAATGTGAAAATTAAACCTAAAGTTAACCTAATTAATTAATACAATTTTATTTAATAAAATAAATAATTAATTATTAATAATGATAAAAGAAAAGAAAAAAGATAAAAGTGATTGAAACCCTAATTCTACATTTTTTTATTTATTAAAATTTAACCCTAGAATTAACTAAATTAATTAATACAATTTATTTATAAAGAAAACATTTAAATAAAATATGTTTTTATATTTTTGTAGTTTCTGATTTTTTTATTATTTTTTATGTTATGAAAATATTAGTTTATGAATTAAATAAAACAATAAATAAACAAAAGAAAATAAAAGTGAGAGAGAAAATACAAACAGATGGAGGGTGTTGACCCCAATTTTGGAGGTTTTTGCCAGCAATTAGGCCCATTAGAACCTTGGCCTTTTTGACTTTTCATGGAAGCGTGTAGCCTGGTTGACTTATGCACATGGTATTCCTCAGATCATGGCCCCTTTGATTGACGTTATGGGACGCGTGGCATGGCAGATTATGGGGACACATGATGGTCATTGGGAAGCATGCTGCATAGAATTTCATTAGGACAAAATATATTGAGAAAGGGAGGGGACCTGGGAATCGAACCCAGGTCCCATTGATTCTATGACACCTCACTTTCCAACCAGCCAAGCGCGTTTATTGATATATTAATGGAATCTGATTCATATGAGAGAGAAAAAGCATTACTTGGTAAACATAAAAAAAATGCGCGAAAATATGAATGGACATGTATGATTGAGACACCTCAGCGTCTTCTCCACCACGCCCTTGCGTTTGCCTGTAAAAACATATCAAATAGCGGGGGTTTTGAACCCCCACTAACTACAGTATGAGAAAATAGCGATTACGCCATGGTTGCTCATAAATTGAGCGCGACATGTGTGTTCAATTCGCGTGAAGCTTCTGAATCCAATAGTCCTGGTCTTGTGGTCTAATTTTTCTGGACAAGAGAAACCCCAATTCTACAGCCTTAAAACCCTAGTGACCTCCAATGGTTACTATTCATATAGGGCACGAAAACTCAATTGACATACACCATTAGTTTCAGAATGATTAGATTAGTATAAAACGATCATTAAAATGTATGAATATGGCGTATTATTCAAAGCATGAATATGAGAAAAGTTTGAGAAATTTGGACTTCTATATACCGACTCTTGATGCGTGAGGACTTGAAAAGAATGCAGTTAGGTTCAGTGATGCCTTGGCAAGCTAATGGTATAGTTCTTTTGCCTTGAAACGCTTTGGAATGGTGTTTTCAGTTTTGAAAATTTGGACAAAAATGCAAACTTTGTTCTTGAGATGAGGCGCAGCTTCCAGGGTTGTGGCATTAGGTTTTGCATCTGACTTATGTATGGGATGGATTAGGGTTGAATTTTGAGCAAAAAGATCAATGTATTGATGTATGAAATATTTGATTTTAATGGCATATTTTTTCAATCTTTTCTCATGTGTTTTGATACCAATCATGGCCATATCTTCCCTTTTTTGTTGTGCACGAATCTTGAGTGACCAATGAGGGCATAGGCTGCATAAAAAGATTTGGAAGCATTGGTTTAGTATTTTTCTCATATTTATTTTGAATTAAATGAATTAATAGATTTAAAAATTCAATTAATAAATTAAAAATAAGAAAATGACTCCCCTTTGGGCCAATTGGTCGTTCATAGCCTTTGTATGATGAATTTTGGGAGAAAATGTGGCCCATTAGCAATTTTGAGGCATTTGAAGTAAAGTTGACTTTTCAAAATTCCCAAAAATTTCCCAATTTCCACAAGGCATATCTTGCTCAATATTTAAGCTTTGATCATGTTCTTGGACATTTTGGAAAGGTCTTGAAGTCCTCTAACCAATGTCTTTGGTCCCATGTCATTTTGATTTACCAATCTCAATTTATGGCCTTTGACTTAAAGTCCCTTTTTGTTGACTTTTGAAAATGACCTATAATGTTGAAATTGATAACTTTTTGTGGGAGAATTTCTTGGACTTGAAGTGTGAAGAGGAGTTGTAGTAAATGTCTTTCTCTTCAAAATGAGCTTTGGATGGAATTTTTCTGATAAACCATGTGGAAGTTATGCCTTGGTCAATTTACAGTTGACTTTTTCAACTGTCCAAATATGGAAACTTTTGCATCTTGAGACTTTTTGAGCCATGCCTTGAAAATCATGATCAAGAATTGATCAAATGATTTTTGTGGCTTCAAAATAAGATGTTGACCAAAAATTTGAACTTTTGACTGTCAAATGACCATTTTGCCCCTACAGTTGACTGTTGAGCAATTAGGGTTTTTGACTGTGCAATTTTGTGCTGTAAGTCTTGAAACTTGGTCTGAGGATGTTTGACCATGTTTATAGGCAAATGGGACTTGATTGGACCCTTGGAAACCTCAACTTCTTTGTCAGAATCAAAACCCTAGTTTTTGACTGTTAGGAGGCCCTTGAACTGTGCAACCCTTGGGGAGATTTTGAGGCATGCTCTTTGCAAATCTTGAAGAATATGGGAGGGCAAATTTTGGGGTACAACAGTTGCCCCTGTTCAATCTTCTTAGACCTGAGGATGCAGATTGGCTGACGTGCCTTTCGTAATCCGAAGGTGGAAGATGATTGAACACTAGAGTGCCCAGAAATTTGCGCTCACATAGTAGTGTGATGTGGGGAATGGGCTTACAGATACCATTTGGAGATTGATGAATAGGATGATGGGCTTATAGATGCCATGCTAAGGGATGATGGAAGGTGGATGGGCTTATAGATGCCACCTGGGTGTCAATCGCATAAGAGATTCCTTAGCGAGAACCTGCGTACCTGAAAAAGAAAATGATTACCTGGCCTGTTACAGGGGCTGGTCTTCAAACTCTTTGTATGGATGCGCCCTGACTGGTTATAGGAATTGAATCTGGAGCTTCAAAAGGTGATGAATGAACCAGGGATGGTTACTATCTCAACGGGACGGTGAGAGAACCTTGGACGATTACTACCTCAACAGGAACGCTGAGAGAACCTTGGATGATTACTACCACAACAGGAACGCTGAGAGAATCTGGGGACGATTACTACCTCAACAGTAACGCTGAGAGAATCTTGGGCGACTTCAACCTCAACAGTAACGTTGAGAGAATCTTGGGCGACTTCAACCTCAACAGTAACGCTGAGAGAATCTTGGGCGACTTCAACCTCAACAGTAACGCTGGGAGAATCTTGGATGTCTTCTACTGAGTCTTCATCAGGAAAATCTTTTAGGGATCGATTTATCTGGACTAGAGAAGGCCTTTGACTGGATAATAAACAGGAAAATCTTAGGGTCGATTTAACTGAACCGGACAAGGTCTTGAAATCTTCAACTGGATAAGAAACAGGGAGATCTTAGGGTCGATCTGACTGAACCAAAGAAGGCCTTTGACTGGATAAGAAACAGGAAAATCTTAGGGTCGATTTAACTGAACCGGTCTAGGTCTTGAAATCTTCAACTGGATAAGAAACAGGGAGATCTTAGGGTCGATCTGACTGAACCAGAGAAGGCCTTTGACTGGATAAGAAACATAAAAATCTTAGGATCGATTTAACTGAACCGGTCTAGGTCTTGAAATCTTCAACTGGATAAGAAACAGGGAGATCTTAGGGTCGATCTGACTGAATCAGAGAAGGCCTTTGACTGGATAAGAAACAGGAAAATCTTAGGGTCGATTTAACTGAATCGGTCTAGGTCTTGAAATCTTCAACTGGATAAGAAATAGGGAGATCTTAGGGTCGATCTGACTGAACCAGAGAAGGCCTTTGACTGGATAAGAAACAGAAAAATCTTAGGGTCGATTTAACTGAACCGGTCTAGGTCTTGAAATCTTCAACTGGATAAGAAACAGGGAGATCTTAGGGTCGATCTGACTGAACCAGAGAAGGCCTTTGACTGGATAAGAAACAGGAAAATCTTAGGGTCGATTTAACTGAACCTGTCAAGGTCTTGAAATCTAGCTTGAGAACTTAACTGGATCTTTCCTGAAAGGTAAAGGTCAGTCATATGCAATGCATGATATGGATCAAGCAATGATGTTCTCAACATAAATGAGATTGTAAGGTATGATGCGTTTATGCATGCTATAATGTATGAAAATGTGATGTTTATGAACGTATGTTTTTGTCTAGGAAAATGAATCCTTGACGGGTGCCGGGAAGTCACTCCTGGGCTGATGTTGAAGAACAGATCTTTGCTTCCGCTGAGGATGATAGTTGCAAGAATACCGGTAGGAGAAGATAACTCCGTTGGGGAATAAAATTGGCGAATAGAATACTATGCGGGGAGAAAAGTACTCTAGCGATCTTGTTGGGGAGCAATACTCTGTGGGGAGAGAGGTACCTTGCTGAAATGTTGATGGTAACTTCGCTGGGGATACCGTTGTTATGTTGGAAGTGTTAATAGACTTCACTAGGGATAAGAAGACTTCGCCGAGGACGATCTTTCCATGGCTTTTGGCTGAGGATAACCCAGTTATATCCTGGTAGGGAAATAACTCTTTGAATAAAGCCGGGAGACGCGTTCGTGCTCTGCGAGGATAAGCTTCCAGAATCTACTGGGGATAAGCTTACTGCTTGGGGAGATGGATCCCAACTTTCCTGGGGAAACCGGATTGGACTCTCCTGGGGAAATTTTGAACTATACCGGGGAAGTGACTCCATTGAATGTTTGATATACCGCCGGGGAGCAATCTTAGATCGAGATTGCCGGGGATGCTCGTTAAGAATATTCGTATATTGCGCTGAGGAATGTTGAGATCTGCTGGAGGGTATCCAACTTCCTTAAGGCTGACTGTAGCTCTGCTTGAGGAGAGTGTACTGACTTGCTGGCTCTCTCTCTGGGGAATTAAGGTATATTGGCTACCTTCTTCAGCTGATCATACCTTCTACCTTGTGGACAGAGCAACTAGATCGTTTGGACAACTCATCATTGCCCCTGTTTCTAAGGTGGGAGAGGAAGACCTGTGAGGTGTTGATAGTTGTTTGATGGACAAACCTTCTTCTGGTAGGCAAGTGATGAGCTGACAGGACATAGTCGTACGCTTTGATCCCTAACTTTTGCCTGTACCGCCCTTTTGGGTTTTCAGTCCACCGGGATACCCATTTTTGCCCAAGCCGCCTTTTCAGGTTTTCGACTTGCCGGGTGTACAGATTTTTCATTTCATCCCTTATTTTTGCCCGAACCCTTTTGGTTCGTCGGGAAGCCCTTATTTTTGCCTAGGTATGTCAACCCAGCGGGTCTTTGATTAGGCGTAGTATTTTTTTTTCGACTATGTCCACGCTCTTGGAATGTAGGGAGTTGCCCCTGTTAGAAGTGTTTCGCCATGCCACCAGAAGACGTTTGATCAGGCAAGATTCGTTGCTGGAATTCATGTCCAATGCCCCAAGCGACTCAGGCGAAGATTTTCCCCTGGCTTTTTGACATTTTGAGAGATTCCCTGAATCTTGACCTAACGGCCCCGGATGATAGACCGTGATCATGTCATGCCCCTTGATTGGGAGTGCTTCTGCCATTTGAAGTGACTCTTTTGTGGAGAAAACTTTTGTTCATAAGATATTCGTCGTGCGACCTTCTCTGCTGTTCAAACAAAAAGTCATATGCAAACAAAGTCATGTTAAAAATGCAAAGCTTATGTCTGTCTTGAAGATTTTGAAAATGCATTCTCTTTCATAAAACAAGTGAATGTTTGTAAAACGTGATGCCAGCTCGTTATTTTATTGCGAGCCTTAAGGAGTCAGGATACTTTTCGTAACAATATGCTTTCGAACTAACCCATGCTTCAGCTAGGACTTTTAAGGGTTGTAGCGTGGCCTGGTTCACGGTTTAAGAAACAAAGGATAAAGGCTCAAATTATGTTTGTACCCACCCGCTCTTCGTGATGTTCTTCAAACCTAAACTCAGTTGATCATACGTTAGACCTTGTTTGAGTCTTTGTCCTGATGTTCCAATGATGGTTCAGATATTGATGATTTATAGGCAGTCATTTTTTTTTGTTTTTGTTGAGGGTTCGTGTGACCGCTTTCTTTTTGATTTTGCTATCCCTAAATTTTGCCTGAACTGTTTCTTTGGTGATTACAGTCAGCGGGATGCCCCAGTTTTGTAAGTCTCCTTCATAGGTTTTGACTTATTGGGTTTTTTATTTTTGAGATATAATGACTGCCTGTCTGTATGATTGTTCGGAACCATCACTGTCTTTCTTTGTTTTGTAAGGACCTCTTTGGTGCCATTCGTTATGCACTTGGATCAACTGAGAGAACTACCCTGCCCCAGGTTATGATTAAGGGTTTTTAATTTCGAAAGGAAAAACTCCTACTTCTTTGGCTCAAAGGGGTTGACGAGGGATTATCTTCCTTATAACTCCAGTGTTTAGGAATTGAAACAATGCATGTACCTCATCAGCGGGGTCTGTTCAAAAGCATACTGTAAAGATTATGGTATCGTTTTCGTCATCCTCCCTCAAGAGGCTTAGAATTATTGAGAGTTGACCATCAGAAAAATATGAAAATAATTTGCATATAGTGAATATGAATATATTGCTTCAAAACAGACATATGCGATGCATTAATGAAATAACAATGTTTAACATGAGTAAATGTTTGAACAAAAGACAATTACAACTTGAAAATCCTAATGAACAAAAGTCTTTTCATCTCAGGGCTTGTTATTTCAAATGGTGAGCCTTGGAGGGATGATAGAAATACTCAGCCTGACCATCCTGTGTGAACTCCAATGCTCCTTCATCAATCAAGTCCTGTATCTTGTTCTTCAGAGCCCAACACTCATTTGTATCGTGTCCTGGACTGGCAGAGTGGTAGGCACACCTTTTGTTGGGATCATAGACAGGAGATGTTGTGTTGGGATTCCGGGGATGAGCCCTTAATGTGATTAGATTCAACCTCAACAGGCGTTGTAAAGCTTGAAACAGTGACATGTTGAGCTGGGTGAATTGCCTCCTGGGCTTGTTTGGCTGAAGCTGGTGAGGTTGATGCTGAATTTGTGACACTGGAGCCATTTGAGGAGCTCTCCCCTTACCTCCTTGTCTCAAAGATGGTTGAATGATGACTGGCCCTTCAACCTTAGATGTTTTCCCCAGTTGGTTACTCTAAAGCAGTTGATTGACGAGAACTCCGAGCTCTCCTTGTTTTTGAGCTAAGCCTTGAATGGCAGTCACCTTCCCCAGCATCTGGGCTTTCAATGCATCCACTTTAGCTTGCAGATGTTTCAGCCGTTCATCCTCAGCGCTGTTCCTGGCCAAAGTCCCCATGAGAAGTGTCCTCAGCTCCTCCTGCCCCTTGGATAGATTCAGGAGGATTTCCCCGAACCGAGTCTCTTGAGCATGGAAGTCCTGGTTATCTTGTTGGCAAGCCATTGCTGAAATAAACAGCGGAGCTGGTAAGTGACCTGTCAAAAGGGTACCTGTTATGCAATGATATGTATGTCATGCATGTAATGTTTTCAAGGACCTCACGGGGTAGACAAAGAAACTTGTTAGAATTGGAATCTGGTATCTTGATTGAAGGAACTGCATGTTGTTGAGAATCCTTCTTCAAGGGTCAAAAGCTCACCATATCCAGTGGGTCATAGCCCCTGACAACCTTGGCTAGAGGAAAATAAATCCTCTTTGCCCCTTGCTAGACAGTTGGTTCATCATGACCTGCATCACAAGCCCTTGAGATCCTTGAAATGGGTTAGGATGTATGCAATGGTATGATGTCATGGTATGCATGGAGTGATGTAAGTAAACCCTGTTATGAGTCCCAATTAAGGACTATAAACAAAACTGCAAGAAACTTAATAAACCCTGTTATGAGTCCCAATTAAGGGCTATAAACAAAACCTGCAAGTAGTTCATGTGTCAGATAACAAGCATGCAAGTAGTCAAGTACGAAGGCACACAAGTCACACAAGAGAAGCCCTTAGAGTTTAAGCCATCATGAGGTCTGGGTATTACCCTCTTGAAGTTGGTGGGCTCAACCTGTCCTATTAGAAGTAACCGGGTTCTAAGGGTCCCAACATCACTGGATTGCTTTCATTGTTCATCGTTTCGATTTAGCCACTGAACTGGCGACCGAAATATTTCAGGAAAGCATCCCTCAATTGAGCGTAGTATCGAGTATCAACCAACCTCGGACTGCACCAAAGTCAGTTATCTCACTACCCTAAAGAGGCCAAGATAGTTCAATTAAGGTTCCTAAGGTCTGTTGATGCTTCACGACACCACGCGGAGGCCCCGTACTCTCCTTGACTGAACTCAAGGGTTACCGGTACACACCAAAGTGCCACATCAACATAGCAGACTGTTTCAACCATGTCGGTATACCCCGCACAGTTCCCTCACAGCCTTGTTGCTACTTTCTAAGAAGGTATCCCCCAAATCCGGGTTAGGATCTATAGAACTCCCAAGACAGTCCCACAATTTAAAGCAAGCAAATCAATACAATTGAAAACACAGTTATGGACTAATCCTAAGGTACACCTCACTTTATAAAGAGTCCCCAGCAGAGTCGCCAGTTCTGTGATCGGTGGATCTGGAACTGACTGTTTAACGCTGGTTCACGAAATGTCGCGGAAGCAAGAGTCGCCATCGTCTTTTATTTTCTCCAAATGGAAAGGACAAAAGCACAAAAAAATTCCTTATAGAGATTGCTCTTGGTTCGGGAGGTAGATTATAGAAAGGGAAGGTGTTAGCACCCTTTCTATCCATGGTTATCCATGGGCTCTTAGATACTTGCTCATTTGTGTTTTCAAAATTGTTTGTTTGCTTTTCAACTGTGGGTTTAAAAAAAGTTTCTTTGAAAATTTCAGTTCGACTCTTGTATCAGTCCTCAAGAGTGTTTGAAAAATTGTTTTTGAAAGCTTTTTGCAAAGTGTAGGTGTGAAAAGTATTTTTGATTTGTTTTGAAATTAGAGCAAGTATCTAGAGTCGTCTACCTACCCTAAGGAATTTGTCTGTGTAAATGTCCTTCAAGTAGTACCATCCCACCATTGAGAGGTAGGTAGCACCACCGTTGGAGGTGTTCGGGACATGGTGATCACCGGAGCAATAGGAAGACACCTTAGAAGCTACCCTCATGCCATGTTCATGGACATGAGGACTTACTAAAACGTCCTCTACTCGATGATCACCTTTCGAGGGGAAAGGCAACAATGAGGCGTACCCTAGGGGTGGTGTGTGATTTGTGTGTCATGTTCATTTATTTTTGTCTTGTGAAGGGATTGGTGATCTACGCGTTGCTTTTATTTTTGACATTCATTCTTTCATGCAAATTAATTAACAGTTAAAAAAAAGATGCGAGAAGGTAAAAGTCCTACGCTATTACAAAGGCACGGGTCCACATCGCCAAATTAATCCAGGACCCGATTTGAAAATAAAATAAAGCGGAAGATAAATATCTAATTAGTCTATTACATGGCTTTGGGAGAATTACATGAAATTTATAAGAAAAGAAATAGAAATAAAATGCGAGAATTAAAATCGGGCATGCGAGGGCGTTGGACCCTTTTAAAGAAATTGAATTTAAAATTATGAAATTAATTAAATTAAATGTGAAAGGAAATTATTTTTGAGTTTTTTTGTATTTATGGATTTTAATGAGAATTAATGGAATTAAAACCTAATTCTAGCTATTTTTAGTTTATTAAAAAAAATGTGAAAATTAAACCTAAAGTTAACCTAATTAATTAATACAATTTTATTTACAAAAATAAATAATTAATTATTAATAATGATAAAAGAAAAGAAAAAAGATAAAAGTGATTGAAACCCTAATTCTACATTTTTTTATTTATTAAAATTTAACCCTAGAATTAACTAAATTAATTAATACAATTTATTTATAAAGAAAACATTTAAATAAAATATGTTTTTATATTTTTGTAGTTTCTGATTTTTTTATTATTTTTTATGTTATGAAAATATTAGTTTATGAATTAAATAAAACAATTAATTAAGAGGAATAAATAAAAGAAAAAATAAATAAACAAAAGAAAATAAAAGTGAGAGAGAAAATACAAACAAATGGAGGGTGTTGACCCCAATTTTGGAGGTTTTTGCCAGCAATTAGGCCCATTAGAACCTTGGCCTTTTTTACTTTTCATGGAAGCGTGTAGCCTGGTTGACTTATGCACATGGTATTCCTCAGATCATGGCCCCTTTGATTGATGTTATGGGACGCGTGGCATGGCAGATTATGGGGACACATGATGGTCATTGGGAAGCATGCTGCATAGAATTTCATTAGGACAAAATATATTGAGAAAGGGAGGGGACCTCGGAATCGAACCCAGGTCCCATTGATTCCATGACACCTCACTTACCAACCAGCCAAGCGCGTTTATTGATATATTAATGGAATCTGATTCATATGAGAGAGAAAAAGCATTACTTGGTAAACATAAAAAAAATGCGCGAAAATATGAATGGACCTGTATGATTGAGACACCTCAGCGTCTTCTCCACCACGCCCTTGCTTTTGCCTGTAAAAACATATCAAATAGCGGGGGTTTTGAACCCCCACTAACTACAGTATGAGAAAATAGCGATTACGCCATGGTTGCTCATAAATTGAGCGTGACATGTGTGTTCAATTCGCGTGAAGCTTCTGAATCCAATAGTCCTGGTCTTGTGGTCTAATTTTTCTGGACAAGAGAAACCCCAATTCTACAGCCTTGAAACCCTAGTGACCTCCAATGGTAACTTTTCATATAGGGCACGAAAACTCAATTGACATACACCATTAGTTTCAGAATGATTAGATTAGTATAAAACGATCATTAAAATGTATGAATATGGCGTATAATTCAAAGCATGAATATGAGAAAAGTTTGAGAAATTTGGACTTCTATATACCGACTCTTGATGCGTGAGGACTGGAAAAGAATGCAGTTAGGTTCAGTGATGCCTTGGCAAGCTAATGGTATAGTTCTTTTGCCTTGAAATGCTTTGGAATGGTGTTTTCAGTTTTGAAAATTTGGACAAAAATGCAAACTATGTTCTTGAGATGAGGCGCAACTTCCAGGGTTGTGGCATTAGGTTTTGCATCTGACTTATGTATGGGATGGATTAGGGTTGAATTTTAAGCAAAAAGATCAATGTATTGATGTATGAAATATTTGATTTTAATGGCATATTTTTTCAATCTTTTCTCATGTGTTTTGATACCAATCATGGCCAAATCTTCCCTTTTTTGTTGTGCACGAATCTTGAGTGACCAATGAGGGCATAGGCTGCATAAAAAGATTTGGAAGCATTGGTTTAGTATTTTTCTCATATTTATTTTGAATTAAATGAATTAATAGATTTAAAAATTCAATTAATAAATTAAAAATAAGAAAATGACTCCCCTTTGGGCCAATTGGTCGTGCATAGCCTTTGGATGATGAATTTTGGGAGAAAATGTGGCCCATTAGCAATTTTGAGGCATTTGAAGTAAAGTTGACTTTTCAAAATTCCCAAAAATTTCCCAATTTCCACAAGGCATATCTTGCTCAATTTTTAAGCTTTGATCATGTTCTTGGACATTTTGAAAAGTTATTGAAGTCCTCTAACCAATGTGTTTGGTCCCATGTCATTTTGATTTACCAATCTCAAGTTATGGCCTTTGACTTAAAGTCCCTTTTTGTTGACTTTTGAAAATGACCTATAATGTTGAAATTGATAACTTTTTGTGGGAGCATTTCTTGGACTTGAAGTGTGAAGATGAGTTGTAGGAAATGTCTTTCTGTTCAAAATGAGCTTTGGATGGAATTTTTCTGATAAACCATGTGGAAGTTATGCCTTGGTCAATTTACAGTTGACTTTTTCAACTGTCCAAATATGGAAACTTTTGCATCTTGAGACTTTTTGAGCCATGCCTTGAAAATCATGATCAAGAATTGATCAAATGATTTTTGTGGCTTCAAAATAAGATGTTGACCAAAAATTTGAACTTTTGACTGTCAAATGACCATTTTGCCTCTGCAGTTGACTGTTGAGCAATTAGGGTTTTTGACTGTGCAATTTTGTGCTGTAAGTCTTGAAACTTGGTATGAGGATGTTTGACCATGTTTATAGGCAAATGGGACTTGATTGGACCCTTGGAAACCTCAACTTCTTTGTCAGAATCAAAACCCTAGTTTTTGACTGTCAGGAGGCCCTTGAACTGTGCAACCCTTGGGAGATTTTGAGGCATGCTCTTTGCAAATCTTGAAGAATATGGGAGGGCAAATTTTGGGGTACAACACTGACCCTTAGCTAAACTCATGAACAACTCTTGAAATTGGGCATTCTGGGCCTGGAGGGCCTTGATAGCTTGCTCAGTTGAAGATTCAGCAGACATGATGAGTGCTGAAATAAACAGCGAAGAAGATAACAAACCTGTAATGGGCGCCTGTTTATGAAGTGCATGGGATGAAATGCGTATGATTTATGATTTCAAAGACAATTGAGATTCAAATTTGTAAACAAGAAAGGAAACACACTTTATTACATTTAAACTTCAAAATTTAAATTGTTCAACTGATGCCCTCAGGGCGTTACAAAAATGGAAATACTGAAAAGTAAATAAAAACTGGAAAGGAAATCATCAAAAGTCAATCAATGCTCTCATGTCCTCTTCTTATCAGTGTGGACATAATCGTTGAGAATCCGTTCATTCTCTAACTGTCTAGTCAACCTCTGGATCTTCTGCTCCTACTCATTGAACTTCTCCCGATAAGAATCCCGTTCTTCCCGCAGTTGCATCCAAGATCTCTTCAGTACCCCAATGTCAGTGGGCATATAAGGATGGAGAATGGTTGGAAGAACCCCTTTTTCATTAGAAACTTCAAGAGTGACAGGCCAGACAGCTTCATATGGCATACCTAGCTTCTGGGCGCGGATACGGACCCATCTGAGATATGGCTCCATCGGTAAAGAAGTCTTTGGGCCCAGCTCATGTGGATCAGATTGGTGAACTCTATCCCAAGCCCTTATGAATCTGCGATGCTGCTCGTCGCTAACCCCTTGAAAATCAAAGATGATATGAGGCATTAGCATCTCATGAGGTCCTTCTCTTCTGGCTCTTCCAAACTGACGGAGAGCTAAGCATGGGTTGTAAGAAATTCCTCCATGGGTTCCTAACAGTGGATCATTGGGATACTCCCCACAGCGATCAATGGTAGTCACCTCATCCATACCCTTGAGAGTCCAGATAATGTCATTATGATAAAGAGACATCACCCTATAAGCCCAGCCCATTCCTTCTTTGTTCTTCAGCCCTGACTTAGGGAGGTGCGAAATAAACCACCTCAACAATAAAGGAGCACAGCACATCAAGGTTCCCCGCTTTCGGGCAGTATGAGCATAGAGCTGATAAAGAATGTCACCCAAGAGAGTGGGCACAAGATTCTGAGAGATGAAGATCTTTATCGCATTCACATCAACATAAATCAGAAGAGCCAGAATATCCTTGAAGGCCTTGAAGTCTAGACCATCCCAGAAATAGTTAGCCTTACCAACCAAAAACTTAGTCAGAAAACCCTTTGCTCCACTCCTAGTCTCCCAATTAGCCATTACCTCATCTTTGGTCAAATGAAGGGCTGCAGCAATATCTTCGGGCCTAAGGGTCTTCTCCCAACCAGTAAACGGGGTCTGCTCCAGAACAGAGATACCGAGCAGCTCAGAAAACTCCTCTAGGGTGGGAACCAGCTGATAGTCTTGAAAAGTGAAACAATGGTACAACGGATCATATAACTGGACTAGGACACTCATTATCTGCTCGTCCAATTTGGAGGTGACCAAACTGAGAAGAGAACCATACCTCCTGATGAAGGAAGTAGTGTCAGGCATCTTGGCAACCAACTCTTTAAGCAAGGTAGGGACTTGGACAAAGTTGATCCGGATGGTATTCTTACGCATGGGCATCATGATGACCTACAAAATAGAGCAAAGATCAAACCCTCCTGTCTTCTAAATAGGTTAGTCTTATGCAAGATGTATGCAATGTTATGATGTCATTATGTCATGATAGTAGGCACACCACAAGTATCCACAAATAGCAAACATGGTAAAGGCACACAAGTCACACTGAGAGCCCTTAGATTTCAGGTTGGCATGGAGTTTAGGTACTACCCTCTTTCAGTTCAGTTGGTTTAAACCTGTCCTAAAAATAGTAACCGGGTTCTAGAGAATCTCAATATCACTAACTACCCTCAATCGGTCATAATTCTAGTTTAGCAACATTTTCTTGCAGCCGGAATCATCGCGAGAGTTTAGTCTCAATGAGTGTAGCATACTGCTACTGTTCTATGGCCAAGTTGGTCAATTTAAGGTTCTAAGGTCAGTTGGTGCTTAATGACCCCTTAGAAGACCCATATTCTCCTCGTTCCAACACAAGGGATATCGGTACAAACTAAAGTGCCACACCAACGTAGCTACTTCTTCAACCATGTCGGTCTACGCCGGACAGTTCCCTCACAGTTTATTGCTACTTACCTAAAGGGTATCCCCAGATCCGAGTTAGGATCTATAGAAACTCCGATACAAGCCCACAAATATAAATCATACAAAGCTTACAATTGAAAACACAATGATCTAATCCTAAGGTACACCTCACTTATAAATTTCCGCAGCAGAGTCGCCAGTTCTGTAATCGGTGGGAAGAGAACTGACTGTTTTTGGAATGCTGGTTCGCGTTTGCGTTTGTTTTTGCAAAATGTCGCGGTAAGCAAGAGTCGCCACCGTGTTTTATTTTATCCAAAAAGGAAAGGAAAAAAGCACAGAAAAATTCCTTTTTCGAGATGTTTCTCGGGTTCGGGAGGTAGATTATAGAAAGGGAAGGTGTTAGCACCCTTTCTATCCGTGGTTATCCACGGGCTCTTAGGTACTTGCTCAAAGTGTTTTCAAAATTGCTTTTCTTTGTGTTTGTGGGTTTGAAAAGAGTTTTTGTTTGAAAGGAGTGTAAGTGCAAAAAGTTTTGTTTCGTTTTAAAAGGAGCAAGTACTTAAGAACCATCTACCTACTCGAAAAAGGAATTAATCTGTACAAATGTCCTTTAGACAATGCTATCCCACTATTGATGAGTAGGTAGCATCATCGTTGGAGTTTTAAGGGTCAATTCGATTAAGGGACGTATGGTCACTAAAGCAATGTTAGGACGCCTTAGCGGTAACCCTAATGCCTTAGATCATTTTATCTGAGGCAACCGTTTCGAGGCAACTTATGATCTTTGGACAAGAGGGCGACCTCTAAAACTTCATATACTTAATGACCACGTTCGAAGGCAACCAAGTGAGGTGTACCCTAAGAGTGCGCATGTGCGAGTGTGTTATTTCGGTTATATTATCTTTGTACATGTCATGGGTGAGCTATGTTGATTTTAAGTTCATACATTGGATCTTGTCATGCATTCCCTATTATCAAACATCTAACAGTTTATAGTTGCGGAAATTAAATTTGCAGAAATTAAATCTAAACTATTACAAGGCGTCGTGTATTTACATCGCCAAAAAAAAACCCTTTAATTTAAATTGCGGAAAGTAAAATAAAACGCTAAAAACAAAGTCCTAATTAAAAGCTATTACATACCGGAAGCAATTACAATATTGGGATCAAATGTATCGCGTGCGAGAAAATTAAATCGGCGCATTTTTTAGGGTTTTGACCCTTTTTTATTAAAGAAAATATTCTTGCTTATTTTTGAACTAAAAAAATTAAATCTAAGTTATTAATTAAATTAAATAATCAATGGAAATATTTTTGGATTTTTTATATTTAAGGAGATAAAATGAAATGAATTAATGTTAACAAAAACCTAATATTCTAAGTTGATTTTAATTTATTGCAAAAATATTAAAATTGTACCTAATTAAAAAAAACTAAGTTAATTAAGTTAGTGTTTATTTATAAAAATAAAATGATGAAATTTAATAAAAATAATATTTTTGTGTTTTCTGATTTTTTAAAAAAAATTATTATTTGATTAGTTTTAAATGATAAAAATAAAAATAATAAAACAAATAAATAAGAAAAATATAAAAAGGATAGAGATAACCCAATGGGGGTGTGGGCCTGGTTTGGAGGTGAATCTGGCAACTTGAGGCCCATTTACACGCAAGCCTATTTTGACTTTCATCATTCCACGCGTATGCATGGATTGGAGAATATGGTGGACTTGCAATTTTGGCCATTGGATTTGATCTGAAGCCATTTGGCAAGCGCTGGATTGGTGATGTATGGTACGTTGTACGCCTGGGAATGCATGGAATCACCTGGAGAAAAATTGCAACAAATATTGGGGGGACCTGGGATTCGAACCCAGGTCCCATTAGACAATACACTAACCTGCTTGCCAACTCAACCAACGCGTTTTATTGTTAGTGGAACACACAATGAATATTATATTGGAAATTCAATTATTATGCTGGAAAAATAAATAAAAAATGGCGCGCTGTTTGAATCGACCAATCAGGAGAAGACACATAATCGTCTTCTTCGTTGAAAAGTCTGGATATTTACCTGCGGATTTTATCCGTAGCTAAATTCCCAGGTTCGTCCTAAAATGAGCTACAGGTCATGTAAACGCAAACGGAGACCATCACCAAGTTCGTCTCTCTTCCCTGAAAACAACCATGTCCATGGTTTGTCTTGATTTTACCTGAAACGGAAATGCCTAAAAACAAGAAACCCAAACCCTAGTTTCGGGTAGGGCTTTACATGCTACAAGAACGAAATTAAATATTGCAGAAAGGTTGGAAATTATGCAAGGATCAAGAATATATCAATATTTTGGCAAAAAGACGCAAGAATCCAAGGTTGTGAGTTCGTGCACATGGCTATGTTTAGGATGACTTACAACGCGATTCAAGTGGCTTCAGAGCTTGTGAATGGTTGCAATCGCTTCAGTGGGTATCAGGAAAGTAGATAGCGTTGAGCTTTTGCCTTGGATTTGCCTCTAAACAAGATTTCGATCTCCACTTTTTCCAAGCTTTTTTCAGTTTTGGTTTTTGATTTTTTGGCAGCTTCAAGTCGTGTTTTGTATGTCTCTAGATTGTACATGTATAAGGGATTGTATAAGGTTAAATCTTTGGGCTTGAATCCATGTGACTTGATGAATTGAGATATGATTTGATTCCTCCATTAAAGGCCTTCAAATTCTTTCCAAATCCAAGATTTTATGCATGATATGGCTTGGCACGAATTTGATCGGGTTTATCATGATAATTGAAAGTTGTGATGATCAAAAAGATATCAAGCTATTAAGATTTGGATTTTATTTTGATTTAAATTGATTAAAAATGAATTAAATCAATAAAAATCAAATAAAATAGAAAAATTAATAATTGGTCATGCAATTTAAGATAGGACACGTGTGTGGTGTGACAAGATCAAATCAAGTGGAAAAAGTGGGCCCTTTTGTCAAAAATTGGAGTTTTGAGGATAATTGACTTTTGGCAATTTTGGAAAAATGCCCAAATTCAACAATGCATAACTTCTTCAATTTTGAACTTTTGGAAGTGTTCTTAGACTTTTTAGAAACTTTGAGATGTCCTCTAACCAACAATTTTGGTCTCATCTTATTTTGATATTCCATGTCCAAGTTATAGGCTCTGGAAAAAAAGGTATTTTTGTTGACTTTCAAAAATGACCTATAATGTCCAATTTTGTAACTTTTTGGGAGAGCATTTCTTGATCTTGGGGTGTGAAGATGGATTGTAGGTAATTGCATCCTATTAAAAATGAGCTTTGGATGGGTCATTTCTCATAAAGTATGAGAAAGTAATGCTTGGTCAAAGTTGAGTTGACTTTTCCTACAAAACCCTAATTTAGCAAGTTTTGAATCTTGATGAATCTTGAGCAATCCTTGATGAATCATGATCAACCCTTGATCAAATGATGAATTATCCTTCAAAATGAGAATTTTGACAAAAAATCTTGAGGTTTGACTATTTGTAGGTCACAGTTGACTTTTGCCCTAGCACAGTCGATTTTTGGACCTCTTGAGCAATTGACTGACCAAACTTTCTCTGCAAGACTTGAAATTTGACATGGATGAACTTGAGAACATATTAGGACATTGGGGAGAATTTGAGGCCATTTGGATGTAAGGACCTTGATGCAACACAAAACCCTAATTTTGAATTGACTGCCTTAGGAGGTGATTTGACTGTCCAACTCTTGAGCTAACTTGAGCCACTTGGAGATTATTCTTGACATGTCTTGAGAAATATGGGAGGGAAAATTTTGGTGTACAACACATAGGTTCTTATCAGTGGTGTAAGGCTGAATTTTCCTTACATATGATCGGAGGTGCAGCTTCAGAAAGAAACTCCGTCATACTTAGCAAAGGCTGGTGCTTTGAATTTGTGGGGAATCACCACCCCAGTCGATAGACCTAGATCACCAAAGTCCAGACCAGGAACTTTCTGAACTTCCATCGCACTCAACCAGTCTTCCAGTTGCTTGTATCTATCCTCAGCCATAAGATACTGATCTTCGTCGAAGTCTGTCTCATTGTCTGAGACCACAGGGCTAGGAGCCCTCCTTTCTTCCTGACTATTTATCCCTCCAGATGAGGTGGTCAAATCAACTTCATCTCGTAGCCTGTTTCTAAACCTGTGACCTGTGTTAAACAGGACTGTCCTCTTCTTCTTCTTCTTCTTCTTCTTCTTCTTCTTCTTCTTCTTCTTCTTCTTCTTCTCTTTCAGAATCAGGGTCTTCAGATCTTGTTGACCCTTAGCTAGATTCATGAACAGCTCTTGGAATTGGGCATTCTGGGCCTATAGGGCCTTGATTGCTTGCTCAGTTGATGGTTCAACAGACATGATGAGTGATGAAATAAACAGCGAAGAAGATAAGAGACCTGTAATGGGTACCTGTTATGAAGTGCATGGGATGAAATGCGTATGATATGATTTCAAAGACAATTGAGAGATTCAAATTCGTAAACGAAAAAAAGAAACACACTTTTATTAGGTAAACTTGAAATTCAAATTGTTCAACAAATTGCCCTTAAGGCGTTAGAAGAAATGAAATACTGAAAAGTAAATAAAACTGGAAGGGAAATAATCAAAGGACAATCAGTGCTCCCATGGTCGCTTCTTGTCGGTGCGGACATAGTCATTGAGAATCCGCTCGTTCTCCAACTGCCTAATCAACTTCTGGATATTCTGCTCTTGCTCGTTGAACTTTTCTCGGTAAGCATCTCGTTCTTCTCTCAGCTGCATCCAAGACCTTTTCAGTGCCCCAATGTCAGTGGGCATGTAAGGATGGAGGATGGTAGGAAGAACCCCCTTTTCATTAACAACTTCAACAATGATAGGCAGGATGACTTCATACGGCATACCCAGATTTTGGGCACGGATACGAACCCATATGAGATATGGCTCCATTGGAAGAGAAGTCTTTGGACCCAGCTCATGTGGATCAGATCTGTGAACTCTATCCCAAGCCCTTATGAATCTGCGGCGTTGCTCGTCGATTTCCCCTTGAAAATCAAAGATGATACTAGGCATTAGCAATTCATGAGGTCCTTCTCTTTTGGCTCTCCCAAACTGACGTAAGGCCAAGCATGGATTGTAAGAAATTCCTCCATGGGTTCCTATCAGTGGAACATTGGGGTACTCCCCATAACGATCAATAATAGCCACCTCATCCATACCCTTGATATTCCAGATGATGTCATTATGAGAGAGAGACATAACCCTATAAGTCCAGCTCATGCCTTCTTTGTTCTTCAGCACCGATTTGGGGAGGTGCAAAATAAACCACCTCGCCAATAATGGAGCACAGCACATCAAGGTTCCCCGCTTACGAGCAGTACGGGCATAAAGCTGATGAAGAATGTCACCCAAGAGAGTGGGTACAGGATTACGAGAGATGAAGATTTTCACCGCATTCACATCAACAAAAGAGTCAGGATTCGGAAACAATACCAAGCCATATATCAGAAGAGCCGGAATATCTTCGAATGCCTTAAAGTCTAGACTATCCCAGAAATAATTAGCCTTACCAACCAAGAATTTAGTTAGAAAGCCCTTTGGTCCACTTCTAGTCTCCCAATTAGCCATTACCTCATCCTTTGTCATATGAAGGGCTGAAGCAATCTCTTCTGGCCTAAGGATCTTCTCCCAACCAGTGAACGAGGTCTGCTCCAGAATAGAGATACCGAGCAGATCAGAGAAATCTTCTAGGGTGGGAACCAACTGGTAGTCCTGGAAAGTAAAGCAATGGTACAACGAATCATAGAATTGGACCAAAACACTCATCATCTGCTCGTCCAATTTGGAGGTGACCAAACTGAGAAGATACCCATGTCTTCTGATGAAGGAAGTAGTATCAGGCATCTTTCAACCAATTCTTTAAGCATGGTTAGAACCTGGACAAAGTTGATCCGGATGGTATTCCTATGCATGGGCATCATGATCTACAAAACATAACAAAGATTAATCCCTCCAGTCTTTGAAATAGGTTAGTCCAATGCAAGATGTATGCAATGTTATGATGTCATGATGTCATGATAGAAAGCACGTCACAAGTATCCACAAATAGAAAACATGGTAAAGGCACACAAGTCACACAGAGAGCCCTTAGATTTCAGGCTGGCAAGGAGCTTAGGTACTACCCTCTTTCAGTTCAGTTGGTTTAAACCTGTCCTAAAAATAGTAACCACATTCTAGAGGATCTCAATATCACTGACTACCCTCAATCGGTCATAATTCCAGTTTAGCAACCTTTTCTTGTGGCCGGAATCATCGCGAGATTTTAGTCTCAATGAGTGTAGCATACTGCTACTGTTATATGGCCAAGTTGGTCAATTTAAAGGTTCTAAGTTCAGTTGGTTCTTAATGACCCTTTAGATGACCCATACTCTCCTCGTTCCAACACAAGGGATATCGGTACAATCTAAAGTGCCACACCAATGTAGCTACTTCTTCAACCGTATCGGTTTACGCCGTACAGTTCCCTCACAGTTTATTGCTACTTACCTAAAGGGTATCCCCAGATCCGGGTTAGGATCTATAGTAACTCTGATACAAGCCCACAAATATAAAGCATACAAAGCAAACAATTGAAAACACAATGATCTAATCCTAAGGTACACCCCACTTATTAAGCGTCCCCAGCAGAGTCCCCAGTTCTGTGATACGGTGGGAGAGAACTGACTGTTTTTGGAATGCTGGTTTGCGTTTTGCGTTTGTTTTCATAAAATGTCGCGGTAAGCAAGAGTCGCCACCTTCTTTTATTTTATCCAACAAGGAAAGGAAAAAAAGCACAGAAAAATTCCTTTTTTTGAGATGTTTCTCGGTCCGGGGGGTAGATTATAGAAAGGGAAGGTGTTAGCACCCTTTCTATCCGTGGATATCCACGGGCTCTTAGGTACTTGCTCAAAGTGTTTTCAAAAATTTGCTTTCTTTGTGTTTGTGGGTTTGAAAAGAGTTTTTGTTTTGAAAGGTGTAAGTGTGAAAAGTTTTGTTTTGGAAAGAGCAAGTATCTAAGAACCATCTGCCTACTCGAAAAAGGAATCATTCTATGCTATCTTCCTTTACACAATGCTAGCCCACTATTGATGAGTAGGTAGTATCGTCGTTTGAGATTTAAGGGTCAATTCGATTAAGGGACGTGCGGTCACCAAAGCAATGTTAGGACGCCTTAGCGGTAACCCTAATATCTTTGATCATTTTTCCGAGGCAACCGTTTCGAGGCAACTATGATCTTTGGACAAGAGGGCGACCTCTAAAATTTCCTATACTCAATGACCGCGTTCGAAGGCAACCAAGCGAGGTGTACCCTAAGATTGCGCGTGTGCGAGTGTTTATTTTCAGTTAATTTGTCTTTTTACATGTCAATGGTTATCTATGTTGATTTTAGGTTAAACATTCGATCTTGTCATGCATTCCCTATTACCAAACATCTAACAGTTTATAAGTTGCAGAAATTAAATTGCGGAAATTAAACTAACTATTACAAGGCGTCGGGTATTTACATCGCCAAAAGTAACCCTTGAATTTAAAATGCGGAAAATAAATAAAGCGGTAAAAATAGTAAAGTCCTATTAAGCTATTACATTCCAGGAAACAAATACAATATTGAATAAAATGGAACGCGTGCGGGAAATTAAATCGGGCAAATTCTAGGGTTTTGACCCTTTGATTATTAAAGAAAGGATTTTTTTGTTTGTTTTTGAATTAAAAAGAAATTAAACTAAGTTAATTATTAAATTAATAAACTAATTAATTAATAAATAAAAATAATATTTTTGGATTTTTTGATATTTAAAGAAATAAAAATAAATTTATTCAATGTTAATAGAAACCTAATTGTCTAAGTTAATTTTAATTATTGCAAAATGTATTAAAAGTTATTCCTAATTAAAACTAAATTAATTAAATTAATTTTGTTAACAAAAATAAAATGCTGAAAATAAATTTAATAAATAAAATATATTTTTTGGTTTTTTAATTTTATGAAGAAAAAAAAGATTTGATTGGTTGGTTAATAATTAAAAAATAATAACAATAAATAATTAAGAGAAATAAATAAGAAAATAGAGAGAGTTAGGGTTTGGGCCTGTATAGGGGGTGAGAATGGCAATTTTGTGGCCCATTAACATGAAGGCCTCGTTTGACTTTGCTGATTCCCTATGGCACTTTGACTTGATCCCACCATAGGCCATCATCCCTGGATTGCCAGATTTGCCCTTGGGCCATCTGGAAGGTGATTGAGTGAGGGAGTATGATATGATGCACGCTTGGTATTGCACTGGATAACCTGTAGAAAAAATAGAACAAATGCATGGGGGACCTGGGATTCGAACCCAGGTCCTGTTGGATTTTGAACTAACGCCTTTGCCACTCAACCATCACGCTTCAATTGTTATTATATTGGACAATAATAATAATATGGGAAAACAATCAAATACCAGAAAATATAAAAAATAAAGCGCGAATATTTGAACCGTCCAACCATGGGGAGACGCGTCATCATCTTCTTCCTTCAATCCTGTAAATTTACCTGCGGATTTATGTCCGCAGTTAAATTCGTATGTGCATCCTAAAATCCATTCTAGTCCATGGAAATTGATTCCAAGCACATGGTCATGCTCATCTATCTCCCCTGGTTACGTCCATGTCCATCAATGGCACTAATTTTGCCTGTAAAAGAAATGCCCAAAAAAACAAACCACGAACCCTAGCTTCGGCTATGGAGTTACAGGCAAGATAAATGCAATTGGCTAATGCAAAATGCTTGTAAATTGGACCATAATCATGAATATGCAAAGATTTTTTAAGGAAAGTGCAAGAATAAGGATCTACGAATTCAAACGAAAAGTATTTTTTTGAGACACTTACAGAGCTTTTGTGCGTGTATGGAGACTGGCTCTGGGTTGGTTTTGCTTCAGTGATTGTCCAACAATGGATTAGTGTTGAGATTTGCCTTTGAATTTGCCTCTAAGAACGATTTCAGTTTCACACTTTTTCACCTTTTTTCAAGTTTTGCTTTTGGTGTTCTTGCAGCCTCTAGGTCTCAAATTCGTGTGCTTTGGATTGTATATGTATGCTGCAATGTATTAGGTCAACAAATTGGTCTTGAATCTTTTCACATCAATGCTTTGAGATTGGATTTAATCCTCCATTGAAAACTTGCTTAATTTTCCATAAATCCAATCTTTTTGCACATGGAATGATTGATATGAATTTGATCATGACATTGATGATGATTAGGTCCTGAAATAGAAAAATATCTCATGTAATCAAGTTTTGTGATTTTATTTGATTTAAATTGATTTAAAATGAAATAATTCAATAAAAAATCAAATAAAATAGAAAAATTGATAAATGGGCACAAGGCTGAAGCTAGGACACGTGTGTAGTGTGACAAGATCAAATCAAGTTGAAAATAATGGGCCCATTTGACAAAATTTGAAGTTTTGGGGATAGTTGACTTTTGGCAATTTTTTAAAAATGCCCAACTTCAACAATGCATAACTTCTTCAATTTTGAACTTTTGGAAGTGCTCTTTGAGTTTTTAAAAAGCTTGAGATGTCCTTTAACCAACCCTTTTGGTATCATCTCATTTTGGTATTCCATTCTCAAGTTATAAGTCTTTGCAAAAAAGGTGTTTTTGTTGACTTTCAAAAATGACCTATAATGTCCAAATTTATAACTTTTTGTGAGTGAATTTCGTGATCTTGGAGTATGAAGATGGATTGTAGGAAATTGAATCCTATTAAAAATGAGCTTTGGATGGGTCATTTCTCATAAAGTATGAGAAAGTTATGCTTGGTCAAAGTTGAGTTGACTTTTCCTACAAAACCCTAATTTAGCAACTTTTGAGTATTAATGAATTTTGAGCAATCCTTGATGAATCATGATCAACCCTTGATCAAATGATGAAATATAATTCAAAATGAGAATGTTGACAAAAAAATCTTGAAGTTTGACTGTGTTTGGATCACAGTTGACTTTTGCCCTAGCACAGTCGATTTTTGGACCCTTTGAGCAATTGACTGAGCAAACTTCCTCTGCAAGGTTTGAAATTTGACATGGATGAACTTGAGAACATATTATGGCATTGGGGAGAACTTGAAGTCATTTGGATTCAAGGATCTTGATGCAACACAAAACCCTAATTTGAGGTTGACTGCCTTAGGAGATGACTTGTCTGACCCACTCTTGAGCAATCTTGAGCCACTTGGAGACTTTTCTTGCAATGTTTTGAGAAATATGAGAGGGAAAATTTTGGGGTACAACAAGATGTTACGGTGGTGACATGTCAGTGAAGAAGGTGAAGCTTCAGTCCTTGTGAAAGCAATATGAGAATCTCAACATGAAGAACAGTGAGAAAGTTTCTGAGTACATCTCTAGAATGATTCTGATCAATAATGAGATGAAAGCTTGTGGAGAAACACTTTCTGAACAGGTAATTATAGAGAAGATTCTGAGGTCGCTTACTCCTCAGTTTGATTACATTGTTGTTTCTATTGAACATTCTAAAAATCTGGAAACCATGAGAATAAAAGAGTTGCAAAGCAGTCTAGAAGGGCAGGAGTTGCGTCTGACTGAAAGAACTTCTGAGAGGGAAGTTGAGCAAGCTCTGAAGGCTTATTTTGTCAAGAAGGACCAAAAGAAGAATAGACGTGGTGATAAATTCCAGAGGTCAGAAACATCAACTTCTGATGAAAAGAAATATCAGAAGGGAAAGGAAAGGTATGACAAGAAGAAGTTTCAATGTTACTATTGTAAACATTTTGGCCATTTTTCCAGAGATTGTAGAAACAAAGGAAGGAAATTAGAAGAAGCAAATATAGCCAGAGGAGATTCTGATGATGAACCTATGCTACTGATGGCTTCTGATTCTGATGGAAAGTGTTCAGAAGATTGGTGGTATATGGACACTGACTGTTCAAACCACTTGACTGGGAACAAACAATGGCTGATAGACTTTGACTCCAGAAGGAGAACAAAAATCAGATGTGCTGATGATAAGTATCTTAATGCAGAAGGTATGGTAAATGTCAGAGTCAAAGTGAAGAATGGAAAAAACATTATGATCAAAGATCTTTGATATGTTCCTGGAATTAAAAGTAATCTAATGAGTGTGGGTCAGCTCATTGAGAAATGGTTCTCAGTTATTATGAAGGAAAACCTCTTGACGTTATATGATTCCAATCAAACGTTTATTATGAAGTCTGAGCAGGGAAGCAACACAACATTTAAGGTGAATGTAGAAACAACTGAAGCAGAGTGTCTTAGTGAAAAAGGCGACAGTAAGTTGTGGCACAAGAGGTTAGGGAACTTGAACTATAGAAGCTTAGGGCATCTAAGTTCTAAGAAGCTTGTACATGACATTTCGAATATTGTGAAGTATCAGAAGTCATGTAAGATATGCATGAAAGGCAAGCAACCCAGATTTTCATTTGCATCAGAAGTAGCCCCCAGAGCGAAGCATGCTTTGGGAGTAGTATATTCTGATGTGTGTGGACCATTTCCAGTATCTTCACTTGGAGGAAATAAATATTTTGTGTCTTTTGTGGATGAGTTCACAAGAATGACATGGGTAACACTCATCAAGTTCAAGCATGAAGTGTTTACTGAGTTTCAGAAGTTCAAGGTGAAGGCTGAGAAGCAGAGTGGTCAGAAGTTAAAGATTCTGAGAACGAATGGTGGAGGTGAGTATAACTCTACAGAGTTCCAGAAGTTACGTGAGGAGAATGGAATAGAACATGAGGTTATTGCTCTATATACTCCTCAACACAATGGTCTTGCTGAAAGAAGAAACATAACTTTGCTTGATATGTCCAGAAGTATGCTGAAAGAGAAGAAGCTACCTCACGTGTTATGGGGAGAAGTTGTTGCCACATTAACATATGTTTTGAATAGGTGTTCAACGAAGAAGCTGAAGGAAATTATTCCTTTAGAAATGTTGACTGGAGATAAGCAAAGTGTTAGCCATCTGAGGGTGTTTGGTTCTGTATGCCACAAACAGAGTTCCAGAAGCTAGAAGACGGAAACTGGATGATAGAAGAAAAGTAATGTTACTGGTGGGGTACCACATTACAGGTGCCTATAAGCTTTATTGTCCAGAAACCAACAAAGTTGAAATCAGCTGAGACATTATTGTGAAAGAGTCAGAAACATGGGATTGGAACAAGTCTTAATCAGATTCTGGTATAGAACCAACACCAGAGTTAGTTTTTGAAGATTCTTCAGAAAGTTCTGAAGACGAGTCAGAAGATGATTCTGATTCTGAAGACTCTGAAGATGAGTCAAAATCTCAGAGAGATTCTGATAGTGGATCACATTATGATCCAAATTCTGATGATGATCCAGAATCTGGTGGTGATTATATTTCTAGAAGGGAAAACTATGAAGACATAGGGTCTGGAGGACAAGCTTCCAGAAGTAGCTCTGAAGGTGGTAATTCTGAAGGAAGTAGTTCTGGACAAGGTCCACATTCAGGACATGGGCCCCATCCTTGTCATACGCCAGAGAAATCCTAAAGACATTTGTGATCGGTGGATCTGGAACTGACTGTTTAACGCTGGTTCGCGAAATGTCGCGGAAGCAAGAGTCGCCACCGTCTTTTATTTTCTCCAAATGGAAAGGACAAAAGCACAGAAAAATTCCTTAAAGAGATTGCTCTCAGTTCGGGAGGTAGATTATAGAAAGGGAAGGTGTTAGCACCCTTTCTATCCATGGTTATCCATGGGCTCTTAGATACTTGCTCATTGTGTTTTCAAAAAATGTTTTGTTTGCTTTTCAACTGTAGGTTTTAAAAAGTTTCTTTGAAAATTCCAGTTCGACTCTTGTATCGGTCCTCAAGAGTGTTTGAAAAATGCTTTCGAAAGCTTTTTGAAAATGTGTTGGTGTGAAAAGTATTTTTGATTTGTTTTGTTTTGAATTAGAGCAAGTATCCACGAGTCATCTACCTACCCTAAGGAATTCGTCTGTGTAAATGTCCTTTAAAGTAGTGCCATCCCACCATTGAGAGGTAGGTAGCACCACCGTTGGAGGTGTTCGGGTCAATTCGAGTTTGTAGGGACATGGTGATCACCAGAGCAATGGGAAGACACCTTAGAAGCTACCCTCATGCCAGGTTCCCGGATCATGAGGACTTACTAAGACATCCTCTACTCGACGATCACCTTTCGAGGCAAGGCAACAGTGAGGCGTACCCTAGGGGTGGTGTGTGCGATTCGTGTATTGTTTTCATTTGTATTTATCTTGTCATGTCAATTGGTGTTCTACGCTTGATTTTATTTAAGGCCATACATTCTTTCATGTTTGGTTAACAATTAAGATA
The DNA here is from genome assembly GCA_948472305.1 of Vicia faba. NCBI lineage: Eukaryota > Viridiplantae > Streptophyta > Magnoliopsida > Fabales > Fabaceae > Vicia > Vicia faba. The sequence goes on along the minus strand of OX451736.1, from coordinate 1,678,316,572 downwards.
TTTGCGGGAAAATAAATCTAAACTATTACAAATGGCGCGGGTCCACATCGCCAAAATTAAACCGGACCCGATTTGACGGAAAGTAAATAAAGCAAAGGAAATAAAAGTGCGAGCAATTGTTTACACGGCTTTGGGAGAGTTACATAAGTATTTAAGCGAAATAAAATAAATATGCGGAATTAAATAAATTTAAGAACATGGGCGTTGGACCCTTTTGCAAAATTAAAATCAACAAGGAATTAAAATTAAAAGAAAAGGAAAATGTTTTATGTGTTTTTTATGTTTTTTAAGATTTAATAGAAAAAGAATCAATTTCAATTAAAATGAAAAGCTAAACCTAATTCTAATTATTTTTAAATTTATTATGAAAGTATTAAAATTTAACCTAAATTAAACCTAAGTTTTTTTTATATACAATTTAATTATGAAAATAAAATAAGTAATATTATTATTATGATAAAAAGAAAAATTAAAAGGAATAAAAAATTATTAAACCTAATTCTATATTTTTGGATTTTTGGTTATTAAAAGGAATTAAAGTTAAAACCTATTTTACTAATTTTATTTACAATTTATTTACAAGAAAATGTTAAAATAAAATTATTTATTGCATTTTTATCTTTTTCTGATTTTTTTATGAAGTTTTTATATTTGGTAAAAAAATAATTAATTTAAACAAACAAAGAAAATAAAATAACAATTAGAAATAAAATAAGAAAATATAGAGAAAGCAAACCAGGGGGGGTTCAGGCCCCAAAGTGGAGGTCTTAGTGTGAAATTCTGGCCCATTAAGCTTGAGATTGTTTGACTTTTCCAGGCCACGTATGCGCGTATTGACCAGTCCTCATGGTGTTCATCAATTCCCAGCCTTGGATGTGAACCCCCTGGACGCGTGGACGTTGATTTCTGAGCGTGTACGATGATCCTTAGTGTAAGTGCTGCATAGGAGTGATTATGGAAAAATAATATTGAGATATGCAAGACCTGGGACTTGAACCCAGGTCATGAGGGTTACCAGCGTTGTCTCCAACCAACTGTGCCAATTCACGCTTTTGTAATATAATTAACAAACAAATAATATAATAGAAAAACGAGATTAGTGCTGGAAAACGCGCGAATTTTAAACCAACGAATCATGCTTTGCCACGCTTCATCGTCTCCACTATCTTTGTAATACAAAAACGAAGGCAACGGTTTTCATAGCGTTTCATTAGGCTGGCTATGGAAAAATAGCGATTAGCCCTCTGCTGCTCATAAATTGAGCGCGAGGGCTGATTCTTGTTCGTCTCAAAGCGCTGAATTCAATGATGGAACTGTGGTGGTCCAATTTTGCTTGGTACGAAAACCCCTAATCCAGAAACCTGCAAACCCTAAATTTTAACAATGGCGAAATTGCCTATAACGCATAATAATCGAATTAAAGATCGTGGTTAGCTTTAAAACATCATAATGAATATAAATCCACAAATAAAAGATGCAAAGGATGCATGAATTATGATGCACGATTCTGCAATTTTCTTGATGCAGTCTGAGTTCTAGGTACCGATTCTTGGAGCTTTGGTCGTTGTTTTTGATTGGCACACGTTTAGGGAACCTTGAGGAAGCTAATAGACTAGTTTTTGTGCCTTGAATCCACCTCTAACACTGATTTCAGTTTTGAACTTTTTGGAGAAATTTCAAGTTTCACAAAGGCTTTTCTTGCGCAGCTTACCGTGTATTGTGATTAGGGTTTGATTCCTGATTATGTAGTGAAGCTATTAGGTTAAGAAAATTGAATAAAATCCATGGCATTGATGATTTTGCATATTTGATTTTCCAAGATCTTCCATATCTTTTTTCCATGTGTTATTTGTTCAATCATGCTCAAATTAAACCAAATCTTTCCATGTTGGGATGTGCACGAAATATTGAAGCTGAAATGTGTACAAAAAGATTTTTTAGGTCAAGTTTTATATTTTCCACATATTTAAATGATTTAAATGAATTAATATTAATAATAATTCAAATAAATAAATAAAAAATGAGAAAATACTCCCCTTTGGGCCAAGTGGTCGTGCACATGCTTAGAATGATGAATCATGGAAGAAAAATGGGCCCATTAGCATTTTTAGGTCATTTGAAGTAATGTTGACTTTTCAAAATATCCAAAAATTTCCCAACTTCCACAAGGCATAACTTGCTCAATTTTTAATCTTTTCTCATGTTCTTTGACATTTTGGAAAGGTCTTTGAGTCCTCTAACCAATGCCTTTGGTCCCATGTCATTTTGATTTTCCAATCTCAAGTTATGGCCTTTGACTTAAAGTCCCTTTTTGTTGACTTTTGAAAATGACCTATAATGTTGAAATTGATAACTTTTTGTGAGAGTATTTCTTGGACTTGAAGTATGAATATGAGTTGTAGGAAATGTCTTTCTCTTAAAAATGAGCTTTGGATGGGATTTTTCTGATAATCCATGTGAAAGTTATGCCCTGGTCAATTTCTGTTGACTTTTTCAGCTGTCCAAATAAGGAAACTTTTGCATCTTTGATGATTTCTGAGCCAAATTTTGAGAATCATGATCAAGCATTGATCAAATGATGTTTGTGGCTTCAAAATGATAGGTTGACCAAAAAATTGAACTTTTGACTGTCAAATGACCATTTTGCCCCTACAGTTGACTGTAGTGCAATCTAGGGTTTTGACTGTGCAATTTTGAGCTGAATGCCTTGAAACTTGATATGAGGATGCTTGACCACATTTGTAGGCATATGAGACTTGATTGGGCCTTTGAAAACTTCATTTTCTTGATCAGAACACAAACCCTAGTTTTGACTGCATAGGAGACCTTTGCCCTGAGCAACCCTTGGGGAATTTTGTGACTTGGCTTGGCAATTTCTTGAAGAATATGGGAGGGAAAATTTTGGGGTGCAACAACATTCAACAGTGCCTTCTGTTAGAACAAAGTTTGAATCTACTACCCTAAGTTTAAGTTTTGATGATAACAAAATGAAATGATATATTAATTATGTGATTCATGTGAAGAACTATTTGCTACCTAAAAATTACTTTCTGTTTTACAGAAACTCTGACGGGTATCAGCAAGAGTACATCATAATCAGCATCAGAATATTGGATATCAACATCAGCATCAGAAGATGCTATATCAGATACCAGAATCAGAAGAACAACTCACGCTTATGCTGAAGCTTGATGAACATATCTGCGCTCATGATCGCGACTTTATCGTCTAAATTAATCGGGAGACTGCAAGTATACAGCCCTATCGCGTAGTTTTAAAAGATATCGAACCTAAGGGACTATAAATCGAACTAACGTAACCTGAACTACTGTGTAAAGCTATAGCTATCGAATAATTAATTTGGGGAATTTTTGGGTAATAAAACTTAATTCTAATTGAAATAATAATAATGCGAATATCGGTATGTACGTCGTTAACACTAAAGGATCCGGCTTTCTACAGGCTTATTTTCTAAAAATGATAATAATATCTTTTTCAGCAAAAAGTATTTATTCAAAAATCTATTCTCAAACTTTCGCTCTATTGAAGTAAATTATAATTTTAAACTCTGATGTATGCTTTCGCTATCCCATTGATTTTAAAATTATTTTTTGAAAATAAATAAAGTTTAATTGGTTTTAAAACGCTGTCGCAGTCTTTAAAAACAATACCTAGCATCTACTATCTGATTCTAAACCTCAAACTGTCGCTCTGTTGGTTTCTAATCTTAGTCGGTTTATTAACCTCAAACTGTCTCTCTGTTGGTTTCTAAACCTTTTTAACAAAATAAACTAGATAACTAAATCAGAAAAAGTGTTTATTTTATGAAATATAATCAAGTCTGTTTATTCCGGATCCATTCGAATTAACTCGTTACATACCGATATTTAAATAATTTAGCCAGACATACTCAGAAAAACGGACATGGATACATTAAAGGAATTAATAATCATAAATAAATTCATGGCTAAATAAATATTCTCATGCAAATAATTAATTAAAGGATATAAATAAAGAACCTGAATTAAATAATGCTGGAAACAATCTTTGAAACTTGAATCAATCCGTACGGAATCTTCATTCTTCAACGGGAATAAATTCTAAGTATTCGAAAAGGAAAAGAAAATTGGCTGGAAAAATAACTACTAGGAATAGAATTACACTGGAAACTAGTAAATTGCAATGAAAGTAAAAATTCTGAAAACTGGAAAAATTCTAAGCAAAAACGGTCCCAATTTTCACTTTCTAATGTCTTCTTATAGTCCTTGAACGTAACCACCTCTTCAGATATTTTTGTGTCCCACGTATCCTTGAATTTCTCTTCTTACTTGCCCACGTTGAGACGGGCGCCCCAATTGACTTTTTCTTCCTTTGACCATGCTGAGACGGGCGCCTCCCACTAAGGGGAAAGTCTGAGGCGGGCGCCTCAATTGTAGGAGGAGAGTTGAGACGTGCGTCTCACTCTTGCATGCGCTTTTAGGGTTTTCTTGCCTGCGTGGGTTTGAATTCGTTTGGGCCCGTTTGGAGATAATAGACCCTTTTTGATCCATCATCATTGCTTTGCACACCCCTTCTCTTCATTTCTTCCACCTTTAGTCCAATAACTCTTGAATTTCTTCACTTTGCTCGATTTGTCTAATTAAAATAAAATACCTGAAACAATAGAAATACCGGCGTAATATGGAAATAAAATGAAATAATTAGATAAAAATACTAACATTACCTATGAAAATTAAATCAAATATACTATATAAAATTGCGTTATCAAACTCCCCTATACTTAAACCGTTGCTTGTCCTCAAGCAAAAGTAAAAAAGGTGAAAATCACTGACGCGCAGTTAAACACAGATATAAGAACATACATCACTTCGTACCAGGTTGCAAGTTGAAAAAAAAAATATATATATATTTTTTTGTTAGAGAATTTAAGTCGAACTTAAACACCAATGTTACCGTAGGAACACTGGATAATCCCATTTAAGCAGACCAATTTAAGTCATGTCATTATAGCTTAACCTAATACTATGTTTTATTTCACCCGTTTTCATTCTAGTGCAATCACATTAAGCCCTTTACCTTACACGCACATAGTGGAGTAACTGGTTAGTGAATTTGATCTTAGTAAGCCAGCTAGGAGTTCTGGTAATTTAATCATATGGTACTCCCTTTTTCCAATTAAAAATTGCGGGGGATCGAACCGTAATTCTCCCTACCAAGTTCAGCACCAGGAACCACTGAACCAATTTATAATGGATTATTTTGCATTTAAATTTATAGTTTCTGCAACTGTTGGATTAAATGATTTGGTAAGGATCATCTAACTTAATAAGTGCATCTTCAGATAAAAGCAATTTCTTAAGAATATTTGATCAATCACTTATATTCATCAGCTCTCCATGTAGTTTGTGTTTATGGCGGTGCCGACTGCTTAATAAACTACTCGGGGCTAATCTAAAACTAAGTTTTAAAGGTGTTGGTATAATAAGTACTTAAACGATCCAACACATCGGGGGTTTTGAAGTGTTAAGACGATAGCAATTTTGCTAAGTTGCTCGAATTCTTGTTTATAATAGGCAACCTTAATACTAATTGAATAATGTTTTATAAATGCGTGTTTAAAATTGTTATATTTTATTCGTTATGGCTCAAGAAAGTTATGGCTCAAGAAATAGGGGGAATTCGAGTAAGCACAATTTTTTTTTTTTGCATAAGAGATTAAAATTTGCATAAGTATTTTATTGAATTGAAATTTTGCAATACAGGAAAAGAAATAAAAGGAAAAATACTACAAAGAGTGCAAAGGAAATAGAAATGAACAAGGAAATGATCTGACTCCCCCCATACTTAAAAGGAGCAATGTCCTCAATGCGATAAAAACAAAGGAGAATCAGATGAAAAGAGAAAGGCGATCACTCGTGGCTTTGAGAATCATGAGCTCGTGTTCTTCGTCCTCTAGTACGGGGTCTTCGTCCGACGTCAGAATTAGAATCATTAAGATGAAGTGCGTCTGCTATGCGAGCTTGCAAGGATTCGAGGTTACGATCATGGCGAAAAGCATATTGTTGCTGTTCGCGTCGCATCTCTTGTTGATCACGTTGTACTTCTTGTACGAGACGTAAAGTCTTAACTTGGTTTTGTTGCATGGCATGGAACAACTGATCTTGACGAAGCATATGAGCCTGCATGGCTGCGAAATTTGCAGCGGGATTATCTGGTTGTTGGGCGGCAGGTGCATCGAGAGCATAACGCCAATTTGCGCGGACTCGGACGTCGATACGATTTGGACAAGGTAACACAATATCAGGAATTGGACGACGATTTATCACCAATGTAAACCGGCCATCATGTCTTGGAGAGATTATATGGGAATCTCGGCAATATATTGCATCGAGAAGAGTGGCTGGCATCATGTATGGTAACAAAGAAAGTAGCTCGGCGGAAAGGCCCAAAGCAAATGCTAAAGATGTGATGATGCCTCCAAAAACAAAGGGATTAGTACCTGCCGCGTTCGCGCATGTGTGGATGTGACTGAGCATGAAAGGAGCGACGTTGACAGCCTGACCATTAAGGGAACAAAAAATGATGAACAACTCATTTTGGTTGACCTTGTGATTATTGGTCCGACCAAAGATGGTGTTAGCAAGAACGTGGTGAAAGTACCTTAATGCCGGGTTATGTATTTGAGAAGCATAGAGATCGCGCCAACTTTCCGTTGTTTGACCGGTTAGATCATTCCATAAGGAGAAGCCGACTTGATCCCAAGAAAGATCGTTGTCATCGTCGAAAGGTTTGTAATGAACATGCTCGCCGCGAGTGAAAGATAAGAGTTCGGTGACTCTTTCTTGATCAAGAGAGTACTCTTGGTTGAACATGCGGAAGTTAGCGGTTCCGGTTGTGTAGGGATCGTCGACAGGTGTTGTGTAAGAGAAGGGACTAAGAAATTCAAGCACGAGTGGTTCATAAGTTGGACATGGGTTTGTGCATAGACTGGTTAAACCGGTGTTATTGAGCATTAATACGATGCTATCGGTCATTCCTAAGGTTTCCAAACAATCCGAACTTATGTATTTTGTAGGGACGACGGAACGGGTATAAAATTTGGTATACTTTTGCAGTTGTTGGCCGTCGTCGTTGTCGCTGAAAATGATATTGGATAGGTCGGGTGGTGGTCGGTCGGGCTTAACTTGTCGTTGGTTGTTTCGTGGAGCCATAGATGGATATGGGTAGAAGAAAAAAAAAGGGGTAGAAAATATGGGTGTAGGAGAGGAAATGGTAGAGATGGTTAGAAATGTTGTGAAAATAGAAAGAATGATGAATGGTATTTATAGTGGAGGGAGATTTAAGAGTGATAAATTATAATAAGTGGGTGTTGGAAAATGGAGGGGAAATTTTGAATGGAGATTAATGGTGGGAAATGGAAGGAATATAGTTTGAATGGGAATAAAGAGTGTTGAATTTGAATTAATGGGGTGAATGGGAAAACGAAACGGACAAGACATGTAAATGCGGGGAGACAAGCTTTTACTGCGCGAGACAAAAGCTGAGGCGTGCGCCTGACATAGGAGACCACGCGTAATAATACTAATATTCCTATAACAAAATATATTTATAACATACAATATATTAAGCTGCAATATAATTATAGGAAAATAACGTGAACGGCTTTTTAAAATGATGACCAAAATTGCTTACAATCTTCAGAATCATGTGTCTGGAAATTAAATCAGAAAAACATAACAAAAATAGTGTCATTCCTAACAAAATCAAACTAAGCTAAACATAACGAACTACTTAAAAACTCTAGCCACTACATGGTCCTGCCTTAGGAGAGGAGGAAGAATGAAAGTAGGAGAAAACTTCTTGAAATTGCGCAGAAACAGTATCCATAAAACCAAAGAAGTCTGGTCGCAAACTAGTCAAATCTTCCCTCAAAGCCTGATGTTCCACCTGGAGAGCGTGGATGACAGGGGCATAATCAGTGGTGGGAGCCTCATGCATAACAGTTTCAGGAGCAACAGAGTGAGCGGTAGAGTCGTGTTGAGGAGGGCCCAGATCATAATAACCTGAAGGAGCAGTGGGATCTTCCTCAGAATCTTCCAAAACCTCATAATCTTACGGAGTCTCAGGAGTGCGGGGCGGAGAAGGCTGCTGATCAAGACCAAAAGGCCAGTTGGCTTTGTTATGCACACTCGTAGCAGGGTTAGGAAAGGTAAACAGCTGCATAACTTTACCATTAATCAACAAGGTAAACTCAGTCGGGCCAAGATCACCAATTATACCAGTGTTGAAACAGAACTCGATGGTCATGCAAGAAATACCCGTAAAAGCATTCAGATGCTTAAAGGATTGTCGAGGTCCAACAACATTTGCAATCATAGTGACGAGACCTCCCATCCGAATGGGTGCATGATCAGTATCAATGAGATCCACAAAGGTACGGATCAGATAAGTGATCGCATTAACCGGACGGTTTTGCGAAGCACAATACATGATAAACAGCTCATCTTTAGAAACAGTAGTGACATTCTGGGGTTTTCCAAAAATGGTGTGGGCCAGAATCTTATGGAAATACCTGAAGGCCGGGTTGTGGATATTCTCTGATACAAAGTCCTCGGGGTCAGGGTTAAGGATTCCAGAAATAGATCCCCAAAAATAGTCAAGCTCTCTAAATCCAAGACACTCCTCCTGAGTTTCATGATAAACTCCTATGCCATTAGGAAAACCAAGAAGCTCGCCCAATTCTTTATGGTTAAACTTGAAAGTGATGCCAAAAAGTCTGAAGATAATAAGTCCACGGTGTAAAGCGAAACCATGAGTAGGAAAGTACATCAAAGAGCTGAGGAACTCCAAAGTAAGGTTCCGATAAGTGGCATAGCAAGTCATAAAGCGTGAACTATCCCACCCAATCTGATTCAGCAGAAAAAGCACACTATCACGAATACCAAGAGCAGTCATAGCACCGTGATGAGGGTAGATAGTGGGTAACATCTCACGCTCGGATAAAACTCCATATTTGGTGCGTTGATTTCTCCCTCTGAAACTAACCAGCATATTGTCAACTCGAGACATAGCGGGAAGAGAAATAAGTAGCAAGAAATAGCCTGGCGAGAAGAAAAATAAAGAAGATCAGCATTGGCCAAAATGCCGATAAGAAGAAAAAACATAGAATAGAAAGAAATAAGACAAAGAGGAGAAATATAATGAATAGATAAAGAAAAGAAATAGATTTTTTTTTGTTTGTTTTTGTTTTCGTTAAAAATAGACTAAAGAAGAAATGAAAAATAAGAAGAAGGAAAAAAAAATAAATAATAAAAAAAAAGGGTGGGTTGTCTCCCACAAAGCGCTTTGTTTTATGTCGTAAGCTCGACATATAGGACTAAAAACTAGGCTTTTAATCGAGCGTGTGGCTCGTCTAGATTTATCGTTTGAGAAGTTCCCTCGAGTTCATTTAGATGGTAATGTTTTAAACGCTGCCCATTTACTATAAACGGTTCAATCGAAGGTCCCTTAATCTCTATCGCACCATTTGGATAAACTCGAGTTATTTCAAAAGGTCCGGACCATCTAGATCGTAATTTTCCAGGAAATAATTTTAATCGTGAGTTAAATAGTAATACTAAGTCACCGATGTTAAAATTCTTCCTAGATATATGCTTATCGTTCCATTTCTTTGTGCGCTCTTTGTAAATCCTAGCATTTTCGTACGCATCCTGTCTAAGTTCTTCCAATTCATTAATATCCAGGATACGCTTCTCTCCAGCGGCAGTGTAACTTAAGTTTAGATTCGTAATGGCCCAATAGGCCTTGTGTTCTAACTCAACTGGGAGATGGCATGCCTTACCATAAATAAGCTTGAAAGGGGTGGTACCGATGGGAGTTTTATAGGCAGTTCTATAAGCCCATAAAGCTTCGTGAAGTTTAAAGGACCAGTCCTTTCTGGACGTAGCGACAGTTTTTTCAAGGATTTGTTTTATCTCGCGATTTGAAACTTCAACTTGTCCGCTAGTTTGAGGATGGTAAGGTGTAGCTATGCGATGTCGAACTCCATATTTTCCTAATAATTTTTCAAAGATTTTGGAAATGAAATGAGATCCACCATCACTTATAACGAGTCTGGGTACACCGAACCTAGGAAAAATTATGTTCTTGAACAGCTTAATTACCACTCGGGTGTCATTTGTTGGAGAAGCTATAGCTTCGATCCATTTTGAGACATAATCCACAGCCACGAGTATATACTTGTTGCCAGATGAAGATGGAAAGGGTCCCATAAAGTCTATCCCCCACACATCAAAGATTTCGACTTCTAAAATGCCTTTTTGTGGCATTTCGTCACGTCTAGATATATTACCGGTGCATTGGCACCGGTCGCATTTTAAGATGGTGGCATGTACGTCTTTCCATAAATTAGGCCAATAGAGGCCGGATTGTAAAATCTTTGCACAAGTTTTGGATGTACTCGCATGTCCGCCGTAAGGTGCAGAATGACAGTGTTTTATAATGTTTTCAATCTCTTCTTCTGGCACACATCAGAGGAAAATTCCATCGGGACCTCTCTTGAAAAGTAAAGGTTCATCCCAATAATACTGTTTAAGATCATGGAAGAATTTCTTCTTCTGTTGGTAGGTAAGTTCAGGTGGTAAAACGCCTGCAGCGAGGTAGTTTACGAAATCGGCATACCAAGGCACTGAGGAGACGGCTAAGGTGGTTTCCATGAGTTTATCTGGTTCTGTGTCTTCCAAGTGGGCAATTAGTTTATCATACTGGAATTCATCATCGATCGGCACTTGTTCATGTTTAAGATTTTCTAGTCTAGAGAGATGATCTGCTACCACGTTTTCGGTTCCTTTCTTATCTTTGATTTCTAAATCGAACTCTTGCAGTAGCAATATCCATCTCAGGAGTCTAGGTTTAGCGTCCTTTTTGGTTAGGAGATATCTAATAGCAGCATGATCAGTGTATATGATTATTTTGGATCCTACTAAGTAGGAACGAAACTTGTCTAATGCGAAGATCACTGCTAAGAATTCTTTCTCGGTTGTAGCATAATTCATCTGCGCTTCGTCCAGGGTTCTGCTTGCATAATATATAACGTGGAGTCTTTTATCCTTTCGCTGTCCTAAAACAGCTCCTACGGCATAGTCGCTTGCGTCACACATTATTTCAAAAGGTTCATTCCAATCTGGAGTTTGCATTATAGGCGCAGAAATTAATGCTTTCTTAAGTGTTTGAAATGCTTCTAAACATTTTTCGTCGAAGATAAATTCAGCGTCTTTCATTAATAGCTCAGTTAGGGGTTTAGTTATCTTAGAGAAATCTTTAATGAATCGTCGATAAAAACCGGCGTGTCCTAAAAAGCTTCGGATTTCTCTAACAGTTTTCGGAGGTTGAAGGTTTTCAATAACTTCGATTTTAGCAGAATCGACTTCAATTCCTCTTTTGGATATAATGTGTCCTAAAACAATTCCTTCTTGTACCATAAAATGGCATTTCTCCCAATTAAGTACTAGATTAACCTTCACACAACGTTCTAATACCCTTTCTAAATTTTCTAAACATTCTTCAAAGCTTTGTCTACAGACGGAAAAATCGTCCATGAAGACTTCCATAATATTGTCCAGAAAATCAGCAAATATTGCCATCATACATCTTTGAAAAGTTGCAGGAGCATTGCATAAACCAAATGGCATTCTTCTATAAGCAAAGGTTCCAAAAGGGCATGTGAAAGTTGTTTTCTCTTGGTCATTAGGATGAATAGGTATCTGAAAGAAACCTGAATAACCGTCCAAGAAACAAAAATGAGAGTGTCTAGCTAAACGTTCTAACATTTGATCAATAAATGGTAAAGGGAAATGATCTTTTCTGGTGGCTTTGTTAAGTTTACGATAATCGATGCACATCCTCCATCCAGATTCGACTCTTTTAGTTATGATTTCTCCTTTCTCATTTTCGACTACTGTGACACCTCCTTTCTTAGGTACAACATGCACAGGACTAACCCATTTGCTATCGGATATAGGATATATGATTCCTGCTTCTAACAACTTCATAACTTCCTTTTTCACAACCTCGCTCATAATCGGGTTTAGTCTCCTCTGATGTTCTCTTGAAGTTTTACAATCTTCTTCTAGCATAATGCGATGCATACAGATAGAGGGACTTATTCCTTTAAGATCAGTGATATTATATCCTAAAGCTGTTGGATATTTTCTCATAGTTTGTAAAAGTTTTTCAGTTTCGGTTTCGCCAAGTTCTGCGTTGACTATCACTGGTCGTTCAAGCTCGGAATCTAGGAATTCATATCTTAGATTTTTAGGAAGTGTTTTGAGTTCTAGGGATGGTTTCCTTAAACATTGTGTAGGATATGGTGCTATAACTAAGCATTCACTTAGATTACTAATCAGATTTTCATCGAGATTGTCTTCATTTTCAAGCTCAGCTTCTTTTCTACATTCATCGATGATATCCATGAAGTAACAAGTATCTTCAATTGCAGGTGCTTTTAGGAATTGAGAGAGGATAAATTCGATTTTCTCTTCACCTACTTCAAAAGTAAGTTTTCCTCTTTTTACATCTATAATTGCACCGGCTGTAGCTAAGAAAGGCCTTCCAAGAATGATTGGGGTAACTTCGTCCTCCCTTATGTCCATGATAATGAAATCGGTTGGTATATCGAATTGGCCAATGCGTACAGGAACATTCTCGAGAACTCCTGCAGGATATTTAATTGACCTATCTGCTAATTGAACGGACATTTTGGTTGGTCTGAGTTCTCCCATTTCAAGTTTCTTGCATATAGATAACGGCATCACACTTATACTGGCTCCAAGATCACATAAAGCTTTATCTATGACAAATTTGCCAATTACACATGGAATAGAGAAACTTCCAGGGTCTTTGAGTTTAGGAGGCATTGTGTCTTGAATAATTGCACTACATTCAGCAGTAAGCATGACAGTTTCATTATCTTCTAGCTTTTTCTTATTGGATAGAATCTCTTTAAGGAATTTAGCGTAGGATGGCATTTGAGTTATAGCTTCGGTAAAAGGAATTGTGACATTAAGTTGTTTAAGAAGATCCACGAATTTCTTGAATTGACCCACATTCTTAGTTTTAGCTAACCTTTGAGGGTATGGGATACGAGGCTTATAAGGTGGTGGGGGTACATAAGTTTCATCTTTTTGCGTGGTATCTTCATTATTATCTCTCTGATTTTCTTTTTCTTCTTTATCTTTAGTTTCAGATTGTTTGTCATAGTTTTGTTGCATAGCTGGGCTATTATTTCTGGGATCTTCAGGTCCATCATACTCCGTTCCGCTTCTTAAGATAACAGCATTTGCATGTCCTTTGGGATTAGGTTGAGGCTGTCCAGGAAATGAGCCGGCAGGAGCAGCAGAAGCCGCTTGTTGTTGAGCTACCTGAGAGATTTGTGTTTCTAACATTTTATTATGCGTAGCTAAAGCATCAAGCTTGTTAGATAATTGCTTAATCTACTCATTAATGTGTATATTCTGATTTTGAACCTCCTTATTAGTCTGGGATTGAGTATTATTGGTTTGGTTTTGAGTAGCGATGTAGTGCTCTATCATGACTTCCAAATTAGACTTCCTAGGAGCATTAGACGTGTTAGGACCATTATTAGGATGATTTGGGATAGCCTTAGGATAACCAGGTGGTGTAGCAGGAGCTTGTCCAGGTGCGTATAACGCGTTGTTATTCTTGTATGAAAAGTTAGGATGATTCTTCCAGCCAGGGTTATATGTGTTGCTGTAAGGATTACCCTGTACGTAATTCGCTTGTTCAATTGGAACTCCTGTTAAAAGTGGGCATTCTGGAGCAAGATGTGATTGAATACCACATAAGTCGCAAGTTTGAGCAATTGCAGCAACAGTAGCTGCGGGAGCGGTGGTAAGATTCTCGAGCTTTTGAGTGAGAGCTTCCACTTTAGCGTTGACTTCATCCAGACTATTCACTTCAACCATGGCACCTTTTGTTTGAGATTTCTCTACGCTAACTCTCTCCGTACCCCATTGGTAATGGTTTTGAGCCATGCTTTCGATAAGTTGTCTTGCTTCAGTATATGGTTTATTCATCAGTGCGCCACCAGCTGCGGCGTCTATAGTCAATCTCGTATTATACAAGAGACCATTGTAGAACGTGTGAATGATCAGCCATTCTTCTAAACCATGATGAGGACAGAGTCTAAGCATGTCCTTATAACGTTCCCAAGCTTCAAAGAGTGATTCATTGTCTTTTTTTCTGAAACCATTGATATTGGCTCTGAGCATGGCAGTTTTGCTTGGAGGAAAATATCTAGCCAAGAAGACTTTCTTCAACTCATCCCATGTGGTGATTGAGTTGGAAGGAAGAGATTGGAGCCATGCGCGAGCTCTGTCTCTGAGAGAAAAAGGGAATAGGCGCAATCGTATCGCCTCGGGGTTAACACCATTCGCTTTGACAGTGTCTGTGTACTGCACAAACACTGACAGATGAAGATTCGGGTCGTCAGTAGGAGCTCCAGAAAACTGGTTCTGCTGAACGGCGGAAAGAAGCGAGGGTTTTAGCTCGAAATCGTTTCGAGCGATAGCAGGAGCAGCAATACTATTATGAGGCTCTGCTTGAGAAGGAACAGCGTAGTCCTTAAGAGGACGAGGAGCAGGAGCATCAGGATCAGCCATCTTCTTGAGTTCTTCAACGTCAGGAAGTTTGGTCAGAGGAAGGTTGTTGCGTTCTAAATACTCTTGAATTCGTCTCCTTAATCTAAGGTAACGCTCGATATCGTATATAGGTATATGCAAAGGCGCGCCTTGAGAGCGAGTATTTGGCATACACAGAGGGAAAAGAAATAGTTGCTATAGTCTATACTTCGTAATAAAATTACGATATCTACTTAAATAGTCCCCGGCAACGGCGCCAAAAACTTGATCGCGACTTTATCGTCTAAATTAATCGGGAGACTGCAAGTATACAGCCCTATCGCGTAGTTTTAAAAGATATCGAACCTAAGGGACTATAAATCGAACTAACGTAACCTGAACTACTGTGTGAAGCTATAGCTATCGAATAATTAATTTGGGGAATTTTTGGGTAATAAAACTTAATTCTAATTGAAATAATAATAATGCGAATATCGGTATGTACGTCGTTAACACTAAAGGATCCGGCTTTCTACAGGCTTATTTTCTAAAAATGATAATAATATCTTTTTCAGCAAAAAGTATTTATTCAAAAATCTATTCTCAAACTTTCGCTCTATTGAAGTAAATTATAATTTTAAACTCTGATGTATGCTTTCGCTATCCCATTGATTTTAAAATTATTTTTTGAAAATAAATAAAGTTTAATTGGTTTTAAAACGCTGTCGCAGTCTTTAAAAACAATACCTAGCATCTACTATCTAATTCTAAACCTCAAACTGTCGCTCTGTTGGTTTCTAATCTTAGTCGGTTTATTAACCTCAAACTGTCACTCTGTTGGTTTCTAAACCTTTTTAACAAAATAAACTAGATAACTAAATCAGAAAAAGTGTTTATTTTATGAAATATAATCAAGCCTGTTTATTCCGGATCCATTCGAATTAACTCGTTACATACCGATATTTAAATAATTTAGCCAGACATACTCAGAAAAACGGACATGGATACATTAAAGGAATTAATAATCATAAATAAATTCATGGCTAAATAAATATTCTCATGCAAATAATTAATTAAAGGATATAAATAAAGAACCTGAATTAAATAATGCTGGAAACAATCTTTGAAACTTGAATCAATCCGTACGGAATCTTCGTTCTTCAACGGGAATAAATTCTAAGTATTCGAAAAGGAAAAGAAAATTGGCTGGAAAAATAACTACTAGGAATCGAATTACACTGGAAACTAGTAAATTGCAATGAAAGTAAAAATTCTGAAAACTGGAAAAATTCTAAGCAAAAACGGTCCCAATTTTCACTTTCTAATGTCTTCTTATAGTCCTTGAACGTAACCACCTCTTCAGATATTTTTGTGTCCCACGTATCCTTGAATTTCTCTTCTTACTTGCCCACGTTGAGACGGGCGCCCCAATTGACTTTTTCTTCCTTTGACCATGCTGAGACGGGCGCCTCCCACTAAGGGGAAAGTCCGAGGAGGGCGCCTCAATTGTAGGAGGAGAGTTGAGACGTGCGTCTCACTCTTGCATGCGCTTTTAGGGTTTTCTTGCCTGCGTGGGTTTGAATTCGTTTGGGCCCGTTTGGAGATAATAGACCCTTTTTGATCCATCATCATTACTTTGCACACCCCTTCTCTTCATTTCTTGCACCTTTAGTCCAATAACTCTTGAATTTCTTCACTTTGCTCAATTTGTCTAATTAAAATAAAATACCTGAAACAATAGAAATACCGGCGTAATATGGAAATAAAATGAAATAATTAGATAAAAATACTAACATTACCTATGAAAATTAAATCAAATATACTATATAAAATTGCGTTATCAGCTCAACACTCTGAACTCTGATAAAGACAACAACAGTTCATCAGCACTTAAGCAGCGTCAGAATGAGCCAAAGCCAGAACATGCTTGAGTAGCAATAGCACTGTGCATTCAAGACGAGTTATTACCAACGGCATCATTCCAGACAAGATCTGCTTAATAAGGAAAGATTGTTATTGGCATTGAAACAGAATTATTGCTCCAACGTACACTAATTCCAATGCTATATAAACAAGTCAATGAAGATTGAATTGGCTAATGCTCTACAACACTCTACACGCCAAAAAGCTATTCATCATCTTCCTCACTCTCAGCTTGCTAAAAGCTCCATAATTCCTTACTCAATTATTTTAGCAATCTAGTTCTCTTAAGCTTAATTTGTGTAGTATCACAGTTGTGATAAACAGTTTTGTAAAAAACATTCACACACCTAGATCTCAATTCTTTGTAAGAAAGTAATTCCTTGAGAAACCGGTTTGTGGTTTGCATCAAGAAGGCTTTAGCAGTTGTTAAAGCAGATTGTAATATTCAGTTGAATATAGTGGATTAAGACCTCGTTGGAGAGAGGCGAAATCACCTTGACGGGTGGACTGGAGTAGTTTGAGATCAAACGAAGCAGGATAAAAATATCGTGTTCATTGCATTGATTTTCAGTTTTACAATTCAACCCCCCTTCTTGTGTTTTTCACTTCTTCAATTGGTATCAGAGCGCCTGGTTCTGAGCTAAAACACTTAACCGTGTCAGTACAAGATCCAGCGTCAGAAAAACACAATGGCAGGAATTTATCAACACACCAGCAATGACAACCATGAGGACAGAGACAGATTCAACGGCAAACCTCCAGTCTTTGATGGAGAAAATTTTGATTACTGGAAAGACAGAATTGAAATCTTCTTTCTGGCACATGATGCTGATCTGTGGGACATGGTGACAGATGGATACACGCACCCTGTGAATGCAAGCGATCAGAAGATTGATAGGAAAGCAATGTCTGACCAACAAAAGCGTGACTTCAAAAATCACCACAAGGCCAGAACCATCCTTCTCAGCGCCATCTCGTATGCTGAATATGAAAAGATCTCTAACAGAGACACAACTAAGGACATGTTTGACTCACTCAGAATGACGCATGAGGGAAACGTTCAGGTCAAAGAAACTATAGCTCTTGCGCTCATTCAGAAGTATGAGGCATTCAAAATGGAAGAAAGTGAATCCATTGAAACAATGTTCTCAATATTCCAGATTCTGGTAGCTGGTCTCAAGGTTCTGGACAAAGGTTACTCTACTGCTGATCACGTCAAGAAGATCATCAAAAGCTTACCAAAGCAGTGGAGGCCAATGGTTACAGCTCTGAAGCTAGCAAAAGATCTCAACAAAATTTCTCTGGAGGAACTTATCAGCTCCCTCAGAAGTCATGAGATAGAGCTAGAAGCTGATGAACCCCAGAAGCAAGGTAAGCCTTTAGCATTAAAATCTAACAAAAAATATGAGTCTAAAGTTTTGCAGGCTGTTGAAGAAACATTTGATGGATCCTCATCAGAAGAAGACGAACTTTCTCTCCTCTCCAGAAGAGTGAATCAACTGTGGAAGCAGAGGCAAAGGAAGTTCAGGAATCCCAAAAGATCTGATCAGAACGAGTCTTCTTCCAGATACAGAAGGACAGATTCTTCCTCTAGATACAGAAGATCTGAAGGCTCCTCAGGAAGCAGAAAGCCAAACACCAAGGACATCATCTGCTATGAGTGCAATGAGCAAGGACACTACAAGAGTGACTGCCCAAAGCTTCAGAGGGAAAAGCCCAAAAAGAAGTTTGGAAGAGAAAAGAAGAAAAGTCTCATGGCTACATGGGATGACTCTGACTCGTCTGAAGCTGACTCAGAATCAGATGATGAGAGAACAAACATAGCTCTCATGGCCAACATTTCGGAAGATAGTGAAGCTTCTGAATCAGACTCAGAATCAGATACTGAAGAGGTATTTCCTGACTTTGCAATTAATTTTACTAAGGCTGAACTTGCTGAAAGCCTTAATGAAATTCTGGAAAGGTACCAACAAATTAGAGTTAAATTCAGAAACCTGAAAAGGAATCTTGAATCTGACTCTGATAAGACTGAGAGTCTTAAATTGGAAAATTCTGAGCTGAGAAATAAAATTTCAAAATTAGAAAATACTTTACAAAACTCTCAGAAGGAACCAATTTCTGAAACTCCCAGCAGTGCTGATGAGATTATCAAGGAGTATGATCACAGTTTCCAGAAGTTCCTTGCTAAAAGCATAGATAGAAGCAAAATGGCTTCAATGATTTATGGAGTTAGCAGGAAGGGAATAGGATACCAAGGTAAGGTTCCTACACCAAAGAATGTCATGGATTTAACCATTAAACACACTCCTCTGAAATCACATTTTGTGTATGGTCACACACATGATATTAAATACACTAGCAGTAAGTATTCTGTGAAACCAAAATTCAACCAGAGTTTTGGTAAATCTAACAAATCAGGACCCAAAAAAATCTGGGTACCTAAGGATAAAATAATACATGTTGCAGATATCTTTAGCAGCAAATCAGAAACACCAGTCATGGTACCTGGACTCTGGCTGCTCGCGACACATGACGGGAAGAAGGCATATGTTCCAAAGCCTGGAACTTAAGCCTGGAGGCCACGTTGGCTTTGGAGGCAATCAGAGGGGAAAGATCATTGACTCTGGAACTGTAGGTAATGGAAATCTTCCCTCTATAAATAATGTTCTTCTAGTAGATGGATTAATGCATAATCTGTTATCCATAAGTCAATTAAGTGATAACGGTTATGATATAATCTTTAATCAAAAATCATGTAAAGCTGTTAGTCAGAAAGATGGGACTATCCTGTTTAATGGAAAGAGGAAAAACAACATCTATAAAATCAAACTTTCTGAACTGAAAAGTCAGAATGTAAAGTGTCTTCTGTCTGTTAACAACGAGCAGTGGATCTGGCACAGAAGATTGGGGCATGTTAGTATGAGAAGAATATCTCAGATTAACAAACTCAATCTGGTCAGAGGACTTCCTAATTTGAAGTTCAATTCAGATGCTCTGTGTGAAGCATGTCATAAAGGCAAGTTTGCAAAACCTTCTTTCAAATCTAAAAATGTTGTTTCTACCTCTAAGCCATTAGAACTTCTGCACATTCACTTATTTGGACCAGTTAAAACTGCTTCAGTCAGTGGCAAGAAGTATGGGTTAGTAATCGTAGATGACTATAGCAGATGGACATGGGTAAAGTTCTTAAGACACAAGGACGAGTCACACTCTGTGTTTGTTACCTTCTGTAACCAAGTTCAGAATGAAAAGGATCTTAGAATCGTTAAAGTCAAAAGTGATCATGGTGGAGAGTTTGAAAACAAAGATTTTGAGTCATTCTTTAATGACAGAGGCATTCTGCATGATTTCTCTTGTCCCAGAACTCCCCAACA
The DNA here is from genome assembly GCA_948472305.1 of Vicia faba. NCBI lineage: Eukaryota > Viridiplantae > Streptophyta > Magnoliopsida > Fabales > Fabaceae > Vicia > Vicia faba. The sequence continues at coordinate 1,678,296,639 of OX451736.1, read as the reverse complement.
AAATGGAGTTGTAGAACGAAAGAACAAAACATTGCAAGAAATGGCCAGAACCATGATCAATGAGACAAACGTTGCTAAGATCTTCTGGGCAGAGGCAATAAACACAGCGTGCTACATTCAGAATAGAATCTCAATAAGACCTATTCTGGAAAAGACTCCATATGAATTGTGGAAGAACAGAAAGCCCAACATTTCATATTTTCATCCATTTGGATGTACTTGTTTTATGTTAAATACAAAGAATTATTTGAACAAGTTTGACTCTAAAGCACAGAAGTGTATTATGTTAGGATACTCTGAACGCTCAAGAGGGTACAGAGTATACAATACAGAAACACAGATTGTGGAAGAATCAATTAGTGTTCGTTTTGATGATAAGCTTGACTCTGAAAAGTCAAAGCAGAATGAAGTTTTTGCAGGTATGGAAATTGAATTTACAGGTTCTGAAGACAAGTCATCAGAAGCTCTCAACACAGACACTCCTTCAACATCTGAAAGGAGCACTCCTAGAAATCCTACAACAACTGCTGATCAACCTCAGAAGAGATTACCCAGAAGCAGCTTGGATCACCCAGAAGAAACTATCTTAGGAAGAAAGGAAGATCCAATCAGAACAAGAGCAAGCTTCAGAAACTCTGAAGAATCCCTCATGGGACTTGTGTCTCTGATTGAACCTGCTTCTATTGATTAAGCACTTCTGGACAATGACTGGATTCTAGCAATGCAAGAAGCGCTAAATCAATTCACCAGAAATGACGTATGGGATCTTGTTCCCAGACCAAAAGGATTCAACGTCATTGGAACAAGATGGGTGTTCAGAAACAAGCTAAATGAACAAGGTGAAGTCATCAGAAACAAAGCACGACTGTGTTGGCTGAAGATTTTGATATTATTATTAGAAGCCAAGTGAATTGAACGTTTCGATCGAAATGAAACAGAGCGTCATGTTTCGAAGTAGCAGAAGCAGTGTTTCAAATAAGCATATCAAAGCTTGGAGCTTCGAGTGGCAATTATGGGAACATATCTAAAGAAGTCTCGAAATAACAACAAGGCTGTGTCTGAGAAGTGCGTTCGAAACGGAGAAGTACCAAAACATTTGAAATTCAAATGGAAGCGGGACATTCGAAGTTTGAATTTATGTGCTGGAGCATTTGGAGACACGTGGAAAGAAGAGAGAGGCATTGTTCTGCATGTTCTGAATGTGGCATAATCCTATAGCAAGACCGTTATGGTCGAATTAGTATAAATAGAAGTCTTAGTATTAGGATTTCGGGTGTCATATCTATTGTACTAAATACTCAGTAACATTCAAATTACCACATGGCTAGGGAAACGAATGCAAGAGCAATGTACGTATGATAGCACCACATGTTTATGATTTAATGAAAACCTTTTATCATTTCCAACACTTTCCTTTATCTTTCTGCCAAATACCATTTACAAGTTTTCTCATTTAAAGTCTTTTTATTTCGAAATCTCTTCATTAAAGCCTTACATTTCAATGCTTTCTTTACATTTCAAGCACTTTACCTTTCAGAAAACGGTCATACTTTTCATGCCTTTATCTTCAAGTTTTATCCTTCGAACGCCTATTTTTACTTAAAGTCATTTACAGATTTCTTGCATTAAAAGCTTTCTTCATATTTCGAATCTTTTACGTTCCAGAGCATCTTTTACATTAACTGTTTTTATAATTCGAAGCCATTTACTTTCCTTTTATGCAATTTTACATGTCTTTACAATTAACATTTATTCATGCAAGTTAGTTTCACGCACATACATTTTGATTACACCTTTAGATCTTTAAGAGAGAAATCGAAATAAGCCAAACACCTACCCAACACTCAAATACCAACCATGAATATTTGTTCGATCATGAGAGTTACCCTAATGACCAAGGAATCCTAGGATCAATCTAGTCGATCCTGTGAGTTACCAGAGAAATTGAATAACAGTCAGTAAGTTTATTCGATAGTTTGGAAGACTAGCGGTTGTTTACCAGAAATCACTGGAAACAAATTGGCACACCCGGTGGGACCAATAATTGGACATTAGAAATAAAGATTGTTGAGACATAACCATTATAAAGACGTTGGAACCTAAGAAGTTTGCTGTTTTATGAACCTAAGAAGTGGTAAAATAACCAACAGCAACCAACCCTTATCCAGAAGAAAACGTTTGACCAAGATGTCTAATTCTGACAATCAACAAGGGGAACAAAATGCCCCACATACAACAGGCACTAATGTGTCCACTTCGATGGGAACATCTAATGTGATCCCTTCGAATGCACAGTCTGTTGCATCTTCAACCAGTAATATAGCCACCAATGGAGTAAGTGGCATATCAACTAATAGTTCGATCTTAGGAAATACTGGAACCATTGGTTACCCTGGGGGATTCGTTCCACCATCAGGGACACAATCCCATTTCGCCACTCCACTAACTAGACCACCCGGTTTCGATGGTAATAGAACCAGAAATTCCTCTTATGGAATGCCAACTTCCTTTATGGCAGGTTTACACAATTCCACATCGAATTCATCACCACAAATAGGGTCTGGGTCTGGGGCGAATCAGTTTATGACAAATAACCAAGGGTCAGTGGGTTATAGCATAATGCCTATTTTAACCACAGAAAACCAGTTGGCTTTTAGGCAATTGATGGATGACAGTAACCATAATATGATAGGGGTGTTAGCACAAACTATGCAGGAAATATTTGCCCCAATAGTACAAAATGTGACTATGACAAACAGGGAAAACACTGACAACATGAGTCGAATAGCAGATTTCTTTGCTCCCCCAAAAAGGCGTAGGCAGAATCAGGCGGGATTTCGAGCAAACATGCCTGTTATAGAACAAATTGCTAACGACCCAATTTATAGACCACCTAGAGAAGAAGTTAACTTAGGGGCCAGGGCACCAAGGTTAGAAGCCCCAATAATCCCAGACCCACAAAGAGAAATTATGGAACCAGGGGCAAGGGTCGAAAGGCTAGAAGCCCCGGAGTTTCGAGAAGAACAACCTAGGGGAATTGTCATGGTTGGTCGAAATCAAGATGCTGACGCTGTCGTTCATAGAATTCGAAACAATAACATCTTGGCAGAAAACAATCTAACCACCATGATAGAGAGAGTCATGGCCCAGAATGGCCTCAACACAGGAATGAGAAGGCCAAATTATGCTTCTCCTATATTAGATTGCATAATGCATACTGATTTACCAAGGGGATATAAAGTCCCTAAATTTACAAAGTTCGCTGGGGATACCAATGAGTCAACAGTCGAACACATAGCGAGATATCTAACTGAAGCGGGAGATATAGCCAATAATGAAGATCTCAGGATCAAATATTTCCCAAGTTCCTTGACTAAAAACGCCTTCACATGGTTTACCACTTTGCCTCCTGGGTCCATTTACACTTGGGCTCTTTTGGAGAGATTATTCCATGAATAATTTTACATGGGACAGTCGAAAATAAGCTTGAAGGAATTAGCCAGTGTCAAGAGAAAGTTCACCGAACCCATAGACGATTATCTGAACAGATTTAGGCTTTTGAAATCCAGATGTTACGCAGTAGTGCCTGAACATGAGTTAGTCGAAATGGCCGCTGGTGGCTTGGATTACTCTATTCGAAAGAAACTAGACACTCAATATTTGAGGGATATGGCTCAGTTAGCCGATAGGGTTCGACAGGTCGAAAGACTAAAGGCCGAAAAAGCCAGAGTCTTTAAGAATAGCAAGAAAGAAAGGATCTCCTATATTGGAACTGAGGAAGCAGAAGAATATCCTGAATTCGAATTCGAAGAGGTCGAAATTGACCTCGCTGAATTAAAACATGCTCCACCTTACTCCTGCAAATTATTGGTTCCCACAAAAGGGAAAGAGATTGTTGAAAATGAGAAAAGTGACAAATTCCCAAAGAAGGTTTATACCTTCGATGTCACTAAATGTGACGAGATTTTTGACTTACTTGTCAAAGATGGCCAACTCATTGTGCCATCAAATGTCAAAATACCTCCTTTAGATCAGAGAAAGAAGAGAGGGTTTTGCAAATATCATAGTTTCCTAGGCTACAAAACCTCACAATGTTTTCTTTTCAGGGACCTAATTCAAAATGCAATCAAAGATGGCAGACTAAAGTTTGCTGATAAGGTAAAGATGAAAGTGGACGAAGATCCCTTGGACGTCGCAGACACCAACTACTCCGAGCCTGCATGCATTGGAGAGATTAACATGGTAGAAACTGACCAAAGCGATGCCCTAACAGGAGAGAAAGGTACTGAAACTGAAAACTGGGTGATGGTCGAAGTCGATAAGGAGGTCACTGAAGACATCCAGAAGATGCCAGAGACTTCGATTGAAGCAGCACCTGTAGCTGTTGCAAAAGAAACCCAGGCTATTGAAGGCCACGGAAATCAAAACCAAGGACTAACACAGGTCACTGAAGGCTTGAGGCTGGAATTGGAGAAAGTCCAAATCACGAAGCCAACTTCCCCTCAGAAGGAAATATGGGACACTCTAGGGGAACCCAGTGGAAAATTTGACTATTTGGTCAAATATTCTGCCCCAGAGAGTTCGATGGTTCGGATTGAGGATATAAAGCCCACAGGATGGGGCGATGATGAAGCTAAGGGGGGAAGATGTTGAGATAAATATGGTGGATATGGAGAGGCCTCGCTCTGAGATGGAGGAGGTAGAAAAATACTTAGAAAAAGAGAAGTATAGAATGGAGGATAATCACACTGGAGATGCTAGTCTCAAGGATTACCTCATGACATGCCACAAAGGAGATTCAGGCATGATATTGTGCCCTAGGTGCAGCATCCTCTGCAATCAGAGAATCGCTGCGAATTTCGAGAGGGTACAGAGGACTCGAACTGGCAACAATTGGCGCCAGGATAACCAGCTGTTCAGGTGTTATCCTAAGGCTGGAGAAAGTTTGCTGGAATTTGTGTTTCGCTGCTACAAAGGGGCAACCAAGTGTTTGATTTGCCCAAGGTGTTCTGCTGTGTATGACCAGAGCATGGCCAGAGCCTTCGAAACGATTCCCTTCGCCCCTTGCTAGAACCATCAAGAAACTGTCCAGATGGGCCCACGTTTCGACAGCAGATACAAACAACGAAGGCCTGATAGCCCTCACCCCAAGGCTGCTCGAAGAGTGAGTTTCAAACTCCCTGCTAAAGTGCCAACCAACAGATGGTTGCAAGTCAGAAATGACAAAGGCAAAGATAGATGGAGAAACACCGAACGAAATGCACGCCATGCTGTGACATACAGAAGGCAATTCAACACAGCAAAAAGGGAGGAGGTAAGATTAGAAAATTACAAAGGAAGGAACCCCATGTCAAGATCCCAGTGGCACAGGCAACAAAGGATTCAAAAGGCTGAAAGGGAAGCTGTGGCAAACAAAGGGGTCACTTCAATAAAGAACCAAGGTGAATCTAGCACCAACAAACCAAAAAATCAAACTGAAGACAAACCTCTAGTTAATAGGAGGCTTTTCTCTGAAGTACAACGGGATGAACCAAAGGAATACACTCCAGGCCCAGAAGAGGACGAAGATATGATAACAGATAACTTCGAATCGGAGGGGGAGTCTTTATTCAACCTAAACTGTAACGTGGTATCTGTGCTTCCCTGTGAATTTGGGCAGGAAACAGAAATTGATGAATATGAGGAAGAAGATACCACAGATTTGATGAAACATAGGCCTGTGTGCTACTATGTGATGGACAATGGGGCTATCGAGGAGCAAAATGCGTTCTTCGAACGTCCAGAACCTGCTATGAAGAACCATCTTAAGCCACTATTTATTCGGGCAAAAGTTGGTGCCCATGGTGTGAACAAGGTTCTAGTAGATGGGGGTGCTGCAGTCAATTTGATACCCCATTTCATGCTGAAAATATTAGAGATCCGCGAAGGAGACATCAAGCCCCATAATATGGTTATGTCCAATTATGAGGGAAAAGTGGGCAAAACACTGGGAGTGGTCCAGTTGGAATTGACAATAGGCTCAAGCTGTAGGCCCACCATGTTTATGGTGATCGAAGCCAAGGCCAACAATAACTTATTTCTGGGAAGGGAGTGGATCCATGGCGTGGGGGCAGTTCCTTCGTCAATGCATCAGCGACTAGTTCTGTGGAGAGATGATGGAATCGTGGAAAACATCGAAGCAGACCAGAGTTACTTTATGTCAACAGTCAATTTAGTTGACAAGAGGGATTATGATAAAAATCTGGCAAAGATTGACCCCATAAACTCAGGTGCCAAAATGTTGGCACAAGATCCACTCGAAGAAGTCAACTTAAGGGATGAAAAAACGAAAAGAATAACCTACATAAGTGCAAAACTTAGCCCAGGCCTCAAGAAGGAAGTAATCGAAGTCCTCAAGAAAAACAAAGATTGCTTTGCATGGGATTATAACGAAATGCCTGGCTTAAAGAGGGAGTTGGTCGAACACAGACTGCCAATCAAAGATGGCAAGAAGCCCATCAAACAAACTCCCAGAAGATTCGCACCAGCGGTTCTCACAAAAATTAAAGCTGAGATCGAAAGGTTGCTGCGTTGCAAATTCATTAGAACAACAAGGTACGTCGAATGGTTAGCAAACATAGTACATGTTATTAAGAAAAATGGTTCTTTAAGAATTTGCATAGATTTTAGGGATTTAAACACTGCAACCCCTAAAGATGAATATTCCATGCCTGTGGCAGAAATGCTAGTAGATTCTGCTGCAGGGTTCGAATACTTGAGTATGTTAGATGGATACTCTGGGTATAATCAGATTTTCATTGCTGAAGAAGATGTTGCAAAGACAGCATTTCGTTGCCCAGGAGCCTTAGGCACCTACGAATGGGTGGTGATGCCTTTTGGTTTAAAGAATGCTGGGGCAACTTATCAAAGGGCAATGAATTCAATTTTTCATGATTTCATTGAAACCTTCATGCAGGTGTATATTGATGATATAGTCATCAAATCTATATCTGCAGAAACACATTTGCATCATTTGAGCCAATCATTCGAGCGAATGAGAAAACATGGATTAAAGATGAATCCCCTTAAATGTGCATTTTTTGTGCAGGCTGGAGATTTTCTTGGTTTTGTGGTTCACAAGAAAGGGATTGAAATCAACCAGAACAAAACCAAAGCCATAATGGAGACGAAAGCACCTACGTCAAAAAGGGAGTTGCAATCTCTGCTAGGGAAAATTAACTTCCTCAGAAGATTCATTTCGAACCTGAGTGGAAGAACCCAAGCTTTCTCTACGTTACTTCGTCTAAAGCAAGGCCAAGCCTTCGAATGGAACAAAGCCCACCAGGAGGCATTTGACAGGATAAAAAGATACCTCTCTCAGCCTCCTATTTTGTCTCCACCTTCATGGGGGAAGCCCATGAGATTGTACATATCTGCCTCTGAAGTTAGTATAGGTGGTATGCTAGCACAAGAAGATATCAATGGTATCGAAAGAGCCATATACTATTTAAGTAGAGTACTAAATGATGCAGAGACCAGATATAGCAATATAGAAAAGCTATGTCTCGGTTTGTATTTCTCTTGTATGAAACTCAAGTATTATATAAAGCATGTTGATGTTTATGTTTCATCTCATTTCGATGTCATTAAACATATGCTTTCAAAACCAATAATGCATAGCAGAGTTGGTAAATGGGCTTTAGCCTTAACAAAATATTCTTTGACTTTCATGCCTTTAAAAGCTATGAAAGGTCAAGTGATTTCTGACTTCATTTTGGACCATTCTTTGGTTGAGCAGAATGTCATGAGTTACGTCGAAATGCAACCATGGAAATTGTACTTTGATGGTTCAACCCACAGGAATGGAAGTGGCGTTGGAGTCCTTCTAATTTCTCCTGAAAGAATTCCAACAAAATTCAAGTATAAATTAGATGGTCCTCGTTGCTCGAACAACGAAGCTGAGTATGAAGCGCTCATTGTTGGACTTGAAGCTTTGTTAGAATTGGGGGCAACTAGAGTCGAAATTAAAGGAGACTCAGAATTAGTGGTCAAACAAATTACAAAGGAATATAAGTGTATAAAGGAAAACTTGATGATATACTTCGTCATAGTCAATAGGCTACTAAGGAAATTTGAATACATGGATATTCAACACATACCAAGAATAGAGAACCAAGAAGCAAATGACTTAGCACAGTTGGCTTCGGGTTATAAAGTTTCTACCAGGAACTTTAAGGATTTAGTTGAGTTAAGGGGTAGAGTTATGGCTACTAGATTCACACCATCGGATCTGGAAAGTATGAAATTGGGATATGCTGAGAAACAGGGATTCGAAATATTAGCCATAAATACTTTGTCAGATGCAGATTGGCGAAGTCCACTGAAGAGTTATTTAGCAGACCCAACTCTGAACGTGGATAGAAAGACAAAATACAGAGCATTATCATATCTCCTCATGGGGAACGAATTGTTTACAAAGACCCAAGAGGGTGTATTATTGAAATGCCTAGGAGAAAGTGAGGCATACCTAGAATTGTCAGAAGTCCACAATGGGGCATGTGAGGCACATCAAGCAGGCCATAAAATGAAATGGCTGTTATTTCGATACGGCTTATATTGGCCTAGCATGCTCAAAGATTGCATAGACTTTGCTAAAGAATATGAGGAATGTCAGAAACATGCAGGGATTCAACATGCCCCTGCAAGTGAGTTGCATTCGATCATCAAACCATGGCCATTTAGAGGATGGGCATTGGATTTGATAGGAGAAATAAATCCTGCTTCGTCCAAGGGACAGAAATATATCTTGGTAGGAATAGATTATTTTACCAAATGGATCGAAGATATACCATTAATAGTTGCTGATCAAGAGGCTATTATTGAGTTTATACAAAAGCACATTATCTATAGGTTCGGATTGCCAGAGAGCATAACCACAGACCAAGGCTCTGTGTTTACTGGTAGAAAGATGCAAGAATTTGCCCAAGAAATGGGGTTTAGATTGCTAACGTCAACGCCATATTATGCTCAAGCAAACGGTCAAGTCGAAGCAACCAATAAAGTGATAATAGGATTAATCAAGAAGCATATTGGCAAAAAGCCAAGAAACTGGCACAAAACTTTTGACCAAATATTATGGGCTTGTAGAACATCTCCTAAGGAAGCTACTAACACTACGCCTTTCCAACTCACATTTGGTCATGATGCAGTGTTGCCAGTAGAAATTCATCTACAATCAGTTCGAATTCAGAGACAAAACGAAATCCCAGCTGCATTATATTGGGAAATGATGATGAATGAATTAGTTGAGTTGGACGAAATTAGATTACATGCATTGGAAATTTTGATGAGACAAAAAGAAAGAGTGGCCAGAACATACAACAAAAGGGTGAAGAAAAATGTATTCATTATTAATGACTTAGTTTGGAAAGTCATATTGCCCATGGACAAGAAAAATAAAGCATTAGGTAAATGGTCACCTCATTGGGAAGGACCTTTTCGAATATTAAAAGTATTCTCAAACAATGCATACGAAATCGAAGAACTGGTGGATGATAAACGTATCCTAAAGGTTAATGGGAAATATTTAAAGAAATATAAGCCACGCCTGCAGGAGATTCGAATAGTAACAACGTAACCAAGATATTATAAAAAGGCCAAAATGGCAAGATAAGATGCCAAAATGGCGTTGTTCGAATATTACATATAAGAAACCAAATTGTAGTCAAATAAACACTGAAATTTAGAAATAAGAATTATTTTTCAGTCTGTTGAAAGTGCTTCGAAATGATTCAAGTCTCTGCTGAGCGAAACGCCTGGCTCCTTCCAAGGTTGCCACTTCTCCTTTAAGTTGTTCTGCAGTTTCCATTTCTGCAAGCCCCTGGTTGAGAAGCTCTTCGAATTGGTTACCAACAGTATTGGTTTCGAAGGATATTTGTTGTTCTTTAGCCTCCTTAACCTTCTGTTGAAGTTCCAGAATCTGCCTTTCCCAAAGAAGTATGGACTCAGCTCGAGCCTCATAATCAGTTTTCGCCTGCTTTAGATGCATAGCTTGATCCTCAGCTTCTTGAGAGAGTTTCGAAGCTTGTTCATAAGCAGCATCCATTGCAATGAGTTTTTCTTGAACCTTCTTGGCAGCAGATTCATCTTGGAGAAGGTAACCAGTTACGTTGTCCAGCAAAGCCTGAAGATCGAACAAGAGAGTACTAACTGGCAAGGAGCAGGTAGCAAGATTGACCTTTGTAAGCAACTCCTTCATAGTATAGCAAGCAGTACTATCTTGTTTGAGCACCTCGAATATATCCACATTGAGAATTGTTTTCCTAATCTTATTAAGAAGTACAATTCTTTCATCTGTGGGAAGAGGATAGCTGGTCGAACTTGTGCCAGCCCTAGCAAGTGGGACGTCCCTTTGAGCCAGCTTTGCCTTCATGTACCATATAGGGTCATTTTGTCTCAGGAGTGCAAGCTCCTCGTCAGTCATTCGAGACAAAGAGGATTGAGGGAGTTCCACACGTAGGGGAGTCACGTCCATTTCAACCTCCATGGGTTCGTTGGTTGCATCACCATCCCCTTCATTCGTTTCGTGCTCATGATCTTCTTCATCATCATCCAAGTCCACCACTTCGATGCCTTCCTTTTCACTGCTATTTGCGTTGGACTCCGTCCCAGCAGTCGAACCATCATTAGCATCCTCCTCCTCAGACTCTTCGTCTGCAGATTCTTCGTCTCTTTGGCCAGAATCAGCTTTCTCTCCTTCAGTTTGAGTGTCCTTTGGGTCCTCTTGAAGAGTTTCAAGAGGGGACTTTTGAAGAGAAGCTCTTTGCAAATCCTCTGCAGATGTTTGAAGTGGTATTTCGTTTGTCTCTTTCAGAGGAATAGAGGTGCCTTGATCATCCTGCTGCTCAGAAGTTCCAGCCAGAACCGCCATATTGGAGGAACCTTTGTTCTGTACAAGGTTGCTGGAATCTCCTTGAGGAGAGGAGTTGAGTGGAGCAGTAGCTTTGGATGGTGAGTTCGAAGTAGTGGAAGCTGGATTCAAGATGTTCTGCAAAGAGCAACAGAATGTTAAAAACATGCACCAAGGTAATAAGAAATTATTATTTTCAAAGAGATTTAAAAGTTCAATTTACCTGTGGACTCTCGGAGGAGAGGTTACTAGCTATGCGTTCCAACATTGTGTTGGAGGTCGAAGGTGGAATTTTGGATTTGGGTGAGGGAGCAGCATCCCTGGAATCAAGTCCAGAGACACTAGTTGGAACGGTACTTTTCGAAATATCTTTCTTCTGCTTCTTCTTCGAAGCAGTTGTTAAGTTTCCTCCAGCCTTGGGGTCTTCCCCAGTGGTATTTGATTTCCGCTTCTTGGGAGTAGTAGGAGGAAGTTTGTTGGTCTGAAAAGATTCAAACAAAGAGTTAGATGCAAACCATAAAACATGAGTGTATTCGAAACATCAAGGCTAAGTGATTACCGTTGGAGTTGGAACACTAGTTGTTGTTGGTATTGTTGTTGTTGTTGTGGTTGCATCAATAGTTGTTGTTTCGGATGGAGTCACTTTGTCAGTAGTTTCGATGGAGGCTTGAGAGGCGCTCCCTTCTTTCGACTTTGAGGCGGCTGTCTTTATTCTGATGGCTGAAAATCGAAACAATTAAAGCAAAGGTTAAAGATATGGAAAATAAAAAACGTTTGGGATTTTCCCAAGCATTCGCACCTGTGCCTTGATCAGATTTAATTGACATGGCAGAAAGGTCGTATTGAAGGTGTCCTGGGAAATCATGAAGCCAGTGTCGAGCCCATGTCACAGTCTCAGATGGCTTTGGTTTCCTTTGAAGATGTTTGAACATCTCTTTGCAAGTGAACCACCAAGGATATGGGGGAAACCAAGCCAGAGCCAGTTCTGAGGTAGGTAATCTGGGAAATTTAGGTGGATGCATTTCAAATGCCAACCTATACCTATCCTCAGGTGACAACCCTGAAGGAAGTTTTAACTTAGAAACTTTTTGTTTGAATTTTTCCTTCAAAGTCTCAGCCGCTTGATGCACAGTGGATTCCAAGCGCGTGGGGTCATAAGTAGTTTCAAAATAATTTTGAAAAGCTTTAATCTCTTTGGCATGAGTAAACATACCTTTCTTAGCTGGTACCTGCACATCGAAGGCATCAATTAGTTTCTGTTGAATTGTAAGTGTATCGAACATATAAGTTTGATAAAACTTGGTCCACCATTCCAGAAACCCCTTAGCAGTGAGATGGGTAGGTTCGAAGGTTATTAGCTCAAACTGGGCAAAGCCTTGGTATTGCTCTTGCTGTATTTTGCCTTCCCGTGCCTTGAAAGTTCGCCCAGAAGTAATAGCACTCTCAGTTTGAAATAAAGGTTCAGGAATTAGTTGGCATAAGCCAAACTGTCTCGAAACAAAATTTGGCTGGTAAGCGAAAAGAAAAATCTGATTCTTGGCTGGAGTTTTTCTTGAAGAAATGAGTCTAGGTAGCAAAAAAGCTCTCCATACATCCTGAATCTCCTTGCTCTTGATAGCTTCCGAGAGAGCCATGGTGAACCAGGAAGGTCCATGAGCCCTCGAAGCAAAAGGCGCCATGCTCTCTTCGAACTTGTGCCTTTTGGAGAATATCATAATGTACTTCGAGAATAGGACTTTGAAGTCGTCTTTGTCGTCATTTGGAGTTAATCTTCGAAGCCTAGTGCCTTCGACTATCCTATCAGTTATCTCAGGGTCTTGTTCATCAATGGTGTTGGCAGTTGACAATGAGGGTTCAAACATGGCATTTAGCCATAGCTGAAGTAACCAAAAAGGGCCAGCCAACAGGATATTCTTGGAGGTATGGGATTTGAGGCTCGAAACAACTGACCTTAGGCTTTCATAAAGGTCAACTAAGAGCAGTTCACTTAAGCACACTCTTCGATTTTCATGCAAATCCCTAGCTAGAGGAATAAACCTACTGGCTACCTGTAGGGATCTACTGCAGAAGACGTATCTTGACAGCCATAGGGTTAGGAAAGCAATGTGTTCTACGTCAGACACATTGTCTCCCTCAGCATGGTAGTGACTGATAAACTTGGAAAAACTTGCTAGGTTGACTTCGAAGTCAATTATGCTGGAATGTTCTTTGTTGTCGGGGATATATGTTTCTCCTACTGGCGATAGCCCAGTGATGGCCGCTATGTCGAAGAAGGTAGGGGTGATCATTCCACCTGGGAGATGGAAAGTATTATAGGTACTGTCCCAGAAATAGAGGGACGCGAATAGCAGAGGGTGGCTGTAAGTGAAACCAGGCTTCGATAGCTTAATCAAATTGTAGATACCTAATTCTTCCCATTGCTGGGATTTCTTAGCTTCTACCTTCTTGAACCAGTTTTGATAAGCAGTATCGGAGGTGGGGCAAGATCGAAACGGCTTAAAATTACTTTTTACATAGTCCAATACAAAGGGGTCCTTAGGAGGAACAGTTGGATTTTCTATGGTGTTTGGGCCAGAAGATTCTATTGCCTTAGGGGCGTCCATTTTGTTAAACAAGGGTTTGAAACTATAGCAAACTGGGAAAATTGTCCTGGTATCTTTTAAAATTTCAAAAACCGTAAGAGGGCCATTTAAAGTTAACCTCTTACCAGCAACGGTGGTAGGAATGAGTACCTGTGATGCATACAACATTTCTTTTTCCTTTGAGATCATCTGGGGAGCAAGAACGGATTGACCTTGGTGAGTGATAACTTTACTTTCCATGGTAGTTCCTGCAGTTTTTCCTTTCTTCTTGGAAACCTTTTTGAGTTGGGATGAAGTAGAAGAAGACATTTTTGAAGGATGTTGAAAGCTTAGGGTTTTTGGCGAGAGAAGGAGGGTAAACGATTCAGAATGTGAAAAGAAAAGAAAAAGACTAAGTTGATGATGTTTTATAATGTGGAAGTTTAAGCATACACTGAATAAGGGTGTGATACGTGGAAATCATGGGTTGGTGTGATGAAGAGGTGGCGTAAAGTTAACATGGGTAATAGGCGTGATTTAAAGATAATCATTGTTTGTAACTGCACCATACTGTGAAGTGGCTCCAGGCGGTTAAGGAATCCAAAAAGTGTTATGATTGACGTGACTGGAGTCAAATGCATTAAATGTTACGATGATTCGAAGGTCGCATCAAAATCTTGTGTAGATATTTAAAATAAGTATTTCTCAGAGAGATCGAAACACATATTTTAAAGGGGCATTTTGTTGGCTGAAGATTTTGATAATATTATTAGAAGCCAAGTGAATTGAACGTTTCAATCGAAATGAAACAGAGCGTCATGTTTCGAAGTAGCAGAAGCAGTGTTTCGAATAAGCATATCAAAGCTTGGAGCTTCGAGTGGAAATTATGGGAACATATCTAAAGAAGTCTCGAAATAACAACAAGGCTGTGTCTGAGAAGTGCGTTCGAAACGGAGAAGTACCAAAACATTTGAAATTCAAATGGAAGCGGGACATTCGAAGTTTGAATTTATGTGCTGGAGCATTTGGAGACACGTGGAAAGAAGAGAGAGGCATTGTTCTGCATGTTCTGAATGTGGCATAATCCTATAGCAAGACCGTTATGGTCGAATTAGTATAAATAGAAGTCTTAGTATTAGGATTTCGGGTGTCATATCTATTGTACTAAATACTCAGTAACATTCAAATTACCACATGGCTAGGGAAACGAATGCAAGAGCAATGTACGTATGACAGCACCACATGTTTATGATTTAATGAAAACCTTTTATCATTTCCAGCACTTTCCTTTATCTTTCTGCCAAATACCATTTACAAGTTTTCTCATTTAAAGTCTTTTTATTTCGAAATCTCTTCATTAAAGCCTTACATTTCAATGCTTTCTTTACATTTCAAGCACTTTACCTTTCAGAAAATTGTCATACTTTTCATGCCTTTATCTTCAAGTTTTATCCTTCGAACGCCAATTTTTACTTAAAGTCATTTACAGATTTCTTGCATTAAACGCTTTCTTCATATTTCGAATCTTTTACGTTCCAGAGCATCTTTTACATTAACTGTTTTTATAATTCGAAGCCATTTACTTGCCTTTTATGCAATTTTACATGTCTTTACAATTAACATTTATTCATGCAAGTTAATTTCACGCACATACATTTTGATTACACCTTTAGATCTTTAAGAGAGAAATCGAAATAAGCCAAACACCTACAAAACACTCAAATACCAACCATGAATATCTGTTCGATCATGAGAGTTACCCTAATGACCAAGGAATCCTAGGATCAATCTAGTCGATCCTGTGAGTTACCAGAGAAATTGAATAACAGTCAGTAAGTTTATTTGATAGTTTGGAAGACTAGCGGTTGTTTACCAGAAATCACTGGAAACAGACTGGTAGCACAAGGTTATAGTCAGCAAGAGGGGATATACTATATAGAAACCTTTGCTCCAGTCGCCAGGTTAGAATCTATTAGACTTTTAATTTCATTTGCTGTTAATAGAGGCATCACTCTGTATCAGATGGATGTCAAGAGTGCATTCTTAAATGGTTATATAGAAGAAGAGGTTTATGTACACCAACCCCCTGGTTTTGAAAATACAAAACATCCAGAACATGTTTTCAAACTAAAGAAGTCACTATATGGTCTGAAACAAGCTCCCAGAGCTTGGTATGAAAGACTAAGTAACTCTCTGTTAGAAAATGAATTCACCAGAGGGAAGGTGGACACTACCTTATTCTGTAAGTCCGTTAAGAATGACATCTTAGTCTGTCAAATTTATGTTGATGATATTATTTTTGGATCTACTAATCCTTCTCTTGGAAGAAAATTTGCTAAGTGTATGCAGGCAGAATTTGAGATGAGCCTCATGGGGGAACTGAAATTCTTTCTAGGAATTCAGATCAATCAAACTCCAGAGGGAACTTACATTCATAAGAGTAAATATGTCAGAGATCTTCTGAAGAAATTTGACCTCTCAGAATGTAAGCCATCAAAGATTCCAATGTATCCCACGTGCATTCTGGGAAGAGAAGAGGTAAGCAAAAAGGTAGAACAGAAGGTCTACAGAGGTATGATTGGTTCTCTCCTTTATCTGACAGCTTCAAGACCTGATATCTTACTCAGCGTATGTATTCGTGCTAGATTCCAATCAGATCCTAGAGAATCTCACTTAACAGCTGTTAAGCGAATTTTCAAGTATCTGAAAGGTACTACTAATCTGGGTTTATTTTATAGAAAATCTAGTGATTATAGCTTAGTAGGCTACTGCGATGCTGACTTTGCTGGAGACAGAGTAGAGCGTAAAAGTACTTCTGGAAGCTGCCAGTTTCTGGGAGAAAATCTGATCTCTTGGTCCAGCAAAAGGCAATCCAAAATTGCGCTATCAACAGCAGAAGCTGAGTAAATAGCAGCAGCAGGATGTAGCACACAAATGCTCTGGATGAAAAGTCAGCTTGAAGACTTCCAGATTTTTGAGAGTAACATCCCTATACTTTGTGACAATACTTCTGCTATTTGCTTAAGTAAGAATCCCATTTTACATTCTAGAGCTAAGCATATAGAAATAAAACATCACTTCATTAGGGACTACATTCAGAAAGGAATTTTGAACTTAAAATTCATAGATACAGACCATCAATGGACTGATATCTTCACTAAACCCCTTTCTGAAGATAGGTTCAATTTCATTCTGAAACATCTCAGCATGAAAATCAGCCCAGAGTGAAAATGCTTTAATTCTATATATTTATCTTCAGAATGTACTTGTTTTACTGTGAACTTCTGATCAATCTCTTTTCAGAAAGATAGAACATGCAGATTGTATCAGATGCTATTCTTAAAGATCTGAGCATTTCAGCTAAAGAATAGACGTGTTGTTCACTAAATCAAACAAGTGTCATCCAATCATCAGCAAATCTCTGAAGCAGAACGCGTGCACGCTTCTGAGAAGGCAAAACGCTGATTGGGTGCATTGAGACACATGTCTGGTAACCGTTTCAAGTATCTTTCTCAAATCCCCCAAAATCACCAAGCATTAAATGAAAGTAATCATGTTTTAAAACGTAATCATGATTTTATTTCTCTTTCTTGAAACCGTTTACACTTTCAAAAAGTATTTTGAAATCTATTTAAGCACTTTAACATCTCTCATTAATCCTTTACCATTTCTTACAATCTTACAAATATTTCTCTGCATTTTCTCTGTGTGTTCTTCTCTCTCAAAAGAAACCTATTTTTCAGCTTTCTCAGAAAAAAAACCCTAAGTGTGAACATGGAAACCTCCAGCAATGTTTCTCCAGGTTCTTAGAAGAAGGCTTCTTCTGAACAGTACCAAGTTCCCTTCAGAACACTCCTTACACCAGTGAAGATTTTGGAAGTGCTGTCTGAACTAATTGTTGACTTCTCCGGTCTGAAAGAAAATGGTTTTGACTTGACAGAAGAAGTTAGGGCACATGGATGGGAGAGATATTTTGACAGGTTGGTTGGACCAACGTTCCCAGTCTTGGTCAAGGAGTTCTGGATTCATGCGTCCTCATCAATACATCAAGTCACCTCCTACATAATGGGAAAGAAGATTGTGATCACTGAGGATCACATAGCAAGATTGATTGGTTACAGTGGCGGTGGTGTCCGCTGTATCGATATGGATGAAAGATGCTCTGACGTTGGTGTCATTGCAGAGAAGATTTTCACCCATGGGGTGCCCAGCAGCAAAATCAGAGACTTAAAGGATCACCACAGAGTATAGGCGAAGATTATTCTGGGGTGCTTTAATCACAGGAAGCCAACAAGCTCCCCTGATTATATAAATATAGATCAGCAATTTCTGATCTATTTTATTAATCAGAAGGTAAAAATCAACTTGGCTCATCTTCTGTTTAATCACCTCAGGACCAGCGTCAAGGAGACAAGGGAAGAAGAAAGAACAAAGAGGGATTGGATACCCTTTGGAAGGTTAATATCAGATATTCTAACTGAGAATAGGCTGATAGAGCACCTCACAGAAGCTCAAGAACTAAGTTCTATTGAACCAACTGTTGGCAAGCCTCTGAACGCCAAGAATCCGAAGAAAATGAAAGTGATAGAGAATATCATAAAGGAGCCCAGCGTTACTCCTCTTGTTGACATCACCAGAAGAAGAGTCCCTCTGGACGACTTTCCATTATTTTCTGAGATAGAATCTAAACCAGTGGTGGTTCTCAGATACTTGGACGCTTGCAAGGCTGATGGTACAGATCCCAAACTGAATATCAAAGATCTGCACCAACCTCAACCAGAAGTTTCTCTGAAGAAGACGAAGAAAAGGAAGGCCACTTCAGAAGGATCATCCCAGCAGACCCCCAAGAAAAGAGGTAATTTATCTGCTTCTTCTGTTTTAAATTCTTCTGCTATTCCAACATCAATCCCAACTCCAGCTTCACATGAAATTCCAAACCCCATACCAATTATTGATGAAACTGAACCAGAAGATGACCCTTTTGAGTCACTGACTCTCAGGAGACCCCGCACCAAACATCCAAAACCCACAACTTCAACAGCATCAGAACTTGACAAAGTTCTGTCTGAAATTGATCAACGTGTTTCTGATCACCTCTCAAATAATCCAAACACTGAGCCAGAAATTTCCCACTCTCCTCAACCAGAACAACCTCTCTCACCCATACCAGAAGAACCACAAATTCCACAACAACCAGAAATTCCTTCTCCTTCTCCAAAACCAGCAATTCCTCCTCCCTCTCCTCAACCAGAAATTCATCCACCATCACCTCAACCATCACCTCCTAAACCTGAGTTTCATCACTCTGAAACTCCATCACCTGAACCTGAACCTCATTCTCCTCAATCCTCTGAGCCACAACTCTTGGCAATTCAGCTGCCATGTGGAACAACTGTAACCATGGCCCAGCTGCCATCCTCGCCAGAAACTACCCCTCCAAATACTCCAAAAACCCCAAACAGTCCAATTATTATTTCTAATTCTCCCACTCCATCTCCCAAACAAACTACAGAAGACCCCAACAGGACCTTCATCGATTTAACAATCCTTGACCGTCTTGCTGATCTCAAACACAAAGTAGCCATTCCCAAACCAAAACAGCCAGATGTTGGCTCTGGCATTGTGAATTTTGAAACAGGTTTGTAGCAATGGATTGCTTCTCTAAAGCAAGTATGTCTTGGAATGATTGATCCTGCTGCCTCAGACCAGCTGTGGACACGCTTCAAAATATGGGTACGTGCTGAAGCCCTCAAATTGCAAGACATCAATTATGAGCAGGCACAACAGAACTTCAGCAAGCTGCTGAAGGAAGTTGAAAGTCAGCTGCCACAGGATGAAGTGCTCCTTCTAGATAGTGAGCCATGGTCTGAGAAGCGCCCAGCCTCAAAAGTACAGCCAAAAGAAGATCAGACAATTCAAGCTGAAGAGGTTAGACAAGCTGAAGATGTTGCAGAGAGCTCTCAGAAGCTTCCTGCTTCTGATGTTTCTCAAGCTGCCTTGGACAGGAAAACTCTGGAAGAGCTGAAGCTGAATGATATTCGTCTGCAGCAAAGAATGGATGAAAGTGATCAGAAGATGAAGGAAAGGATGGATGTGCAAGACAACAAGATAGATACAGTAGTCAGCATGGTGCACAAGCAGACTGAAACTGCTGATCAGATTAAAGCAATGTTGGAGACTCTGTTCACACGCTTTCCTCCCCAACCTTAGTTTTTCATTCATGCCATTTTCAATGTTTTCTTTGCATATGTTCTGTACTGTTTTGTCTGGCTCTGAATTTTAATATAAGAAGTTTTTCTGTTCTAATCGTTTTAGCACATCACTTACACTTTTTGATTGCTGACAAAAAGGGGGAGAACAAGAATGATATTTTTCAATAACGGATTACTGAGACAGAAAGTCTCAAACATTCTAACACTCTGACATACTTGAATGTTTTCTGTTTTTGCATAAGTCTACAGGTACAAGAATGCTCTCTGATACACTGAAGCCCAAAGCTCTGATACTCTGATCCAAAGCAAACCTCTGATACTCTGATCCAAAGCTCTGATATTCTGATGTTCAAAGAAAGTCAATAAAGATCTGATCCTGAAGAACTCTTGGAATTAAAAAGGGAAGTAATAAATTCAGGGGGAGTATCTCCGATCTAAACTCTGATATCTCTTTATCCCTTATCTTTGATAACTTCTTATTTAATTCTGATACAACTTATTATTTAGTTATCTCTGATACTTTTCACGCTATTTTCAATTAAAAAATATCTAGTTTTTGTCATCATCAAAAAGGGGGAGATTGTTAGAACAAAGTTTGAATCTACTACCCTAAGTTTAAGTTTTGATGATAACAAAATGAAATGATATATTAATTATGTGATTCATGTGAAGAACTATTTGCTACCTAAAAATTACTTTCTATTTTACAGAAACTCTGATGGGTATCAGCAAGAGTACATCATAATCAGCATCAGAATATTGGATATCAACATCAGCATCAGAAGATTCTATAACAGATACCAGAATCAGAAGAACAACTCACGCTTATGCTGAAGCTTGATGAACAGATCTGCGCTCAACACTCTGAACTCTGATAAAGACAACAACAGTTCATCAGCACTTAAGAAGCGTCAGAATGAGCCAAAGCCAGAACATGCTTAAGTAGCAACGACACTGCATTCAAGACGGGTTATTACCAACGGCATCATTCCAGACAAGATCTGCTTAATAAGGAAAGATTGTTATTGGCATTGAAACAGAATTATTGCTCCAACATACACTAATTCCAATGCTATATAAACAAGTCAATGAAGATTGAATTGGCTAATGCTCTACAACACTCTACACGCCAAAAAGTTATTCATCATCTTCCTCACTCTCAGTTTGCTAAAAGCTCCATAATTCCTTACTCAATTATTTTAGCAATCTAGTTCTCTTAAGCTTAATTTGTGTAGTATCACAGTTGTGATAAACAGTTTTGTAGAAAACATTCACACACCTAGATCTCAATTCTTTGTAAGAAAGTAATTCCTTGAGAAACCGGTTTGTGGTTTGCATCAAGAAGGCTTTAGCAGTTGTTAAAGTAGATTGTAATATTCAGTTGAATATAATGGATTAAGACCTCGTTGGAGAGAGGCGAAATCACCTTGACGGGTGGACTGGAGTAGTTTGAGATCAAACGAACCAGGATAAAAATATCGTGTTCATTGCATTGATTTTCAGTTTTACAATTCAACCCCCCTTCTTGTGTTTTTCACTTCTTCACTTTCTTCGAGGCAGTATGAATGAGCATGTGCTTATCCTTTTAAGAAACAGACAGACTCCAAGTACGCCTTAAACAGTTTTCCTCATGAAGTAGCCTAGTGAGTTCTAAAACCTTCTTCTCGCTTGCATAAAATTGGGCTTCGAAATTATCTCGCTCCACCTTGAGTTGTATCCAATCTTTTTGTATGTCTTCAAGAGAGGTGGGCATGTCAGGATGGAGGATAGTGTGTGGAACATTTCCTTCCATGACAGGCTCAATGATTACTGGGAGAATGGAGGGATAAGGCATCATCAGACTTTGAGCACGAGTTCGTACCCATTTGAGGTAAGGCTTAAGAGGGATGGAATTTTTATTCCCCAAAGTCTTTCTATCTACCTTGTTTAACATCCTCCAAGCTCGGATAAATTTCTAGCGAAGACCTTGATCGTCATTGTCGTAGTCAAATACCAAACCTTGAATCAGCATCTCCTGCGGGCCATCCCTTCGGGCGTAACCAAATTGTCTTAAGGCTAAGCATGGGTTGTAGGTGATACCTTTCATAATGCCAAGTAAGGGGACATTAGGGAACTCTCCATAATGGTCGACAATGATAACATTCTCTAAAGATCTAGAGCACCAATGGATGTATGAATGCTTGAGCATCATCAATCTTTGTGACCACCTTGAACCTTGCTCGTTCTTTAAGACAGATTGGGGAAGATGCGAAATAAACCATCTTATCAAGAGCGGAGTAAAACACATAAGGATACCTCTTTTCCTCATAGTGCGAGTGTGAAAATAATATAGGATGTCTCTTAGCAAAGTAGGCACCAGGTTGCGAGATATGAAGATTTTAACCGTGTTCACATCTATGAGTTGGTCAGGATTTGGAAACAAAACCATCCCATAAATGAGGAGATCCACAATTTCCTCGAAGGCTTGCAAATCCAAAGAGTTCCAACAGTTTTGGGCTTTCTCAAACAAGAACTTTTCTAGGAAACTCTTGACACCACTCCTTGTTTCCCAATGAGTTGTGACATCAGATGGTTGCAAGCGTAGAACTTGAGCAATCTCTTATGGCTTTGGGTCTCTTTCCATACCGTTGAAAGGTAGTTGATTGAGAATGGGAAACCTCAAGAGTTGGGAGAATTCTTCCAGAGTTGGCACGAGTTGATAGTCGGGAAATGTGAAGCAATGGTGTAAGGGATCGAAGAACTGAAAGAGCACCTTCATCATGTCCTCATCAGTGTTGGAGGTGACCAATTTGAGTAGGTGACCATGTCTCTCGGTGAATAGATAATTTTCCGTAATGCTTGAAGCTAACTCCTTAAGTTGTGGAGGAATCCTTACAAGGTTGACTTGAATAGTTTTCCTGCGAAGAGAGTCCATGTCCTACAAAACAGAAAAAAGTTAAATCCCAAGATCCTTGAAATGGTTAGTGAATATATATATATGATGTTATGATGTTCATGATGTTATGTACAAGTAAAATATACATAAACAAAGAAAACAAGTCCTTAGGTTTAAGCTTGTGTGGAGTCTCATAGGTAAGTACCCTCTTGAAGTTTTAGTTGGCTCAAACCTGTCCTAGAAATAGTAACCGGGTTCTAAGGAACTCAATATCACTTGTTTGTTTCCTTGATCATCATTTCAGCGCAAGCCTCTTTAATGGCGACCGAAATATCCCAAGAAACAAAACCTCAATGAGTGTAGTATCGAGTATCTACCAACTTCATACTGCACCAAAGTCGGTCATCTCACTACGTCCTAATGGCCAAGTTGGTCAAGTAAAGGTTCTGAAAGTTCATTAGTGCTTCATGACATCACTCAGCGGCCCTGTATTCTCCTTGACTACTCAAGGGCTACCGGTACCCACAAATATGTCGCACTAATGTAGCTAATGCTTAGACCGTGTCGGTATACCCCGCACAGTTTCCACAATGTATTGCTACTTACCTATAAGGTATCCCAAATCCGGGTAGAGGATTCAAACCCAAACAAAGAACCATAATGTAAAGCATATAAGTCAAACAATGAAAGAAAGTAAATGTGATCTAAACCCTAAGGTAACCCCAATTTTAAAATTTCTTCCCCAGCAGAGTCGCCAGTTATGTGATACGGCGAGAGAACTGACTCGGGCCGTTTGCATTTGATCGCAATTGTGTGGTTAGCAAGAGTCTCCACCGATTATTCTTTTATCCAAAAGGAAATGTAAAAAAGCACAAGAAAGACCTTTCTAGATTTCTTCTCGGGTTCGGGGGGTAGATTATGAAAAGGGAAGGTATTAACACCCTTTTCGTCCATGGTTTTCCATGGGATCTTAGTTGCTCGCTAGATCACTTTCTTTGTTTGAATGTGCTTGTGGTTTGGTTTTTGAAAGTATTTTTAAAATGTCTTTGCAATGGTTCTTGTTGTACCCCAAAATTTTCCCTCTCATTTCATCAATATTTTCTCACCACAAGACCCTTGGAGCTCAAGATCAAGTTAGGGTTTGCTCTGCTCAAGACCCCTCCTTGCACTGTTGACCCAAATTAGGGTTTGAGTTTGCACAAAGATGTTTTGACCTAAAGTTCCCAAAGTGACTTTCATGCTTCATGTTGGACTTAAAAGTTTACCCATACCAAGTTTAAAGCCTTGATACCAATCTTGGCCCAGTCAATTGGACAGTTGACCTAGAAATCAGCTGTATTGGGGAAAAAGTCAATTGTGGCCAATTGACAGTCAAACCTCATGATTTTTGACCCACATCAACATAATGAACTCATATGAACCATTTAGTCAAGTTTGGATCACAATTCCACAAGAAGTTTGATCAAATCACCAAAAGGGCAAAATGGTCATTTTTAGGGTTTTGACTGCACAAAGGCAATTTTTGACTGTTTGACCTAACCAATGGCAAACAAAGCTCACATATGGACTCAAGAACTAAATGGCATTTTCTTGACACATTCATCAAGTTCAAAAGATCTCAAATGCACAAGATTGACAGATGAATTTTCCAATCAATTGATCAAAATTTGATTGTATACTGAAAAGTCAAACTTTGACTTTTTGGTCAAAATCAAGTGCCAAGATTCATTTTTCATCAAGACATGTCAAATTATGAAACTTGTTCATCAAGAAAACCCAAAATTGCAAATTAGGGTTTAAAATGAAGAAATTTCATAACTTAGAAATTTTCTAAGTTATAAAATTTCTTTATTTTTTCCTAACTTTGTCCCATTTTTTTCACCAAGATGCAAATGGATTCAAACAAAACTCAAAACATGAAAGTTGTAGTCCATTGCAAAATCTACAACTGTGATTCACAAAGTTTTCTCAAAGGAAGCTTGTAGATCAAGTTATGATTTTTGGAATAAGGGTGCAAAACATTTTTAACTTAGAGAAATTTTGACCTATTCTAGGCAGGATTTTTGTCCAACTTCTTGGCCATTTTTCACATGCTTCCACTTGGATTTTCAATTTTCATTACAAAGATGGATTGTAGAACACATTCCAAGCTTTCCAAATTGTCCAAGAACTTCTCAAACACTCTTGTGGTTAGGGAGAATCGAATTTGCAAAGTTGGGCAAAATCCATTTTTGTTCATAACCAAATACATGTTCATACATTGGCATTCTTCAAATCAGCTTATACAAGCTAGCTTGCAGCCCTCAAAACCAGTCTCACACACCATAATTAAATGCCTAACCATTGTGCTAAGGTGTTATTTTGTTCATTTGGTCATTACATGCAAGATTAACCCTTAATTGGAAAAAGTAAATTTGCCATTTTGGAAAAGATGCACTTTATGTCAAATAACAAATCCAAGAGGCATGGGCCAGATCTTTGAAGCTAGCATTTGTACACAAATCCCTCTGATCAAGAACAAGATATGCAACATGCTTTAGGGAATTGTACAGGCCTGTATTGAAACTTGCATTTTCTTGCTTCAAGTAGAAGAAACTTGGCAAAACACATACCAACTCTCATTCCTGTAAAAACCAGCCAAAGCAAACTTTGCAAACATCTTTCACACTCCCTAACTGACCTAAAACACGAGTCCTTCATCCTCAATACCTCCCCATACACAAAAATACCCTCTTGCTGCAGAAACAGAGCAAGTTCTGTAACTTGACTTCCACAAACATTTCCACTCGTGCACTTTGGCCAAAAAGAGTTCAAACATGTTCCATATCATCCACTGAAGCTATCCCAAGCATTGAACTCAAGCTGTAACACCCATAACCATATTTGCCATTTTTATTTTCAAGCTGTGCAGGTGGACTTCCATAGCACGATACAGGCAGTTTCAAAGCAAGCCAAGCATAGGAGAAGCATCCTTGGACTTCAGGCAAGCTGTACCAAAGCTCAAACTCCATTGAAGATACCTCCATTGCTGTACACGACTCAAGCTGAAACAGGTAAAAACATGAACTTCTATCTCTCAATATAGGAAGAGTTAGGCTTAGGTTTGTGAATGAAACATGTTCTCCTCAAAGCCCTGAAGCCATCCATATACTTACTTTTCATTTATATTGAGTATGTTGTGAGAATTTTGGCCATGAACATTGAAGAAAAATTAGGTCAAAAATTGGGGATGGAGAAATTCTCCCTTGTTTCTTAGAGTTAGGTTAAGTTTCTTACATATTTGGAATTGTGATTTAATGCTCTACATTGTTTGTGTTATGAGTTTTTGCTAAAAATCAAAGAATCGGGAGTTTTGTATTTTGAACAAAGAAGCGCGCGTTTGACAGAAGCTGGAGGAAGAAGATGATGGCTTGGGCTGGGCCTGAGCTATCCTTGCTGTTTACACCCCTTTTTTTCCATTTGCACCCCCCTGGCCCATTGTGTGATATATTTGTCATTTTTGATTTTTTTTCTTTTTGATTCTGATTTTATATTTTTATTCAAACATGAAAAAACATTAAAAATATTTTTCTACCCGTTTTTGTATTTATTTGGCATTTATTTGTTTTATTTAGCATATATATAAACCAATATATTTCCTTTTTATTTAAAACACTAAATAATACAAAAACATATTTATTTTCAGTTATTATTTTTCATTTACCTTTTGAAAACATTTTCTAAAAATATACTTTTTTTTTGTAAATAATTAATATTTTATTTTGGTATATATTTAGTATATTTAATATATAATATAAATACTTGTATATTTTATTAGATATTTAGGACAAAAATATAGAAATAATACATTTTTATTTTTATTAATATATGACACTAAAAAATATTCTTTTTATTTTATTTTTTGTATATAATTAATAAATATTGTATATAATTAATAAATAAATATTATTTATTTAGAAAACTAGGGTTTTTCCCTAAACCATAAAAATATTCAAAAATTGACTTTTTTATTTTTGTTTATATTTCACATTGAAAAACACTTTCTCATACATAAAAAATCCTTTTTGTGCATAATACATTTTGCATATTTATTATATTTGTTTAAATATTGTACAATTTAATATTTGTCTATTCAATATGGATGTAATAGTTTTAGATTTAATTTCTTGCCAAATATCCCCCCATTCAAACATTTGTACCCCCATCCCTATAATCATATTGTAATAATTTAGGACTTTAAAATTCGGCATTTAAAAGCTTTCAAATTATGCCATGATAGACTTAGGGTTTCTATGCAAATCAAATAACAAATAGCTTGACTAATACAAAGACAAAAAAGCATAAAGATGGACAACACCAATCACACTTGCACCCTTAGGGTTACTCCACTTGTTTCCTTCCAAAATGGGCCATGTTGCATGTTGAGTGTCTTTGGCAAAACAAAAACAAATCAAATGATCATAGTCCCTCGATGACGCTTTCAAGTTGCCTAAAAAATGATCAAGTCCCTTAAAGGAAAAATTTCCAAAGACACTTGGAACTATTGCATTCATGGTCTAAACGATGACCCGCGTCCTTCCCGTTAACATCCTAACACAAGATTGTCCACCAAATACAATGGTGGAACAATACTGTTAAAAGGGTTAAAACATAGGAAAGATCTTTGAGTAAATTTAGGGGTAGACAACTCTTAGTTACTTGATCAAACTTGCAAAACACACTTGCCTACTTTCAAAACACACTCCACAACACAATTTCCAAAAGCAACTTTCAAAACCTTGAAACATCTTTTCAAAAAGACAAACACCTTTTGTAAAACATTCGAGTAAAGAATTGTTACAAGGGTTGCCTAGACAAGGCATCTTTTTCAAAACATTTTCAAAACCACACACAAAGCACCATTTCAAACAATTGAAAAGCAAAGTCAAGTGATCTAAGCAAGTAAGTAAGAGCCCATGGATAACCATGGATAGAAAGGGTGCTAATACCTTCCCTTTCTATAATCTACTCCCCGAACCCAAGAAAACATCTCAACGGTTTTTTCTGTGCTTTTTAACCCTTCCTTAGGATAAAATAAAAAGTCGGTGGCGACTCTTGCTAAACTGAAACATTTGCAAACACAAACGTAAAACCTCAAGTCAGTTCTCCCACCGTATCACAGAACTGGCGACTCTGCTGGGGACCATGTTAAAAGTGGAGTAACCTTAGGGCCTAGATCACCCTTTTTGCATGACTAATTATTTGCTTTGATTGCTTTATATTTTGGTTCTCTTGTTTGGGCTTGAAATCCTACACCCGGATTTGGGAAACATTCATAGATAGCAATACGTTGTGGAAACTGTGTGGGGGTATACCAACACGGTTGAAGCAATAACTATATTAGTGCGACATATTTGTGAGTACCGGTAACCCTTGAGTTCAATCAAGGAGAGTACGGGGCCGCTGAGTGATGTCACTAAGCACTAATGACCTAGAACCTTACTTGACCATCTTGGCCTTTTATTAGGGGTAGTGAGATGACCGGCTTTGGTGCAGTCCGAAGTTGGTAGATACTCGATACTACACTCATTGAGGGTTGTTTTCTTGGAATATTTTGGTCGCTAGTTAAGTGGCTAAACCAAAACAATGAACATAGAAAACAATTCAATGATATTGAGCTCCTTAGAACCTGGTTACTATTTATAGGACAGGTTTTTAAGCCAACTACACTCAAGAGGGTACTTACCTATGAAACCTCATGCAAGCCTGAAACTAGGGTTTTGTGTGACTTGCTTGTACATATGTTTGTGCATACATCATGAACATCATAAAGCATCATATGCATCCACTAACCATTTCAAGGGTTTGGATCTTCATCTTTGTTCTTGTTTTGTAGGTCATGGAAATTCTTCGCAGGAAAACTATCCAAGTCAACCTTGTGAAAATCCATCCTCAACTCAAGGAGCTTACATCCAGAATTCCAGAAAGCTCTCTCTTCAGTGAAAGACATGGTAGACTGCTCAGCCTAGTCAACACCAGCATTGAAGAAGACATGGTGAAAGTGTTGTTCCAATTCTTTGATCCCCTTCACCACTGTTTCACATTCCCCGACTATCAATTGGTGCCTACTTTGGAGGAATTTTCTCAACTCCTGAGAATTCCTATTCTTAATCAACTACCCTACAACGGTACGGAAAAAGAACCAAAGCCTGAAGATGTTGCTCAAGCACTACACTTGCAACCATCTGACATCAAGGGGCATTGGGAAACTAGAAGTGGTGTCAAAGGCTTCTTGGAAAAATTCTTGTTTTAGAAGGCACAAGAGTGTTGGAATTCCCTGGATCTGCAAGCCTTTGAAGAGATTGTGGCACTCCTCATTTATGGGTTGGTTTTGTTCCCAAATCCTGACCAACTTATAGATGTCAATGCTGTCAAGATTTTCCTATCCAGGAATCCCATACCTACATTGCTTGGGGACATCCTCCACTCATTTTACACACGAACAATGAGAAAGAGAGGTGTTCTCATGTGTTGTACTCCTCTCCTTGCAAGGTGGTTTATTTCTCACCTTCCACAATCTATTTTGAAGAATGAACAAGGCTTAAGGTGGTCACAACGGTTGATGACCCTCACACATTCTGATGTACATTGGTGTTCTCAGTCCAGAGAAAATGTCATCATCGTCGATCGTTGTGGTGAGTTCCCTAATGTTCCATTACTTGGCATTAGGGGAGGCATTACCTACAACCCTTGTCTAGCTTTGAGACAATTTGGATATGCACGGAGGGATGGGCCTCATGACATGTTGATTCCTGACCTAGTTTTTGACTTCGACAACGATGCGCAAGGACTTCGCCAAAGATTCATCAGAGCTTGGAGGATGCCTAACAAGGTAAATAGTAAGACACTGGGGCACAAGAACTCCATCCCTCTTGAGCCTTACCTCAAGTGGGTACGAACGCGAGCCCAAAATCTTATGATGCCTTACCCTCATATTCTCCCTTTGATTAAAGAGCCTGTTAAGGAAGGAGAGGTTCCTTACACCATCCTACATCCTGACATGCCTACATCATGGGAGGAGATGCAGAAGAGTTGGATCCAACTCAAGGAGGAACGGAGTACTTTTGAAGACAGCTTCTACGCCAGTGAGAAGAAGGTTTTAGAGCTTACCCGCCGACTTCACGAGGAGGAGACCCTCAACACTTACATCGCACCAAAGAGGATGCACAACGTCTTTTTACCTTAAGAAGTTTTTGTAATATTTGGCCCATGGGGCATTTATGTACTGATAAAATTTCTTCTTATTAATATGACGTGTGTTCTTTTTGTTTGCAACAAATTTTGAATTTCTAAATCTTTGAATGCATTAAATAAATAAACATATCATTCATCATATGCATAAACAGGTCTTCACACCAGGTTTCCATATCTTTCTACTGTTTATTTCAGTAAGATGGATCTCGAACAGACGGTCAAAGATCTGCAGGCACAAAAGTCGCAGTTTCAACAGCTCCTAATGACCTTAGCAAAGGGTCGGGAGGATCTTAAAGCATTGCTAGGGAATAAAGAGCAAGAAAAAGGAAAAAAGAAGAAGAAAAGAGTTGGGGTAGCTACACTAGGAAGAAGGTTTGAGAATGAAGCTAGGAGAGTTCTTGAATTCCCCTCCACATCTGATGAGGGGACCGGTAAAGGAAAAGGGGTTGCATTACCTTCTGAGTCCGAGGCTTAAGAGGAAGAGGTTGAGGAAGATGAAGACTACTCAGAGCAGCAATACCCACCAGCAGACGACAAATACAAAAACTTGGAGGATAGACTGGCAGCTATGGAGCTACAAAGGGTTCCTGGGTTAGATTTTGAAGAATTGGGATTGATTGCGGGGATTGTGATCCCTCCAAAGTTTAAGGTGCCAATTTTTGCAAAATATGACGGGCTGTCTTGCCCGAAGATGCACCTAAGGTCATATGTCAGAAGAATTCAACCTCATACATCCGATAGAAATCTTTGGGTACACTTCTTTCAGGACAGCTTGTCCGGTACACAGCTAGACTGGTTTTACCAGCTTGAGAGGTCAGAAGTGCATAACTGGGAAGACTTGGAAGCTGCCTTTTATCGCCAGTATCAATATAACTCTGACTTGGCGCCAACCCGTACTCAGCTACAAAGTATGTGAATGGCCTCAAATGAGGGATTCAAAGAATACACCCAGAAGTGGCGCGACTTGGCCCGGAGAGTGCAGCCACCTCTCTCAGATAGGGAACTAGTTGATATGTTCTTGGGGACCCTATCTGGCCCGTTCTTCAACCATTTGATCGGGAGCTCTTCCGCAGGGTTTACTGAATTGATTCTGACTAGCGAGCAGGTGGAAGCTGGTATTAAGAATGGGAAGATTCAAAGGGATGCCTCTGCATCTACAACTGTTAAAAAGTCATTTCTAGCCAAGAAGGAGGCAATTGTTGTGTACTCTCAAAAGGGATTGGGGAGAACTGAGCGCCGGCCGACTGTGGGGGCCGTGATGATTCAAAATCCGTCAAATGATCAACCTCGTACCAATCAGTCTATAACTAACCAGCAACAGGTAGAAAGGCCACAACGGCAGTTCACCTGCATCAATATGACGCCTACACAAGTTCTTCCCCATTTGTTGAAGTTGAATCTGACTGGTTTAAAGGAGGCACCGAAAAACCCTAGCACCACATCTCCATACTATCATGCCAATGCTAAATGTGCCTATCATTCTGACAGCGTCGGGCATGACACCAACAATTGTTGGGCGCTAAAGAATAAAATTCAAGACTTGATAGACACAAAAGAGGTTGAGTTCGACTCACCCGAGAAGCCGAACATGATATCCGCTCCGATGCCAAAGCATGGCCATCATGTTCATGCTGTTGAAGAAGATCTGTATGTTTCTGCTGTTGATTATCTGGTAACTCCATTACTGACAATCAAGTTGAATGTGTTGAAGGTTTGGATTTTCCCAGGTTGTAAAGAAGACTGCTACTGTTGTTCCTCCCTACCAATTGACTGTCCATTACTGAAGATAGGCATCCAAGGCCTAATGGACAGCCAACAAATTCTTTTCGAAAAGATTCCTGCTACTCCAACCCCTATCAAAGATGTTTCAATAATCACCATTTCCACCAATCTTTCCAAGGTCCCTAAAAAGCCTGTTAAGATTACATCCGCTACGAAGATTGTTCCTCTGAAAATAACCATGTCTGGCCCTGTCCCCTACAAATCTGACAAATCGATACCATGGAATTATGGTGGAGAAATCTACTACCACGGTGTTAAATAAGTTGAGATAACTCAAGAGAGCTCTGACGAAGAAAATACTGACATTGGAAACATTGCCGGTACGAGCAAGATTACCCGAAGTGGGAGAATTTTCTCTCCAGAGATTTCCCCTCCAAAGGCAATCTTTGGACACTCAGCTGCTGTCAAGGTTACTCCTGCACCGATAAAACCTTTTGCAAGAACTCCGCTGATTGAAGAAGCTGTTACTCTTGTGGTTGTCCCTCCTACTTCTGCTGATAAGGGGAAAGGGATCCAAGATGAGCTCGTCAGGACGAGGGCTCAGCCATTGGTCA
Source organism: Vicia faba (assembly GCA_948472305.1). Classification (NCBI taxonomy): domain Eukaryota; kingdom Viridiplantae; phylum Streptophyta; class Magnoliopsida; order Fabales; family Fabaceae; genus Vicia; species Vicia faba. The sequence continues at coordinate 1,678,264,534 of OX451736.1, read as the reverse complement.
TCCCCGAAACCTCTAAGAAAGAAATGGAGGAGATTCTGAAAATAATTAAGAAAAGTGATTATGACGTGGTGGAGCAACTGGGGCAAACCCCCTCGAAGATCTCCATGTTAGCTTTGCTGCTTTGTTCGGAGGCTCATGCCAAGGCCTTGATAATATTTCTGAAGACAACCCATGTTCCCCAGGAAACTTCAGCCGATCAATTCCAGGATTGTGTAGCCAGCCTTATCGCCGACAACAGCCTGGGTTTCTATGATGCTGACCTGACTCTGAAGGGAAGAAAGCACAATGACGCATTGCATGTGTCAGTTGAATGCCGAGGAACTACTCTCGCCCATGTCTTGGTCGACACTGGTTCTTCTCTAAATGTGCTGCCTAAGAAAGCTCTAGATCAATTGGATTGTGAAGGCTTGGAGCTGAAACCAAGTAATATCATTGTCAGGGCCTTTGAAGGGTCTAAAAGGATGGTGCATGGGGAGGTCGACATTCCCATCAAGGTGGGCACTGAAGTATTCCACTCAAATTTCTATATGATGGACATCCGTCCGTCATACTCTTGCTTGCTAGGGAGACCCTGGATACATAATGCTGGCGCAGTCACTTCCTCCCTACATCAGATGCTGAAATACCCTGTCAAAGGAAAGATCATAACTGTACACGGTGAGGAGGAATATATGATCAGTCACCTGAACTCGTTTCGGTATGTGGAGGTGGAGGGCGAATTCATCGAAACACCGTTCCAACATTTCGAGGAAATTGCTCCCGAGGTCGCAGTAGCAAAGGCCGTGGCTGAGGTACCCAAGCAGGTGGCCAGGATGACATCTCTGAAAGATGCACAGGCTGCAATGAAGGAGGGAAAGAGCTCAACATGGGGTCAGTTGCCCGACTTTCCCCACAAGACAGACAAGTTTGGGTTGGGATTTACCGCTGCGGGGCAAAAAGCTATGCGTCGCTCAAAAATTGAAAAGACACCCATCAAGATTTCTCCTCATGGAATCAATGCTTTGGAAGACGAAGACGAAGAGGCCAACATTGAAGATTGGATCTTCCCAACCATCAGAGGGGGACTACACAACTGGGAGGCGAAAGACTTCGTCCCTATTACTTTCATTAATCAGTAACTTATCTTTCGAACATTTTCTGTTGGTCTGTAATAATTACTTTTAAACAATCTGCACACTACTTTTTCAGCTCATGCCTTTCCCGGGGCATGTAGGTCCATTTGTAAGGGTTTTGATTCTCTTCATATTCATTTGCCATGTTTAATGATTCATAGGACGTTTTTCATTTATAAATTGATGTGTTCATTTTCTTTCCTTTTGAATTTTTGTTTGTTTAAGGATGGCTATCCCTTACACACACCCACACTCACAAATGCAGGTGCCCATCCACTCTGGATTCTATGGGCGACTATTTTGTTGTATCCTTCAATAACTCTGAAGATTTGGTCAATCAGGCTGAATACGAAGATGACGAAGATTGTGAAGTACCAGGAGAGCTAGCCAGACTTCTACAACAAGAAGAGAGGGCCATCTTACCTCATGAAGAGTTGTTGGAAACAGTCAACTTAGGAACAGAGAAAGACAGGAAAGAAGTGCATGTGGGTGCCAATCTGGAACCAAGTGTCAAGAGGCACTTAATACAGCTTTTAAATGAATACATTGAAATCTTCGCCTGGTCTTATGAAGACATGTCGGGTTTAGACACAGACATTGTGGTTCACCGTCTCCCTACAAGAGAAAACTGTCTATCGATCAAGCAAAAAGTTCGCCGAATGAGGCCCGACATGTCTGAGAAGATTAAAGCTGAAGTAATGAAGCAATTCAACGTTGGCTTTCTGGCTGTTACATCCTATCCACAATGGGTTGCTAACATTGTGCCAGTTCCCAAAAAAGACGGCAAGGTCAGAATGTGTGTGGACTACCGGGATTTGAACAGGGCTAGCCCTAAAGATGATTTTCCGCTACCGCATATCGACATTTTGATTGACAACACAGCTCAGCACAAGGTGTTTTCCTTCGTGGACGGATTCTTGGGCTACAACCAGATCAAAATGGCCCCCGAGGACATGGAGAAAACAACCTTTGTTACACAGTGGGGTACCTTCTGCTACAAGGTGATGCCGTTCAGACTGAACAATGCAGGGGCAACTTATCAGCACGCCATGGTAGCTTTGTTTCATGATATGATACATCATGAGATCGAAGTTTACGTAGACGACATGATAGCTCGACCACAAACAGAGGAGGAACATCTTGAACATCTGCAAAAGCTGTTTTCCAGGTTAACGGAATACAAACTCAGGCTGAATCCAAGTAAGTGAACTTTTGGAGTTAGGTCTGGTAAACTTCTAGGATTTATTGGCAGCAACAAAGGCATTGAGGTCGATCCAGAAAAAGTGAAGGCTATACAAGAAATGCCTGCCCCTCGTACTGAAAAGGAGGTTAGAGGGTTCTTGGGGCGCTTGAACTATATTTCCAGATTCATATCTCATATGACGTCTACTTGTGAGCCAATTTTCAAACTATTGAAGAAAGATCAGGTAGTCGAATGGAACAACGATTGCCAAGCTTCTTTTGATAAGATCAAGGAGTATTTGCTAGAACCTCCTATTTTGATGCCACCCGTTGAAGGAAGGACGTTGATCATGTATCTGACCGTTTTGGATAACTCAATGGGGTGCGTACTGGGCCAGCATGACGAGTCTGGTCGAAAAGAGCATGCCATTTATTACCTTAGCAAAAAGTTTACCGACTGTGAGACTCGCTACTCACTGCTCGAGAAAACTTGCTGCACTTTGGTATGGGCTGCTTGCCGACTAAGGCAGTATATGCTGACTCATACCACTTTGTTGATTTCCAAAATGGATCCTATCAAGTATATCTTCGAGAAGCCTGCTTTATCTGGAAGAATCGCTAGATGGCAGATGATCCTGACTGAGTATGACATCCAATATACTACCCAAAAAGCTATAAAAGGGAGTGTACTAGTTGACCATCTAGCTCATCAAGCTATCGAAGATTATCAATCCATGAGATTCGACTTCCCGGACGAGGACATCATGACTTTGGACAACATTGAAGGTAACGGACCGTATGACGGACCTGAAAAAGGATCCCGATGGACCTTGTACTTTGATGGTGCTTCAAATGCACTTGGAAACGGTATCGGTGCGATACTCATTTCCCCGGAAGGTTGCCACACACCTTTCACGGCCCGACTTTGTTTCAGCTGTACCAACAACATGGCTGAATATGAAGCTTGCATCTTTGGTCTCAAGGCTGCTAAAGGATTGGGGATCAAATCTTTGATCGTATTTGGGGACTCGGCTTTGGTTATCAGTCAAATCAAAGGAGAGTGGGATACCAAACATCCTAATCTTATCCCATACAAAGAATATGTCCTGACCTTGTTGCCTCATTTCGAGCAAATCACCTTCGAGCATTTCCCGCGAGAAGAGAATCAGATTGCAGATGCTCTGGCAACAATGTCCTCCATGTTTAAACTCAACTGGGATAACGAGGCTCCCCAAATCACCATCGAGCGAATGGATGAACCTGCGCATTGTCATGAGATTAATATCGAAGAAGTAGTTGAACAACCCTGGTTTCACGAAATCAAAAGGTATCTCCAGACCAGAGAATATCCCGAAGGAGCTTCTGTAAATGACAAAAAGTTCCTAAGGAAATTTGCTGCCAAGTTCTTCCTGAGCAACGACATCCTCTATAAGCGCAACCATGATTGTGTTTTACTCCGATGTGTAGACAAAGCTGAAGCAGAGTTGATCATGACTGAGATACACAGTGGCACATTTGGCACCCACTTGAGCGGGCATACTATGGCTAAGAAGATTCTAAGGGCAGGCTATTAATGGTCTACCATGGAAGCTGATTGCCATCAGCATTCCCGTACTTGCCACAAATGTCAAGTCTACGTTGACAAGATTCATATTCCTCTTGTTTCTCTCAACGTTCTGACAGCTCCTTGGCCATTTGCAATGTGGGGCATTGACATGATTGGAGAGATCAAGCCCACAACGTCCAATGGACATCGCTTCATCCTGGTCGCCATTGACTATTTTACCAAATGGGTCGAAGCAGCTTCCTTCGCCTCAGTTACAAAAAATGTGGTTGCCCGCTTCATCAAGCAGAACCTCATATGCCGGTATGGTGTCCCCGACAAGATCATCATAGACAACGGTACAAATCTGAATAATACTATGATCACCGCTCTATGCGAACAGTTCAAGATTTATCATCACAATTCATCTCCCTATCGGCCAAAGATGAACGGTGCTGTTGAAGCTGCGAACAAAAACATCAAGAAGATCATTCAGAAAATGACAGTCACCTACAAGGACTGGCATGAGATGCTACTGTTTGCTCTACATGGATACCGTACCACGGCACGTACTTCAACAGGGGCAACCCCATTTTCTTTAGTATATGGCATGGAAGTTGTCCTGCCCATGGAAGTTCAGATTCCTTCTTTAAGGATTATGAAGGATGCTGGTTTGAATGAAGACGATTGGATTCAGACCCGACTTGATCAACTCAATTTGACCAACGAGAAGCGACTCGCTGCTGTTTTCCATGGTCAGATGTACCAAAAACGGATGATCAAGGCTTTCAACAAAAAAGTCAGACGTCAAGAATATCAAATCGGAGATCTCGTAATCAAGCAGATTATCTTGCCGCAAAGTGATCCCAGGGGAAAATGGACTCCTACTTACGAAGGACCATTTGTGACCAAGAGCATATTTTCTGGTGGTGCAATGATTCTGACCACCATGGACGGCGACGATTTGCCTCACCCTGCGAACGCAGACATAGTCAAAAGATACTATGCATAAAACAACCCGACAAGTTGAAAACCCGAAAGGGCGACTTGGGCAAAAATGGGCGTCCAGGTGAACCGAAAACCCGAAAGGGCGGTTCAGGCAAAAATTAGGGATAAAACAAAAAAATCTGTACACCCGGAAAGTTGAAACCCGAAAGGGCTACTTGGGCAAAAAAGGGTTTCCTGGTGGATTGAAAACCCGAAAGGGCGGTCCAGGCAAAAGTTAGGGAATTAAAGCGTATGACTATGTATCATCGGATCACTTTAAGGACAATCTCTTCATCAACAAGCTCCAAGATTCTGATCAATCCAGTCATCGGCGGACGAAGCAGCGAATGGACAGATATTCAGAGTTGTGAAGGCTATAGCAGAATGGGAACCCCATGAAATTATTTCACATAGCCATCTTTCTTTTGTATAAAATTTTCAATTTTTACGAGAACATCCTCTTACTAAGATGTCTGTCTCCTTTGTACAAAGATACTCATAAAAAGTTAATACAAGTACTTTTCCAAATACAGAAATTTGTTTTGCCTTCCTTTTTCTCTTTTGCACTTATGTTTTATTTGAGAAACGTCCAATGTTTTGTTAAATAGGCATATGCATTTGAACATAATCATTTTCCTTACAAACCAAGAAAAGATGATTGCAGATAGTTTAAGGGTACAGATAGATATCTTGATGCCCTTTCAGAAGGAATCCCCAGCAGATTTAAACTCCAAATTCCTCAATCCAGAACTTAATTCCCCAAACAGAGTTAAACTTCAGGATCCTCAGCAGAACAAAAGCTTTCTCAAAACTGATTTCCCCGGCCAGAGAGCCTTCCAGAACTTAATTCCCCTCAGAGTTAAGGTTTAGTATCCCCAGTGGAGCCCTAAAACCTGAAAATCCTATCCCCAGAGGAGCTAACACTTCCAACTATCAATCCCTAGCGGAACCAGACTAGTGAACCTTCTCCCCACAGAGATACTCCCCGTCAGATTGAAGATTCTCAATTTTACTTCTCCAGCTTAAGCCTACTAGGTTCTAGACTCCCCAATAGAGATCATCAAAATTCTCATTCCCTACAAGTCACCAAGGAGTTCCAATCCTCAGCAGTGGTCCTAAAATCCTCAACAATTGAAGATCTTGTTCCCCGAGTAGTCAGCAGTCAACAAGGATATCTCAACTTTAGTACTCAGAGATTCCTGCAATCCCCTGCAGCAGTCAATGATTCATTTTCCCCGACAACAGTCAAGATTCTCTCATCTCCGGCTATCCAGGATTTATCTATCCTCAACAAGATAGCTCATCAGCTTACATGCGCATTCATTACATTCATATATCATAAACATTGATATAACATATATATTGCATCATACATATCATGCAACATAACTTTGTATTTTAGCTAACATTTCATCCTTTTCAGGATAAGATTAAAAGGCTATCATTAACAATTATTCAAATACAGTACAGATACACCCCAGACACGGCGGTCATTCTATTACTCATTCGTAATTTCAAGTCAGATACAGTACAAATACACCCCAGACACGGCGGTCATTCTACTACTCATTCAGACTACAGCAATCAGATACAGACTAGATACGCTCCAGACAAGGCAGCCATTCTATCTCTCATTCAGATTCACTTATCCACCTCAAGGTTCAATGCATTCCAAGCACGGATACCATTCTGACCCTTACAACAGCAGTTTGATTCTCCCCAGTGCATTCGCCACGGAAGTCATTCTGTCATTTATTTAGATCCCAGTTACAGTTTCAGATATACTTCAGACACGGAAGTCATTCTATTACTCATACGGATCTCAATCCCAGTTACAGTTTCAGATACACTCCAGAAACGGAAGTCGTTCTGCTACTCATACAACTTTCAACTTCAGATACAGTCCAGATACGCTCCAGACACGGTTGTCGTTCTGTCACTCATTCAGAATTTGTCCCTAGCATACAATTGCTCCATATACGGATATTTCTCTGTTACCCAGATACAATACAGATACACTCAAGACACGGCAGTCATTCTGATATTCATTCTACATTCAAGTACAGTTACATCTCAGATACGCCCCAGACACGAAGGCCATTCTTTTGCTCATACAAACTCAGTCTCCCGATACAAGTTCAAATGCATTCCAGACACAGATACCATTTTGATCCTCATTTTTCTGATCCATCACATTGTAGTTCAACAAACATTCCAGATGGAATCCTTAAGCCCATCTCCAGATGGCATCTTTAAGTCCATCTCCAAATGGCATCTTTAAGCTCATTCCCGCATCCATGTTTCGACGAGTGCAAATTTAAGGGCACTCTAGTGTCCAATCTCCTTTTACCTTCGAGACGCGAAAGGCAAACCTGCCAATCTAACTCTTCAGGTTCAAGCAGATTGAACAGGGGCAACTGTTGTACCCCAAAATTTTCCCTCTCATTTCATCAATATTTTCTCACCACAAGACCCTTGGAGCTCAAGATAAAGTTAGGGTTTGCTCTGCTCAAGACCCCTCCTTGCACTGTTGACCCAAATTAGGGTTTGAGTTTGCACAAAGATGTTTTGACCTAAAGTGCCCAAAGTGACTTTCATGCTTCATGTTGGACTTACAAGTTTATCCATACCAAGTTTCAAGCCTTGATTCCAATCTTGGCCCAGTCAATTGGACAGTTGACCTAGAAATCACCTGTATTGGGGAAAAAGTCAACTGTGGCCAATTGACAGTCAACCTCATGATTTTTGACCCACATCAACATAATGAACTCATATGAACCATTTAGTCAAGTTTGGATCATAATTCCACAAGAAATTTGATCAAATCACCAAAAGGGAAAAATGGTCATTTTTAGGGTTTTGACTGCACAAAGGCAATTTTTAACTGTTTGACCTAACCAATGGCAAACCAAGCTCACATATGGACTCAAGAACTCAATTGCATTGTCTTGACACATTCAATAAGTTCAAAAGATCTCAAATGCACAGGATTGACAGATGAATTTTCCAGTCAACTGATCAAAATTTGACTGTATACTGAAAAGTCAAACTTTGACTTTTTGGTCAAAATCAAGTGCCAAGATTCATTTTTCATCAAGACATGTCAAATTATGAAACTTGTTCATCAAGAAAACCCAAAATTACAAATTAGGGTTTAAAATGAAGAAATTTCATAACTTAGAAATTTTCTAAGTTATAAAATTTCTTTATTTTTTCCTAACTTTGTCCCATTTTTTTCACCAAGATGCAAATGGATTCAAACAAAACTCAAAACTTGAAATTTGTAGTCCATTGCAAAATCTACAACTTTGATTCACAAAGTTTTCTCAAAGGAAGCTTGTAGCTCAAGTTATGATTTTTGGAATAAGGGTGCAAAACATTTTTAACTTAGAGAAATTTTGACCTATTCTAGGCAGGATTTTTGTCAAACTTCTTGGCCATTTTTCACATGCTTCCACTTGGAGTTTCAATTTGCATTACAAATATGGATTGTAGTACACATTCCAAGCTTTCCAAATTGTCCAAGAACTTCTAAAACACCCTTGTGGTTAGGGAGAATCGAATTTGCAAAGTTGGGCAAAATCCATTTTTGTTCATAACCAAATACATGTTCATACATTGGCATTCTTCAAATCAGCTTATACAAGCTAGCTTGCAGGCCTCAAAACCAGTCTCACTCACCATAATTAAATGCCTAACCATTGTGCTAAGGTGTTATTTTGTTCATTTGGTCATTACATGCAAGATTAACCCTTAATTGGAAAAAGTAAATTTGCCATTTTGGAAAAGATGCACTTTATGTCAAATAACAAATCCAAGAGGCATGGGCCAGATCTTTGAAGCTAGCATTTGTACACAAATCCCTCTGATCAAGAAAAAGATATGCAGCATGCTTTAGGGCATTGTACAAGCCTGTATTGAAACTTGCATTTTCTTGCTTCAAGTAGAAGAAACTTGGCAAAACACATACCAACTCTCATTCCTGTAAAAACCAGCCAAAGCAAACTTTGCAAACATCTTTCACACTCCCTAACTGACCAAAAACACGAGTCCTTCATCCTCAATACCTCCCCATACACAAAAATACCCTCTTGCTGCAGAAACAGAGCAAGTTCTGCAACTTGACTTCCACAAACATTTCCACTCGTGCACTTTGGCCAAAAAGAGTTCAAACATGTTCCATATCATCCACTGAAGCTATCCCAAGCATTAAACTCAAGCTGTAACACCCATAACCACGTTTGCCATTTTTATTTTCAAGCTGTGCAGGTGGACTTCCATACCACGATACAGGCAGTTTCAGAGTAAGCCAAGCATAGGAGAAGCATCCTTGGACTTTAGGCATGCTGTACCAAAGCTCAAACTCCATTGAAGATACCTCCATTGTTGTTCACGACTCAAGCTGAAACAGGTAAAAACATGAACTTCTATCTCTCAATATAGGAAGAGTTAGGCTTATGTTTGTGAATGAAACATGTTCTCCTCATAGCCCTGAAGCCATCCATATACTTACTTTTCATTTATATTGAGTATGTTGTGAGAATTTTGGCCATGAACATTGAAGAAAAATTAGGTCAGAAATTGGGGATGGAGAAATTCTCCCTGGTTTCTTAGAGTTAGGTTAAGTTTCTTACATATTTGGAATCGTGATTTAATGCTCTACATTGTTTGTGTTATGAGTTTTTGCTAAAAATCAAAGAATCAGAAGTTTGTATTTTGAACAAAGAAGCGCGCGTTTGACAGAAGCTGGAGGAAGAAGATGATGGCTTGGGCTGGGCTGGGCCTGAGCTATCCTTGCTGTTTACACCCCTTTTTTCCATTTGCACCCCCCTGGCCCATTGTGTGATATATTTGTCATTTTTGATTTTTTTCTTTTTGATTCTGATTTTATATTTTTATTCAAACATGAAAAAACATTAAAAATATTTTTCCACTCATTTTTGCATTTATTTGGCATTTATTTGTTTTATTTAGCATATATATATATATATATAAACCAATATATTTCCTTTTTATTTAAAACACTAAATAATACAAAAACATATTTATTTTCAGTTATTATTTTTCATTTACCTTTTGAAAACATTTTCTAATAATATACTTTTTTTGTAAATAATTAATATTTTATTTTGGTATATATTTAGTATATTTAATATATAATATAAATAGTTGTATATTTTATTAGATATTTAGGACAAAAATATAGAAATAATACATTTTTATTTTTATTAACATATTACACTAAAATATACTCTTTTTTACGATATACTTTTTTTATTTTATTTTTTGTATATAATTAACAAATATTGTATATAATTAATAAATAAATATTATTTATTTAGAAAACTAGGATTTTGCCCAAAACCATAAAAATATTCAAAAATTGACTTTTTTATTTTTGTTTATATTTCACATTGAAAAATACTTTCTCATACATAAAAAATCCTTTTTGTGCATAATACATTTTGCATATTTATTATATTTTTTTAAATATTGTACAATTTAATATTTGTCTATTCAATATGGATGTAATAGCTTTAGATTTAATTTCTTGCCAAATATCCCCCCATTCAAACATTTGTACCCCCATCCCTATAATCATGTTGTAATAATTTAGGACTTTAAAATTCCGCATTTAAAAGCTTTCAAATTATGCCATGATAGACTTAGGGTTTGTATGCAAATCAAATAACAAATAGCTTGACTAATACAAAGATAAAAAGCATGAAGATGGACAACACCAATCACACTTGCACCCTTAGGGTTACTCCACTTGTTTCCTTCCAAAATGGGCCATGTTGCATGTTGAGTGTCTTTGGAAAAACAAAAACAAATCAAATGATCATAGTCCCTCGATGACGCTTTCAAGTTGCCTAAAAAATGATCAAGTCCCTTAAAGGAAAAATTGCCAAAGACACTTGGCACTATTGCATTCATGGTCTAAACGATGACCCGCGCCCGTCCTGTTAACATCCTAACACAAGATTGTCCACCAAATACAATGGTGGAACAATACTGTTAAAAGGGTTAAAACATAGGAAAGATCTTTGAGTAAATTTAGGGGTAGACAACTCTTAGTTACTTGATCAAACTTGAAAAACACACTTGCCTACTTTCAAAACACACTCCACAACACAATTTCCAAAAGCAACTTTCAAAACCTTGAAACATCTTTTCAAAAAGACAAACACCTTTTGTAAAACATTCGAGTAAAGAATTGTTACAAGGGTTGCATAGACAAGGCATCTTTTTCAAAACATTTTCAAAACCACACACAAAGCACCATTTCAAACAATTGAAAAGCGAAGGCAAGTGATCTAAGCAAGTAACTAAGATCCCATGGATAACCATGGATAGAAAGGGTGCTAATACCTTCCCTTTCTATAATCTACTCCCCGAACCCAAGAAAACATCTCAAAGGTTTTTGCTGTGCTTTTTAACCTTTCCTTAGGAAAAAATAAAAAGTCGGTGGCGACTCTTGCTAAACCGAAACATTTGCGAACACAAACGCAAAACCTCAAGTAAGTTCTCCCACCGTATCACAGTTCTCATCTCTATAAGAACGCATACAAAGTGTTGTTTCAAAAAAATAGTTCAAAGAGGTGTTTATGTATTATGTTTTTTGAAGGTGATTTTGAAAATATGTTTTTATAATGGTTCTCTCCTGTATAAGAACGTATACAAAAGTTTTTGTCTTTTGAAACAGGTTTTAATATGAAAGCGTTGGTGTAAAATTTTTGGTTGTGAGCAACGAGCACTTTAAGAGCGAATCTACCTACTCGAAAGGTCTTAAATGTTCTTTTCCTCCTTTAGATGTTGCTATCTTACCATTGATTTGGTAAGAAGCCCCATCATCGGATGTGAAGGGACAGGCGCGGGACATTTGTACATTCATAGAAGGCAACTTGTGAGACGCTTTAGCAATTTTTGTAAGGGACTAGATCGTTTTACCAAAGGCAACATCATGGGACATCGAGGGACTACGACCTTTTTTTATCGAAGGGTCTTTGCTAAAGTGTCCCATATTCGAGGGACGTGACTGTGTTTCCGAGGCAACGAGCGAGGTTACCCTAGAGGTGCGCGTGTGAAAAAGTGTGTTTGATTCAAGTCATTTGTTCTTTGATTAGGTTATCTAGCGATTGATTTTGAATCTTGCCATGCACGCCAAATTACTATACAGTGTAAGGAAAACAGTAAATTGCGGAAATTGAAATTCTACGCTATTACAGAGCTTTCGAGAATGGGGGTACAAATTTACAAATGGGGATGGATCAATGCGATTAAATAGGCAATCAATAAAACCAAATCGAATCTAAAAAATAATTAAAATTATAACAGTCTATGAAATTAATTGACAAAGTATAGAAATGTTTGGTATTTTGGTTTGTAAGAAAGAGTTTTAAAAGAAAATAAAATTCTATTATATTAAAAAAATAATTGACTAAAGAAAATAAATCGTTTGCATATTTTTTGTCTTTTTGGTATTTTTTATTATAAAGAAAAATAAACAACTTAAGGCTAAACATAAAGTTAATTAGCAAAATTTTTTTACAATGTCCTAAACTAAACCAATTCTAAACAAAGATTAAGATTTAAAAAAAACTCTAAGATTTGTGGAAAATTAAATCTAATTTTAACAACAACTAAATTATGTTTAAATTACTTTATACATAAACTAAATTAATTATAAAATTTCTAACTAACCTAATTCAATCTAAAACTATTACTAAACTAAATTATTTAAATAAAAGTGTGAGACAAGAAATGGGAGGGGAAGAGTAACAATTTTGAACGGGTTCGCTTTGTGAAAATGGAAACAAAGCCCAAATGTCCTTCCAACAAAAACTGGACAAGCTAAAAAAATGGTGATTGGGCTGAAGGGAATCGGGTCGGGTTGAGGCCCAAGAGAGGAATGTGCAAGGGAATTTGAAACAAATAAACCCTAGTTATTTGGGAGTGGTTGCGGCTGCTTACATTGGTAACCTTAACAAATTTATTAAATCAAATAATCACAACTAAATGACCAACATTATCACAATTAAATGAGCAAAATCATCACAAATCTCTCTCTATTTTCCATGCTTCTGAACTCTCTTTCCACTCTCTAACAATCTCATCTTCCTATGTGCTCTTCTCTCTCAATCTCTGTTATGATTTCTCTATTCTCTCAAAAAACAAAACAAAAAAGGAGAACAAATCCGCAGTGAAATCACAACTTATGTTTGCAACACAATAATTCAAGCACAGCGAAATCGAGCAGTAACACAAAAAAATCAAACACAAGCAAGATTATCGGTTCAATTGAAAAGACAAAGGTTGGTGGGTCACCTTGAATCAGGCAGAAATGCTTTTAATGTTAGTTCCGACGAACTTGGGCTTTTCTAGCGTTAGCTTTGACTCCAACGAGGTAGTCGTTCTTATCTTTCTTTCTCTGAGTTGTGACGTTGCTATGTCTTGTTGATTTTAAGTGCTTAATGTGTGTCTGTGTGTTAGCGTCGAGTCAGTATTGTATTTTGCTTCAACATTGTTATTTGGGTGTTTGAAATGATGAACAGATTGAATGTTATTGTTTCTATATTGTGGTTTATGGGGGCTAAACGATGGAATGAAGGTTGTAACACGAAGGTAGTGCAAGGCTCACAGTCGTTGAAAGAGCATATAGCTAAGGAAAGGATAGTGAATTTCTATGGTGTGAGAAGTTTGTGCTTGTAACTGAGTTATGGTAGTGGTGGAAGATTTTGAATATGAGAGGATGGTTTGGCTGGTTTTGTTGTAGTGAGGTTAAGGGTTTATGCAGTCTGTTTCCAAAGAGATTTAGGGAGGATGCTTATTGGTGTTTTGTGAGAGGTTTTTGAGATTTTACATTAAAGTTTTGAGGAGGGTTTTTGAGTGTGTTTTCTGATATTTTCTTCTGTTTTGCGTTTAACCAGAACCTTCTCTTTTCTTTCTACTATCCTATGGTTTTATAGCAACATGAGGAGTTGAATTGGGAGGGAAAAATGAGATGAGTTTTGAATAACTTGGTTAACTGTTTTGTGGCCTTTCTTGTATAGCTTTTGTTTTTTCTATGTTTGTATAAGTCAGGATTGTTTTGTTAACAGGTTTGGACAGCAGAAAACAAGGAAACATGTTGTTGTTGTTCTGACTATTTTTGGTAATATTTGCATAAGTTTTGGACTATTTTTGTAGCAAAGTTTTTGCAGGATGTATTTTGGGCAATTTTGCAGCATATATTTAGGCTGTTTGGTACATGACTTTTGTGTTGGTTTGATGTAAGGCTTTGGACTAGTGCTTGTTAGGTGATTTCTTTCCTCTTTCCTCTTTCAATGAAAATAAACAATTTTGTTTACTTATTGAAATTCTGAAGGGTTTGTATGATTTAAGGAAAAAGATGATGTGTGAACAAGCTGACTAGCCATGTTGCTGCTGCTATGCTTATGCTATACTTGTTATGTATTGTTGCTTGTTTTGTTTTTATTTGATGTTGTTGCCCTGTATTCTTGTGTTGTTGTGCTACCTTGCTTGCTATGGTTGCTTTTGTTTGACAGCAGGTTAGGCAGCTTGCTTGTTGGCTTTATGGACTGCTGCAGTAGCTGTTTGGGAAGCTTGCTTGCCCTGCTGGTTTTGCTTTGTTTTGGTTCCGTAGCAGCCTATGTTTCTTTGTTTGTATTTGTTTACTGAAATGCAATGCTGCCCCATCTTGTTTGGCGATTTTGCAATGCAACCCTGTTTTGTATATTTCTTTTTCCCTCTTTTATGAACCAAAATTTAGGTTTTGAGATTTGCAAAATAGGGAGAAATGAATGGTGATTAAAACAAACAAAATTCTGATTCCAAGACGCAAACCCTAATGACGAATTTCTCCTCTTCACATATTACTTTGCTTGAATTTTTGCTAACTTTTCCTTTTCTTGTTTCATGAACGACAAGCGAGGCTTGGATGCAAACAAAGATTAGATTGATTACTTGAAGATGAAGCAAGGAAGACTTGAAGAAGAAGTAAAACTTCCCTTTGTAAACAACAAACTTGAGATTCTTTGTACACAAGACAAATAATTTGTAATTTATATTTTGCATTGTAAACTTTTTTTTTTACAAATTGTCCAAGAATGTAATCACAACATAACATTTGAATTAATGTATGAATGATGAATTTGTTGTACCAAACTTTGAGTTCTAAATTAAACTTTGCAATTCTTGATTTAATTCTTCGAATAAATCATCTTGGTTTGGTAACTTGTACTTCAAGCAATCACAAAATGATTAGATAAACCATATGCCTTGTACTCCAATCAAAATCTCAAACAAAATAAATGCTTAAGAACTCAATTCCACTTGGCTAACTTGAATCCAAAATCATGGTTGTTTTAAATGAAAGTCTTAATCTTTAAATTGTATCCAATTCAAACTGGAATTCAAAACGGACTCGCACGCCACGCTCAATTAAAGATGGAACTTCATTGCCAAACAAACATGCTCTGAGAAAATTCATCAATCTTTCAACAAATTATGGTTAAGAACACTTAAAAATCAACTAATGACTTGCGACGATTCGATAATATTTTAAAGTCTTCCAAACACAATTTTCTTTCGGTTCTTTGAAGATAAACCCATGAGCAACATCACTTATGACCACATACAGAAATAATCGTCTCAAGGTCTTGTAATTTGAAGAAATCACAAATCTTAGAAATCGGGCGATTGTTATTTAAAATTAGGTCAAATTCCATGATGCGACTTCTAACGCATTAGAATTTTGGTTATCTTCTACGCGTAATCAGTTCTTGATTTGTTAAGAGAAATTGGAGATGGTATCAAGGAGAATCATACGCAAGAAAAACTGCTCAAAAATATTGAATAATGAAGAAGTTACGATCGTTTGAATTTGTTCTCGCAAAAGGTCGATTTTTTGGGTCGACGTGGTCGTTTTCAGTTATCTGGACCATTGATTGAATAAACTTGCGATGCGAGATTTGAAACTTGGCACGAAAATCCTTGGGGAGACATGAAGATCTGTGAGGACCATTTGAAACCTTGAAGACTCAATTTTCTTTGAGAAATGCAAAACCCTAATTGCCGATTTACTGCTTAGGAAGAGAATTTGGTTGATCAAATTCTGAGCCAAATTGAGTATTCGAGAAACCCTAGGATAGTATCTTGAATGAAAAATGGGAGGGAAAATTTTGGGGTACAACAGTTACCCCTGTTCAGTCTTCTTAAACTTAAAAAGTAAGATCGACATGTTTGTCGTTCGTAGCTTGAAAGTGGAAGATGATTAAACACTAGAGTGCCCAGAAATTTGCACTCAATGATGTGTTGGTTGATTGTATATGGAATGGGCTTAAAGATGCCATTTGGAGAAATGATGGAGAATTATCAGAGATGGGCTTAAAGATGTCATTCAAAGGTGATTGTTGACAAATGAACTAAGTCTAAACTTGACTTCAACCGGAAAAGAAAATCAGAATAAACCTTTGGTTGATTTAAACTGGAACTAGCAGAAGTCTTGAATGTTGTTTGATTGGAAAGAATCAGCATAAATCTTGGAGCGACTAAAACTGAACCAATAGAGGTCTTGGATTAATTTTGACTGGAAAGCATCAGAATAAATCTTGGTGCGATTTATCTGAACCTGATAAAATTTTCTACTGGGAAAGAAACAGGATAAACCATTGAGATGTTTAAACCGAACCCAAAAGAGAAAATGTCTGCGGGAAAGAATCAGGATAAACCGTTGAGAGGTTTAGACTGAACCAGCAGGGGTCTGGAGAAGAATCGGAACAAATTGTTGAGAAATTTATCTGAACCAGCTGAGGTCTTGGATGAGTAACAGAATAATATTCATAAATGAATTGTATCTGACTCGTATCTGGACCGTATTTTGAATGAGTGACAGAATGACATCCGAATCTGGAGCATATTTGTATTGTATCTGAAAGCTGAATCTAAATGAGTATCAGGGTGGAATCCATATTTGGAGTGTATCTAAACTGTATCTGAAAGCTGAATCTGAATGAGTATCAACATGGCTTCTGTATCTGGAGCGTATCTGAATTGTATCTGAAAGCTGAATCTGAATGAGTATCAGGATGGCATCCGTATCTGGAGCGTATCTGAACTGTATCTGAAAGCTATATCTGAATGAGTATCAGGATGGCATCCGTATCTAGAGCGTATCTAAGCTGTATCTGAAAGCTGGATCTGAATGATTATCAGAATTGCATCCGTATCTAGAGCGCCTCTGAACTGTATCTGAAAGTTGGATCTGAATGAGTATCAGGATGGCATCCGTATCTGGAGCGTATCTGAATTATATCGATGATGCTTTGAATATTATTAGTGGTAGTTGTTGATTAATTATATCTTGAAAAGGGTAAAATGTTAGCCAATATGCAATGTCATGTTGCATGAAATGTATGCATAATGGGATTAGGTTGTATGTATTCGTGTTATCAATGTTTATGATATATGAATGTGGTGTATGTGTATGCGAGATGATCCATTGCACTGCTGTTGGATTAGGGAAAATAAATCCATGACTTCTGTTGAGGATATGGAGTGTAAGTCTTCATGTTGTGAAGTTGAAGTGTTGATGAATTTCCTTTTAGAGAAATAAACTCTATTGTAAGGGAAATGTCATGTACTGCTTGTGAAATCCTGTTGGGAGATCCTGAGAAATCTGGTGACTTCTACCGGGGATTGTTAACTGAAAGCGTTGTTCATCTGGGGATTATACTGTATACTGTGGGTATTTTTGAAATAGCCTAGAGAGATTTCCCTATCCCTTAAAGCCATTAGTAATTGTCTTTCTATTTTGTTTATTTGTAAACAATAATTATGTTCAAATGCATATGTTCATCAATAAATCATTGGACGTTTTTGCAAACAAAACACAAGAGTAAAGAAAACAAATAGTTTTTGCACTTTCAAAGGGATATCTTTGTATTGACTTTGAGTAAGTACTTTTGTACAATGAGACAAACACTCTAGTAAGAAAATGATGTCATAAAAAAATGAAAATTTGATACAAAGAAAAGATAGCTATGTGAAATAATCCTATGGGGTTCCCATTCTACTATAGCCTTCATATCTCCGAGCATCTTATCTATTTATTGCCTCATCCTAACATGATTGAATAGATTCGAGCTTCTAAGTTTGTCATTGGAAGCCAAAGGTTGTCCGTAACGTGATCCAACGGGACATAGTCATACGCTTTAATTCCCTAACTTTTGCCTGGACCGCCCTTTCGGGTTTTCAGTCCACCGGGAAACCCTTTTTTGCCCAAGTCTCCCTTTCGGGTTTTCGACTTGCCGGGTGTACATATTTTTTGTTTTATCCCTAATTTTTGCCCGAAACTCTTTGGTTCGCCGGGATGCCCTTGTTTTTCCTAGGTGTGTCAACCTAGCGGGTCTCCTATGCGTAGTATCTTTTGACTATGTCTGCGTTCGCAGGGTGCGGCAGGTCGTTACCATCCATGGTGGTCAAGATCATTGCTCCACTAGAGAAGATGTTTTTTATTACAAATGGTCCTTCGTATGTAGGAGTCCATTTGCCCCTGGGATCACCTTGTGGAAGTATGATGTGCTTGATCACCAGATCCCCGACTTGATACACTTGGCGTCTGGCCTTTTTGTTGAAAGCGTTGATCATCAGTTTCTAATACATTTGACCATGGAAAACAATAGTAAGCCTTTTCTCATCAATTAAGTTCAGTTGATCAAGTCGAGTCTGGATCCAATCTTCTTTGTTCAGCCCTGCATCCTTCATAATTCTCAGAGAGGGAATCTGGATCTCAATAGGTAAGACAACCTCCATGCCATATACCGGAGAATAGGGTGTTGCCCCGGTTGATGTGCGAGTTGTGGTACGATAATCATGGAGAGCGAGTGGTAGCATCTCATGCCAGTCTTTGTATGTGACTGTCATTTTCTGTATGATCTTCTTAATGTTCTTATTTGCAGCTTCGACAACACCATTCATATTCGGCCGGTAAGGGGAAGAATTGTGATGCTGGATCTTGAATTGCTCGCACAAGGCGGTGATCATAATGTTGTTTAGATTCGTACCATTGTCAGTGATGATTCTCTCTGGGATACCGTGCTGACAGATGATATTCTGTTTGATGAACCGGGCGACAACATTCTTGGTAACGGAAGCAAAAGAGGCTGCCTCCACCCATTTTGTAAAATAGTAAATGGCCATTAATATGAAGCGGTGTCCATTAGAGGCCCTTGGCTTGATTTCCCCAATCATATCAATTCCCAACATAGCAAAGGGCCAAGGATCCGTCAAGACATTCAGAGGAACCGGAGGTACGTGCACTTTATCAGCATAAATATGACACTTATGGCAAGTCCGAGAGTGTTAATAGAAATCTGCTTCCATGGTAGACCAATAATATCCTGCCCATAGGATTTTCTTTGCCATTGTACGCCCAATAGAATGGGTACCAAAAGTGCCTTCGTGCAATTCAGCCATGATCCTTTCAGCTTCAACTTTGTCTACGCACCAAAGTAATACAGAGTCATGATTGCGTTTGTACAAAATGTCGTTACTAAGGAAAAACTTAGCTGAGAATCTTCTTAAGAATTTCTTGTCATTAACTGAAGCTCCTTCCGGATATTCTTGAGACTCCAGATACCTCTTGACTTCGTGAAACCAGGGTTGGCCCACTACTTCTTCAGTATTAATCTCGTGACAGTGTGCTGGTTCATCCATTCGTCCAATGGTGATCTGGGGAGCCTCGTTATCCCAATTAAGTTTAAACATAGATGACATTGTAGATGGTGCATCTGCTAGATGATTTTCTTCTCGCGGGAAATGCTCGAAGGTAATCTTCTCAAAATATGGGAGCAATGTCAAAACGTGTTCTTTGTAAGGGATAAGGTTAGGGTGTTTGGTGTCCCATTCCCCTTTGATCTGACTGATGACCAAAGTTGAACCTCTGAACACACTCAAAGATTTGATCCCCAAATCTATGACAACTCTGAGATCAAAGATGCACGCTTCATATTCTGCCATGTTGTTTGTACAATTGAAGCAGAGTCTTGCAGTAAAGGGAGTATGAAATCCTTCAGGAGATACGAGTACAACACCAATACCATTGCCAAGTGCGTTAGATGCCACATCGAAAAACAGGGTCCATCGCGATCCTTGTTCAGGTCCGTCATATGGCCTGAATTCTTCACATTTTTTTACCGTCAAGATGTCCTCATCTGGGAATTCAAACTTCATGGATTGGTAGTCTTCCACAGCTTGGTGAGCAAGGTGATCAGCTAGTACACTGCCCATTATTGCTTTATGGGTAGTATATTGTATGTCATATTCCATCAGGATCATCTGCCATCTTGCTATTTTCCCCGAGAGAGCAGGCTTCTCGAAGATGTATTTTATTGGATCCATTTTAGATATCAACAAGGTAGTATGGGTCAGCATATATTGTCTTAGCCGACGAGCAACCCATGCCAGAGCACAACAAGTTTTCTCGAGTAGTGAATATCTTGTTTCATAGTCGGTAAACTTTTTGCTCAGGTAGTAAATATCATGCTCTTTTCGGCCAGACTCGTCATGCTGCCCCTGCACACACCCCATTGAATTTTCTAAAACAGTCAGATACATGATCAATGGTCTTCCCTCGACTAGTGGCATCAACACAGGAGGCTCTTGTAAGTATTCTTTGATTTTGTCAAAAGAAACTTGGAACTCGTCATTCCATTTGACTACTTGATCTTTCTTAAACAATTTGAATATTGCTTCACAAGTAGCTGTCAAGTGAGAAATGAATCTGGAAATGTAGTTCAAACGTCCCAAGAATCCTCTAACTTCCTTCTCAGTACGAGGAGCAGGAATCTCTTGTATCGCTTTAACCTTGGCAGGATCAACCTCGATACCTTTGTTACTGACGACAAAGCCTAGGAGTTTACCAGACCGTACCCTGAACATGCATTTATTTGGGTACAACCTCAGCTTGTATTTCTTCAGCCTCTCAAACGGTTTCTGTAAATGATCAAGATGCTCTTCTTCTGTTTGAGATCTAGCTATCATGTCGTCCACATAGACCTCTATTTCATGATGTATCATGTCGTGAAATAAAGCTACCATGGCACGCTGATAGGTTTCCCCAGCATTCTTCATCCTGAATGGAATCACCTTGTAGAAGAATGTGCCCCACTGTATGGAAAATGTTGTTTTCTCCATGTCCTTAGGCGCCATTTTGATTTGGTTGTAACCTGAGAAATCGTCCATGAAAGAAAACACTTTGTGTTGTTCCGTATTATCAACTAGGATGTCAATGTGGGGAAGTGGGAAATCATCCTTAGGGCTTTCCCTATTCAAATCTTTGTAGTCAACGCACATTCGTACCTTGCCGTCTTTCTTGGTAACGGGAACAACATTGGCAACCCATTGCAGATAGGAGGTGACGTCCAAGAATCCAGCATTAAATTGTTTCATGACTTCTGCTTTAATCTTCTCTGACATATCTGGTCGCATTCGACGAACCTTTTATTTTATTGGTGGAGAATCCTCTTTTGTAGGCAGACGATGTGCCATAATATCTGCATCAAGTCCCGGCATGTCTTCATACGACCAGGAAAAGAATTTGACATATTCGTGTAACAACTGAATCAGACGTTCCTTGACATTGTGTTCCATATTGGCACCCACCCTTACTTCTCTTTTGTCTTCTTCGATACCTAGATTGATTGTATCCACGGGTTCCTCATGGGGCTGAATGGTCCTCTCTTCTTGTTGTAGTAATCTGGAAAGTTCCCCTGGTACTTCACAATCTTCCTCACCTTCGTCTTCAACTTGGTAGATTAGATTTTCAGAGTCACAAAAAGCCATAGCAGAACCGTTATCCATGGGATCCCGAATGGATGTAGACCTGCATTGTGAGTGTGAGTGTGTGTAAGGGTATAACTATCTTTGAAAGAAATGAAAATGTAAAAAAGCAAAAACAATTAGCACAAAGTTTGTATGAAAAACGTCCATGATTCATTGATGTCATATGGAAATGAGATAATAACCCTTACAAATGGACCATTGTGCCTCAGGTAAGACACAAGGTTTTAAGAGTCTGGATTTTTTTAATATTACAGATCCAACAAAATGTAAAGACAAATTACTGTGGGATAAAAGTGATCGGGAAAAAATATCTAGCCTCCCAGTTGTTGAGCCCTCCGCTGACAGTTGGGAAAGTCCAATCTTCCAGGTTACAGCTATCTTCATCATCTTCCACGGCATTGACTTCGCGGTTGCTGATCTTCAACGGTGGTCTTCCAGCGCGAACGCGGCGTACAACCTTCTGGGTACCTGAAGCGAAACCCAGGCCAAATTTGTCAGACTTATATGGGATATCTGGTTGTTACCCCCAGATAGTGCACCCACCTTCTTCTACCATTGCCTTGGCATCCTTCAAAGATGACATCCTGAGCGGAGGTCTTGTAATCTTGGGCACTTGAGACACAGCCTTGGTTACTGCCACATCTTGCGAGACTTCTTCAAAGTGTTGAAATGGAGTTTCAATAAATTCACCATCTAATTGCACATATCTGAAGGAATTGAGGTGGATGATCATGTACTCTTCCTCTCCATGAACAGTGATAATCTTCCCTTGAATTGGATATTTCAACATTTGGTGCAATGTAGAAGTAATGGCACCAGCATTGTGAATCCACAGATGGCCTAGCAAGCAGGAATATGAGGGGCGAATATCCATTACATAAAAAGTTAAATCAAATGTTTGGGTTCCAACTTTTATGGGAATGTCTAATTCCCCATGCACCATCCTTTTTGAGCCGTCAAAGGCCATCACCACTATATTGCTTGGTTTCAATGTCAATCCTTCGCAGTCAAGCCTATCAAGAGCCTTTTTAGGCAACACATTCAGGGATGAACTGATATCAACCAACACATGAGCCAACGTCGTGCCCCTACATTCAACCAAGACATGCAATGCCTCATTATGCTTCCTCCCTCTTGGCGTTAAATCAGCATCCGAAAAACCTAGACCATTATCTGCAGTCAAGCTGGCTATGCAGTCTTGGAACTGATCGACAGATGTTTCTTGGGGTACATGGGCAATTTTCAAGAATTTTACCGAGGCCTTTGCATACGCCTCAGAACATAATAGGAGAGCCAACATGGAAATTTTTGATGGAGTTTGCCCCAACTATTTGACTACATTGTAGTCGCTTCTTTTTATGATCTTTAGAATTTCCTCCATCACTTTCCGGCAGGTCTCAGGGATAGTTATCGATTGGGCCTTCGTCTGGACAGGCTCAATCAAAATACTTTTACCTCGAGTCTCGATTGACTCGGCAGCAGGAACATCAATAGGGGTGATAATAGGGATTGTAACAGCTTTGTCAATAGGAGCGTTTGTAGAGATGATTAAGGGACTGGGAGTAACCTTCAGAGGAGCAACAACAACAGGAATGATTACGGGTCTAGAAACAACATTTGGGGGAGCAATTTCTGGAGAGAAAATCCTACCACTTTGGGTAATCTTACTAGTCCCTGCAATATTACTGATATCAGAATCATCTTTCTCAGAACTTGAATCTTTGATCGCTGGCCAATCTTGCTTAATACCATGGTAGTAGACATCCCCTCCATAATTCCATGGCACGGTTTTTTCTGAAGTGTACGAGATTGGTCCAGGCATTGTGATTATTAAAGGAGCTACTTTTGGAACTGATGTAATTCTAACGGGTCTTTTGGTGGAAATCCTGGAAGAATTGGAAGATATGGTAATGATGGAAACATCATTATAAAGAACGGATGGAATAGAAGTCTTCTCGAATAGAATTTCTTTGTTATCCATTAGGAACTGAACGCCTGTTTTAAACAAAAGACAATTGGTCGGTGAGGTCAAACAGAAATGGCAGTTTTCATTACAGCTTGGGAAAACACCGGCTTTTAACAAGTTCTTTTTGATAGTCAGGAGTGGGGTCACAAGTTCATCAACTAAAGCAACAAACATATCCTCCTCAATGGCGTTGGCATTATGGCCGTGTTTGGGCATAGGGGTAGAAATGACATTGGGCTTTTCTTGCGCATCGAATTCAATCTCCTTAGCTTCAACGAGGTCTTGTACCTTGTTCTTTAGAGCCCAACAATTATTAATATCATGGCCAGGACTTTCAGAGTGATATGCGCAACAGCCATTGGGATGATAGTGAGGAAAGATTGTATTAGGGTTCTTCAGAGCTTCTTTCAAGGTCACCAAATTGGATTTTAACAAATGTGGTAATACCTGAGATAAGGTCATGTTAATTCTGGTGAACTGCCTGACCGGTCTTTCCATCCTTGGATGATTGCTTCTTTGTTGATCAGGCGCAGGTTTAGGAATCATAACAGCCCCCACCATTGGTCGGTGTTCGGCCCTATCTTGGTTTCTTTGAGGATATACAGCAACCAGTTCTTTCTTTCCAATGAATGGCTTTCTTACAACTGATGAAGAGGATGCATCTTTTTAGATCTTTCCATTATTTATCCCTGCTTCTACTCTTTCTCCGGTCAATACCAATTCAGTAAAACCGGCCGATAAACTCCCAATTAGATGATTAAAGAAGGTACCAGACAAGGTGCCCAAGAACATGTCTACCAATTCTCTTTCCGATAGAGGAGGTTGGACTCTTCTTGCTAAATCTTTCCATTTTTGTGCATAATCCTTGAAGATTCACTTGAATCCATGGCCATACTCTGGAGTTGAGTACGGGTAGGTGAAAGATCAGCGTTATATTGGTATTGTTTGTAAAAGGCTGCAGCAAGATCTTCCCAATTGTTAACATTGCCTCTTTCTAGTTGGTAAAACCAGTCAAGTTGAGTTCCAGACAGACTATCTTGGAAGAATTGTACCTATAAATCCTTGTCAGCGGTATGAGGCTGGATTTTCCTTACATAGGATCAGAGATGCATTTTGGGACATGATACCCCATCATATTTGGCGAATACTGGTGCTTCGAATTTTGGAGGGATGACAATCCCAGATACTAACCCCAATTCCTTAAAGTCCAATCCAGGCACTTTTTGGATTTCCATCGCACTCAACCGTTCTTCGAGATGTTTATCTTGTCATCAGCTGGTGGGTATTGTTCTTCAAAATAGTCTTCTTCTTCCTCTTCCTCTTTTGATTCTGACGGGACAACTGTTTCCTTGCCTTTCCCATCTTGATTGTCTCTCTCACCGGATGTCGTCGAAAAGTCTAGGGTCCTTCTTGTCTTTCCAAGAAATCTTATTCCCATGTTCAGAAATCCGGTCACCTTCTTTGTTTTCTTCTTTTTCTTTTCAACCAGCAGGGTCTTCAACTCTTCTAGTCCTTTGGCTAGAGTTAAAAGCATTTGTTGAAACTGTGAATTCTGAGCTTGGAGGTCCTTCACCGTTTGCTCGAGATCTATCTTACTGAAATAAACAATAGAAAGATGAGGAGACTTGTCGCAAGAAACCCTCTTATGTTATGATGAATGGTAAATGTATATGCAATGATTTCAAGGAACTTAGAGATTCAAATTTGTTTTAGACAAAAAGGAAACACACGTTATATTAAGATATTAAAGCATGAGTACATCAATGCCTCTTTGGGCTTACACAAAAATACAACAAAAAGCTCTAAGATAAAAAGGTTGTGCGCATCCTCTTTGGTGCAATGTAAGCATTCAGGGTCTGTTCCTCATGAAGTAGCCTAGTGAGTTCTAAAACCTTCTTCTCGCTTGTGTAGAATTGGGCTTCGAAAGTATCTCTCTCCCCCTTGAGTTGTATCCAATCTTTTTGTAGATCTTTAAGAGAGGTGGGCATGTCAGGATGGAGGATAATGTATGGAACATCTCCTTCCATGACAGGCTCAATGATTACTGGGAGAATGGGGGGATAAGGCATCATCAGACTTTGAGCATGAGTTCGTACCCATTTGAGGTAAGGCTCAAGAGGGATGGAATTTTTATGCTCCAAAGTCTTGCTATCTACCTTGTTTAACATCCTCCAAGCTCAGATAAATCTCTGGCGAAGACCTTGATCGTCGTTGTCGTAGTCAAATACCAAACCTTGAATCAACATCTTGTGTGGGCCATCCCTTCGGGCGTAACCAAATTGTATTAAGGCTAAGCATGGGTTGTAGGTGATACCTCCCCTAATGCCAAGTAAGGGGACATTAGGGAACTCTCCAAAACGGTCGACGATGATAACATTCTCTAAAGATCAGGAACACCAATAGATGTCTGAATGTTTGAGCGCCATCAATCTTTGTGACAACCTTGAACCTTGCTCGTTCTCTAAGATAAATTGGGGAAGATGCGAAATAAACCATCTTGTCAAGAGAGGAGTACAACACATAAGGATACGTATTTTCCTCATAGTGCGAGTGTGAAAAGAATGTAGGATGTCTCCTAGCAAAGTAGGCAACGGGTTGCGAGATATGAAGATTTTGACAGCGTTCACATCTATGAGTTGGTCAGGATTTGGAAACAAAACCATCCCATAGATGAGGAGAGCCACAATTTCCTCGAAGGCTTACAAATCCAAAGAGTTCCAACAGTTTTGGGCTTTCTCAAACAAGAACTTTGCTAGGAAACCTTTGACACCACTCCTTGTTTTCCAATGAGTTGTAACATCAGATGGTTGCAAGTGTAGAACTTGAGCAATCTCTTCTGGCTTTGGGTCTCTTTCTATACCGTTGAAAGGTAGTTGATTGAGAATGGGAATCCTCAAGAGTTAGGAGAATTCTTCCAGAGTTGGCACAAGTTGATAGTCGGGAAATGTGAAGCAATGGTGTAAGGGATCAAAGAACTGAAAGAGAACCTTCATCATGTCCTCATCAGTGTTGGAGGTGACCAAGTTGAGTAGGCGACCATGTCTCTCGGTGAATAGAAAATTTTCCGGAATCCTTGAAGCTAACTCCTTAAGTTGTGGAGGAATCCTTACAAGGTTGACTTGAATAGTTTTCCTGTGAAGAGAGTCCATGTCCTACAAAACAGAACAAAGATAAATCCCAAGATCCTTGAAATGGTTAGTGAATATGTATGATGTTATGATATACACAAACAAAGAAAACAAGTCCTTAGGTTTAAGCTTGCGTGGAGTCTCATAGGTAAGTACTCTCTTGAAGTTTTAGTTGGCTCAAACCTGTCCTAGCAATAGTAACCGAGTTCTAAGTAACTCAATATCAAAGGTTTGTTTCCCTGGTCATTGTTTCAGCGCAAGCCACTTTAATGGCGACCAAAATATCCCAAGAAACCAAACCTCAATGAGTTTAGTATCGAGTATCTACCAACTTCGGACTGCACCAAAGTCAGTCATCTCACTACGTCCTAATGGCCAAGTTGGTCAAGTAAAGGTTATAAAAGTTCATTAGTGCTTCATGACATCACTCAGCGGCCCCGTATTGTCCTTGACTACTCAAGGGCTACTGGTACCCACAAACATGTCGTACTAATGTAGCTATTGCTTAGACCGTGTAGGTATACCCCGCACAGTTTCCACAACGTATTGCTACTTACCTATAAGGTATCACAAATCCGGGTAGAGGATTCAAACCCAAACAAAGAACCATAATGTAAAGCATACAAGTCAAACAATGAAAGCAAGTAAATGTGATCTAACCCCTAAGGTAACCTCACTTTTAAAATTTCTTCCCCAGCAGAGTCGCCGGTTCTGTGATACGTCGGGAGAACTGACTTGGGTCATTTGAATTTGATCAGAATTGTGCGGTTAGCAAGAGTCGCCACCAAATTTTCTTTTATCCAAAAGGAAAGGTAAAAAAGCACAGGAAAGACCTTTTGAGATTTCTTCTCGGGTTCGGGGGGTAGATTATGAAAAGGGAAGGTATTAGCACTCTTTTCATTCATGGTTTTCCATGGGCTCTTAGTTGCTCGATATATCACTCGCTTTGTTTGAATGTGCTTGTGGTGTGGTTTTTGAAAGTATTTTGAAAATGTCTTTGCAATGGTTCTCGTCTCTATAAGAACGCATACAAAGTGGTTTTTCGAAAAAATATTTCAAAGAGGTGTTTATGTATTGTGTTTTTTGAATATGATTTTGAAAAGATGTTTTTGTAATGGTTCTCGCCTGTATAAGAACGTATACAAAAGATTTTGTCTTTTGAAACAGTTTTTAATATGAAAGTGTTTGTGTAAAATGTTTGGTTTTGAGCAAGCGAGCACTTTAAGAGCGGATCTACCTACTCGAAAGGTCTTAAATGTTCTTTTCATCCTTTAGATGTTGTTATCTTATCATTGATTTGGTAAGAATCCCCGTCGTTGGATGTGAAGGGACAGGTGCGGGACATTTGTACAGTCATAGAAGGCAACTTGTGAGACTCTTTAGCAATTTTCATAAGGGACTAGATCGTTTTACCAAAGGCAACATCGTGGGACATCGAGGGACTATGATCTTTTTTTATCGAAGGGTCTTTGCTAAAGCGTCCCATATTCGAGGGACGTGACTATGTTTCCGAGGCAACGAGCGAGGTTACCCTAGAGGTGCGCGTGTGAAGAAGTGTGTTTGATTCAAGTTATTTTGTTCTTTGATTAGGTTATCTAGCGATTGATTTTGAATCTTGCCATGCACGCCTAATTACTATATAGTGTAAGGAAAATAGTAAATTGGGGAAATTGAAATTCTACGATATTACGGAGCTTTCAAGAATGGGGGTACAAATTTACAAATGGGGATGAATCAATGCGATTAAAAGTCAAAATAGGAAATCAATACAACCAAATCGAATCGAACAAATAATTAAAATTATAACAGTCTATGAAATTAATTGACAAAGTATAGAAATTTTTGGTATTTTGGTTTGTAAGAAAGAGTTTTAAAAGAAAATAAAATTCTATTATATTAAAAAAATAATTGACTAAAGAAAATAAATCGTTTGCGTATTTTTTATCTTTTTGCTATTTTTTATTATAAAGAAAAATAAACAACTTATGGCTAAACATAAAGTTAATTAGCAAATTTTTTTTACAAAGTCCTAAACTAAACCTATTCTAAACAAAGATTAAGATTTAAAACAAACTCTAAGATTTGTGGAAAATTAAATCTAATTTTAACAACAACTAAATTATGTCTAAATTACTTTATACATAAACCAAATTAATTATAAAATTTCTAACTAACCTAATTCAATCTAAAACTATTACTAAACTAAATTATTTAAATAAAAGTGTGAGACAAGATATGGGAGGGGAAGAGTAACAATTTTTAACGGGTTGGCTTTGTGAAAATGGAAACAAAGCCCAAATGTCCTTCCAACAAAAACTGGACAAGCTAAAAAAAAACGACGATTCTGATGAAGGGAATCGCGTCGGGTTGAGGCCCAAGAGAGGAATGTGTAAGGGAATTTGAAACAAATAAACCCTAGTTATTTGGGAGTGGTTGCGGCTGCTTACATTGGTAACCTTAACAAATTTATTAAATCAAATAATCACAACTAAATGACCAGCATTATCACAATTAAATGACCCAAATCATCATAAATCTCTCTATATTTTCCACGCTTCTGAACTCTCTTTCCACTCTCTAACAATCTCATCTTCCTATGTGATCTTCTCTTTCAATCTCTGTTATGATTTCTCTATTCTCTCAAAAAACAAAACAAAAAAGGAGAACAAATCCGCAGTGAAATCACGACCTTTGTTTGCAACACAACAATTCAAGCACGGAGAAATCGAGCAGTAACACAAAAAAAATCAAACACAAGCAAGATTAACGGTTCAATTGAAAAGAGAAAGGTTAGTGGGTCACCTTGAAACATGAAGAAATTCTTCTGATGTTAGTTCCGACGGACTTGGGCTTTTCTGGCGTTAGCTCTGACTCCAACGAGGTAATCGTTCTTATGTTTCTTTCTCTGAGTTGTGATGTTGCTATGTCTTGTTGATTTTAAGTGCTTAATGTATGTCTGTGTGTTGACTTCGAGTCAGTATTGTATTATGCTTCAACGTTGTTATTTGGGTGTTTTAAATGATGAACAGATTGAATGTTGTTGTTTCTGTATTATGGTTTATGGGGGCTAATCGATGGAATGAAGGCTGTAACACGAAGGTGGTGCAAGGCTCACAGTTTTTGAAAGAGAATATAGCTAAGGAAAGGATAGTGAATTTCTCTGGTGTCAGAGGTCTGTGCTTGTAACTGAGTTATGGTAGTGGTGGAAGACTTTGAATATGAGAAGATGGTTTGGCTAGTTTTGTTGTAGTGAGGTTAAGGGTTTATGCAGTCTGTTTCCACAGAGATTTGGGGAGGATTCTTATTGGTGTTTTGTGAGAGGTTTTTTAGATTTTACATTAAAGTTTTGAGGAGGGTTTTTGAGTGTGTTTTCTGCTATCTTCTTCTATTTTGCGTTTAACCAGACCCTTCTCTTTTCTTTCTATTGTCTTATGGTTTTATAGAAGCATGAGGAGTTGAATTGGGACAGAAAATGAGATGAGTTTTGAATAACTTGGTTAACTGTTTTGTGTCCTTTCTTGTATAGCTTTTGCTTTTGCTATGTTTGTGCAAGTCGGGACTATTTTGTTAACAGGTTTGGACAACAGAAAACAAGGAAATAGGTTGTTGTTGTTCTGACTATTTTTGGTAATATTTGCATAAGTTTTGGACTATTTTTGTAGCAGAGTTTTTGCAGGATGTATTTTGGGCAATTTTGCAGCATATATTTAGGCTGTTTGGTACAGGTTTTATGTGCTAGTTTGATGTAAGGATTTGGACTGTTGCTTGCTAGGTGATTTCTTTCCTCTTTCCTCTTTCAATGAAAATAAACAATTTCGTTTACTTATTGAAATTCTGAAGGGTTTGTATGATTTAAGGAAAACGATGATGTGTGAACAAGCTGACTAGCCTTTTCGCTGCTGCTATGCTTATGCTATACTTGTTCTGTATTGTTGCTTGTTTTTTTTTATTTGATGTTTCTGCCTTGTATTCTTGTGTTGTTGTGCTACCTTGCTTGCTATGCTTTCTTTTGTTTGACCGCAGGTTAGGCAGCTTGCTTGCTGGCTTTCTGGACTGCTGCAGTAGCTGTTTGGGCAGCTTGTTTTACCTGCTGGTTTTGCTTTGTTTTGGTTCCTTAGCAGCCTATGTTGCTTTGTTTTTATTTGTTTGCTGCAAATGCAATGCAGCCCCGTTTTGTTTGGCGATTTTGCAATGCAGCCATGTTTTGTATATTTCTTTTTCCCTCTTTTGTGAACCAAAATTTAGGTTTTGAGATTTGAAAAATTGGGATAAATGGATGGTGATTAAAACAAACAAAATTCTGATTCCCAGACACAAACCCTAATGACGAATTTCTCCTCTTAACATATTACTTTGCTTGAATTTTTGCTAACTTTTCTTTTTCTTGTTTCATGAACGGCGAGCGAGCAAGGATGCAAACAAATATTAGATTGATTACTTGAAGATGAAGCAAGGAAGACTGGAAGAAGAAGTAAAACTTCCCTTTGTAAACAACAAAATTGAGATTCTTTGTAAACAAGACAAACAATTTGTAATTTATATTTTGCATTGTAAACCTTTTTTTTTTCACAAATTGTCCAAGAATGTAATCATAACATAACATTTGAATGAAACGTATGAATGATGAATTTGTTGTACCAAACTTTGAGTTCTAATTTAAACTTTGCAATTCTTGATTGAATGCTTCGAATAAATAATCTTGGTTTGGTAAATTGTACTTCAAGCAATCACAAAATGATTAGATAAACCTTATTCCTTGTACTCCAATCAAAATCTACAACAAAATAAATGCTTAAGAACTCAATTCCACTTGGCTAACTTGAACACAAAATCATGGTTATTTTAAATGAAAGTCTTAATCTTTAAATCGTATCCAATTAAAACTTGCATTCCAAATGGACTCGCACGCCACGCTCGATTAAAGATGGAACTTCATTTCCAAACAAACATGCTCTAAGAAAATTCATCAATCTTTCAACAAATTGTGGTTAGGAACACTTAAAAATCAACTAATGACTTGCGACGATTCGATAATATTTTAAAGTCTTCCAAACACAATTTTCTTTCGATTCTTTAAAGATAAACCTGTGAGCAACATCACTTATGACCACATACAGAAATAATCGTCTCAAGGTCTTGTAATTTGAAGAAATAACAAATCTTATAAATCGGGCGATTTTTATTTAAAATTAGGTCAAATTCCATGATGAGACTTCTAACGCATTCGAATTTTGGTGATCTTCTACGTGTAATCAGTTCTTAATTTGTAAAGAGAAATTGGAGATGGTATCAAGGAGAATCATACGTAATTACAAATCAACCACAGGTTCATGAACCCTTTGTAAACAACAAACTTGAGATTCTTTGTAAATAAGACAAACAAATTGTAATTTATATTTTGCATTTAAACCTTCTTTTTTTACAAATTGTCCAAGAATGTAATCATAACATAACATTTGAATGAAATGTATGAATGATGAATTTGTTGTACCAAACTTTGAGTTCTAATTTAAACTTTGCAATTCTTGATTGAATGCTTCGAATAAATCATCTTGGTTTGGTAACTTGTACTTCAAGCAATCACAAAATGATTAGATAAACCATATGCCTTGTACTCCAATCAAAATCTTAAACAAAATAAATGCTTAAGAAATCAATTGCACTTGGCTAACTTGAATCCAAAATCATGGTTATTTTAAATGAAAGTCTTAATCTTTAAATTGTATCCAATTAAAACTTGCATTCAAAATGGACTCGCACGCCACGCTCGATTAAATATGGAACTTCATTTCCAAACAAACATGCTCTAAGAAAATTCATCAATCTTTCAACAAATTGTGGTTAGGAACACTTAAAAATCAACTAATGACTTGCGACGATTCGATAATATTTTAAAGTCTTCTAAACACAATTTTTTCCGATTCTCTTTGAAGATAAACCCGTGAGCAACATCACTTATGACCACATCTAGAAATAATCGTCTCAAGGTCATGTAATTTGAAGAAATAACAAATCTTATAAATTGGGCGATTGTTATTTAAAATTAGGTCAAATTCCATGATGTGACTTCTAACGCATTCGAATTTTGGTGATCTTCTACGCGTACTCAGTTCTTAATTTGTAAAGACAAATTGGAGATGGTATCAAGGAGAATCATACACAAGAAAAATCGCTCAAAAATATTGAATAATGAATAAGTTATGATCGTTTGAATTTGTTCTCGCAAAAGGTAGATTTTTTGGGTCGACGTGGTCGTTTTCAGTTATCTGGACCATTGATTGAATAAACTTGTGATGCGAGGTTTGAAACTTAGCACAAACATCCTTGGGGAGACATGAAGATCTGTGAGGACCATTTGAAACCTTGAAGACTCAATTTATTTGAGAAATGCAAAAGCCTAATTGCCGATTTACTGCTTAGTAAGAGAATTTGTCTGATTAAATTCTGAGCCAAATTTAGTATTCGAGAAACCCTAGGATAGTATCTTGAATGAAAAATGGGAGGGAAAATTTTGGGGTACAACAGAGATGAAAACAATGGAAGAATAGAGGAACATTGGCTCTGATACCCAGATAGTGACATATGATCTCGAAAGCTCGTAAGAAGGCGATTGAATTCAGGTGCAGGTGGAATGAAGCAAGACGAAGATGCTTGAAGACCGCTACTTGAAAATTCTATAAAGGAAGTCGAAAACCCATCTCTCTAAACGGGAAATCATACATGGGAAATCGTCGAACCTCAAACGCCGAGCAAATCCTACTTTTTTCCTAGGGATGTATACCGCCCACTGCTCTTCAGCTCCCTCATGCTCCATCTTTGGGTCCACAAATGTAAAGATATCATCGAGATACTCGATGAAATGAGAAACATGCTTCCAAGGGCTTAGTGTGACCCAAGCCAATGGATCCTCTTAGACCGTGGGCACACTTGGAATGGCTTGGCCAGCAGGAGCCATCTCTAGGTCTTCCTCAACGGCTTGTTGCCACGGAGGTCCCGACTCGGACTCATACGCTTCTGAGGTACTCATCTCGCTGGATGTGTTCTCAGTGGAACTCTGAGCATAATCACTAGGCTCATTTAGAAACTCATTGCTCGAGCGGTAAGAAGGCAAGCAAAAATTAAGTTATTAATTATCAGGTGATATTTAGATTATATTGTATCGTGTCCCCAGATATTGGTGTATTGATATGCCATTCGACAAATATCGAGTTTATGAGTTTGGGAATAGAATAGGTTTGTTTGTAAGGTGCGGGAATGAAAAGTTATAAACATAAAAATAATTTCATTCTTCGAATAGTAAAGAACTATCAGGTTTGTATTTCATCTACCCTATCAAATACTTAAACTTACTACCCAATTTCACTTAACCTTAACTAATCGTCAATATCATCATGTATCGCTCACACAGAGATCATCTCTAACACAGAGCGAGATATCAATTGTATCGCTCTATGTCGACAATCTCTCATCACAACATAAAACAACATGGAGGAATTAATAATCTAA
The DNA here is from genome assembly GCA_948472305.1 of Vicia faba. Classification (NCBI taxonomy): domain Eukaryota; kingdom Viridiplantae; phylum Streptophyta; class Magnoliopsida; order Fabales; family Fabaceae; genus Vicia; species Vicia faba. Next base: position 1,678,230,265 of record OX451736.1, on the reverse strand, counting down.
GCCTAATATATATTCATCCTAAGTCCGGATTCAATTCGTCCATTTTTGCAATGACTCAAACCCAAACACTTAGCAAGATAAAAAGGATAAGCATCAATAAAGATTTGTAAAGAAAGTTTCATACAACACCATGAGCAATAAATATACATATAATAAAGGGAAAGTTACATACAAAATCCAAAAAATAATAGTTACAAAGAGAGGAAACCAAATTTATCGCAGTGTCAAACACGATCGATCAAGCTCCCGGCCTCGGATCATCCAATTGCAAGCCACAATTGTTGTTTTCCAAGCTCTAAATATCAAAGAATGGACATGATGACAAATACCCCAAAAACTATAACCTAGAAAATGAACTAAAATTTGTTTTATAAAACTATTCTCAGCAGACTGCACTTAGCTGCCTCAGTGCGCTAAGCTGGTTGCGCGATATTTATACATTAAACCGTCTAAACCACGCTAAGCGCGCTATCCAAGCTAAGAGGGCTCAAAAATTATACTTCTTCCAAACTTCATAAAATCACTCGCAACATGCTACAACTTCTGCTTAGCGCGCCTTCCTGGATATAACTTTCTACAAAATGGTCTTTTATTCCAAAAACACGCATCTTGAGCTGTGCCTTCGACACCATATTCCTTGATACTCCAAATTTGCGACAAATACCTACAAAATAGACCAAAACTATCAAACGATACGCTATTTACATAAAACCACAATTATTCAAAAAGTAAACGTATTTACAAACAATGCGGAGAATTATGCAAAAAATATTAACAAAAGTATCGATAAGTGAAACAAAACTTATATACAAAAATAGCTACAATTTTGCACTTATCAAACTCTCCCCAACTTGAACTTGTCTGTCCTCAAACAAGGCCAAACATATCAAAGAACAAAGAAACAATAATAAAAGAATCATGACTCAACAGGTTTTTAAAACGGAAAAGAAATGTATGGTTCAAAATAAAAATATACACACAAGGCAAAAACTTACCACTAAACTACAACGATAACATGAAAATGAAACAACTCCTAAATAGAAAGCACATGTCAAAAATTCTTTAAAAATATAACGTTCACAAGTGAATCACACATAGCACACACTCATCGGTAGATGAAAAATACAAACATGAGGTGCTCAACTCTCACCCAACAATCTTGCTAACAACAACCAAATTATGCATTCAACAAAGTAAATTCATATTGAAAAGCACAAAAGCAAAATCACAAGGGATTCAAGGATTATAGTGTGGCTTGGGTAACAAGGAAGGGTTAATATCTAGAGGTAATTGAAACAAACAAAAATTCCTAATCCTATGTGAGTGATCAATTCATAAAGTCTCAAGCACCACTCAATCAAATTTTTCAACTTTCCTAAGTGTTACACCAACATAAAACTTTTTATTTGATACTTTTTTTCTTTTTCAAAACGTTTTCTCTCTTTTTTCTTCTTTTTCTTTTCTTTTTCACACACTTTTTTTCTTTTTCTATTTCCACCATATTATTTATTTTCAACCTCAAACAACCATCTTATAAACAAGCAACATTGCTCTCCCCAACTTACACATGACCATACATAGTGACGAATTGCACCCACTTTCTAAGACAAGGAAAAATTCAACCACAATACATGGTTGAGGGTTAAGTACCAACAAACAAAATTAGAATCCATGATGAATTATAACTAAAAGGCTCAAAGGGGTTCACAAATGATCGCTCACTCACAAGGTGAAATACTTTTGGTTAGGTGGTTTTTCTCAAAATCAAACAAAATGCCTTGATAATTGCATGCTTTCATACGAATCAACATACATGCAAGATTAAACATAATAAAATTGAGTTAAGACAAAATTGTCAGTCTCCCACGGTTATGGTAAACAATGGAAAGCAACCTCATAAGGGGTTTAGTCCTAGAGGTATTCAAAAGTGAACACAAATTGCAAAAGAATAAAGGACAAGAAAATTTGTACAAAAGAAAAGTCTCATGTACATGCTATGTTCTAGAAAGCGATGACTGAGTACCTAGCGTGTACCAACTTCAAAACACTATCATTACCATACATCTTCAAGTTGAAACGTACAGACTTGGAAATTGCCTCAAAATTCCTCAAGAAATCAGACTAAATTTGGAGTCCAAACAACAAACAAAAGAATTAGAAAAATAATTATATTATGTATTAATCTAAAAAGCCTAGTGAGAGTGGAAAAAAGGAAAGTCAAGCAAAAAATTAAAAAGAGTTCACGGACTCTGCACACCATGGTGAGCTAAGCGTCATAGAGTGTGTTAAGCACGCTACACCAGCTGCAGAAAAACGGGCAAACTGGTGCAGCTGCTATGCAAGCTTCACTTACAACTACACAACCTCAAATATATAATATTTACAACTGACAATAGACCTCAAGATAAACACGAAAATCTTGCGGAAAAACACAATTTGACATAACAAAAAAATGAATGAAAGTGAATTAAACAAGTTGAAAAGTGAAAATTGAGAATTTAAAACAGGTCCTATTTCAACTTGTTTAAACAAAATTCACCACACAACATAAACATGTTTGTTTTACGTCTTAAGATCAACATTTTTATTGTGCGAGCTAGTAACCTCCTCTCGTCATGCCATGGTATTATCACACCGCACAAAACTAAAGAAAGTGTTATAACAAGCACATAACAAACATTACAAAAATGGCACAATTCACAACAATACGTGAAAACAAAGAAAAACACATATATGCACAAGTATGGAAAGTAAACACAAAACATGTACAAGTAAAAAATAGACAAGTTTATGTACATATTCAATACAAGATATAAATTAATTACAAAACTCAAAAACAAAGAAACTATCGCAATGCAAAACAATAAACACCAATCCCCGACAACAACACCATTTTGCTGGAGCAGTAAAGCGACAAGCAAAAAGTAAAGTTATTAATTTACCGGGTGATATTTAGGTTATATTGTATCGTGTCCACATAGATTGGTGTATTGAAATTCCGTTAGACAAATCTCGTGTTTATGAGTTTGGGAATAGAATGGGTTTGTTTGTAAGGATCGAGAATGAAAAGTTATAAACATAAAAAGATTTTCATTCTTCGAACAGTAAAGAACTCTCAAGTTTGTATTTCGTCTATCCTATCAAATACTTAAACTTACTAACCATTTGCAATTAACCTTAATTACTCTTTAATATCATCACGTATCGCTCACAGAGAGGTCATCTCTAACCAGAGTGAGATATCAACCGTATCTCTCTATGTCAACGATCTCTCAGCAGAACACAAAACAACATGTAGGATTTAAGAGTCGATACCTAAGTGATTACTAAGCCTAAATCTCTCTCTGGAATCTAAGCCTAATATATATTCATCCTAAGTCTGGATTCAATCCGTCCATCTCTGCAATGACTCAAACCAAAACACTTAGCAAGCTAAAAGGATTAACATCAATAAAGATTTGTAAAGAAAGTTTCATACAACACCATGAGAAATAAATATACATATAATCATGGTAAAGTTACATACAACATCCAACAAATAATAGTTACAAAGAGAGGAAGAGGAGAAGAAACCAAATTTCCTGCGGTGTTAAACACGATCCATCAAACTCCCGACCCTGGATCATCCAATTGCAAGCCACAAATGTTGTTTTTTAAGCTCTAAATATCAAAGAATGGAAGTGATGGAGTTTCGGAACAAATACCCCAAAACCATAACCTAGAAAATAAACTAAAATTTGTTTTATAAAATTATTCTCAACAGACCACGCTTAGCGGCCTCAGCAGGCTACACGATATTTACACATTAAACCGCCCACGATAAGCGCGTTATTTGCGCTAAGCAGGCTCAAAAATTATGCTTCTACCAAACTTCACAAAATCACTCGCAACGTGCTACAACTTTTGGTTTGCGCGCCTGCTTGGACAAAACTTTCTCAAAAATGGTCTTTTATTCTGAAAACGCGCATCCAGAGTTGTGCCTTCGACACCTTATTCCTCGATGCTCCTAATTTGCAACAAATACCTTCAAAATAGACCAAAACTGTCAAATGGTACACTATTTACATAAAAACCAAATTATTCGTAAAGTAAATGTATTTATAAATAAAGTGGGGAATTATTCAAAGAATATTAACAGAAGTATCGATAAGTGCAACAAAACTTATATACAAAAATAAATACAATTTACACTTATCACTCATCACCAGCATTATTGGCCATTGTACCTGAAAAACAGAGGATAAAAGTGAGTTCGACATCAAAGTCAAACCCACCCTTCCACCACTAATCAAGTGAAAGGGCACTAAGGAACGATGACCTTGTCCCCGACCATAGCCCTCACTTAACAACGGCTAGACAATCATCACTCTCCCCGACTAAATGAGTTGGAATCACCTAGAAAACGGGAAGAGAACGACAGAAATTGCATGAATTCTCTGGAAAGACTATTTACACTTATCAAACGCCATGATTCCAAAACTTCCCTGGGAGAACACACAACATCGCCGATAGTCTCTGTCAGGATTTCTAAACGATAAGTTACCCTAAACCCTAACCATATACATTTCTAAGAGAAATACCTCAAAATCTAAGCTATAACAGAAGTTAAATCCACGGAGATAAGGAGTATCGAGATGCTTATCAGATCAAACAAGAAAAACGGTGAAATAGGTGATGGAGAGCAGTGGAACAAATGAAAACTTCATAGACCAATGAAGTCGAGCAGAAAATGGTGGGAACGAGTAGGAGATGAGCAGGCGAAAAGTGAAAATTGAGCCTCCTCTTCCTCTTTTATAGACTGGCTTCACTAGCCAGTAGGCGAGAACGTTCCTAGGGAACCCTAAAAGGCGTCATCATTACACCCTACTTTCTAGGCTAGCCATCATCACGCCTCTATTACAGCACGTGGATCGATACAAGAGTGGCACATGAACTCTCTGGATTCCTACTAGATGTTCCTCTCCCCAGAAGACGAACACACCGAAATTTTTGGAATCCTCGTATGAAACTGCACCTCAAAACATAACAACTCCTCAAAACCTCTTAACTATTCCTCTCCCCATGAGATGGACACGTCGAGCATCACTTGTACTCCTCGTGTAAGATCAATCGAGGAGCACCCCTATTTTGCTGGCTGGCTCTAAGTCATCACTCTTGTTCCTATGAGCAACGACTTAGGGGCTCTTATTCTGGGTTGTCACAATGACTAAAATTGTCCCAATCCACTTCCACCTTTGGCACGGCCCAATAATTTTATCCTAGCGTCACAAAATACCACGCCCTCGAGCGGCAGAACAACAATGTCCGATACGTACGCCTGACCAAGCCACCACGTTTTCATACCCCAAATTTTAACCTAAGATCCCATTTTCATTTTGCATTTTGTACAAAAGCCAAGGTCACAAAATACAATCGGTTTTAACCTCTCAACTTCGAGCATTGACTATGCAGAGATTGTCAAGTGTTTTGAACATTTTTATCCTATCTATCACTAAATTCTAATCGCATACAAAGGTGTATGCTCGTGTTTTATTTTGTTTCATGTGCAGAGACAGGTCTGAATCAAGAGCATCAGGTGTCGCGCCTCAATTAGGCTTTTAAATCTCCCAAGCCAGAAGTATGACTGATTATGGATTCTCGAAGATTGATTCATTAAGGCATAACCTTTAATCTCATAGCGTAGAGTCTCAAGCATCATTCAATCTCATTTTGATCAAAGATGTCTTTTGGAACTTCAGAGGATCGTGTGTTTATTTCCACGCCTTGTTCGACAAGTGGTCTTTGAAGATGTGAAAAACACAAGAAGGGGGGTTGAATTGTAAAACATAAATCAAATGCTTAGACAACACTGTATTTTTATCCTGGTTCGTTTGATCTCAAACTACTCCAGTCCACCCGTCAAGGTGATTTCGCCTCTCTCCACCGAGGTCTTAATCCACTATATTCAAAGGATTACAACAACTACTTTAACAACTGTTAAAGCCTTCTTGAGTATAACCACAAACCGGTTTATCTCAAGGAAATATCTTTACAAATAATTGAACAGTAATATGTTTAATGTTTTCTAGTAAAACAATATATCACAACTGTGATAATTCACAATTTAAGCTTGGAGTAAAACTGAATTGCTAAAGCGTTTGAGAAATTGTGGTTTGAAGGCTTAGCAAAATGTATGAGTGCATTCGTATATGTGTTTGTATTTTCTCACACAGACTTGTTTAAATAGCCAAGGCAAAGATACGTTGTCCATAAAGCACTTTTACTGATAATAACGCACTTTCCTTTTTGAGAAGATCTTGTCTGAATAAAGTCGTTGGTAATTAATTCTGTCTTGAATACTTAATAACGCTTCAGAGTATTCTTTGCTTATGGTAACGCTTCAGAGTGTTGATGACTTGGAAAAGATCTTTGATCAAAGTTAGAGTGTATTTGTTTAAGCGCAGATTCTGGTCATCAAGCTTCAGTGTATGATCTGGTAGCTTCAGCGTATAGCATATGTTACTGATCTTCTGATGCTGACATATTACTGATCTTCTGATGCTGATGATGCTGATGCTGATTCCATCAGAACTTCTGTACATACAGAACATAATTTTAAGAAGCATATTTGTCTTATATATATAAATCTTACAATTTATTTATTCTTTGTATTTTGTTATCATCAAAACTCTAATTAAGGGTTGTAGAATCAAACTATGTTCTAACAATCTCCCCCTTTTTGATGATGACAAAAACCAGATTTTTTCAATTAAAAACAAAGAATAAAAAGTATAGAATTGAGAAGAGAAACTCCCCCTGAGTTGATTACTTCCCTTTAATTCCATGAGTCCTTGAGCATCGGAACTTTACTGTATCTTTCATCAGAATTTTGTACCTGTAAGGTTTTCAGAAGAGAAAAATTTAAATAGATCAGAATGTTTGAGACTTATGTCTCAGTAATCCGTTATTGAAAAACATCATTCTTTCTCCCCCTTTTTGTCAGTTATCAAAAAGAACAAATAATAAGAGCCAAAATGCATTTATATTAAAAACCAGAAGCAATGATAAGTTCAAAACAATGTAAAAATATTACAGATAAACAAGTTATAAAAATAAGGAAATTCTAAGAGGGAGGAGGAAGACGTGTGAACAAAGCCTCCAACATGCTCTTGATCTGGGTGTTGGTTTCCTATTGCTGGGTTAACATGCTTGCTATTGCATCAATTTTATTGTCCTGCTTATCCATTCTTTCCTTCATCAACATATCAGATCTTTTCAGGTCTTCTAGAGTCTGCCTGTCAAGGGAGGAAGCTTGAGGATCTTCAGAAACAGGATGCTTCTCAGAGCTTTCTGCAATGTCTTCTTTTTGACCCTGTGCTTCAGCAGGAACCATCTGCTCTTGAGTATCAGTCAGAACTTTGGATGCTGGACGATGTTCAGACCAGGGAGCGTTGTCCAGAGGGAGAACTTCTTCCTTAAGAAGCTGGCTTAGAACTGGACCTTCAATCTCTTTCAGCAGATTGTTGAAGTTCTGTTGAGCTTGTCCGTAGCTCTGTTCTTGCAACTTATAGGTTTCAGAGCATACCCGTCTTCTGAACTTTGTCCAAAGGTAGTCTGATGCATCAGGATCAACCAGCTCAAGACTAGCTTGTTTCAGAGAAGTGATCCACTTCTGTACTTCTGTTTCAAATGTCAATAAGCTGTTACCAACATCTGGATGTTTTGGTTTTGGGATAGCTGTTTTGTGGGTTATGGCAGCAAGACGTTCAAAAACTATTAAGTCAATGACAGTCTTGATGTTGTCTTCTGGATTGTTCTTTGGTGAGGGAGTGGGAGAGTCAGGAATTATTATTGGACTTGATGGGGAGTTTGGTGGAGTTGATTCTGGTGAAGAGGGAAGTTGGGGAAAATTCACAATGGTGCCAAAGGGCATATGAATGGCCAGAGGTTCTGTGATTCCAGGAATGGGAATGGTATCAGAATCAACTGTTTGGTTTGATTGGTCGTTATGATGTTCTGGTTCAGGGGATTCAGAAGGTTGAGCCTCAGAAGTTTGAACTTCTGGGTGAGATGGTTCAGGTTGTGGAGAAGGTGGATGAATTTCTGGTTGAGGAGATGGAGGTAGTGGGATTTCTGGTTCTGGAGAGATGCGAATTTCTGGTTGTGGTTCTGTGGTAGTTTCAGGATTTGGATTTTCTGGCATGGGAGCAGAAGTATGTTGGTCTATATCAGATAGAACTTTTGCAAGTTCTTGTTGGGTTGCATCAATATTTGGATTTTGAGGTTGGGAGCGAGATTTTCTAAGAGTTAAGGATTCAGAGGGGTCAAAATCAATGTCAAAGTCATCAAAAGTTTGTGGTGTGGGGTTTTCAGATTGAGTGGGAATGGGTGTAGATGTTGATACAACAATTGAATCTAAAACAGTTACAGAAGAAGGATTACCTCTCTTTTTAGGAGCCTGCTGGGATGATCCTTCTGCTACAGCTTTCCTTTTCTTGGTTTTCTTCAGCACAACTTCTGGAGCCTTCTGCTGCAGATCCTGAATGTTCAGATTTGGTGTTGTACCATCCGCCTTGCAAACATCCAGATATCTAACTATTATATCTGGTTTAGAATCAATCTCTGAAAATAGAGGAAAGTTATCCAAAGGGACTCTTCTGCTGTAGATTGCTACAAAAGGAGTGACACTGGGTTCCTTCTTGATGTTTTCAATCAACTTCATTTTCTTCAGATTCTTTGCATTCAGCTGTTTGCCAACAGTAGCTTCCAAAGAGCTGATTTCGTGAGCCTCTGTAAGATGATCAATCAACTTATTCTCTGTTAGAATATCTGATATAAGTCTTCCTAGGGGTATCCAGTCCCTTTTTGTGCGCTCCTCTTCTCTTATTTCTTTAACACTTGTCCTAATATGGTTAAACAGCAGATGAGCCATATTTACCTTGACCTTCTGAGAGATGAAGTAGATCAGAAATTGCTGATCAATATTGATGTAATCAGGAGAGCTGGTAGGCTTCCTGTGGTTTATGCATCCCAGAATGATCTTGGCCCATATTCTGTGATGGTCTTTTAAATCCCTTATCTTGCTGGAGGGAAGCCCCAGAGTGAAGATTTCTCTAGCAATTAGGGCAACATCAGCGCATCTTTCAGCCATGTCAATGCAACGAACACCACCACCTCTGTAGCCTATTAATCTTGCAATGAGGTCCTCAGTAATAACTATCTTCTTCCCCATAATGTAAGAAGTGACTTGATGGTTGGAAGATGAAGCATGAATCCAAAATTCTTTTACCAAAATTGGGAATATTGGACCCACCAATCTGTCAAAATATTTTTCCCAGCCTTGAGCTTTAACTTATTCAGAGAGATTAAACCCATTCTCTTGAAGACTGTTGAAATCCACAATCAATTCTGACAGGACTTCAAGATTTTTGATTGGTGTGAGAAGCGTTTTGTAGGGTTCTTCATACTGTTCAGAGGAACCTGTTTTCTGAGAACTGGAAGTGGGGATGCTTAAAGAAGCCATGTTCATACGAAGGTTTTGAGAAAAAATGAAAGGGTTTTGAGAAAGTAAGTAAATTGAAATCAGTAAGTTTGAGAGAAAATGAAAGTGAAGGTAAAAGATTGTAAATGATGAGAAATGTGTTTAAATAGATTTCTAAACAATTTTGAAAACTTAAACGGCAAGAGAGAGAAATTAAATATAATGATTATTAGCATTTAATGATAGCTGATTTTGGGGGATTTCAGAAAGATATTGGAACGGTCACCCATGACATGTGTCTCAATGCATCCAATCAGCGCTTTTTCCTTTTCAGAAGCGTGAACGCGTGTTCAACCTCAGAAAGTAGCTGATGACTGGATGACACTTGTTTGCTTGAGTGAACTGCACATTTCTATCCTTGAAATGAAGCGCTCAGATCTTCATGATAGATTCTGATACAATTTGTACTTCTAAAGATCTGAAGAAAGTTTGATCAATAGTTCACAGAAAAATAAACAAAGTTCTGAAGGTTAAGATATGGAATCAAAACAATTTTATTCTGGGCAGAGCTTCATGCTGAGATGTTTCAGAATGAAGTTGAACCTATCTTCAGAAAGAGGTTTTGTAAAAATATCAGCCCATTGATGGTCTGTGTTAATAAATTTAAAATTTAAAATCCTTTTCTGAATATAGTCCCTAATAAAATGATGTTTTATTTCTATATGCTTAGCCCTAGAATGCAAAATAGGATTTTTACTAAGACAAATAGCAGAAGTATTGTCACAGGATAGGAATGTTACTCTCAAATATCTGGAAGTCCTCAAGTTGACTTTTCATCCAGAGCATTTGTGTACTGCATCCAGCTGCTGCTATGTATTCAGCTTCTGCTGTTGATAGAGCAATTGTGGATTGTCTTTTGCTGGACCATGAGATTAGATTTTCTCCCAGAAACTGGCAGCTTCCAGAAGTGCTTTTACGTTCTACTCTGTCTCCAGTGAAATCAGCATCACAGTATCCTATCATGCTGTAATCACTTGATTTTCTATAAAACAAACCCAGATTAGTAGTACCTTTCAGATACTTGAAAATTCGCTTAACTATTGTTAAGTGAGATTCTCTAGGATCTTATTGGAATCTAGCACAAATGCAAACACTGAATAAAATGTCAGGCCTTGAAGCCGTCAGATAGAGAAGAGAACCAATCATACCTCTGTAGACCTTCTGTTCCACCTTTTTACTTACCTCTTCTCTTTCCAGAATGCACGTGGGGTGCATTGGAATCTTTGATGGCTTACATTCTGAGAGATCAAATTTCTTCAGAAGTTCTCTGACATATTTGCTCTAATGGATGTAAGTTCCTTCTGGGGTTTGATTAATCTGAATGCCCAGAAAGAATTTTAGTTCCCCCATTAGGCTCATCTCAAATTCTGCCTGCATACATTTAGCAAACTTTCTTCCCAGAGAGGGTTTAGTAGATCCAAATATGATGTCATCAACATAAATCTGACATACTATAATGTCATTCTTAGTTGTCTTATAGAACAAGGCTGTGTCCACTTTCCCTCTGGTAAATTCCTTTTCTAACAGGAAGTTACTTAGTCTTTCATACCAAGCTCTGGGAGCTTGTTTCAGACCATACAGTGGCTTCTTTAGTTTGAAAACATATTCTGGATTTTTGGAACTTTCAAAACCAGGGGGTTGGTGCATATATACCTCTTCTTCTATATAGCCATTTAAGAATGCACTCTTAACATCCATCTGATACAGAGTGATGCCTTTATTAATAGCAAATGAGATTAAGAGTCTGATAGATTCTAACCTGGCGACTGGAGCAAAGGTTTCTGTATAGTCTATCCCCTCTTGCTGACTATAACCTTGTGCTACCAGTCGTGCTTTGTTTCTGATGACTTCACCTTGTTCGTTCAGTTTGTTTCTGAACACCCATTTTGTTCCAATGATGTTGAATCCTTTTGGTTTAGGAACTAGATCCCATACGTCATTTCTTGTGAATTGATTTAGCTCCTCTTGCATTGCTAGAATCCAGTCATTGTCCAGAAGTGCTTCATCAATTGTTGTTGGTTCAATTAGATAAACCAGTCCCATGAGGGATTCTTTAGAGTTTCTGAAGCTAGATCTTGTTCTGATTGGATCTTCCTTTCTTCCTAAGATTGTTTCTTCTGGGTGATCCATGCTGCTTCTGGATGGTCTTTTCTGGAGTTGATCAATAGAAGGTGCTGGATTGCTTGCAATGCCTCTTTCTGATTTTGAGGGAGTGTCTCTGTTGAGAGCTTCTGATGATTTGTCTTCAGTACCTATGAGTTCAACTTCCATACCTGCAAGGAATTCATTCTGCTTTGACTTTTGAGAGTCAAGCTTATCATCAAAATGAACACTGATTGACTCTTCCACAATCTGTGTTTCTGTATTGTATACTTTGTACCCTCTTGAGCGTTCAGAATACCCTAACATAATACACTTTTTTGCTTTAGAGTCAAACTTGTTCAAATAATTTTTTGTGTTCAGAATAAAACATGTACATCCAAATGGGTGAAAATAGGAAATGTTGGGCTTTCTGTTCTTCCACAATTCATATGGAGTCTTTTCCAGAATAGGTCTTATGGAGATTCTATTCTGAATGTAACACACTGTTTTTATTGCTTCTGCCCAGAAGATCTTAGCAACGTTAGTCTCGTTGGTCATGGTTCTGGCCATTTCTTGCAATGTTCTGTTCTTTCGTTCTACAACTCCATTTTGCTGGGGAGTTCTAGGACAAGAGAAATCATGAAGAATGCCTTTTTCATTAAAGAATGACTCAAAATATTTGTTTTCAAATTCTCCATCATGATCACTTCTGACTTTGACGATTCTAAGATCCTTTTCATTCTGAACTTGGTTGCAGAAGGTAACAAACACAGAGTGTGACTCGTCCTTGTGCCTTAAGAACTTTACCCATGTCCATCTGCTATAGTCATCTATGATTACTAACCCATACTTCTTACCACTGACTGAAGCAGTTTTAACTAGTCCAAATAAGTTAATGTGCAGAAGTTCTAATGGCTTGGAGGTGGAAACAATGTTTTTGGATTTGAAAGCTGGTTTTGCAAACTTGCCTTTCTGACATGCTTCACACAGAGAATCTGAATTGAACTTCAGGTTAGGAAGTCCTCTGACCAGATTGAGTTTGTTAATCTGAGATATTCTTCTCATACTAACATGTCCCAATCTTCTGTGCCAGATCCATTGCTCGTTGTTAACAGACAGAAGACACTTTACATTCTGACTTTTTAGTTCAGAAAGTTTTATTTTATAAATGTTGTTTTTCCTCTTTCCATTAAATAGGATAGTCCCATCTTTCTGACTAACAGCTTTGCATGAATTTTGATTGAAGATTATATCATAACCGTTATCACTTAATTGACTTATAGATAACAGATTATGCATTAATCCATCAACTAGTAAAACATTACTTATATAGGGAAGATTTCCATTACCTACTGTTCCAGAGCCAATGATCTTTCCTCTCTGATTGCCTCCAAAACCTACGTGGCCTCCAGGCTTAAGTTCCAGACTTTGGAACATATGCCTTCTTCCCGTCATGTGTCGTGAGCAGCCAGAGTCCAGGTACCATGACTGGTGTTTTTGCTTTGCTGCTAAAGATATCTGCCACATGTATTATTTTATCCTTAGGTACCCATATTTTCTTGGGTTCTGATTTGTTAGTTTTACCAAAACTCTGGTTGAATTTTGGTTTGACAGAGTAATCACTACTTGTATATTTTATGTCATGTGTGTGCCCATATATAAACTGTGAATCAAGTGGAGTACGTTTTATAACTAAATCCATGGCATTTTTTGGTGTAGGTACATTACCTTGATATCCTATCCCTTTTCTGCCATTTCTGCTAACTCCATAGATCATTGAAGCCATTTTACTTCTGTCTATGTTTTTAGCTAGAAACTTCTGAAAGCTGTGATCATACTCCTTGATGATCTCATCAGCATTGCTGGGAGTTTCAGGGATTTTTTCCTTCTGAGAGTTTTGCAATTGGTTTTCTAATTTTGAAATTTTATCTTTTAACTCAGAATTCTCCAATTTGAGACTCTCAGTCTTATCAGAGTCAGATGCAAGATTCCTTTTCAGGTTTCTGAATTTGATTCTGATCTGCTGATATCTTTCCAGAATTTCATTAAGGCTTTCAGCTAGTTCAGCCTTGGTAAAGTTTATAGTAAAGTCAGAGAATACCTCTTCTGTATCTGATTCAGATTCTGACTCAGAAGCTTCACTGTCTTCTGTTATGTTTTCCATGAGAGCTATGTTTGCTCTTTCATCATCTGATTTTGAGTCAGCTTCAGATGTGTCAGAATTATCCCATGTAGCCATGAGACTTTTCTTCTTTTCCTTGCCAAACTTCTTTTTGGGATTTTCCTTCTGAAGCTTTGGGCAATCACTTTTGTAGTGCCCTTGCTCGTTACATTCATAGCAGATGATGTCTTTGTTGTTTGGCTTTCTGTTTCCTGAAGAACCTTCAGATCTTCTGTGTCCAGAGGAGGATTCTGACCTTCTGTATCTGGAGAAAGATTCATTCTGATTTTCTGATCTTCTGGGATTCCTGAACTTCCTTTGCTTCTGCTTCCACAATTGGTTCACCCTTCTGGAGAGGAGAGACAGTTCATCTTATTCTGATGAGGACCCATCAGAGGTTTCTTCCTTAGCCTGCAAAACTTTGGTGTCAGATTTTCTGTTAGATTTTAAAGCTAGTGGCTTACCTTGCTTTTGAGGTTCATCTGCTTCTAGCTCTATCTCATGACTTCTGAGGGAGCTGACAAGTTCCTCTAGAGAGATTTTGTTGAGATCCTTGGCTAGCTTAAGCGCTGTGACCATTAGCCTCCATTGTTTTGGCAAGCTTCTGATGATCTTCTTAACGTGATCAGCAGTAGAATACCCTTTGTCAAGAACGTTTAGACCAGCAACAAGAATTTGAAATCTTGAAAACATAGTTTCTATTGATTCACTCTCTTCCATGTTGAATGCCTCATACTTCTGAATGAGTGCAAGGGCTTTGGTTTATTTGACTTGAATGTTGCCTTCATGCATCATTCTCAGAGAGTCAAACATATTCTTTGCAGTGTCTCTGTTTGATATCTTTTCATATTCTGAATAAGAGACGGCGTTGAGAATAATTGATCTGGCCTTGTGATGATTTCTGAACTCACGCTTTTTCTTATCAGACATTGTTTTACTGTCAATCTTCTGACCACTTTCATCCACTGGGTGCGTGTATCCATCAGTCACCATGTCCCACAGATCAGCATCATGGGCCAGAAAGAAACTCTCAATTCTATCTTTCCAGTAGTCAAAGTTCTCTCCATCAAAGACTCTAGGTTTGCCACTGAATCTGTCTCTTTCTTCATTGTTGTCATTGCTGATGTTTTGATTTGGTCCTGCCATTGTGTTTTTCTGACGCTGGATCTTGTACTGACACGATTAAGTGTTATAAGCTCAGAACCAGGCACTCTGATGCCAATTGAAGATGTGAAAAACACAAGAAGGGGGGTTGAATTGTAAAACTTAAATCAAATGCTTAGACAACAACGTATTTTTATCCTGGTTTGTTTGATCTCAAACTACTCCAGTCCACCCGTCAAGGTGATTTCGCCTCTCTCCAACGAGGTCTTAATCCACTATATTCAAAGGATTACAACAACTACTTTAACAACTATTAAAGCCTTCTTGAGTATAAC
Organism: Vicia faba; assembly: GCA_948472305.1. Lineage (NCBI taxonomy): Eukaryota > Viridiplantae > Streptophyta > Magnoliopsida > Fabales > Fabaceae > Vicia > Vicia faba. Next base: position 1,678,215,063 of record OX451736.1, on the reverse strand, counting down.
CACAGACCGGTTTATCTCAAGGAAATCTCTTTACAAATAATTGAATAGTAATGTGTTTAATGTTTTCTAGTAAAATAGTATATCACAACTGTGATAATTCACAATTTAAGCTTGGAGTAAAACTGAATTGCTAAAGCATTTGAGAAAGCGTGGTTTGAAGGCTTAGCAAAATGTATGAGTGCATTCGTATATGTGTTTGTCTTTTCTCACACAGACTTGTTTAAATATCCAAGGCAAGGATACGTTTTCCATAAAGCACTTTTACTGATAATAACGCATCTTCCTTTTTGAGAATATCTTGTCTGAATAAAGCCGTTGGTAATTAATTCTGTCTTGAATACTTAATAATGCTTCAGAGTCTTCTTTGCTTATGGTAACGCTTCAGAGTGCTGATGACTTGGAAAAGATCTTTGATCAGAGTCAGAGTGTATTTGTTTAAGCGCAGATTCTGGTCATCAAGCTTCAGCGTATGATCTGGTAGCTTCAACGTGTAGCCTATGTTACTGATCTTCTGATGCTGAAATATTACTGATCTTCTGATGCTGATGATGCTGATGCTGATTCCATCAGAACTTCTGTACATACAAAACATAATTTTAAGAAGCATATTTGTCTTATATATATAAATCTTACAATTTATTTATTCTTTGTATTTTGTTATCATCAAAACTCTAATTAAGGGTTGTAGAATCAAACTATGTTCTAACAGTCTCAAGCTTCTCTATAACTTCCTCAGAGCACAGACAAGATTTTATCATCACTAGTTCACATGTGCTTCAATGCATCTTGCAATGTAAGAAAAGATCAGGCTATGTGAAACGATTTAAAGCACTTCGACCAAAAGTCAACCTTTTGCAAGATCAAGTTCCAACGATCATAACTTCTTCATTATTTTGTATTTTTTGAGTGGTTCCTTTTGCGTATGACTCTCCTTGATGTCATCTCCCACTTCTCTTTACAAGTCAAGAGTTGATTGTGTGTGGAGGATTATCGAATATTTGAATACTTTAGAGGTTATTTTGCAAATTTGACCAAATCACAAGAAACTCTTGTCCAACTTTCGAGGGTCATAACTTCTTCAATTCTCAACGTCCTGAGGAGATTCTTTTTGCAAAGTATCACAAATAACGTTGTCTATGAGATTACTTCAAATATCGAGGTTAAATTGTGCTTGGTTCAATTTATGCCACAGATGTTTTCTCAAAGGGCGTTAGATTCTTATATTGGGATAATTCATGAAACTAGAGTTCTAGTTCAATGATTCATTGATTGCTTGTTGCCTGCTTCAAGTCATTTTCAATTGAACATTAACGATCATTGGGTTAAGGTGGGTTGTAGATTAAATATCTTAAACGCACGATTTGTATTATTGGCTCGTATTGCAAGTTACCACGAATTGACGATATGGATTTTACAGAAGAAGATTTAAGGATCAATTCGAAAAATCCTTGTTTATTTTAAATCGATTCTAGTGTGCGAGGCGCAATTCATCCATATGAATTTGCTTTTGGATTCAAGATATACAAAAGAACTAATTTCTCATGATGCAAGTTTGCTTAATTTTGAAGATAAGTTCATGTAATTTGTTTGGAATTCTAGGAGCAAATACAAGATGTTCATTCATCATTCAAAATTCGTTCAAGAAGTATCAAATTCATTCAAGGATGAAGTTCTAATTCCATGTTCACCATTCAAGTGTGATTCAATTTCATCTTAGTTATAAAGAATCATTATTCAAGACCTTTCTCAAAATTCAACTTCATTCATCATTCATGTGTTTCAAATTCAAAGACAACTTTCAATATAAATTTTAATTGGGATCAATTCTAAATATTAGAAGTTTTCTATTGATATTTCAAGATTGACCTTTAAAGGATTATAAAATTACAAGAACCATCCAATTTATTTGATCAATTCCAAATCATCACCATTGCAACTTTAATGTTTACATAAAAACATGCCAAATAACACAAACCAAGACCATCCTCCTTGTGTGCTTCATGCAGAAGTTTCCATGCCTTGTTAAGCCTTATTGTTGTCCATTGCTTCTGGAAAAAAAGACCCCTTCTCCAATATTTCAAACCCAAGTTGCAATGATGCCAAAAACTGTCACAAAACAGGTCCAAATTCTCATTAAAATAGTCCCAAAACTGTGTAAAATCTGCCAAATTTCCAGCCATGCTACAACACACAAATTTGTCCAAAATGTTGTTGTCCACTCTACATATCAGCCCTGCAAAAGACATATCAGAATCAGCCTAACACAACCTACAAAACCTGCACCAAAATAGCCAAATATTACACTAATTTAGCAAGACCAAAACCTTCATTAGAAAGACAATAAATCTTAGTACCAAGTGTGTTCAAATGCATCAGTTTTCCCCCCTAAGTATGCCTCAATTCCCTTATAAAGGGCAGCACTCATACACTGGTAAGAGGGATCTTTTTCACACAGAAAACCAAGAATCACAGAAAAAAATATAGAAAAAATTAGAGGAAGAAAAGTGAGAAGAAAAATCAGAAGAAAATAGGGAAGAAAAGATTAGATGAGGCGAGTTATGCTGTCAAATTGAAAGAGAAGAAATGTTCTCCCAAACAATTTTCAACCTACAAGAAGAGGATTCATCGCAACAATTTCAATAATGTTTTCCAGCAACACAAATTTCCAGAATTTCAAGAGTTAAGAGGAAGGAATAGAAGCATTATTACCTCATCTCTGATTTTATTTTCTTATACTTGTCTGAATCGGTAAACCGTCGGACTGGCTCCAACCATGTAAGTGCTTCTTGCTCTCCTTTAATATCTTAATGTGTTGTATTGTTGATCGTACACATAGAATAAAACTGCTGCTGAAAATTGTTGCTTATGCCATGTTGCAAACTTGCATTGTTACAATTACAATAGAAATAGAATTATAAAACTAAGTCTTTCTATTGTTGTTGTTAAATCATGAAAAACGAAGATGTAAAAAAAGGGCAGAAACACAATGATAAATCCAAAGAGTAACACACAAAAGTATTGGTATATACCTCTGTGATCGGTGGATCTGGAACTGACTGTTTAACGCTGGTTCGCGAAATGTCGCGGAAGCAAGAGTCGCCACCGTCTTTTATTTTCTCCAAATGGAAAGGACAAAAGCACATAAAAATTCCTTATAGAGATTGCTCTCGGTTCGGGAGGTAGGTTATAGAAAGGGAAGGTATTAGCACCCTTTCTATCCATGGTTATCCATGGGCTCTTAGATACTTGCTCATTTGTGTTTTCAAAATTGTTTGTTTGCTTTTCAAGGTGAGTGGGTTTGAAAAAGTTTCGTTTAAAATTTAAGTTCGACTCTTGTATCAGTCCTCAAGAGTGTTTGAAAAATTGCTTTCGAAAGCTTTTTGAAAAGGTGTCGGTGTGAAAAGTATTTTTGATTTGTTTTGAAATTAGAGCAAGTATCTAGAGTCGTCTACCTACCCTAAGGAATTCGTCTGTGTAAATGTCCTTTACAGTAGTGCCATCCCACCATTGAGGGGTAGGTAGCACCACCGTTGAAGGTGTTCGGGTCAATTCGAAGTTCGAGGCATGGTGATCACCAGAGCAATGGGAAGACACCTTAGAAGCTACCCTCATGCCAGGTTCCCGGATCATGAGGACTTACTAAGACATCCTCTACTCGACGATCACCTTTCGAGGCAAGGCAACAGTGAGGCGTACCCTAGGGGTGGTGTGTGATTCGTGTGTCATTTTCAGATATTTTTGTCTTGTCATGTCAAAGTGATCTAAGCGTTTGTTTTTATTTTAGGCCATTCATTCTTGCATGCATTTATTTAACAGTAAAAAAAAGATGCGGAAATTAAAAGTTCTAAAGCTGTTACAAAGGCGCGGGTCCACATCGCCAAATTTAATCCAAGACCCGATTTGACAGAAAGTAAAGAAATAAAATAAAGTGCGAGAAATAAAAGTTTACACGGCTTTGGGAGAGGTACATAAATATTATAAGAAATAAAATAAAATGCGCGAAACAAATTAATAATCGAAAGCGAGGGCGTTGGACCCTTTTTAATGAAATTAAATTGTTATTAAATTAATTAAATTAAAATAAAAAAGGAAATTGTTTTTGAGATTTTTTGGATTTATGACTTTTTATGAGAATTTAAATGAAATTAAAATATTAACCCTAATTCTACAACTTTTATTTATTAAGAAAAAAATATTTAAAGTTAAACCTAAATTAACCTAATTATTTACATGCAACTTGATTTATAAAAATAAATAATATTTAGTTATTAATAATGGTGAAAAAAAAGAACAAAAGTAATTAAACTAATTAAACCTAATTTCTACAATTTTTTAAGTTATGAAGAAAAATATTAAGATTTAAACCTAAATTAAAAAAAACTAAAATCAATTAATGATATAAAAATACTTATTTTATGTTTTTTATGAAAATATTAAATTAAAGAAATTAATTAAAAAGAGAAATAATTGAATTAAATAAAAAAATGAAAAAATATACAAGAGATTGCAAACCTTGGGGGGTCTGTCCCCAAATTGGGAGGTGAGATCTTAGCATTTAGGCCCAATTATCCCTAGCCTTATTGACTTTCCAGGAAGCATGTGGCACGTTTGACTAGAGTCCATGGTATGCTTCACATTATGGCCCTCTGATTCATCTCAGTAGGCACGTGGATAGTCCAGATATGGGGAACATGGTGAACCCTAGTATTGAATCTGCATAGGATGACAATTAGAAAAATAATATTGGAAAGGGGTGGGGACCTGGGGTTCGAACCCAGGTCCCAGGGATTACCAGTAATGTGCCTTGCCAACCGCTCCACTTGCGCTTTCTGTTTATAATATAACTAACAAATAACATAAGCGAACATAAGAGTTAGTGGATTTTTTAGCGCGAATTTTCAAACAACCCAATCACTGCTGGCCACATAATCATCTTCTTCCTTGGCTTTGTTTTTTTCCTGAAACAAAAAATCATTAGCAACGGTTTTGAACCGTCCCCAAATACATTATATTTCAAAATAGCGATTAGCTCGTGGTAGCTCATAAATTGAGCGCGAGGGTTGCTTTAGAATCGTCCAAGCACGCTGGTTTCAACCATGGTATTGTGATGTTCTAATGTTACCAAATGCATAAATGCCCAATTTCAACTTTGAAGAACCCTAGCCTGTATCAATGGTGAATTCTTCAATGGTGCACGAAAACTCAATCAAACCACCCAGTTAGCTTTAGAATTAAACAATGAACATAAATCAAATGTTAAAAATTACTAAAAACGTATGATTCATGATGCAAGCATATGGAGAAAAATATGAACAGGACGAAGTTGTTCTACCGTTTCTCTGCGTTAGGATGGATGGTTTTGGTCTGAAAACCTTCCTTGAAGTCTCAGGAAGGTGATGGAATGGTTATTTGGCCTTTAAACGCACTGGAAGATGGTTTTCAGATTTGAACTTTTTTGATCAAATTGCAAGTTTGGCTATGGAATTCTGGCGCAGCTGAGTGGTTCTATGCATTAGGGTTAGCATCAATATATACATGTGAATGATTAGGGTTGAGAAAATTGATCAAAAAATCCATGAATTGATGAAGAGATATTTGATTTTTATGGCATAAGTTTTCAAATCTTTTTCATGCAAACTTGGTTCAAATCATGTTCAATTATCAAGATTCTTTCCAAATCTGATTATACACAAAATCTTGAGACTATTTCATGCACAAAAAGATTTAAAAAGTTAGGCTTAGTATTTTCCACATATTTATTTTAATTAAATGAATTATTAATAATTAAAAATCCAAATAAATAAATAAAAATGATAAAAAAACTTCCCTTTGGGCCAAATGGTCGTGCACATGCCTTGGATAATGAATTGTGGAAGAAAAAGAGGCCCATTAGCAATTTTAGGACATTTGAATCAATGTTGACTTTTCAAAATATCCAAAAATTTCCCAACTTCCACAAGGCATAACTTGCTCAATTTTTAAGCTTTGCTCACGTTCTTGGACATTTTGGAAAGGTCTTTGAGTCCTCTTACCAATGCCTTTGGTACCATGTCATTTTGATTTACCAATCTCAAGTTATGGCCTTTGACTTAAAGTCCCTTTTTGTTGACTTTTGAAAATGACCTATAATGTTGAAATTGATAACTTTTTGTGAGAGCATTTCTTGGACTTGAAGTATGAAGAGGAGTTGTAGGAAATGTCTTTCTATTCAAAATGAGCTTTGGATGGAATTTTTCTGATAAACCATGTGGAAGTTATGCCCTGGTCAATTTACAGTTGACTTTTTCAACTGTCCAAATATGGAAACTTTTGCATCTTGAGACTTTTTGAGCCAAACTTTGAGAATCATGATCAAGCATTGATCAAATGATGTTTGTGACTTCAAAATGAGATGTTGACCAAAAATTTGAACTTTTGACTGTCAAATGACCATTTTGTCCCTACAGTTGACTGTAGTGCAATTAGGGTTTTTGACTGTGCAATTTTGTGCTGTAAGTCTTGAAACTTGGTATGAGGATGCTTGACCATGTTTGTAGGCATGTGGGACTTTATTAGACCCTTGGAAACTTCATTTTCTTTGTCAGAACCAAAACCCTAATTTTTTACTGTTAGGAGGCCCTTGAACTGTGCAACCCTTGGGGAATTTTGAAGCTTTGACTTTGCAATTCTGGAGAATATGGGAGGGAAAATTTTAGGGTACAACAGTTGCCCCTGTTCAATCTTCTTAGACCTGAGGATGCAGATTGGCTGACGTGCCTTTCGTAATCCGAAGGTGGAAGATGATTGAACACTAGAGTGCCCAGAAATTTGCGCTCACATAGTAGTGTGATGGTGGGAAATGGGCTTATAGATGCCATTTAGAGATTGATGGATAGGATGATGGGCTTATAGATGCCATGCTAAGAGATGATGGAAGGTGGATGGGCTTATAGATGCCATCTGGATGTTGATCGCGTAAGAGGTTCCTTAGCGAGAGCTTGCGTACCTGAAAAAGAAAAATGATTACCTGACCTATTACAGGGGCTGGTCTTCAAACTCTTTGTATAGATGTGTCCTGACTGGTTACAGAAGCTGGATCTGGATCTTCAAAAGGTGATGAGTGAACCAGGGATGGTTACTATCTCAACAGGAACGGTGAGAGAACCTTGGATGATTACAACCTCAACAGTAACGCTGAGAGAATCTGAGGACGATTACTACCTCCGCAGTAACGGGGAGAGAACCATAGGCGACTTCAACCTCAACAGTAATCATTGAGATAATCTTGGGCGACTTCAACCTCAACAGTAATCATTGAGAGAATCTTGGGCGACTTCAACCTCAACAGTAATCATTGAGAGAATCTTGGGCGACTTCAACCTCAACAGTAATCATTGAGAGAATCTTGGGCGACTTCAACCTCAACAGTAATCATTGAGAGAATCTTGGGCGACTTCAACCTCAACAATAATCATTGAGAGAATCTTGGGCGACTTCAACCTCAACAGTAATCATTGAGAGAATCTTGGGCGACTTCAACCTCAACAGTAATCATTGAGAGAATCTTGAGCGACTTCGACTTCAACAGTAACGCTGAGCGAATCTGGGGATGATTACTACCTCCGCAGTATCGGGGAGAGAACCACAGGCGACTACAACCTCAACAGCAATCATTGAGAGAATCTTGGATGACTTCGACTTCAACAGTAACGCTGAGCGAATCTGGGGATGATTACTACCTCCGCAGTATCGGGGAGAGAACCACAGGCGACTACAACCTCAACAGCAATCATTGAGAGAATCTTGGATAACTTCGACTTCAACAGTAACGCTGAGCGAATATGGGGATGATTACTACCTCAACAGTAACGGTGAGAGAACCACATGCGACTACAACCTCAACAGCAATCATTGAGAGAATCTTGGATGACTTCGACTTCAACAGTAACGCTGAGCGAATCTGGGGATGATTACTACCTCCGCAGTATCGGGGAGAGAACCATAGGCGACTACAACCTCAACAGCAATCGTTGAGAGAATCTTGGATAACTTCTACTGAGTCTTTATCAGGAAAATCTGTTAGGGGCCGATTTAACTGGACTAGAGAAGGCCTTGGACTGGATAAGAAACAGAAAATCTTAGGGTCGATTAATTGAACCGGTCTAGGTCTTGAAATGTCTTCAACTGGATAAGAAACAGGGAGATCTTAGGGTTGATCTGACTGAACCAGAGAAGGTCTTTGACTGGATAAGAAACAGAGAAATCTTTTGAGTCGATTTAACTGAACCGGTCTAGGTCTTGAAATATGATTGAGAACTTAACTGAATATTTCCTGAAAGGTAAAGGTCAGTCATATGCAATGCGTGACATGGATCAAGCAATGATGTTCTCAACATAAATGAGATTTGTAAGATATGATGCGTATATGCATGCTATGATGTATGGAAGTGCGATGTTTATGTATGTATTTTTTTCGTCTAGGAACGTAAATCCTTGACGGGTGTCGGGAAGTCACTCCTGGGCTAATGTTGGAGAATAGATTTTTGCTTCCGCTGTGGATGATAGTTGCAAGAATACCAGTAGGAGAAGATAACTCCGTTGGGGAATAAACTTGGCTATTGGATTACTCTGCAAGGGAGAAAAATACTCTAACGATCTTGCTGGGGAGAGATGCTCTATGGGGAGAGAGGTGCTTTGTTGAGTTGTTGATAATAACTTGCTGGGGATACCCTTGTTGTGTTGGAAGTGTTAACAGACTTCGCTGGGGATAAGAAGACTTTGTCGAGGACGCACTTTCCGTGGCTTTTGGCTGAGGATAACCCAGTTATATCCTGGTAAGGAAATAACTCTTTGAATAAAGCCGGGCGACGCGTTCGTGCTCTGCGAGGATAAGCTTCCAGAATCTACTGGGGATAAGCTTACTGCTTGGGGAGATGGATTCCACCTTTCTTGGGGAAGCTGGGTTGGATTCTCCTGGGAAGTTTTAAACTGTACCGGGGAGGTGACTCCGTTGAATGTTTGATAGGCCGCCGGGGAACAATCTTAAGGTTAAGATTGCCAGGGATGCTTGTTAAAAATGCATATATACTGCTGTGGAATATTGAGATCTGCTGGAGGATACTCAACTTCCTTAAGGTTGATAATATAGCTTTGCTTGAGGAGAGTGTACTGACTTGCTGGCTCACTCTCTGGGGAATTAAGATATTTGGTTGTGTTCTTTAGCTGAACCTACCTTGATACCCTGGAGGACAGAACAATTAGATTGCTGAGACAATTCTTTATTGCCCCTGTTTCTAATGTTACCTGTAATTAATCCTTTGTTTCGTATGCAAATATTCATGAGTTAGCAAATTATTGTCAATGCACATATCACAAATTGAACCTTGGACGTTCTTCGCAAAACAAAACAGAAAAAGGAAAAATAATTGGCACTTTTAACTGAAAAGTATATTTGTATTGATTTTTGAATTGCCTGTAAATAGGCGTTTGTGTACAGGAGGCTGACGTCCTAGTAAGAGAACGCCGCCGAAAAAGAGTCTATACAAATTTTGTACAAGATAAAATAAAACAGCTGTGTGAAATGAATGATCCCACTGGGTTTCAACTCTGCTATTGCCTTTATATCTCCGAGCGTCTCATCACTTGATGACCTTGGTTGAAGATGAAGCTGACTGATCGATGCCGTCTGAACTTGATGTAGATACCGGATTCTGGATGCAAAGTGATCAAATGAGACATAGTATTACGCTTTATCCCTAGCTTTTGCCTGGACCGCCCTTTCGGGTTTTCAGTCCACCGGGATACCCATTTTTGCCCAAGCCGCCTTTTCAGGTTTTCGACTTGCCGAGTGTAAAGATTTTTTCATTTCATCCCTTCATTTTGCTCGAACCCTTTTGGTTCGCCGGGAAGCCCTAATTTTTGCCTAGGCATGCCAGCCTAGCGGGTCTTTTTCATGCGTAGTATATTTTTACTATGTCTGCATTGGCGGGGTGAGGAAGGTCGTCACCATCCATGTTGGTTAAAATCATGGCTCCTCCTGAGAACACATGTTTAACCACAAATGGCCCTTCGTATGTAGGGGTCCATTTGCCCCTTGGATCATTCTGAGGAAGGATGATTCTCTTGATTACCAGATCCCCAACTTGATATTCCTGTGGTCTGACCTTTTTGTTAAATGCCCTGATCATCCGTTTCTGATACGTCTGACCATGACAGATAGCAGCAAGTCTCTTTTCATCAATAAGGTTTAACTGATCAAGTCGTGTCTGGATCCAATCATCTTCGTTCAGATTTGCATCCTTCATTATCCGGAGAGAGGGTATTTGCACTTCGATCGGTAAGACTGCCTCCATGCCGTAAACCAAGGAGAAAGGAGTTGCCCCGGTTGACGTCCTGGCTGAGGTACGGTACCCATGCAGAGCGAACGGCAACATCTCGTGCCAATCTTTGTAAGTCACTGTCATCTTCTGCACTATTTTCTTGATATTTTTATTTGCTGCTTCTACAGCCCCATTCATCTTCGGTCTGTAAGGAGAAGAGTTGTGGTGCTGTATCTTAAACTGCTCGCAGAGCTCAGTGATCATCTTGTTATTCAGATTGGTACCGTTGTCTGTAATAATTCTTTCTGGGACGCCGTATCGACAAATCAGGTTATGCCGAATGAACTGTGCCACAACACTCTTGGTTACCGTAGCATAGGAAGCTGCCTCAACCCACTTCGTAAAGTAATCAATCGCTACCAGGATGAAGCGATGCCCATTAGATGCCGTAGGTTTAATCTCACCGATCATGTCTATGCCCCACATTGAAAACGGCCAAGGCGCAGTCAGAACATTTAGAGAAACTGGAGGAACATGCACCTTGTCTGCATAAATCTGGCATTTATGGCATGTCCGAGAATGTTGGTAGCAGTCAGCTTCCATTGTGGACCAGTAATACCCTGCCCGAAGGATCTTTTTCGCCATAGTGTGTCCACTGGAATGTGTTCCGAAGGTCCCTTCATGTAGCTCTTCCATGATCCTTTCTGCTTCTGTCTTATCCACACAACACAGTAAGGTCGAATCATGGTTTCGCTTGTACAGGATGCCATTGCTAAGGAAGAATTTTGCTGCGAACCTTCTCAGAAACTTCTTGTCATTGACAGATGCACCTTCAGGGTATTCCTGAGCTTCCAAATATCTCTTCACCTCATGGTACCAAGGCTTCTCAGTCACCAATTCAGTTTCGATATCACAACACTATGCCGGTTCGTCCAGTTTCCAGATGATGATCCGGGGAGCCTCATTATCCCATTTGACCTTGAACATAGAAGACATTGTAGCTAACGCGTCCGCCAGCTGATTCTCCTCTCTCGGAAAGTGTTCAAAGGTTATCTTCGTGAAGTGGGGGATCAAGGTCAACACACATTCTCTGTAACGAATAAGATTCGGATGTTTCGTATCCCACTCTCCTTTGATCTGATTGATCACAAGAGCGGAATCTCCGAAGACACTCAGAAACTTGATCCTTAAGTCGATCGCGGCTTGAAGACCCATGATGCATGCCTCATACTCTGCCATGTTGTTGGTATAGTTGAAACATAGCCGGGCAGTGAGTGGAGTATGAGTGCCTTGAGGAGATATGATTATAGCGCCGATACCGTTACCCAAAGCATTGGAGGCTCCGTCAAAGTGCATAGACCATCGGGATCCTTCCTCAGGTCCTTCATCCGGTCGAGGTACTTCACAATCAGTCACAATCATGATGCTCTCGTCCGGAAACTCGAAGTTCATTGACTGATAGTCGTCTACGGCCTGATGTGCCAAGTGGTCTGCCAATACACTTCCCTTGATGGCTTTCTGGGTCGTATATTGAATGTCGTATTCCGTCAAGATCATTTTCCATCTTGCTATTCTCCCAGACAGAGCAGGCTTTTCAAATATGTACTTTATAGGATCCATCTTTGAGATCAACAAGGTAGTGTGAGTCAGCATATACTTTCTCAACCGGCGAGCAGCCCATACCAAAGCGCAGCAAGTTTTCTCCAGCAGTGAGTATCGGGTCTCACAGTCGGTAAACTTTTTGCTAAGGTAATAAATGGCATGCTCTTTTCGGCCAGACTCGTCATGCTGCCCCAACACACACCCCATTGAGTTGTCAAGTACTGTCAGATATAGTATCAGAGGTCTCCCTTCAACCGGTGGCATAAGAATGGGTGGTTCTTGGAGATACTCTTTGATTTTGTCAAAAGCAGCCTGACATTCATCATTCCAACGTACTACCTGATCTTTCTTCAGCAGCTTGAAGATTGGTTCACAAGTAGCAGTTAGGTGTGAGATGAATCGAGCAATGTAATTCAGGCGTCCTAAAAAGCCTCTGACCTCTTTCTCTGTCTTAGGAACCGGCATCTCTTGAATAGCTTTGACCTTAGCAGGGTCCACTTGAATACCCTTATCACTTACAACGAAGCCTAACAACTTTCCAGATCTTACCCCGAAGGTGCACTTGTTCGGGTTCAACCTCAGCTTGTACAGTTTCAACCGGTCAAACAACTTCTGCAGATGATCCAGGTGCTCTTCCTCAGTCTGGGACCTTGCGATCATGTCGTCAACATACACTTCAATCTCATGATGGATCATGTCATGAAATAAAGCAACCATGGCACGTTGGTAGGTTGCCCCAGCGTTCTTCAGTCCAAAGGGCATGACCTTGTAGCAGAAGGTGACCCACTGAGTAACAAATGTAGTCTTTTCCATGTCTTCAGGTGCCATCTTGATCTTATTGTAACCTGAAAAACCATCCATGAAAGAGAACTCCTTATGCTGAGCAGTATTATCCACAAGGACATCAATGTGAGGTAGAGGGAAGTCATCTTTGGGGCTGGCCCTGTTCAGATCCCTGTAGTCGACACACATTCTGACCTTTCCATCTTTCTTTGGTACCGGCACCACATTAGCAACCCACTGAGGGTAAGAAGTCACTGCAAGGAACCCAGCATCAAACTGTTTCATGACCTCGGCTTTGATCTTTTCAGACATCTCTGGACGCATACGGCAGACCTTTTGCTTAACCGGAGGGCAGTCTTCCTTGGTAGGCAAATGATGGACCACAATATCGGTATCCAACCCGGGCATGTCTTCGTAGGACCAGGCAAAGATCTCCATATAATCATGTAGCATCTTAGTCAATCGTTGCTTCACGCTGAGCTCTAGGTTGGCACCAATCTTTACCTCTTTCCTGTCTGCTTCAGTACCCAAGTTTATTGTTTCCACTGGCTCTTCATGTGGTTGAATTTCCCTCTCTTCCTGAAGTAACAGTCTTGCAAGCTCGCCAGGAACTTCGCAATCATCTTCACCTTCGTCTTCGGCTAAGTTGATCGGATTTTCGAAGTCATAACTGGCAGTAGCAGAGTCGTTACCAGTGAGATCCAGAGTGGATTGAAACCTGTATGAGTGAGTGTGTGTAAATACACCTGTTTTGAAAGATATAAAGGAAGGAAAGAAAGAAAAGGAGCATAAGATTTGAAATGCGAGAAAACTTCCAAGATTTTTATTCATGATATATGAAATGACAATTTATATGCCCTCACAAATGAAGCCACGGTGCCCCGGGTAAGACACCGGGCCATAGAGTTCAAATTATTGTTTATTACAAATAACAAAAACATAGGAATTCATTACTCAGTAACAAGAGAAACAAGTAGGTTGTCCTTTACACTCCAATTGCTAAGTCCACTGTCGGTTGCCGGGTAAATCCAACTGTCAAACTCAGCTTCATCCACCTCATCTTCGTCCCCAATAGCATTCACTCCATGAGCAGGCAGGGGAGCTGTCACTACATTAGGCTTCTCAGATGCCTCAAATTGTACCTCCTTGGCGTCAATAAGGTCCTGCAGCTTATTCCTTAGGGCCCAACAGTCATCAGTGGAATGCCCCGGGCTATCGGAGTGATAAGCACAGCGGGCATTTGGATTGTATTTCGGGGAGGCAGTGTTCACAACTTTTGGGGCCTCTCTGACAGTCACTAGGTTGGTGGATAGCAACTGTGGCAAGATCTGCGACAAAGTCATACTCAAACGGGTGAATTCTCTTCTAGGTCTTTCAGCCCTTTGAGGATTGGTTTGCCGAGGAGCGGCAGCAGGCTTAGCAATCATTACCGCACTGACAGATTGGCGGCGCTCAGATTTCTCTTGTCTCCGGGAGCCATATACGGCACTGGCCTCCTTTTTGAAGGGTTTCTTCTCTGAACTTGTAGATGCTCCCTTCGGAATTATACCAGACTTCAACCCAGCCTCAATTCTCTCTCCGGTCAAAATAAGATCAGTAAACCCTGCAGACGAGTTACCGATAAGATGGTTGAAAAATGGCCCAGATAGGGTCCTCAAGAACATGTCTACCAATTCCCGATCAGTCAACGGAGGCTGCACCCTGCCATCCAGATCCCTCCACTTCTGAGCGTACTCTTTAAAACCTTCACTTGAACCTAACGACATACCCTGGAGTTGGGTACGTGTAGGGGCAAGGTCGGCATTATACTGATACTGCTTATAGAAAGCAGTAGCCAACTCCTCCCAGTTACGAACCTTGGTCCCATCCAGCTGATAGAACCATTCGAGATGAGTCCCTAAAAGACTCTCCTAGAAGAAGTGGATCCACAAATTCTTATCCACTGAGTACAGTTGAATCTTCCGCACATAAGACCTCAGGTGTAGCTTGGGACAGGATGCCCCGTCATACTTGGTAAAGGATGGTGCTTTGAACTTACAAGGAATGATCACACCAGTAGACAAACCCAAGTCTCCGAAATCCAGCCCAGGTACCTGTTGTATCTCCATAGCATTCAATCTGTCCTCTAGCTGCTTGTATCTGTCTTCTGCAGGAGGATATTGTTCCTCATCAAAATCAGTCTCGTTGTCGGAGACTACCAGACTAGGACCTTTTCCTTCTTGAGGAGTACCCTTGCCTACAGAAGAACCAGCCTCTTCATTCTGCAGAGTATTGCCAAACCTTCGGCCCGAGTTGAAAAGAACAGTCCTTCTCTTCTTCTTCTTCTCCTTCTTCAGGAGCAGAGCCTTCAGCTCTTCTTGGCCCTGAGCCAAACCCATGATTAATTCCTGAAATTGCGCATTCTGCGCCTGAAGAGCCTTGATGGACATCTCGGTTGATGATGAGTCAGGATTCATGATGCTGAAATAAACAGCGAAGAACGGTAAGCAACCTGAAAAGAAGAAAACCTGCTATTCACATGATGAATGATATGCGTTTATGCAATGCATTCAAGGGTTCGAAAGTTCAAATTTGTTGTAGACAAAAAAGAACACACGTTATCATTAAGGAAATAATCGTTCAGTACATCAAAGCCTCATGGGCACATATTACAAAACAAATCAATCCCAAAAGACACTACGCATCCTCTTTGGAGCTATGTAGGTGTTGAGATTCCTCTCCTCGTGCAATAGGCGGGTGAGCTCCAAGACCTTCTTTTCACTAGCATGTAGACTGGTCTCAAGAGAATTCCGCTCTTCCTTAAGCTGGATCCAGCTCTTCTGCATCTCTTCCCAGGATGTGGGCATATCAGGATGCTGAATAGTGTAGGACACTTCTCCTTCCAAGACTGGTTCTTTGATCACTGGGAGCATATGAGGATAAGGCATTACCAACTTCTGGGAGCGGGCCCGTACCCACTTGAGATAAGGTTCCAATGGGATGGAGTTCCTGTGCCCCAGTGTCTTGCTTTCTATCCTACTTGGCATCCTCCAGGCTCTGATAAATCTCTGGCGAAGTCCTTGTGCATCGTTGTCGAAGTCAAAAACTATGTCAAGAATTAACATGTCATGAGGACCATCCCTCCGAGCATAACCAAACTGTCTCCAAGCTAGGCATGGGTTGTAAGTAATCCCTCCTCTGATTCCCAGTAAAGGAACATTAGGGTACTCCCCGCAACGATCAATGATAGTGACATCCTCTCTGGACCTAGGGCACCAATGTATATATGCATGTGTAAGAGTCATCAACCGTTGTGACCATCTCAAACCCCGCTCATTCTTCAAGACTGATTGTGGAAGGTGCGAAATAAACCACCTTCCCAGGAGAGGAGTGCAACACATAAGGACACCTCTTTTTCTCATGGTTCGAGTGTAACATGAGTGAAGGATGTCCCCCAGCAACGTAGGTATAGGATTGCTGGACATGAAGATCTGGACAGCACTAATATCTATAAGCTGATATGGGTTAGGGAACAACACTAAACCATAGACAAGGAGGGCCACAATTTCTTCAAAAGCTTGTAAGTCAAGGGAGTTCCAACATTCATGGGCCTTTTCAAACAGAAACCTGGCTAAGAACCCTTTGATACCACTTCTAACTTCCCAATGTCCCTTGAGGTCAGATGACTGTAAGTGCAAGGCTTTAGCAATCTCTTCAAGCTTGGGTTCCTTTTCCATACCGTTGTAGGGTAGTTGATCAAGGATAGGAATCTTCAGGAGCCGAGAGAACTCCTCCAATGTAGGTACCAGCTGATAATCCAAGAAGGTGAAACAGTGATGCAGAGGGTCAAAGAACTGGAACAGGACCTTTATCATATCTTCCTCAATGTTGGTATTGACCAAGCTGATGAGACTTCCATGTCTTTCACTGAATGAAGAGTTCTCGGGAATCCTGGATATAAGTTCCTTAAGCTGAGGAGGAACCTTTACAAGACTGATTTGAATTATCTTTCTGCGAACAGTTTCCATGTCCTACAAAACAAGAACAAAGATGAAGATTCGAACCCCTGAAATGGTTAGCCAATGCATATGATGCTGGATGATGTCATGATGCTATGATTAAACACACCACAAATATTTACAAAGACAAACATGTAAGGCACACAAGGCACACAAGACAGGCCCTTAGGGTTTAAGGCCAGCATGGGGTCTGGGTAGTACCCTCTTGAAGTTGGTGGGTTCAACCTGTCCTATTAGAAGTAACCGGGTTCTAAGGGTCTCAATATCACGGGATTGCTTTCATTGTTCATCGTTTCGATTTAGCCACTGAACTGGCAATCGAAATATTCCAGGAAAGCAACCCTCAATTGAGTGTAGTATCGAGTATCAACCAACCTCGGACTGCACCAAAGTCAGTTATCTCACTACCCTAAAGAGGCCAAGATAGTTCAATTAAGGTTCCTAAGGTCAGTTGATGCTTCATGACACCACGCGGAGGCCCCGTACTCTCCTTGACTGAACTCAAGGGTTACCGGTACACACCAAAGTGCCACATCAACGTAGCAGACTGTTTCAACCATGTCGGTATACCCCGCACAGTTCCCTCACAGTCTTGTTGCTACTTTCTAAGAAGGTATCCCCCAGATCCGGGTTAGGATCTATAGAACTCCCAAGACAGTCCCACAATTTAAAGCAAGCAAATCAATACAATTGAAAACACAGTTATGAACTAACCCTAAGGTACACCTCACTTTAAGATTATTCCCCAGCAGAGTCGCCAGTTCTGTGATCGGTGGATCTGGAACTGACTGTTTAACGCTGGTTCACAAAATGTCGCGGAAGCAAGAGTTGCCACCGTCTTTTATTTTCTCCAAATGGAAAGGACAAAAGCACAGAAAAATTCCTTATAGAGATTGCTCTCGGTTCGGGAGGTAGGTTATAGAAAGGGAAGGTGTTAGCACCCTTTCTATCCATGGTTATCCATGGGCTCTTAGATACTTGCTCATTTGTGTTTTCAAAATTGTTTGTTTGCTTTTCAAGGTGAGTGGGTTTGAAAAAGTTTCCTTTAAAATTTCAGTTCGACTCTTGTATCAGTCCTCAAGAGTGTTTGAAAAATTGCTTTCGAAAGCTTTTTGAAAAGGTGTCGGTGTGAAAAGTATTTTTGATTTGTTTTGAAATTAGAGCAAGTATCTAGAGTCGTCTACCTACCCTAAGGAATTCGTCTGTGTAAATGTCCTTTACAGTAGTACCATCCCACCATTGAGGGGTAGGTAGCACCACCGTTGGAGGTGTTCGGGTCAATTCGAAGTTCGGGGCATGGTGATCACCAGAGCAATGGGAAGTCACCTTAGAAGCTACCCTCATGCCAGGTTCCCGGATCATGAGGACTTACTAAGACATCCTCTACTCGACGATCACCTTTCGAGGCAAGGCAACAGTGAGGCGTTCCCTAGGGGTGGTGTGTGATTCGTGTGTCGTTTTCAGATATTTTTGTCTTGTCATGTCAAAGTGATCTAAGCGTTTGTTTTTATTTTAGGCCATTCATTCTTGCATGCATTTATTTAACAGTAAAAAAAAAGATGCGGAAATTAAAAGTTCTAAAGCTGTTACAAAGGCGCGGGTCCACATCGCCAAATTTAATCCAGGACCCGATTTGACAGAAAGTAAAGAAATAAAATAAAGTGCGAGAAATAAAAGTTTACACGGCTTTGGGAGAGGTACATAAATATTATAAGAAATAAAATAAAATGCGCGAAACAAATTAATAATCGAAAGCGAGGGCGTTGGACCCTTTTTAATGAAATTAAATTGTTATTAAATTAATTAAATTAAAATAAAAAAGGAAATTGTTTTTGAGATTTTTTGGATTTATGACTTTTTATGAGAATTTAAATGAAATTAAAATATTAACCCTAATTCTACAACTTTTATTTATTAAGAAAAAAATATTTAAAGTTAAACCTAAATTAACCTAATTATTTACATGCAACTTGATTTATAAAAATAAATAATATTTAGTTATTAATAATGGTGAAAAAAAAAGAACAAAATTAATTAAACTAATTAAACCTAATTTCTACAAATTTTTAAGTTATGAAGAAAAATATTAAGATTTAAACCTAAATTAAAAAAAACTAAAATCAATTAATGATATAAAAATACTTATTTTTGTCTTTTTCTGATTTTTTTTATTGTTTTTATGTTTTTTATGAAAATATTAAATTAAAGAAATTAATTAAAAAGAGAAATAATTGAATTAAATAAAAAAATGAAAAAATATACAAGAGATTGCAAACCTTGGGGGGTCTGTCCCCAAATTGGGAGGTGAGATCTTAGCATTTTAGGCCCAATTATCCCTGGCCTTATTGACTTTCCAGGAAGCATGTGGCACGTTTGACTAGAGTCCATGGTATGCTTCACATTATGGCCCTCTGATTCATCTCAGTAGGCACGCGGATAGTCCAGATATGGGGAACATGGTGAACCCTAGTATTGAATCTGCATAGGATGACAATTAGAAAAATAATATTGGAAAGGGGTGGGGACCTGGGGTTCGAACCCAGGTCCCAGGGATTACCAGTAATGTGCCTTGCCAACCGCTCCACTTGCGCTTTCTGTTTATAATATAACTAACAAATAACATAAGCGAACATAAGAGTTAGTGGATTTTTTAGCGCAAATTTTCAAACAACCCAATCACTGCGGGCCACATAATCATCTTCTTCCTTGGCTTTGTTTTTTTCCTGAAACAAAAAATCATTAGCAACGGTTTTGAACCGTCCCCAAATACACCATATTTCAAAATAACGATTAGCTTGTGGTAGCTCATAAATTGAGCGCGAGGGTTGCTTTAGAATCGTCCAAGCACGCTGGTTTCAACCATGGTATTGTGATGTTCTAATTTTACCAAATGCATAAATGCCCAATTTCAACTTTGAAGAACCCTAGCCTGTATCAATGGTGAATTCTTCAATGGTGCACGAAAACTCAATCAAACCACCCAGTTAGCTTTAGAATTAAACAATGAACATAAATCAAATGTTAAAAATTACTAAAAACGTATGATTCATGATGCAAGCATATGGAGAAAAATATGAACAGGACGAAGTTGTTCTACCGTTTCTCTGCGTTAGGATGGATGGTTTTGGTCTGAAAACCTTCCTTGAAGTCTCAGGAAGGTGATGGAATGGTTATTTGGCCTTTAAACGCACTGGAAGATGGTTTTCAGATTTGAACTTTTTTGATCAAATTGCAAGTTTGGCTATGGAATTCTGGCGCAGCTGAGTGGTTCTATGCATTAGGGTTAGCATCAATATATACATGTGAATGATTAGGGTTGAGAAAATTGATAAAAAAAATCCATGAATTGATGAAGAGATATTTGATTTTTATGGCATAAGTTTTCAAATCTTTTTCATGCAAACTTGGTTCAAATCATGTTCAATTATCAAGATTCTTTCCAAATCTGATTATACACAAAATCTTGAGACTATTTCATGCACAAAAAGATTTAAAAAGTTAGGCTTAGTATTTTCCAAATATTTATTTTAATTAAATGAATTATTAATAATTAAAAATCCAAATAAATAAATAAAAATGATAAAAAAACTTCCCTTTGGGCCAAATGGTCGTGCACATGCCTTGGATAATGAATTGTGGAAGAAAAAGAGGCCCATTAGCAATTTTAGGACATTTGAATCAATGTTGACTTTTCAAAATATCCAAAAATTTCCCAACTTCCACAAGGAATAACTTGCTCAATTTTTAAGCTTTGCTCATGTTCTTGGACATTTTGGAAAGGTCTTTGAGTCCTCTGACCAATGCCTTTGGTACCATGTCATTTTGATTTACCAATCTCAAGTTATGGCCTTTGACTTAAAGTCCCTTTTTGTTGACTTTTGAAAATGACCTATAATGTTGAAATTGATAACTTTTTGTGAGAGCATTTCTTGGACTTGAAGTATGAAGTGGAGTTGTAGGAAATGTCTTTCTATTCAAAATGAGCTTTGGATGGAATTTTTCTGATAAACCATGTGGAAGTTATGCCCTGGTCAATTTACAGTTGACTTTTTCAACTGTCCAAATATGGAAACTTTTGCATCTTGAGACTTTTTGAGCCAAACTTTGAGAATCATGATCAAGCATTGATCAAATGATGTTTGTGGCTTCAAAATGAGATGTTGACACAAAAATTTGAACTTTTGACTGTCAAATGACCATTTTGCCCCTACAGTTGACTGTAGTGCAATTAGGGTTTTTGACTGTGCAATTTTGTGCTGTAAGTCTTGAAACTTGGTATGAGGATGCTTGACCATGTTTTTAGGCATGTGGGACTTGATTAGACCCTTGGAAACTTCACTTCCTTTGTCAGAACCAAAACCCTAATTTTTGACTGTTAGGAGGCCCTTGAACTGTGCAACCCTTGGGGAATTTTGAAGCTTTGACTTTGCAATTCTGGAGAATATGGGAGGGCAAATTTTGGGGTACAACAGTTGCCCCTATTCAATCTTCTTAGACCTGAGGATGCAGATTGGCTGACGTGCCTTTCGTATCCGAAGGTGGAAGATGATTGAACACTAGAGTGCCCAGAAATTTGCGCTCACATAGTAGTGTGATGGTGGGAAATGGGCTTATAGATGCCATTTAGAGATTGATGGATAGGATGATGCGCTTATAGATGCCATGCTAAGAGATGATGGAAGGTGGATGGGCTTATAGATGCCATCTGGATGTTGATCGCGTAAGAGGTTCCTTAGCGAGAGCTTGCGTACCTGAAAAAGAAAAATGATTACCTGACCTATTACAGGGGCTGGTCTTCAAACTCTTTGTATAGATGTGTCCTGACTGGTTACAGAAGCTGGATCTGGATCTTCAAAAGGTGATGAGTGAACCAGGGATGGTTACTATCTCAACAGGAACGGTGAGAGAACCTTGGATGATTACAACCTCAACAGTAACGCTGAGAGAATCTGAGGACGATTACTACCTCCGCAGTAACGGGGAGAGAACCATAGGCGACTTCAACCTCAACAGTAATCATTGAGAGAATCTTGGGCGACCTCAACAGTAATCATTGAGAGAATCTTGGGCGACTTCAACCTCAACAGTAATCATTGAGAGAATCTTGGGCGACTTCAACCTCAACAGTAATCATTGAGAGAATCTTGGGTGACTTCAACCTCAACAGTAATCATTGAGAGAATCTTGGGCGACTTCAACCTCAACAGTAATCATTGAGAGAATCTTGGGCGACTTCAACCTCAACAGTAATCATTGAGAGAATCTTGAGCGACTTCGACTTCAACAGTAACGCTGAGCGAATCTGGGGATGATTACTACCTCTGCAGTATCGGGGAGAGAACCACAGGCGACTACAACCTCAACAGCAATCATTGAGAGAATCTTGGATGACTTCGACTTCAACAGTAACGCTGAGCGAATCTGGGGATGATTACTACCTCCGCAGTATCGGGGAGAGAACCACAGGCGACTACAACCTCAACAGCAATCATTGAGAGAATCTTGGATAACTTCGACTTCAACAGTAACGCTGAGCGAATATGGGGATGATTACTACCTCAACAGTAACGGTGAGAGAACCACAGGCGACTACAACCTCAACAGCAATCATTGAGAGAATCTTGGATGACTTCGAATTCAACAGTAACGCTGAGCGAATCTGGGGATGATTACTACCTCCGCAATATCGGGGAGAGAACCATAGGCGACTACAACCTCAACAGCAATCATTGAGAGAATCTTGGATAACTTCTACTGAGTCTTTATCAGGAAAATCTGTTAGGGGCCGATTTAACTGGACTAGAGAAGGCCTTGGACTGGATAAGAAACAGAAAATCTTAGGGTCGATTAACTGAACCGGTCTAGGTCTTGAAATGTCTTCAACTGGATAAGAAACAGGGAGATCTTAGGGTTGATCTGACTGAACCAGAGAAGGTCTTTGACTGGATAAGAAACAGAGAAATCTTTGGAGTCGATTTAACTGAACCGGTCTAGGTCTTGAAATATGATTGAGAACTTGACTAAATATTTCCTGAAAGGTAAAGGTCAGTCATATGCAATGCGTGACATGGATCAAGCAATGATGTTCTCAACATAAATGAGATTTGTAAGATATGATGCGTATATACATGCTATGATGTATGGAAGTGCGATGTTTATGTATGTATTTTTTTCGTCTAGGAACGTAAATCCTTGACGGGTGTCGGGAAGTCACTCCTGGGCTAATGTTGGAGAATAGATTTTTGCTTCCGCTGTGGATGATAGTTGCAAGAATACCGGTAGGAGAAGATAACTCCGTTGGGGAATAAACTTGGCTAATGGATTACTCTGCAAGGGAGAAAAATACTCTAACGATCTTGCTGGGGAGCGATGCACTGTGGGGAGAGAGGTGCTTTGTTGAGTTGTTGATAATAACTTGCTGGGGATACCCTTGTTGTGTTGGAAGTGTTAACAGACTTCGCTGGGGATAAGAAGACTTCGTCGAGGACGCTCTTTCCGTGGCTTTTGGCTGAGGATAACCCAGTTATATCCTGGTAAGGAAATAACTCTTTGAATAAAGTCGGGCGACGCGTTCGTGCTCTGCGAGGATAAGCTTCCAGAATCTACTGGGGATAAGCTTACTGCTTGGGGAGATGGATTCCACCTTTCTTGGGGAAGCTGGGTTGGATTCTCCTGGGAAGTTTTGAACTGTACCGGGGAGGTGACTCTGTTGAATGTTTGATAGGTCGCCGGGGAACAATCTTAAGGTTAAGATTGTCGGGGATGCTTGTTAAAAATGCATATATACTGCTGGGGAATATTGAGATCTGCTGGAGGATACTCAACTTCCTTAAGGTTGATAATATAGCTTTTCTTGAGGAGAGTGTACTGACTTGCTGGCTCACTCTCTGGGGAATTAAGATATCTGGTTGTGTTCTTTAGCTGAACCTACCTTGATACCCTGGAGGACAGAACAATTAGATTGCTGAGACAATTCTTTATTTCCCCTGTTTCTAATGTTACCTGTAATTAATCCTTTGTTTCGTATGCAAATATTCATGAGTTAGCAAATTATTGTCAATGCACATATCACAAATTGAACCTTCGACGTTCTTCGCAAAACAAAACAGAAAAAGCAAAAAATAATTGGCACTTTTAACTGAAAAGTATATTTGTATTGATTTTTGAATTGCCTGTAAATAGGCGTTTGTGTACATGAGGCTGACGTCCTAGTAAGAGAACGCCGCCGAAAAAGAGTCTATACAAATTTTGTACAAGAGAAAATAAAACAGCTGTGTGAAATGAATGATCCCACTGGGTTTCAACTCTGCTATTGCCTTTATATCTCCGAGCGTCTCATCACTTGATGACCTTGGTTGAAGATGAAGCTGACTGATCGATGCCGTCTGAACTTGATGTAGATACCGGATTCTGGATGCAAAGTGATCCAATGAGACATAGTATTACGCTTTATCCCTAGCTTTTGCCTGGACCGCCCTTTCGGGTTTTCAGTCCACCGGGATACCCATTTTTGCCCAAGCCGCCTTTTCAGGTTTTCGACTTGCCGGGTGTACTGATTTTTTCATTTCATCCCTTCATTTTGCCCGAACCCTTTTGGTTCGCCGGGAAGCCCTAATTTTTGCCTAGGCATGTCAGCCTAGCGGGTATTTTTCATGCGTAGTATCTTTTTACTATGTCTGCATTGGCGGGGTGAGGAAGGTCGTCACCATCCATGTTGGTTAAAATCATGGCTCCTCCTGAGAACACATGTTTAACCACAAATGGCCCTTCGTATGTAGGGGTCCATTTGCCGCTTGAATCATTCTGAGGAAGGATGATTCGCTTGATTACCAGATCCCCAACTTGATATTCCTGTGGTCTGACCTTTTTGTTAAATGCCCTGATCATCCGTTTCTGATACGTCTGACCATGACAGATAGCAGCAAGTCTCTTTTCATCAATAAGGTTTAACTGATCAAGTCGTGTCTGGATCCAATCATCTTCGTTCAGATTTGCATCCTTCATTATCCGGAGAGAGGGTATTTGCACTTCGATCGGTAAGACTGCCTCCATGCCATAAACCAAGGAGAAAGGAGTTGCCCCGGTTGACGTCCTGGCTGAGGTACGGTACCCATGCAGAGCGAACGGCAACATCTCGTGCCAATCTTTGTAAGTCACTGTCATCTTCTGCATTATTTTCTTGATATTTTTATTTGCTGCTTCTACAGCCCCATTCATCTTCGGTCTGTAAGGAGAAGAGTTGTGGTGCTGTATCTTAAACTGCTCGCAGAGCTCAGTGATCATCTTGTTATTCAGATTGGTACCGTTGTCTGTAATAATTCTTTCTGGGACGCCGTTGTTTACCTTGGGATTTGGTAAACAATCGCTGATCCTCCAAATGGTTACTTATTTGGTTACTCGCAGGATCGATCAGATTGATCCTAGGACATAGGTTGATTTTGAAGTTTAGATTAAATTGGATAAGGCTTTAAATAAAGAGGTTTCAAGTAAATTGCATGAAGAAAGGACTTGGTAAAGTAAACAAGGCTTAAAGTAAAAGGCTTCGACAGGAATGTAAAGAGGAAAGCAAGTAAATTTCTGGAAAAGTAAATGACTTTGATTAATAAAATTGGTGTTTCACACATACATTTCTCAACAATTCTTTCTCACACGCTGGGTACTCGAATCTATATGAGTGACTTTGTATAGAATTGTTAACACACGCAAGAACTTACATGACTACTACTATTTATACTAAAACATCCCAAGTAACCGTCGGGCAGTTACACTGCTTCGAGATCAATCCACTTGGCACGTTCTCCACGTTCGACGCTCCAGATCCTTGCACGTTTGCACGTGGTAACTGCTGGAAACCGTTTTCCCTCCAAAAGCTTGAATTTCAAACTGCTCCACTCTGAACCATCAAACACTTTCGTCGAGAGACATCTTCGACGAGAAACTCCTTCGACGTCGAAGGCAACCAACTTCTCCCTTGGAAGAAATCTTCTAAATACTTTGCCATCTTTCGACGGGCATTTCGACAGACTTAGCCAGTCGAAAACATCCTTCAGCTTTAATGGCTGACATCAACAAAACAAAGGTGTCGAATTTAGGAGCCAACAAATTGCCCCCCAAGAATGCCTTATTTCGAATCTGAAAGAAAAAGGCATTCTTTGAAACGCCATTCGACACCTGTCTTTTCACGCTTAGTCACAAATTAACTTGTGCACTTTTTGTTGTTTTCTACAAACTATTGGCAATCCCAAGAAAACCATCATTTATCCGTACCTAGGACGTCACTTTCAGTACGGCGTGCAGTACCAAACGTCATTTCAGAATTTGTCATTATGACAATTCCCAAAAACGAGGATGCACGCTGCGTCCCTCTATTTCTGCAGAACGGCTAAAACAACAGGGGGCTGCCACGCGTCCCACTAACTCCTGCAATAATTAAATGGCATTTAATGTCCTCGGTTTTGGGGATTTTCCCCCACTACTATAAATAGCAGTAAGTACCCCATTGTGGGACTTTTTACGCCATCTAGCTTTCAAACTTCTCTGTTTTCATACAACTTGTCATCTTTGCAAAAACTCTTCCTCCTTCACTTCGTCTTCAACCTCAACTCTAACAATGGCATCTGCTTCCAATGCTCCTGGCGCTACTGTACCATCTGAAAATGCTAAACCCAAGGTTTTCGTCACTGCTCTGGTAGTAACTTCTACAGGCAAACGAAGGGTTCCTGAACCCTTGGACATCGCCGTTCGCGATGCCTACTCACGCCATCTTATGATCCCGGTTGGATACTCCAACCAGATCTTTGCAATGTCTGGCCCCATGTATCCAAGTATCTCTGAGGCTATGAAGATCAAGAGCTATTTCCCGGTAGTTGAGAAACTCAAACCGGTTGCATGCGCCAAGAAAGACGCAGAAGACAACGAAGACCCTGCACATGAAAAAATCGACCTCCGCTTCTTCAACAGAGGTGTTAGGGCCTTCAGGTCTGGCCCTAGCCTCACTCCTGATTACGTTGCTTGGCTAGAAAAGATGGAGAAGCACCAAACTTCGATCTGGAAGGATATGGGGATCTTCGACCTGGTGATGCTGTCGAAGACAGGTTTGAACTATTCTCTAGAGATGCTGATAGCTTCTCTGCTGTTCTGGGACTACTCCCACTTTACTTTTCATCTTCCCTGTGGGATGCTAACCCCCACACTCTTCGATGTGGCCGCTATTTCTGGCCTTCGACCCACCGGGGATTACTTCGATCTGGAGGAGATGTCGGAAGATCAAATTGGCTTCTCTGACACCAAACCAACATACACCACTTTCATCAACCATTATCACGACAGGTCGACAGATGCTGTGTCGGATGTCGAACACATAGCGTTTCTAGCCCTATGGCTGACTCGCTTTGTATTTTGCTCGAAGTCTTTGCAGGTGACCAAAAAGATGGTCACTCTCGCTACTCAACTGCATCATCGCCAAAACATCTGTTTGGCATAACTGATTCTGGCTAGCCTCTATGATTCGATCAGCAATGGGGCAACTCTTCTAAAAATTATCGAGAACAGGGCCAGTTTGCTACTCGCTGGGCCTTTTTGGCTGCTCCAACTGTGGCTCAATGCCACTTTCGAATCTTTCTTGCCTAAGAAGGTTCAGATAAATGAGCAGGCTCCAGAGATAGCGAACAGACGCGTCGAAGGAACCAGGCTAGCCCTGTTGACACCTATGGAAGATGGACTGGAGTTTCAGCAAACCTTCACCAACTTTGTCCTGATGTTTGCTCGAAGGAAAGAGTTTGTTTCCACTATGGCTCCATTTGCTCGACGGCAGGTAGGCCCAGCATGGTTCACAAGGCCACATCCAAGGACGTCGAGTGGTCCTAATGTTGACGAACATACAATACCGTGGGAGGCGTTCCTCACACCAAGGATCATGCCTCTTCGATTCAGGAGCTCTAAGACTCACCTGAGTCTGATTGCATACCAACCAAACCTGGTATCTCGCCAGTTTGGTATTATCCAAACCCTACCTTCTCCGATTTTTCCACGAGAGAAGTCAATGTTGTACTTCTGCAATGATTACACCGAAGAAGCTGCCATCAAGCATATCGGAAGATATGCTGGTCGAACAGTTCTCTCGTTGTTTGACTACCAGCTCAATTTTCTTTGCTCACCATCCTTCGAGGAGTGGTGGAAAAGCTATTATGCTGAGGAGTTCTTCGACGAGAAGGACTTCATGGATGAGCTTCAGAAATCTTTTGTCCTTGTGTTGGACAAAATAAAGAAATGTAAGTTCATCCTTTTACATTACTTTGTCTTTTTCGACTGCCAGCCTGTTAACTTTCTATTTGCTTTCAGTTGTTCTAAAGCCTGTAGCCAAGAAGGCTACAGAGGGCCAACAGGGAGGAGGCCCTTCAACAAAACCTCCACCGCCGGCGAAGACTACAGCGCCGGCGAAGACCACACACAACCAACAGGGGGAAGGCTCTTCGAAGAAGCCTTCTATATCGGTAACCAGACTTTCATTATTTCCTCCTGGCTTTCGATTTTTGACTTTCGATGCAATTATTAAATCGAATTCCCATTGGTTTTCTAGGCACCTTCGCCCAAGAAACGGCCAGCACTGGTGGTCGAATCTGGGAGCGATGAAGAAAGTGATTCTCCTCCTGCCCCCTTAAAAAGGAGAAAGTTGACAAAGGATGCTTCTGTTCCTGCTCCTGCTCCTGAAGGTCGAACCATCAGAATAAAGGTTGCTGGGAGAAAGCCTAGGCCACCTCCAGTGATCATTGAGGAGCCAACAGAGGAGGAACTAAACGTTCTTCTTAACAAGCCTGTCGAAAGCGACAATTCCAGCCCTGGGGCTGAAGCTAATTTACAGGTAATCTCTTAGACCCTTTTATAACTTAGGTATAGATACCCATATTCGATTGTGTCTCTTTCGATCTTTGAAGATTTGTCTTCTTTCCGTTTTCAGGACACCACTGAAAGTTCTCCGCCAAGGACCTCTGAAACGCTGGAGTCTGCTGAACTCAGCAGGCCACAAGAAAAAGGCTTGGGAAATGACGAAGCCCATACTGAAAATGAGGCCAATGGTGAAACGGTAGAAAAACCAGCAGAGGAACCTCAAACGGAGGAACCACAGCCAGAAGCGGTTCAGGTGGTGGATCTGTCAGAAGAGAATCATGAAGAAAGGGACCAAGGCAATGCTGGCGAAGAAAATCAAGGTGCTGCTGACGAAGAGAACCAAGGTGGCATTGGCGAAGGGCACCAGGGTGACGCTAGCGAAGAGCACCAAGATGACGCTGGCGAAGGGCACCAGGGTGATGCTAGCGAAGAGCACCAAGGTGACGCTGATACTGCCCCAGTCCGAGTCGAAGAGCAACAAGTCGAGGCACCTAACACTCAACAGCCTCAAACCCAAGACAATGCTGTTGCAAGGGTTACCTCAACGAAGCACAGGTCAAAAGAGGACTTAGAACTCTTGAAACAAATTGACCCTGTTAGCTATCTCAACGCAATCATCGAGAGCAAGAGTTCGTCTGATGCTAGTCAGGAGATTCCTACCCTGTCGGGGATGTCTACTGAAACCTCTCCTCTCGATGAAGCTTTGGCGAAGGTTAAGGCCCAGTTCTTCAAGAAAGACTTGATGAAGGCTTTAGAGGGGGACCCCACTGCTCCGTCATACTTGAAGGATGTCTTGAATGCTGTCGACTTGTTAGCTGTATCCCCAGAAGTTTCAGGCTTGATCATGGAATTACACTCTATGATTGATCAAGTCTCAGCAGATTACAGGCGCCAAAGGGGGTTTAACAGTCAGCTTGAGGTGTTGTATGGCAAAAGCTCCTCTGCGTGGACTGCTGTCTCAGATACGACTACTCGAATTGCGGAGTTGTCGAAACAAAAAGCATCTACGCAGGAAGAAGTCGATGCCATTGATCGAGAGAACGCTTCCTTCCGGGCACAAATCGCAGAGATAGAAGCGAAGATAAATGCCAACACTATACGCAAGGAGGAACTTCTTTCGACCATCTCAGACACCGAGAGCCAAACTGAAATCAAACAAGGCCTGGAATTCGCTGAGAGGGCCCAAGGCTTCGACGCTCAGATTGCCAAACTAGTGCAGGAGAACGCCTGGTGCAAGAAAAGGTTGGAGCTGCAGCAAGCCAAGTACCTTCGACTCAAGGACTCTATTCCCTTTTGATTGATTCTCTTTTGTAACCATATTTTGTAATCTATATTCGACAACATTGCCATCTTGGCTGAGATTTATAAAATTTCCATTTTGGCATTTTTATGGCTAATTTAGTTTTGTTCTTTTATTATTTTATTTTTATCTCTTGAAGTGTAGGTTTGTATTTTTTCAAATATTTACCATTTACTCTCAAGAGCCTTTTATCTCCACCTAACTCTTCGACTTCATAGGCTCCACCAGAAAAAGTTTGGATAACTCTGAAGGGTCCTTCCCATTTGGGTGACCATTTCCCCATGCTTCGATCCCTTTGATCCATGGGAAGAATTACCTTCCAAACTAGTTCTTCAGGCAAAAATACCTTAGGTTTTACCTTTTTATTATAAGAGTCTTCTACTCTTTTCTTCTGAAGCCTGAGTAGGTCGAGAGCGCGTAATCTCTCTTCGTCTAAATCCACCAGTTCGTCTAACATCATGTTCCAATAGACTTCAGAAGGAATATCATAATGCCTCTGAACCCTTGCAGATTGAAGACAAATTTCTGCTGGCAACATTGCATCATGGCCAAAAGTTAGCCTATACGGTGTTGTACCAGTGGCTTCTTTTGGGGACGTTCGACAAGCCCACAGAATCTGGTCTAACGTCTTATGCCAATTCTTTGGTTTCTTCCCCACATGTTTCTTTATCAAGCCAATCACCACTTTGTTGGCTGCTTCGACTTGACCATTCGCCTGTGCATAATAAGGCGTGGATGTTAGGAGTTTGAAACCTGTTTCCTGAGAAAATTCTTGCATCTTTCGACCAGTAAAAACTGATCCTTGATCAGTTGTTATTGTCTCAGGAATTCCATATCTAAAGATAATGTTCTTTTGAATAAATTCAATGACATTTTCCTGGTCTACATTGACTAAAGGGATTGCTTCGATCCACTTAGTAAAGTAATCAATGCCTACCAGTATGTATTTCTGACTCTTTGATGATGCTGGTCGAATCTCTCCAATGAGGTCCAACGCCCATCCTCTAAAAGGCCAAGGCTTCACTATCGAGTGAAGTTCGCTTGCTGGTACATGTTGGATGCCTGTATGGACTTGACACTCTTGACAACCCTTGGCGAACTCAACACAATCTTTCAGCATAGTGGGCCAATATAGTCCTTGTCGAAACAACAACCATTTCATCTTATGGCCTGCTTGGTGAGCCCCACATGCCCCAGCATGCGTAGTCGAAAGGGCTACGTATGCCTCAGTTTCACTTAAACATTTTAGCAATACCCCTTCAGGCGTTTTCTTGAATAACTCATTACCCATGAGTACATAACTCAACGCCTTGTACTTTGTTTTTCATTCTATCGAAGCTCCTGGATTTTGAAGATAGTCCACAATGGGTTTCCTCCAATCTTGCTCTGACAAATTATCAATGAACGAAATTTCGAAGTTACTGTGATCAGCATATCCTAGTCTCGTCGATTCCAAGTCTGATGGTGATAGACAAGTTGCTTTTACCTTTTCTCGAACTTCGATTGCTCTTTGTAATCTCGTTTTTTAAATCTTATACCCAGATGCAATTTGTGCCAAGTCATTGGCTATTTGATTTTCGACTCTGGGTATGTGTCGAATATTGATCGATTCAAATTTTTTCAATAAACGATTTGCTATCACAAAGTACATAATGAGATTCTCTCTTATGCATTTATATTCTTTTGTGACTTGCTTAATGACTAACTCTGAGTCTCCCATGATTTCGACTCGAGTTGCCCCCAATTCCAACAATATCTCAAGGCCAGTAATTAGAGCTTCATACTCAGCCTCATTGTTCGAACAAGAACCTGATATTTTGTACTTGAATGTTGTTGGAATTTTATCTGGAGAAATAATCAAGACTCCTACCCCTGTTCCATCTTTATGGCTGGAACCATCGAAGTAGAATTTCCAAGGCTCTATCTCCACATAATTAATATCCTCGACTTGAATTGAGTGGTCGACTATGAAGTCTGCAACCACTTGTCCTTTTACTGCCTTAAGAGGCATAAAGGTCAAGGAGTATTCAGTTAATGCTAATGCCCACTTGCCAATTCGACTGTGCAAGATAGGTTTCGACAACATATACTTGAAAACATCAAAATGAGACGAAACATACACATCAACTGGTTTTATATACTGCTTGAGTTTTGTACAAGAGAAATACAGACATAGACACAATTTTTCAACTTCACTATATCTAGTTTCTGCATCATTCAAAACTCTACTGAGATAATAAATGGGTCTTTCGACTCCATTCTCATCCTCTTAGGCTAACATGCTTCCCAGAGTTTTGTCGGATGCAGCTATGTACAATCTCATACTCCTATTGCTACAAGGAGGCACCAGAATAGGTGGCTTAGTGAGGTACCCTTTTATTTTGTCGAAGGCTTCTTGTTGCTCTTGTCCCCATTCGAACCCCTCTTTATTCAGTCGAAGTAAGGGTGAAAAGGCCTGAGCTTTCCCACTTAGATTAGATATAAACCTCCTTAAGAAATTTATCTTGCCTAAGAGAGATTGCAATTCCTTCTTATTCGATGGCTCTTTCGCTTCCAAAATTTCCTACGTCTTGTTCTGGTTGATTTCGATTCCTTTCTTGTGGACAACGAAGCCCAAGAAATCTCCAGCTTTCACGCAGAACGCACACTTCAAAGGGTTCATCTTTAGACCATGTTCTCTCATTCTTTCGAATGATTGTCGAAGGTGGTCAATATGATTCTTCCTGGAAACAGATTTTATAACAATGTCATCAATATATACTTGCATAAAAGTGTTAATAAAATCATGGAAGATAGTATTCATTGCTCGCTGATACGTTGCCCCAGCGTTTTTTAGGCCAAAAGGCATCACTACCCATTCGTAAGTGCCTAAGGCCCCAGGGCATCGAAAAGCTGTTTTCGACACATCCTCTTCAGCAATGAATATTTGATTATATCCTGAATAACCATCGAGCATACTCAGGTATTCATAGCCAGCGGCAGAATCGACTAGCATTTCCGCCACAGGCATAGGATATTCATCTTTGGGTGTAGCAGCATTCAAATCTCTGAAATCTATGCATACCCTTAACGTACCATTTTTCTTAATTACTGGCACAATGTTTGCAATCCATTCGACATACCTTGTAACACGGATGAATTTGCATTTCAGAAGTCTTTCGACCTCCGTTTTGATCTTCGACAGTATTTCTGGAGCGAAGCGCCTTGGATTTTGCTTGATTGGCTTCTTCCCAGGTTTGATTGGCAACTGAAGTTCTACCAATCCTCTGTCGAGACCAGGCAATTCGTCATAATCCCATGCAAAACAGTCTTTAAACTCTTTCAGCAATTGGATTATTTCCAACCTAAGTTCTGGATCGATTTTGGCGCTGATGTAAGTTGGCCTTTTCTCTGATCCTTCGCCTAAGTTGATTTCTTCTAAAGGGTCTTGCGCTAACATTTTAATGTTGTTCGCCAAGGGGTCCTTTTCGAAGCCCAAAGGCTCATCGTCATAGATGGCGTCGAGCCTCTGTTCCTGCATTTCTTCTGGCATGATATCAGGGGGTTTTGGATCGAAATCCTTTCCTGGACCTACAGCAGATAACTGTTGATCATTGGCCTGTGTAGCCATGTATTTTACTTCGGCTTCGAGAGCCGTTATCATCTTGGTTTCGGCTACATAAGCCGAAATTCGCTTCAAAGATTGCGACTCAGTCATTATCACTGAATTCGCTTCCCCAACCAGTTGGTTGGATATCAGTTAACCCACTGAAGTCTATGTGGGACAAGTCTTCTCTGTCCCATTGGAAACCATGCTCAGGATGCAGGTATAGGGAACAAAAAGTGTTTGGCGCTGGCGCCATGTCGAAGTCAGGTGTTGGACATGGCCCTATGTGAGCCAAGTTCTTGTCGAAATCTGCCAAACCCAGGTGATTCACTTTGCCAAGGTAATAGCTCTGATCTGCCTCTATGTTTTCGACCATCCCATCTGGACGCCATAGCAGCAGCCTTTGGTGCATTGATGAAGGCACCGCGCCAACACCATGAATCCATTCACGGCCCAACAAAAGATTGTAGTTAGGTTTGGCCGATATGACCATAAACATCGTTGGTCGAAGGATCGACCCTACTTTGATATCTAGCTGGATCACTCCCATAGGGGTCCCTATGCCGCCCTCATAGTTCGACAGGACCATGTTGTGAGGCTTAATGTCCTCATCCCTTTTGCCAATTTTCCTTAGCATAGAGTGAGGAATAATGTTGATGGTTGCCCCACAATCCACCAATATTTTATTCACAGTAGTTTCTTCGAGTTTAGCCCTTATGAATAAAGGCTTGAGGTGATTTTTCATCGCCTCTGTAGGTGGCTCGAAGAAGCCATTTTGTTCCTCAGTAGTGCCATTGTCCATGACAAAATAGCACACTGGCCTATGTTTGGCCATTTCTTGCTCCACTTCCCAGTCACTTGCTTCGACTTCTACCTGTCGATTGAATTCTCGGGGCAGCACTGAAACTATATTCACCATTATGTCCAAAGTATCATCAGACTCAGCATCGTCTTCGTCTTCGACTTCACTTTGGTTAGGCCAAACTAGCCTGTTGGTTACTGGCTCTCTTTCTAGAGGTTTCCTTTGCTTCCTTTGAGGAACATTCGAACTGGTTTCTGCCTTTGGTTCGTTGGCAGCCTCCCTTTCAGCTTTTCGTCTCCTTTGATATCTCCTCCATTGAGATCGAGACATGGGATTTTTACCTTTGTAGTTGCTGGACACTTGTGCAACCTTAGGTGCAGCAACTTGAGGCTCTTTCTTTTGAGTCAAAGAGGAACCTCTTGGCACATCGAAAGAATGCCATTTCTCCTCACTTGGCCTTTTCCGACCAGAGGTTTTGTACCAAGTATCTACTGGCACATTTGTTGGAGGCCTAAAAGTCAATGGCCTCTTTTCTTGGTTAGAACCTCTTTGGGAGGCTCTTATGGGATCATGTCGAAGGTCAACATTCTCCCTTCTCTTATTCGCTGCTCTTACGCCTTGAATGTGCTCAGCAGCTTTTTTATCAAAGATCGAACTGCATCTTGGACACAGCATCACCTCTGATTTCTTTTTCTGGCATCTTTGTAGAAAATCTGCCAAGTTTTCCTTTTCCCGAGGGAAAGCAGTATTATTAGCTTGTTCTTGCCTCATGGCCTCTTCTGATGCTTTTGGGTCAGAAAGTTCGACCATGTTGATATTCATTGTATCTTTGTTAGCAAGAGTTAACTGCTTCATTTGTATCTCCAGATTCTCCGTCTAGCCTTGAACAGTGGCCAAGTGGGAACTGGGTTTTGATCCAGTTTTTTGTGCTTCAGCGGTCTCCGACTTCGGGTTTTCGACCGCTTTCTGGACAGCTTCAATTGTCTTCCTGGATAAATTTCCAGAAAAACTGCCAAAGATTGGCATGTTGATGTGGTCCTTTGAGACTTCGACCATGGTAATTCCTGGCTTCTTCGACTGGATCCTAGTTGCCTCTATCACGTTCACCTCAGAGGGTTCAGCATAGTGGGCTTCAGCCTGCAATGGATTGGAGTCGACAGCCATGGGGGATTTGTCAGCAAACTTCAATCTCCCTTCTTCGATAGCGTCTTGCACAAGATTCCTGAAAAGAAAACATTGAGAAGTTTTATGGCCCAAAAAATTATGATATTTGCAAAAACCTCTCTTCTTTCTTTGATCAAGAGGAGGCACTTTTACCCCTGGGGGTACTATCATTTGGCCATCTTTAACTAGCAAGTCGAATATTTCATCACATTTTGTGATGTCAAAACTATAAGTCTTTTTTGGGAACCTATCGTTGGTCCTTTCTGGACCAATGGGATTTTTCCCATTTGAGGGGACTAACAGTTTACAAGAGTATGGTGGCCCTTGTTTCAGTTCTGCTAAATCGACTTCTCCTTATTCGACAGTTAAAGTATCGTCAAAGGATTCTAGATCTTCGTCATCCATCTCAACGTACGCTATCCTCTCTCTTGTGAGTTTTCGTTGCCTTAGCTTTTTCAGCTTTGAGGCGTTCTACCTGTCGAACTCTATCGGCCAGTTGGGCCATGTCTCTTAGGTACTGGGTGTCTAGCTTCTTCCTAATGGAATAATCTAAACCGCCTGCGGCTATTTCGACCAACTCATGTTCTGGCACTTGTGTAAAACATCTCGCCTTGAGCAACCTAAACCTATTTAGATATTCGTCTATAGGTTCAGTGAAGCGTCTCTTTACACTGGCCAGTTCTTTCAGGCTTATCTTGGTTTGCCCCATGTAGAATTGTTCATGGAACAATCTTTCCAACTGGGTCCAATGATGGATCGAATTGGGGGGGAGAGTTGTAAACCAAGTAAAAGCGTTCTTTCTTAAAGAACTTGGGAAGTACTTGATCCTTAGGTTTTCGTTATTCGAAATGTCACCCGCTTCGATCAAATATCTCGCCACATGCTCGACAGTAGATTCTGTCGTGTCCCCAGAGAACTTAGTAAATTTGGGGACTTTACATCTAGGAGGTAAGTCCGTTTGTAACACGTATTCTGACAATGGAGATGTAAAGTTGGGCCTTCGAAAGCCCATGTTCATCCCATTCTGAGTCATGATCCTTTCAATCATGGTTGCCAGATTGTTTTCCAAACCCATGTTTTGGTATTGGATATGCTGAACCACTTCATCAGCATTTTGGTTTCTGTTAACTAACCTTACCTCTGGGGTTATTACCCTAGGTTCCTCGACAGGTTGTTCCAATCGTGCCCTAAGGTTTTCTTCGACAGGCTGTTGAGCCTGGTTAATGGTGGTTTCTTCCTCTAAAAATATCCCCTGGTTTCCCCTTATTTGCGCCCTTTGGGGCTGTCGAATCGGTTGGGGTACTCCAAAGAAGTCAGCCAAGCGCGCCATTTGCGCTGTCACTTGCTGATTCGATTGAGTAGTGTTTTGTATTAGAGGGTTTAGCACTGTACTCAAAGTTTGTGCCAACATTTGCACCATATCATGGTTGCTTTCGTCCATTTGTTGCCTCAAGACTGCTGTCGAGGCATTTGTAAGGCCATGGGCTACTTGGAACGTTCCTCCTAAGAGTTGGGTCCTATTTCTATTCGCCATGCCTACTCCAGAGCCTTGGAGTGGCGAAGAGGCACTCACTAAAGGGTCTGAAACAGTGGACGCGGCATTCGTCAGGCTTGCCACTTCAGAAGTTGGCATACCATAGAATGGAATAAATCCTGGGGGAACCAAAGGCCTTGTGCCTAAATTTCCCCTTGGTGGGGGAGTTCCCAAAGGCATCCTGGGGCCTGTTAACGAAGGTATTGGCCCCGTGGTTGTGACCGATACTGCTGGTGTCGAACCAACATTTGTCGCTTCACTTACGGTCGTACTAACCGTTGCTCCCACATTCGTTTGTGGGATTTCGTTATTGTTTGGCGGATTCGCCATCTCTTCCCTTCTTCTGGCAGTATTGTTATCGTTAGTGTATATTCTACCACTTCTCAATAACATACAACTCGAAAAGATGAGATTATTTTCAACAATCAACACACAGTCCCACCTGGTGTGCCAATTTGTTTACCTTGGGATTTGGTAAACAACCGCTGATCCTCCAAATGGTTACTTATTTGGTTACTCGCAGGATCGATCAGATTGATCCTAGGACATAGGTTGATTTTGAAGTTTAGATTAAATTGGATAAGGCTTTAAATAAAGAGGTTTCAAGTAAATTGCATGAAGAAAGGACTTGGTAAAGTAAACAAGGCTTAAAGTAAAAGGCTTCGACAGGAATGTAAAGAGGAAAGCAAGTAAATTTCTGGAAAAGTAAATGACTTTGATTAATAAAATTGGTGTTTCACACATACATTTCTCAACAATTCTTTCTCACACGCTGGGTACTCGAATCTATATGAGTGACTTTGTATAGAATTGTGAACACACGCGAGAACTTACATGACTACTACTATTTATACTAAAACATCCCAAGTAACCGTCGGGCAGTTACACTGCTTCGAGATCAATCCACTTGGCACGTTCTCCACGTTCGACGCTCCAGATCCTTGCACGTTTGCACGTGGTAACTGCTGGAAACCGTTTTCCCTCCAAAAGCTTGAATTTCAAACTGCTCCACTCTGAACCATCGAACACTTTCGTCGAGAGACATCTTCGACGAGAAACTCCTTCGACGTCGAAGGCAACCAACTTCTCCCTTGGAAGAAATCTTCTAAATACTTTGCCATCTTTCGACGGGCATTTCGACAGACTTAGCCAGTCGAAAACATCCTTCAGCTTTAATGGCTGACATCAACAAAACAAAGGTATCGAATTTAGGAGCCAACAGCCGTATCGACAAATCAGTTTATGCCGAATGAACTGTGCCACAACAGTCTTGGTTACCGTAGCATAGGAAGCTGCCTCAACCCAATTCGTAAAGTAATCAATCGCTACCAGGATGAAGCGATGCCCATTAGATGCCGTAGGTTTAATCTCACCGATCATGTCTATGCCCCACATTGAAAACGGCCAAGGCGCAGTCAGAACATTTAGAGGAACTGGAGGAACATGCACCTTGTCTGCATAAATCTGGCATTTATGGCATGTCCGAGAATGTTGGTAGCAGTCAGCTTCCATTGTGGACCAGTAATACCCTGCCCGAAGGATCTTTTTCGCCATAGTGTGTCCACTGGAATGTGTTCCGAAGGTCCCTTCATGTAGCTCTTCCATGATCCTTTCTGCTTCTGTCTTATCCATACAACGCAGTAAGGTCGAATCATGGTTTCGCTTGTACAGGATGCCGTTGCTAAGGAAGAATTTTGCTGCGAACCTTCTCAGAAACTTCTTGTCGTTGACAGATGCACCTTCAGGGTATTCCCGAGCTTCCAAATATCTCTTCACCTCATGGTACCAAGGCTTCTCAGTCACCAATTCAGTTTCGAGATCACAACAGTATGTCGGTTCGTCCTGTTTCTAGATGATGATCCGGGGAGCCTCATTATCCCATTTGACCTTGAACATAGAAGACATTGTAGCTAACGCGTCCGCCAGCTGATTCTCCTCTCTCGGAAAGTGTTCAAAGGTTATCTTCGTGAAGTGGGGGATCAAGGTCAACACACATTCTCTGTAAGGAATAAGATTCGGATGTTTCGTATCCCACTCTCCTTTGATCTGATTGATCACAAGAGCGGAATCTCCGAAGACACTCAGAAACTTGATCCTTAAGTCGATCGCGGCTTGAAGACCCATGATGCATGCCTCATACTCCGCCATGTTGTTGGTACAGTTGAAACATAGCCGGGCAGTGAGTGGAGTATGAGTGCCTTGAAGAGATATGATTATAGCGCCGATACCGTTACCCAAAGCATTGGAGGCTCCGTCAAAGTGCATAGACCATCGGGATCCTTCCTCAGGTCCTTCATCTGGTCCAGGTACTTCACAATCAGTCACAATCATGATGCTCTCGTCCGGAAACTCGAAGTTCATTGACTGATAGTCGTCTACGGCCTGATGTGCCAAGTGGTCTGCCAATACACTTCCCTTGATGGCTTTCTGGGTCGTATATTAAATGTCGTATTCCGTCAAGATCATTTGCCATCTTGCTATTCTCCCAGACAGAGCAGGCTTTTCAAATATGTACTTTATAGGATCCATCTTTGAGATCAACAAGGTAGTGTGAGTCAGCATATACTGTCTCATCCGGCGAGCAGCCCATACCAAAGCGCAGCAAGTTTTCTCAAGCAGTGAGTATCGGGTCTCACAGTCGGTAAACTTTTTGCTAAGGTAATAAATGGCATGCTCTTTTCGGCCAGACTCGTCATGCTGCCCCAGCACACACCCCATTGAGTTGTCAAGTACTGTCAGATATAGTATCAGAGGTCTCCCTTCAACCGGTGGCATAAAAATGGGTGGTTCTTGGAGATACTCTTTGATTTTGTCAAAAGCAGCCTGACATTCATCATTCCAACGTACTACCTGATCTTTCTTCAGCAGCTTAAAGATTGGTTCACAAGTAGCAGTTAGGTGTGAGATGAATCGAGCAATGTAATTCAGGCGTCCTAAAAAGCCTCTGACCTCTTTCTCTGTCTTAGGAACCGGCATCTCTTGAATAGCTTTGACCTTAGCAGGGTCCACTTGAATACCCTTATCACTTACAACGAAGCCTAACAACTTTCCAGATCTTACCCCGAAGGTGCACTTGTTCGGGTTCAACCTCAGCTTGTACAGTTTCAACCGGTCAAACAACTTCTGCAGATGATCCAGGTGCTCTTCCTCAGTCTGGGACCTTGCGATCATGTCGTCAACATACACTTCAATCTCATGATGGATCATGTCATGAAATAAAGCAACCATGGCACGTTGGTAGGTTGCCCCAGCGTTCTTCAGTCCAAAGGGCATGACCTTGTAGCAGAAGGTGCCCCACTGAGTAACAAATGTAGTCTTTTCCATGTCTTCAGGTGCCATCTTGATCTGATTGTAACCTGAAAAACCATCCATGAAAGAGAACACCTTATGCTGAGCAGTATTATCCACAAGGACATCAATGTGAGGTAGAGGGAAGTCATCTTTGGGGCTGGCCCTGTTCAGATCCCTGTAGTCGACACACATTCTGACCTTTCCATCTTTCTTTGGTACTGGCACCACATTAGCAACCCACTGAGGGTAAGAAGTCACTGCAAGGAACCCAGCATCAAACTGTTTCATGACCTCGGCTTTGATCTTTTCAGACATCTCTGGACGCATACGGCGGACCTTTTGCTTAACCGGAGGGCAGTCTTCCTTGGTAGGCAAATGATGGACCACAATATCGGTATCCAACCCGGGCATGTCTTCGTAGGACCAGGCAAAGATCTCCATATAATCATGTAGCATCTTAGTCAACCGTTGCTTCACGCTGAGCTCTAGGTTGGCACCAATCTTTACCTCTTTCCTGTCTGCTTCAGTACCCAAGTTTATTGTTTCCACTGGCTCTTCATGTGGTTGAATTGCCCTCTCTTCCTGAAGTAACAGTCTTGCAAGCTCGCCAGGAACTTCGCAATCATCTTCACCTTCATCTTCGGCTAAGTTGATCGGATTTTCGAAGTCATAACTGGCAGTAGCAGAGTCGTTACCAGTGAGATCCAGAGTGGATTGAAACCTGTATGAGTGAGTGTGTGTAAATACACCTGTTTTGAAAGATATAAAGGAAGGAAAGAATGAAAAGGAGCATAAGATTTGAAATGCGAGAAAACGTCCAAGATTTTTATTCATGATATATGAAATGACAATTTATATGCCCTCACAAATGAAGCCACGGTGCCCCGGGTAAGACACCGGGCCATAGAGTTCAAATTATTGTTTATTACAAATAACAAAAACATAGGAATTTATTACTCAGTAACAAGAGAAACAAGTAGGTTGTCCTTTGCACTCCAATTGCTAGGTCCACTGTCGGTTGCCAGGTAAATCCAGTTGTCAAACTCAGCTTCATCCACCTCATCTTCGTCCCCAATAGCATTCACTCCATGAGCAGGCAGGGGAGCTGTCACTACATTAGGCTTCTCAGATGCCTCAAATTGTACCTCCTTGGCGTCAATAAGGTCCTGCAGCTTATTCCTTAGGGCCCAACAGTCATCAGTGGAATGCCCCGGGCTATCGGAGTGATAAGCACAGCGGGCATTTGGATTTTATTTCGGGGAGGCAGTGTTCACAACTTTTGGGGCCTCTCTGACAGTCACTAGGTTGGTGGATAGCAACTGTGGCAAGATCTGCGACAAAGTCATACTCAAACTGGTGAATTCTCTTCTAGGTCTTTCAGCCCTTTGAGGATTG
This sequence comes from Vicia faba, assembly GCA_948472305.1. Classification (NCBI taxonomy): domain Eukaryota; kingdom Viridiplantae; phylum Streptophyta; class Magnoliopsida; order Fabales; family Fabaceae; genus Vicia; species Vicia faba. The sequence continues at coordinate 1,678,173,424 of OX451736.1, read as the reverse complement.
GTTTGCCGAGGAGCGGCAGCAGGCTTAGCAATCATTACCGCACTGACAGATTGGCGGCGCTCAGATTTCTCTTGTCTCCGGGAGCCATATACGGCACTGACCTCCTTTTTGAAGGGTTTCTTCTCTGAACTTGTAGATGCTCCCTTCGGAATTTTACCAGACTTCAACCCAGCCTCAATTCTCTCTCCGGTCAAAATAAGATCAGTAAACCCTGCAGACGAGTTACCGATAAGATGGTTGAAAATGGCCCAGATAGGGTCCCCAAGAACATGTCTACCAATTCCCGATCAGTCAACGGAGGCTGCACCCTGCCAGCTAGATCCCTCCACTTCTGAGCGTACTCTTTAAAACCTTCACTTGAACCTAACGACATACCCTGGAGTTGGGTACGTGTAGGGGCAAGGTCGGCATTATACTGATACTGCTTATAGAAAGCAGTAGCCAACTCCTCCCAGTTACGAACCTTGGTCCCATCCAGCTGATAGAACCATTCGAGATGAGTCCCTGAAAGACTCTCCTAGAAGAAGTGGATCCACAAATTCGTATCCACTGAGTACAGTTGAATCTTCCGCACATAAGACCTGAGGTGTAGCTTGGGACAGGATGCCCCGTCATACTTGGTAAAGGATGGTGCTTTGAACTTACGAGGAATGATCACACCAGTAGACAAACCCAAGTCTCCGAAATCCAGCCCAGGTACCTGTTGTATCTCCATAGCATTCAATCTGTCCTCTAGCTGCTTGTATCTGTCTTCTGCAAGAGGATATTGTTCCTCATCAAAATCAGTCTCGTTGTCGGAGACTACCAGACTAGGACCTTTTCCTTCTTGAGGAGTACCCTTGCCTACAGAAGAACCAGCCTCTTCATTTTGTAGAGTATTGCCAAACCTTCGGCCCGAGTTGAAAAGAACAGACCTTCTCTTCTTCTTCTTCTCCTTCTTCAGGAGCAGAGCCTTCAGCTCTTCTTGGCCCTGAGCCAAACCCATGATTAATTCCTGAAATTGTGCATTCTGCGCCTGAAGAGCCTTGATGGACATCTCGGTTGATGATGAGTCAGGATTCATGATGCTGAAATAAACAGCGAAGAACGGTAAGCAACCTGAAAAGAAGAAAACCTGCTATGCACATGATGAATGATATGCGTTTATGCAATGCATTCAAGGGTTCGAAAGTTCAAATTTGTTGTAGACAAAAAAGAACACACGTTATCATTAAGGAAATAATTGTTCAGTACATCAAAGCCTCATGGGCACATATTACAAAACAAATCAATCCCAAAAGACACTACGCATCCTCTTTGGAGCTATGTAGGTGTTGAGATTCCTCTCCTCGTGCAATAGGCGGGTGAGCTCCAAGACCTTCTTTTCACTAGCATGTAGACTGGTCTCAAGAGAATTCCGTTCTTCCTTAAGCTGGATCCAGCTCTTCTGCATCTCTTCCCAGGATGTGGGCATATCAGGATGCTGAATAGTGTAGGACACTTCTCCTTCCAAGACTGGTTCTTTGATCACTGGGAGCATATGAGGATAAGGCATTACTAACTTCTGGGAGCGGGCCCGTACCCACTTGAGATAAGGTTCCAATGGGATGGAGTTCCTGTGCCCCAGTGTCTTGCTGTCTATCCTACTTGGCATCCTCCAAGCTCTGATAAATCTCTGGCGAAGTCCTTGTGCATCGTTATCGAAGTCAAAAACTATGTCAAGAATTAACATGTCATGAGGACCATCCCTCCGAGCATAACCAAACTGTCTCCAAGCTAGGCATGGGTTGTAAGTAATCCCTCCTCTGATTCCCAGTAAAGGAACATTAGGGTACTCCCCGCAACGATCAATGATAGTGACATCCTCTCTGGACCTAAGGCACCAATGTATATCTGCATGTGTAAGAGTCATCAACCGTTGTGACCATCTCAAACCCCGCTCATTCTTCAAGACTGATTGTGGAAGGTGAGAAATAAACCACCTTCCCAGGAGAGGAGTGCAACACATAAGGACACCTCTTTTTCTCATGGTTCGAGTGTAACATGAGTGAAGGATGTCCCCCAGCAATGTAGGTATAGGATTCCTGGACATGAAGATCTGGACAGCACTGATATCTATAAGCTGATATGGGTTAGGGAACAACACTAAACCATAGACAAGGAGGGCCACAATTTCTTCAAAAGCTTGTAAGTCAAGGGAGTTCCAACATTCATGGGCCTTTTCAAACAGAAACCTGGCTAAGAACCCTTTGATACCACTTCTAACTTCCCAATGTCCCTTGAGGTCAGATGACTGTAGGTGCAAGGCTTTAGCAATCTCTTCAAGCTTGGGTTCCTTTTCCGTACCGTTGTAGGGTAGTTGATCAAGGATAGGAATCTTCAGGAGCCGGGAGAACTCCTCCAATGTAGGTACCAGCTGATAATCCAAGAAGGTGAAACAGTGATGCAGAGGGTCAAAGAACTGGAACAGGACCTTTATCATATCTTCCTCAATGTTGGTATTGACCAAGCTGATGAGACTTCCATGTCTTTCACTGAATGAAGAGTTCTCGGGAATCCTGGATATAAGTTCCTTAAGCTGAGGAGGAACCTTTACAAGACTGATTTGAATTGTCTTTCTGCGAACAGTTTCCATGTCCTACAAAACAAGAACAAAGATGAAGATTCGAACCCCTGAAATGGTTAGTCAATGCATATGATGCTGGATGATGTCATGATGCTATGATTAAACACACCACAAATATTTACAAAGACAAACATGTAAGGCACACAAGGCACACAAGACAAGCCCTTAGGGTTTAAGGCCAGCATGGGGTCTGGGTAGTACCCTCTTGAAGTTGGTGGGTTTAACCTGTCCTATTAGAAGTAACCGGGTTCTAAGGGTCTCAATATCACGGGATTGCTTTCATTGTTCATCGTTTCGATTTAGCCACTGAACTGGCGATCGAAATATTCCAGGAAAGCAACCCTCAATTGAGTGTAGTATCGAGTATCAACCAACCTCGGACTGCACCAAAGTCAGTTATCTCACTACCCTAAAGAGGCCAAGATAGTTCAATTAAGGTTCCTAAGGTCAGTTGATGCTTCATGACACCACGCGGAGGCCCCGTACTCTCCTTGACTGAACTCAAGGGTTACCGGTACACACCAAAGTGCCACATCAACGTAGCAGACTGTTTCAACCATGTCGGTATACCCCGCACAGTTCCCTCACAGTCTTGTTGCTACTTTCTAAGAAGGTATCCCCCAGATCCGGGTTAGGATCTATAGAACTCCCAAGACAGTCCCACAATTTAAAGCAAGCAAATCAATACAATTGAAAACACAGTTATGAACTAACCCTAAGGTACACCTCACTTTAAGATTATTCCCCAGCAGAGTCGCCAGTTCTGTGATCGGTGGATCTGGAACTGACTGTTTAACGCTGGTTCACGAAATGTCGCGGAAGCAAGAGTCGCCACCGTCTTTTATTTTCTCCAAATGGAAAGGACAAAAGCACAGAAAAATTCCTTATAGAGATTGCTCTCGGTTCGGGAGGTAGGTTATAGAAAGGGAAGGTGTTAGCACCCTTTCTATCCATGGTTATCCATGGGCTCTTAGATACTTGCTCATTTGTGTTTTCAAAATTGTTTGTTTGCTTTTCAAGGTGAGTGGGTTTGAAAAAGTTTCGTTTAAAATTTCAGTTCGACTCTTGTATCAGTCCTCAAGAGTGTTTGAAAAATTGCTTTCGAAAGCTTTTTGAAAAGGTGTCGGTGTGAAAAGTATTTTTGATTTGTTTTGAAATTAGAGCAAGTATCTAGAGTCGTCTACCTACCCTAAGGAATTCGTCTGTGTAAATATCCTTTACAGTAGTGCCATCCCACCATTGAGGGGTAGGTAGCACCACCGTTGGAGGTGTTCGGGTCAATTCGAAGTTCGGGGCATGGTGATCACCAGAGCAATGGGAAGACACCTTAGAAGCTACCCTCATGCCAGGTTCCCGGATCATGAGAACTTACTAAGACATCCTCTACTCGACGATCACCTTTCGAGGCAAGGCAACAGTGAGGCGTACCCTAAGGGTGGTGTGTGATTCGTGTGTCGTTTTCAGATATTTTTGTCTTGTCATGTCAAAGTGATCTAAGCGTTTGTTTTTATTTTAGGCTATTCATTCTTGCATGCATTTATTTAACAGTAAAAAAAATATGCGGAAATTAAAAGTTCTAAAGCTGTTACAAAGGCGCGAGTCCACATCGCCAAATTTAATCCAGGACCCGATTTGACAGAAAGTAAAGAAATAAAATAAAGTGAGAGAAATAAAAGTTTACACGGCTTTGGGAGAGGTACATAAATATTATAAGAAATAAAATAAAATGCGCGAAACAAATTAATAATCGAAAGCGAGGGCGTTGGACCCTTTTTAATGAAATTAAATTGTTATTAAATTAATTAAATTAAAATAAAAAAGGAAATTGTTTTTGAGATTTTTTGGATTTATGACTTTTTATGAGAATTTAAATGAAATTAAAATATTAACCCTAATTCTACAACTTTTATTTATTAAGAAAAAAATATTTAAAGTTAAACCTAAATTAACCTAATTATTTACATGCAACTTGATTTATAAAAATAAATAATATTTAGTTATTAATAATGGTGAAAAAAAAAGAACAAAAGTAATTAAACTAATTAAACCTAATTTCTACAAATTTTTAAGTTATGAAGAAAAATATTAAGATTTAAACCTAAATTAAAAAAAACTAAAATCAATTAATGATATAAAAATACTAATTTTTGTCTTTTTCTGATTTTTTTATTGTTTTTATGTTTTTTATGAAAATATTAAATTAATGAAATTAATTAAAAAGAGAAATAATTGAATTAAATAAAAAAATGAAAAAATATACAAGAGATTGCAAACCTTGGGGGGTCTGTCCCCAAATTGGGAGGTGAGATCTTAGCATTTTAGGCCCAATTATCCCTGGCCTTATTGACTTTCCAGAAAGCATGTGGCACGTTTGACTAGAGTCCATGGTATGCTTCAATTATGGCCCTCTGATTCATCTCAGTAGGCACGTGGATAGTCCAGATATGGGGAACATGGTGAACCCTAGTATTGAATCTGCATAGGATGACAATTAGAAAAATAATATTGGAAAGGGGTGGGGACCTGGGGTTCGAACCCAGGTCCCAGGGATTACCAGTAATGTGCCTTGCCAACCGCTCCACTTGCGCTTTCTGTTTATAATATAACTAACAAATAACATAAGCGAACATAAGAGTTAGTGGATTTTTTAGCGCGAATTTTCAAACAACCCAATCACTGCTGGCCACATAATCATCTTCTTCCTTGGCTTTGTTTTTTTCTTGAAACAAAAAATCATTAGCAACGGTTTTGAACCGTCCCCAAATACACCATATTTCAAAATGGCGATTAGCTCGTGGTAGCTCATAAATTGAGCGCGAGGGTTGCTTTAGAATCGTCCAAGCACGCTGGTTTCTGTAACACCCTCTAAAACCCGCATATAATTTTCGCAAATATTAAAAATTATAAACTCAGAGTACATGTAATAATCGAGGAATGCTACAATTCTCTTTTAATAAAATAAATTCCTGTCATGCATAATTTTAGTAGTAACTCATACATGTTTACACAGCGGAATACTTTAATTAATAAAATCAAATGTTATAATATTTTCCAAAATCATCAGGGATTAACACCTGGAAAAGTCAACATCATATTATAACAATTAAAAGAAAATAAACGAGTCTGACTAAAGCAGCTCGACAACCAAACGTTCCCGGAGTTACAACTATCAGAGCATGACCCGGACATACTAAAACGAAACTAAACTAGACACGATAAGCCTTCGCCAAGCACCTGAGCGAAGCTCCTCAATCTGAAATATTCAACAGTAAGGGTGAGCTTCTCAAATATACATTTGGTTATACATTCATAACAATCAATTCACGAAATCATAAGCATCACCCAATAATTAGCATTTTTCATAGTTACAAAACCTTTACAATTCATATATCCATGACATATTGCCTTTCATACTTGCAAATATTCATCAAACATCATCAACCATTTATCAGATCATACGTGCATACAAACAATCAAATATAACATTGGAAAAATCATCCATTCATGTTATATTCGAGTAATGCAACACACCCATGCATGTGGTACCACTTCACCGCCCCATTAAATCTCGGGTCACGGATAACTCACCGTTCCATTATATCGCGGACACGGCTACCACCTCAACGTTCCATTAAATCGCGGACACGTATATTGGCCACCATGTTAATTCCACACAATGGGAATTAACAAATGCAACATGATATGTAAGTATGTAACACTCAGCATACTATGAACATCGAATCAACATATCATGCACATCAACAATATCAAACATAACATGATATGAAATAGCATGTAACCACTCAGCATACCATTTAAACATCAATCATATCAAGTTACGAATAGCATGTAATCACTCAGCATACTATTCAAACATCAACCAATCACATCAATTATATCATAATTCATGCTCGATAACATATCTAAAAGCATGGCAATAAAAATCCAACATCAAAACACTGAAATCAAAAATTCAGAAATCATCACAGCAGAGCAACACGGGCACCCGTGTTGTGCAACACGGCCCGTGTTGTACAGCACGTCCAGAAAAATGCACATTTAATTTTATCAGTACAGGGGCTCTGACACGGGTACCCGTGTTGTGCAACACGGCCCGTGTCGTGCAACCAGGAGCACACCCCTTCCAACTCAGAGGAGCAACACGGCCACCCGTGTTGTGCAACACGGCCCGTGTTGCTGAGCGCGCACAGGATTTTCCTGAACCTGCAGCAGCTCAGAAAACAGCAGTCCAAACGCGGAAAAACGTCCGCCAAAACGCGCATTTCAGCACCTAACGCATCGAATTTGTACAATTCACAACAACACCACAATATCCAAGTTACCAACGATTATCATAATAACCTTAATCGGAAACTAACCGTCCTTTTGGGGAATTCTACTGACACTGAGGTTATCCCTACAACTTCCAAGGTAATTCACGATCATGATATATATACTCTCAATTCCTCATTTGGGACCTAAAACTCTTAATCGATTCATAAAAATTGGGAACCTAACCCTTTTCTAACAAGGTTCAGTCCTACAGTTATCGATCCCTAGAAACATCTAACAATTGGGAATTCCTACGATTACCCGAATCAACCGTACATAAACCCATAAACAAATATAAATCGAGTATAAACCCCCCTTACCTTATCAATTAGCAGCTTTGAGTTCTTGGGCGATGTTCTTCGTTCTCCGTTCTTCAGAGCTCTCTTTTCCCAAATTCCAACTTCTGTTCTTACGTGAAAACCAAAAATGAGAAAATGGCCTAAGTCCCAAACATAACTTTATTTCTCTGCACCCCCACTCTTTACTAACAACATCTAAGCCCAATAACATAAAAATTCTAATATTCCTTATTTCTTTTATTTTCCTCAAATACTCCAAAATAAATAATTCTTTTTATTTTATTAATTCTAATAAAATAAATTCCCAAATTTAAATAAATCAAAAATTGAAACTGGGGTGTTACAACTCTTCCCCACTAAAAGAGTTTTCGTCCTCGGAAACATACCTTAGACGAACAGCTCCGGATAAGCCTCTTTCATCTGGCTCTCCAACTCCCAAGTGATATTTCCATTTGCTGGACCTCCCCAAACAACCTTCACTAATGCTATCTCTTTACCTCTTAACTGTTTCACTTCCCGATCTTCTATCCTCATAGGCAATGCTTCTACTGTCAGGTTATCTCTTACCTGTACATCATCTATTTGGATTACATGAGATGGGTCTGGAATGTATCTCCTCAACTGAGAAACATGAAAAACATCGTGCAAATTCGCAAGTCTCGGAGGTAAAGCAATACGATAAGCAACTTCTCCAACTCTTTCCGTAATCTGAAACGGACCAATAAAACGCGGAGTCAACTTCCTAGATTTCAACGCTCGACCAATACCCGTCATCGGAGTAACTCTCATAAACACATGATCTCCAGCACTGAATTCTAAATTCTTCCTCCTCTTATCATGATAACTTTTCTGACGACTCTGAGAAGCTCTCATCTTCTCTTGAATCAATTTGATCTTTTCAGTAGTCTGCTGAACAATCTCTGGCCCAACTACCGAACTCTCTCCAGATTCATACCAACACAAAGGTGTTCTACACCGTCTACCATACAATGCCTCAAACGGAGCCATACCAATACTCGATTGGTAACTATTGTTATAAGTAAACTCAATCAATGGCAAATAGCTATCCCAAGCTCCACTTTTCTCTAAAACACAAGCACGCAATAAATCTTCCAACGATTGAATCGTCCTCTCCGTCTGTCCATCAGTCTGAGGATGGTAAGCTGAACTCAATCTCAACTTAGTACCCAAAGCCTTCTGCAATCCTTCCCAAAATTTCGAAGTGAACCTCGGATCTCTATCTGACACAATACTAGAAGGAACTCCATGCAAACTCACTATTTTCTCAATATATAACTGTGCCAATCTCTCCATTGAGTAATCCATTCGCACTGGTATAAAATGAGCAGACTTAGTCAACCTATCCACAACGACCCATATCGCTTCACAATTCATAGGAGTCCTCGGCAACCCAGATACAAAATCCATAGAAACACTATCCCACTTCCATTCTGGAATAAACATCGGTTGCATAAACCCAGACGGCTTTTGATGCTCAATCTTCGATTTCTGACAGATTAAACATGCATACACAAATTCAGCTATTTCCTTTTTCATTCTCGGCCACCAAAACAATTTCTTCAAATCATGATACATTTTCGTGGCACCCGGATGAATACTCATCCCACTGCGATGTCCTTCCTCTAATATACTCTTCTTGATTTCTGCAATATCAGGAACACAAACTCTATCGCCAAATCTCATAACATCATTTTCATCAATTTTAAATTCACCACCTTGACCTTGGTTGATCAATGTCAATTTATCAACTAAATTAACATTAGATTTCTGCCCGATCCTGATCTCTTCCAGAATACCACTAGTAAGTTTCAACATACCCAAACGAACACACTTCGGAGTACTTTCACAAACTAAACTCAAATCTCGGAATTGCTCAATTAAATCCAACTCACGAACCATCATCATAGACATATGCAAGGATTTCCTGCTCAAAGCATCTGCAACTACATTTGCCTTACCAGGATGGTAATTCAAACCAAAATCATAATCTTTGAGGAATTCTAACCACCTTCTTTGCCTCATATTGAGCTCTTTCTGATCGAAAAGATACTTCAAACTCTTATGATCACTATACACTTCAAACCTCGAACCATACAGATAATGTCTCCACAATTTCAAGACAAACACAACTGCCGCCAGTTCTAAGTCATGAGTAGGATAGTTCCTTTCATGAACCTTCAACTGTCTCGAAGCATACGCAACTACCTGTTGATTCTGCATTAAAACACCACCTAAACCCAACAGAGATGCATCACAATAGACCACAAAAGATTCCACCGGATTCGGCAAAATCAGAATAGGAGCACTAGTCAATCTCCGTTTCAATTCTTGGAAACCTTTCTCACAATCAGAATCCCAAATAAACGCTTGTCCTTTACGAGTCAACTTCGTCAACGGCAATGCTAACTTTGAGAATCCTTCGATAAACTTTCTGTAATAACCTGCAAGACCAAGAAAACTTCTGATTTCAGAAACAGTCTTCGGCGCTTCCCACTGAGATACTGCTTCTACCTTTGTAGGATCCACTGCAATACCATTCTTAGAAATCACATGGCCACGAGAATTAACTTTACTTAACCAGGATACATATGAAATCAATTATTGAAATAAGCTCTTAAAGCTACTTAATTCCTCATAATCATATAGAAAATTTCACTAGCTTTCCAACGCATCAAACGGCGCCTAAATCGGAGTTACGGTTCAAAAGTTATGGCCGAAACGATTTTTGGGAAAAACCTACCCGAGCATCAACACAGAAGAGCAACACGGGTGCCCGTGTTGTGCAACACGGCCCGTGTTGCTGACTCTGCAACATCATATTTCACGTTTTTATGCTTCCCAAAATCACCCCAACTCATTCCTAATCATCCCCAAACATCCTAAAACCATCAAAATCGAATTCCTACCATATAGCAATGATCTAAGGCATACAATAGGATCAATACCACATCAAAACACCAATCAATTCCCAACACGAGATTTGTAATTACTCCATCAGTCCTTATCCTGAATTGAACAAACCAGAAGGTTTACAATAACGTCACACATATTCTTATACGCCACAACATTCAAGTCTAGACTTCATTTCTTATGAATTATTTACTTGCCTAATAGAACTCTTGTATCGTCAGAATCCATACAAGTTCTCACTTCCAATCATGGAAAACCAATCTTCTCTCTCGAATCCCTGCTACAGGGAAGCATATCCATCACACTCTTTGCCCACGATATTCACAAAACAACCAAGTCCAACTAATACCAACCAATCCAGTTTAACACGAAGGTAGACTTCATAATTCCACAAGTACTCCACATTCTCAATATATCATCGTTTACTCTTGTTGGACCTTAGTTCACACTTACAGAACTACTGCTAGCTTCAGAATGTCACTAAGAATTCATAAACCACTAATACAACACTATCTGTCGCTACACCTTCACTTTCTAGAGAAGTACTCTCCAACTTCACTTGATCGTTCTCTCATCGAACCATCTCAATTTGATCAATACATCGAGACCTTTAATTGGTATTCTTTCAGATATCAGAATCCGTATCAACTTCTCATATCCATCTTAAAGCAATTGGCTTCGCTCTACCAAGTTCATACGCATACTAACGAAACTAGCAAGACATGTCTATCACATCTTTACTGACTTCATTAGCACTGCATACAACTGATGCACAAATCCATGAGATAAATTCCACTTAAGTAATGCTCTTACCTCTGAATCCTCTTCAGGACTATGAACAATGCAGTCTATACCATGCTCATACTCTTACCAATTTCCTCACGTCGAGCCATTACTTAGCATCCAGAAGCACCATGGAGAAGTACCAACTTCTCCCCCACTTATCGCAATCTTATCCCTGCAATCAAGTGATCCAAAACAAAGAAGTACCAACAGTGTTTTCAAACACTTATTGCGTACCAAGGGTAATGACACTGACATAACAACTTGGTCGGACAGACCGACCATGCTCTGATACCACTATTGTAACACCCTCTAAAACCCGCATATAATTTTCGCAAATATTAAAAATTATAAACTCAGAGTACATGTAATAATCGAGGAATGCTACAATTCTCTTTTAATAAAATAAATTCCTGTCATGCATAATTTTAGTAGTAACTCATACATGTTTACACAGCGGAATACTTTAATTAATAAAATCAAATGTTATAATATTTTCCAAAATCATCAGGGATTAACACCTGGAAAAGTCAACATCATATTATAACAATTAAAAGAAAATAAACGAGTCTGACTAAAGCAGCTCGACAACCAAACGTTCCCGGAGTTACAACTATCAGAGCATGACCCGGACATACTAAAACGAAACTAAACTAGACACGATAAGCCTTCGCCAAGCACCTGAGCGAAGCTCCTCAATCTGAAATATTCAACAGTAAGGGTGAGCTTCTCAAATATACATTTGGTTATACATTCATAACAATCAATTCACGAAATCATAAGCATCACCCAATAATTAGCATTTTTCATAGTTACAAAACCTTTACAATTCATATATCCATGACATATTGCCTTTCATACTTGCAAATATTCATCAAACATCATCAACCATTTATCAGATCATACGTGCATACAAACAATCAAATATAACATTGGAAAAATCATCCATTCATGTTATATTCGAGTAATGCAACACACCCATGCATGTGGTACCACTTCACCGCCCCATTAAATCTCGGGTCACGGATAACTCACCGTTCCATTATATCGCGGACACGGCTACCACCTCAACGTTCCATTAAATCGCGGACACGTATATTGGCCACCATGTTAATTCCACACAATGGGAATTAACAAATGCAACATGATATGTAAGTATGTAACACTCAGCATACTATGAACATCGAATCAACATATCATGCACATCAACAATATCAAACATAACATGATATGAAATAGCATGTAACCACTCAGCATACCATTTAAACATCAATCATATCAAGTTACGAATAGCATGTAATCACTCAGCATACTATTCAAACATCAACCAATCACATCAATTATATCATAATTCATGCTCGATAACATATCTAAAAGCATGGCAATAAAAATCCAACATCAAAACACTGAAATCAAAAATTCAGAAATCATCACAGCAGAGCAACACGGGCACCCGTGTTGTGCAACACGGCCCGTGTTGTACAGCACGTCCAGAAAAATGCACATTTAATTTTATCAGTACAGGGGCTCTGACACGGGTACCCGTGTTGTGCAACACGGCCCGTGTCGTGCAACCAGGAGCACACCCCTTCCAACTCAGAGGAGCAACACGGCCACCCGTGTTGTGCAACACGGCCCGTGTTGCTGAGCGCGCACAGGATTTTCCTGAACCTGCAGCAGCTCAGAAAACAGCAGTCCAAACGCGGAAAAACGTCCGCCAAAACGCGCATTTCAGCACCTAACGCATCGAATTTGTACAATTCACAACAACACCACAATATCCAAGTTACCAACGATTATCATAATAACCTTAATCGGAAACTAACCGTCCTTTTGGGGAATTCTACTGACACTGAGGTTATCCCTACAACTTCCAAGGTAATTCACGATCATGATATATATACTCTCAATTCCTCATTTGGGACCTAAAACTCTTAATCGATTCATAAAAATTGGGAACCTAACCCTTTTCTAACAAGGTTCAGTCCTACAGTTATCGATCCCTAGAAACATCTAACAATTGGGAATTCCTACGATTACCCGAATCAACCGTACATAAACCCATAAACAAATATAAATCGAGTATAAACCCCCCTTACCTTATCAATTAGCAGCTTTGAGTTCTTGGGCGATGTTCTTCGTTCTCCGTTCTTCAGAGCTCTCTTTTCCCAAATTCCAACTTCTGTTCTTACGTGAAAACCAAAAATGAGAAAATGGCCTAAGTCCCAAACATAACTTTATTTCTCTGCACCCCCACTCTTTACTAACAACATCTAAGCCCAATAACATAAAAATTCTAATATTCCTTATTTCTTTTATTTTCCTCAAATACTCCAAAATAAATAATTCTTTTTATTTTATTAATTCTAATAAAATAAATTCCCAAATTTAAATAAATCAAAAATTGAAACTGGGGTGTTACAGTTTCAACCATGGTATTGTGATGTTCTAATTTTACCAAATGCATAAACGCCCAATTTCAACTTTGAAGAACCCTAGCCTGTATCAATGGTGAATTCTTCAATGGTGCACGAAAACTCAATCAAACCACCCAGTTAGCTTTAGAATTAAACAATGAACATAAATCAAATGTTAAAAATTACTAAAAACGTATGATTCATGATGCAAGCATATGGAGAAAAATATGAACAGGACGAAGCTGTTTTACCGTTTCTCTGTGTTAGGATGGATGGTTTTGGTCTGAAAACCTTCCTTGAAGTCTCAGGAAGGTGATGGAATGGTTATTTGGCCTTTAAACGCACTGGAATATGGTTTTCAGATTTGAACTATTTTGATCAAATTGCAAGTTTGGCTATGGAATTCTGGCGCAGCTGAGTGGTTCTATGCATTAGGGTTAGCATCAATATATACATGTGAATGATTAGGGTTGAGAAAATTGATCAAAAAATCCATGAATTGATGAAGAGATATTTGATTTTTATGGCATAAGTTTTCAAATCTTTTTCATGCAAACTTGGTTCAAATCATGTTCAATTATCAAGATTCTTTCCAAATCTGATTATACACAAAATCTTGAGACTATTTCATGCACAAAAAGATTTAAAAAGTTAGGCTTAGTATTTTCCACATATTTATTTTAATTAAATGAATTATTAATAATTAAAAATCCAAATAAATAAATAAAAATGATAAAAAAAACTTCCCTTTGGGCCAAATGGTCGTGCACATGCCTTGGATAATGAATTGTGGAAGAAAAAGAGGCCCATTAGCAATTTTAGGACATTTGAATCAATGTTGACTTTTCAAAATATCCAAAAATTTCCCAACTTCCACAAGACATAACTTGCTCAATTTTTAAGCTTTGCTCATGTTCTTGGACATTTTGGAAAGGTCGTTGAGTCCTCTAACCAATTCCTTTGGTCCCACGTAATTTTGATTTACCAATATCAAGTTATGGCCTTTGACTTAAAGTCCCTTTTTGTTGACTTTTGAAAATGACCTATAATGTTGAAATTGATAACTTTTTGTGAGAGCATTTCTTGGACTTGAAGTATGAAGAGGAGTTGTAGAAAATGTCTTTCTCTTCAAAGTGAGCTTTGGATGGAATTTTTCTGATAAACCATGTGGAAGTTATGCCCTGGTCAATTTACAGTTGACTTTTTCAACTGTCCAAATATGGAAACTTTTGCATCTTGAGACTTTTTGAGCCAAACTTTGAGAATCATGATCAAGCATAGATCAAATGATGTTTGTGGCTTCAAAATGAGATGTTGACCAAAAATTTGAACTTTTGACTGTCAAATGACCATTTTGCCCCTACAGTTGACTGTAGTGCAATTAGGGTTTTTGACTGTGCAATTTTGTGCTGTAAGTCTTGAAACTTGGTACGAGGATGCTTGACCATGTTTGTAGGCATGTGGGACTTGATTGGACCCTTGGAAACTTCATTTTCTTTGTCAGAACCAAAACCCTAATTTTTGATTGTTAGGAGGCCCTTGAACTGTGCAACCCTTGGGGAATTTTGAAGCTTTGACTTTGCAATTCTGGAGAATATGGGAGGGCAAATTTTGGGGTACAACAACCTCAAACTCCTTGATTTGCGTCTCATCTCGCCTATTGTTGCTGCACAACCCGTGAATCAACGATTGCAGGAATTTTCCAAGCTATTTCAATATTATTTGGATAAATCTACGCCACACTCTACGTATACATGGATTGGGACTTTTTTTCCTAATTGCATCTATATACCTTTTGGGGGTTTTTTACGTTCAAGGATTTTACATTGTGTCTTATGGACTGGGGATCTATATGCTGAATTTGTTGATTGGGTTTCTGTCACCTTTAGTTGGTCCTGAGATAGAGCCTTCTGATGGACCTTTGCTACCTACTAAAGGGTCTGATGAGTTCAAACCGCTCATTCACTGTAAGATCAGATCTGAAGGAATCTATCAATTTCCTTATCATGTTTGAAGACTCATTGGGGTTATCATGTCAAGGAGGCCAGTAAATCCTTCATGTCGGTTAGGTGATGGTGGTAGTATACCATTTGTTGCCTTTATCCAGTCTAAATCTCAAAACTCTCATTTGATATCTATTGGGCTTGTTATTGTGGGGGTGTTTCTTCTGATTGGTTATTCTTACAGCAGTTGAGATGCCAAAAACGAAACTCTTGACTCTTGATCTGGTCTTTTACACTTGAGTATTTTGTAGCTTCCTTGGGTTTAATAATCATGGAACCAGTCTTTTGTTCATTACAGTTTAGGAGGATGTTACGGTGAAAAAATACAGTGGAATACTCAAAATGAATATAATCAATGTAGCTAAAGAATCGAGGAATACAAATGAAAATTTATTTACATCATCTTGAGATGCCTAGATCTTGCACCGGCCTCATGGAACCTAGGTGGAGCTAGTATTGATATTAAGGATGCCTATATGCAGTTAAGAGAAATTGTAGGGAACTAATGTGTTAAGCCTGACTTTTCCCTTTTCCCAATGACAACAACCGCAATGACGCTTCTTTGTTTAGGGTTTCAATAAACTTTTCCTTGATCTTTTCCAAACCGGGTCGGCCCCATTGGGCCTATTGGCCCAATCATTATCATTATTTCCCCTTTTATTTTAATTAGATTTGAGATATAACATATAAATAATAATAGTTCAGTGGAAAGGCTTATCACTGAAGACCAAAGAGACCCGAGTTGAACACCTCTTGGGGGCATTTTATTTTACTTTTAGTCTTATTTCCAATTTTTATTAAATATATATGATAACAAGGTATTAGCTTAGTTTATTTTATATATACAATTATTTCATGCTATTAAATTAGTCTTCTATTTAATTTTTGTTCAAAAATACATGCTTTATTAAATTAGTCTTCTATTTAATTTTTGTTATTTATTTAATTATTCAATTGTCTCTCTAATTAACTTTATTCTCGATCATTTAATCTTAATATCTTTCGTTCGTCTAAATTCCAAGGGAAATATTCTAATTTTGTTGACTCCATCAAATACATCTTATACAATTGTGCAAATCCCTTCATTCATTTTTGTTTTACTATTTCTGTTAATCTTAAGTTAATTTTCCTAGAAAAACTAAATTTTAAAACTCACACCTTTTAAGTCAAAACTCCGACACTAGGTCGTCGTATCTTCAAAATCTCATTCACATATGTTGTACCCCAAAATTTTCCCTCCCATATTTCTCAAGACATGTCAAGAATAATCTCCAACTGACTCAAGTTAGCTCAAGAGTTGGACAGTCTAATCACCTCCTAAGGCAGTCAATTCAAAATTAGGGTTTTGTGTTGCATCAAGGTCTTTCCATCCAAATGGCCTAAAATTCTCCCTAATGTCCTAATATGTTCTCAAGTTCATCCATGTCAAATTTCAAGCCTTGCAGAGGAAGTTTGGTCAGTCAATTGCTCAAGAGGTCCCAAAATCGATTGTGCTAGGGCAAAAGTCAACTGTGACCCAAATACAGCCAAACTTCAATATTTTTTGTCAACATTCTAATTTTTAAGGATAATTCATAATTTGATCAAGGGTTGATCATGATTCATCAAGGATTGCTCAAGATTCATCAAGGTTCAAAAGTTGCTAAATTAGGGTTTTGTAGGAAAAGTCAACTCAACTTTGACCAAGCATAACTTTCTCATACTTTATGAGAAATGACCCATCCAAAGCTAATTTTGAATAGGATGAAATTTCCTATAATCCATCTTCACACCCCAAGATCAAGAAATGCACTCACAAAAAGTTACAAATTTGGACATTATAGGTCATTTTTGAAAGTCAACAAAAACACCTATTTGTCCAAAGCTTATAACTTGATAATGGAATATCAAAATGCGATGAAAACAAAAAGGTTGGTTAGAGGACATCTCAAGGTTTCTAAAAAGTCCAATAACACTTACAAAAGTTCAAAATTGAAGAAGTTATGCATTGTTGAAGTTGGGCATTTTTCCAAAATTGCCAAAAGTCAACTATCCCCAAAACTTCAATTTTTGACAAAAGGGCCCACTTTTTTCGAATTGATTTGATCTTGTCACACCACACACGTGTCATATATTCAATTTTGTGCCAATTTATTAATTTTTCTATTTTATTTGATTTTTATTGATTTAATTCATTTTTAATCAATTTAAATAAAAATAAAATCTAAATATTAATAACTTGTGGTCTTTTTGATCATTACATGTCTTAATTATCATGATGCACACAATCAAATTTGTGCCAAGCCATATCATGCACAAAATCTTGGATTTGGAAAGAAATTGGAAGCCTTTAATGGAGGAATCATATCAAATCCTAATTCATCAATTCACATGGATTCAAGCCCAAACTTTTAACCTAATTCATTCCTTATTACTCATACAAGGCAAAGACATCAAGGACACAACCTAGAGGCTGCCAAAAACTCAATACCAAAACTGAAAAAAGCTTGAAAAAGTTGAAGATCGAAATCTTGGTTAGAGGCAAATTCAAGGCAAAAGCTCAACGCTATCTTCTTGCCTGATATCCACTGAAGCGATTACAACCATTCACGAGCCATGAAACAGTCCCAAACTCACTGTAAGTCGTCCTGAACATGACCCTGTACATGAAAACACAACCTTGGATTCTTGCATCTTTTTGCCAAAATATTGATATATTCATAATCCTTGAATGATTTCCAAGCTTTTTGCAATATTCGATTTCGTTTTTATGGCCTGTAACGTAACATCTGAAACTAGGGTTTTCTTTTTTGTTTTTAGGCGTTTCAATTACAGGTAAAATCAAGACAAACCATGGACATGGTTGTGTTCAGGGAGGAGAGACGAACATGGTGATGGCCTCCGTTTGCATTTATACAGCCTATAACTCGTTTTAGGACGAACCTAGGAATTTAGCTGCGGATAAAATCCGAAAGTAAATATCCAGGATTTTTTAACGAAGAAGACGACTAGGTGTCTTCTCCCTATTGGTTGATTCGAATCTTGCGCCATTTTTTTTTTTATTTTCAGGCAAAGTAGTTATTTTCACATATATTATTGTTTGTTTGTTTTTCTAACAACTAGCAGGCGTTGGTGGAGTGGTCGGTGCGTTGGCCAATGAGCAATAGGACCTGGGTTCGAATCCCAGGTCCCCCAAAAACTTTGTTGCATTTTATTTACAGGTGATTCTATGCAGCATTAAAAACGTGACCTATCATACGCCTCCATCCAGATGGTTGCGAAATGGTTTCATATCAAATCCAATGGCCAAAATTGAATATCCACCATGGTCTCTAGTCAACAGGCGCATGTGGGATGGCAAAAGTCAAACACAGGTTGGCTTGAATTGGGCCAAACAATTGGCAGATTTACCTCCCCTTGGGCCCAACACCCCCTTTGGTTTATTCTTTTTTCTCTTATATTTATTATTTGTTTTATTATTTATTTTTTATTACCATTAACCAAATAATCAATTTTCCTCATAAAATCAGAAAACACCAAAAATATTATTTTTATTTATTAAAATTAAATTTGACTTTATTTTTGTAAATAAATATTAGTTAATTAACTTAGTATTAATTAGGTGTAATTTTAATATCTTTTGCAAAATAATTAAAATTAATGTAGAATTAGGTTTTTATTAGTTTTGACCAGATTTATTTTATTTCCTAAAATATAAAAAATCCAAAATATTTTCATTAATTAATTAATTCAATTATTAACTTAGATTTAATTTCCATAAATTCAAAAATAACAACAAAAAAAATCATGTTTTCTTTCAAAAAAGGTCAAAACCCTAAAAAATGTGTCGTTTTAATTTCTCGCACGCGATCCATATTTCCATATTGATGTATCGGTTTCCTGGGATGTAATAGTTTTTTAATTTGGACTTTAAATTATTTATCGCTTTATTTTACTTTCCGCAATTTAAATTAAAGGGTTTGTTTTTGGCGATGTAAATACTCGACGCCTTGTAATAGTTTAGATTTAATTTCCGCAATTTAAATTCTGCAACTATACAATGTTAGATGTTTGATAATAGGGAATGCATGACAAGATCAAATGTATGAACTTAAAATCAATATAGCTCACCCATAACATGTACAAAGATAACATTAACCGAAATAACACACTCGCACATGCGCACTCTTAGGGTACACCTCACTTGGTTGCCTTCAAACGTGGTCATTAAGTATAGGAAGTTTTAAAGGTCGCCCTCTTGTCCAAAGATTATAGCTTCCTCGAAGCGGTTGCCTCGGATAAAATGATATAACACATTAGGGTTACCGCTAAGGCATCCTAACATTGCTTTAGTGACCACACGTCCCTTAATTGAATTGACCCAAAAACTCCGACGATGATGCTACCTACTCATCAATAGTGGGCTAGCATTGTCTAAAGGACATTAGCACAGTTTAATTCCCTTTTCGAGTAGGTAGATGGTTCTTAAGTACTTGCTCCTTTTAAAACAAAACAAAACTTTTCGCACTTACACTCCTTTCAAACAAAGACTTTTTTCAAACCCACAAACACAAAGAAAAGCAAATTTTGAAAATACTCTGAGCAAGTACCTTAGAGCCCATGGATAAACATGGATAGAAAGGGTGCTAACACCTTCCCTTTCTATAATCTACCTCCCGAACCCGAGAAACATCTCGAAAAAGGAATTTTTCTGTGCTTTTTTCCTTTCCTTGTTGGATAAAATAAAAGACGGTGGCGACTCTTGCTTACCGCGACATTTTGCGAATACAAACGCAAAACACAAACCAGCATTCCAAAAAACAGTCAGTTCTCTTTCCCATCGATCACAGAACTGGCGACTCTGCTGGGGACTATCTATAAGTGAGGTGTACCTTAGGATTAGATCATTGTGTTTTCAATTGTATGCTTTGTATGATTTATATTTGTGGGCTTGTATCAGAGTTCTATAGATCCTAACCCGGATCTGGGGGTACCCTTTAGGTAAGTAGCAATAAACTGTGAGGGAACTGTCCGGCGTAGACAGACACGGTTGAAGCAGTAGCTACATTGGTGTGGCACTTTAGACTGTACCGATATCCCTTGTGTTGGAACGAGGAGAATATGGGTCTTCTAAGGGGTCATTAAGCACCAACTGACCTTAGAACCTTAAATTGACCAACTTGGCCATAGAACAATAGCAGTGATATTGAGATCCTCTAGAACCCGGTTACTATTTTTAGGACAGGTTTAAACCAACTAAACTGAAAGAGGGTAATGCTTAGACTCCATGCCAACCTAAACTTAAGGCTATATGTGTGACTTGTGTGCCTTCAAACTTGAACTACTTGCACATTCTTGTTATCTGACAACATGAGTTCCTTGCAGGTTTTGTTTACAGTCTTTATCCAATAATTTGGATTTATTGTAGGGTTTACTTACATCACCTCGCACTTTTGCTTAAACGTATATCATACACATCATAACATCATGCCTTAACATTTCCTTAACCATTTCAAGGATCTCAAGGGTCTGTGATGCAGGTTATGGTAAATCAGACGTCAAGAAAGAGGCAAAGAGGATTTTATTTTCCTTTAGCCAATGTCGTCTATGAATCAAAACACGATGACTTGAGTCAGGGGATATGACCCACTCGATATGGTGAGCTTGACTCTTGAAGGAAGATTCTCAATGACATGAAGTTTCTTCAATCAAAGCTGCAAAATTCAAATTCTAACAAGTTTCTTGTTTACCCCGAGAGATTCTTGAAAACATGCATCCACATAACATGCATCCACATCATGACAGGTTTTCCCTTTCAGGTTTCCTTATTCTCCTACTGTTTATTTCAGTAGAGATGGCCCTAGAGAGAACTGTCGAAGATATCTAGGCTCAAAACGCTCAACTTCAAGAAATGTTCTTGAACCTATCCCAGGGGCAGGAAGAAATAAAAGCTCTCCTCACAAGGGGCTTAGTCCTAGGGAATCCAGGCGGCATCAGGAAATATCAGTTGGAAGGGCTACAAATTGAGTTGGCAACAATGAAGATCCAGATGATGGGACAGCTGGTGAGCCAGATGGCTCTCATTCAAGACCTGGCTCAAAGACAAGAAGAGCTCAGGGTCCTTGTCAACAAACTACTTCAAAATAACCAATTGGGGAAAAAAAATAGGGTTGAAGATCAAGTCATCATTCAACCTCATTTGAGACAAGAATACAAGGGAAAAGCTCCACAGCTTGCTTTAGGGTCACAAGCCCAACAACAAGCTCGCCAGTGTCAACGGGGTAATTGGCGTAAGAAAAATACATCTGGAAGACATTTCTCTGAGACTGATATACCATCATCTCTAATACTAAAACACTTGTTGGAGGTCAATCTGATTCCTTTAAAGGATCCTCTCCAGAATCCCAATACCTCTGCTCCTGGCTATCACCCCGACGCATTTTGTGTATACCACTCCTATAGTCCTGGACATGACCCCGACGACTGTTGGGCTTTGAAAAACAAGATCCAAGACTTGATTGACAGAAGAGTGATGGAATTCATGCCGGATGGCGAGATGAAAATCTCCCGCTGAGGGTTCTCCACCTGAAATGACTATTTCAAACTAAGAGACTTTTGCTCATTAGAATTTTCCAGTTGTAATTTTCTTTTGACTGTTCGGACATTTACTCATGTCAAACTTTATTACTTTACCAATGCATTGCATATGTATGTTTTGAATCAATCCATTCGTATTTCACTATATTCAAATTGCTTTCATTTTTTATGATGATCAACTCTCTATTAAAAAAAATTCTAAGCCTTTAGAGGGAGGATGACGAAACTGATATCAAAATATCTACAGTATGCTTTTGAACGGACCCCGCTGACGAGGTACAGGCATTGTTTCAAATCCTAAATTGTGGAGTTATAAGGAAGATAATCCCTAATCAACCCCTTTGAGCCAAAGAAGTTGGAGTTTTTCTTTTCACAAATTAAAACCCTTAATCACAACCCGGGGCAGGGTAGCTTTCTCAGTTAATTCAGATGCACAATGAATGGCATCGAAGACGTCCTTCCAAAACAAGAGACGGTGATGGTTCCTTATAATCGTCAGGACAGGCAGTCGTTATCTCCCAGAAATAAAAGCCCATTAAGTCAAAACCTGTGAAGGAGACTTAAGAAAAACTGGGGCATCCCGCTGACTGAAATCACAAAAAGAAATAGTTCAAGCAAAAAACAGGGATAATAAAAACCAAAAAGAAAGAGATCCTACAAGCTCTCAATAAAAATGACTTCCTGTTCAAAATAAACTGTCAGTATCCGAACCATCATTGGAATATCAGAGCAAAGACTCAAACAACATCTAAATGCACAGTTAGCTGAGTTTAGGATCGAAGAACATCACGAAGAGCGGGTGGGTACAAATAAATTTTGAGCCTTTATCCTTTGTTTCTTAAACCGTGAACCAGGCCACGTTATAACCATTAAAAGTCCTAGCTGAAGCATGGGTTAGTTCGAAAGCATATTGTTACAAAAGGTATCATGGCTCCTGTAGGGCTCGCTGTAAAATCCTGAGTTGACATCACATTTTACAAAAATTCGCTTGTTTTATTGAAAACTGCATTTTCAAAAACTTCAAGAGAGACATAAGCTTTGCATTCTTAAAATAACATTGTTTGCATCTGACTATTTGTTCAAACAGCAGAGAAATTTACACGACGAATATCCAGTGAACAAAAACCTTCTCAATAAAAAGGATCACCTCAAGTGGAAAAACACTTCCAACCAAGGGGCACGGCATGAGCATTGTCCATCATCTGGGGCAGTTAAGTCATGATTCAAGGAATCTCTCAAAATGCCAAATAGCCAGGGGAAAATCTCCATCTGAGTCACTTGGGGCATTAGACATGAATTCCAGCAGCGAATCTTGCACGACCAAACGAAGATCTTCTGGTAGTATGGCAACACAACACTACCGGCAGTGGCGCCTCCCTACATCCTGAGAGCATGGACATAGTCAGAAAATACCGCGCATGAGTAAAGACCCGCTAGGTTGACTGGCCTAAGCAAAAAATAAGGGCTTCCCGGCGAACCAAAAGGGTTCAGGTAAAAGTGAGGGATGAAAATGAAAACAATTCTACACTCGGCAAGTCGAAAACCTGAAAAGGCGGCTTGGGCAAAAAACGGTATCCCGGTGGACTGAAAACCCGAAAGGGCGGTCCAGGCAAAAATTAGGGATCAAAGTGTACGACTATGTCTCGTCATCTCGTCACTGGCCTACCAGAAGAAGACTTGTCATTTTGGCCGAAAGATACCAAGCACCTCATAGGTGGAGATAATACTCGATCCACAGGGCCTCCGCAGGCACCTTCTGCCGCAAAAACAGGGGCAAATAAGAATTGTCCGAACTGTACAAGTTACTCTATCCACCAGGTACCAAGGTATATATTCAGCTGAATAATATGGCTAAGATACTTTCACTCCCCGCAGAGTAAGACAGTAATGATAGCTCTCTCAGCTGAGACTTGCAACTATGGACGAATCAACAATACTCTCCCCAAGCAGAGTTAGTCTACCATCAGCCTTAAAAAGGCTTGGTATCCCCAGAAGGTCTTAATATTCCCCAACGAAGTATAAGAATATTCTCCAGCAAGCATAAGAGTATCCCTGACAGTCTTAAAATTCCTCCACGGAGTATAAGAATGTTCCCCGGCAGAATGCAAGATACCCCTAGTGAAGTCAATATTTCCCCAGCACGGTCTGGAAAAAAAAGCTATCCCAACGGAGTTGAATCATCATCCCCAGTAGACTATGGAAGCTTATCCCCTGCAAAGTACAAAATAAATCTCCCCACCCAAATTTATAGGAGTATCCCCACAAGAGTCTAACAGGATTATCCCTAGCAAGTTGCAACTGAAAGATCATCCTCAGCAAAGTTCTTTCCTTTCGCAAGCAGGAATTCAATCCTCAACAGATTTGATATCACCAGCAACGATAATCCATCCCCAGCGGAGTTTATCGTTGAAATCCCCAACGAAGCTTATCAGCGGAATCCCCAGCACAGTTTATCGTTAAAATCCTCAACAGAGCATCTTTTCCCCACAGAGTAATTCCCCTCCGAGTAATCTCTTCATCAGTTTATTCCCCAACAGAGTTATACTCTCCTGTAAGTTTATCATCTTCGTTCATCATCCCCAGCGAAAACGAAGAATCCAACTCTATTCTCCAACAGCTCCGGGATTTATTTTCCCCAGCTAAAACATCACCTTTTCATACATCATGATACATGCATATATGCATTATACCATACTATCTCATTTATGTTGAGAACATCATTGCTTGATCCATATCATGCATGGCATATGACTGACCTTTACCTTTCAGGAAAGATGCAGTTAAATTCTACACTACATCAATAGACACCACCAGTCAAAGAAGACAATTTTCCTTCGTCAAAGTGTGGACAAGTTCTGCAATCTCAATGGTATACTACGTTGAAGACCAGACAGTTCCTAGATCTTGATGAAGATGTTTCCCTACGTCATAGTGTGGATGAGTGCTATAACCTCAACGGTATACTACGTTGAGCACTAGTCAGTTCCTAGATCTTGATGTTTTCCTCCGTCACAGTGTGGACGAGATCTCTAATTTCAACGGTATACTACGTTGAAGACCAGACAGTTCCTAGATCTTGATAAAGATGTTTCCCTACGTCATAGTGTGGACAAGTGCTATAACCTCAATGGTATACTACGTTGAGCACTAGTCAGTTCCTAGATCTTGATGTTTTCCTCCGTCATAGTGTGGACGAGTTCTCTAATTTCAACGGTATACTACGTTGAAGACCAGACAGTTCCTAGATCTTGATGAAGATGTTTCCCTACGTCATAGTGTGGACGAGTGCTATAACCTCAACGGTATAATACGTTGAGCACTAGTCAGTTCCTAGATCTTGATGTTTTCCTCCGTCAAAGTGTGGACGAGTGTTATAACCTCAATGGTATACTACGTTGAGCACTAGTCAGTTCCTAGATCTTGATGTTTTCCTCCGTCATAGTGTGGACGAGTTCTCTAATTTCAACGGTATACTACGTTGAAGACCAGACAGTTCCTAGATCTTGATGAAGATGTTTCCCTACGTCATAGTATGGACGAGTGCTATAACCTCAACGGTATACTACGTTGAGCACTAGTCAGTTCCTAGATCTTGATGTTTTCCTCCGTCATAGTGTGGACGAGTTCTATAATTTCAACGGTATACTACGTTGAAGACCAGACAGCTCCTAGATCTTGATGAAGATGTTTCCCTATGTCAAAGTGTGGACGAGGGCTATAACCTTAACGGTATACTACGTTGAGCACTAGTCAGTTCCTAGATCTTGATGCTTTCCTCCGTCATAGTGTGGACGAGTTCTCTAATTTCAACGGTATACTACGTTGAAGACCAGACAGTTCCTAGATCTTGATGAAGATGTTTCCCTACATCATAGTGTGGACGAGTGCTATAACCTCAACGGTATAATACGTTGAGCACTAGTCAGTTCCTAGATCTTGATGTTTTCCTCCGTCATAGTGTGGACGAGTTCTCTAATTTCAACGGTATACTACGTTGAAGACCAGACAGTTCCTAGATCTTGATGAAGATGTTTCCCTACGTCATAGTGTGGACGAGTGCTATAACCTCAACGGTATAATACGTTGAGCACTAGTCAGTTCCTAGATCTTGATGTTTTCCTCCGTCAAAGTGTGGACGAGTGTTATAACCTCAATGGTATACTACGTTGAGCACTAGTCAGTTCCTAGATCTTGATGTTTTCCTCCGTCATAGTGTGGACGAGTTCTCTAATTTCAACGGTATACTACGTTGAAGACCAGACAGTTCCTAGATCTTGATGAAGATGTTTCCCTACGTCATAGTATGGACGAGTGCTATAACCTCAACGGTATACTACGTTGAGCACTAGTCAGTTCCTAGATCTTGATGTTTTCCTCCGTCATAGTGTGGACGAGTTCTATAATTTCAACGGTATACTACGTTGAAGACCAGACAGCTCCTAGATCTTGATGAAGATGTTTCCCTATGTCAAAGTGTGGACGAGGGCTATAACCTTAACGGTATACTACGTTGAGCACTAGTCAGTTCCTAGATCTTGATGCTTTCCTCCGTCATAGTGTGGACGAGTTCTCTAATTTCAACGGTATACTATGTTGAAGACCAGATAGTTCCTAGATCTTGATGAAGATGTTTCCCTACGTCATAGTATGGACTAGTGCTATAACCTCAACGGTATACTACATTGAGCACTAGTCAGTTCCTAGATCTTGATGTTTTCCTCCGTCATAGTGTGGACGAGTTCTGTAATTTGAACAGTATACTACGTTGAAGACCAGACAATGCCTAGATCTTGATGAAGATGTTTCCCTATGTCATAGTGTGGACGAGTACTATAACCTCAACTGTATACTACGCTGAATACTAGTCAGTTCCTAGATCTTGAAGTTTTCCTCTGTCAAAGTGTGGACGAGTTCTACAATCTCAACGGTATACTACGTCGAAGACTAGACAGTTCCTAGATCTTGATGAATATGTTTCCCCCAATTGAATTATGGACAGGTTCTTAAGACTCAGCCGAGGCACTCTCTCAGTTGAAGTACAGGCCAGTTCCTAAATCTCAACAAAAGTTAGGCTTCCCCAGTGGAATCTTCTACAAAAATAGGTATGTAAGTTCTCGCTGAGGAATCTCTTATGCGATCGACACTCCTTACATATAAATGGCCTCAAATTCTCCCCAATGTCCTAATATGTTCTCAAGTTCATCCATGTCAAATTTCAAGCCTTGCAGAGGAAGTTTGGTCAGTCAATTGCTCAAGAGGTCCCAAAATCGACTATGCTAGGCCAAAAGTCAATTGTGACCCAAATACAGTCAAACCTCAAGATTTTTTGTCAACATTCTAATTTTGAAGGATAATTCATCATTTGATCAAGGGTTGATCATGATTCATCAAGGATTGCTCAAGATTCATCAAGGTTCAAAAGTTGC
This sequence comes from Vicia faba, assembly GCA_948472305.1. Taxonomy (NCBI): domain Eukaryota; kingdom Viridiplantae; phylum Streptophyta; class Magnoliopsida; order Fabales; family Fabaceae; genus Vicia; species Vicia faba. The sequence goes on along the minus strand of OX451736.1, from coordinate 1,678,146,052 downwards.
TAAATTAGGGTTTTATAGGAAAAGTCAACTCAACTTTGACCAAGCATAACTTTCTCATACTTTATGATAAATGACCCATACAAATCTCATTTGGAAGAGGATACAATTTTCTACAATCCATATTCACACCCAAATATCATGAAATGCACTCACAAAAAGTTACAAATTTGGACATTATAGGTCATTTTTGAAAGTCAACAAAAACACCTTTTTTTCCAAAGCTTATAACTTGATAATGGAATATCAAAATGAGATGATACCGAAAGGTTTGGTTAGAGGACATCTCAAGATTTCTAAAAAGTCAAAGAACACTTCCAAAAGTTCAAAATTGAAGAAGTTATGCATTGTTGAAGTTGGGCATTTTTCCAAAATTGCCAAAAGTCAACTATCCCCAAAACTTCAATTTTTGACAAAAGGGCCCACTTTTTTCCACTTGATTTGATCTTGTCACACCACACACGTGTCATATCTTCAATTTTGTGCCAATTTATTAATTTTTCTATTTTATTTGATTTTTATTGATTTTATTCATTTTTAATCAATTTAAATCAAAATAAAATATAAATATTAATAACTTGTGATCTTTTTGATCATTACAGGTCTTAATTATCATGATGCACATAATCAAATTCGTGACAAGCCATATCATGCACAAAATCTTGGATTTGGAAAGAAATTGGAAGCCTTTAATGGAGGAATCATATCAAATCCTAATTCATCAATTCACATGGATTCAAGCCCAAACTTTTAACCTAATTCATTCCTTATTACTCATACAAGGCAAAGACATCAAGGACACGACCTAGAGGCTGCCAAAAACACAATACCAAAACTGAAAAAAGCTTGAAAAAGTTGAAGATCGAAATCTTGGTTAGAGGCAAATTCAAGGCAAAAGCTCAACGCTATCTTCTTGCCTGATATCCACTGAAGCGATTACAACCATTCACGAGCCCTGAAACATCCCCAAACTCACTGTAAGTCGTCCTGAACATGACCCTGTACATGAAAACACAACCTTGGATTCTTGCATCTTTTTGCCAAAATATTGATATATTCATAATCCTTGAATGATTTCCAAGCTTTTTGCAATATTCGATTTCGTTTTTATGGCCTGTAACGTAACATCCGAATCTAGGGTTTTCGTTCTTTATTTTTAGGCGTTTCAATTACAGGTAAAATCAAGACAAACCATGGACATGGTTGTGTTCAGGGAGGAGAGACGAACATGGTGATTGCCTCCGTTTGCATTTATACAGCCTATAGCTCGTTTTAGGACGAACCTAGGAATTTAGCTGCGGATAAAATCCGCAGGTAAATATCCTGGCTTTTTAACGAAGAAGACGACTAGGTGCCTTCTCCCTATTGGCTGATTCGAATCTCGCGCCATATTTTTTTTTATTTTCAGGCATAGTAGCTATTTTCACATATATTATTGTTTGTTTGTTTTTCTAACAACTAGCAGGCGTTGGTGGAGTGATTGGTGCGTTGGCCAATGAGTAATGGGACCTGGGTTCGAATCCCAGGTCCCCCAAAAACTTTGTTGCATTTTATTTACAGGTGATTCTATGCAGCATTAAAAACGTGACCTATCATACGCCTCTATCCAGATGGTTGCCAAATGGTTTCAGATCAAATCCAATGGCCAAAATTGAATACCCACCATGGTCTCTAGTCAACAGGCGCACGTGGGATGGCAAAAGTCAAACGCGTGCTGGCTTGAATTGGGCCAAACAATTTCCAGATTTACCTCCCCTTAGGCCCAACACCCCCTTGGTTTATTCTTTTTTCTCTTATATTTATTATTTGTTTTATTATTTATTTTTTATTACCATTAACCAAATAATCAACTTTCCTCATAAAATCAGAAAACACCAAAAATATTATTTTTATTTATTAAAATTAAATTTGACTTTATTTTTGTAAATAAATATTAGTTAATTAACTTAGTATTAATTAGGTGTAATTTTAATATCTTTTGCAAAATAATTAAAATTAATGTAGAATTAGGTTTTTATTAATTTTGACCAGATTTATTTTATTTCCTAAAATATAAAAAATCCAAAATATTTTCATTAATTAATTAATTCAATTATTAACTTAGATTTAATTTCCATAAATTCAAAAATAACAAAAAAAAAAACATGCTTTCTTTCAAAAAAGGTCAAAACCCTAAAAAATGCGCCGTTTTAATTTCTCGCACGCGATTCATATTTCCATATTGATGTATCTGTTTCCTGGGATGTAATAGTTTTTTAATTAGGACTTTAAATTATTTATCGCTTTATTTTACTTTCCGCAATTTAAATTAAAGGGTTTGTTTTTGGCGATGTAAATACCCGACACCTTGTAATAGTTTAGATTTAATTTCCGCAATTTAAATTTTGCAACTATACGCTGTTAGATGTTTGATAATAGGGAATGCATGACAAGATCAAATGTATGAACTTAAAATCAACATAGCTCACCCATAACATGTACAAAGATAACATTAACCGAAATAACACACTCGCACATGTGTACTCTTAGGGTACACCTCACTTGGTTGCCTTCGAACGTGGTCATTGAGTATAGGAAGTTTTACAGGTCGCCCTCTTGTACAAAGATTATAGTTGCCTCAAAGCGGTTGCCTCGGATAAAATGATCTAAGACATTAGGGTTACCGCTAAGGCATCCTAACATTGCTTTAGTGACCACACGTCCCTTAATCGAATTGACCCGAAAACTCCGACGATGATGCTACCTACTCATCAATAGTGGGCTAGCATTGTCTAAAGGACATTAGCACAGTTTAATTCCCTTTTCGAGTAGGTAGATGGTTCTTAAGTACTTGCTCCTTTTAAAACAAAACAAAACTTTTCGCACTTACACTCCTTTCAAACAAAGACTTTTTTCAAACCCACAAACACAAAGAAAAGCAAAGTTTGAAAACACTCTGAGCAAGTACCTAAGAGCCCATGGATAACCATGGATAGAAAGGGTGTTAACACCTTCCCTTTCTATAATCTACCTCCCGAACCCGAGAAACATCTCGAAAAAGTAATTTTTCTGTGCTTTTGTCCTTTCCTTGTTGGATAAAATAAAAGACGGGGCGACTCTTGCTTACCGCGACATTTTGCGAATACAAACGCAAAACGCAAACCAGCATTCCAAAAAACAGTCAGTTCTCTTTCCCACCGATCACAACATCCATTTTAACCAAACAAATAATTTTAACCAAAAAACAAATATTTCAAAAGTTTCTTGCGGAGTACCACAGATGCATTGGGTGTTAGTACCTTCCCATTACATACCCAACCCCCGAACTCTAGATCTCTTTCAAAAAATGCATTGTATTTTCATTAGTTTTAAGTATTATTTTACATTTCATATTTAAGGGATTTATTTCGCTCTTTTCCCTTGGAAATAATAAAGCGCGGTGGTGACTCTTGCTTTTGTGAGTCGAGTTAATTAATAGCTCGATCTTTGATTTACCCTACTACATTTTTATCGCTACAGAATTGGTGACTCTGTTGGGGAAAGATTGACCTCTTGCTGGTCCATTCCTAAGCCGGTTAAACCTAATTTATCATATTTTTTTATTATTTGTTTGTTTGATTATATTTTATATGTTGTGGTTATTTGGGTGTTGATGATACTTACAAAGGACAAGTCCTACACCCGGACTAAGTACACTTAGGAATAGAGTGGGCGGTATAGTCGTGTTAACTTTGAGGGAGTAATCCCGAAGAAGGAGACATGAAATCCCCCACTCAGTAGAGGTCCCCTTAAATGTAGTATTTGTTTACTGAGTAATCGGGAAGACATTGCTTCTATCGACATGGGAACTAGAGAAGCTGAGAAACGTAGAACCCTTAACCCATTGTATCCTCTTAAGTGTAGTGCGGAGACTATAAAAGAGTAATCCAGAAGTAGTTGTTACGTGATGCTGCACTCAGACGAGTTTCTCTTGAGAATATTGATGATTACCGAGTAATCGGGATGTTAGTAATATCTGAAGGAGGAACGTAGACTCTGGGAACTTCTAGAACCTTGTTTTATATGTGTGATTAAATCTTTAGTACATACCTTGGGGTGGTTTTTACCTTTGACTTCATGCTCGTGATGTTGAACCTTTCAACTTTGTTTGTGACCTTGCTTGTGGTTGTTGCATAACCATGCCTTCATGCATCATGAAACCCTTTTTTCACTTGATTTTCAAGGAATTTGGAAGTTTTTCTTTGTAAACATCACAAGTTTCGTCAAGCTCAATGGATCATGCGTGTTGATGGGGTGAAAACCCTAATCCACCAAAATGGGTGATTGATCTTGATGATAACTTGACCAATGTTTTGATCCAATTTAAAATTCATCTCCTATCTTCATACTTTGATGTTTACAACTTAATATTTTGAGTTCCTTGAAAATCAAATAAAAACTCTACTTTGTATATCAAGCATCATTCCACATTTTTTTGTTTAACTTACAAAGGTCATTTCCAAGTCTTATTTTTCATTTGGTCTCACCAGTACAACACTCACGCTAAGAGAATAATGGAGAATATCAAGCAAGAGGATTATAAACTTCGCAGAGAGATAACTAATTCGAAAGCTATTATGGAGCACTTAACTGGTTTGGTTGAAATTTTGGTTGCCGCCCAAGTCAATCCTTCTATGAAGGAAGAAGTGATGTAAAAGGTCTTCACTGAAACTCTAAAATAATTCTTTCATGAGAGGATTATAATTAAGGCACCTAGTGACTTTCTTGACAAGGTGAATGTGGGAGTGCGTCTAGAAGAAGATGTCTGAAAGGGATGCTTATATGAGGATGGTGGCTCGGCTAGTGGTGTGAAGAAGTTTGATAATAACCTTTCCAAGAAGAGAGCCATAGGAAGAAATAATCATCATCAGAATCATCATGCTTCTCCTATCATCCTTGTGTTCAATTTACCTTCTGCAGCTCCAGTTCATCAACAGAATCAGCAAGTTCCTAATCAAAGGAAAACATAATTTGATCCAATTCCAACGACCTATACGAAGTTGTTTCCTATCCTGATGCAGAGGAATTTGGTTCAGACTCAACTTCCACCGAAGATTCTTGAGAAGATGTCGTGGTACTACAAAGTTGATTTAAATTGTGCCTTTCATCGGGGAGCCCCTGGGCATAGCATTGAAAATTGTTATTCATTGAAAGCTAATGTCCAGAAGTTAGTCAGAAGTGGTATCTTGTCATTCAAGGATGTTGCTTTTGAAGTTCAAATCAAGCATTTGCCGAAGAGTAAACATGATTGATGCTTGCTATGAGTTTTGAAGGATGTTTTCAGCAGCTCAAATCCAGATGTAGAGAGTCTTCTTAGCTTATTATCATTTTTATTTCTTTCCCTTATAATCTTTCATGATTGTTAAAGCTCAGTTTTCATGTAAGAACTTGTTTACATTTGAATGATTATCTTTATACAATGAGTATGTTTATCTTGAAGAAATTCATTCGTTTCACTCATATTTGTTTTCAAATTTTAAATTTCTTTTTGCATTATGATACCAATGTGTTTCCCATTCTCTTGCCTAAGAAGAGATTGAACGGAGGATGATGATTTGAAAAACACAAAAAATCTCTGGTTGTATGCTTTTGGATAAAATCTTGCTGAGGATGTACAAGCATTATTTCAAATCCCTAAACACCGGAGATATAAGGAAGATAATCCCTTGCTAACCCCCTTTTAGCCTTGAAGTAGGAGTTTCTTTTCTATACAAAAAACTCTTAATTTTAACCTGGGGCAGGGTAGTTTTCAGTTAATCTCATCGAGTGTTCAAAATTCATAAGGAAGCTATTTCTGAAGAGAAACTACGATGGATATCATTCATATATCATGAAGCCAGGAGATGCGAAACCATAATGGTTACCCCTCATCCATCAAGAAACTAGGTAGTCATAATCCTCTTAATAAGTTAAGACAAGCTAATATCACACATTTTGTTCAAAAATCAAGGAAAAAAAGAAAGCCTGATAAGTCGAAAACTTGAAAACAAGAGACTTAGGCAAAAATTAGGGCATCCCGCTGGACTATCAATTCAAAAGAATTAGTTCAGGAAAAAGTTAGGGAAAACAAAAATTGCAAAGAAGGACTATAAAGAAAAGTCCACAGCCAAGAACAAATTCGTGTGGTTACAAACACAAGAAGGGTGACTGCTATTCTAAAAGCCTTATCATTTCCTTAACCATCACAAAATATTTTTCTGAGAAATGAATAATAGTGTTGAATTAACTGAACATAGGATTGGAGAACATCACGAAGAATGGGTGGGCACCAATAAATTTTGAGCCTTAAAAATCTTTTTTTTCTGAAAACCGTGTGCCATGTTACAACCTTCAAAAGTATTAATTGAAGTAAGGTTATTTCGAAAGCATACTTCGACAAGATTGTGTTCCTGAATCTCATAAGTTTTGTTAAATATTTGTGTTGGTATCATATGATTTTGTTATCTTTCATACAAAATAAATGATGCACTCATTCGTACTTTGTGACATCTTTTCAAAAAATCTTCAAGACTTACATAACTGTTGCGTTAGAATTTTCATTCTCAGAATAAACTTTTTCTACTTGTAAAACATTTGTTTGATATCAAGGAAGCTTACATATAAGCACCAATGATGAATTTAATCTTTTAAGGTTTGAAAATTTGTTAAGTAATTGGCGAATCCAGGGGCATATCGCCTGAAGACCTTCAGCATGAACAAGTTACTGCCTTCATAGTTCGTTTACCCTCATAGGGAAAATTTGAAAACTCTATTGTGCCAAATATAGTCAATATGGGGCAGTCACGTCAAGATTCGACGAATCTCTTTAAGAGTTTGAAGACACTAGAGCATTTTGGATGCCAGGTCTTTTGTAAAATCCTCTTGAGACGATTTCTTCTCATCAACCATATAAATTAGGGAATTTTAGAAGTGAAGTTATTCGCAAGAATTGTCGTGCGTCACATAGCTTATCAACAGTAAACTTGGGGCATCCAAAATTAGTTCCAGGGGGAATCCATATTTGTCAAGATGTGTGATCTGCTTTGCACACATTATCAAATGATGGAGTTCTCCAGTATCTCCAGCGAAGCAAGATTTTTCTCCTGCTGAAATGGAGTTCGTGTTGTTATGCTTTCAATGGATTATTGATGTTAGAAGATTGGACATTGGGTTTTCTCCCGAAAAATATCTTCCTCCCCAGAGAGATTAGAGCCTTATAGCATAAATATGCTCCGTCGATGGCTTTTATTATATCTCCAGTAATGTTCTCATCTTGTTGAGGTTAGCCGAGTATCTAGTTGTACGGTGATGTCTTATCATCTCCACTTTATCTATTCTATCTTTTTTGTCAAACATATACATGACATTCATTTATTCATCCACACTTGAATCATGCACGCAGATTCATATTTATTGATGTTATTGGGTTTTATACCTTGGTTATGTCTATTCAAATAGCGTTTTGCTCTTTCTAAATAGAGTGTCAACTTAAGCAGAAAGTGTGCCTCCTTTCTAATTCCCCACTGAGTTAACTCTCGTGGAAGAAACTTTCTTTAACTTTCCTTTTCCATCTCTAGATAGGATAAATCCCCAATTGAGTTGTTTCCTCATTGGGTGGAGTCTTATTTGACTGTTTTCTCTCAAGTTTATTCCTGGATTAAGCTTTGTCTCTTGTGGATGCTACCCCGTGGATCTCTCTAGGCTATGAAACCTAGATGGAGAGTGGATTTATTTTGCATATTTAAATACTTGGTCTCCTCAGGAAGAATCTATTCAGGGTTTCCCATTTAAGATGAACTTTGTTTCCCATTAGTGTTGTTGCAACACTCTTTTGGAATTTCAACATGACAACAAGTGGCAGACTCTTCATGAGCAGCTTGTGTATTATTGATATCTTTGGAAAACAGCAAGTGGCAGATTCTTCATGAGCAGCTTGTGTATTATTGATATCTTTGGAAGATAGCAAGTGGCGGACTCTGTGATCGGTGGAAATAGAACTGTCTGTTTAAAGCTGGTTTCGTGAAATGTCGCGGTAAGCAAGAGTCGCCACCGTCTTTTATGTTCTCCAACATGGAAAGGACAAAAGCATAACAAAATTCCTTATTCGAGAATGTTTCTCGGTTCGGGAGGTAGATTTATAGAAAGGGAAGGTGTTAACACTCTTTCTATCCGTGGTTATCCACAGGCTCTTAGGTACTTGCTCTTATGTTTTCAAAATTTGTTTGCTTTTCAAGTGTGTGTGGGTTTTGAAAAAGTTTCGTTTGAAAAATTTCTGAGTAACTCTTGTATCTGTCCTCAAGAGTGTATGAAATATTTGTTTGAAAACTTTTTGAAAGTGTAGGTGCGAAAAGTATTTTTGTTTGTTTGAGAGAGCAAGTACTTAAGAGAAATCTACCTACTCTAAAGAATTAGGCTGTGTAAGAGTCCTTTAGATTGTGCTATCCCACCATTGAGAGGTAGGTAGCACCCTCGTTGGAGTTATTTGGGTCAATTCGATTATTAGGGACAATGTGGTCACCGAAGCAATAGTAGGACACCTTGGAAGTAACCCTAATGTCCTAGATCCTTTTATCCGAGGCAACCGTTTCGAGGCAACTGGATCTTTAGACAAAGGGCGACCTCTAAGACACCCTATACTTGACGAACATGTTCGAGGCAACCAGTGAGGCGTACCCTAGGAGTGGCATGTGCATGTGTGTTTGTTTTCATGTTATGTTTATCTTGTACATGTCATTTGTGAGCTACGGATTGGTTTTATTTTTCATACATTCTTGCAGGCATAATTAACAGTTAGGAGTGTGGAAAATAAATTGCAGAAATGTAAATCTAGCTATTACAAGGCGCGGGTCTATATATCGCCAAAAACAAAAACCCGTTTTGGAAAATAAAGTGCGAGAATTTAAATAAGGTGATAAAATCCTAATTAACTATTACATACTCTATACAGATACATAAATATAATCAAAAGAAATTAAAGCGCGAAAGAAGATTGAATCGGGAACGTCTTAGGGTTTTGACCCTTTTTAGAATTAAACATTAAACCTAATTAACTAATTGATTATTTAATTAAAGAAAAAAAGTTTTTGTATTTTTATGTTTTTAATGAAAATAAAATAAAAGGAATTAAAAGTTGTCAAAAGAAAGACCTAATTCTAAATTAATTTTATTTATTGTGAAAAGATTAAAATTAAACCTAATTAAACAACTAAGTTAATTAATGTTAGAATTTATTTACAAAAATAACAAGAAATTAATAAATAATAATAATATTAGTTTTTTTTTGGTTTTCTGAATTTTATGGAAAAAATGTTAATTTGTTAATTAATTAAATAATACTAATATTAATAATAATAATTAAAGAAAATAAAAAGAAAAAGAAAAATAGAAAAAGAAATAGAAACCCATGGGGTGTTGACCCAAGAATGGAGGTGGATCTGGAAATTTAGGCCCATTAAGAAGCAAGCCTGATTGACTTTTGGAATTGACTGCATATGCATTGACCAGATAGCATGGTGTTCACCTTTTTTGGCCTTTGGATCAGTCTGTTGAGACACTTGGCACGCTGGATGGGTGAGGTTTATGGTGGACGCTATTTGAAGGCCTGCGTAGGAACATAATAGAAAAAATATAATCAAAGGTTTGGGGGGACCTGGGAATCGAACCCAGGTCCCAACGATTGCCAGACACGTCCCTCTCTACTGAGCCAAGCACTGCATCTTGTTAACATAATGGGTAAAGAAAATAATATATAAAGAAATCAATTATGCTGGGAATAAAAAAAAGCGCGCATTTGTTTGAATGCTCCAACCATATGCGTCCACGTCCTTCATCTTCTTCATTTATCTACAGAAAAACAATCAAATAGTGGGGGTTTTTAACCCCCACAAACTGCAAATGCCAATAATAGCGATTAGACGTGTAGCACATATAAAAAAGGGCGCGAGGGTATCAATGTGTTCGTCTCATCCTGACGAATTCAACCATAGGCGCCATTAGTCCTAATTTTACCTATGTTGTAAACCCTCAAATTGGAAGCTTTGAAAACCTAGGTTTCATCAATGCTGGTTTCAGACTCTATGTGTTTCAATGCAATTGACTTATGCCAAAAGATTCCTGTGGGTTCAAGCAACACAAAAATAACAAAAAATCATATGAATGATGCATATATTTTGAGTTTCGATTATGGACAAGAAACCAAACTGTGTGACTTGTTCTGGGCGTTTCCTTGAGGTTTATGGCTTGTTTGTGATTGCAATAGGTTCCTGAGTGTGTTAGGAATATGTTTGAATCTCTAAATTGCTGTGAAAGGGGCTGGAGGATTGAAAACAGTTTTGGCTTTTTTGCTTGATTTTTCAATATTGGTTTGGCCGTTTCAGGGGTGCTTAGGTCGTGAATCAGGTATGCAAGGCTTGCTTATGTATGTCTCAATGAATTTAGGTCACATTATGAGCTTGGGATCCATTGCAATTAAGTTTTGGGTTAATACCTATTTTCACCCCTGACATATGGGGGTGTATTTGAAAAACCCCTGCCAAAAAAAAAGTTCCAATTGTTACCTTGACAAATTTTAAAAGTTTCAGTTTTTACCTTGAGGATGCCACATCACCTAAAAGGCTGATGTTGCTTATATTTTTGTTATATTTTTATTATTATTTTAATGACATGGCTTGATTAGTTGTCATTTTTAATTAATTTTTAATTTTTAATTCTATATGGCATTTATATTAATATTTTATTAATTGAGTGTTAATTCAAAGTTAAAAATTTTTTGTCCTTCAGCAGGAATCAAACCATGGACATACTGTTTGCAGTGAACGCTTCTTACCACTAGACCAATGCATTTTCTTTGTTACATATATGCATCAATAAATATTCATATCATTAACATATTAATTACAATTATCAATAAATTTTCTTAACTAGTTGGTTTAAATAATTTTTAAAAAAATGTTTTACATATTTTATCTTTTTACTGTAACTTTTTTTAAATTTTAAATTTTCAAAAATCACTTAAATTTAAAAAAATCACTTAAATTTTCAAAAATAACTTAAATTTTCAAAAATCACTTAAATTTTCAAAAATCACTTAAGTGATTTTTGAAAATTTAAGTGATTTTTTTTTAAATTTAAGTGATTTTTGAAAATTTAAGTGATTTTTTTAAATTTAAGTGATTTTTGAAAATTTAAAATTTAAAAAAAGTTACAGTAAAAAGATAAAATATGTAAAACATTTTTTTAAAAATTATTTAAACCAAGTAGTTAAGAAAATTTATTGATAATTGTAATTAATATATTAGTGATATGAATATTTATTGATGCATATATGTAACAAAGAAAATGCATTGATCAAGTGTTTTCGATTCTTCCTGAAGGACAAAAAATTTTTAACTTTGAATTAACACTCAATTAATAAAATATTAATATAAATGTCATATGGAATTAAAAATTAAAAATTAATTAAAAATGACAACTAATCAAGCCATGTCATTAAAATAATAATAAAAATATAACAAAAATATAAGCCACATCAGCCTTTTTTTTTTGGTACGGGGTTCTTCAAATACACCCCATATGTCAGGGGTGAAAATAGGTATTAACCCTTAAGTTTTTGGATTTTGCTTTAACACCATTAAAGGACTTTCCAAGCTTGGTTCAAAACCATGATTTTGTGCTTAAAATAGCCTTGACACAAATTTGGTAGTTGGCATATGCTGTATGAAAGTTATTCAAACCACAAGATTCCATTCCTTTAATTTTTTTGATTTTATTTGAATTATTATGGATTAAAATGAATTAAATCCACAAAATTAAATAAAAATGAAAAAATAAATGTTTGGTCTTGTAATTAATCATGGGACATGTGGGTGGCATGACAAGGCTGAATCAAGTGGAAGAAAGTGGGCCCTTTTGTCAAAAATTGAAGTTTCAAGGATAGTTGACTTTTGCCATTTCACAAAAATTTCCCAACTTCTCCAATGCATATCTTGCTCAATTTTGATCATATGAACATGTTCTTGGACATTTTGGAAAGGTATTGAAGTCCTCTAACCAATTCCTTTGGTACCATGTCATTTTGATTTACCAATCTCAAGTTATGGTCTTTGACTTAAAATGCCTTTTTGTTGACTTTTGAAAATGACCTATAATATTGAAATTGATAACTTTTTGTGAGAGCATTTCTTGGACTTGGAATGTGAAGATGAGTTGTAGGAAATGTCCTCCCCTTCAAAATGAGCATTGGATGGGATTTTTATGATGAACCGTGAAAAGGTTATGCCTTGGTCAAGTTACAGTTGACTTTTCAGCTGTCCAAAAATGGAAACTTTTGCATCTTGATGATTTTTGAGCCATTCTTGTGGAATCATGATCAAGACTTGATCAAATGATGATTGGGGTTTCAAAATAAGATGTTGACCAAAAATTTTGACTTTTGACTGCCAAATGACCATTTTACCCCTACAGTTGATTGTGAGGCAATTAGGGCTTTTGACTGTGCAACTTGATGCTGTGAGACTTGCAACTTGGCATGTGGATGCTTGAAAATGTATATAGGCATATGGGACTTGATTGAGCCCTTGAAAACCTCAACTTCCTTGCAAGAACCAAAACCCTAGTTTTGACTGGCTTAGGAGGATGGTTTGACTGTGCAACCCTTGAGTAGACTTGAGCAAATTGAGATGATGCTTGTCAAAACTTTTGAAGAATATGGGAGGGCAAATTTTGGGGTACAACAGTTGCCCCTGTTCAATCTTCTTAGACCTGAGGATGTAGATTGGCTTGTGTGCCTCTCGTGATCCGAGGGTGGAAGATGATTGAACACTAGAGTGCCCAGAAATTTGCACTCGCATAGTAGAATGTCAGCAAGGTGATGGCGGGAATGGGCTTACAGATGCCACTTGGAGAGATGGTGGATAAGAGGATGGGATTATAGATGCCATCTGGAGACGTGACAGAACCTTGTCGGGAATGGGCTTATAGATGCCATTTGGAAATGTAATGAATAGGAGGATGTGCTTATAGATGCCATCGGGGGTGTCGATCACGTAAGAGATTCCTTAGGGAGAACTCGCGTACTTGAGAAAGGAAGATAGTTTCCTGGCCTGTTACAGTGGTTGATCTTCAAACTCTTCATGCAGATATGCCCTGGCTAGATACAGGTGTCGACTCTACAATTAATTGCTCACAGATATGCCCTGGCTAGATACAGGTATCGAATCTCTAAGCTCCTCATGCAGACATGCCCTGGCTGGATACAGGTATCGAATCTATAATCAGTTACTCACAGATATGTCCTGGCTGGATACAGGAATCGAATCCGGAATTCTTCGTCTACAGATATGCCCTGGCTAGATACAGGAATCGAATCTCTAAACTCTTCATGCAGATATGCCCTGGCTGGATACAGGAATCGAATCTACTCACAGATATGCCCTGGCTGGATACAGGAATCGAATCTGGAATTTGTCGTCTACAGATATGCCCTGGCTAGATACAGGAATCGAATCTCTAAACTCTTCATGCAGATATGCCCTGGCTGGATACAGGAATCAAATATACTCACAGATATGCCCTGGCTGGATACAGGAATCGAATCTCTAAACTCTTCATGCAGACATGCCCTGGATGGATACAGGAATCGAATCTACAATTAAGTTACTCACAGATATGCCCTGGCTAGATACAGGAATCGAATCTGGAACTGGTCGTCTATAAATATGCCCTGGATGGATACAGGAATCGAATCTCTAAACTCTTTATGCAGACATGCCCTGGCTGGATACAGGAACCGAATCTACTCACAGATATGCCCTGGATGGATACAGGAATCGAATCTGGAATTTGTCGTTTACAGATATGCCCTGGCTAGATACAGGAATCGAATCTCTAAACTCTTCATGCAGATATACCCTGGCTGGATACAGGTATCGAATCTACAATCAAATACTCACAGACATGCCCTGGCTAGATACAGGAATCGAATCTGGAATTGGCCGTCTACAGATATGCCCTGGCTGGATACAGGAATCGAATCTCTAAACCCTTCATGCAGACGTGCCCTGGCTGGATACAGGTATCGAATCCACAATTGATCTCTCATAGATATGCCCTGGCTAGATACATGAATCGAATCTGGAATTGCGACAGTTGATAGTAATCATCTTTGGATTGACCTTTTTCCTGAAAAGGCAAAACATCAGCTGTATGCAATGTCATGATGTATGAAATGCACGATGTCATGATGCTCAAAAATAAATGAGATAGTGTGTTATGATGCGTATATGCATGTGTCATGGTGTATGATAATGTGCTAAATGTATTTTCGTCTAGGAAAATAAATCCTCGATAAACGCCGGGAAGTTAACTCCTGGGATGACGTTTGAAGCGTAGAGTTCTTTGTTTCCGCTGGGGATGATGGTTACAAGAATAAACCGGTAGGAGAAGATGACTCCTTTGGGGGATAAACTTGTTGAAGAGATTACTCTGCAGGGAAATACTCTGTGGGAAGAGATGCTTCGCTGAGATTTTAACGAGAACTCCGCTGGGGATTCCATTGATAAGTTATGTTGGAAGATTTGATGAACTCCGCTGGGGGATAGGAAGAACTTCGCCGAGGACGATCTTTCCGTGGCAATTAGCTGAGGATAACCCAGTTATAAGCTCTGGTGGGGAACAACCTTTGAATAAAGCCGGGGAGAGCGTTCGTACTCTTCAGGGGATAAGCTTCCAGAATCTACTGGGGAGGATAATTCAACTCTCCTGGGGAAACTTTTGAGACTGTACTGGGGGAAGTGGCTCCACTAGGGTGTCTGGTATTCCACTGGGGAACAATCTTAGATCAAGGCTGCCGGGGATGCTTGCTTAGGAATATCTGCATACTCCGCTGGGGAATATTGAGATCTTCTGGGGGTACCCAACTTCCTTAAGGCTGACCGTAGACTAACTCTGCTTGGGGGGAGAGTATTGCTGACTTGTTGGAGATACTGTGCCTTGTTAGGACTGACGGTAGACCCACTCTGCTTGAGGAGAGTATCGCTGAATCTTATCCTACTCTGCAGGGAGTGGAGGTATCTGGGTTACATTCTTCAGCCGAACTTACCTTGGTACCTTGGTGGATAAAGTAACTAGATCGCTTAGACAACTCATTATTGCCCCTGTTTCTGATGTCATCTGTAATTAGTCCTTTGTTTCGCATGCAAATATTTATGAGTTAGCAATTAATGTCAAATGCATATATCACAGTTGAACATTGGACATTCTTCGCAAGACAAAACAGAAAAAGGAAAAACAATTGGTAATTTGTATGGAAAAGTGGATTTGTATTGATTTTGAATTTGCCTGTAAATAGGCGTTTGTGTACAAGAGGCTGACGTCCTTCGTAAGAGAACACCGCCAAACAACATAGAGTTTATACAATTTTGCGAAAAGGAAAACAAAACAGCTATGTGAAGAAAATCCACTGGGTTTCAACTCTGCTATCGCCTTTATGTCTTCATGCGTCTTATCACTTTGCTGCTTAGTTGAAGATGAAGCTGATTGATCGATGTCGTCTGAACCTGATAGTTGATACCGAATTCTGGATGCAAGGTGATCCAATGAGACATAGTATTCCGCTTTAATCCCTAACTTTTGCCTGGACCGCCCTTTCGGGTTTTCAGTCCATCGGGATACCCATTTTTTCCCAAGCCGCCTTTTCAGGTTTTCGACTTGTCGGGTGTACAGATTTTTTCATTTCATCCCTTATTTTTGCCCGAACCCTTTTGGTTCGCCGGGAAGCCCTTATTTTTGCCTAGGTGTGTCAACCTAGCGGGTCTTTTGATCATGCGTAGTATCTTTTTACTATGTCTGCATTGGCTGGGTGAGGAAGGTCGTCACCATCCATGGTGGTTAGAATCATAGCTCCTCTTGAGAAGATATTCTTAACCATAAATGGCCCTTCGTACGTGGGGGTCCATTTGCCCCTGGGATCACTTTGAGGAAGAATGATGCGCTTGATTACCAGGTCTCCCACTTGATACTCTTGTCGTCTGACTTTCTTGTTAAATGCCATGATCATCCGTTTTTGGTACGTCTGACCATGACAAATAGCAGTGAGTCTCTTTTCGTCAATTAGGTTTAATTGATCAAGCCGAGTCTGGATCCAGTCATCTTCGCTCAAACCTGCATCCTTCATTATCCGGAGAGAAGGTATCTGGACTTCAATAGGCAAGACTGCCTCCATGCCATAAACCAAAGAAAAGGGTGTTGCCCCGGTTGACGTTCGTGCTGAGGTACGGTACCCATGAAGAGCAAACGGTAACATCTCGTGCCAATATTTGTAGGTCACTGTCATCTTCTGCACAATCTTCTTGATATTCTTATTTGTTGCTTCTACAACCCCGTTCATCTTCGGCCGGTAAGGAGAAGAGTTGTGATGTTGTATCTTGAATTATGCGCAGAGCTCAGTGATCATCTTGTTGTTAAGATTGGTACCATTGTCCGTAATAATCCTTTCAGGTACACCGTATCGACAGATCAAGTTGTGTCGAATGAACCGTGCCACGACTTTCTTGGTTACGGTAGCATAGGAAGCTGCTTCAACCCATTTTGTGAAGTAATCAATCGCTACAAGGATGAAGCGATGCCCATTGGATGTCGTAGGTCTGATCTCGCCGATCATATCAATGCCCCACATTGCAAAAGGCCAAGGTGCTGTCAAGACGTTCAGAGGTACTGGAGGAACGTGCACCTTATCAGTATAGATCTGGCATTTGTGACATGTCCGGGAATGTTTGTAACAATCGGCTTCCATTATGGACCAGAAATATCCTGCCCGAAGGATTTTCTTTGCCATGGTATGTCCACTGGAATGTGTTCCGAAGGTACCCTCATGCAGCTCTGCCATGATCCTTTCTGCTTCAGTCTTATCCACACAATGCAGTAAGGGGGAATCATGGTTTCGCTTGTAAAGAATGCCATTACTGAGGAAGAACTTTGCAGCGAATCTTCTCAGAAACTTTTTGTCATTGATGGATGCACCCTCGTGGTATTCTTGAGCTTCCAAGTACCTCTTCACTTCATGATACCAAGGTTTTTCAGTTACCTCTTCAAACTCAAGATCGCAGTAATGCGCTGGTTCATCTAATTTCCAAATGATAATCCGAGGAGCCTCGTTGTCCCATTTGACTTTGAACATAGAAGACATCATAGCCAGCGCGTCCACCAACTGATTATCCTCTCTTGGGAAGTGTTCAAAAGTTATCTCCTCGAAGTGGGGAATTAACGTTAACACATACTCTTTGTAAGGAATAAGGTTTGGGTGTTTCGTATCCCACTCGCCTTTGTTCTGATTGATCACGAGAGCGGAATCTCCGAAAACACTCAGAAACTTGATCCTTAAGTCAATTGCAGCTTGAAGACCCATGATACATGCTTCATACTCCGCCATGTTGTTGGTGCAGTTGAAACATAGCCGGGCAGTGAGTGGAGTATGAGTGCCTTTGGGGGATATGATCACAACGCCGATGCCATTACCCAAAGCGTTTGAGGCTCCGTTAAAGTGCATAGACCATCAAGATCCTTCCTCAGGTCCTTCATTCGGTCCAGGTATTTCACAATCAGTTACTACCATGATATCCTTATCTGGAAATTCAAAGTTCATATATTGGTAATCATCCACTGCCTGGTGTGCAAAATGGTCTGCCAATACACTTCCCTTGATTGCTTTTTGAGTCATGTACTGGATGTCATATTCTGTCAAGATCATCTGCCATCTTGCTATTCTTCCAGACAAGGCAGGATTTTCGAATATATACTTGATTGGACCCATTTTTGAAATCAACAGAGTAGTGTGAGTCAACATATATTGTCTCAGCCGGCGAGCAGCCCATACCAAAGCGCAGCAAGTTTTCTCGAGCAGTGAGTATCGGGTCTCACAGTCGGTAAACTTTTTTCTAAGGTAATAAATAGCATGCTCTTTTCGGCCAGACTCGTCATGCTGCCCCAGCACACACCCCATTGAGCTGTCAAGTACTATCAACTATAAGATTAGAGGTCTCCCTTCAACCGGTGGCATAAGAATGAGTGGTTCTTGGATATACTCTTTGATTCTTTCGAAAGCGGTCTGACATTCATGGTTCCAATGTACTACTTGATCTTTCTTCAGTAGCTTGAAGATTGGCTCACAGGTAGCAGTTAGATGCGAGATGAATCGGGCAATGTAGTTCAGCCGTCCTAGAAAGCCTCTGACTTCTTTCTCTGTCTTGGGAGTTGGCATCTCTTGTATGGCTTTCACTTTGGCAGGGTCCACTTGAATACCTTTGTCGCTCACGACGAAGCCTAGCAATTTTCCAGATCTCACCCCAAAGGTGCACTTGTTCGGGTTCAACCTCGGCTTGTACAACTTTAGACGGTCAAACAGCTTCTGTAGATGGTCAAGGTGTTCTTCCTCAGTTTGGGACCTTGCAATCATATCGTCGACGTATACTTCTATCTCGTGATGGATCATGTCATGAAACAAAGCAACCATGGCCCGTTGATAGGTTGCCCCAGCATTTTTCAACCCAAAAGGCATGACTTTGTAGCAAAAGGTGCCCCACTGAGTAACAAAAGTGGTCTTCTCCATGTCTTCAGGAGCCATCTTGATCGGATTATAACCGGAGAACCCGTCCATGAAGGAGAATACCTTATGCTGAGCAGTGTTGTCAACCAGAACGTTGATATGAGGCAGAGGGAAATCATCCTTAGGGCTCGCCCTGTTCAAATCCCTGTAATCAACAGACATTCGGACCTTACCATCCTTCTTCGGCATTGGAACCACGTTGGCAACCCACTGGGGGTAAGAAGTCACTGCTAGAAACCCGGCATCAAACTGTTTCATAACCTCAGCCTTGATTTTCTCGGACATCTCTGGACGCATACGGCGGACCTTCTGTTTTACCGGAGGGCATTCTTCCTTGGTAGGCAAATGATGAACTACAATGTCGGTGTCCAACCCAGGCATGTCTTCGTAAGACCAGGCGAAGATTTCCACATAATCATGCAACATCTGAATCAACCGTTGTTTCACACTGAGCTCCAGATTGGCACCAATCTTGACTTCCTTTATGTCTGTCTCAGTACCCAGATTTACCGTTTCCACTGGCTCTTCATGTGGTTGAATGGCCCTCTCTTCCTGGAGCAGCAGTCTTGCAAGTTCACCAGGAACTTCGCAATCATCTTCACCTTCGTCTTCGGCTAAGTTGATCGGATTTTCGAAGTCATAACGGGTAGTAGCAGAGTCGTTACCATTGAGATCCAGAGTGGATTGGAACCTGTATAAGTGAGTGTGTGTAAATATAGTTATTTTGCAATATATAAAGAAAGAAAAGGAGCGCAAGATTTGAAATGTGAAAAACGTCCAATGCTTTTATTCATGATATATGAAAGTGACAAATAATAAGCCCTCACAAATGAAACCACGGTGCCCCGGGTAAGACACCGGGCCATAAAGTTTCAAATTATTGTTCGTTACAACTTTAAAACAAAGGAGTTCATTACTGAGTGACAAAAGTAACAGGTATGGAGTCTTTGGAAGTCCAGTTGCTTGATCCACCATTGGTTGTTGGGTAGATCCAGCTGTCAAATTTAGATTCCTCCACTTCGTCATTATCCCCAATAGCATTTACTCCATGATTGGGCATGGGAGATGTCACCACATTAGGCCTCTCGGGCGCCTCGAACTGAACCTCTTTAGCATCAATAAGGTCTTGAACCTTATTCCTCAGAGCCCAACAATCATCAGTAGAATGCCCTGGACTGTCAGAGTGATAAGCACAGCGGGCATTGGGGTTGTATTTTGGAGAAGTTGTATTCACTACCTTCGGATCTTCTTTGATGGTTACCAGATTGGTTGACAGCAGTTGCGGAAATATCTGAGAGAGGGTCATACTGAGCCGACTATACTGCCTTTTGGGCCTCTCACCTCTTGGCTGGTTGTATTGCTGAGGAGAAGCAGCAGGCTTTGAAATTACCACCGCGTTGACATCTTGGCGGCGTTCTGGTTTGTCCTGTCTCCTTGGACCATAAACAGCACTAGCTTCCTTCTTGAAGGACTTCTTTTCAGTGCTTGAGGAGGCACCCTTCTGTATCTTCCCCGATTTGATACCAGCTTCGATCCTCTCACCAGTCAGGATCAGGTCTGTAAACCCAGCAGAGGAATTACCAATCAGGTGATTAAAGAATGGACCAGACAGGGTCCCCAAGAACATGTCCACGAGTTCACGGTCAGTCAACGGTGGCTGCACCCTGCCAGCCAGGTCTCTCCATTTCTGCGCGTATTCCTTAAAACCTTCACCCGTCCCAAGTGACATATCCTGGAGTTGGGTACGCGTGGGAGCGAGGTCGGAATTGTACTGATACTGCTTGTAAAAAGCAGTAGCCAAGTCCTCCCAGTTACGAATGTTGGTTCCATCCAGCTGATAGAACCATTCGAGTTGAGTCCCTGAAAGACTCTCCTGGAAGAAATGGATCCATAGGTTCTTGTCCGCAGTGTAAGGCTGGATCTTCCTTTCATAAGAACGGAGGTGCAGCTTAGGACAGGAAGCCCCGTCGTACTTCACAAAGGCAGGTGCCTTGAACTTGTGTGGAATCACCACCCCAGAAGATAACCCTAAGTCTCCAAAATCCAACCCAGGCACACGTTGAATCTCTATAGCATTTAACCGGTCCTCCAGCTGTTTGTACCGGTCCTCGGCAGGAGGTTACTGTTCATCAATGAAATTCGTCTCGGTGTCAGAGACCACAGGACTAGGGACCCCTCCCTCCTGGTGACTGCCTTCCCCAACAGATGGAGTAGTCAGCTCAGCTTCATTCTGCAGTGTATTCCTGAGTCTGCGTCCAGTGTTGAACAACACAATCCTCTTCTTCTTCTTCTTCTTTTTCAGGAGCAAAGCCTTCAACTCTTGTTGTCCTTGGGCTAAGCTCATGACTAGCTCTTGAAACTGGGCGTTCTGGGCCTGGAGGGCCTTGATAGCTTGTTCAGTAGTAGGTTCAGGATTCATGATGATTGAGTGAGTGCTGAAATAAACAGCGAAGAAGATTAAGCAACCTGTAGAAAAAGAGTACCTGTTATGCACATGATGCATGATATGCTATTTATGCAATGCATTCAAGGGTTCGAAAGTTCAAATTCGTTGTAGACAAAAAGGAACACACGTGATATTAAGAAATAATCTGTTCAGTACATCAGGGCCTCATGGGAAAAACATTACAAAATAATTAATCCCAAAAGACACTGTGCATCCTCTTTGGAGCTATGTAAGTGTTGAGAGTCTTTTCCTCGTGCAGTAGGCGGGTGAGCTCCAAGACCTTCTTCTCACTGGCATGTAGACTGGTTTCAAGAGAATTCCGCTCTTTTGCATTTCCTCCCAAGATGTTGGCATGTCAGGATGTTGAATGGTGTATGGCACCTCTCCCTCCAAAACTGGCTCTTTGATCACAGGGAGAACATGAGGATATGGCATTACCAGCTTCTGGGAGCGGGCTCATACCCACTTGAGATAAGGTTCAAGGGGGATGGAGTTCTTGTGCCCCAGTGTCTTGCTATCTACCTTGTTGGGCATCCTCCAAGCTCTGATAAACCTCTGGAGAAGTCCTTGCGCATCGTTGTCGAAGTCAAAAACTATGTCAGGAATCAACATGTCATGAAGGCCATCCCTCCGAGCATATCCAAACTGTCTCAAAGCCAGACAGGGGTTGTAAGTAATACCTCCTCTGATTCCAAGTAAAGGAACATTAGGAAACTCCCCGCAACGATCAATGATAGTGACATTTTCTCTGGTCCGAGAACACCAATGTATATCAGCATGTGTAAGAGTCATCAATCGTTGTGACCATCTCAAACCCCGCTCGTTCTTCAAAACTGATTGTGGAAGGTGCGAAATAAACCACCTTTCCAGGAGAGGAGTGCATCACATAAGAACACCTCTTTTTCTCATGGTTCGAGTGTAACATGAGTGAAGGATGTCCCCAAGCAACGTAGGTATGGGATTCCTGGACATGAAGATCTTGACAACATTGATATCTATAAGCTGATCTGGATTCGGGAACAACACCAACCCATAGACAAGGAGTGCCACAACTTCTTCAAAAGCTTGTAGGTCAAGGGAATTCCAACATTCTTGGGCCTTCTCAAACATGAACTTTGCTAAGAATCCTTTAATACCACTTCTGGTTTCCCAATGCCCCTTGATGTCTGATGGTTGTAGGCATAGTGCTTTAGCAACCTCTTTAAGTTTTGGTTCCTTTTTCGTACCGTTGTAGGGTAGTTGACTGAGAATGGGAATCTTCAGAAGCTGGGAAAACTCTTCCAAGGTAGGCACCAATTGATAATCCGGGAAAGTAAAACAGTGGTGCAAAGGGTCAAAGAACTGGAACAACACTTTCACCATGTCCTCTTCAATGTTGGTATTGACCAAGCTGATGAGTCTACCATGTCTTTCACTGAAGGAGGAGTTCTCGAGAATCCTGGATGTAAGCTCCTTAAGCTGAGGAGGGACCCTTACAAGGTTGATCTGAATTGACTTTCTACGGATAGATTCCATATCCTACAAAACAAGAACAAAGATGAAGATTCGAACCCTTGAAGTGGTTAGTGGATGCATATGATGCTGTATGATGCTATGATGTTATGATAAGGACACACCACAAGTATTCACAAAAAGCAAACATGATAAGGCACACAAGTCACACCACATCCCTTAGAGTTTAGGCCAGCATGAAGTTTGGGGTACTACCCTCTTGAAGTTGGTGGGCTCAAAAACCTGTCCTATCAAAAGTAACCGGGTTCTAAGGATCTCAATATCATTGGGTTGTTTTCTGTGTTCATTGTTTCGATTTAGCCACTGAACTGGCGATCAAAATATTCCAAGAAAACAACCCTCAATGAGTGTAGTATCGAGTATCAACCAACTTCGGACTGCACCAAAGTCGGTCATCTCACTACCCCTAAAGAGGCCAGGATGGTTCAAGTAAGGTTCCTAAGGTCAGTTGATGCTTCACGACACCACACGGCGGCCCCGTACTCTCCTTGACTTGACTCAAGGGTTACCGGTACTCACCAAAGTGCCACATCAATGTAGCAAACTGCTTCAACCGTGTCGGTATACCCCGCACAGTTCCCTCACAGTTTGTTGCTACTTTCTAAAAGGTATCCCCCAGATCCAGGATAGGATCTATGAAACTCCAAGACAGGCCCACAATATTAAATCAAGCAAAGAAAGCAATTGAAAACATAAGAGTGGTCTAATCCTAAGGTACACCTCACTTATAATGTCCCCAGCGGAGTCGCCAGTTCTGTGATCGGTGGAAATAGAACTGACTATTTAAAACTGGTTTCGCGAAATGTCGCGGTAAGCAAGAGTCGCCACCGTCTTTTATGTTCTCCAACATGGAAAGGACAAAAGCAAAGCAAAATTCCTTATTCGAGAATGTTTCTCGGTTCGGGAGGTAGATTTATAGAAAGGGAAGGTGTTAGCACCCTTTCTATCCGTGGTTATCCACGGGCTCTTAGGTACTTGCTCTTATGTTTTCAAAATTTGTTTTCTTTTCAAGTGTGTATGGGTTTTGAAAAAGTTTCGTTTGAAAAATTTCTGAGTAACTCTTGTATCTGTCCTCAAGAGTGTATGAAATATTTGTTTGAAAACTTTTTGAAAGTGTAGGTGCGAAAAGTATTTTTGTTTGTTTGAGAGAGCAAGTACTTAAGAGAAATCTACCTACTCTAAGGAATTAGGCTGTGTAAGAGTCCTTTAGATAGTGCTATCCCACCATTGAGAGGTAGGTAGCACCCTCGTTGGAGTTATTCGGGTCAATTCGATTATTAGGGACAATGTGGTCACCGAAGCAATAGTAGGACACCTTGGAAGTAACCCTAATGTCCTAGATCCTTTTATCCAAGGCAACCGTTTCGAGGCAACTGGATCTTTAGACAAAGGGCGACCTCTAAGACACCCTATACTTGACGACCACGTTCGAGGCAACCAGTGAGGCGTACCCTAGGAGTGGCATGTGCATGTGTGTTTGTTTTCATGTTATGTTTATCTTGTACATGTCATTTGTGAGCTACAGATTGGTTTTATTTTTCATACATTCTTGCAGGCATAATTAACAGTTAGGAGTGTGGAAAATAAATTGCATAAATGTAAATTTAGTTATTACAAGACGCGGGTCTATACATCGCCAAAAACAAAAACCCGTTTTGGAAAATAAAGTGCGAGAATTTAAATAAGACGATAAAATCCTAATTAACTATTACATACTCTGTACAGATACATAAATATAATCAAAAGAAATTAAAGTGCGAAAGAAGATTGAATCGGGAACGTCTTAGGGTTTTGACCCTTTTTAGAATTAAACATTAAACCTAATTAACTAATTGATTATTTAATTAAAGAAAAAAGTTTTTGTATTTTTATGTTTTTAATGAAAATAAAATAAAAGGAATTAAAAGTTGTCAAAAGAAAGACCTAATTCTAAATTAATTTTATTTATTGTGAAAAGATTAAAATTAAACCTAATTAAACAACTAAGTTAATTAATGTTAGAATTTATTTACAAAAATAACAAGAAATTAATAAATAATAATAATATTAGTTTTTTTTTTGTTTTCTGAATTTTATGGAAAAAATGTTAATTTGTTAATTAATTAAATAATACTAATATTAATAATAATAATTAAAGAAAATAAAAAGAAAAAGAAAAATAGAAAAAGAAATAGAAACCCATGGGGTGTTGACCCAAGAATGGAGGTGGATCTGGAAATTTAGGCCCATTAAGAAGCAAGCCTGATTGACTTTTGGAATTGACTGCATATGCATTGACCAGATAGCATGGTGTTCCCCTTTTTTGGCCTTTGGATCAGTCTGTTGAGACACTTGGCACGCTGGATGGGTGAGGTTTATGGTGGACGCTATTTGAAGGCCTGCGTAGGAACATAATAGAAAAAATATAATCAAAGGTTTGGGGGGACCTGGGAATCGAACCCAGGTCCCAACGATTGCCAGACACGTCCCTCTCCACTGAGCCAAGCGCTGTATCTTGTTAACATAATGGGTAAAGAAAATAATATATAAAGAAATCAATTATGCTGGGAATAAAAAAAAGCGCGCATTTGTTTGAATGCTCCAACCATATGCGTCCACGTCCTTCATCTTCTTCATTTATCTGCAGAAAAACAATTAAATAGCGGGGGCTTTTAACCCCCACAAACTGCAAATGCCAATAATAGCGATTAGACGTGTAGCACATATAAAAAGGGCGCGAGGGTATCAATGTGTTCGTCTCATCCTGACGAATTCAACCATAGGCGCCATTAGTCCTAATTTTACCTATGATGTAAACCCCCAAATTGGAAGCTTTGAAAACCTAGGTTTCATCAATGGTGGTTTCAGATTCTATGTGTTTCAATGCAATTGACTTTTGCCAAAAGATTCCTGTGGGTTCAAGCAACACAAAAATAACAAAAAACCATATGAATGATGCATATATTTTGAGTTTCGATTATGGACAAGAAACCAAACCGTGTGACTTGTTCTGGGCGTTTCCTTGAGGTTTATGGCTTGTTTGTGATTGCAATAGGTTCCTGAGTGTGTTAGGAATATGTTTGAATCTCTAAATTGCTGTGAAAGGGGCTGGAGGATTGAAAACAGTTTTGGCTTTTTTGCTTGATTTTTCAATATTGGTTTGGCCGTTTCAGGGGTGCTTAGGTCGTGAATCAGGTATGCAAGGCTTGCTTATGTATGTCTCAATGAATTTAGGTCACATAATGAGCTTGGGATCCATTACAATTAAGTTTTTGGATTTTGCTTTAACACCATTAAAGGACTTTCCAAGCTTGGTTCAAAACCTTGATTTTGTGCTCAAAATAGCCTTGACACGAATTTGGTAGTTGGCATATGCTGTATGAAAGTTATTCAAACCACAAGACTCCATTCCTTTAATTTTTTTGATTTTATTTGAATTATTATGGATTAAAATGAATTAAATCCACAAAAATTAAATAAAAATGAAAAAATAAATGTTTGGTCTTGCAATTAATCATGGGACACGTGGGTGGCATGACAAGGCTGAATCAAGTGGAAGAAAGTGGGCCCTTTTGTCAAAAATCGAAGTTTCAAGGATAGTTGACTTTTGCCATTTCCCAAAAATTTCCCAACTTCTCCAATGCATATCTTGCTCAATTTTGATCATATGAACATGTTCTTGGACATTTTGGAAAGGTCTTAAAGTCCTCTAACCAATGCCTTTTGTCCCATGTCATTTTGATTTACCAATCTCAAGTTATGGTCTTTGACTTAAAATGCCTTTTTGTTGACTTTTGAAAATGACCTATAATGTTGAAATTGATAACTTTTTGTGAGCATTTCATGGACTTGGAATGTGAAGATGAGTTGTAGGAAATGTCCTCTCCTTCAAAATGAGCATTGGATGGTATTTTTCTGATGAACCATGAAAAAGTTATGCCTTTCTCAAGTTACAGTTGACTTTTCAACTATCCAAAAATGGAAACTTTTGCATCTTGATGATTTTTGAGCCATTCTTGTGGAATCATGATCAAGACTTGATCAAATGATGATTGGGGTTTCAAAATAAGATGTTGACCAAAATGTTTGACTTTTGACTTCCAAATGACCATTTTATCCCTATAGTTGATTGTGAGGCAATTAGGGCTTTTGACTGTGCAACTTGATGCTGTGAGACTTGCAACTTGGCATGTGGATGCTTGACAATGTATATAGGCATATGGGACTTGATTGAGCCCTTGAAAACCTCAACTTCCTTGCAAGAACCAAAACCCTAGTTTTGACTGGCTTAGGAGGATGGTTTGACTGTGCAACCCTTGAGTAGACTTGAGCAAATTGAGATGATGCTTGTCAAAACTTTTGAAGAATATGGGAGGGCAAATTTTGGGGTACAACAGACTCTCCATGAGCAGCTCATGTATTATTGATATCTTTGGAAAGTATCAAGTGGCAGACTCTTCATGAGCAGCTTGTGCATTATTGATATCTTTGGAATATAGCAAGTGGCAGACTCTTCATGAGCAGCTTATGTATTGTTGATATCTTTGAAATATAGCAAGTGGCAGACTCTTCATGAGCAACTTGTGTATTATTGATATCTTTGGAAGATAGAAAGTGGCAGACTCTTCATGAGCAGCTTATGTATTATTGATATCTTTAGAAGATAGCAAGTGGCCGACTCTTTATGAGCAGCTTGTGTATTGTTGATATCTTTTGAAAGTAGAAAGTGGTGGACTCTTCATGAGAAGCTTGTGTATTATTGATATCTTTGGAATATAGCAAGTGGCGGACTCTTAATGAGCAGCTTGTGTATTATTTATATCTTTGGAAGATAGCAAGTGGCGGCCTCTTCATGATCAACTTGTGCATTATTGATATCTTTGGAAGAAAGCAAGTGGTGGCGTCTTTATTTGAGCAGCTTGCGTATCCCCATCAATATGTTATTTCAACAACAAATGGCGTCTGTTTTGAGAATTTTTCTCATCGAAAGCAAATGTTATCTCATTTGAGAAGTTTTCTCATCAACATCAAATGGTATCTCTTTTGAGAATTTTGCTCATCGACAACAAATAGAATCTCTCTGAAAAAGTTCTGCAAAGAAGTTTGTGTAGTACCTTTTCTGAGTGATATCTTAGATAAGAACAAACTATTCTCCATTCTAGGAAAAATCCAGAAGTCAAAGAAGTTTATTATCCTTTCCGAGTGATATCTTGATCAAAGAAGAAGTTGAGACCCGTTCTAGGTGGAATGCCAGAATTTTGAGAAACTTATTATTGTTCTATGAATCAGGTATTTCACTCGTTTTTTAGTCAGTATCCTTTTCTTTCTCCTTATTTGACTTTTCCCTAATAGAGTTGAGCTTTCTCTAGTCTCAATACTGAGGCCAATCATTTAACCGTCTCAGTACCGATGATGATGTTACTGAAGAATGGAAAAACACAAGAAAGGGGGTTTGAATTGGGGTTTTTAAAACTTAAAAAAAAAGAACATGTTGGTTATCCTGGTTCATTTGAACTCAAACTACTCCAGTCCACCCGCTAAGGTGATTTCGCCTCTCTCAACGAGATCTTAATCCACTAATCAAACTTGATTACAAAGCTACTATGACAACTGTCAAAGTCTTCTTAAGTTTAAACCATAATCCAGTTTTCTCAAGGAATTCACTAAACAATATTGAATAAAAGTGTACAAAAATGTTTTCTAATAAAACAGTATCACAAGTGATGTTTTACACAATTTGGATTTTGAATGTTTGAAGATGATGAAGATTGCTACTATACTCTGCGTGAAAATCGTAAATGATTTCTCCTTCAAACTTTATTTAAATAGGCAAAGCATGTAGGATCTTTTGGAATGTTGATCAATGGTAATTAAAGAGCTTTCCAAACATAGAGATCCTTGTTGCCTTTTTCCCATTACATTTGAATAGAAATAATTGATTTGTAATGCTTTAGAACATGCTTGCTTCAGAAGATGAAAGTTATCATTGCTTCTTTCCAGAACTTTATGGATCAGAAACACGGAGTCCTGTTTGCAGCGTTAGAACTTCTTTAAGAGATGTTTAGAATCAGAGTTGAAAAAGCTATTTAACTCATCTACTGAGCTTCTTCCATCAGAACTTCTCTACAAAACAAAATACAAATTTAGGGAGCATAATTGTTCTTTGAGTGTTTTTTATCATCAAAATTCTTACAAGGGTTGTAGAATCAAACTATGTTCTAACAATCTCCCCCTTTTTGATGATAACAAAAACTTGGATATTTCAACAGAAACAAAAAGAACACGAAGCAGCTAAGGTCTCCCCCTGAGTTGAATACTCATATAGAGAAGAAATACTTCTCTAAAGATTATTCTGATCAGAGTTTTTGATGCGTCCACTTCTGTCCTTTACAGACTGTTTTGCTTTTTTTTTTAAAACAAGAAGTTATGATATTCAAAATGTTTGAGATTGCGTCTCGATACTGCTATATTATAAATATCTTACGTTCTCCCCCTTTTTGTCAAGAATCAAAAAGAAGTAAAAACACTTAAGTAATAAAAGAGGAATTGTATTCAAAAGGTTGCAATAAACATATTCAGAAGAAAAACAAATAACATGAACACAATAAAGAAAACAAATTTCAAAAATTAAGATTGAGGTGGAGGAAGTCGTGTGAACGGGGCTTCCAAAAAATTCTTAATCTGATTGTTTGACTCTTCTTGTTTTCCCAGCATCCCTTTGATTTCCTTGCATGTGTCATCCTGCTTGTCTAGTATTTATTTGAACAATGCATTCTCTTTCTTCAGCTCCTCTAGAGTTTGCAGAACCAGAGATGAAGAGGGTATATCAATAAAAGGTACCACCTTTTCAGAGTAAGTTGCTGCTGAATCTGACTCAGTGGCTTCTTCAACTTCCTTGCCTTTGCCTAGAACCATGACCAGAGGCAGAGGATCAGAGTATGGTTCATCATATTATGAAGGATGTCGATCTTACCAAGTGGCATTGTCCAGCAGAAGGAGAGGTTTATTTTCCCAGTGACGCAGAACTTAATCCTTGAAAACTTTCAGATGATCACAAAAGTTCTTTTGAGCAATTTCATAACTCAACTCCTTAAGTTTATGGGACTCAGAATTGAACCATTTTCTGAACTGGTTCCAATGTGAATTAGAAGCAGCAAGATTTAGATTCTCTAAGCAAGCTAGTTTCAGAGAGTTAACCCATTCAAGTATTTTTGTTTCAAAAATCAACAAATTTTTACCAACATCTACTTTGGTGATTTTTGGTTTTGGTTTTGGTACGGCAATTCTTTGAGAGCATGAGAAAAGATTGTCCAAAGATTCTCAGTCTATCACGGTGCGAAGGGGGTCTTCTGGATGGTTGAATGGAGAGGGAGAATTAGAAATATCAATGAGTGATTATGGTGATTTTGGTGGAGTGGAATGATAGGGAGATGGAATATTTGGGATGTCGTGGATTATGATTGGTTGTGAGACCATGAGAGGGAAAGTAATTCCAAGAATGGATGTTGTGGTATCAGAGTCAAAAGTTGGATTTTTTGAGTGGGGAGCTTGAAAGTTTGGATTTTCTGAGTGGGGAGCTTGAAACAACGGATTAAATTGATCAATATCAAAAAGAACTTGAGAAAGTCCTGGATGATTTTGGTCAAGATGGGTAGAAGGTGGTTCGTCCAGAATGTTTTCTAGAGTAAGTGAGGGGTCAAATTCAATATCAAAGTCATCAAAGGTTTATGGTGATGGATCTTTTGTGGGTTTTGGAGAGGAAGGGTTTTGAGATGTTGATAACATAACTGATTCAATAACAGAAATAAATGATGAATTACCTTTCTTCTTAGCAGCCTTGGGAATCTTCTGAGAAGATCCTTCTCCATCAGCTTTCCTTTTCCTTGATTTTTTAGGGCAATCTCTGGAGATTGTTGTGTCAGATCACGAATGTTCACTTCTGGATTTGTTCCGTCCATTTTGCAAGCCTTCAGATATCTGACAATAATTTCTAGAGAACCATCTATTTGAGAGAAGAGAGGAAAATCCTTCAGAGGTACTCTTCTAGTTGTGATGACTTCCTTGGTAGTTATTGTTGGATCCTTCTTGATGGTGTCAATGATCTTCATCTTCTTCAGATTCTTAGCGTTCAGAGGTTTACCAACACATGCTTCCAGAGTACTGATTTGTTGAGCCTTAGTCAGATACTCTACCAGTTTATTTTGTCAGAATATCTGATATGATCCTTCCCAGAGGTATCCAGTCTCTCTTAGTTATTTCTTCTTCTCTTGTCTCTTTAACGCTGGTGTTCATATGATTAAACAGAAGATGAGGAAGATTAACCTTTTCTTGGGTTGCTATAAAGTACAGAAGATACTGCTGATCAATGTTGATATAGTCTGGAGAACTTGTGGGTTTTCTATGGTTGATGCAGCCTAAAATAATTTTTTTACCAAATTCTAAAGTAGTCTTTTAGATCTTTGATTTTGTTTGAAGGTTGGCTAGAAGAAAAAATCTCTTTTGAAATTTTTGTTAGGTCAGAGCATTTGTCTGCCATTTCACTGCAATAAATACCTCTGTCGTCATGACCTATCAAACGCCCAATAAGATCTTTAGAGATTACTATTTTCTTTCCCATCACAAAAGAAGTGACCTAATGATTTGAGGCATTAGCGTGAATCCATAATTCTTTAACCATTCTTGAAAAAACTGGACCCAGTAGACGGTCAAAATACTTTGTCCAACCTTGAATTTCAATGTCAGGTGTTAAACCGTAACCGTTTTCCTTTATAAACTAACGAAGTCCACAATGAGTTCACACAACACTTACAGCGAGTCAATGGGAGTTGGGAGTGTTCTTGAGGGTTCTTCATACCTTTTTGCTATTGAAGAAGAAGAGCCAGGAACATTTTGAGAGCTTTGAGTAGTTTGGGAAGAAGCCATTGTTCACACAGACTTTTGAGAAAAAATAGAACACAAGTAATAGAGATAAGAAGTGAGAGTGGAAAAGTGAAAGTGAGAGTGTGCAACGAATTTATAGAAAAATAGGAAACTTAATTACCAAGAAAACGGGTTAAAAGAAATGATTACAAAGCATTAATGATTCCTGAAAATAGGAAGATGGTGTAGAGATATGAAACAATTATCGATATGGAACGAGTCTCAATGCATCCAATCAACGCTTTAGTCTCTTTAGAATTTAAACACATGTTCAGTCTTAGAAGAAACTCTTATGGGAAGATGACAAATGTTGATGTTGTGAATTGCACGCTTCTATCTTTGAAATGAACTGTTTGGAAACTGTTCAGATCTTCTTAGATAGATCCTGATACAACTTTCCTTCTAACTTCTGAAGAATTATTGATCAGATGTTCACATAAAAAATATAAAGTTATAAGGATTAACATACATAAATAAAAATATCATTCGGGGCATAATTTCATGCTGAGATATTTCAGAATGAAGTTAAACCTATCTTCAAAACGGGGTTTTGTGAAAACACAAGCCTATTGATGGTCTGTGTCAATAAATTTAAATGAAAGAATTCCTTTATGAATATAGTCCCTAATGAAATGATGTTTTATTTCTATATGCTTAGCCTAGAATGTAAAATAGGATTTTTGGATAAACAAATCGCAGAAGTGTTGTTAGAGTATAGGAATGTTACTCTCAAATATGTTAAAGTCTTTAAGTTGACTTTTCATCTAGAGCATCTATTTGTTACATCTAGCTGCTGCTATATATTCAGCTTCGGCAATTGACAATGTAATTATGGATTGCCTCTTGCTAGACCACGAGATAAGATTTTCTCCCAGAAATTGGCAGCTTCCAGAAGTGCTTTTTCTTTCTATTTTGTCTCCAACGAAGTCAGCGTCACAGTACCCTACTAATTTGTATTCTTTGGTTTTTCTATAACAAAGACCAAGATTAGTAGTACCTTTCAGATACTTGAAAATTCGCTTAACAGCTGTTAAGTGATATTTTCTAGGATCTGGTTAGAATCTAGCACACAGACATACACTATACAGAATATCAGGTCTATAAGTTGTTAGATATAGGAGAGAACCAATCATACCTCTGTAGATCTTATGTTCTACCTTCTTACTTACCTCTTCCTTTTCCAGAATGCATGTGGGATGCATGGGAGTTTTGGTTGGCTTACATTCTGATAGGTCAAATTTCTTCAAAAGTTCTTTAAGATACTTGCTTTGATGTATGTATGTTCCTTATGGAGGTTGATTGATCTGGATGCCCAGAAAGAACTTGAGTTCTCCAATCAAGCTTATTTCAAACTCTGCCTGCATAGACTTAGCAAATTCTCTTCCCATAGAAGGTTTAATAGATCCAAAAATAATACCGTCTACGTAAATCTGACAAACTAGAATGTAATTTTTAAATAGTTTACAGAACAAAGTAGTGTCCACCTTCCCTCTGGTAAAGTGGTTTTCTAAGAGAAAACTACTTAGTCTTTCATACCAAGCTCTGGGAGCTTGTTTCAGACCATATAGTGATTTCTTTAGTTTGTAGACATATTCGGGATGTTTTGAATTTTCAAAACCAGGGGGTTGATGCACATAAACTTCTTCATCAATGTAACCATTTAAAAATTCACTTTTTACATCTATCTGATAAAGAGTGATGCCATTATTTATAGCAAAAGAAATTAAGAGCCTGATAGATTCTAACCTGGCGACTAGAGCAAAGGTTTCTATATAGTTTATCCCCTCTTGCTGACTATAACCTTGTGCCACTAGTCGTGCTTTGTTTCTGACAAATTCTCCTTATTCATTCAGTTTGTTTCTGAATACCCATTTGGTTTCAATGATGTTGGACCCTTTTGGTTTAGGAACCATATCTCACACATCATTTCTGGTGAATTAGTTTAATTCTTCCTGCATTGCAAGTATCCAATCATTGTCCGGAAGGGCTTCGTCAATGGAAGTTGGCTCAATCAGAGACACTAATCCCATAAGAGATTCTTTAGAGTTTCTGAATGTAGATCTTGTTATGATTGGGTCTTCTTTCTTTCCTAGAATTTTGTTTTTCGGATGAGCTAAGTTGCTTCTGGATTGTTTCTTTGGACAGGCTCTTCAGATGTTACTGTGATGTTTGTGACATCTTCTTCTGGAGAAGACTGTGATTATTTATGAGAAACTTCTGATGCAATGTGTTCAGTACCTGTAAATTGGACTTCTATATCTGCAAAAGATTTATCTTGCTTTGACTTTTGAGAGCCAAGCTTATCATCAAATCTGACACTGATGGACTCTTCTACAATTTGTGTTTCTATGTTATATACTCTATAGCCTCTTGAGCGTTCAGAGTATCCTAACATGAGACACTTTTGTGCTTTAGAGTCAAGCTTGTTCAAATGTTCTTTAGTGTTCAGAATAAAACACGTACATCCAAATGGATGAAAATAAGAAATGTTGGGTTTTATGTTCTTCCACTCTTCATTTGGAGTCTTATCCATAATATATCTTATGGAGATTCTATTCTGAATTTAGCATGTTGTGTTAATTGCTTCTGCCCAGAAGTTATTAGCAATGTTAGTCTCGTTAATCATGGTTCTGGCTATTTCTTGTAAAGTTCTGTTCTTTCGTTCTACAACTTCGTTTTGTTGAGGAGTTCTAGGACAAGAGAAATCATGAGAGATGCCATTCTCATTAAAAAATAGTTCAAATTTTTTGTTTTCTAATTCTCCACCATGATCACTTCTGACTTTAACAATTCTAAGATCTTTTCCGTTTTGGAATTGGTTACAGAATGCAAAAAATAGAGTGTGACTCGTCCTTGTGTCTTAAAAACTTTACCCATGTCCATATGCTATAGTCATCAATGATCACTAGTCCATACTTCTTGCCACTAATGGATGTATTTTTCACTGGTCAAAATAGATCTATATGAAGAAGTTCTAATGGTCTAGAGGTAGAAAAAACATTTTTGGTTTTGAAAGAAGGTTTTGCAAACTTGCCTTTTTGACATGCTTCACACGGAGCATCTGAGATGAACTTCAGTTTAGGAAGTCCTCTGACCAGATTGAGTTTGTTAATCTGATATATTCTTCTCATACTAACATGCCCCAATCTTCTGTGCCATAACCATTGCTCATTGTTAACAGACAATAGACATTTTACATTCTGACTTTTCAGTTCAGAAAGTTTTATTTTGTAAATGTTGTTCTTTCTCTTTCTGTTAAAGAGGATAGATCCATCATTCTGACTAACTGCTTTACAGGACTTTTGATTGAATATTATATCATAACTGTTATCACTTAATTGACTTATGGATAATAAGTTATGCATTAATGCATCTACTAGCATAACATTAGTTATAGAGGGAAGAGTACAGTTACCTATAG
The DNA here is from genome assembly GCA_948472305.1 of Vicia faba. Classification (NCBI taxonomy): domain Eukaryota; kingdom Viridiplantae; phylum Streptophyta; class Magnoliopsida; order Fabales; family Fabaceae; genus Vicia; species Vicia faba. The sequence goes on along the minus strand of OX451736.1, from coordinate 1,678,111,183 downwards.
TTCCAGAGCCAATGATCTTCCCCTTTTGATTTCCTCTGAAACCTACGTAGCCTTCATATTTAAGCTCCAGGCTTTGGAACATATTCTTTCTTCCCGTCATGTGTCGAGAGCATCCAAAGTCCAGGTACCGAGATTGGTGTTTCAGTCTTGCTGTTAAAGATATCTGCAACATAGACTATTTTATCCTTAGGTACCCATGTCTTTTTGGGTCCTTATTTGTAAGAGTTACCAAAATTTTGTTTGAATTTTGGTATAGCAGAAAAAGCATTACTAGTATACTTTATGTCATGTGTGTTCCCATATGTGAAGTGAGAATACATGGGTGGTGCATTTAATGACCATATCCTTAACTTTCTTAGGTTGGGATGCTTTTCCCTTGTATCCCATTACTTTTCTGCCGTTTCTGCTAACTCCATAGATCATTGAAGCCATCTTGCTTCTATCTATGTTTTTAGCAAGAAATTTTTGAAAGCTATGATCATATTCCTTTATTATCATATCATAGTTACTAGGAACTTCTGAGACAGTTCCATTATGAGCATTTTGTAATTTATTTTCAAGTTTTGAAATTGATTCTTTCAGCTCAGAGTTTTCTGATCTCAGTTTCTTAGTTTATTCAAAGTCAGAAACTAGACCCCTTTTCAGGTTCTTGTTTATGACTTGAAGTTTCTGATATCTTTATAGAATTTCTGACAGACTCTCTTCTAATTGAAATCTAGAAAATTTAGAAAATACCTCTTCTTCCTCTGAGTCTGATATGATCCAGATGATTCAGTATCATCTGACACATTGGCCATAAGGGTTATGTTGATTCTTTCATCTTCTGATTCTGTTTCTGCTTCAGAAGAATTTGAGTCATCCCATGTTGCCATGAGACTTTTCTTCTTCTCCTTAAGGAACTTCTTTTTAGGTTTCTCCTTTTGAAGCTTTGGATGATCGCTTTTGTAATTCCCTTGTTCATTGCATCCGTAGCAGATAATGTCTTTGTTACTTGACTTTCTGTATCCAGAAGATGGTTCAGACTTTCTGTATCCAGATGATGGTTCAAACTGATTCCATGTTCTTCTGGAATTTTTGAACTTCCTTTGCCTGTGCTTCCACAACTGATTGACTCTTCTGGAGAGAAGAGACAATTCGTCTTCTTCTGATGAGGATCCACCAGAGTTTTCTTCTTTTTCCTACAAAACTTTCGATTCATATTTTTTGTTAGATTTAAGAGCTAAAGACTTACCTTGCTTCTGGGGCTCATCTTCTTCTAACTCTATCTCATGACTTCTGAGAGAGCTGACAAGTTCTTCGAGAGAGATTATGTTCAGATCTTTGGCCAATTGAAGAGTTGTGACCATGGGTCTCCATTTCTTGGGTAAACTTCTGATGATCTTCTTTACATGGTCAGCAGTTGAGCACCTTTATCCAGAACTATTATCCCAACCACCAGAATTTGAAATATTGAGAATATTATTTCAATGGTTTCATCTTCTTCCATTTTGAAGGCTTCATACTTCTGAATGAGCGTAAGAGCTTTGGTTTCTTTTACTTACGTGTTGCCTTCAAGCGTCATTCTCAAGGAATCAAACATGTGTTTTACTGACTCTCTGTTTGTGATCTTCTCATACTCTATGTATGAGATAGCACTCAAGAGAATAGTTTTGGCCTTGTGATAATTTCTGAAATATCGCTTTTGATGATCTGACATTCTTTTTTTGTCAATCTTCTGATCGCTTTCATCAACAGGATGTATGTACCCATCAATCACCATATCCCAGAGATCAGCGTCATCATCCAGAAAGAAACTTTCGATTCTGTCTTTCCAGTAATCAAAGTTCTCACCATCAAAGATTAGAGGTTTGCCGTTGATTCTGTCTTTCTCATCATGGTAGTCATTGTTGATGTTCTGACTTGGTCCCACCATAGTGTTTTTCTTAGCTTGGATCTTTTTCTGACACGGTTAAGTACTTGTACTCAGAACCAGGCGCTCTAATGCCAAATGAAGAATGGAAAAACACAAGAAAGGGGGGTTTGAATTGGTGTTTTTAAAACAAAGAAAATAACACGTTGGTTATCCTGGTTCTTTTGAACTTAAACTACTGCAGTCCACCCGCCAAGGTGATTTCGCCTCTCTCAATGAGGTCTTAATCGACTAATCAAACTTGATTACAAAGCTACTATGACAACCATCAAAGTCTTCTCGAGTTTAAACCACAATTCGGTTTTCTCAAGGAATTCACTAAACAATTTTGAATAAAAGTGTACAAAAAAGTTTTCTAATAAAACCGTATCACAAGTGATGTTTTACACAATTTAGATTTTGAACTTTTGAAGATGATGAAGATTGCTACTATACTGTGGGTGAAAATCATAAACGATTTCTCCTTTAAACTTTGTTTAAATAGGAAAAGCATGTAGGAGCTTTTGGAATGTTGATGAATGATAATTAAAGAGCTTTCCAAAAATAGAGATCATTGTTCCCTTTCAGCCGTTACATTTGAATATCAATAATTGATTTGTAACACTTCAGAACATGCTTGCTTTAGAAGATGAAAGTTACAATTGCTTCTTTCCAGAACTTTATAGATCAGAAACACGAAGTCCTATTTACAGCGTTAGAACTTCTTTAAGAGATGTTTAGAATCAGAGTTGAAACAACTATTTAACTCATCTTCTGAGCTTCTTCCATCAGAACTTCTCGACAAAACTAAATAAAAATTTAGGGAGCATAATTGTTCTTTGAGTGTTTGTTATCATCAAAACTCTTACAAAGGTTGTAGAATAAAACTATGTTCTAACAGTTACCAGTCTCAGTACTGATGCAAATCATTTCTTTCTCCAGTCTTATTACTGATGTAAATCATTTCATCCCCAATCGTAGTACTGGTGTCAAATATTCGCTTACCAGTCTCAAGGCTGATATTCACTGTCGTTTCTGAGTCAGTATTATGTTTTTTGTTCTACGATCAACCCTGAGTTGTGATTTCACCTTCAGTAAAAGTTGGTGCATATTTGATTCATCTTCATTAAAGTTTGGTGGTTCACCTTCGATAAAAGCATGTGCATCTTTATTTTTCTACCTTTGATCCCGAGTCGGAAACTTAGCATTATCACAAATTAGTAGTCATTTATCTTTTCACAGCCTATGCAAGGCGTCTTCCCTGATAGAGTCAGTAATTTTTTTCTTTTCTCGAAGTTGTTCCCCAATAAGAGTCTCTCAATCCAAGTCAGTGGCTCTGTTCCCCAGTGGAGTTATAATCTCTTCCCCTATGGGATTATTTTATAATGTGCTTGGTTTTTCCAGCAGTAGTTTATCTCATGCGGAATCATTCCCCATAAAATTTAAAATATTACATTCATATCATATCATAAACACAATTGCGGTATCTTAAGGCCAGAAGTTATGTATTCTATATTTAAGTCCCTTCAATCTCGTCGAGACAAAGATTTCAATTTTCATATCTCCGGATAGAAGAAACTTAAATAGGGGCAACTGTCATACCCCAATTTTTTACCTAAAATCCCATTTTCATTTTGCATTTTATACAAAAGTCAAGGTCACGAAATACGGTCGGTTTTAACCTCTCACCTTGGAGCATTGACTATGCAGAGATTGTCAAGTGTTTTGAACATTTTTAGCATATGTATCATAAACTTCTAATCACATACAAAGGTGTATGTTCATGTTTTCTTTTGTTTCATGTGTAGAGATAGCTCTGAATCAAGAGCATTAGGCATCGCGCCTCAATTAGGGTTTTGAATCTCCCAAGCCAGAAGTACGATTGATTGTGGATTCTCGAAGATTTATTCATCAAGGCACAACCTCTAATCTCAGAGCATATAGTCTCAAGCATCGTTCAATCTCATTTTAATCAAAGATGACTTTTGGAACTTCAGAGGATCGTGTGTTTATTTCCACGCCTTGTTTGATAAGTGGTCTCAAGCTTCTCTACAACTTCCTCAGAGAACAGACAAGATTTCATCATCACTAGTTCACATGTACTTCAATGCATCTTGGAATGCAAGAAAAGATCAGGCTATGTGAGACGATTTAAAGCACTTTGACCAAAAGTCAACCTCTTTCAAGATCAAGTTTAAACGATCATAACTTCTTCATTATTCTATATTTTTTGAGTGGTTCCTTTTGCGTATGACTCTCCTTGACATCATCTCCCACTTATATTTACATGTCAAGAGTTGATTGTGTGCGGGGGATTATTGAAAATTTGAATACTTTAGAGGTCCTTTTGCAAATTTGACCTAATCACAAGAAACTCTTATCCAACTTTTGAGGGTCATGACTTCTTCAATTCTAAACGTCCTGAGGCGATTCTTTTTGCGAAGTATTGCAAATAGCATTGTCTATGAGATTACTTCAAAGATCGAGGTCAAATTGTGCTTCGTTAAATTTATGCCACAAATGTTTTCTCAAAGGACGTTTAATTCTTATATTAGGATAATTCATGAAACTAGAGTTCTAGTTCAATGATTCATTGATTGCTTCTCGCCTGCATCAAGTTATTTGCAATTGAACATTAGCGATCATTGGATTAAGGTGGGTTGTTGATTAAATCTCTTAAAGGCACGATTTGTATTATTGGATCATATTGCAAGTTACCACGAATTGACGATATGGGTTTTAAAGAAGAAGATTTATGGATCAATTAAAATAATTCTTTTTTATTTTAAATCGATTCAAGTGTGCGAGGCATAATTCATCCATATGAATTTGCTTTTGGATTCAAGATATACAAAAGAACCAATTTGTCATGATGCAAGTTTGCTCAATTTTGAAGATCAATTCATGTAATTTGTTTGGAATTCTAGGAGCAAATACAAGATGTTCATTCATCATTAAAAATTCATTCAATAAGTCTCAAATTCATTCAAGGATGAAGTTATAATTCCATGTTCACCATTTCAAGTTTGATTCAATTTCATCCAAGTTACAAAGAAGCATTATTCATGACCTTTCTCAAAATTAAACTTCATTCATCATTCACGTGTTTCAAATTCAAAGACAATTTTCGATAAAAATTTTAATTGGAATCAATTCTAAATATTAGGAGTTTCTCTTGATATTTCAAGATTGACCTTTAAAGGATTACAATACTATAAGAACCATCTAAGTTATTTGATCAATTCCAAATTATCACCATTACAACTTTATTGTTTACATAAAAACATGCCAAATAACACAAACCAAGACCATCCTCCTTGTGTGCTTCATGAAGAATTTTTCATTCCTTTTAAGCCTTTTTATTGTTCATTGCTACTGCCAAAAAACAACCCTACTCCAATAGTCCAAAACCATGTTGCAATGCTGCCAAAAACTGTCACAAAATAGGACAAAATTCTCATTAAAACAGTCCCAAAACTATGTAAAATCTGCCCAATTTCCAGCCATGCTACAACACACAAATTGGTCCAAAATGTTGCTGCCTGTTGTACCCCAAAATTTGCCCTTTCATTTCATCAACATTTTCTCATCATAAGACTCTTGGAACTCAAAATCAAATTAGGGTTTGCTCTGCTCAAGACCCCTCCTTGCACTGTTGACCCAAATTAGGGTTTGAGTTTGCACAAGGATGTTTTGACCTAAAGTGCCCAAAATGACTTTCATGCTTCATGTTGGACTCACAAGTTTATCCATACCAAGTTTCAAGCCTTGATTCCAATTTTTGCCCAGTCAATTGGACAGTTGACCTAAAATCAGCAGTATTAGGGAAAAAGCCAACTGTGGCCAATTGGAGGAGATTCTAAGAAATAATAAAGAAAAGTGGAGGAGATTCTGAAAATAATAAAGAAAAGAAATAAATGGAGGAGATTCTGAAAATAATAAAGAAAAGTGATTATGATGTGGTAGAACAACTGGGGCAAACCCCCTCGAAGATCTCCATGTTAGCTTTACTGCTTTGTTCGGAGGCTCATGCCAAAGCATTGATAAGATTTCTGAAGACAGCCCATGTACCCCAGGAAACCTCAGCCGATCAATTCCAGGATTGTGTAGCCAGCCTTACCGCCGACAACGGCCTGGGTTTCTCTGATGCTGACCTGACTCCGAAGGGAAGAAATCACAATGACGCACTGCATGTGTCAGTTGAATCCCGAGGAACCACTCTCGCCCATGTCTTGGTCGATACTGGTTCTTCTCTAAATGTGCTGCCTAAGAAAGCTCTGGACCGATTGGATTGTGAAGGCTTGGAGATGAAACCAAGTAATATCATTGTCAGGGCCTTTGACGGGTCTAAAAGAATGGTGCATGGGGAGGTTGACATTCCCATCAAGGTAGGCACTGAAGTGTTCCACTCAACATTCTATGTGATGGACATCCGCCCATCATACTCTTGCTTGCTAGGAAGGCCGTGGATACATAATGCTGGGGCAGTCACCTCTTCTTTACATCAGATGCTGAAGTACCCTGTTAAGGGTAAAATCATAATTGTACACGGTGAAGAGGAGTACATGATCAGTCATCTGAACTCCTTTAGGTATGTGGAAGTGGAGGGCGAATTCATCGAAACACCGTTCCAACACTTCGAGGAAATTGCTCCCGAGGTTGCAGTAGCAAAGGCAGTAGCTGAGGTACCCAAGCAGGTGGCCAGGATGGCATCTCTGAAAGACGCAAAGGCTGCAATAAAGGAGGGGAAGAGCTCAACATGGGGTCAGTTGCCTGACTTTCCTTACAAGACAGACAAGTTTGGGTTAGGATTTACCGCTGCGGGGCAAAAAGCTATGCGTCGCTCAAAAATTGAAAGAACACCCATCAAGATTTCTCCTCATGGAATCAATGCTTTGGAAGACGAAGACGAAGAGGCCAACATTGAAGATTGGATCTTCCCAACCATCGAAGGGGGACTACACAACTGGGAGGCGAAAGACTTCGTTCCCATTACTTTCATCGATCAGTAATTTATCTTTCAAACATTTCCTGTTGGTCTGTAATAATTACTAAAACAATCTTCACACTATTTTTCACCTCATGCCTTACCCGGGGCATGTAGGTCCATTTGTAAGGGTTTTGATTCTCTTCATATTCATATGCCATGTTTAATGAATCATTGGACGTTTTTCATTTATAAACTGCTGTGTTCATTTTCTTTCCTTTTGCATTTTTGTTTGTTTAAAGATGGCTATCCCTTACACACACCCACACTCACAAATGCAGGTACCCATCCACTCTGGATTCTATGGGCGACTATTCTGTTGTATCCTTCAATAACTCTGAAGATTTGGTCAACCAGGCTGAATACGAAGATGACGAAGATTGTGAAGTACCAGGAGAGCTAGCCAGACTTCTACAACAAGAAGAGAGGGCCATCTTGACTCATGAAGAGTTGTTGGAAACTGTCAACTTAGGAACGGAGGAAGACAGGAAAGAAGTACAAGTGGGTGCCAATCTGGAATCAAGTGTCAAGGAGCGCTTAATACAGTTGTTGAATGAATACGTTGAAATCTTCGCCTGGTCTTATGAAGACATGCCAGGGTTGGACACAGACATAGTGGTTCACCGTCTCCCTACAAGAGAGGATTGTCCCCCGATCAAGCAAAAAGTCCGCCGAATGAGGCCCGACATGTCTGAGAAGATTAAAGCTGAAGTAATGAAGCAATTCAACGCTGGCTTTCTGGCTGTTACATCCTATCCACAATGGGTTGCTAACATTGTGCCAGTACCTAAAAAAGACGGCAAGGTCAGAATGTGTGTGGACTACCGGGATTTGAACAGGGCTAGCCCTAAAGATGATTTTCTGCTACCGCATATCGACATTTTGATTGACAACACAGCTCAGCACAAAGTGTTTTCCTTCATCGACGGATTCTCGGGCTACAACCAGATCAAAATGGCCCCCGAGGACATGGAGAAAACAACTTTTGTTACACAATGGGGTACCTTCTGCTACAAGGTGATGCCATTCGGACTGAAGAACACAGGGGCAACTTATCAGCGCGCCATGGTAGCTTTGTTACATGATATGATACATAATGAGATCGAATTTTACGTAGACGACATGTTAGCTCGATCACAAACAGAGGAGGAACACCTTGAACATCTTCAAAAGCTGTTTGCCAGGTTGAAGGAGTACAAACTCAGGCTGAATCCAAGTAAGTGCACTTTTGGAGTTAGGTCTGGTAAACTCCTAGGATTTATTTTCAGCAACAAAGGCATCGAGGTCGATCCAACAAAAGTGAAGGCTATACAAGAAATGCCTGCCCCCCGTACTGAAAAGGAGGTTAGAGGGTTCTTGGGACGCTTGAACTACATTGCCAGATTCATCTCTCATCTGACGTCTACCTGTGAGCCAATTTTCAAACTATTGAAGAAAGATCAGGTAGTCGAATGGAACGATGATTGTCAAACTGCTTTTGATAAAATCAAGGAGTATTTGCTAGAACCTCCTATTCTGATGCCACCCGTCGAAGGAAGGCCGCTGATCATGTATCTGACTATTTTGGACAACTCAATGGGGTGTGTACTGGGCCAACATGACGAGTCTGGTCGAAAAGAGCATGCCATTTATTACCTTAGCAAAAAGTTTATCGACTGTGAGACTCGCTACTCACTGCTCGAGAAAACTTGTTGCGCTTTGGTATGGGCTGCTCGCCGACTAAGGCAGTATATGTTGACTCATACCACTTTGTTGATTTCCAAAATAGATCCTATCAAGTATATCTTCGAGAAGCCTGCTTTATCTGGAAGAATCGCTAGATGGCAAATGATCCTGACTGAGTATGACATCCAGTATACTACCCAAAAAGCTATAAAAGGGAGTGTACTAGATGACCATCTAGCTCATCAAGCTATCGAAGATTATCAATCCATGAGATTCGACTTCCCAGACGAGGACATCATGACATTGGACAACATTGAAGGTAACGGACCGTATGACGGACCTGAGAATGGATCCCGATGGACCCTGTACTTTGATGGTGCTTCAAATGCACTTGGAAACGGTATCGGTGCGGTACTCATTTCCCCGGAAGGTTGCCATACACCTTTCACGGCCCGACTTTGCTTCAGCTGTACCAACAACAAGGCCGAATATGAAGCTTGCATCTTTGGTCTCAAAGCTGCTATAGACTTGGGGATCAAATCTTTGATCGTATTTGGGGACTCGGCTTTGGTTATCAGTCAAATCAAAGGAGAGTGGGATACCAAACATCCTAATCTTATCCCATACAAAGAACATGTCCTGACATTGTTTCCTCATTTCAAGCAAATCACCTTCGAGCATTTCCCGCGAGAAGAAAATCAGCTAGCAGATGCTCTGGCTACAATGTCTTCCATGTTTAAACTCAACTGGGATAACGAGGCTCCCCAAATCACCATCGAGCGAATGGATGAACCTGCGCATTGTCATGAGATTAATACCGAAGAAGTAGTGGAACAACCCTGGTTCCATGAAATCAAAAGGTATCTCCAGACTAGAGAATATCCCGAAGGAGCTTCCGTCAATGACAAAAAGTTCTTAAGGAGATTTGCTGCGAAGTTCTTCCTGAGCAATGGCATCCTTTATAAGTGCAGCCATGATTGTGTTTTACTCCGATGTGTAGACAAAGCTGAAGCAGAGTTAATCATGACTGAGATACACAGTGGCACATTTGGCACCCACTTGAGCGGACATACGATGGCTAAGAAGATTCTAAGGGCAGGCTATTACTGGTCTACCATGGAAGCTGATTGCCATCAACATTCCCGTACTTGCCACAAATGTCAAGTCTACGCCGACAAGATTCATATTCCTCCTGTTCCTCTCAATGTTCTGACAGCTCCTTGGCTATTCTCAATATGGGGCATTGACATGATTGGATAAATCAAGCACACGGCATCCAATGGACATCGCTTCATCTTGGTCGTTATTGACTATTTCACCAAGTGGGTCGAAGAAGCTTCCTTTGCCTCTGTTACAAAAAATGTGGTTGCCCGCTTCATCAAGCAGAACCTCATATGCCGGTATGGTGTCCCCGACAGGATCATCACAAACAACGGTACAAATCTGAACAATACTATGATCATCGCTCTATGCGAACAGTTCAAGATTTATCATCACAATTCATCTCCCTATCGGCCAAAGATGAACGGTGTTGTTGAAGCTGCGAACAAAAACATCAAGAAGATCATTCAGAAAATGACAGTCACCTACAAGGACTGGCATGAGATGTTACCGTTTGCTCTGCATGGGTACCGTACGACGGCACGTACTTCAATAGGGGAAACCCCATTTTCTTTGGTATATGGCATGGAAGCTGTCCTACCCACGGAAGTTCAGATTCCTTCTTTAAGGATTATGAAGGATGCTGGTTTGAGTGAAGACGATTGGATTCAGACCCGACTTGATCAACTCAATTTGATCGACGAGAAGCGACTCACTGCTGTTTTCCATGGTCAGACGTACCAAAAACGGATGATCAAGGTTTTCAACAAGAAAGTCAGACGTCAAGTATATCAAGTCAGAGATCTTGTAATCAAGCGGATCATCTTGCCGCAAAGTGATCCCATGGGCAAATGGACTCCTACTTACGAAGGACCATTTGTAATCAAGAGCATCTTTTCTGGTGGTGCAATGATTCTGACCACCATGGATGGCGACGATCTGCCACACCCTGCGAATGCAGACATAGTAAAAAGATACTACGCATAAAACGACTCGACAAGTCGAAAACCCGAAAGGGCGACTTGGGAAAAAATGGGCATCCCGGTGAACCGAAAACCCGAAAGGGCAGTTCAGGCAAAAATTAGGGATAAAACAAAAAATCTGTACACCCGGCAAGTTGAAAACCGGAAAGGGCGGCTTGGGCAAAAAGGGGTTTCCCGATGGATTGAAAACCCGAAAGGGCGATCCAGGCAAAAGTTAGGGAATTAAAGCGTATGACTATGTCTCGTCGGATCACTTTAAAGAACAATCTCTTCATCAACAAGCTCCGAACTTCTGATCAATCCAATCATCGGCGGACGAAGCATTGAATGGACAAGATATTCAGAGTTGTGAAGGCTATAGCAGAATGGGAATCCCATGGGATTGTTACACATAGCCATCTTTCTTTTGTATAAAATTTTCAATTTTTTACGACAACATCCTCTTACTAGGATGCCTGTCTCCTTGTACAAAGATACTCATAAAAAGTTAATACAAATACTTTTCCCAATACAGAAATTTGCTTTGTCTTCCTTTTCCTTTTTTACACTTATGTTTTATTTGAGAAACGTCCAATGTTTTGTTAAATAGGCATATGCATTTGAACATAATCATTTTCTTACAAATCAAGAAAGATGACTGCTGATAGGTTGAAGATACAGATAGATATCTTGATGCCCTTTCAGAGGAAATCCCCAGCGGAATTAAACTCCAAATTCCTTGACAAAGTTAAAATCCAGAGCTTAATTCCCCAAACAGAGTTAAACTTCAGGATCCTCAGCAGAACAAAAACTTTCTCAAAGTTGATTTCCCCAGCCAGAGAGCCTTCCAGAACTCAATTCCCCTCAGAGTTAAGTTTCAGTATCCCTGGTGAAGCCCTAAAAATCTGAAAATCTTATCCCCAGTTGAAGTCAAAAATCCCCGGTGGAGCCAAAACTGTTAATACCCAGCGGAACCAGATTAGTGAACATTCTCCCCACATAGATACTTCCCTTCAGATTGAAGATTCTCAGTCTTATTTCTCCAGCATAAGTCTACCAGGTTCTGGACTCCCTAGTAGAGATCATCAGAATTCTCATTCCCCACAAGTCACCAAGGAGTTTCAATCCCCGACAGTGGTCCTAAAATCCCTCAACAACTGAAGATCTTGTTCCCCTGCAGTAGTCAAGGATTCACTTTCCCCGACAGCAGTCAAGATTCTATTATCTCTGGCTATTCAGGATTCATCTATCCTCAGCAAGACTGCTCATCATCTTACATGCGCATTCATTATATTCATATATCATAAACATTGATATAACATATATATTGCATCATACATATCATGCAACATAACTTTTTGTTTCAGCTAACATTTTATCCTTTTCAGGATAAGATTAAAAGGCTATCATTAACAATTATTCAGATACGGTATGGATACACCCCAGACACGGAGGTCATTCTATTACTCATTCAGAACTTCAAGTCAGATACAGTATGGATACACCCCAGACACGGCGGTCATTCTACTACTCATTCAGACTACAACAATCAGATACAGACTAGATACGCTCCAGACACGGCAGCCATTCTATCTCTCATTCAGATTCATTTATCAACCTCAAGGTTCAATGCATTCCAAACACGGATACCATTCTGACCCTTACAGCAGCAGTTTGATTCTCCCCAGTGCATTCGCCAAGGAAGTCATTTTGTCACTTATTCAGATCCTAGTTACAGTTTCAGATACACTCCAGACACAGAAGTCATTCTGCTACTCATACAAATCTCAATTTCGGATACAATCCATATACGCTCCAAACACGGTTGCCATTCTGTCACTCATCCAGAGTTTATCCCCAGCACACAGTTGCTCCATACACAGATAGTTCTCTGTCACCCAGACACAATACAGATACACTCCAGACACGGCAGTCATTCTGATATTCATTCTACATTCAAACACAGTTACAGCTCAGATACGCTCCAGACACGGAGGCCATTCTTTTTCTCATACAAACTCAGTCTCCAGATACAGTTCAAATTCATTCCAAACACGGATACCATTTTGATCCTCATTCTTCTGACCTATCACATTACAGTTCAACAAACATTCCAGATGGCATCTTTAAGCCCATCCCCCTACAAGATTCTGTCACATCTCCAGATGGCATCTTTAAGCCCATCTCCAAATGGCATCTTTAAGCCCATTCCCTCAACTACGCTTGGACGAGTTCAAATTTTTTGGGCACTCTAGTGTCCAATCTCCTTTTACCTTCGAGACGCGAAAGGCAAACTTGCCAATCTAACTCTTCAGGTTCAAGAAGATTGAACAGGGGCAACTGTTGTACCCCAAAATTTTCCCTTTCATTTCATCAAAATTTTCTCATCACAAGACTCTTGGAACTCAAAATTAAATTAGGGTTTGCTCTGCTCAAGACCCCTCCTTGCACTGTTGACCCAAATTAGGGTTTGAGTTTGCACAAGGATGTTTTGACCTAAAGTGCCCAAAATGACTTTCATGCTTCATGTTGGACTCACAAGTTTATCCATACCAAGTTTCAAGTCTTGATTCTAATTTTTGCCCAGTCAATTGGACAGTTGACCTAAAATCAACTGTATTGGGGAAAAAGCCAACTGTGGCCAATTGACAGTCAAACCTCATGAAATTTGACCCACATCAACATAATGAACTCATATGAACCATTTGGTCAAGTTTGGATCACAATTCCACAAGAAATTTGATCAGATCACCAAAAGGGCAAAATGGTCATTTTTAGGGTTTTGACTGCACAAAGGCAATTTTTGACTGTTTGACCTAACCAATGGCAAACCAAGCTCACACATGGACTCAAGGACTCAATAGAATTGTCTTGACACATTCAACAAGTTCAAAAGATCCCAAATGCATAGGATTGACAGATGAATTTTTCAGTCAACTGATCAAAATTTGACTATATACTGAAAAGTCAAACTTTGACTTTTTGGTCAAAATCAAGTGCCAAGATTCATTTTTCATCAAGATATGTCAATTTATGAAACTTGTTCATCAAGAAATCCAAATTTTCAAATTAGGGTTTAAAATGAGAAAATTTCATAACTTAGAATTTTTTCTAAGTTATGAAACTTCTTTATTTTTTCCTAACTTTGTCCCATTTTTTCACCAAGATGCAAATGGATTCAAACAAAACTTCAAACACGAAAGTTGTAGTACATTGAAAAATCTACAAGTTTGATTCACAAAGTTTTCTCAAAGGAACCTTGTAGCTCAAGTTATGATTTTTGGAACAAGGGTACAAAACATTTTTAACTTAGAGAAATTTTGACCTATTCTAGGCAGGATTTTTGTCCAACTTCTTGGCCATTTTTCACATGCTTCCACTTGGAGTTTCAATTTTCATTACAAATATGGATTTTAGTACACATTCCAAACTTTCCAAATTGTCCAAGAACTTCTCAAACACCCTTGTGGTTAGGGAGAATCGAATTTGCTAAGTTGGGCAAAATTCATTTTTGTTCATAACCAAATACATGTTCATATAAGTTTCATTTTCAAATCAGCATGCTTGGTACTTGCTTGCAGGCATCTAAACCAAGTTTGCACTCCATAATTAAATGCCTAAATATTGTATTAATGCATTATTTCTTCCCTTTGGGCATTGCACATAGAATCAATCTTTAATTAGAAAAAGCAAACATGCCATTTTGATAAAGTTACACTTTATGTCAAGTTCCAAATCTTGGAGGCATGGGGCCAGATCTTGGAGCCAAATCAAATCCACAAATCCCACTGATCAAGAGAAATTTGTGCAGCATAGATAGAGGGGGTACACAGGCCTGCATAAGAGCTTGAACCTTCTTACTTCAAAAATAATAAAGTTTGCAAAACAAACACAACTCTCACTTCCTGTAGACACCAGCCAAAGAAAACTTTATACACATCTTCCATACACCAAAACATACCTAAGGCACGAATCAATCACCTCTCAAACCTCCTCATACATCAAAACACCATCTTGCTGCAAAAACAGGGCATCTGTTGCAGTTTGACTTCCACAACTCAATCCACTCGTGCACTTTGGCTAAAAACCTTTCAAACACATTCCATATCATCCACACAAACTATCCCAAGCCCTAAATACAAATTGTAACATCCCTAACCTCTGTTGCCATTTTCACTTTTAAGTTTTGCAGGTGAACTTCCATAGCACGATTCAGAGAGTTTCAAAGCAAGCTAGGTACTTAGGAAGCATCCTTGGACTTCAGGCAAGCTGTACAAAAGCTCAAACTCCATTGAAGTTGGCCACATTGTTGTACACGACTCAAGCTGAAACAGGTAAAACCATGGACTTCTATCTCTCTATCCAGACATGATTAAGCTTAGGTTTGTGAATGAAACATGTTCTATTCATAGCCCTGAAGCCATCCATGTATTTACTTTTCATTTATATTAAGCATGCTGTGAGAATTTTGGCCATGAACATTGAAGAAAAATTAGGTCAGAAATTGGGGGTGAAGAAATTCTCCCTGGTTTCTTAGAGTTAGGTCAAGTATTTTATATGTTTGAATTCTTCTTTTGATGCTCTACATTATTGGTGTTATGAGTTTTTGTTAAAAGTCAAAGAATCAGGAGATGATGATTGCATAGGAGGCGCGCGCGTTTTCTGTTTGAACGTTGCTGGAGGTTGAAGACAAAGCTGGCTTGGGCTGGGCCTGAGTCAGCTTGCTGTTTACACCCCTTTTTTCCATTTACACCCCCCTGGCCCATTGTGTGAAATAATTGTCATTTTGCATTTTTCTTTTTTGATTCTGACTCCATATTTTTTGTACAAATATAAAAAACTCCAAAAATATTTTTCCATCTTTTTTTGCATTTGTTTGGCATTTATTTGTTTTATTTAACATATACATATAAACAAATATATTTCCTTTTTTTAAAAACCCTAGAAAATAATACAAAAATATTTATTTTTTATTTATTATTTTTTGTTTACATTTTGAAAAACATTTTCTAAAATATACATTTTTGTAAATAATTAATATTTTATTCTTGTATATATTTAGTATATTTAATATATAATATATAAATACTTGTATATTTTATTAGATAATTAGGGCAAAAATATAAAAATAATACATTTTTATTTTTATTAATATATGACACTAAAAAATACTTTTTTTTACAATATACTTTTTTTTTTGTATAAATTAATATATAAATATTATATATAATTAATAAATAAATACTATTTATTTAAAAACTAGGGTTTTGCCCTAAACCATAAAAATATTCAAAATTGACCTTTTTATTTTGGTTTATATTTCACATTGAAAAACACTTTCACATGCATAAAAAATCATTTTGTGCATAATACATTTTGCATATTTATTATATTTATTTAAATATTGTACAATTAAATATTTGTATATTCGATATGGATGTAATAGCTTAGAATTTAATTTTTTGTCAAATATCCCCAAATTCAAACTTGTACCCCCATCCCCATAATCATTGTTGTAATAGCTTAGCATTTAAATTTCCGCATTTAAGAGCTTTCAATTATGCCATGATAGACCTAGGGTTTGTATGCAAATAAAATCAACAAATAGCTTGACCTAATTCAAAGATAAACATGCATGAAAATCAAAACACAATGCACACTTGCACCCCTAGGGTTTCAATCCACTTGTTGCCTTCAAAAATGGGTCATGGTTGCATGTTAATTCTCTTTGGCAAAACAAAAACAAATCAAAAGATCATAGTCCCTCGATGACGCTATCAAGTTGCCTAAACAAAAATGATCAAGTCCCTTGAGAAAAATGCCAAAGATACTTGACACTATTGCCTCTATGGTCTAAACGATGACCCGCGCCCGTCCCGTTAACATCCTAACACAAGGTTGTTCACCAAATACAATGGTGAAACAACACTGTTAAAAGGGTTAAAACATGAGAAAGATCTTTGAGAAATTTAGGGTAGATAGCTCTTGGTTACTTGACCAACTTGCAAAACAAATCCTTGCCATTTTTCAAAACACACATCACAACACAACTTTCAAAACATTGAAAAACTTTTCAAAAGACAATACACCTTTGTATACATTTAAACATGGATCATTACAAAGGTTGCCACAACAATGGCCTCTTTTCAAAATATCTTTCAAACACACACAAAGCACCTTTCAAACACACACAAAGCACCATTTCAAACAATTGAAAATGTAAGGCAAGTGATCTAAGCAAGTAACTAAGAGCCCATGGATAACCATGGATAGAAAGGATGATAATAACTTCCCTTTCTATAATCTACTCCTCGAACCCAAGAAAACATCTCAAAGGTTTTTCCTGTGCTTTTTAACCTTTCCTTAGGATAAAATAAAAAGTCGGTGGCAACTCTTGCTAAACCGAAACATTTGCGAAAACAAACGCAAAACCTAAGTCAGTTCTCCCACCGTATCACACTGTCCACTCTGCATATTAGCCCTACAAAAGACATATCAGAATCAGCCTAACACAGCCTGCAAAACCTACACCAAAACAGCCAAATATTACACTAATTTAGCAAGACCAAAACCTTCATTAGAAAGCCAATAAATCAGAGTACCAAGTATGTTCAAAGCCAATAAATCAACCCCTTCTAGGCCATTTAATTTTGTTTTTAGTTCTTTTAGTCTTATTTCTAATTTTATTAAATATATATATGGTAACAAGATATTAGCTTAGATTTTATATATACAATTATTTCATGCTATTAAATTAGTCTTCTATTTAATTTTTGTTCAAAAATACATACCTTATTAAATTAGTCTTTTATTTAATTTTTGTTATTTATTTAATTATTCAATTGTCGCTCTAATTAACTTTATTCTCGATCATTTAATCTTTGTATCTTTTGTTCGTCTAAATTTCAAGGGAAATGTTCTAATTTTGTTGACTTCATCAAATACATCTTATACGATTGTGCGAATTCCTTCATTTATTTTTGTTTTACTATTTCTGTTAATCTTAAGTTAATTTTCTTATAAAAAAAACTAAATTTTAAAACTCACACCTTTTAAGTCAAAACTTGGACACTAGATCGTCGTATGTTCAAAATCTCATTCACATCCATTTTGACCAAACAAACCATTTTAACCAAACAAACAATTTTAACCAAAAAACATATATTTTAAAAGGTTCTTGCGGAGTACCGCAAATGTATTAGGTGCTAGTACCTTCCCATTGCATAACCAACCCCCGAACTCTAGATCTCTTTCAAAAACCGCATTGTATTTTCACTACTTTTAAGTATTATTTTACATTGCATATTTAAGGGTTTTATTTCGCTCTTTTCTCTTTTCCCTTGAAAATAATAAAGCGCGGTGGCAACTCTTGCTTTTGTGAGTCGAGTTAATTAATAGCTCGATTTCCGATTTACCCCACTATATTTTTTATCGCTACACACGTATCTCCCTGTCAGCCCGACACAAGTCGAGCTGACAATTAGGAAACGACCAGAACGCCTCTGTGCCCATAATAAACCCCTCCCTCGGAACCAACGGCTAGTTATGAGCACACCTGCCCGTTTTGAACGAGTCTTGACAGTTACTTATTTTTGCGGACCCGCATATCTAGGCCCAAAAATAGGACCAATGGTCGAGTGTCAGGGGAATTATATAAACTCTAACATATTTGTGGGTCAGGGATCCAATATTTAAACCTTAAACACTAATATTTTGCTTGTATCTCTTTGCTCCCGTTCTCACTAGATCGTCAGGAGATTCTATTCTTAATTTAGCATGTTGTGTTAATTTCTTCTGCCCAGAAGTTATTAGCAATGTTAGTCTCATTGATCATGGTTCTGGCCATTTCTTGTAAAGTTATGTTCTTTCGTTCTACAAATTCATTTTATTAAGGAGTTCTAGGACAAGAGAAATCATGAGAGATGCCATTCTCATTAAAAAACAGTTCAATTTTTTTGTTTTCAAATTCTCCACCATGATCACTTCTGACTTTAACAATTCTAAGATCTTTTCCATTTTGGAATTGGTTACAAAATGCAAAAAACAGAGTGTGACTCGTCCTTGTGTCTTAAGAACTTTACCCATGTCCATCTGCTATAGTCATCAACGATCACTAGTCCATACTTCTTGCCACTAATGGATGTAGTTTTCACTGGTCAAAATAGATTTATATGCAGAAGTTCTAATGGTCTAGATGTAAAAATAACATTTTTGGTTTTGAAAGAAGGTTTTGCAAACTTGCCTTTTTGACATGCTTCACATAGAGCATCTAAGCTGAACTTCAGTTTAGGAGGTCCTCTGACCAGATTGAGTTTGTTAATCTGAGATATTCTTCTCATACTAACATGCCCCAATCTTCTGTGCCAGAACCATTGCTCATCATTAACAGACAATAGACATTTTACATTCTGACTTTTCAGTTCCGAAAGTTTTATTTTGTAAATGTTGTTCTTTCTCTTTCTGTTAAAGAGGATAGATCCATCTTTTTGACTAACTGCTTTACAGGACTTTTGATTGAATATTATGTCATAACGGTTATCACTTAATTGACTTATGGATAACAAGTTATGCATTAATCCATCTACTAGCAGAACATTAGTTATAGAGGGAAGAGTACAGTTACCTATAGTTCCAAAGCCAATGATCTTCCCCTTCTGATTGCCTCTGAAACCTACGTAGCCTCTAGATTTAAGCTCCAGGCTTTGGAACATATGCTTTATTCCCATCATGTGTCGAGAGCATCCAAAGTCCAGGTACCAAGATTGGTGTTTCAGTCTTGCTGTTAAAGATATCTGCAACATAGACTATTTTATCCTTAGGTACCCATATCTTTTTGGGTCCTTGTTTGTAAGAGTTACCAAAATTTTGTTTGAATTTTGGTTTAGCAGAAAAAGCATTATTAGTATACTTTATGTCATGTGTGTTCCTATAGGTGAAGTTAGAATATAGGGGTGGTGCATTTAATGACCATATCCTTAACTTTCTTAGGTTGGGATGTTTTTCCCTTGTATCCTATTCTTTTTCTGCCGTTTCTGCTAACTCCATAGATCATTGAAGCCTTCTTGCTTCTATCTATGTTTTTAACAAGAAATTTTTGAAAGCTATGATCATATTCCTTTATGATCTTATCATAGTTACTAGGAACTTCTGAGACAGTTCCATTATGAGCATTTTGTAATTTATTTTCAAGTTTTGAAAATTGATTCTTTCAGCTCAGAGTTTTCTGATCTCAGTTTCTTAGTTTATTCAAAGTCAGAAACTAGACCCTTTTTCAGGTTTTTGTTTATGACTCGAAGTTTCTGATATCTTTATAGAATTTATGACAGACTCTTTTCTAATTGAAATCTAGAAAAGTTATAAAATACCTCTTCTTCCTCTGAGTCTGATATGATCCAGATGATTCAGTATCATCTGACACGTTGGTCATAAGGGCTATGTTGATTCTTTCATCTTTTGATTATGTTTCTGCTTCAGAAGAATTTGAGTCATCCCATGTTGCCATGAGACTTTTCTTCTTCTCCTTAAGGAACTTCTTTTTAGGTTTCTCCTTTTGAAGCTTTGGACAATCGCTTTTGTAATGCCCTTGTTCATTGCATCTGTAGCAGACGATGTCTCTGTTACTTGACTTTTTGTATCCAGAAGATGGTTCAGACTTTCTGTATCCAGACGATGGTTCAAACTGATTCCCTGTTCTTCTGGAATTTCTGAACTTCCTTTGCCTGTGCTTCCACAGCTGATTGACTCTTCTGGAGAGAAGAGACAGTTCGTCTTCTTCTGATGAGGATCCACCAGAGTTTTCTTCTTTTTCCTACAAACCTTTCGATTCATATTTTTTGTTAGATTTAAGAGCTAAAGACTTACCTTGCTTCTGGGGCTCATCTTCTTCTAACTCTATCTCATGACTTCTGAAAGAGCTGACAAGTTCTTCGAGAGAGATTATGTTCAAATCTTTGGCCAATTTAAGAGCTGTGACCATGGGTCTCCATTTCTTGGGTAAACTTCTAATGATCTTCTTTACATGGCCAGCAATTGAGCACCCTTTATCCATAACTTTTATCCCAACCACCAGAATTTGAAATATTGAGAATATTATTTCAATGGTTTCATCTTCTTCCATTTTGAAGGCTTCATACTTCTGAATGAGCACAAGAGCTTTGGTTTCTTTGACATACGTGTTGCCTTCAAGCGTCATTCTCAAGAATCAAACATGTCTTTTACTGACTCTCTGTTTGTGATCTTCTCATACTCTATATATGAGATAGCACTCAAGAGAATAGTTTTGTCCTTGTGATGATTTCTAAAATATCGCTTTTGATGATCTGACATTCTTTTTTGTCAATCTTCTGACCTCTTTCATCAACATGATGTATGTACCCACCAATCACCATATCCCAGAGATCAGCGTCATCATCCTGAAAGAAACTTTCAATTCTGTCTTTCCAGTAATCGAAGTTCTCACCATCAAATATTAGAGGTTTTCCGTTGATTCTGTATTTCTCATCATGGTAGTCATTATTGATGTTCTGACTTGGTCCCACCATAGTGTTTTTCTTAGCTTGGATCTTTTTCTGACACGGTTAAGTACTTGTACTCAGAACCAGGCGCTCTGATGCCAATTGAAGAATGGAAAAACACAAGAATGGGGGGGGGGGGGGGGGGTTGAATTGGGGTTTTTAAAACTTAAATAAAATAACACATTGGTTATCCTTGTTCTTTTGAACTTAAACTACTCCAGTCCACCCACCAAGGTGATTTCGCCTCTCTCAACAAGGTCTTAATCCACTAATCAAACTTGATTACAAAGCTACTATGAAAACCATCAAAGTCTTCTTGAGTTTAAACCACAATTAGGTTTTCTCAAGGAATTCACTAAACAATTTTGAATAAAAGTGTACAAAAATGTTTTCTAATAAAACAGTATCAGAAGTGATGTTTTACACAATTTAGATTTTGAACTTTTGAAGATGATGAAGATTGCTACTATACTGTGGGTGAAAATCATAAACGATTTCTCCTTCAAACTTTGTTTAAATAGGAAAAGCATGTAGGAGCTTTTGGAATGTTGATGAATGATAATTAAAGAGCTTTCCAAAAATAGAGATCTTTGTTCCCTTTCAGCCGTTACATTTGAATATCAATAATTGATTTGTAACGCTTTAGAACATGCTTGCTTTAGAAGATGAAAGTTACAGTTGCTTCTTTCCAGAACTTTATGGATCAGAAACACGAAGTCCTATTTACTGCGTTAGAACTTCTTTAAGAGATGTTTAGAATTAGAGTTAAAACAACTATTTAACTCATCTTCTGAGGTTCTTCCATCAGAACTTCTCTGCAAAACTAAATAAAAATTTAGGGAGCATAATTGTTCTTTGAGTGTTTCTTATCATCAAAACTCTTACAAAGATTGTAGAATAAAAATATGTTCTAACAGTTACTAGTCTCAGTACTGATGCAAATCATTTCTTTCTCCAGTCTTAGTACTGATGTAAATCATTTCATCCCCAATCGTAGTGCTGTTGTCAAATATTCGCTTACCAGTCTCAAGGCTGATATTCATTGTCGTTTCTGAGTTAGTATTATGTTTTTTGTTCTACGATCAACCCTGAGTCGGTATTTCACCTTCAGTAAAAGTTGATGCATATTTGTTTCATCTTCATTAAAGTTCGGTGGTTCACCTTCGGTAAAAGTCGGTGCATCTTTATTTTTCTACCTTTGATCCCGAGTCAGAAACTTAGCATTATCACAAATTAGTAGTCATTTATCTTTTCACAGCCTATGCAAGGCGTCTTCCCTGATAGAGTCAATAATTTTTTCTTTTCTCGATGTTGTTCCCCAATAAGAGTCTCTCAATCCAAGTTAGTGGCTCTGCTCCCCAGTGGAGTTATAATCTCTTCCCCTATGGAATTATTTTATAATGTGCTCGGTTTTTCCAGCAGTAGTTTGTCTCATGCGGCATCATTCCCCATAAAATTCAAAATATTACATTCATATCATATCATAAACATAATTGCGGTATCTTAAGGCCAAAAATTGTGTATTATATATTTAAGTCCCTTCAATCTCGCCGAGACAAAGATTTCAATTTTCATATCTCTAGATAAAAGAAACTTAAATAGGGGCAACTGTCTTACCCCAATTTTTTACCTAAAATCCCATTTTCATTTTGCATTTTATATAAAAGTCAAGGTCACGAAATACAGTCAGTTTTAACCTCTCACCTTCGAGCATTGACTATGCAGAGATTTTCAAGTGTTTTGAACATTTTTAGCCTATGTATCATAAACTTCTAATTGCATACAAAGGTGTATGTTCATGTTTTCTTTTGTTTCATGTGTAGAGATAGGTCTAAATCAAGAGCATCAGGCATCGCGCCTCAATTAGGGTTTTGAATCTCCCAAGCCAGAAGTATGATTGATTGTGGATTCTTGAAGATTGATTCATCAAGGCACAACCTCTAATATCAGAGCATATAGTCTCAAGCATCGTTCAATCTCATTTTGATCAAAGATGTCTTTTGGAACTTTAGAGGATCGTGTGTTTATTTCCACGCTTTGTTCGATAAGTGGTCTCAAGCTTCTCCACAACTTCCTCAGAGAACAGATAAGATTTCATCATCACTGGTTCACATGTGCTTCAATGCATCTTGGAATGCAAGAAAAGATCAGGCTATGTGAGACGATTTAAAGCACTTTGACCAAAAGTCAACCTTTTTCAAGATCAAGTTCAAACGATCATAACTTCTTCATTATTCTATAATTTTTGAGTGGTTTCTTTTGCATATGACTCTCCTTGACATCATCTCACACTTATGTTTACATGTCAAGAGTTGATTGTGTGTGGGGGATTATTGAAAATTTGAATACTTTAGAGGTCCTTTTGCAAATTTGACCTAATCACAAGAAACTCTTATCCAACTTTTGAGGGTCATGACTTCTTCAATTCTCAACGTCCTGAGGCGATTCTTTTTGCGAAGTATCGCAAATAGCATTGTCTATGAGATTACTTCAAAGATCGAGGTCAAATTGTGCTTCGTTAAATTTATGCCATAGATGTTTTCTCAAAGGGTGTTTGATTCTTATATTGGGATAATTCATGAAACTAATCAAACTTGAAATGGTGAACATGGAATTAGAACTTCATCCTTGAATGAATTTGAGACTTATTGAATAAATTTTTAATGATGAATGAACATCTTGTATTTGCTCCTAGAATTCCAAACAAATTACATGAATTGATCTTCAAAATTGAGCAAACTTGCATCATGACAAATTAGTTCTTTTGTATATCTTGAATCCAAAAGAAAATTCATATGGATGAATTACGCCTCGCACACTTGAATCAATTTAAAATAAAAAAGAATTATTTTAAGTGATCCATAAATCTTCTTCTTTAAAACCCATATCGTCAATTCGTGGTAACTTGCAATACGCTCCAATAATACAAATCGTGCCTTTAAGAGATTTAATCAACAACCCACCTTAATCCAATGATCTCTAATGTTCAATTGCAAATAACTTGATGCAGGCGACAAGCAATCAATGAATCATTGAACTGTAACTATAAAGAAGCATTATTCAGGACCTTTCTCAAAATTAAACTTCATTCATCATTCATGTGTTTCAAATTCAAAGACAACTTTCGATACAAATTTTAATTGGAATCAATTCTAAATATTAGGAGTTTTCTCTTGATATTTCAAGATTGACCTTTAAAGGATTACAATACTATAAGAACCATCCAAGTTATTTGATCAATTCCAAATCATCACCATTACAACTTTATTGTTTACATAAAAACATGCCAAATAACATAAACCAAGACCATCCTCCTTGTGTGCTTCATGCAGAATTTTTCATGCCTTTTAAGCCTTGTTATTGTCCATTGCTGCTGCCAAAAAACAAGCCTGCTCCAATAGTCCAAAACCATGCTGCAATGCTGCCAAAAACTGTCACAAAATAGGACAGAATTCTCATTAAAACAGTCCTAAAAGTATGTAAAATCTACCCAATTTCCAACCATGCTACAACACACAAATTGGTCCAAAATGTTGTTGTCCACTCTGCATATCATCCCTGCAAAAGACATATCAGAATCAACCTAACATAGTCTGCAAAACCTGCACCAAAACAGCCAAATATTACACTAATTTAGCAAAACTAAAACCTTCATTAGAAAGCCAATAAATCAGAGTACCAAGTGTGTTCAAAGCCAATAAATCAACCCCTCCTACGCCATTTTATTTTGTTTTTAGTTCTTTTAGTCTTATTTCTAATTTTATTAAATATATATGGTAACAAGATATTAGCTTAGATTTTATATATACAATTATTTCATGCTATTAAATTAGTCTTCTATTTAATTTTTGTTCAAAAATACATGCATTATTAAATTAGTCTTTTATTTAATTTATTTATTTATTTAATTATTCAATTGTCTCTCTAATAAATTTTATTCTGGATTATTTAATCTTTGTATCTTTTGTTCGTCCAAATTTCAAGGGAAATGTTCTAATTTTGTTGACTTCACCAAATACATCTTATACGATTGTGCGAATCCCTTCATTTATTTTTGTTTTACTATTTCTGTTAATCTTAAGTTAATTTTCCTATACAAAAAAACTAAATTTTAAAACTCACACCTTTTAAGTCAAAACTTCGACACTAGATCGTCGTATGTTCAAAATCTCATTCACATCCATTTTGACCAAACAAACCATTTTAACCAAACAAACAATTTTAACCAAAAAACAATTATTTTAAAAGGTTTCTGCCGAGTACCACAGATGTGAGTACCACAGATGTATCAGGTGTTAGTACTTTCCCATTGCATAACCAACCCCCGAACTCTAGATCTCTTTCAAAAACCGCATTGTATTTTCACTACTTTTAAGTATTATTTTACATTGCATATTTAAGGGTTTTATTTCGCTCTTTTCCCTTTTCCCTTGAAAATAATAAAGCGCGGTGGCGACTCTTGCTTTTGTGAGTTGAGTTAATTAATAGCTTGATCTCTAATTTACCCCGCTATATTTTTTATCGCTACACACGTATCTCCCTGTCAGCCCGACACAAGTCGAGCTGACAATTAGGAAACGACCAGAACGCCTTTGTGCCCATAATAAACCCCTTTCTCGGAACCAACGGCTAGTTATGAGCACACCTGCCCGTTTTGAACGAGTCCTGACAGCTACTTATTTTTGCGGACCCGCATATCTAGGCCCAAAAATAGGACCAATGGCCGAGCGTCCGGGGCATTATATAAACTCTCACATATTTGTGGGTCAGGGATCCAATATTTAAACCTTAAACTCAAATATTTTGCTTGTATCTCTTTGCTCCCATTCTCACTAGATCATCGGAGTGCTTTGTAGGTACAACCCTTATTTTTTTCTCCTCAACTTTCCAGCGAACCAAAAATCATCTGTCAGCCTATTAGCAGGTTCTGATCAACCGACAAGATCAAATTTCTATTAGCAGCTATAGAAATCACCAATCCAATTATTTAATGTCTAGTTACTAGCACAAACAATTCCAAGTAATCTAGTCTAGATTTCTGTAGAAATCCCATAACTATTAACCTTGCTTTGTGTTTGCCAATTGATCCATCTGGCTTCAACTTTATCTTGAAAACTCATATGACGCAGATGACTTTCTTCTCCTTTTAAAGTTCAATCAACTCCCAAGTCTTGTTTCTTTCTATAGCCTCAAGTTCTTCTTTCATGGTCTTCAGCCACACTTTCTTCTTAAGATCTTCTTCCGTACAAACTGGTTCAAAGTCTACCAACATGGCACACTGGATGACCTCCCCTTCAGAATCTACTTCAGTATCTTGCAACATGTCAAACTCTACAAATCTTCTTAGTATTTGTCTAATTCTTTGTGACCTATGGCCTACAAATCTTAAAATATTTTTTGTTTTCTTGAAATCATACAACAAAAACAACACTTAAAAAATATTTTTAATGTTAAAGCATGTATTTTATAATTTTTTCCAAATTAAATTACTCTCAGTTGACCTTGAAATATAATAGAAAATCAAACACTCTTTAACAAATCTATATATTTCATCTCTACATTTTTCTTAAAATATCTTACAAAAAAATTAAAGACAAACAATAAAATTCTCGATTTCTCAGATATAACGTTATATAATTGAAAATAAAATTTAATTTTTATTTAAGATTAAAAATAATTTCATATCTTTTAACAACTTATAATTAAATATTTAAAAGAGAGATAAATTTTAAAAACTACATTAGAGTTAAAATAAAATATAAATCGTTATCTTTTAAAATTATTTAAATTTATAAAGTAAAATCTTGGATGCTACTATCAACTTACAAACATAAATTTTCTTTTCTTTTAAGTAAAATATACATTTTTATTTGTAATTAATTCAAATCATTGCCTCAATTATAACTCATAATAAATTATTATACTATAAATTTATAGTCTATATTTACTAAATAATGTTTTTAACATAACTAAAACTCGATACAAAACAAATAAAAAATTAATTAACATATATCCGCACATGGCACGGATCTAAATCTAATTCTTAATTATTTCATATAGATATAATCACATTAAAACATATTAATCTAACTAATATTATTACAGAAAAAGTTACGTTGTAATAATGTTGCAATTCTCGTGTGTCTGCATAAATATAGACACTAATTGGTTGTTTAGCAAGTGAACACAATTTGGAATCAGTCTTATTACTTGCACTGTTTGGAATCTACATTTCATGAACAAAGGAGGTTGTTTAGTTAATATAACACTCTATAAAAGATATATTTGATAGAAATTAGAAACCTTAGAGGCCTTGCAAGTATAATAAGGATATTTACTTTCCAATGCAACCCCTTTGTTATTTAAAATCCATTGGAGCGCATCGTTTCTTCATCATCTTCACTGCATGCTTATGTATATACTTTGTCATTCATTTTCATTGATGGATAGAATTACAAAACTTGAATATACTTAAGATATCTTCATTTTTCATTAATTCTTTTCTTTTGAATGGACAAATATATACATAAGCATGGCAGTGAAGATGATGCAGAAACGCTATGGGATTGAGTTGAAGATAAAACTTTGTATTAAAAGATGTATACTCTTTAAAAGTCAGATCCACATATTTATAGAATATAAGTTGAGATGTCAAGTTCTACTAGTGTATATTTTTCAGTATCATGAAATCAATTGTTGGCAATTATTTATCCTATTTAAAAAAATGTCCTTTATTATTTCAAGAATTTTTGCTATAAAATGTGATTTATTTTTTTAATTATTTAGTTCTACTGATTTATTAGTAAATAAATTTATATTCCATAATACTAACTAAAATTTTCAAATTTTTGTTTATTAGTCAAACAAAAATAGACGAATGGAGTGAGTCTCGTCTGCATAGTCTTATTTTATTTACTGATGGAATGCATAGTCTTTTTTTAAACTCATATAATGCATAGTTTTATTTTATTCTTTGATGTAATGCATAGTCTTTTTTTAACTCATGGAATGCATATAGTCTTACTTTATTGTGTTCTATGAGAAATCTTAATTTATTCCAAGTATTGATTTGGTTAATCAAAAAGTCTATTTCTCAATGCAAAATCGAGTCTTCCTTTTAAATGCATATGCCACTTGTTGGGGCTATTTTCAGCCGAGAATTTGGGATCTCTTGTTAATATGTATTTTTTTTAAGAGGCTTAGTTCCTAAAGGCACATTGCTTGGGGCAAGAGGTTTTTGATTAAAATTTTATGTTTAATGTTATCTTTATTTTTCTCTTGTCTTTTTTTTGTTGATAATATAAAAACTATCTGCGGAACTTCCTCCGGAAAATAATCCACAGTTATACCTGTCGATTTTCTTACAACTTCAATAATAAAATAAAATTTCCTGCGAAATAAATTTCTGCAGAAAATTTCACAGGAACACTTGTAAATTTTGCTGTGTGAAATATATTTTGAATAATAAACAAACAATACAAATTCCGTAGATAATTTCACAGAAAAAGTTCTTGTTGATTTTGCTGCGGTTACTTTACTTGCATATAAAACCAAACCACCTTACAAAATCCGCAGGGAATTTTGCAGAATATATTTTTGCAGATTTGTATTTTATTTATATTATAATAAAAAATTTTAACTTAAAAATTAATATAAAATATTTTTATTTTAAAATAAAATGTTTTTTGCAAAAAATTTTAATAGATTTAAATGTTTTCTAAAAATAATGTTTTTTTAATTTATTAATTTTTTTAATTTAGTTTTTTTTAATATGTTGTTTACAAGTCAAACTTAATTTTTAAAAGATGATTTTGGTTCATATTAATCTCATGACATTATTAAAAATATATTGATAATATAAAATTTATTTACACTATTAGAGAATCATCCTAATTTTTTGTCTTATTTAATTCATATTTTTATAGATTTCATAATTGTTTATATTTATAAAAGAAAAATATTCATTAATAAAAAAGTATAAAAGTAAGAAAGATAAGAATTAATATCACTATTCTAAGATCTTTATTTAAAATAAATTTAAAATTATTTTCTAAAATAATGACAAGTATAGATTCCTACTTTTATTATTCAAATCATTCTTACTATATAATATTACTCTTTATGAAATTAGATTGAATTTTTTAATCTTTACTCTTTCTATTTCATTAATAATTTTTATGGTGTCTTTTTAATAATTTATTAATTTTAGTTTGAATCTTAATTTTTTAATAAAATAAAAAGTATGAAAATTTTGAAAAATAAAACTAAAAAATGGTATACAAATTTTGAAAAATAAAATCTAACTAAAATTTAGGTATTGGGTATTGATCTTATCGGATCAGTAATAGACCGTCATAGTTGGTTTGGGCAAAAGTTGAATGAGATAGGGTACCTGCAAGACACTCCGATGGCAAAGTAAGAAGCGGAATGAGCAATGAAGTATGAGTTTAGAGATGAATTGAATACCCGACCTTCTTGAAAGAGAGAGTATTTATAACCTCCAACGATGGGGCAAGGTTGTCACTCTTGGGTCACGTGGAGGTCCAATAACATAAATTGCCAGGACTTACGTATATATAGAGTCCAGTAAGTGGTCCACGTTGGACCCATAATTTTCAGAAGACAGTTTAAGATGTCTGTCATGGGATCATAGCCCACGCTCTCTAACGGTCGGATGAGAAGTTGCCCAACGGTTCTTAACTTAGATTGTCTTTAGACTTCTCGTTCGAAGGACAAGTATAGGCCCAATCCATATCAAGTATCAAACCCATGTACTTCCTCGTATAGAGTCAAGGAATTTACCACTAGAACAATAATTTTAATTGTTATTTATCTAAAACAAAAATGACATGAAATTTATTAATTTCTTTTAAGATCATTTTCACACAATAATTTGATTTTACTCTTTCGATTAACTTGAATAAAAAACTGAAGATCCTATAAACACAATGCTCCGTTTCTCAACCAGTGTCTTCACTTTTTCCTTGGTTTTGCTATTTTAATTAATTTAGAGTTATAATTATAAGTGAATGAGTGATGATTGAATAATCTTTAAACTCAAATTTAGAGTTATAATTATAACGGAATGTTTATTGAATAATGTCTATAAAAATAATTATAAAACATGATTTATTTTAAATTTTTGTATTCTAAAAATAATATTTATTTTCTGATTTTATGAATTAACTAAAATCTTTTTAAATTAAATGATATTTTTTTACTTAAAGCTATATTGAATCTAAAATAACTCCCGTAAAAATAAAATAAAAGGTAAAAGTAGTAGTAAAGAGAAAAAAAGGGTTTTCATTCTCAATTTCTCACAATTGTTCCTGTTCCACGACCATGGTTCCCATTAGGGGTTCAATCCAATCTCCAGCTTCTACTATCTCCTAGCTTCAGTATCTCCATCCAGATTTCCACGATGTTCAAATCAAATCTAACACAACTTTTCGTCGCAAACATTTGACTAATTGAGCTTCATTTTTCGGTACTAAATTGATAAACTGTTGGTTGATTTTGTTTACTTTTCTCAACTCAGTGAATCCGTTATGTGTTTGTTGTTTTTTCCATTCTAGGTTTTTTTTTTTTTGGTAATTTGTCTTGCTGTTGTGGTGGTTGAAAGCATGTGGAAATTGACAAAATTTTTCAATTCTAGGTTAGGAAAAAAATGTTGTTTTCAGCTGAGTAGCTTATGTATTGTTCAATGCTTTCATTCTCAATTTCAGCTTATGCTTTGCCGCTTTGTACAAATTCAGCTTTCCCTAGCACTAATTTTAATCTTATGAGGCAATGCATATTAGATGATATGGTGTGATATGTGGAAGGTTTGATAATTATAACAGGACTAATTCCCTCTTAATAGTCTCATTTTATAAATAAAAAATTAGTTTCGAAATATATTAGCTGCAAATTTATCTGCGGATTTTATTTTGTCGGGGTTATAAACAATAGAAAAACCGTAAAAAAACTAGTTTCCTGAGAATTTTTAATTTAAATCCGCACGTAAATCCATATAGAAATGAAATATTTTTAATAGTATTAGAATAGTAATATGTGTTAAATGTAACAGGAACAGAATAGAAAACAAAAGCAGCCTACAGGTCACGTACTAGCTAAATTTTAGGAAACAAATTTGACTACAAAAAATTGACTAAATCAACTAATAGAAGTGCTATAAACTAGGACACTAATTTGACTAAGCCTTATCATTCCCTCCCTTGAACTAGACTGCATTGGCAGCTAGTTAACTCCTGGAAAATCACAAACTCCAAGCTTCCATCTCAGCTCCTGAAATGACTCTAATTTCAACGGTTTGGTGAGGATGTCCGCTAACTGATGCCTTGTACCACAAAACTGAAGTTGCACAACTCCATCATTCACAAGCTCCCTTAAGAAATGGTAGCGCACATCAATGTGCTTGCTCTTGCCATGCATCACCGGATTCTTCGACAATTTAATGGTTGAGCTATTGTCACAATAGATGACAGTACTTTCATTTCCCTTGTAGCCTATCTTCTTCATCACCATTTGCATCCATATTGCCTGACAACTACTTCATGCAGCTGCTACAAATTCGGCTTATGTCGTGCTCAACGTTACTATCGGTTACTTTCGAGAACACCAAGCTACTGCAGCTCCACTTAGCATAAAAACATAACTCGAACTACTTCTTCTATCCTCCACCGATCCAGCATAATCACTATTCGTAAAGCCAATCAATTCCGAGTTTCCTTCTGCTTTGTAAAGAATGCCAAACTTTGTTGTACCTTGCAAGTAACGTAGAATTCTCTTTGCCGCCGAATGATGAACTTTTGTAGGCCTTGAAATGTACCTGCTTAATAAGCTAACCGCATACATTATGTCCGGCCTCGTAGCAGCCAAGTACATCAAGCTTCCAATCAACTTCTTGAAAAATGAACCATCCATCTCAACACCATTTTCATCTTTGGAGATTTTAAATCCTGGAACCATTGGATTTTTAACATAATTGCTATGCTCCATTCCAAATCTTCTTAGCACTTATATCACATACTTTGTTTGACTGATGACTATACCGCCATCAAACTGAACTACCTCAATACCAAGAAAATACCTCATCTTACCCAAGTCTGACATATGAAATTCTTTCATCATGGACTCTTTGAATTCAAACATCATTTTTTCATCATCTCCAGTATAAATTAAATCATCAACATACAAGCTAATGATTAAATATTTACCTTGTTTGACTTTGGTAAACAAAGTTTGCTCACTATCCTCCTTCTCAAAACCTTCCTTCCTGAAGTATGATTCAATTCGGATGAATCATGCTCGCGGTGCCTGCTTGAGTCCGTACAAAGCTTTGTTGAGCTTATATACCATATGCTCCTCATTCTTTATTTCATAACCCCTTGGCTGATCCACATACACATTCTCAGCTAACTTCCCATGAAGAAAGGCTGACTTCACATCCAGCTGAAACACATACCAACCTCTTTGTGCAGCAAGTTCTAAAATCATTCGAACTGTGTCCATACGAGCTACAGGAGCGTATACTTCTTCATAATCAACTCCGTATTCTTGAGCATACCCTTTGGCGACCAAGCGAGCCTTGTATTTTTCTACTTCTCCAAGCTCGTTCAACTTTGTTTTGTATACCCATTTGACTCCTATTTTTTTCGCTCCTTTTGGAAGCTCTCTAAGATCCCACGTTCCATTCTTCTCAATTGATCTCATTTCTGCATCCACGACTGCCCTCCATTTCTCCTCCTTTATTGCTTCGTCAAATGAAGTAGGATCAGAATGAACGACATGAGAAAACAAGACTAAGTGAGTTTGTACCTCTTCCTCTTCATCGAAAAGACCATCACCAGATACATAGTCATTCATCCATCTTGGAGCTCTTCTATTTCGGGGCTCTGTCAATGGAGAAGCTGCATTTTCTTCTTCATTACTATCAGCTGCATTTTCTCCATTTTCTTCTTCATTACCATCAATTGTATTTTCTTCTTCATTTCCATCACTTGATTCCTCACTTTCTTAACTTTTCTCATTTTCCCATTCCAAATCAAACGTGTTATCTTCATCAGATTTTTTCTCCCAACTCCACTGCCCGTCTTCTTCAAAGATGACATCGCGACTGATAATGATCCTCTTAGAGGTAGGATCATATAGTCGATATGCCTTTGATTCTGAACTTACACCAAAAAAGACACAATAACGACTCTTATCTTCAAGTTTTGTTCGTCGAGCATCCGGTACGTGAGCATATGCTATACAACCAAAGACTCTCAAGTTCCTAACTGAAGGTGTCACCCCATACCAAGCTTCCTCTGGTGTCATTTCCTTCACCAATGATGTTGGACATCTATTGAGAACATAGAATGCCCAGTTTACCGCCTCTGCCCAAAATTTTATTGGAACATATTTCTCAACCAGTAAGCTCCTCACCATATTCATCACGGTTCTATTTTTCCGCTCCGCGACTTTGTTCTGTTGCGGTGTATATGCAGCAGTTAATTGCCTCCTGATTCCGTTCATTTTACAATATTCCTTGAACTCATCTGATGTGAATTCACCTCCACGATCTGTTCTTAAACATTTAATGGACATGCCTATTTCTTTTTCAACAAGAGCTTTAAATAGCTTAAAGATAGTGAGTGCATCTGACTTACAAGCGAGAAAATACACCCACGCCTTCCTACTGTAGTCATCAATGAAGCAAATGAAATACCTCTTGTTTCCCTCCGAAAACGGAGAAATCGGGCCGCAAATATCAGCATGAACAAGTTCTAATTTTTCTGACGCTCTCCATGTACTTCTCCTTGGGATTACATCTCGATGCTGCTTCCCTTTTAAGCAATTTGTGCACACAATTTCACCCTCCGAGAAACTTGGTAAGCATCTCACCATGCTTTTTGTTTGCAAAGTCTTCAACCCTTTGTTGCTGAGATGACCAAATCTTCGGTGCCAGAGGTGAGCCACGTCTTTGGTGTCGTCGGTCGTTACTTGGAAACACTCTTCTTTGCTTTCACTTTTGATTGATTTAGTGCTCGAAAGCAACACAAACATTCGATTTGCTGCCATGTTGGTTTGGAATACCAAACCCTTTGTGTGGTGATAAATCCGACACTCATTTGACTGCATTAGTACAGCCAAACCCCTTTCTTGTAGCTGTCCAACACTGAGGAGATTATTCTTCAAACTGGAAACATAATAGACATCTCTTAAAAGGTGGTTTACTCCTTTTATTGTCAATCAAACACTTCCTTTTCCAGAAACGTTCATGCTTGCATAATTCCCCAATCTAACCACCTTGTTGAACCCTTCTTCTAGCTTACAAAAAAGTGAAGAATCACCACACATGTGATTGCTGCACCCAGAATCAATATACCACATAACATCTCAATCGTCTCCAAGCGTGTCGACATACGCCATTAGCACCATCTCTTTCGATTCCTCCAAACCAGCATAATTTTCTTGTCACTCGTACTGGAAGTGTCCAAGCTTATGAAATTTATAACACTCAACTGTTTCTTTACTCCTCGGTTGGCTGCCCCTGCCTCTGCCTTGTCCCCGACCTCCTCGAAAAGTAGCTCTTCCTCGCCCTCTTCCACCATATCTCTCTTCATGAGTTACCTTCAAAGCATGTTCCTCTTCTCCACTTACTTTGAATTTTTGCTCATGAACGAGCAGAGAACTCTGCAAGGCATCCACAGATAATTCATCTATATCCTTGGCTTCCTCTATGGAACAAACAATATAGTTCCATTTCTTAGTGAGGGTTCTCAAGATCTTATCAACGATCTTGACATCATCCACATCTTCTCCGTAATTCCTCATGTCATTTGCAATCGTCATCACTCAACCAAAATGATCAGTGATCGATTCACCTTGCTTCATTGCTAAGACCTCAAAACTTCCGCCCGCCGTAGACGATTGAGTTGAGCTCTCTTCACTCGAGCATTGCCTCGACACTTCAACTTCATGGAATCCCAGAGCTGTTTAGATGTCTCCTTCTGTTTGATCGTCTTCAGAATTGACTTGTCAATCGATTGAAACAAGTAATTCTTAGCCTTCAAATCCTCCAGCTTCATCTCCTCCAGGTTCTTTATTTGCTCTGCCGTTATTCCATCTCTACTCTTCGGCTCTGTGTAGCCTGATTCAACAGCAACCCAATACTCCTTGGATCGAAGGAGATTCTCCTTGACCATGCTCCAATGATCGTAGTCGCCGTCGAACTTCGGGATGGAGGCTGCTGCAAAAATTACTTCTGAACCCATCTCTCAGGTCACTGCTCTGTTACCAGAATGTTAAACGTAACATGAACATAATAGAAGCTTTTGGGAATGACTGTTTATTCATTGTAAACTTCAGCAAATAAATAAGAAAACAAAAGCAACCTACAGGCCACGTACTAGCTAAATTTTAGGAAACAAATTTGACTACAAAAACTTGACTAAATCAACTAATAGAAGTGCTATAAACTAGGACACTAATTTGACTAAGCCTTGTCAATATGTGAACATCGCAAACCTAACATCGTATATACATACACTTATCTCAACTCTTAAATTAATCAAAACAAAAAAAAAGTTAAATAAGCAATAGAATTGAACACCTTTTGGTTTGGTTAATCTAAATGTCAATGTTTCCCATTATTTTACAAATATATATCGCAATTTATAGTCGGTAGCTTCCCTGAAGAACAGTGCTAACATGTGACGTGAAGAGCTACACAACTGGTTGTTGTATCATATCTTGTAATTAAATTGTCACATTTAAATCATGAATGTCTTTGGCCGCTTTCAATGTATTTTTATTGTTTAATGAAGATTGATACCGATTTTGCAGATTTTTGGTTGGAGAGATCTAGTTAAGGATCTTCTAGTGCATCTGGTTTTTTGCTTTTTCACAATTGATTTCTTTGTATTGGTTTTTTTTCAATTCTTTATTATTTTCATTTTGGAAATTTTTTATCCAAATAACTCTTTTTTAAATAAATATTCAAACTAATTTCCTTTAGGACGTATTTTTCAAACTAACTCACTTTCTATTCTACATATAAAAGATGCGACGATCCAATTAACAACAGTGTACAAATTTAAAGAGGAGATGTCAATTCAATTGGTGAGAGTGTACAAACATATAGGAGAGAGTACATTCTCTCCTATGTATTTGTACATTGGCGTCTCCTCTTTAAATTTGTACATTATCGTCAATTGGATTGTCACATCTTTTATGTTGAGAATTGAAAGTGGGTTAGTTTAGGAAATATGTGGAAAAGTGGGTTAGTTTAGATATTTATTTGAAAAAGATGGTTTTATTTTTTTCGATACTCGTTGTGTGTCTTTTCACTTTTTGCGCTATACTATTTGCATTTAGCGCCTTATTATTATATATAGTTTTATTTGATTTTAAAAAAAGGCTTAATAGCATTTTTGGTCCTCATGTTTTGACCAACTCACAAAACTGGTCCTTACATTTTAAAACAGAACAAAGCAGGTCCTAAACTATGTTATTGCTTGCAATATTAGTCCTATTCCTCATTTTCCCTCCAAAAATGTTGGTGTCTCCAATGAAGTCATCCACTAGACAATTACACGTCATTAAAACCTGAATATAGTTTTTAAAAATGTTTTATTTAACATTTCAGAAATTAAAAACAAAAAAAAACAAAAAGAATTATCCCTAACCTCAATCTGCTTTCTCCCAAGTTTAATCTGCTTTCTCCAAGCTCAATCGTTCTTCTTCAGTTTTCTACTTCTTCAATTTACGTCTTTTTTAACGAAAATGTCAGAATCATATACTATTTTCAATAACAGTTGTGTGTCACGAAGAAGACTGGTTCATTGCTTTTGTGACCTTGATTCGCCACTCATTACTTCATGGACGAAGGAGAATCCTGGGCAGAGGTTTAATGGTTATGGGTTATACAAGGTAAAATCCAGTTTCTATCCTACTCAATGCATTTTTTCAACTGGTAAAACCCAAAATTTGATTTCACAATATTATGTTTGTTTGTGAAATCAATTGCAGGGACAAAAGGGGTGTAACTTCTTTGATTGGTACGATGAATAGATGTTGTTTCATGCAAAGGAGTTGATTTTGTCACTAATGAAGAGAATTGATGAAGTTAAGGAGAAGGATAATTTGGAGATGAAACAAGATGAGGGTTTGAAAAAGAAGCTCAACTTTTTCCATGGATTACTTGTTCTAGTTGTTGTGGTCATTATGAGATTGCTATGTATTGTTATTTTGAAGGCTTGAAGTGAAACCTATGTTTAGAAGTTGAAACAATATATTTTGGTTTTTTTGCTTAAGTGTTGTCTGTTTTGTGTTTAGGTGTTATTATCTAGTGAGGTGTGTTGTAATTTTCAAGTGAATTTTAATGTAATTTTGAAATGTTGATTGAATGAAAATGAAATTGACAAATATGAATTATGTTAAGACTGATTAGTTACACAATATGCAGACTTCACATTACATCAGAATATGAAAATGAATTTGGCAAATATGAAATGTGTTAAACTAAAAGGGAACATAATTGTCATTACATCAAAATATGCATAATTGTCAGTACATCAAAATATGCATAATTGTCATTGCATCAAAACATGCATAATTGTCATTACATACATACAATTGCCACACCAAAATAGTACCATTAAACCTAAAGTTATGGTTGTGGAGCATACATATAACCTAAACATCTCATCCACATAACCCAAAATAAATGCCTAAGTGAAATCTACTTTTGATATGGTTGTGGAGCCTGTTATCCCTGAGACACAACAACCTCAACTTCCTTAGCATTTGTTTTATGTTTCTTATTTTTCTTCCCAACACCAGAAGGTCCACTTGAACTATCATTTCTTGTTTTCTGTTTGTTTCCTCCCTTAGGGAGCTTCCTATCAGTAGCACTTTTTGTTAGAACAAAGTTTGGTTCTAATCGTATCTTAGCGTTTTTATGATAACAATGAAATAAAATTTTGTGAAATATTTTATACTCTGACTTGTGTGTTCTCTAGGTTCAGATAATGTTCTGACTCATGCATCTTAGAAAGAAACATCATTCTACGCAAGTCTAAAGCAAACTCAGAAGGAAGCACCCCAAAGCAAACTCTAATGAAGAGCAATACTAAGCAACCTCTGATAAAGCTAGCTGAAGCAAAGATATGAAAGAAGCACGCTGAAAGCAACATCTGATAAAGAAAGATTAAAGCAAACTCTGATGAACACATAAATTGAAGAATACTTTAATAGAAGAAAAGATAAAGTATACTCTGAAATGGCAACGCTGCAAACAAACACTTAAACTTCCATAGACACGCACTGACAGTACCGTTGGTTAATAAATGCTAAGACGGCTAACACACTCAAGTGTACTACGCACGAGCATTGGAAACGCAAAGACCAAGCCTACACACATCATTAAATGCATGCACTCTCATCAAGGCAGTAACGATCAAAAATTGGAAGATATATATAGAAGACCTTTTATTTCAAAGAAAGGTTATTAATCCACGAGAAACAATCCTACGCTCATTGTTTTCATACTTGTAAACCAATACTGTATAATGGGTAGATCTTAAGAATTGAGCAACAATCTTAGTGATAAATCACAGTTTATGATAAAGCTTATTAGAAGCATTCTGTTTCACTACTATTAAGAGATAATTTTGTTAGTGTTCCTTGAGAGACCAGTTGGGTCAGATTTCTCAAGAGGGCTAGGACTAGTTGAGTCTTAGAGGTGTTAGTCACTTGCAGTTGGTGTGTGCATTGTATTGTTAGTCATAATAGTTTTATTGTGCATTTGTAATCAGTTTGATTATACTGGATTAAGTCCTCGTTGAGAGAGGAGAAATCACCTTGGCGGGTGGACTGGAGTAATTTGAGTTTCAAATGAACCAGGATAAAAATACCTGGGTCCTTCCATTAGTATCACGTGAGAAAAAGGAAAAACTTATTCAACCCCCCCTTCGAAGTGTTTTCTCACCCTTCAATTGGCATCCGAGCTCTAGTTCTGGGTGCAAACACCTAACAATGATAGAAAAAGATCCAGAAGGAAAACACTATGGCAACTGAACAAAACAACAACAACTGCACCAAACCTCCTGTGTTTGATTGAGAAGATTTTGAATACTGGAAGGATAGACTAGAAAGTTTCTTTCTAGGTCATGATGCTGATC
Organism: Vicia faba; assembly: GCA_948472305.1. Classification (NCBI taxonomy): domain Eukaryota; kingdom Viridiplantae; phylum Streptophyta; class Magnoliopsida; order Fabales; family Fabaceae; genus Vicia; species Vicia faba. The sequence continues at coordinate 1,678,071,896 of OX451736.1, read as the reverse complement.
TATGGGATTTGGTCCTAGATGGGTACACTCATCCAGAAGACAAAGACAGAAACAAGATTGATAGAAAGAACATGGATAAACAACAGAAGTTAGATTTCAAGAATCACCACACAACAAGAAACATCATTCTGAACGCTATCTCAAAAACTGAATATGAGAAAATCACCAACAGAGATATAACACATGACATGTTTGAGTCTCTCAAAATGACTCATAAACGAAATGCTCAAGTAAAAGAGACAAAAGCTCTGGCTCTCATCCAGAAGTATGAAGCCTTCAAAATGGAAGAAAATGAGTCTATCGAAGCTATGTTCTCGAGATTCCAAACTTTGATTGCGGGCCTAAGAGTTATGAACAAAGGATACACCATGGCAGACCATGTTAAGAAAATTATCAGAAGTTTACCCAGAAGATGGGCACCTATGGTTACTGCATTCAAAGTGTCAAAAGATTTTAATGATGCATCCCTTGAAGAACTTATCAGTGCTTTAAGGAGTCACGAGATAGAACATGATGAACATGAGCCTTAGAAGAAAGGTAAGTCTGTTGTCCTTAAATCTATTAAAAAATGTGAAACTAACGCTTTTCAGGAAGAAGAAGGAAACTCTGAAGATTCTGCATCAGAAGAAGATGAGTTATCTCTGCTCTCCAGAAGGATCAACCAGATGTGGAAGAACAGACAAAATAAGTTCAGAAACTACAAGAGGTCAGAGGATAAACCATAATCTTCTGGACATAATAAGTCAAGCAGGAGAGATATAGTCTGCTATAAAGGTAAAGAACCAGGACACTACAGAAGTGATTGTCCTAAACTGTAAAGAGAAAGACCAAAGAAAAAGTTTGGAAGAAAGAAAGGCATGATGGCCACTTGGGATGATTCAGAATCCTCTGAAGCTGAATCTGACTCAAAAGATGAACACGCTAATCTAGCGTTTATGGCTACCACAGTAGATGACGATGACCCAGACTCAGACTCAGAACCAAAATAGGTATTCTCTGAATTTTCTAGAACTGAACTTGCTGAAAGGTTATCTGAACTTCTTGAAAACTACAGTAAACTCAAGATCAAATACAAGAAACTCAAAAAGAATCTTGCATCTAATTTTGAGAAACTTGAAACAGAAAACTCTGAACTTAAAGAAAACATTTTTAAACTCAAAGAGGAAGTTCAAAAATTTCAAGAGATCCCTATTTCAGATTCTGCTTCAAGCTCAAAAGATATTCTTAAAGAATATGACTCTAGTTTTCAAACATTTCTTGCTAAAAGCGTAGATAGAAGCAGAATGGCTTCAATGATATATGGTGTTAGTGGAAAAGACAGAAGAGGCATTGGATATAAAGCTCCCAGAGGGAAAGAAATATATAAACCTAACCTTGTTGAGGAAATGGTTATCACATATAAACCACTACACAAACAATTTAGTTTTGGGCACACACATGATATTAAATACACTTCTCACTCTGAAAATTCTTATGCAAAATCAAAGTTCAACCTGAACTTTAGAAACTCTAACCAAAAAGGACCCAAAAAGAAATGGGTACCTAAGGAAAAAATAATCTATGTTGCAGATGTCCTTAACAACTCAGTTGAAACACCAGTCATGGTACCTGGACTCAGGATGCTTGCGACATATAACGGGAAGAAAGTCTATGTTCCAAAGACTGGAACTTAAATCTAGAGGAGATGTCAAATTTGGAGGAAATCAAAAAGGAAATATTATTGGTTCTGGAACCATTGGAAACGATAACCTTCCTTCTATAACTAATGTTTTGTTGGTAGAAAGATTAGTGCATACCTTGCTATCCATAATTTAATTAAGTGACAACGGTTATGACATTATCTTTAATCAAAAATCTTGTAGAGCTGTTAGTCAAAAAGATGGAACAATCCTTTTTACTGGTAAGAGAAAGAACAACATCTATAAAATTAATCTTTCTGATCTTAAATCTCAAAATGTAAAATGCCTTATGTCTGTTAGCGATGAGCAATGGGTCTGGCACAGAAGATTGGGATATGTTAGCATGAGAAGAATATCTAAAATTAACAAACTCAATCTGGTCAGGGGACTTTCCAATCTGAAGTTCAACTCAGAAGCTCTTTGTGAAGTATGTCAGAAAGGAAAATTTTCAAAACCTTCTTTTAAGTCAAAAAATATTGTTTCTTCCTCTAGGCCGTTGGAATTTCTTCACATTGATCTGTTTGGACCAGTTAAAACGTCATCCATCAGAGGCAAGAAGTATGGATTGGTCATTGTTGATGACTACAACAGATGGACATGGGTTAAGTTTTTAAAACACAAGGATGAGTCACATTCTGTATTCTTCGACTTCTGTATCCAAGTGCAAAATGAAAAAGATTTTAGAATCATAAAAGTTAGAAGTGATCATGGAGGAGAATTTGAAAATCATTATTTTGAAAAGTTTTTTTAAAGAAAATGGCATTTCTCATGATTTCTCTTGTCCTAGAACTCCCCAACAAAATGGAGTTGTAGAACGAAAGAATAGAACCTTGCAAGAAATAGACAGAACCATGATTAATGAAACTAATATGGCTAAACACTTCTGGGCAGAAGCAGTGAACACAACATGTTATATTCAAAATAGAGTCTCTATAAGACCTATTCTTGAAAAGACTCCTTATGAATTATGGAAAAACAAAAAACCCAACATTTCATATTTCCATCATTTTGGATGCACTTGCTATATTCTGAATACTAAAGATAATCTGAACAAGTTTGATTCTAAGGCACAAAAGTGCTTTCTGCTTGGATACTCGGAACGCTCAAAATCCTATAGAGTATACAACACAGAAACTCTGATTGTTGAAGAATCAATCAAAGTCAGATTTGATGATAAGCTTGGCCGGTAAAAGCCAAAGCAGAATGAAAATCCTGCAGGTACAGAAGATCATCTTACAAAATCTGAAGAGTTATAAGGAAAGGACATCTCAGAAGACCCTCCTATTGAAAACGCTCTGGAAAATCTAAGAATTTCTGAACAACCCTCACAGAATAAATTCCCCAGAATCACATCAGCACATCCATAGAATGTGATTATTGGAAAGAAAGAAGATCCCATCAGAACAAGATCCTCTTTCAGAAACATTGAAGAATCACTATTTGGTTTGGTCTCTCTAATTGAGCCAATCTCAATAGAGGAATCTCTGTAATACAACGACTGGATCCTAGCTATACAAGAAGAACTAAATCAATTTTCAAGAAATGATGTGTGGGATCTAGTTCCAAAGCCAAAAGGATTCAATATCATAGGAACAAAATGGGTATTCAAAAACAAGCTGAATGAGCAAGGAGAGGTTGTCAGAAACAAGCCACGACTGGTTGCATAAGGTTACAGTCAACAAGAAGGAATTGACTATAATGAAACATTTACCCCAGACGCCAGGTTAGAATCAATTAGATTTTTAATTTCTTTTGTTGTTCAACACAACATCTCATTATATCAAATGGATGTTAAAAGTGCATTTTTAAATGGTTACATAGAAGAAGAAGTTTATGTCCACCAACCTCCGGGTTTTGATGACCCAAAATTTCAAGAACATGTTTATAAACTGAAAAAGTCTCTGTACGGTCTGAAACAAGCTCCTAGAGCTTGGTATGAATGTTTGAGTAATTTTATTTTAGAAAAGAATTTTACCAAAGGGAAAGTGGACACAACCCTATTCAGAAAAACATTTAAAAATGATATTTTAATCTGTCAAATATATGTAGATGATATTATATTTGGAACTTCTAATGTCTCTCTTGGAATAGAATTTCCTGAGTCTATGCAGGCAGAATTTGAGATGAGCATGATGGGAGAACTGAAATTCTTTCTGGGAATTCGAATTAATAAAACTCTAGAAGGTACTTACATACATCAGACAAAGTATGTTAAAGAACTTCTGAAGAAATTCCAGATTTCAGAAAGTAAAGAAGCAAAGACACCAATGCACCCTACATGCATTTTGGGAAAAGATGAGGTAAGTAAGAAAGTAGATCAAAAGCTCTACAGAGGTATGATTGGATCTCTTCTCTATCTGATTGCATCTAGACCGGATATATTATTCAGTGTATGTTTATGTGCAAGATTCCAATCAGATCCTAGAAAATCTCACTTAAATGCTGTTAAGCGAATTCTGAGGTATCTGAAAGGTACTACTAACCTTGGACTGTGTTACAGAATATCGAAAGATTTTAAACTAGTAGGTTATTGTGATGTTGGCTTTGCTGGAGATAGAATAGAATGCAAAAGCACCTCTGGGAGTTGTTAGTTTCTGGGTGATAACGTTATCTCATGGTACAGCAAGAAGCAAGACACTATTGCACTATCAACCATTGGAGCTGAATATATATCTGTTGCTGGATGTAGCACTCAGATAATCTGGATGAAGAGCCAGCTGGAAGATTCTCATCTATATGAAAGTAAGATTCATATTTTCTGTGATAATACCTCTGCTATTTGTCTTTCAAAAAATCCCATCCTACATTCTAAGGCAAAACATATAGAAATTAAACATCATTTCATTAGTGTTGTACCCCAAAATTTGCCCTCCCATATTCTTCAAATATTTGCCAAAGATCAAGGTTCAAAGGCCACTCAAGGGTTGCACAGTCCGATGGCCTCATAACAGTCAAAAATTAGGGTTTTGGTTCTGACAAAGAAGTTGAGGTTTCCAAGGGTCCAAACAAGTCCCATATGCCTATAAACATTGTCAAGCATCCAGATGCAAGGTTTCAAGACTCACAGCACCAAGTTGCACTGTCAAAAACCCTAATTGCTCCACAGTCAACTGCAGGGGCAAAATGGTCATTTGACAGTCAAAAGTCCAAATTTTTGGTCAACATCTTATTTTGAAGCCAAAAACATCATTTGATCAATTCTTGATCATGATTCTCAAGGCATGGCTCAAAAAGTCTCAACATGCAAAAGTTTCCATATTTGGACAGTTGAAAAAGTCAACTGTAACTTGACCAGGGCATAACTTCCACATGGTTTATCAGAAAATTTCCATCCAAATCTCATTTTGAAGAGAATGCCATTTCCTACAACTCATCTTCACACTTCAAGTCCAAGAAATGCTCTCACAAAAAGTTATCAATTTCAACATTATAGGTCATTTTCAAAAGTCAGCAAAAAGGGACTTTAAGTCAAAGACCATAACTTGATATTGGTAAATCAAAATGACATGGGACCAAAGGCATTGGTTAGAGGACTTCAAGACCTTTCCAAAATGTCCAAGAACATGATCAAAGCTTAAAAATTGAGCAAGATATGCCTTGTGGAAATTGGGAAATTTTTGGGAATTTTGAAAAATCAACTTTACTTCAAATACCTCAAAATTGCTAATGGGCCTCAATTTCTTCCAAGAATCATCACCCAAAAGCTATGCACGACCCATTGACCCAAAGGGGAGTTATTTTCCTCTTTTTAATTAATTAATTGAATATTTAATCTATTTAATTCATTTAATTAAAATTAATTATAAGAAAAATACTAATCCATGCTTTTCAAATCTTTTTGTGCATAGAATTCACTCAAGATTTCGTGCACTATTCAATAAGGAAAGAATCAAGGTGATTGGCAATGATTGGCATGTTCTTCACATGAAAAAGATTGAAAAAGATATCATTGAAATCAAATCTCAAAAGCATTGAATACATGGTTGTTGGGCTTGGATTTTTGATCAAAATCATTCCATATACATACAGAAACCTAACCCTAATCACAAAAAAACTCAGAAGCTGCGCCCAAGAACACCATACACTTTGCACTTTTCTCTAAAAATTTTCAAAACTGAAAACACAGCTAGAGTTTGTTTCAAGGCAAAATAACCATTCCAATAGCTTGCTTACACATCCAGGAGGCTTTCTCAATCGAAATCACAATCCCTAACCTCAAGAACTGGTAGCACGAAGTCACCCTGTTCATACTTTTTTGCATATTCGTATTCATATTTTCACGCCATATCAATACATTTTCATTATTGTTTTATACTAATGTGTTGATTCTGAAGCTAATGGCATAATTTAATTGAAGAATGCTCGCATATATGGAAAGTTACCATGAACGATGCTTAGGGTTTCAAAGCTCTAAATTTGGGGTTTCTTTCATCTGGTAAAATTAGACCATGAGACTAGGACCATTGAATTCGTAACATTCCAACGAATCTAAAACACTCATCGCGCTCAATTTATCATTGCCCAATTTCTATTCGCTATTATTTGTGGTTTCAGATTGTGGAGGTTTAAAACCCCCGCTATCTAACTTGTATTTTCAGGTAAAACGAAGAATGATGGGGAAGACGCTGGCGTGGCTTGGCATGATTGGTGTATTTGAAACTTAGCGCGTTTTTTATTTGATTCCAGAATAATTGCACGTTTCATATATATTATTTTTATCTTATTATATGAACAAACGCGCGTGCATTGCTCAGTTGGTAGAAAGAGATGTTTGCAAGCATTGGGACCTGGGTTCGATTCCCAGGTCCCCCTATATATTTCATGCTTTTTCAATTAACATGCTTCTGTGCAGCGTACCATCCAAGGACTATCATGCAACCTCGCTTCTTAACTTGCCACGCGCCCAGGAAGTCCAATCTAATGGCTATCAACAAGCGACTACCATGTACGTTAGTCAGCTATCCCACATAGGCGCTGGAAAAGTCAACGTGGCCAACATCCTGATGGGCCAAAACTCCTCTAATCACACCTCCAATTGGGCCAACTCACCCCCTCTGGTTTGCATATGTATATTTTTATTTCTTGTTTTAATTCTTTCTTTATTCTTTTGTTTGCTTTATTATTTTAATTAATTTACCAAAAAATAAATTTTTATAACACAAAAATAAAAAAAATCAGAAAGTCAAAAAATAAAATATGTTTATTATTTAATTCACTAATATTTATTTTGTAAATAAATTTTGTTAACTAATTTAGTTTTAACTTTAGGTTTAATTTCAATGTTTTTTTTAATAAACTAAAAAATGTAGAAATTAGGGTTTTAATACTTTTATTCTTTTTCTTTTCTTTTTACCATTATTAAGTATTAATTATTTTTGTAAATAAATATGCCATGTAAATAATTAATGTAAATTAGGTCAAACTTGAATTTATTTCTTTAATAATTAAAAATGCTTAGAATTAGGGTTTTAATTTCATTTAATTTTCTCTAATTTCATAAATAACAAAAAACATAAAAAATAAGTCCTTTCCTTTATTTAATTTAATTAATTTAATAATTTCAATTTAATTTCCTCAAAGGGTCCAACGCCCTCGCACTCGGTTCTAATTTCTTTTCGCATTTATTTTTATGGATGTAATGTATTTGCCCCAAAGCTTTGTAATAGATAATTAGGACATTATTTTCCGCATTTTATTTATTCAAATCGGGTCTTGGTTTAATTTGGCGATGTAGACCCGCGCCTTTGTAATAGCGTAGGACTTTATCTTCCCGCACCTTTTAACTGTTAATAACCACATGAAAGAATGAATGCCAAAAATAAAAACAAAGCGTAGATCACCAATGTATGACAAGATAAACATAATTGAAAATGACACACAAATCACACACCACTCCTAGGGTACGCCTCGCTGTTGCCTTGCCCCTCGAAACGTGGTCGTCGAGTAGAGGACGTTTTAGTAAGTCCTCATGTCCATGAACATGGCATGGGGGTAGCTTCTAAGGTGTCCTCCTATTGCTCTGGGGGCCACACTGTCCCTGATCCTCGAATTGACCCGAACACCTCCAACGGTGGTGCTACCTACCTCTTAATGGTGGGATGGAACTATCTTAAGGAAATTTACACAGACTAATTCCTTAGGGTAGGTAGATGACTCGTAGATACTTGCTCTAATTCAAAACAAATCAAAAACTTCTTTTCACACCGACACTTTGCAAAAAGCTTTCAAAACAACTTTTCAAACACTCTTGAGGATCGATACAAGAGTCGAACTGAAATTTTAAACGAAACTTTTTCAAACCCACTCACCTTGAAAAGAAAACAAACATTTTTGAAAACACAAATGAGCAAGTATCTAAGAGCCCATGGATAACCATGGATAGAAAGGGTGCTAACACCTTCCCTTTCTATAAATCTACCTCCCGAACCGAGAACTAATCTCAATAAGGAATTTTTCTGTGCTTTTGTCCTTTCCATGTTGGAGAAAATAAAAGACGGTGGCGACTCTTGCTTCCGCGACATTTCGCGAACCAGCGTTAAACAGTCAGTTCCAGATCCACCGATCACAATTAGGGACAATATTCAGAAAGGAATTTTAAACTTAAACTTTGTAGACACAAACCATCAATGGGCTGATATTTTTACTAAACCTCTTTCTGAAGACAGATTTAAATTCATTCTGAAAAACATCAGCATAGAATTTTGCCCTGAATGAAAATTTGTTTTTCTTCTATATGTGTTTCCAGAGTGTTCTGAAATGAATGTTCTAATTAACTACTCTTTAGAAGTGAGAAGAGGAGTTACATCAGAAGCCTTTCACCGTGTTCTGAAATGTGTCTAACGTTTCATTACTATAATGGTCAGAAGTTCATTACATTAAACCAGTTGTCACACGCTACCCTCAGAAGTTGAACGCGTGTTTCAATTCTGAAAGGTCACGCATGCGTGCCCTGCTATTGAGACACTGTTCCTAGGTAATTGTTCAGATTTGATAAAATCTCACGCCTCCCCTCAATGTCATGTTTCATTAATTGCTAGTAATGATTATTTTTTAATTTCAATCATTCAGAATTCTTATTGGTTTTATTTCCAAAAAAAATTCTCAAGCTATAAATACCTTGCAAAATTACCCTCTTTTACTTTTTACTCTCTCTCTCTCTAAGTTTCAATCGCCTCTGTGTTTTTATGCAAAAATATCTCTTTTTTTAAATCCTAAACCTAAACGCTCCAAATGGCTTCATCTTCACCTCCTTCCAAGAACATTCATGTTTCATCAAACAGCTCTCAACATGCAGAAAGATATGTCATCCCTGAAAGAACAACGCTCATACATGTTGATAGGTTGGAAGTGGTGAGTGAACTTATGATCGACTTTGATAATCTGAAAGAAAAAGATTTTGACTTGTTTCTGATGGTGGAATTCCAAGGGTGGAAAATTTTCTTTGATCGTCTTGTTGGACCAGTGTTTCCTCATCTAGTCAAGGAATTCTAGATTCATGTCATTTCCTCTCCAAAGGTCATCCTTTCATTTGTCATGGGCAAAGAGATTTCCATCACTGAGAATCTCATCAGGAAACTTCTAGGTTTTGAAGGAAATGGTGTTACTGGAATCTCAAATGGATGAGTGGATATGTCCAAGGTTTATGCTGAATTCATTACTACTGGGAAAGCTTCCAACAAAGTCAGAGACTTGAAGAACCAGTATAAAATATGTGAAAGAATCATTCATGGTTGCATTCATCACAGGAAGGAAACTAGTTCTCCTTACTACATCAATGCTGACCAACAATACCTTCTGTTCTGTCTTGGAACAAATGTGAAGATTGATCTGCCATATCTTCTATTCAACCACCTCTGGACGCATGTGAAGGAAACCAGGGAAGTTGAAAGGGTCAAAAACCCTAAGTCAAAAAGGAACTGGATCCCTCTGGGAAGATTAATCTCAGACATTCTGACTGAGAAAGGTCTGATAGCTCATTTAGAGGACACAAACTTGCTTGGTGAATTGGAGCCCACGTGTGGAAAAGCTCTGACCGGGAAGAACCTGCTAAAGAGGAAGCTGATTGATAAACTTCTGGTAGAACCTACACCATACGTGTCAACAACCGTCACCAAAAGGAGAATCCCCATTGCAGATTTTCCTCTCTTAAACTCTGGTGATCATCCTGAGATTATTCTGCACTTCATTGAAGCTTGCAAGGAAAGTTGCATTACCATTGACCCTGCATGGATTCAAGGACGAAATCTACCTGATCCATATGTTTTCATCCAGAAGCAGAAGAAAAGACAAGCAGGAGAAGGCCCCTCTGCACGTCCTCAGAAGAAGAAAAAAATCTTCAGGTACATCCACTAAAACAATTTTTGTTTATGATTCTGTATGTATATCACCATCTACTGAATCCCAAACTCTCTGAGATATAGAAGTAGACATAGAACTAACCATTCCTTCTTAACCCCTCCAAAATAATCCTCACATTGATCAAGTTCTCTCTGACATAGACAATTTTGATACTGAAGTCCCTACACAATCTCAACCTCAACCACATAAAACTCAACCTACTTCTGCTCCCCATCAACAAAATTCAAATACCCCTGCTGAAAACCCTCTTCCAACATCCCTCATTAGACCTTTATCCCCAAGATCCTCTGAGTGGTATGATGGTTCGTGGAGATTACCAGAAATAAATGTGCCTCTGGCCACACAACCTCTGTCCTTCATCATTCCCTCTGAGAATATTTTTGCTGTAAATGAATCCCCTGCACCTAATCCTTTTTCCTCAGCCTAAACCACCAGCTTCATCTCTCCTGATATCACCCATCCCACGTCACCAGCAATTCCCACACCTCTCTCACCTGAACCCTCATCACCTAACTCTCTAGAACCAACCTTTAGTCCATCCTCATCAGAACCTCCTGAACCCTCTGAACCTTCTGACTTCCTTAGGAATGTAGTTGATCCTGAAGCTCTACGATATCTACAAATAACATCCACCAAAAAGGTTGTTCCCAAACCAACCCCAAAACATGTTCAGCCAGATGGTACTGTATGTTTTCAGAATTTTACAACGGAAATGTAGACGTGGATAGACCTACTAAAGGCAAACAGTTCCAGCAACCTGGACCCAGCTTCATGTGATTTTCAATGGGAAGCATTCAAAAGGAAATTCAATGATGAAACCTTTAAGTTGCAAGATCTGTGCTATTCTCAGGTTCTTGAGAATTTCACTTAATATCTGAATGCCTTCAAGACAGAAGTCGTAAATAGATGGAATGAAAAGTCTCCACTGCATATTACCGGTGCTCCATTACCACTTGCTGACCACATGGAGATTTCAAAAGACGAATCTGAAGATGGCTCTGATTCAGAACCAAATCCTTTGGCCATGACTCTGTATCACCAACCTTCTGCTGACGCTTCCTCTGAGAAAGTGTCAACTCTTCTGATTGATCTTAGCACCCTCCTATCCAATGTTGTAGGCTCTGGCTCTGCTGCTTTTGCTCCAAAGGTTGTATCTTTTGAAGCCGCTTTAACATCTTCTCCTTCTTCGTTGGTGATGGATACTCTGAATGAACCAAAGAAGGAAAATAAAGCCATCCATGAGCGTTTGGACAAGCAGGATAAAACCAACAAGGAAATCAGAACTTGGATGATGAAATAAGAGGAATCCTCAAATGAAATCAAGAATCTTCTTCTTTCTCTTGTCTCTCGTCAATCCTAGTTTTAATTGTTTTAGTTTCCCTGTTGTTTTTGTTTTGTAACTCTGTTTTCCTTTGAAATCTTCAATATACAATATTTTGAATCTTTTTATTTTTATTACTTTTTGATTATGACAAAAAGGGGGAGAAAATAAGATTTTGATCTGATCCATGAAAACAGTTATGGGACTAAGTCTCAAACATTCCTAACGAAATACAAAGTTCTTTTCTGTTTAAGAGATATGCAGGAACTCAAGACTCTTAAAGACTATGCTTTGAACATCATCTGGAAAAGAACTGCTAAAAGAACTCTGAAAAAAAATGTCTCAAAGCTCTAAAGAGAAAAACCTCAAGAAGTTACCCTTATGCTCTTAAACTCTTTAATTAATTTTTTAGAAGAAGCAATATCAATCTCAGGGGGAGAATATCTATCTCAGGGGGATACTCTCACACTTGCACAAATTTTTTTCAAAATCTGAATTGTTTTTGTCATCATCAAAAGGGGGAGATTGTTAGAACAAAGTTTGGTTCTAATCATATCTTAGAGTTTTGATGATAACAATGAAATAAAATTTTGTGAAATATTTTATACTCTGACTTGTGTGTTCTCTAAGTTCAGATAATGTTCTGACTCATGCATCTTAGAAAGAAACAACATTCTACACAAGTCTAAAGCAAAATCATAAGGAAGCACCCCAAAGAAAACTCTGATGAAGAGTAATACTAAGCAACCTCTGATAAAGCTAGCTGAAGCAAAGATCTGAAAGAAGCACGCTGAAAGCAACATTTGATAAAGCAAGATTAAAGCAAACTCTAATGAACACGTAAATTGAAGAATATGCTGATAGAAGAAAAGATAAAGTATACTTTGAAATGGCAATGCTGCAAGCAAACACTTAAACTTCCAGAGACAAGCTCTGACAGTACTGTTGGTTAATAAATTCTAAGACGGATAACGCACTCAAGTGTACTACGCACGAGCATTAGAAATGCAAAGACCAAGCCTACACGCATCATTAAATGCATGTGCTCTCATCAAGGCAGTAACAATCAAAAATTGGAAGCTATATATAGAAGACCTTTTATTTCAAAGAAAGGTTACTGATCAACGAGAAACAATCCTACGCTCACTGTTTTCATACTTGTAAACCAATATTGTATAGTGGGTAGATCTTAAGCATTGAGCAACAATCTTAGTGATAAATCACAGTTTGTGATAAACCTTATTAGAAGCATTATGTTTCACTACTATTAAGAGATAATTTTGTAAGTGTTCCTTGAGAGACCAGTTGGGTCAGATTTCTCAAGAGGGCTAGGACTAGTTGAGTCTTAGAGGTGTTAGTAACTTGCAGTTGGCTTGTGCATTGTATTGTTAGTCACAGCAGCTTGGTTGTGCATTTGTAATCAGTTTGATTATCGTGGATTAAGTCCTCGTTTAGAGAGGAGAAATCACCTTGGCGGGTGGACTGGAGTAGTTTGAGTTTCAAACGAACCAGGATAAAAATACTTGTGTCCTTCCATTAGTATTGTGAGAGAAAAAGGAAAAACTTATTCAAACCCTTCTTCTAAGTGTTTTCTCACCCTTCACTTTCGCCTTTACATGTCCTTGCATTATGTTCATACTTGCGACATTTTTTGCGTTTCATTATCTTCAATTGTCTTGGTAGTACACCAGGTCTTCTTTGCTAATCCTTTGACTTGTTCCTTAGCTTTTTTGGCCTTCCTGATGCCCTTCTCCTAACTGGTGGATCGATATACTCAATATTTGTTACTGGTCAAAGTCTTGGTCAATTTGAGGTAAGCACAATGTGTGAGTAAGTGGCCACACATCGTGTTTTCCTTCAACAAATTCAAAATTGTCAAACTGCCAAACATATATTAAAATGACACAAAATTATAGACATACACATATCTATAGTAAGATGACACAAAAGTTTAAATGGCCAAATCATTATGCCAAATGCAGACAATAGCATGTTCACATGGTATACCAGTTAGGTCCCATTTACGACAAGCCCAAGACTTTGCAGTCAGATCCACAACATATGTATCTTTTTCATTAGAAACACCAAACTTAGCCATGTCCTCATCACCATGCCATGTTGGATTCCACTCCCTGCAAACCTTTTATATTTTTCAGTTAAAGCCTAAATCTTAGGACATATATCACTATTGTGCCTTTTAAGCATCTTCCTTTGCTTCATAATCCTAAGAATTATATAATGCTTTATACCCTCAAGTAAAGAGATGATTGGTTTTTACCTAATGTCAAGAATTTCCCTGTTGAATGCCTCACACATATTATTGACCTGCAAATCACTTTGAGTGTAAGTTCTAAAAGTTGATCTTGTCCATTGCTCAGGTTGAACCTTGGACATCTCAGTGTAAGCATCTAGATTTTTGCCTTTCATTTTTTCAATAGCATGGTTCCAATCTGGTATAGTAGTAGCTCTTACAGTTGTTCACGTCAGCTCCTTCATAGCAGCTCATAGGAATATTTTCTTCGAATCCCCATAAAGATGCTTAACACACAACCTGTGTTCCATATTCTCACCTTCTTACACCTTCTTCATTCTTAGCATCCATCCTAACCCCATCACCTCTAAGCTCCTCCATAACAACTTCTTCAACCTGAAAATTGCATTAAACTTCATCATTCCTAATCTCATCATCCAAAGGTGTTTTACCCAAAACCGTGCCCTCTCATTTTACTCAACACATGCCCATTGAGATCCTCAACTTGCTCAAGGATGCCCAAGAGTTGACCAGACAAACTCTCTCCTAAGGCAATGTGCCTCAAGCTAGGGTTTCCATTTTCATCAAGATAGGTGAACTCCAAAGACCTCATATGCTCTCAATGGTCCTAATATGTTCTCAAGACCCTCCAGGTCAAATTTCAAGCCTTACACAAGAAGTTTTCTCAATCAACTGCTCAGATGCTTGAGAATCGACTGTACTAGGTCAAAAGTCAAATGTGGCCCACATACAACCAAACTTCAATATTTTTGGTCAACATCAACATTTTGAAGTTATATCCATCATTTGATCAAGGGTTGATCATGATTCCTCAAGTAATGTCCCAAATTCATCAAAACCCAAAAGTTGCTAAATTAGGGTTTTTTAGGAAAAGTCAACCAAACTTTGACCAAGCATAACTTCTTCATACTTTATCAGAAATTTTCTATCCAAGGATCATTTTGAAGAGGATACAATTCCCTACAATTCACCCTCATCCCTCAAGTTTAAAATATGCACTCAAAAAAAGATATGAATTTCCACATTATAGGTCCTTTTGAAAAGTCAACAAAAACACTTTTTGGGTCAAAGCTTCTTACATGAACATGGAAGACCCAATTGAGATGAGACCAAAAGGGATGCTTAGGGGACATCCTAATATTTCTAAAAAGTCAAAGAAAACCTCTCTAGGGTTAAAATTGGAAGAGATATTCCTTGTCAAAGTTGACCCTTTTTTGCAAAATTGCCAAAAGTCAAATGTGCTCAAAAATGCATTTTTTGTCAAATGGGCCTAACTTTTTATGCTTGCACCTCACTCATAACATGGTCCACGACCCAAATATTCACTCACATGTTATTTTCTTCATTATTTATTTTATTTTTATTTTTTATTAATTAAAAATTGAATTAAATCAAATAAATGGTAAATAATAGAAAAGATTTGTTTTGATTGGATTTTTGGACAGAATCACAAGCTCATTATGCTGGCATATTAGAATCAAATCGAATCAAAGTTAATTGGCACAAGAATGGCATGATTAGCCCAAATTTGGAAGGATATCATACAACATGAAATCCAAATCAAATCTTCAAAAATTGCAATGATATCAGCTGTTTTTATAACCCTAATTCACTTAGGGATATATAATGAACAAAGCCAGGCACGAAAATAAGAGTTAGCAATCGTGGAAAGCACCAGAACAAACTCAATGTTTTTGCAAAAAGTAGTGAATCAGTTTCAAGCTTGGAGGTCAATTCAAGCCATTCTAGCATTGCCAACAGATTGCTGGACATCTCAGGAACATAACTGGATCAATTGTAAGCCTGTTCACCCCCAGAAAAGCACGCTACATACCCACGGTTTGCTTTCCCTAACTTGAATCGTATTTTGAAATTTATGCATGATTAACCATTATTGAACGTGGCATTGTGTTTGTATGAGCTTTTAGAACATTTTGGTTTACTTGATTTTGAGTTTTGATGCTTATATCCAGAGTTGCCATTATTAGGGTTTGATATCACGTTTTGGGGCTTCTTGATACAGGTGAAATTGGCCTACACAAAGGGTACCATCGTACTCGTGAGGTTAAAACAATTTGATTGGTGTAGCCATAATTCATTTATCATGCATGTGCTGGATTTTGGAGATTTGCAGTGTTTTAGTTACAGACGTTTGTCCGTAGGTATAAGTTACTTACCTAAGACGACGGACCTGCGAAGAAGACAAGAACGTGGCAGCTAACCACTGGACCATTCAAATTGGCGCGTGTTTTTTTGTTTTGTCCACTAATTCACTTGATTGCATATATTATATATTATTGCTATTATATTAACAAACAAAACAGGTAGCGCAAATGGCAAGCGTGCACGTTGGAAAGGGTAGAGGACCTGGGTTCGATCCCAGGTCCCAACAACTTTCTTATTTTAATTCTTCTTTGCAGGATCCTATGTGGTACCATCCCAAAGTCCTATCATGCGCCATCAACAGCCAGCCACAAGATGCATGATCAACCAGTTCCAACGCGACTACCTGCCAGAGACCATGGTACACCATCAGGAAGCAACCCCACTGGATCAAGTGCTGACTGGGCTTCAGCTTGGTGGGCCTCGAATAATTTCAACAACACACCCCCTCCAATTGCTATACAGGCCCAATTTATTTATTTTTATTTCTTTTATTTATTTTGTTTAATTATTTGTTTTCACAAATTAATCCTTTTTTTAACTAACTACAAAAAACCAGAAAATCACAAAGACACCAAAAATCTTTTTTTTTATAAAATATTTATTTTCTCTAATTAATTAATTTAATTCAAATTAGGTTAATTTAACTCCTTTTTATAATTAAAATCAATTAGAAATTAGGATTGGATTTTGAAAATAATTAATTTTGCTTCAAAAATAACTTAAATATTTTTTCTCAAATTAGATTTTTTTTTAGGTTTTCTAATCATCCTCGCATTTAATTCGTCGCGCATATTTCTATTACTTTCTTAATTATTTTTGTAATTGCTTCAAGGTTGTAATAGCTTTAATTAGGTTTTAATTCTGCATTTTATTTACTGTCTAAATAATTCTGTATCTGCGAAAGCCATGTAATAGTTAGGATTTCTATTCCCGCACTTTAAATTTTCGCAATTATTAACTGTTAGATGTATGCTAATAAGATTGTATGGAAAGAATACTTGAAAATTAAAACGGTAGATAACCTAAATGTGCAAAGACAAATTAACTGGAAAATTTTACTCGCACATGCTCACTCCTAGGGTTTACTCCACTTCGGTTGCCTTCGGTTAAGCGGTCATGAAGTATAGGGTTTGTTAGTGGTCGTCCTCTAGTCCCGAAAGATCTCAAATGACCCATTCGGATGTTGCCTCGAAAAAAGATCTTTAAGGCTTTAGGATGATTACTAAAACCTTCTAACATTGCTTTTGTGATCGTATATGTCCCTTCGAACGTCCCTTAAAACTCCAACGACGGTGCTACCCATTCCTTAATAATGGGATAACACTGTCTAAAGGAAAATGAACAGTCTTTTTTGAGTAGGTAGATAGTTCCTAGGTACTTGCTCAAACAAACAAAATTTCGCACCAACACTTCAAATAATTTTCAAAACAACTTTGTCACATCCTTGAGGACTGATACAAGGGTTATCACGAAGTAAACTCTTTTTCAAAGCAAGCACACACACAAGCAATTTTAAAATGAGCAAGTATCTAAGAGTCCATGGAAAACCATGGACAGAAAGGGTGTTAACACCTTCCCTTTCTATAATCTACCCCCTGTACTCAGAAATATTCTCGAAAATGGTTTTTTCTGTTCTTTTTCCTTTTCCTTAGTTGGATGAAATAAAAGCCGGTGGCGACTCTTGCTTACCGCGACATTTTGCGAACAAAAAATGAAAAATGCAAACCAGTATAACAGTCGGTTCTGCCACCGTATCACAGAACTGGCGACTCTGCTGGGGAAAAGTATAAAGTGGGGTTTACCTTAGGATTTAGGTCATTTCAAAATTGATTTCTTGTTTGTTTGCTTTATTCTTAAAGGGTTTTGCTTGGGTTACTATAGATCCTACACCCGGATCTGGGGACACTTATTAGGTAAACAACAATAGATCATGGAGACTGTACGGAATAGACCGATATGGTTTAAGCGATGGTTGTGTTGGTGTGGCAATTTGGTTGGTACCGGTATCCTTCATGGGGAAATGAGGAAAATACGGGGCCGCTGCGTGGTGTCCTGAAGCACTAACAGACCTTAGAACCTTAGCTGAACAAACTTGGCCATTAGAAAGTAGTGAGATAGCCGACCTCGGTATAGAGCTGGGGATTGGTTGATACTCGATGCTACACTCATTGAGATCAGACTTTCGGGATATTTCGGCCGCAAGAAAAGATTGCTTGAGCTGAGACAATGCCCGATAAAGGATGGTCAGTGATATTGAGATCTATTAGAACCCAGTTACTTTTTAAGACAGGTTTGAAACCAACTAAACTTCAAGAGGGTATGACCTTTAACCTCATGCAAGCCTTAAACCTAAGGACTTGGTGTGATTTGTCTGTGTTCGCTATACCTGTGGTTTATCATGACATCATGCATCATAACGTAGCATCCATTCTTATTGCACTAACCATTTCAAAGACCAAGGGAATTTATCATTGTCCTATTTTACAGATCATGCCTTCCGTTCGTAGAAACACTATCTGAATCAGCTTTGTGAAGATACCTTCCCAACTCAAAGAGCTAGTACCAAAGGTTTCCGAAACTTCTTCATTCACTAAGAGACATGGTCGACTTCTCAACCTGGTTACTTCGAACTTTGATGAAAATATGATGAGTTTACTCTTTCAGTTTTTTGATCCCAAGCACCACTGCTTCACCTTTCTAGACTATGAGTTGGTGCCTACCATGGAAGAATTCTATCAGCTTTTGGATATACCCATTCTTGAACAGTTGCCTTTCACAGGTCTGGAAGAAGTTCCTAAGCAAGAAGTCATTGCCTCAGCTTTGCATCTGAAATGGGCCGACATGGTATCCAATTGGGAAACAAGAAGCGGAGTCAAGGGTTTTCTAGCCATGTTTCTGATAGACAAGGCCGAGCTGTTTTGGGATGATATGGATTTTTAGGCTTTTGAGGAGGTCTTGGCTCTTCTAATCTATGGGTTAGTCCTATTCCCTAATCCAGACTCATTCATAGATGTGAATGCTATCAAGATTTTTCCTCTCTCGCAACCCTGTGCCTACCTTGCTCGGAGATATTTTGCACACTCTCCATACTCGTACCATGAAGAGAAGAGGAGTTCTTATGTGTTGTATGCCATTGCTGCGGAGGTGGTTTATTTCTCACCTCCCTAAGTCCGCACTGAAGAATGAAGAAGGTTTGGGTTGGTCACAAAGGATAATGTCACTCGCTCACATGGATTCTCTAGTGTTCTCGAGATATGGAAAATACTACTGTTATTAACCGCTGCGGGGAGTACCCTAATGTCCCATTACTTGGTATCAAAGGGGGTATAACCTACAATCCTTGTTTAGTGCTGCGACAATTTGGTTACGCTCGAAGAGATGGTCCCCATGAGTTACTTATCGAGGGCATTGTATTCAACTATGAGGATGATGTTCACGAGTATCGCCGGAGGTTCATACGAGCTTGGGGCATGGTAAACAGATCTGGCGCCAGGGCTCTGGGGCCAAAGGCTTCCATTCCTATTGAACCTTACCTCCAATGGGTACGAGCTCGCGTCCAGAAACTTATGATGCCCTATATGGTTGTTTTACCATTGATTGTGGAACACACTACTGAAGGAGGTATTCCTTACATGACTCTCTATCTTGATATGCCCACTGATCTTGGAGAATTATAGAGGTCCTGGATTCAGTTGAAGAAAGAGTGGGATATTTACGGCGATCAGTTCTATGCTCAGGAGAGGAAGGTTTTAGAACTCACAAAGCAGCTCCATGAGGAAAAAGGACTCAATGATTATCTCGGCACAAAGAGGAAGCATCCATGGGAATTTTGATTTCTTTTCTAGTTTTAGATTTATTTTTAATTGTAACGCCGAAAAGGCATTTGAACCTTGAATTCAGCTAATAAAATCTTTGTTTATTTTGGTTCGCAAATTTAAATTTCCCAAAGTCTTTGAAATAATTGCATGTGCATCCCATTCATAGCATTGCATGTACAAGTACCATTACAGGTTTCTCATCTTCTTCACTGTTTATTTCAGCAGAAATGTCTTCCGAACAAAGCATTAAGGACCTTCAAGCACAAAACACCCAGTTCCAACAAATGTTCATAAGTCTGGAAAAAGGGAAGGAGGATCTGAAAGCCCTCATCTTGAAAGAGAAGAAGAAAAAGAAGAAGGTTGTCGGCATTCTGAATATGGGCAGAAGGTTTTAAGGGTGGTTGAAGCGACAAGTCGATCTGACCTCTTCATCCAAAGAAGGGGAGAATCAAGAAGAAGAAACAAGGGAGAAGGATCCCATTCCTGAAGTTTCTGACAATGATACCAACTACAATGATGAGCAGCATCCTCCTGCTGAGGATAGATACAAGCAGTTAGAAGATTGTTTGAGTGCCATGGAAGTCCAGAGGATACCTGGGCTGGATTTCGAAGAATTTAGATTGGTGTCGGGAGTGGTCATCCCACAGAAGTTCAAAGCTCCAATTTTTTCTAAGTATGATGGGGTGTCCTGCCCAAAACTCCATCTCCGCTCTTATGTCAGAAAGATCCAGCCCCACACCGCTGATAGAAATTTGTGGGTTCATTTCTTTCAAGATAGTCTGTCAGGGACTCAGCTTGAATGGTTCTACTAGCTGGAGGGAGCCAATGTCCGAAATTAGGAAGATCTGTATGCTACTTTCTATAAGCAATATCAATATAACGTCGACCTTGCTCCTACTCGTACTCAACTCCAGAGTATGTCCATAGGTGCAAGTGAAAGATTTTAGATTATGCATAGAAATGGAGAGACTTGGCTAGAAGAGTTCAACCCCCGTTGTCTGATAGGGAGTTGGTTGATATGTTTCTGGGGACACTATCTGGTCCATTCTTAAATCATTTGATCGGCAGCTCGTCAGCTGGTTTCACCGAGCTGATTATGACTGGAGAAAGAGTAGAAGCTGGGATTCAGAGTAGAAAAATACATAAGGATGCCTCTTCGAGTTCAGTAAAGAAGCCTTTTGCTGGTAATAAGGAAGCCAGTGCCATCTATAGCCCGAGTGGCCAAAACAGGGCTAAACATCATCAGAAAGTAAATACCGTAATGATACCTAGGCCTGCAGTTGCTCCACAATGCAACAATCAACAAAGGGTGGAAAGACCACAACGGCAGTTTAATCGAATCAATATGACATTGGATGAAGTTCTACCTCATCTGCTGAGATCCAACTTGGCAACCTTGAAAGAGGCTCCCAAGAATCCAAATACCACATCTCCCTGATATAATCCAAATGCTCGGTGTGCCTATCATTCTAAGAGTCCTGGCCACGATACCAATGACTGTTAGGCTCTAAGAAATAAGGTACAAGAGCTGATTAAAGCCAAGGAAATTGAGTTTGATGCTTCGGAGAAGCCCAATGTCATAACTGCTCCCATGCCCAAGCACGGTCATGGAGTTAATGATATTGATACCAACTTATTTGTGACCTTGGTGGATGAAGTTTCTACTCCTCTCATGACTGTGAAGAAGAATTTTCTGTTGGCCGGTTTATTTCTGGGTTGTGGTGAAGGTTGCCACATGTGTTCATTTGTTCCTTCTGGTTGCCATTTGCTGAAGTCAGGTGTCCAATGCCTAATGGACAGCAAAGAAATTTCGTTCGAGAAAACTTTGGTTCCTGTTATTCCATCTGAAGACATTGCCATTATAACCATTTCCGCCAATCCTTCCAAGGTCTCCTTGAGAAGACCTTTTAGGATTACATCTGCTCCGAGAATCGCTCCGCTGATAATCACTGTTCCTGGTTAGGTCCCGTATGTCTCGGGCAAAGCTTTCCCCTGGCATTATGGTGCCGATGTGTACTATCATGGCATCAAACAAGATTTGAAGAATGAAGAGGTTGATCCTGATATTGGTAACATTGTCGGAACCATCAATGTTACCCGAAGTGGAAGGGTCTTCTCTCCCGAGATTTCCCCTAAGACTGTCAACAAGCCTAATGTTATTCCATCTGCTGTTCTTAATGGTACATCAACTACGGTTCATGTTCTTACTCCAGTTATTACCCCTGTCGGCGAATCGCCTGATACCCACGACAAAGAGGTTATAGGTGAGTCTGCCCAGACAGAGGCGCCTAGAAAAATTGTTGTGGAGGCCTCTAAGCAAGAGATAGAGGAAATATTGAAAATAATTAAGAAGAGCGACTACAATATGGTCGAGCAGCTAGGGAAGACCCCCTCAAAGATATCCATGTTGTCTCTGCTGTTGTGTTCTGAAGCCCATGTGAAGGCTTTGATTGCATTCCTCAAGACTGCACATGTGCCGCAGGAAACTTCAGCTGATCAGTTCAAAGATTGCATGGCTAGCCTGACTATTGACAATTGGCTGGGTTTTTCAGATGCAGACTTGACACCGAAGGGAAGGAAGCATAATGATGCTCTGCATGTCTCGATTGAATGCATGGGCACCAATATAGCTCATGTGTTGCTAGATATTGGGTCTTCGCTGAATGTTCTGCCCAAGAAGGCATTGGACCGGTTGGATTGCAAGGGTTTGACTTTAAAGCCTAGTAACATTGTGGTAAGGGATTTTGATGGGTCGAAAATATTTGTGCACGGCGAGGTGGACATCCCTGTCAAAGTGAGTTCCCAGACCTTTGGGTCCACTTTCTATGTGATGGACATCAGGCCGTCATATTCTTGTTTGTTGGGTCGTCCTTGGATCCACGAGGCTCGGGCAGTTACTTCCACACTACACCAAATACTGAAGTATCCGGTAAAAGGGAAGATTGTCACTATGTGGGGTGAAGAGGAGTATATGGTAAGCCACCTTAATTCCTTCCGATACATAGAGATAGAAGGGGAATTCATAGAAACTCCTTGTCAGAACTTCGAAGAGGTCCCTCAGATCTTGGCATCGACTGAAACTACTACCAGCAGCAAACCTCCTCTGAAGATGGCTTCTCTCAAGGACGCTAGGGTCGTGGTTGAAGAAGGTGGGTGTACCAATTGGGGTCAGCTCCCTGATTTCACTCACAAAACTGACAAATTTGGTTTGGGCTTTACTACATGGGCTCAAAGGGCTGTTCGACGTGCTCGGGCTGGAGGACCTCCCCTACGCATCAACAATCATGGGGTTAATGCCATTGAAGACAGCAAGGAAGACTCAGACATCGACAACTGGATCTACCCAACTACCAATGGTGGACCGAGTAATTGGACGACTAGGGCTTTATACCAGTTTCTTTTATTCCGCAGTAATTGTCTTACTTGTTTTGAGATTTGTAATAAACAATTTAAAACTTTACGGCCTTGTGCCTTTCCCGAGGCACATTGGCTTTCCTTGTGAGGTCTATTATTTGTCATTTCATATATCATTAATAAATCATTGGACGTTTCTTGCATACAAATTTTGCGCTCTCTGTTCTTCCTTTTCTGTTTTCACTTTATCAAAACAGTTATTCTCTTACACACACTCACGTATCATACTGCAAATCCATATCCACTATGGATCCCATTGATAACAGCTCTGCTATTGCCAGTTATGACTTCAAAAATCTGATCAACCAAGCCGAAGACGAAGGTGAGGATGATTGTGAGGTGCCTGGAGAGCTTGCTAGACTATTACAGCAGGAAGAAAGGGCCATACAACCTCATGAAAAGCCGGTTGAGACAATGAACTTGGGTACTGAGAAAGACAGAAAAGAGGCTAAAATAGGTGCAAATATGGAGCTTAGCGTCAAACAGAGGTTGATACAGATGTTGCACGACTATGTTGAGATCTTCGCCTGGTCCTATGAAGACATGCCTGGTTTGGACACTGATATCGTGGTACATCGCCTACCGACTGAAGAAGATTGTCCTCTGGTTAAACAGAAGGTCCGCCGTATGCGTCCCGAAATGTCAGAGAAGATCAAGGCAGAGGTCATGAAACAGTTTGACGCAGGATTCTTAGTTGTCACTTCGTACCCACAGTGGGTTGTTAACGTCGTTCCGGTACCTAAGAAGGACAGTAAGGTGCAGATGTGTGTGGATTACAGAGATCTAAACAGGGCAAGCCCCAAGGATGACTTCCCACTTCCTCACATTGATGTTCTGGTCGGCAACACTGCACAACATAAAATATTCTCCTTCATGGATGGTTTCTATGGCTACAACCAGATCAAGATGGCTCCTGAAGACATGGAGAAGACAACCTTCATCACGTAGTGGGGCACCTTCTGCTATAAGGTGATGCCTTTTGGGTTGAAGAATGCTGGAGAAACTTATCAACGCACCATGGTCGCTTTGTTCCATGATATGATTCACCACGAGATCGAAGTCTATGTGGATGACATGATAGACAGGTCTCAGACTGAGGAAGAGCAACATGATCATCTCCAAAAATTGTTCGACAGGTTGAAGATATATAAGCTAAGGTTGAATTCGAACAAGTGTACCTTCGGGGTAAGGTCTGGTAAACTTCTGGGTTTCATTGTCAGCGACAAAGGCATCCAAGTAGATCCTACAAAGGTAAAATCTATACAAGAAATGCCAGCTCCCTGTATAGAGAAGGAAGTTAGGGGTTTCTTGGGACTCCTGAATTATATCGCCAGGTTTATTTCACATCTGACTGCCACTTGTGAGCCAATCTTCAAGCTTCCGAAGAAAGATCAAGTGGTAAAGTGGAATGATGAATTCTAGACCGCTTTCGAAAGAATCAAGGAATACCTTCAAGAACCACCAATTCCGATGCCTCCAGTTGAAGGAAGACCTTTGATATTATACTTGACAGTGCTAGACAATTCAATGGGGTATGTGCTGGGGCAGCATGACGAGTCTGGTCGAAAAGAGCATGCAATATACTACCTTAGCAAAAAGTTTACCGACTGTGAGACAAGATACTCACTACTCGAGAAAACTTATTGCACTTTGGCATGGGTTGCTCATCGACTGTGACAGTATATGCTGACTCACACTACCTTGTTGATATCAAAGATGGATCCGATCAAGTACATTTTTGAGAAGCCTTCACCCTCTGGAAGAATAGCAAAATGGTATATAATCTTAACCAAATATGACATCCAATACACAACCCAAAAAGCAATCAAGGGAAGTGTATTGGCTGATCATTTGGCTCACCAGGCCGTGGATGACTACCAATCCATGAATATTGAGTTCCCGGATGAGAATATTATGTTGGTGACTGACTATGAAGAACCTGGACCAGATGAAGGACCCGAGGAGGGATCCCATGGTCTATGTATTTTGATGGAGCCTCAAACGCACTGGGTAACGACATTGGCGTTGTAATCATATCTCCCGAGGGCTGTCATTCTCTGTTCACTGCCCGATTATGTTTCAACTGCACCAACAACATGGTGGAGTATGAAGCATGTATTATGGGTCTTCGAGCTGCTATCGACTTAAGGATCAAGTTATTGAGTGTATTAGGAGATTCCCCTTTGGTGATAAGTCAGATCAAAGGCAAGTGGGATACGAAGCACCCGAACCTTATCCCTTAAAAGAGTATATACTGACATTGCTGCCGCATTTTGAAGAGATCACCTTTGAACATTTCCCACGAGAAGAGAATCAGTTAGTGGACGCGCTAGCTACCATGTCGTCAATGTTCAAGGTCAGGTGGGACAATGAAGCTCCCCAAATCACCATTGAGAGACTAGATGAATCAACACACTGCTGTGAAATCGATACCGAAGAAGTGGCAGACAAACCCTGGTTTCACGAAGTCAAAAGGTATCTCGAGACTCAAGAATATCCCGAAGGGGCATCTGTCAATGATAAGAAGTTTCTTAGAAGGTTCCCTGCAAAGTTCTTCCTCAGTAATGGAATCCTTTATAAACGCAACCATGACTCCACACTACTACGGTGTATAGACAAAAGTGAAGCAGAGAGGATCATGACAGATCTACATGAAGGCACCTTCGGAACCTATTCTAGTGGACATACCATGGCTAAGAAGATACTACGGGAAGGATATTACTAGTCCACTATGGAAGTCAATTGTTATCAGCACTCTCGAACTTGTCATAAGTGCCAAATCTACACTGATAAGGTGCATGTGCCTCCGGTCCCCTTAAACGTCTTGACAGCTCCGTGGCCCTTGGCAATGTGAGGCATCGACATGATCGGAGAAATCAGGCACACTACTTCCAAAGGACATTGCTTCATCCTAGTAGCCATTGATTACTTCACGAAGTGGGTTGAGGCAGCCTCTTTTGCTACAGTAACCAAGAACGTCGTGGCGCGGTTTATCCGAAATAATCTGATCTGTCGATATGGTGTGCCAGAGAGAATTATTATTGACAATGGTACGAATCTCAACAACACAATGATCACCGAGCTCTGTAAAGAGTTCAAGATACATCATCATAATTATTTTCCCTACCGACCGAAGATGAATGGCTTTGTTGAAGCAGCTAACAAGAACATCAAGAATATTGTACAGAAGATGACAGTGACATATAAAGAATGGTATGAGATGTTACCATTTGCTCTTCATGGGTACCGTACCTCAGCACGGACGTCGACAGGGGAAACACCCTACAATCTGGTATATGGCATGGAGGCAGTCCTACACATCAAAGTCCAGATACCTTCTCTCAGGATTATGAAGGATACGGGTTTGAACGAAGACGACTGGATCCAAACCCGACTTGATCAGTTAAATTTAATCGATGAAAAGAGACTTACTGCTATCTACCATGGTCAGATGTATCAAAGGAGAATGATCAAGGCTTTTAACAAGAAAGTCAGACGTCAAGAATATCAATTTGGGGATCTAGTGATCAAACGCATCATATTGCCGCAAGGTGATCCCAGGGGCAAATGGACCCCCACGTACGAGGGACCATTTGTGGTTAAGAACATTTTCTCGGGTGGAGCTATGATTCTAACCACCATGGACGGTGAGGACCTTCCTCACCCTGTCAATGCAGACATAGTGAAAAGATACTACGCCTAATCAAGAAACCCGCTAGGTCGACTGGCCTAGGCAAAAATAAGGGCTTCCCGGCGAACCAAAAGGGTTCGGGAAAAAGTAAGGGATAAAAATGAAAAAATCTGTACAGCCGGAAAGTCGAATACCCGGAAGGGCGGCTTGGGCAAAAAAGGGTATCCTGGTGGACTGAAAACTCGAAAGGGCGGTACAAGCAAAAGTTATGGATATGAAGCGTACCAATATGTCTCATTGGATCATCTTGCGAACAAACTTCAGTATCGACCATTAAGCTCGGACGACGCCAACCAATCTGATCAACTTTCAGCCAAGAAGCAAAGTGATGAGACGCTTGAAGATATAAAGGCAATAGCAGAGTTGGAACCCAATGAGGTTGTTTCACATAGTTATTTTATCTTTTACATAAATTTGTATCGCCTCCATTTTTTTGGCGGCGTTCTCTTACTAGAGCGTCAGCCTCCTTATACAAAAACGCCTATTACAGGCCAACTTCAGAAATCAATATAAATTTATTTTCACAAGAAACTTCGAGTTTGTTTTTCTTTTTCTGTTTTGTTTTGCAAGAACGTCCAATGACTTAGTTTTTATATATGCATTTGAAAATGATTGTTGCTCGTAAATATTTACATAAGAAACAAAAGACAATTACTCGTAATTCTAGAAATAGGGAAAAAACAGGAAGTGCCAAACCCGACAGTTACTCTGCCTAGCAAGTACCGGGATAGAGTCAGCTTTGGAACACAATCATTGGTACATACAGTCCCCACAGAGAAAAAGTATTCAAAAGCATGGATGTCAGCCTTCCCGAAACAGGATGTAACCTCCCCAGCCAGGGTCCTTTTGAAACCTGACAGCTATATCCTCCAGCCAAATTCCGTAATCGCGGGCGAGTCAGTAAAATTCATCCCCCAAGCAGAGTTTATTTCTCTAGATACAGAGGCTCAATCCCCGACAGAGTTCATCACTTCAGCGATAAAAATTCACTTCCTAAGTTTGTTCCCTGCAGGGTTTATTCTCAAGCAAAATCTCTTCCCGACAGAATATTCATAAATCTCCAGCAACAGTCAGGGATTTATTTTCCCAGACACGGGCATACTCCGATAGCATTTCGTGAACATACATCATGACATACGCATACATATCATATACAACATAATCTCATTTATTTTGAGAACATCATCTCACCCCGCATTTCATGCATCACATATAACTAACCCCGATATCTTTTCAGGAAAAGATGATTAGCTTCAACAAATCCAGCAGTTATATAGATCACGTCTGCAGACGACTAATGGAAACTCAGTTCTCGAAACCAAACGGGTCAACTAATCTACACTTTCATTTCGAAGTAACCCTACTATCCAGGTTCCTTCTCACAACCCTACTATCCAGGCTTTCATCTCGAAGTAACCCTACGACCCAGGTTCCTTCTCACAGCCCTACTATCCAGGCTTTCATTTCGAAGTAACCCTACGACCCAGATTCCTTCTTACAGCCCTACTATCCAGGCTTTTATCTCTAAGTAACCCTACTATCCAGGTTCCTTCTCACAGCCTTACTATCCAGGATTTCATCTCGAAGTAACCCTACTATCCAGGACCCTTCTCACAACCCTATTATCCAGGCTTTCATCTCGAAGTAACCCTACTATCCAGGTTCCTTCTCACAGCCCTATTATCCAGGCTTTCATTTCGAAGTAACCCTACTATCCAGGTTCCTTCTCACAACCCTACTATCCAGGCTTTCATCTCGAAGTAACCCTACTATCCAGGTTCCTTCTCACAGCCTTACTATCCGGGCTTTATTTTCGAAGTAACCCTACTATCCAGGTTGCTTATCATAGCCCTACTATCCAGGCTTTCATTTCGAAGTAACCATACGACCCAGGTTCCTTCTCACAACCCTACTATCCAGGCTTTTATTTCGAAGTAACCCTATGACCCATGTTCCTTCTCATAGCCCTACTATCCAGGCTTTCATTTCGAAGTAACCCTACTATCCAGGTTCCTTCTCACAACCCTACTGTCCAAGCTTTCATCTCGAAGTAACCCTACTATCCAGGTTCCTTCTCACAACCCTACTATCCAGACTTTCATTTCGAAGTAACCCTATGACCCAGGTTCCTTCTCAAAGCCTTACTACCCAGGATTTCATTTCGAAGTAACCCTACTATCCAAGTTCCTTCTCACATCCCTACTATCCAGTTTTACATCTCGAAGTAACCCTACGACCCAGGTCCCTCCTCATAACCTTACTATCCATGTTCCTTCTCTCTTATCTCCAGACAACAGTTCACAACACTGTAAGACTTGGACCCGACCAGTTTCGGTCGATTTCACATTTCCCCAGTAAACCACTGCGCAACCTGTACACTGACCAGATATGCAGTTCACTTCCGCTTCCTCAAGCAGGAGTTATTCCCCCACTAGAGTAACGGACAACTGAAGCTCCTAAAATTCTATTTCTCCCAAGACGAATACCAATATTCCTCAGCAGATTCCTCCTCAACAACGGGAACAATAATTCTCATCAAAGGAATATCTCAGGAAATCAACATCCTCTAGATGGCATCTTTAAGCCCATCTCCGAAGATTCTCCGTCACATCCTGGATGACATCTTTAAGCCCATCTCCGAAAATTATCTAGCAACTTCCAAATGCCATCTATAAGCCCATTCCCGATATCACCAAATCAAGTGTCACTTCATACGAGTGCAAATTTCTGGGCACTCTAGTGTTCAATCATCTTCCACCTTCAGATCACGAAAGGCTGATAAGCCAATCTACATCCTCAAGTTTAAAAAGATTGAACAGGGGAAGCTATTGTACCCCAAAATTTACCCTCTCATTTTACTCAACACATGCCCATTGAGATCCTTAACTTACTCAAGGATGCCCAAGAGTTGACCAAACAAACTCTCTCCTAAGGCAATGTGCCTCAAGCTAGGGTTTCCATTTTCATCAAGATGGGTAAAATCCAAAGACCTAATATTCTCTCCATGGTACTAATAAGTTCTCAAGACCCTCCAGGTCAAATTTCAAGCCTTGCACAAGAAGTTTGCTCAGTCAACTGCTCAGATGCTTGAGAATCGACTGTACTAGGTCAAAAGTCAACTGTGGCCCACATACAGTCAAACTTCAAGATTTTTGGTCAACATAAACATTTTAAAGTTATATCCATCATTTTATCAAGGGTTGATCATGATTCCTCAAGGAATGCCCCAAATTCATCAAAACCCAAAAATTGCTAAATTAGGGTTTCTTAGGAAAAGTCAACCAAACTTTGACCAAGCATAACTTCTTCATACTTTATCAGAAATTTTCCATCCAAGGATCATTTTGAAGAGGATGAAATTACCTAAAAATAACGTTCATACCTCAAGTTCAAAATATGCACTCACAAAAGGATATGAATTTCCATATTATAGGTCCTTTTGAAAAGTCAACAAAAACACTTTTTGGGTCAAAGCTTCTTACATGAACATGGAAGACCCAATTTAGATGATACCAAAAGGGTTTCTTAGGGGACATACTAATATTTCTAAAAATTCCAAGAACACCTCTCTAGGGTTAAAATTTGAAGAGATATGTCTTGTCAAAATTGACCATTTTTGCAAAATTGCCAAAAGTCAAATGTGCTCAAAAATGCATTTTTTGTGAAATGGGCCTAACTTTTTATGCTTGCACCTCACTCATAACATGGTCAACGATCCAAATATTCACTCACATGTTATTTGCTTAATTATTTATTTTGATTTTGATTTTTTATTAATTAAAAATTGAATTAAATCAAATAAATGGTAAATAATAGCAAAGATTTGTTTTGATTGGATTTTCAGACAGAATCACAAGCTCATTATGCTGGCATATTAGAATCAAATTGAATCAATGTTAATTGGCACAAGAATGGCATGATTAGGCCAAATTTGGAAGGATATCATACAACATGAAAACCAAATCAAATCTTCAAAAATTGCAAAGATATCAACTGTTTTTATAACCCTAATTCACTTAGGGATATATAATGAACAAAGCCAGGAACGAAAATAAGAGTTAGAAATCGTGGAAAGCACCAGAACAAACTCAATTTTTTTGTAAAAATGTAGTGAATCGGTTTCAAGCTTGGAGGCCAATTCAAGCCATTCTAGCGTTGCCAACTGATTGCTGGACATCTCAGGAACATAACTGGATCAATTGCAAGCTTGTTCACGCTGAGAAACGCACGCTACATACCCACAATTTTCTTTCCCTAACTTGAATCATATTTTGCAATTTATGCATGATTAACCATTATTGAACGTAGCATTGTGTTTGTATGAGCTTTTAGAACGTTTTGGTTTACTTGATTTTGAGTTTTGATGCTTATATCCAGAGTTGCCATTATTAGGGTTTGAGATCACGTTTTGGGGCTTCTTGATACATGTGAAATTGGCCTACACAAAGGGTACCATCATACTCGTGAGGTCAAAATAATTTGATTGGTGTAGCCATAATTCATTTATCATGCATGTGCTGGATTTTGGAAATTTGCAGGGTTTTAGTTACAAACGTTTGTCCGTAGGTATAAGTTACTTACCTAAGACGACGGACCTGCGAAGAAGACAATAACGTGGCAGCTTACCACTTGACCATTCAAATTGGCGCGCATTTTTTTGTTTTGTCCACTAATTCACTTGATTCCATATATTATATATTATTGTTATTATATTAACAAACAAAACAGGTAGCGCAGATGGCAAGCGTGCACGTTGGAAAGGGTAGAGGACCTAGGTTCGATCCCAGGTCCCAGTAACTTTCTTATTTTAATTCTTCTTTGCATGATCATATGCGTTACCATCCCAAAGGCCTATCATACGCCATTAACAGCCAGCCACAGGATGCATGATCAACCAGATCCAACGGCTCTACCTGCCAGAGACCATGGTACACCATTAGGAAGCAGCCCCACTGGATCAGGCGCTGACTGGGCTTCAGCTTGGTGGGCCTGGAATAATTTCAACAACACACCCCCTCCAATTGCTATACAGGCCTAATTTAATATTTTTTATTTCTTTTATTTATTTTGTTTAATTATTTGTTTTCACAAATTAATCCTTTTTTTAATTAAATACAAAAAACCAGAAAATCACAAAGACACCAAAAATCTTTTTTTTATAAAATATTTATTTAATTTAATTAATTAATTTAATTCAAATTAGGTTAATTTAACTCCTTTTTATAATTAAAATCAATTATAAATTAGGATTTGATTTTGTAAATAATTAATTTTGCTTCAAAAATAACTTAAATATTTTTTCTCAAAATTAGATTTTTTTTAGGTTTTCTAATCATCCTCACATTTAATTCGTCGCGCGTATTTTTATTACTTTCTTAATTATTTTTGTAATTGCTTCAAGGTTGTAATAGTTTTAATTAGATTTTAATTCCGCATTTTATTTACTGTCTAAATAATTTTGTATCTGCGAAAGCCATGTAATAGTTAGGATTTCTATTTCCGCACTTTAAATTTCCGCAATTATTAACTGTTAGATGTATGCTAATAGAATTGTATGGAAATAATACTTGAAAATTAAAATGGTAGATAACCTAAATGTGCAAAGACAAATTAACTGAAAAATTTCACTCGCACATGCTCACTCATAGGGTTTACTCCACTTTGGTTGCCTTTGGTTAAGCGGTCATGAAGTATAGGGTTTGTTAGTGGTCGTCCTCTAGTCCCGAAAGATCTCAACTGACCCATTCGGATGTTGCCTCAGAAAATGATCTTTAAGGCTTTAGGATGATTACTAACACCTCCTAACATTGCTTTTGTGATCGTATTTGTCTATTAGAACGTCCCTTGAAACTCCAACGATGGTGCTACCCATTCCTTAATAATGGGATAGCGCTGTCTAAAGGAAAACGAACAGTCTTTTTCGAGTAGGTAGATAGTTCCTAGGTACTTGCTCAAACAAACAAAATTTCACACCAACTCTTTTCAAATAATTTTCAAAACAACTTCGTCACATCCTTGAGGACTGATACAAGGGTTATCACGAAGTAAAATCTTTTTCAAAACAAGCACACACTCGAGAAATTTTAAAATGAGCAAGTACCTAAGAGCCCATGGAAAACCATGGATAGAAATGGTGCTAACACCTTCCCTTTCTATAATCTACCCCACGTACTCAGAAATATTCTCGAAAAAGGTTTTTTCCTGTTCTTTTTCCTTTCCTTAGTTGGATGAAATAAAAGTCGGTGGCGACTCTTGCTTACCGCGACATTTGCGAACAAAAAATGCAAAACGCAAACCAGTATAACAGTCGGTTCTGTCACCGTATCATAAAAGGTATCTCATCACCAACTTCAACTATATCAGGAATATCAACTTCATGTTCAATATAAATATCTACTAAATTATATCTTTTAGCATCTGGAACAAGCTCCAAATCATCGCCAGCATTACTTAGAGGCTTAAGTTCATGATAAAATGATAGCTTTGGATGCTGGTACCTAAACACGTGAACTTTGTATACCCAACATTAAGAACTTCACTTTTAATGTCTTCATAGTTCGCCCAGTCAACGTCAAATGCATCTTCCATCTAATAAACTAGACCGTTCATATACACTTTGGCAGGGAAAGAAACAAATCTACGCCCATGGTTGATACGTGACTTCAACTTCTGGTCATCACTTGGCATATGCATGTCACAACCACAACGAACAAAAAACCCTAATTAATATGACTTCTATGCAACAAAATAACTTTCGAGCAATAAAACCTAGTTGGTAACACAAGTTACATACCTGAAACAATATTTCAGTTTGTCTTCGCTGCCATGGTCGATTTGATGGAAGATGGAAGGCGAAGAATAATACGTAGAAGAAGGCAGGGCATTCTATTTAGGAAGGAAGTGACAAAGACTTGATTTCTTAAAATTATTTTAATGTTTTTGTCATATTTAAGAAATTAATTTGATGAATTAATAATTTAAATTTCCAACTATATGCATTCCCACGTAAGTGTTCCTTTGGCCACATCACTTAAAACTTTGACACATCCGCATTTTTGGAGGGGGGATGGGGAATATGACTAATATTGCAACCAATAAGGAAGTTTAGGGACTGATTTGTTTTGTTTTAAAATTTAAGGATCATTTTCGTGAGTTGGTCAAAACACGAGGACCAAAAGTGTTATTAAGCCAAAAAAAACAAATCGATGAATATTTGAGCATTTTTGTACTCAATTGAGATGGGTATGCGGGCTACTCTTCCTATTTTACTTGCTCTATGTAAATATTTATATTAAATAATATAGACCGATTTATCTATAATTATTAACGAGTTATGCTATATTGTCTCGTTATGATATATATGGGTGAGAGAGAAGAGAGTAGAGAGAAGATAACAAAGCATCTCAAACTAACGTTGAAGAAGGAGGAGGGTGATAGTGTGTTTCCAGAAGGAGAAGTAAATTTTCAAATAGGGATATTTAAGTTCTTTTTGGGTTTAATATCAAAGAGAAAACATCACTTTTCACTATGTTTCTTGAGAATCTTTGTGCTAGGGATATGTTCTACATTTTTAAGGACTATGGTAATGTTGTTGAGGTGGTGATTCCGGCTAAAAGGGACAAGAAAGGAAGGAGATTTGGTTTTGTAAGGTTCCTTCGTGTGAAAAATACTTACTTACTTGCTACTAAACTTAATAATATATTCATTGGAAACCAATTTTTTTGTCAATGTTCCTAAATTTCAAAGGTCCCGAGGAAGTTTTAAATGAGCTAATAGAGAGGATCATAAGATGGATGTAGCTAGGTTGTTGGTGAGTACTAAGTGTGCCACTATTTTAAAATATTTTATCAAAGTCAATATCAATGGAGTTGTGTTTAGATTAAAGTTAGTAGAGGATTCCTATGGTTCATTGTGAATAAATGTTTTGGCGCCAATTGAGTCGGTGGGAGTTTTGTTGGACTATGAAATGGATAAGGAAGAGGATGTAGAAGTAGACGATGACATGAAGGGTAATGTTTTTGAAATTTTTATTTTATTAGAGAGGATGGTGATGTTGACACATCAAGTACGAGAAGCTTGTTTCATTTTAAAGAGACAGTGTCAGAGCATGTTGTTCAGACAGACGTTGTAGTTGACATGGTTAAGGGTATGCCAGTTGGTGTATTTTTTCACCCAAGTCAACCTTTCTGGCTATGGGGGATGTTGTGGTACCAGATAGTGTGTTGTCCCCTAATTCTCAAGCGTGTCAGACGCTTGCTTCGGGGATGGGGGAGAGAAAGTTACTTTCCCATTTATTATGGAGGGTCCCACTAATAAGGTTGAGTATATGTTGTTAAGTATGATGTATATTCTGGTGAAAAGTTGAAGATACATGCAATGTAATTTTGCACAATCAAAAACATTCTTGCATATGGTGATTTGATTGGATACAATGTGAAAGGACATAAAGTATGTTCTATATGTAAATCTAATACATGTTTTCACCAACTTAATTTTGAAAGAAAAAAAAACAGTTTACCTTGGTCATCATAAATTTCTAAAACTCAAGCATCCTTATCGTAGATTGTAGAAGGCTTTTAACGAAGAGCATGATTTAATTATGGCTCCTAATCCTGTAATCGAGGATGAAGTTTATCAATGATAATAACACATTAATATTGTATTTAGAAAGAAAGAAAAAGAAAAAGGGATAGTTGAGAAAAATATATTGAAAAAAGTTACGTGTTCTTTGACTTCCAGATTAGCTAGTCTCGATGTAAGACATTATCTTGATGTGATGCGTGTGGAGACAAATATGTGTGATAGATGGAACACTTCTAAACATTTAAGTCATGATTAAAGATAGTAAAAATTCCCATGTAGATATGGTGGCGATGGGTATACCTCAAACAGTTGGCTCCAAACGAATTAGGAAAAAGAGCTTATTTGCCTTCGTCATGTCACACTCTATCTAAAAGGGAAAAAAACTTTTGTGATTGTGTGCACGGTATAAAAGTTTCTCAAGGTTACTCATCAAACATCAAGAAACTTGTATCAATGAAATATCTCAAGTTAGTTGGCTTAAAATCTCATAATTGTCATGTTTTGATGCAACAATTTCTACGAGTGGCTATTTGTGACATCCTTCCCAAAAAGGTAAGAGTAATTATAACTAGATTGTGGTTATTCTTCAATGATATATGTAATAAAGTTATTTATTTCAAAAAATTACATGAATTAGAAGATCGGGCTGCAATAATCTTGTGTCAATTGGAGATGTATTTTCATCCATCATTTTTTGACATTATGGTTCACTTACTTGTTTATCTAATAAGAGAAATCATATTGTGTGGTCCAGTTTATTTAAGGTGGACGTATCCAATAGAGCTATACATGAATATCTTTAAAGGATATACAAAGAATCAACACCAATCTAAAGCTTCAATCGTTGAAAGGTACATCACAAAAATTATTGAGTTTTGTTCAAACTATTTGTTGGGAGTTGTAACTATTGGAATTCCAAAATTTCGTCAAAACTGACAGATATGGAGATAGAGGTACTCAAGGTTTAAATGTTAAGTCAATCGATTGAGATGTAGTTCTTCAAGCACATTTATATATATTGAATAATCTTCATGAAGTTCAACCTTATATAATTACTCCCAAAAGACTTGTGAAGAAAAAATATCCCTAAATAATTGACATGTAGTTGTTGATAGAGCATAACATAAAATTCATAAGTTTGGTTTAATTAAAGGATTTCTAATGATGATAGTGCATCTGAGACAATTGAATGGTTTTTCGTACATGCCAAAATTTAATATGATAACTTGGACTACATGCGACATTATGAATCCATGTATTTATCTAGTTCGAAAGATAAGAATGTTAGAATATTTTTATTATTTAATCATATATTAGCATTTCAATAATTATGTGGCTAATATATTTATTTAATTATATTAACTATTTTATCAAATAGTGTGCCTTAAATAATTATGTGATCAAATAATGTTAAAAAGACTATTTAGATTTTATTTATGAATTATTTAATTAATTAAATAAATAATTAGGTATGAGTTCAAATATGAATGGATGTCACGATAGTCCATTGGAGAATAATGGGAACCCTAATTAGCAATCACACTATATATAGACTATAGTCTCCAATATACCGTACGCAAGCAAATTATCTTTTCTCCTCATCTGAAGAGTATTCAAGGGCATTAGGAGTACCGGTTGAGAAAGAACCACACAAGCCATCAGATATTCATTATTTGTCTCAACTCTCAAGATTACCGCCAACAAAAACTTTCTCGATGGTCTAGATATTCCTAAAATTATTTTATCGATCCTTCAATTTTATATATATTATACTTTGTGAACATGTATATCTAATTGACCGCTAAATTATTTAATTCTAACAAATAGTATAAGAGTCAATCTTATAATTGCTTATAACTGAACAGAAATCAAAATTGTAAGTTTTAATATCATCAAAACTATATTTTCAGAAACAATATATATTATAATTTGTGTAAAAGGTAATAAGTGAATTTCTTAAATGAAATTTTTTTTCTGACTTTAGATCAAGTCTACAGTATCAACACTTACACAAATTCTTGTTTAGCATAGGATAGTGAAACGTAACGATATATTTGTAGCATTGTGATATTGCCGATTCAAATATGATAATACTGCGCATGCGGTTTGGATTTTGTTTTACAGCGATAGGGAAAATTAAGTGAATCATATGATGATATGTCAATTTTTTTTGGGATTATTAATTATATGAATATATTTTTAATTATTTTATGTTATATCATTTTATCCTGAGTGTGCTTGATTCTTTTTAGGATAATCATGTCAATTTTATTTTATTATTAATAATTATGTGTTTATAATTATTATTATTTTTATATTCTTCGAGTACAACCGATTTAATATATTGGTCTATACACGACATAAACACTATTATATGTTCAATTTCCCAATTTAAATTATACGAGTTTTTCTTGTATAATTAAAATATTTTAATAATCAATTGATTATTAAGCGATCAGATGAATATACAAGTTTGACATTAAATTTGTCGGTAATGTTTGTGTGAATTTTAAGACCTCTCCATTTAATTTATTAAATTTAAATTGTCTAGTGATTTTGGTTTGGTTGAAACAACAAGTTGTAAAAGTAACATTTATTGTGTAAAGTTGATTAAACCAGAATCACAAAAGGTGTAGTGTGTAATTTTTTATGCGAACTGTTATAGTCGGTTAAAAGGAAGACACAATTTGGCCGAAAATTTACATACTTGTGATGGTAAATAGGTAGTAATTATCAAGTTTATCCATGGGGCTAATGATTGATGTCAAAAGCATCCATTATCTGACATAACTTATTACTAATGTTTGATCATTACGTGAGAGTATCACTTAAAGTTAATTCTTACAATCAAAGATTGGGAATTGATGTTGTTTTTTGGTATCTTGTATAGGTCTTATCTAATTTGCATATAAATGATATTATGCATGTATATATGGTTAATTGGCATGCCTACTAATGTTATTGTATGTTTGTTGTTCTTCTAAATGGATCCAGTTGCTGCTGCTACCGCTCCAAATTTTGTTCTCAGATTTACTCTATCCCAATGCTGGGTGGGATGAACTTTAAGTCTTGGAAATAATATGTGGAGATCATTCTTGGATGCATGGATTTGGACTTATATCTTTGAGGGAGGAGCGTCCCACCGCCACTGCTGAGTTCCCTGATGAAACTAAGATAGAAAAATGGAATCGATCTATCCGAATGTGCCTCATGATGATCAAAAGATTCATACCTAAAATGATTAGGGGATCGATTGCTGAGAGTGAAAGTGCCAAGGAATTCTTGAAATTATGGAGCAATTCTTTTCTAAACATGATATGGCTGCGGAAATTTTTTCTCAAAATAAGAAGGGTAACTTTATCACTTATGTTTGTTCTGAAATTAATTTAGCTTTTATACCTAAGGATACTTGGTGAGTAGATTCTGGTGCTACTACTCACATAAGTATGTCCATGCATGGTTGTATATAGAGTCGTCCGCCAAGTGGTGCTGAGAGATTCATCTATGTGAATGATGGCCATAAAGTTGCAGATGAGGCTATAGGGAATTTTAGATTATTATTAAACACCGGTTTTCATTTGGATTTGATTGAGACTTTTGTTGTACCATCTATTAGATAGAATTTAATTTTTTTTCTTCTATTTTAGACAAATCAGGTTACACTTGTTCATTTGGAAACAATAAATTTAGCCTCTCATATGATTCAAATGTTGTTTGTTCCGGTTCTTTGATTGATAATATTTATATGCTTGATATTGAGTGTCCTTATAACAAAATAATGCAAACAGAATCACATGGTACAAAACGAAAGTTAAATGAGAATTCCGCCATTTTATGGTATAAGAGATTAGAACATATATCTAAACAAAGAATTTAGAGGCTTATGTCAGATGGTATTCTTAGAACCCTTGATTTGTCATACTTTCAAGTTTGCATTCAATGTATCAAGGGTAAGCAGACAAACAGGAGGAATTTCCATGCTGAAAGAGCTAAGGATGTCTTTGAACTAATTCATACCCATATATGTGGTCCTTTCCCTATAGGTTCTTGGAATGGACAATGGTATTTTATTACGTCCATAGATGATTACTCAAGGTATGGTTACTTGTATTTGATTCATGAGAAATCTCAATCTTTGGACGTGTTTAATTCATTCAAAGTTGAAGTTGAACTTCAACTCTGAAAGAAAATAAAAGCTGTCAAATCTGATCATGGTGGTGAATACTATGGTCGGTATGCTAAATCAGGGGAACAATGTCTAGGGCCTTTCGCGCTTTTTCTCGATGAGTGTTGAATTGTTCCGCAATATACAATGCCAGGAAAACCCAACATGAATGGAGTTGCAGAACAATGAAACCAGACTCTTAAGGACATGGTAAGGAGTATGTTTAGTCATTCTTCTCTTCCAGAGTCATTTTGGGGAGAAGCATTAAATATTGCAGTTTATATCCTTAATAGAGTACCTAGTAAAGTAGTAGCTAAGACCATTTATATGCTCTGGACTGGGAAAAATCCCAACATTAGACACCTGCACTTTTTGGGATGTCCAGTTAAAGCAAGGCCTTACAAGTTTTATAGTCTAATCACTAGAACAATTTTTGAAATGGGAAATGCAAGATTCCTTGAGAATGTAGAGTTTGGAAGGGAAGGAAGCATAAGGAGTGGTTCTTTGATTAATAAACTATTTCTCACAATGATCAAGTCTTTGTACCTATTTTTGTTCCTAAAACAAATTATGAAATAAATAATGATGTTATTCCTAACATCCCTCGAGAACAAGACAATAATAAGTTTCTTCCTCAAGCACCGCCTATAGTTCAAACTCAACAACCTCAAGAGCCACCATTAAGAAGATCCATTAGAGAGAAGAAGAGTGCAATTTCAGATGATTATGTTGTATTTCTTCAGGAACGTGAGGATGGCATTGGTTTGACTGAGGAAGATCTTATCAACTTTATCCAAGCTATACGGAGTCCAAACTATCTTAATTGGTTTGATGCCATGAAGGATGAGATAAAGTCGATGGCTGACAATGATGTTTGGGATCTCGTTAAATTACCTGAAGGAAAGAAACTCATTGGTTGTAAATAGATATTTAAAACCAAAAGGCATTCAAACGGTAATATTGAGAGATATAAAGCTCGTCTTGTAGCAAAAGGCTTTACTCAAAAGGAAGGAATTGACTATAAAGAGACTTTCTCTCCAGTTTCTTTGAAGGACTCTCTTAGGATTATGATGGAATTGGTAGCTCATTTTGACTTAGAATTTCATCAGATAGTTGTAAAGACTGCATTTTTAAACGGAAACATTGAAGAGATAATATATATGGTGCAACCAGAAAAATTTGTGTCATGAGACCCAAAGTCTATGGTTTGCAAACTAAAGAAATCCATCTACGGCCTTAAACAAGCTTCCCGTCAATGGTATTACAAATTTCATCAAGTAATATCCTCATTTGGTTTTGAGGCTAATCTGGTTGATAACTGTGTGTACCAAAAGTTCAGTGGGAGTAAATTCATTTTCTTGGTACTAAATGTTGATGATATTCTTTTAGAAATAAACAATATAGGCTTATTGCATGAAACTAAGAGATTTCTTACAAATAAATTTGAGATGAAAGATCTTGGGGACGCATCATTTTTATTAGGAATTTAAATACTTAGATAACATTCTAGAGGTATTTTAGGATTGTCACAAAGGATCTATATTAATACAATTATGGATAGATTCTCCATGAAAGATATTAAACCAGGAGACACACCCGTTTCTAAAGGAGACAAGTTTTGTCTCAAACAGTGTCCCACTACGGATCTTGAAAAGGAAGAGATGCATAAGGTTCCATATGCTTTAGCTGTGGGAAGTATTATGCATGCTTAAGTTTTTACATGTCCTGACTTAGCATTCACTTTAGGAGTTCTTGGCAGATATCTAAGCAACCCTGGTATGTAACACTAGATAGCAGTAAAGCATGTAATGCGCTACTTGAAGAGAATAAGAGACTTTGTGCTCACTTATCATAAGCCAGATAACTTGGAGATTATTGGGTATTCTGACTCGGATTTTGCAGGATGTCCGAATAGCATACGTTCCACATCTAGTTACATCTTTCTCTTGGCTGCAGGAGGAGCCGTCTCCTGGAAGTCTCCCAAACAGACTTTAGTGGCTCCTTCTACCATGGTAGCAAAGTTTGTGGCTTACTTTGAGGCATCAAATCATGTAATTTGGCTGCGGAACTTTGTCACAAGCCTTCTGATCTTCTTTCATCATAACTTTTTGAGAGATGTTTACAATCACAGCAGAAACAACTTTGTAACTTATCTTCTTATCTTCTTTCATCAGAACTTCTCTATAAAACAGAATATAATTTTATAGTGCATAACTATTCTTTGTGTTTGTTATCATCAAAACTCTTACAAGGGTTGTAGACTCAAACTATGTTCTAACAATCTCCCCCTTTTTGATTATGACAAAAACTAGGAGATTTCAATCAAAACAGACAAAACATAAAGCATTATAGGGTCTCCCGCTGAGTTTAGTACTCAGATAGAGATGAATTACTTCCCTGAAGTTCATTTTAATCAGAGCTTTTGATGCATCTACTTCTTTCTTCATCAGAGTTTTGTTCCTGTTTTTCTTTCAGAAAAAAATGAGAAGTTATGATATTCAAAATGTTTGAGAACGTGTCTCGATACTGTTATTAGAAATATCTTATGTTCTCCCCCTTTTTGTCAAGAGTCAAAAAGAAATATAAACACTAATATTCAGAAGAAAAAGTTGATTTGTATTAAAAATGATTGCAATAACACATTCAGAGGAAAACAAAAAAAAATTGAATACAGTAAAGAAAACAAGTTTTAAAAACTTAGATTGAGGTGGAGGAAGTCATGTGAACAGGGCTTCTAACAAGCTCTTAATATGAGTGTTTGATTCCTCTTATTTTCCCAACATTCCTTTGATTTATTTGCATGTGCCATCTTTCTTGTCTAATCTCTCCTTGATCACTGCATTTTCTCTCTTCAACTCCTCTAGAGTTTGCATATCCAGAGATGAAGAAGGTATATCCATAGAAGGTAAAATCTTCTCAGAACAAGTTGCAGCAGATTCTGACTCAGTAGCTTCTTCTGTCTCTTTGCCTTTGTCTCGAACAACAACCAGAGGAAGATTATCAGAGCATGGTTCATCAACTTCTGAAGGCTGATGATCTTCCCAGGGAGCATTATCCAGCTCAAGAATAGGTTTCTTTTCCTAGTGATTCAGAACTTGATCCTTGAAAACATTCAACAGATCATAGAAGTTCTGTTGGGCCATTTCATAGCTTAACTCCTTGAGTTTCTAGGATTCAGAGTTGAACCATTTTCTGAACTAGTTCCAGTGAGAATCAGAAGCAGCGGGATTCAGATCTTCTAAGCAGGCTAGCTTCAAAAGGTAACCCATTCAATCATCTCTGTGTCAAAAATTAGTAAATTTGTACCAACATCTTCCTTGGTTATAGTTGTCTTTGGTTTTGTGATAGAAATTTTGTGAGAGCTAGAGGCAAGGTTATCCAGCGCTTCTAAGTATATTAAAGTTCTTAGGTAATCTTCTAGGGGATTGATAGGAGAGGGATAGGGAGAATCAGAAATGATAATGGGTGATGGAGGTGTGTTTGGTGGAGTGGAATGGTAAAGATATGGAATTTATGGGATGTCGTGGATTGAGAGAGGTTGTCGAACCATGAGAGGTTTTGTTACTCCAGGAATTGGTGTGGTCGTTTCAGAGTCAATATTTGGATTTTTTGGTTGGAGAGCGTGAACGTTTGGATTTTCAGAGTGGGGAACTTTGAAGTTTGGATTTTCTATGTGGGGAGCTTGAAATTCTGGATCAAATTGATCAATATCAGAAAGAACTTGAGCAAGTTCTGGCTGATTTTGGTCAAGATGTGCATTAGGAGAGTGCGGTTCATTCAGAATGTTTTCTAGTGTGATTGAGGGGTCAAATTCTATATGAAAATCATCAAAGGTTTGTGGCGAGGGGTCTTCTATTGGTTTTAGAGAGGAGAGTGTTTCAGATGTTGATAAAATCACTGATTCTACAATAGAAATAAAAGAAGGATTACCTTTCTTCTTAGCAGCTTTTGGTACCTTCTGAGAAGATCCTTCTCCTGTAGCTTTCCTTTTTCTAGATTTCTTGAGAACAACTTTTGGAGCATGTTGACGCAGATCACGAATGTTTAATTCTGGATTAGTCTCATCCATCTTGCATGCTTCTAGATATGTAACAATGATTTCTGGTGAACCATCTATTTGAGAGAACAGAGGGAAATCGTCCAGAGGAACTCTTCTTGATGTGACGACTTCTTTAGTTGCAATAGTTGGATCCTTCTTAATGTTGTCAATGATTTTCATCTTCTTCATATTCTTCACATTAAGAGGTTTTCCAGCACATGCTTCCTGAGTGCTGATCTGCTGAGCTTTAGTCAGATATTCTACCAATTTGTTTTCAGTTTGAATATTTGATATCAGCCTACCCAGAGGTATCCAGTCCCTCTTAGTTCTTTCTTCTTCTCTAGTTTCCTTCACAGTTGTCTTCAGATGATTGAATAGTATATGAGGAAGATTTATCTTTGCCTTTGTTGCAATGAAGTATAACAGAAATTATTGGTCAATGTTGTTATAATTAGGAGAGCTTGTGGGCTTCTCGTGGTTGATGCAGCCCAAGATAATTTTTTCCTAAATTCTGAAGTAGTCCTTCAGATCTTTAGTTTTGTTTAATGGCTGCCCAGAAG
The DNA here is from genome assembly GCA_948472305.1 of Vicia faba. NCBI lineage: Eukaryota > Viridiplantae > Streptophyta > Magnoliopsida > Fabales > Fabaceae > Vicia > Vicia faba. The sequence goes on along the minus strand of OX451736.1, from coordinate 1,678,027,830 downwards.
TAAAAATCTCTCTTGAGATTGTTGTTAGGTCAGAACATTTTCTTCCATGTTGCTGCAACGGATGCCTCCGCCGTTATGACCTATCAACCCTACAATAAGATCTTCAGAAATTGCAATCTTCTTCCCCATCACATATGAAGTGACTTGATAGTTTGATGTAGAGGCGTGAATCCAGAATTATTAGACCAATTTTTGGAAAACTGGACCCAGAAGACGATCAAAGTATTTGGTCCATCCTTGAAATTCCACATCAGGTGTAAGATAATAGTCGTTTTCATTCATGCTTTCAAAATCTATAATGAGTCCGCAGAGAACTTCTAGTGAATCAATTGGGGTCAGTAGAGTTCTTGACGATTCTTCATATCTTTCTGCTGTTGACGAAGATGAACCAAGAACACATTGAGAACTTTGAGCGCTTAAAGATGAAGCCATTGTTCACACAGACAGGTGAGGGTTTTTGAAAGAAGATTTTTCACACGAAAAGTAGAGAGAAATTAGTAGCAAGAAGAAGTGAGAGTGAAAAAGTGAGAGTGAAAGTGAATGGTGTATTTATAAGAAAATTGAAATCTTAATTAGCAAGAAAAGAGTGAAAAATAATAATGATTACATAACATTAATGATTCCTGAAAATAGGGAGATGGCGTGGAGATATAGAACAATTACCAATATAACACGAGTCTCAATGCATCCAATCAAAGCTTTAATCCCTTCATAATTTAAACGCGTGCTCAACCTTATAAGAACGATTGTGAGAGGATGACAGATGTTGATGATGTGAAATGCATGCTTCTATCTTTGAAATGAACCGTTTGGAAACTGTTCAGATCTTCTTAGATAGATCCTGTTGCAAATGTCCTTCTAACTTCTGAAGAATTGTTGATCAGATGTACACAAGAAAAACATACAATTCTAAGGGTTAAAGAATATATAAATAAAACTCTTATTCTGGACATAATTTCATGTTGAGATGTTTCAGAATGAAATTAAACCTATCTTCAGAAAGTGGTTTAGTGAACACATCAGCCCATTGATGGTCTGTGTCAATAAAATTTAAGGAAAGAATTCCTTTCTGAATATAGTCCCTAATGAAGTGATGTTTTATTTCTATATGCTTAGCCCTAGAATGTAAAATTGGATTTCTAGATAAAAAAATTGCATAAGGGTTATCACAGAGTATATGGATGTTACTCTCAAATATATTGAAGTCTTCAAGCTGAATTTTCATCTAGAGCATTTGTGTGTTGCATCCAGCTGCTAATATATATTCAACTTCAACAGTTGATAATGCAATTGTGGATTTCCTCTTGCTGGACCATGAGATCATATTTTCTCCCAGAATCTGGCAGATTTGTATTCATTGGTTTTTCTATAAAATAGACCAAGATTAGTAGTACCTTTCAGATACTTGAAAATTTTCTTAACAACTGTTAAGTGAGATTCTCTAGGATCTGATTGGAATCTGGCACATAAATATACACTATACAAAATATCAGGTCTTAAAGCTGTAAGATATAAGAGAGAACCAAGCATACCTATGTAGATCTTATGTTCTACCTTTTTACTTACCTTTCCTTTTCCAAAATGCATGTAGGATGCATTGGAGTCTTTGTTGGCTTACATTCTGATAAGTCGAATTTCTTTAAAATTTCTTTGACGTATTTTCTCTGGTGTATGTAAGTTCCTTCTGGACTTTGATTGATCTGAATACCCAGAAAGAATTTGAGTTCTCCCATTAAGCTCATTTCAAACTCTGCCTGCATAGACTTAGCAAATTCTCTTCCCAGAGAACCTTTACTAGATCCAAAAATAATATCATCTACATAAATTTGACAAACTAGAATGTCATTTTTAAATGGCTTACAGAATAAGGTTGTGTCCACTTTCCCTCTAGTGAAATCATTTTCTAACAGAAAACAACTTAGTCTTTCATACCAAGCTCTGGGAGCTTGTTTTATACCATATAGTGATTTTTTAGTTTAAAAACATATTCTCTATGTTTGGTGTAGCACCCGTAATTTTATTAATTATTTAATTAAATTATTTTTGGAATATTTGTGAAGTTGTGTTGTGATTAATTGGATTTAATTATTTTATTAAGTGGTGAAATAATATTAGAAGAATGATATTATTTGATATGGGCTTGTCTTAAAGGAATAGAAGTAATAAGGGGGTGTATTAGTTTTTAATCCAATAAGGAATAAAGAATAATAGGTCATTTTATTATTGTTAAAAAGAATAGAAAAGAAGAGTCAGTAGAAGAATAAGGATTGAGAAGAAGAACGTGAAGTTGCTGGAAAAAGGAGGAAAAACGTCAGAACGAGGATTTGACCGGAAGATTATAGAGCGACCTTCAATCCAAGATAAGGGTGGGGTTCTAACTCTATAATTGGGTTCATGATGATTAGTATGCGGGGTTAGAGGTGATTTCTGTCTTGTTCTTGAATTGAATGTATATGATGTTGTATGATGAAGAATTGATGAATTTTAGATGAATAATGATGTCCCGATGTTGTTTGATCGATGTAGAATTATAGGATAATCGTAAGAGATGATTTTCTATGATTAGGAGATGTTTTTAGGGCTTAAAGTATGGAACCCGTAGTGAAAATGTAGAGAAATCATAGAAATTATGCAGGATATACCAGGATGTGTCGACCCCAAATGCTATGTGTCAATACAAGAAGGTTTTGAGACTCAGGACGATTCGATCATAGGAGCATGTGTCGATACATGTTGTATGTTAGACTCATGATGAGTTGATACATGAGGGAATGCATCGACTCATGTTGCAAATTCAATGCAGTACGCATCGATCCAAGGAGTTATGCGTCGACCCATGTTTCATGGTTTTTGGCAGATTCAGTTTTAAAATGCTGTAACTGTAGTTTTAAAATGCCGTTTGAGATGTCGTTCGAAGCGTTGAATAGCTAATGCGATGAAATTTATTCTAGAGGATTAAAATGAAGAATATGAAGTGTAGTCCTAGTAGCCAATTTATGGATTTGGAGTTAGTTCCCGTGTTGATTGTTACGTTGACTTTTATGCAAGATGATGTAGATGAGATGCTTAGAGGCTGCTGTTTAATTTGTAACAGTAGGACTAATAATAATAATGATGTAAGATTACATAATAGAAGTATGTAGAGGTTTGGTGACTTAGAAGTAAGCCTTAGTTGATTAACTAATCATAGGCAATGTCTAGTATAGGCCTATGGCCAACGTTGTGAAATTGATGAATTACGGTCGTGTTAATGTACAACTGAGTTGTTGATGAGACGTTATTAATGATGTTGTGTTGATAATTTATGATGAATAGATGATGTTTGATGAATTATTATGAATGATATGAGATGTTGATGAAGAGATGTTGAGATGCTCTTGAGATGTAGGCCTTTGGGAAACGATGGTGTTGTATTGAGATGTTGTCAATTATGGTGTTGTTAATACATTCATGATTGTGTCGCATACGTTGTATTTTGAGATGGAGCTTATGCTCGTTGAGATGGCCTTTATTGGCGAATATTGAGATGAAGGCTTTTGCCTTATTGATGCCTCTATTAATTGGAAAAAAAATTGAGATGGGAGTTCTGCTCCAATGGTACCACATGCATTTGCATAGTATTGAGTCGCATTATATGATTGCATAGAGAAGTGTATATTGATGTTGTGATTGTGTATTATTGTTATGATTATTGTTGATTACGATATGAGAAGTGGTGATGTTATGTGATCTAATTTAATATATTAATTATCATTCGCTTTATTATATTGTTAGATATCTCACCCCTTCTGTTTGAATGTTGCCCTTATGTTGGTAACGTGCAGGTAATCGAGAGTGAAGGTTGTATACCTTTAGTAGTCGAGTCGGCGTCATTGCTCTGATATGTAACACTCAGGGGGATGAACGCCTATTGCTTTTGATTGTTGATTATTCAGTCGTTGAACTTTAAGTTGATTATTATTAAACATGTGTTGTTTTGAAGTTGTTGTAACGATGATAAAGATGTTATTAAGAATTTAGCTGCGTAGATGTTGAATTATTTAATTAAAGATATCATGGTGATGGTTCATCCGATGTTTTAAAAGTGTTATATATCCATGATGAATGCAATGAATTTTGATAGAAGAATTTGTGGCATTCCGATTCGTTTGTATGATTGATTTTTATAACTCTGATTCATTTATATAATTTACCCGGGTAGAATTGGGGTGTTACAAAGTTGGTATTAGAGCAAAAGGTTGGTCCGACCTTGTCGTCAAGTCATAGTTGTCTAACAATCGAGTATTGTTATTTTGAGTTCTAACGGTTGTTTATGTTGTATTGAGAAGTTGAGATGGCTGGAAGGAATGATGTTGCACTTGCTGCTGCTTTAGAAGCAATGGCTCATGCGATGGAAAATCAGCCGAATGCTAACGGGAATGCTGGATCTCGTAGCTTGGCGACTTTCCAGAGAGAGAATCTGCCTACGTTCAAGGGAAAGTATGATCCTAACAGAGCATTAGAGTGGTTGAAAGAGATTGAGAGAATCTTCCGCGTGATGGACTGCACTCCAGCGCAGAAGGTTCGGTATGGGACTTATATGCTAGCAGTCGAGGCTGATGACTGGTGGCTAGAGACTTGTCAGAGACTAGAAGCTGCAGGTGAGAATGTCACTTGGGCTGTGTTCCGTAGGGAGTTTTTGAAGAAGTACTTTCCTGAAGATGTCCGTGGTAAGAAGGAAATTGAGTTCCTTGAGCTGAAGCAAGAGAATATGTCAGTTGTTGAGTATGCTTCCATGTTTTCTGAGTTGGCTAAGTTTTATTCACATTACGCTGAGGCAGATGCTGAGTTTTTGAAGTGTATCAAGTTTTAGAAAGGGTTGTGCCCCAAGATAAAGAAGGCGGTTGGATACCAGAAGATTTGTGTCTTTGTTGATTTGGTTGATGGTTACAGGATTTGTGAGGAGGATACTAATGCTCATTACAAGATTATCAGTGAGAAGAGGGGTAAGCACCAATAGAATCGTGGTAAGCCTTATGATGCCCCAGCTGGTAAAGGTAAACAGAAAGTTGCTCAAGGTCAGAGGACTAACGGGGGAGATGCTCCTGCTGGTGTGGTTTTCTTTAAGTGTGGAAAATCTGGGCACAAGAGTAATGTGTGCACTACTGAAGTGAAGAGGTGTTTTCGTTGTAGCAAGAACAGACATGTTGTATCTGAGTGTGAACATAAGGATGTGATTTGTTTCAATTGTAGAGAAGAAGGGCACATTGGTAGTCAGTGTCAGAAACCAAAGAGGGCTCAATCAAGTGGTAAAATGTTTGCTTTGGTGGAGGATCAGAAATCTGCTGAGGACAGACTTATCAGAAGTACATGTTTCATTAATAGTACTCCTTTAATTACTATTATTGATACCGATGCTACTCATTGTTTTATTGTTGCTGATTGTGTTGAAAGATTGGGTCTTGTGTTGTCTTCCTTGATTGGAGAAATGGTCGTCCATACTCCAGCCAAGGGGTCGGTGACTACTTATTTTGTGTGTGTTAAGTGTCCCTTATAGATCTTCGACAGATACTTTGTTGTTGATTTGGTTTGTTTACCGTTAAGAGGTTTGGATGTTATTTTGGGTATGAACTAGTTAGAGCATAACTATGTTCATATTAACTGTTATGACAAGTTTGTGAAGTTTTATACTCCTGAAGAAGAGGAAGATGGTCTATTGTCTGCTAAACAATTAAGGAAGTTGATGCAATAATAAGTACAAATGTTCTCGTTGATGGCATCGCTATCTATAGGACTCAAACTATAATTGAGGAATTGCAGGTGGTGTGTGAATTTCCTGAAGTTTTCCCTGAAGAAATTCCCGATGTACCACCGGAGAGAGAAGTTGAATTTGCAATTGATCTTGTACCTGGTACCAGACCTGTGTCTATGGTACCATACATGATGTCTGCATCCGAATTGTCAGAGTTAAAGAAGAAATTGGAAGAGTTACTTGAGAAGAAGTTTGTAAGACCAAGTGCATTGTCGTGGGGAGCTCCAGTGTTGTTAGTAAAGAAGAAAGATGGAAGTATGAGGCTATGCATTGATTATAGAAAGTTGAATAAAGTGATGATTAAGAACAAGTATCCGCTTCCAAGAATAGATGACTTAATGGACCAATTGGTGGATGCTCGTGTGTTCAGTAAGATTGATTTGAGGTCGGATTACGATCAGATTAAAGTGAAGGATGGAGATACCCAGAAGACAGCTTTCAGAATGCGTTATGGACATTATGAGTATTCGGTGATGCCTTTCGGTGTTACTAATGTGCCGGGAGTATTCATGGAGTATATGAATCGTATCTTTCATACTTATTTGGATTGGTTTGTGGTGGTGTTCATTGATGATATTTTGATTTACTCTAAGTCGGAAGAAGAGCATGCAGAACACTTAAGAGTAGTATTACAAGTTTTGAAAGAGAAGAAGTTGTATGCAATGTTGTCCAAGTGTGAATTCTGGTTGAAGGAGGTTAGTTTTCTTGGTCATGTGATTTTAGGTAGTGTCATTGTTGTAGATCCATCGAAGGTTTATGCTGTGTTGCAATGGGAAACTCTGAGGTCAACTACTGAGATTAGAAGCTTCTTGGGATTAGCTGGTTACTACAGAAGGTTTATCAAAGGTTTTTCTAAGTTGGAACTTCCGTTGACTAAGTTGACTTGTAAAGTTAGAGATTTTGTATGGGATGTTCAGTGTGAAGAAAGTTTTACGGAATTAAAGAAGAGGTTGACGTCGGCTCCGATTTTGACGTTGCCTAATCCAGGAGAACCTTTTGTGGTGTATTGTGATGCTTCTAAGATGGGTGTAGGAGGTGTGCTTATGCAGAATGGTAAGGTAGTTGAGGACTCATGAGAAGAACTATCCTACGCATGATTTGGAGCTTGCTGCAGTTGTCTTTGTGATAAAGATTTGGAGGCATTATCTAAATGGTTCTAGATTTGAAATGTTTAGTGACCATAAGAGCTTAAAGTATTTATTCGACCAGAAGGAGTTGAATATGAGGCAACGAAGATGGTTGGAATTGTTAGAGGATTATGATTTAGGTTTGAACTATCATCCAGGAAAAGAGAATATGGTAGCTGATGCATTGAGTCGAAAGACTTTACATATGTCAGCAATGATGGTTAAAGAGTTGGAATTAATTGAACATTTCAGAGATATGAGCTTAGTTTGCGAGGTTACTCCGCGAAGTGTTATGTTGGGTATGTTGAAGATTAATAATGAATTTCTAGACAGTATCAGAGAAGCTCAGAAGTTGGATGTGAAACTGGTAGATTCGATGGTTAGAATCAATCAGTCTGAGAATAATGATTTTAAGTTAGATGCGCAAGGTGTGTTGAGATTTCGTAACCGGATTTGTATTCTTGATGATGCTGAGATGAAGAAAGTGATACTTGAGGAGAGTCATAGAAGTAAGTTGAGTATTCATCCTGGAGATACAAAGATGTATCAAGATTTGAAAGGTTTGTTTTGGTGGCCGAGAATGAAGAGTGATGTGACTCGATTTGTGTATGCATGTTTGACTTGTCAGAAGTCGAAAGTTTAACATCAGAAGCCTGCAAGATTGATGCAACCATTAGAAGTTCCGGAATGGAAATGGGATATAATTTCAATGGACTTTGTGACGGGGTTACCTAATACTATAAGAGGACATGATTCGATTTGGGTGATTGTTGATAGGATTACGAAGTCAGCTCATTTTGTTCCTATTTACATCAGTTTTCCAGTGTTGAAGTTGGTTGAGATTTACATTAGTGTGATTATGAAGTTGCATGGTGTTCCTTTGTACATTGTGTCAGATAGGGATCCAAGATTTACTTCTGATTTTTGGAAGAGCTTACAAGAAGCGTTGGGTTTTAAGTTAAGGTTGATTTCAGCGTATCATCCTCAGACAGATGGTCAGACTGAATGGATGATTCAACCGTTGGAGGACTTTCTGAGGGCATGTGTTCTTGAGCAGGGAGGTTTGTGGGATACTTATCTTCCGTTTATAGAGTTCACTTATAATAACAGTTACCATTCTAGTATTAGGATGGCACCTTTTGAGGTGTTGTATGGTCGAAGAAGTAGAACTTCGTTATGTTGGCATGAATCTGGTGAAAGTGTAGTACTTGAACCTGAACTTGTTCGTGAGACTACTGAGAAGGTGAAGTTGATTCGAAAAAAGATGAAATCTTCCCAAAGTAGAAAGAAGAGTTATCATAACAAGCGAAGGAAGGACTTAAAATTTTAAGCTGGTGACCATGTGTTTTTGAGAGTTACACCTGTGACTGGTTTTGGGCGAGCATTAAAGTCTAAGAAGCTCACTTCTCGTTTTATTAGAATGTATCAGATTTCAGAGAGAGAGTGGGGAATGTTGCTTAGAGAGTGGCTTTACCGCCTAATATTTCAAATTTGCATGATGTGTTTCATGTGTCGCAACTCCGGAAGTATATTTCTAATCCATCTTGTGATACGGTGGCAGAACCGACTGTTTTGAAATGCTGGTTTACGTTTTGCATTTTGTGATCGCAAAATGTCGCGGTAAGCAAGAGTCACCACCGAATTTTATTTCATCCAACCGGAAAGGAAAAAAATACAGAAAAAAAATCCTTTTATGAAATTTTGAGTACGGGGGGTAGATTATAGAAAGGGAAGGTGTTAGCACCCTTTCTATCCATGGTTTTCCATGGGCTCTTAGGTACTCACTCTTCTTTAAAATTTCTTGTGTATGTGTTTTGTTTTGGAAAATTTTGACTTCGTGATAACCGTTGTATCAGTCCTCAAAGGTGTGACAAAGTTGTTTTGAAAATTGTTTTGAAATGTGTAAGTGTGAAAAGTTTGATTTGAGCAAGTACCTATTATCATCTACCTACTCGAAAAAGGATCGTTTCTATTCTCGTTTCCTTTAGACAACGTTATCCTACTATTGAGAAATAGGTAGCAAAACCATTGGAGTTTATAAGGGTCAATTCGAAAGGGACATACGATCACTAAAGCAATGTTAGGACACCTTAGTAGTAACCCTAGAGTCTTAAGATCATATTCGAGGCAACATTTTCGAGGCAACATTTCCAAGGCGACATTTCCGAACGGGACTTTTGATCTTTGTTAGATAGGAGGGCAACCACTAAGACACCCTATACTTAATGATCGTTTACCAAAGGCAACCGAAGTGAGAGTATACCCTAGGAGTGCATATGTGCGAGTGATTTGACTTCAGTTGTTATCTTTGCACATTAGGGTTTTCTAGCTGCTTTAAATTATCATGAAATCTTGTCATAAAATCCTATTAACATACATCTAAACAGTTAATATTTGCGAGAATTAAAATGCGAGAAAATAAACCTACACTATTACACGGCTTCGGGGTAGGGATTAATTACATAGCCAAAAAAACCCACAAAAGACGATAAATAAAGAAAATCCTAGATTAAACTATTACATACCGTAGACAGTTACATCAATACTGCAAAAAATAATAAACGCGCACGATGAATTGAATGCAAAATAATTAGGGTTTTGACCCAACTAAGCCTAATTGTAATTTAAAGAAAAAAAATCATTTTTTGTCGTTTTTTGTGTTATTTGAGAAAATAAAGTTAATAGAATAATAATAACAAAACCTAATTACTAATTAATTTTAATTTAAGAAAAATAATTAAATTAACCTATTTTTGTATTTTATCATTTTTTGAGAAAGAAATAAAAAATTAAATCACAAGTTTAACCCTAATTTTTTCTAATTGGTTTTACTTAAAAAAGGTTAGACTTTCCCTAAATTAAATCAAACTAAATTATATTAAATTTGATAAAATAAAAACCTAATTCTAGTTTTTTGTGAAACTCTTGATTTTATGATTTTTTGAAAAAGAAATTAATTGTGTTAAAAAATAATTAAGAAAATTAATTTAAATAAAAGAAAAAAATAGAGAAAAGAAAGGAATGAGCTTGATAACATTAGCAAAAGGGGGTGTTGCTTGGAAATTCTTGGCCCAACAAGTCCAGGCCTTGTTGACTTCTCCCAATCCTGTATGCATGCTTGACTCAGGCGCATGGTAGACCTTCATCATGGGCGCATTGGATCTGGCTAGGAGTACATCAGGTGGTTGATATGGAGAGTGCATGGAATACGCTTCAGAATGTGAACCACTGGATTATCCTGAAATTATTGAGAAAATAATAAAATGCACACGCCTGGGATCGAACCCAGGACGTGTGCATCAAAGGCCAGCATCCTCACCATCTACGCTATCATGTTAGTTGTAATAATAATGAAACAAATAAACTATAATGCAAACAACGTGTCACGCCTCCCAAAACGCGCGAAATTCAAACTGACCATTCACACACTGCCACACCATTGTCTTCTTCATTGATTCTTTCGTTTTATATAAAAGACTTTTACCTACGGACATCAAGCGTAGGTATAGCCCCTGTGCATTTCCAAAATCTTATGTACGCATGATAAATGAAAACCAATGGTACCAATCAACTCGTTTCAACCTCACGAGCATCCTGGTACCATTATTAATGTCCAATTTTCCCTGTACAAGAAATCCCTAAAAACGAAGACCAAACCCTAGCCATGGTAGTTTCATGTTCAATCAATAAAAATGTAATTAAATATAGTCATTAGCTTGCAAACATCTCAAGGATTATAAATATTCCAATCAATCATGCTAAATATTCCAGAATCAATGTATTCAAATTCAAGAAAAGAGACAAGTTGTGTGACTGCTACGATGCGTTTCAGGGCGTGGGGAGGCTTGCTAACGATTGAAACACGATCCTGGGGCGTCCAACAATTGATTGGTATGGTTAGAATGGCTTGAGATGGTATGCAACTTGGAATTTGGTCTGCACATTTTTTTTGAAATTTTGCAATTCTTTCTCTGCCTTTGCACGCCTCTAGCCTCCTTCTTTTGGTCTGCATTTGTTCCTTATGTATACTAGAGTGTATTACGGTTACAAATTGTATCAAATCTTTTCCAATTATGAATATTGATCCATGATTCAATCCTTACACCAAATCTTTCCAAAACAAGAAAACTTAATCTTTTTGTGTCCATATGAAGCCTTGCATGATTTGATCTTGTCTCCAGCTATATAATGAACCTAATCATGCACAAAATCTCAAGGTTTTAATCATTTTTGATATTTTCACTATTTTATATTGATTTTATTTGATTTAAATGAAATAAAATCAAATTAAATAACAAAAATAAAATAATGAGAAGTGGAAGGGCTCATGGGTCGTGGGTCACATTAAAAACTCAGTGCAAGCATAAAAATATGGGCCCATATAGCAAAAAATGCAATTTTGGACACATTTGACCTTTGGCAATTTTGTAAAAAAGGTCAACTTGGCCAATGCATAACTCCTTCAATTTTGACCCTAGAGATGTGTTCTTGGACTTTTTAGAAAGCTTAAGATGTCCTCTAAGCAACCCTTTCGGTATCATCTCAATTGAGTCTTCCATGTTCATGTATGAAGCTTTGACCCAAAAGGTGTTTTTGTTGACTTTTCAAAATGACCTATAATGTCAAAATTTATATCTTTTTGTGAGTTAATTTTTTGAGCTTTGGATATGAAGATGAATTGTAGGGAATTGCATCCTATTCAAAATGAGATTTGAATGGGTCATTTCTGATAAAGTATGAGAAAGTTATGCTTGGTCAAAGTTGAGTTGACTTTTCCTACAAAACCCTAATTTAGCAACTTTTGGGTTTTGATGAATTGTGAGAAATCCCCGATGAATCATGATAAACCCTTGATCAAACGATGAATGGTACTTCAAAATAAGGATGTTTACCAAAAATCTTGATATTTGACTGTATGTGGGCCACAATTGACTTTTTGACCTAGCACAGTCGATTTCTAAGTATTTGAGCATTTGAATGAGCAAACTTCCTCTGCGAGGCTTGAAACATGACATGGATGATCATGAGAAAATATGGGAGGGAAAATTTTGGGGTACAACAGCTGCCCCTGTTCAATCTTCTTAAACCCGAGGATGTAGATTGGGTTGTCTGCCTTTCGTGATCTGAAGGTAGAAGATGATTGGACACTAGAGTGCCCAGAAATTTGCACTCGTATGAAGTCATATTTGATTTGTGTTATCGGGAATGGGCTTATAGATTCCATTTGGCAGTTGTTAGAGAATTTCCAGGGATGGGCTTAAATATGCCATTCGCAGAAGCGTCGATCGCATAAGAGATTCCTTTGCGAGAACCCGTGTACATGTTGTTGAGGACGACTTCGCTGGGGATACCGACTGGTCTTTGTCTGGAGAGAAATAGAGTTTTAGGAGCTTTAGTTGTCCGTTACTCTACTGGGGAATAATTCCGGTTTGGGGAGCGGAAGTGAACTGCGTATTTGGTCGGGATATATATTACACTACGACTTTCTGGGGAAATGTGAAACCAAATGTGTTTGATCGGGTCCCGGTCTTACAGTGCTGTGGATTGTTGTCTGGGGATAAGAGAGGAAGCACCCGGATAGTAAGGTTATGAGAAGGAACTGAGATGGTAGGGTCGCTTCGATATGAGAGCCGGGATGGTAGGGCTGTGAGAAGGAACCTGGATAGTAGGGTTACTTCGATATGAAAGCCTGGATAGTAGGGCCGTGAGAAGGAACCTGGATAGTAGGGTTACTTCAATATGAAAGCCTGGATAGTAGGGCTGTGAGAAGGAACCTGGATAGTAGGGTTACTTCGATATGAATGCCTGGATAGTAGGGCTGTGAGAAGGAACCTGGATAGTAGGGTTACTTCGATATGAAAGCCTGGATAGTAGGGCCGTGAGAAGGAACCTGGATAGTAGGATTACTTCGATATGAAAGCCTGGATAGTAGGGCTGATGGAAGTTGTTGATAATAATGTCTTTCCTGAAATAAATACAGGGCTAGTTATATGTGATGCATGAGAGGCATTGTATGTTGATATTCTCAGAATAAATGAGACCATGTTATATGCGGTGTATGCATATGTCATGATGTATGAACATGAAATGCTGACGTGATAATCCGAATCTGAGAAAATAAATCCCCGATTGCTATGAAAACCATAGTTCCTCCACCTCTGTTGGGGATGGTGAACAAAGATGATCGTGCTGGGAATTTGCCCCTGGGCTGGTAAATATTCTGCCTGACGAGACTCTATTTGAGGACAATTCTGTGGGGAATAACTCTGTTAGAGAGGAGATACTCTGTTGATAGATCTGCCTACTTGGGGAAATAAATCAGCTGGGGATGAATTTCTGCCTGTAAGAGAAATAAACTCTGCTTAGGAAAAAATTTACTGATTCACCTGCGATTGTGAACCTCGGATGGGGAGAGTTGTGTTCTGTTAGGGAGAGCTAACATCACTGTCTTTGGATACCTTTTACTCTGTGGGGAGTATACGCATCACTCCTTATGTTCTCGAGCTAGCTCTATCCTGGTACCTGGTAGGCAGAGTAACTATAAGGTTTGGGCACTTCTTGTTTTTCCCTGTTCCTGGAATTACGAGTAATTGTCTTTTGTTTTTTCATATAAATATTTATGAGCAACCATTATTTTCAAATGCATATATCAAAAAATGAATCATTGGACGTTCTCGCAAAACAAAACAGAAAAAGAAAAGCAAATTGAAATTTCTTATGAAAATGAATTGCATTGATTTTTGAAGTTGGCATGTAATAGGCGTTTTGTATAAAGAGGTTGACGCTCTAGTAAGAGAACACCGCCAAAAGATGGAAATTACTATTTAACAAGAAAAATAGCTATGTGAAAGAATCCCATTGGGTTCCAATTCAGCTATTGCCTTTATGTCTTCAAGCATCTCATCACTTTGCTACTTGGTCGAAGGTGGATCAGATTGATTGGCGCTATGTGAGCTTGATAGTTGATAGTTGATACTGAGGTCTGCTTGCAAGATGATCCAATGTGACATAGTGTTACGCTTAGATCCCTAATTTTTGCCTGGACTGCCCTTTCGGGTTTTCAATCCACCGGTATACCCTTTTTTGCCCAAGCCGCCTTTTCAGGTTTTCGACTTTCCGAGTGTACAATTTTTTCATTTTCATCCCTTACTTTTGCCTGAACCCTTTTGGTTCACCGGGAAGCCCTTATTTTTTCCTAGGTCGGTCAACCTAGCGGGTCTTTGATTAGGCGTAGTATTTTTTCACTATGTCTGCATTGACGGGGTGAGGAATGTCGTCACCATCCATGGTGGTTAGAATCATAGCTCCTCCCGAGAAAATGTTCTTAACCACAAATGGCCCTTCGTATGTAGGGGTCCATTTTCCCCTGGGATCACCTTGCGGTAGTATGATGCATTTGATCACCAGATCCCCGACTTGATATTCTTGACGTCTGACTTTCTTGTTAAAAGCCTTGATCATTTGCTTTTGATAGGTTTGACCATGACAGATAGTCGTAAGTCTCTTTTTGTCGATCAAATTCAGCTGATCAAGCCGGGTTTGGATCCAGACGTCTTTGTTCAAACTTGCATCCTTCATAATCCTGAGAGAGGGTATCTGCACTTTGATGGGTAGGACCGCCTCCATGCCATACACCAGAGAGTAGGGTGTTTCCCCTATCGACGTTCGTGCTGAGGTACAGTCTTTGTATATCACCGTCATCTTCTGCACAATCTTCTTGATGTTCTTGTTAGCCGCTTCAACAGCCCCATTCATCTTCGGCTGGTAGGGAGAAGAGTTGTGACGCTGTATCTTGAACTGTTTGCAGAGCTCGACGATCATCGTATTGTTGATATTTGTACCATTGTTCGTAATGATTCTCTCTGGTACACCATATCGACAGATCAAGTTGTGTCGAATAAACCGCACCACGACGTTCTTGGTTACCGTAGCAAAGGAAGCTGCCTCAACCCACTTTGTAAAGTAATCAATTGCCACCAGAATGAAACGATACCCATTAGATGCAGTAGGTCTGATCTCGACGATCATGTCGATGCCCCATATTGCAAAGTCCCAAGGAGCTGTCAAAACGTTCAAAGGAACCAGAGGTACATGCACCTTATCAGCATACACTTGGCACTTATGACAGGTCCGAGAGTGCAGATAACAATCGGCTTCCATAATAGACCAGTAATATCCTGCCTGTAGGATTTTCTTCGCCATGGTGTGTCCACTGGAATGAGTTCCAAAAGTACCTTCATGTAACTCTGCCATGATCCTTTCTGCCTCGCTCTTGTCCACGCATCGCAGTAAAGTTGAATCATGGTTACGCTTATAGAGGATACCATTACTGATGAAGAACTTCGCAACGAACCTCCTCATAATCTTTTTATCATTAACAGATGCCCCCTCAGGGTATTCTTGAGCCTCAAGATATCTCTTTACCTCATGAAACTAGGGTTTATCTGCTACCTTCTCAGTCTCAATGTCACAACAATGTGCGGGTTTGTCTAACCTCTTGATGGTAATATGGGGAGCTTCATTTTCCCACCTGACTTTGAACATAGAAGACATGGTATCTAGCGCGTCCGCAAACTGGTTCTTCTCTCTTAGGAAGTGTTCAAAGGTTATCTCCTTAAAGTGTGGGAGCAATGTCAGTACATATTCTTTGTAAGGAACAAGATTTGGGTGCTTCGTATCCCACTCGCCTTTGATCTGACTTATCACCAGAGCGGAATATCCGAATACACTCAAGAACTTAATCCTTAGGTCAATAGCAGCTCGGATCCCCATGATGCATGCTTCATACTCCGCCATATTGTTGGTGCAGTTGAAACATAATCGGGCGGTGAACGGAGTATGACACCCTTTAGGAGATATGATTACGTCGCCAATGCCATTTCCCAATGAGTTTGATGCTCCATCAAAATACATAGACCATCGGGATCCTTCCTCAGGTCCTTCATCCGGTCCAGGTTCTTCGCAGTCAGTTACCAACATAATATTCTCATCCGGAAACTCGAAATCCATGGACTGGTAGTCATCCACGGCCTGATGCGCCAAATCATCTGCCAATACACTCCCCTTGATTTATTTTTGGGTTGTGTATTGGATATCGTACTCAGTTAGGATCATCTGCCATCTTGCTATCCTTCCGGAGAGAGTGGGATTCTCGAAGATATACTTGATTGGATACATCTTTAATATCAACAGGGTAGTGTGAGTCAGCATATACTGTCTCAGCCGGCGAGCAGCCCATGCCAAAGTGCAACAAGTTTTCTCGAGCAATGAGTATCGGGTCTCACAGTCGGTAAACTTTTTGCTAAGGTAGTAAATAGCATACTCTTTTCGGCCAGACTCGTCATGTTGCCCCAGTACACACCCCATTGAATTATCTAGCAATGTCAAGTATAATATCAAAGGTCTTCCTTCTACTAGAGGCGTCAGAATTGGTGGTTCTTGAAGGTATTCCTTGATTCTTTCGAAAGCAGCCTGACATTCATCATTCCACTTTACCACTTGATCTTTCTTCAGAAGCTTGAAGATTGGCTCACAAGTAGCAGTCAGATGTGAAATGAATCTGGCGATGTAATTCAGACGTCCCAAGAAGCCTCTAACTTCTTTTTCTGTGCAGGGAGCTGGGATCTCTTGTATGGCTTTCACTTTTGCAGGGTCCACCTGAATACCTTTGTCACTGACAATGAAACCCAGAAGCTTACCAGACCTTACCCCGAATGTACACTTGTTCGGATTCAACCTCAGCTTGTACGTCTTCAACCTGTCAAACAGTTTCTGGAGATGATCGAGATGCTCTTCCTTAGTCTGAGACCTGGCGATCATGTCATCAACATAAACCTCAATCTCATGGTGAATCATATCATGGAACAAAGCTACCATGGCGTGCTGATAAGTTGCCCCATCATTCTTCAACCCAAAAGGAATTACCTTGTAACAGAAGGTTCCCCACTGTGTAACGAAGGTTGTCTTCTCCATATCCTCCGGAGCCATATTGATCTGGTTGTAGCCAGAAAAACCCTCCATGAAGGAGAAGATTTTATGCTGCACGATGTTGTCGACCAGAACATCAATGTGAAGAAGTGGGAAGTCATCCTTGGGGCTCGCCCTGTTCAAATCTCTATAATCCACACACATTCACACCTTACCGTCCTTCTTAGGTACCGGAACAACGTTGGCAACCCACTGCGGATAAGAAGTGACAGCTAAGAAACCTGCGTTAAACTGTTTCATGACCTCAGCTTTGATTTTCTAAGACATTTTAGGGCACATACGATAGACCTTCTGTTTTACCGGAGGGCAGTCTTCTTCAGTTGGCAAGTGATGAACCACAATATCAGTGTCCAAACCAGGCATATCTTCGTAGGACTAGGCGAAGATCTCAACATAGTCACGTAGCATTTGTATCAACCGTTGATTGACACTAGGCCCCAAATTCGCACCTATCTTGACATCTTTCATGTCTTCCTCTGTACCCAAATTCACTGATTCAACTAGCTCTTCGTGAGGCTGTATGGCCCTTTCTTCCTGCAGTAATAGTCTAGCAAGTTCTCCAGGCACCTCACAATCATCCTCACCTTCGTCCTCAGCTTGGTTGATCGGATTTTTGAAGTCATAATTGGCAGTAGCAGAGTCGTTATCAATGGGGTCCATAGTGGATATGGATCTACATTATGATATGTGAGTGTGTGTAAGAGAATAACTGTTTTAATAGAGTGGGAGACAGAAAAGAAAAACAAAGAGCGCAAGATTTGTAATGCAAGAAAACATCCAATGTCTTATTAATGATATATGAAATGACAAATAATAAGCCCTCACAAGCAAAGCCAAGGTTCCTCGGGCAAGGCACTGGGCCGTAAAGTTTCAAACTGTTTATTACAAATCTTAAACAAAAGTCAATTACTGTGAAATAAAAGAAACAGGTATGAAGTCCTTCACCATCCAGTTGTTCAATCCACCATTGGTTGTTGGGTAGATCCAACTGTCGATATCTGAATCTTCTTAACCATCTTCAACCGTATTAACTCCCTGATTGCTGATGTGCAGAGGAGGCCTTCCAATCCGTGCGCGCCTAACAGCCCTTTGAGCCCCTGTAGTAAAGCCCAAACCAAATTTGTCTATTTTGTGAGTGAAATCAGGGAGCCGACCCCAATTGGTACACCCACCTTCTTCAACAACTGCCCTGGCATCTTTGAGAGAAACCATCTTCAGCGGAGGTTTGTTGGTAGTAACTTCAGTTGATGCCAAAGTATGGGGGACCTCCTCGAAGTTCTGACAAGGAGTCTCTATGAACTCCCCATCCATCTCCATATAATAGAAATAATTGAGTTGACTTACCATATACTCTTCTTCACCTCGTACCATGACAATTTTCCCTTGTACCGGGTACTTCAGCATCTGATGGAGTGTGGAAGTGACTGCCCCAACTCTATGGATCCAGGGACGACCCAACAAACAGGAATACGATGGTATGGTGTCCATTACATAGAAGGTGGATCCAAAGGTCTGAGAACCCAATTTGACAGGGATGTCCACCTCCCCGTGCACCATCCTTTTTGATCCATCGAAAGCCCTGACCACAATGTTACTCGGCTTTAAAGTCAAACCCTCACAGTCCAAACGGTCCAACGCTTTCTTTGGCAGAACATTCCTGAGACCCGGTGTCAACTAGAACATGAGCCATAGTGGTGCCCCTGCACTCAATCGAGACGTGCAGAGCATCATTATGATTCCTCCCCTTAGAGGTCAGATCCACATCTGAAAATCCTAGCCCATTGTCAGCAGTCAGGCTAGCCACGCAATCTTTGAACTGATCTGCAGAAGTTCCCTGCGGCACATGCACAGTCTTGAGAAACGCAATCAAAGCCTTTGCATGGGGCTTCAGAACACAACAACAGAGATAACATGGAGATCTTTGACGGGGTCTACCCCAGTTGTTCGACCATATTGTAGTCGTTTTTCTTGATAATTTTTAGTATTTCCTCTATTTCTTGTTTAGAGGCTTCCAACACAATTTTTCTAGGCGCCTCCGTCTGGGCAGGCTCACCTATGACTTATTTTCCCCGAGTCTCATATGGCTCGGCGACAGGGGTGATAACTTGAGTAGGAACGGAAATAGTGGTTGATGTATTAGCAGATGGAATAACAACAGGTTGGTGGATAGTCGAAGGGGAAATCTCGGGAGAGAAGAGTCTTCCACTTCTGGTGACTTTACTAGCCCCGACAATATTACTGACATCAGTATCGGCTTCTTCATTCTTACACTCTTCCTTAATACCATGGTAATACACATCAGCACCATAGTGCCATGGGACAGCCTTGTCTGAAGTGTATGGAATGGGACCAGGAACGATGATTATTAGCGGAGCAATTCTTGGGACAGATGTAATCCTAACAGGTTTTCTCGAGGAAACCTTGGAAGGATTTGCGGAAATAGTTATGATAGAGACATCTTCATTGGGAACAACAGGGATCATAGTCTTCTCGAACAGAATCTCTTTATTATCCATCAGGCGCTGAACACCTGACTGCAACAAATGGCAACCAGTAGGTAGAATCGAGCACATGTGGCAACCTTCACCATAACCTGGGAATACACCGGCCAACAGAATATTCCTCTTAATAGTCATAAGAGGAGTAGAAATTTATTTAACAAAGGTCATAAACAAATCATTGTCAACAACATTAACCCCAAGACCATGTTTGGGCATAGGGGCAGTTATTACATTCGGTTTTTCTGGAGCATCAAACTCTATCTCCTTAGCTTCCAACAAATCTAGTACTTTGTTTCTCAAAGCCCAACAATCATTAGTATCATGGCCAGGGCTTTCAGAATGGTAGGCGCACCGCGCATTGAGATTGTATCTAGGAGAGGTAGTGTTGGGATTTTGGGGAGCCTCCCTCAATGTGGTCAAGTTAGATTTTAGCAGGTGAGGTAACACTTCAGCCAATGTCATACTAATGCGGGTAAACTGTCGCTGTGGTCTTTCCACCCTCTGTTGATTGTTGCGTTGTGGAGCAACAGCGGGTCTTGGTATCATTACAGCACTTACCGTTAGACGGTGTTCAGATCTGTTTTGGCCCCTTGGGCTATAAACTGCACTGGCTTCCTTCTTACCAGTAAAAGGTTTCTTTACCGAACTCGAAGAAGCATCATTCTGTATTTTCCACTTTGAATCCCAGCCTCCACTCTTTCTCCAGTTAAAATCAAATCGGTGAAACCAGACGTGAACTACCAATCAAGTGGTTGAAAAATGGACCAGACAGCGTCCCCAAGAACATATTAATTAACTCCCGATCAGCTAAAGGGGGTTGAACCCTGCCAGCCAAATCTCTCCATTTCTGAGCGTAATCTTTGAAACCTTCGCTTGCACCCATGGACATACTCTGGAGTTGAGTACGAGTGAGAGCAAGGTCGTTATTATACTGGTACTGCTTGTAGAAAGCGGCAGCAAGATCTTCCCAGTTTTGAACATTGCCCCCTTCCAACTGGTAGAACCATTCAAGCTCAGTCCCTGACAAACTATCTTGAAAGAAGTGTACCCACAAATTTCTATCAGCTGTGTGGGGTTGAATTTTCCTGACATAAGAGCGGAGATGGAGTTTCGGGCAAGACACTCCATCACACTTAGCAAAAATGGGAGCCTTGAATTTCTGAGGGATGACTACTCCAAATACCAGTCCTAGTTCTCTGAAATCCAAACCAGGTATCTTCTGGATTTCCATAGCACTCAGACAGTCTTCTAGTTTCTTGTATCTATCCTCGGCTGGAGGATATTGCTCATCATCAAAATTAGTATCATTATCAGAGACTGCAGGACTGAGGTCCTTTTCTTCTTCTTGGTTCTCCCCTTCTTTGGATGAGGAGGTCAGATCAGCTTGCTGCTTCAACCTTTCCCCAAACCTTCTGCCCATATTCAGAAGAACGTCCTTCTTCTTGTTCTTCTTCTTCTTCTTCTTCTCTTTCAGAATGAGAGTTTTCAGAACCTCTTGTCCCTTAGCCAGACTTACGAACATTTGTTAGAACTGGGCGTTCTGTTCCTGAAGCTCTTTATGGCTTGATCGGAAGACATTTCGCCTAAAATAAACAGCGAAGAGGATAAGAAACCTGTAGTGGTACCTGTGATGATGTGCATGATAATGGGATGCGTATGTAATGATTTCAAAGACTTTGGGAGATTTAAATTTGCAAACCAGAAATAAACAAACTTTATTAGCTTAACTTCGAAATGTTCAACAATGCCCTTAAGGCGTTACAAAGAAGTAAATAAAACAAATCTAAAACTTAGAAAAGCAAATCGAAAGTCCCATGGACGCTTTCTCTTTGTGCTGATATAGTCATTGAGCACTCTTTCCTCCTCGATCTGTCTGGTGAGCTCCAACACCTTCCTCTCTTGATCATGGAACTGCTCCCTGTAAGTATCTCGCTCATTCTTCAGCTGAATCCAAGCCCTTTGTAACTCCCCAAGATCAATAGGCATGTAAGGATAGAGAACTATGTAAGGAATACCGTATTCAGTAGTGGGTTCCACAATCACTGGTAATACTGCTGCATATGGCATCACAAGCTTTTGTGCGCGAGCTCGGACCCATTGGAGGTAAGGCTGCATAGGAAGGGAAGTCTTTAGTCCCAACTCATGGGGGTCTGATCTATTTACCATGCCCGAAGCTCGTATGAATCTCCGGCGATGCCCTTCAGCATCCTCTTCATAGTCGAATGCAATATCCTCGAGATGTAACCTATGGGGACCATCCCTCTGAGCACGACCAAATTGTCATAAAGCTAGACATGGATTGTAAGTTATACCTCCTCTGATACCAAGTAATGGGACATTAGGGTACCCCCCACAGCGGTCAATAACAGCAACGTCCTCCATAGCGCGGGAACACAAAATAATATATGTATGAGCAAGTGACATTATTCTATGCAACCAACCCAAACCTTCTTCGTTCTTCAGCATAGACTTAGGGAGGTGAGAAATAAACCACCTCGACAACAATGACATGCAGCATATAAGAGTCCCTCTTCTCCTCGTAGTACGAGTATAGACGACGTGCAAGATATCTCCAAGCAAGGTAGGCACAGAGTTGCGAGAAAGGAAAATCTTGATAGCATTCACATCTATAAAGGAATCTGGATTAGGGAAGAGAACCAAACCATATATAAGAAGAGCCAAAACATCTTCAAAAGCCTAAAAATCCAAATTATCCAAGAATAGCTTAGCTTGGGCTATCAGAAATTTGGCTAGAAAACCTTCGACTCCGCTTCGAGTTTCCCAGTTGGATACCACATCAACTCGTTTCAAATGCAAAGCTGAGGCAATGACTTCTGGCTTAGGAACTTCTTCTATACCTGTGAAGGGTACCTGTTCAAGAATGGATATGCCCAATGGATGAGAGAATTCATCCAAGGTGGGTACCAACTGATAATCTGGAAAGGTGAAGCAGTGATGCTCGAGATCGAAGAACTGGAACAATACACTCATCATCTGTTTGTCAGGGTTTGAAGTAACTAATCTGAGAAGTTGACCATGTCTCTTGATGAACCTAGAAGTTTCAGAAATCTTTAACATTAGCTCTTTGAGTTGGGATGGTATCTCCACAAAGTTGACTCGGATAATCTTTCTACGTACGGAGGTCATGATCTGCAAAACAAAACAAAGATAAATTCCCTTGGTCTTTCAAATGGTTAGTGTAATGAAGCATATATGCTATGGTATGATGCATGATGTCATGATAAAAACAACAGGTATAGTAGATAACAAGCATGTCAAAGGAAAACCAGTCACACAAAGCCCTTAGGTTTAAGGCTTGCATGAGGTCAAAGGTAATACCCTCTTGAAGTTAAGTTGGTTTCAACCTGTCCTAGAAAAAGTAACCGGGTTCTAGGGGATCTCAATATCACTGACCATCCTCCATCGGTCATGGTTTCAGCTCACGCAATATTTTCTTGCGGCCGGAACTATCTCGAGAGTATGGTCTCAATGAGCGTAGCATCGAGTATCAACCAGTTCTCAGCTTTAGACCGAGGTCGGCTATCTCATTACTTTCTAATGGCCAAGTTGGACGATTAAAGGTTCTAAGGTCAGTTGATGCTTAACGACACCACACGGTGGACCCGTATTCTCCTCGTTTCTCCACAAGGGATACTAGTACCAACCATAGTGCCACACCAACGTAGCCACTGCTTCAACCGTATCGGTCTACGCCGTACAGTTCCCTCACAGTCTATTTCTACTTACCTAAAAGGTATCCCCCATATCCGGGTTAGGATCTATAGTAACCCCAAGCAGAAACCCTTAAAATTAAAGCAAACAAAACAAACAAGAGAAGCAATTATGATGAACTAGATCCTATGGTATACCCCACTTATTATTTCCCCAACAGAGTCGCCAGTTCTGTGATACGGTGGCAGAACCGACTGTTTTGAAATGCTGGTTTGCATTTTACGTTTTGTGTTTGCAAAATGTTGCGGTAAGCAAGAGTCGCCACCAAATTTTATTTCATCAAATTAGAAAGGAAAAAAGTACAGAAAAAAAATCCTTTTTTGAGATTTTGAGTACGGGGGGTAGATTATAGAAAGGGAAGGTGTTAGCACCCTTTCTATCCATAGTTTTCCATGGGCTCTTAGGTACTTTATCATCTTTAAAAAAATTTGTGTATGTGTTTTGTTTTGGAAAAGTTTGACTTCATGATAACCTTTGTATCAGTCCTCAAAGGTGTGACGAAGTTGTTTTGAAAATTGTTTTGAAATGTGTAAGTGTGAAAAGTTTGATTTGAGCAAGTACCTACTAGCATCTACCTACTCGAAAAAGGATCATTTCTATTCTCGTTTCCTTTAGACAACGCTATCCTACTATTTAGAAATAGGTAGCAACGTCATTGAAGTTTATAAGGGTCAATTCGAAAGGAACATATGATCACTAAAGTAATGTTAGGACACCTTAGTAGTAACCCTAGAGTCTTAAGATCATATTCGAGGCAATATTTCCGAGGCAACATTTCCGAGGCAACGTTTCCGAATGGGACTTTTGATCTTTGTTAGACATGAAGGCAACCACTAAGACACCCTATACTTAATGATCGTTTACCGAAGGCAACCGAAGTGAGAGCATACCCTAGGAGTGCGTATGTGCGAGTGATTTGATTTCAGTTATTATCTTTACACATTAGGGTTTTCTAGCCGCTTTAAATTATCATGCAATCTTGTCATACAATCCTATTAACATACATCTAAACAGTTAATATTTGCGAGAATTAAAATGCAAGAAAATAAACCTACACTATTATAAGGCTTCGGGGTAGGGATTAATTACATAGCCAAAAAAACCCGTAAAAGACGATAAATAAAGAAAATCCTAGATCAAACTATTACATATCGTAGACAGTTGCATCAATATTGCAAAAATTAATAAACGCGCACGATGAATTGAATGCAAAATAATTAGGGTTTTGACCCAACTATGCCTAATTGTAATTTAAAGAAGAAAGAATCATTTTTTATAGTTTTTTGAGAAAATAAAGCTCAATTGAAAAATAATAACAAAACCTAATTACTAATTAATTTTAATTTAAGAAAAATAATTAAATTAACCTATTTTTGTTTTTTTTTTCATTTTTTGAGAACGAAATAAAAAATTAAATCACAAGTTTAACCCTAATTTTTTTCTAATTGGTTTTAGTTAAAAAAAGGTTAGACTTTCCCTAAATTAAATCAAACTAAATTATATTAAATTTGATAAAATAAAAACCTAATTCTAATTTTTTGTGAAACTCTTGATTTTATGATTTTGTGAAAAAGAAATTAATTGCGTTAAAAAATAATTAAGCAAATTAATTTAAATAAAAGAAAAAAATAGAGAAAAGAAAGGAATGAGCCTGATAGCATTAGAAAAAAGGGGGGTGTTGCTTGGAAATTCTTGGCCCAACAAGTCTAGGCCTTGTTGACTTCTCCCAATCCTGTGTGCATGCTTGACTCAGGCGCATGGTGTACCTTCATCGTGGGCACATTGGATCTGGCCAGAAGTACATCAGGTGGCTGATGTGGAGAGTGCATGGAATACGCTTGATAATGTGAACCACTGGATTATACTGAAATTATTGAGAAAATAATAAAATGCACACGCCCGGGATCGAACCCAGGACGTGTGCATCAAAGGTCAGCATCCTCACCATTTGTGATATCATGTTAGTTGTAATAATAATGAAACAAATAAAAGACTTCTTCATTGATTCTGTCGTTTTAGATAAAAGACTTTTACCTACGGACATCGAGCATAGGTATAGCCCCTGTGCATTTCCAAAACCTTATGTACTCATGATAAATGAAAACCAATGGTACCAATCAACTCATTTCAACCTCACGAGCATCCTGGTACCATTATTAATGTCCAATTTTCCCTGTACAAGAAATCCCTAAAAACAAAGACCAAACCCTAGCCATGGAAGTTTCATGTTTAGTCAATAAAAATGTAATTAAATATAGTCATTAGCTTGCAAACATCTCAAGGATTATAAATATGCCAATCAATCATGCTAAATATGCCAGAATCAATGTATTCAAATTCAAGAAAAGAGACAAACCGTGTGAATGCTACAATGCGTTTCAGGGCATGGGGAGGCTTTCTAACGATTGAAACACAATCCTGGGGCGTCCAACAATTGATTGGTATGGTTAGAATGGCTTGAGAAGGTCAGCAACTTGGAATTTGGTCTACACTTTTTTCTTTGAAATTTTGCAATTCTTTCTCTGCCTTTGCACGCCTCTAGCCTCCTTCTTTTGGTCTGCATTTGTTCCTTATGTATACTAAAGTGTATTAGGGTTACAATTTGTATCAAATCTTTTCCAATTATGAATATTGATCCATGATTCAATCCTTGCACCAAATCTTTCCAAAACAAGCAAATTTAATCTTTTTGTGTCCATATGAAGCCTTGCATGATTTGATCTTTTCTCCACCTGTATAATGAACCTAATCATGCACAAAATCTCAAGGTTTTAATGATTTTTGATATTTTCACTATTTTATATTGATTTTATTTGATTTAAATGAAATAAAATCAAAATAAATAACAAAAATAAAATAATGAGACGTGGAAGGGCTCATGGGTCGTGGGTCACATTACAAACTCAGTGCAAGCATAAAAAGTTGGGCCCATTTAGCAAAAAATGCGATTTGGGACACATTTGACCTTTGGCAATTTTGTAAAAAAGGTCAACTTGGCCAATGCATAACTCCTTCAATTTTTACCCTAGAGATGTGTTATTGGACTTTTTATAAATCTTAAGATGTACTCTAAGCAACCCTTTTGGTCTCATCTCAATTGAGTCTTCCATGTTCATGTATGAAGCTTTGACCCAAAAGGTGTTTTGTTGACTTTTCAAAATGACCTATAATGTCAAATTTTAATCTTTTTGTGAGTGCATTTTTTGACCTTGGGAGCTGAAGATGAATTGTAGGTAATTGCATCCTCTTCAAAATGATTTTTGTATGGGTCATTTCTGATAAAGTATGAGAAAGTTATGCTTGGTCAAAGTTGAGTTGACTTTTCCGGCAAAACCCTAATTTAGCAACTTTTGGGTTTTGATAAATTGTGAGCAATCACTGATGAATCATGATCAACCCTTGATAAAATGATGAATGGTGCTTAAAAATGAGGATGTTGACCAAAAATCTTGAGATTTGACTGTATGTGGGCCACAGTTGACTCTTTGACCTAGCACAGTCGATTTCTAGGTATTTGAGCAATTGAATGAGCAAAATTCCTCTACAAGGCTTGAAACTTGACATGGATGATCATGAGAACATATTAGGACAATGGTGAGCATTTAAGTCCTTTGTGGTTCACACATATTGATGAAAATGGAAACCCTAATTTGGGTATACTGCCTTAGGAGAGAGTTTGTCTGGTCAACTCTTGAACTTCCTTGAGCAATTTGAGGACATCACTTGACATGTATTGAGAAAATATGGGAGGGAAAATTTTTGGGTAAAACACAACTCATGTGATTCATATGGACGATGTGCATACGGGATAATCTTACGGTGGAGACGATTCCTGTACGGGTCGCGGATCATGAAATAAAGACTCTGAGGGGCAAAGAGATTGCTTTGGTTAAAGTGGTTTGGCTAGGAGCTTCCAGAGAAAGCATGACTTGGGAGTTGGAGAGCAAGATGCGAGACTCCTACCCTGATTTGTTTGATTGAGGTAAATTTTCGAGGACGAAAATATTCTAAGTGACAGAAGGTTGTAACGCCCGTAATTTAATTAATTATTTAATTAAATTATTTTTGGAATATTTGTGAAGTTATGTTGTAATTAATCAGATTTAATTATTTTATTAAGTGGTTAAATAATATTAGAAGAATGATATTATTTGATGTGGGCTTGTCTTAAAGGAATAAAAGTAATAAGGGGGTGTATTAGTTTTTAAGCCCAATAAGGAATAAAGAATAATAGGTTATTTTATTATTGTTAGAAAGAATAGAAAAGAAGAGGCAGTAGAAGAATAAGGATTGAGAAAAAGAACATGAAGCTGCTGGAAAAAGGAGAAAAAATGGAAGAACAAGGATTCAACCAGAAGATTATAGAGAGACCTTCAATCCAAGGTAAGGGTGGGGTTCTGACTCTATAATTGGGTTCATGATGATTGGTATATGGGGTTAGAGGTGATTGTTGTCTTATTCTTGAATTGAATGTATATGATGTTGTATGATGAAGAATTGATGAATTTTTGATGAATAATGATGTCCCGATGTTATTTGATCGAAGTAGAATTATAGAATAATCATAAGAGATGATTTTCTATGATTGGGAGATGTTTTTAGGGCTTAAAGTATAGAACCTGTAGTGAAAATGCAGAGAAATCGCAGAAATTATGCAGGATATACCAGGATGTGTCGACCCCAAATGCTATGTGTCGATACAAGAAGGCTTTGAGACTCGGGATGAGTCGATCCATAGGAGCATGTGATGATACATGCTGTGTGTTAGACTCAGGATGAGTCGATACATGATGGAATGCATCGACTCATGTTACGAATTCAGTGAAGTACGCGTCGATCCAAGGAGTTATGCGTCGACCCATGTTGCCTGGTTTTTGGCAGATTCAGTTTTAAAATGCTGTAACTTGAGTTTTAGAATGCCATTTAAGATGTCGTTCAAAGCGTTGAATAGCTAACGCGATGAACTTTATTCTAGAGGATTAAAATGAAGAATAGGAAGTGTAGTCCTAATAGCCAATTTATGGATTTAGAGTTAGTTCCCGTGTTGATTGCTATGTTGACTTTTATGCAGGATGATCTAGATGAGATGCTTAGAGGCTGCTGTTTGATTTGTAACAGTAGGACTAATAATAATGATGTAAGATTACAGAATAGCAGTATGTAGAGGTTTGGTGACTTAGAAGTAAGCCTTAATTGATTAACTAATCATAGGAAATATCTAGTATAGGCCTATGGCCAACGTTGTGAAATTGATGAATTACTATCGTGTTAATGTACAACTGAGTTGTTAATGAGACATTATTGATGATGTTGTATTGATAATTTATGATGAATAAATGATGTTTGATGAATTATTATGAATTATATGAGATATTGATGAATAGATGTTGAGATGCTCTTGAGATGTAGGCCTTTGGCCACGATGGTGTTGTATTGAGATGTTGTCAATTATGGTGTTGTTAATACATTCATGATTGTTTCGCATACATTGCATTTTGAGATGGAGCTTATGCTCGTTGAGATGGCCTTTATTGGCGAATATTGAGATGAAAGCTTATGCCTTGTTGATGCCTCTATTAATTGGAAATTTTTTTGAGATGGGAGTTCTGCTCCAGTGGTACCCCATGCATTTGCATAGTATTGAGTCACATTATATGATTGCATAGAGAAGTGTGTATTGATGTTGTGATTGTGTATTATTATTATGATTATTGTTGATTACGATATAAGAAGCGGTGATGTTATGTGATCTAATTTAATATATTAATTATCATGCGCTTTATTATATTGTTAGATATCTCACCCCTTTTGTTTGAATGTTGCCCTTATGTTGGTAACGTGCAGGTAATCGAGAGTGAAGGTTGTATACCTTTAGTAGTCGAGTCGGTGTCATTGCTTTGATATGTAACACTCGGGGGGATGAACGCCTGTTGCTTTTGATTGTTGATTATTCAGTCATTGAACTTTAAGTTGATTATTATTAAACATGTGTTGTTTTGAAGTTGCTGTAACGATGATAAAGATGTTATTAAGAATTACACTGCATATATGTTGAATTATTTAATTAAAGATGTCATAGTGATGGTTCATTCGATGTTTTAAAAGTGTTATATATACACGATGAATGCAATGAATTTTGATAGAAGAATTTGTGGCATCCCGATTCGTTTGAATGATTGATTTTTATAACTCTGATTCATTTATATAATTTACACGGGGTAGAATTGGGGTGTTACATTTGGAATTTTCAAAACCAGGGGGTTGGTACACATAAATTTCTTCATTAATGTATCCATTTAAGAATGTACTTTTGACATCCATCTGATAGAGAGTGATGCCATTATTTACAACGAAGGAAATTAAAAGTCAGATAGATTCTAACCTGGTGACTGAAGCAAAGGTTTCTATATAGTCTATCCCCTCTTGCCGACTTTAACCTTGTGCAACCATTCTTGCTTTGTTTTTTATGACTTCTCCTTGTTCATTCAGCTTGTTTCTGAATACCCATTTGGTTCCAATGACGTTGAACCCTTTTGGTTTGGGAACCAGATCCCACATATCATTTCTGGTGAATTGGTTTAATTCCTCCTGCATAGCCAGTATCCAATCATTGTCCAGAAGATCTTCATCAATGGAAGTTGGCTCAATCAGAGACACTAATCCCATGAGAGATTCTTTAGATTTTCTGAATAAGGATCTTGTTCTTATTAGGTCTTCCTTCTTTCCCAGAATTTTGTCTTCAGGATGAGCTAAGCTGCTTTTGGATTGTCTTTTCTGGAGAAGTTCTTCAGATGTTGCTGTAATATTTGTGACATATCCTTATGGTGTTGTCTGTGATTCTTTGTGAGGAACTTATGATGTAGTATGTTTAGTATCTGTAAATTGGACTTCTATATCTGTAAAATATTCATCTTGCTTTGACTTTTGAGAGCCAAGCTTGTCATCAAATCTAACACTGATTGACTCTTCTACAATCTGTGTTTCTATGTTGTATACTCTGTAGCCTCTTGAGCGTTTAGAGTATTCTAACATAATACACTTTTGTGCTTTAGAGTCAAACTTGTTCAAATGTTCTTTGGTGTTAGGAATAAAACAAATACATCCAAATGGATGGAAATACGAGATGTTGGGCTTTCTGTTCTTCCACACTTCATATGGAGTCTTATCTAGAATATGTCTTATGGATACTATATTCTAAATGTAACACGCTGTGTTAATTGCTCCTGCCCATAAGTTCTTAGCAATGTTAGTCTCGTTGATCATGGTTCTGGTCATTTCTTGTAAAGTTCTGTTCTTTCGTTCTAAAAATCCATTTTGTTGGGGAGTTCTAGGACAAGAAAAATCACGAGAGATGCCATTCTCATTAAAAAAATTTCAAATTTTTTATTTTCAAATTCTCCACCATGATCACTTTTGACTTTAACAATTCTAATATATTTTTCGTTTTGGACTTGGTTACAGAAAGCAAAGAACATAGAGTGTGACTCGTCCTTGTGTCTTAAGAACTTTACCCATGTCCATCTGCTATAGTCATCTATGATCACTAATCCAGAATTATTGCCACTAATGGATGCAGTTTTCACTGGTCCAAATAGATCTATATGCAGAAGTTCTAATGGTCTAGAGGTAGTGTTGTACCCCAAAATTTTCCCTCTCATGTTTTCCAAGATTTTTTCTTATATGGGTGGTCACAAGCATTTGATTAAAGTAAAAAATAAAAATTTTGAGGATAAACAAGGAGTCTTCGATTGAAACAGCCTCCTTCGATCCATACGGGAAGGGCCTCCTATTAGTGCTCATTCGATTACACCATTGGCTTTGCATGTTGGCTTGATTCACAATGCAATAGCTACCTGCATGCAAGCTGGATTCCTGTTACGTTTGGGCATTTGATTGCCTTTGGAGAAAGCTTGATTCCTTCTTCGACTAGACAAATTATCCCTCTGTGCATGCCTTCAGCGTACAAAGCAAGAACTTCAAACTGGCCTTCGATTCACAAAGCTTTCACAAGGCAAAGACCCATCAGCATGCCTTCAACTCACAAGGCGAAAGACCCCTCTTCAGCTTGCCTGCAGTACATAAGGACAAGAATCTTTCAGGTTTGCCTTCGATCCACCAGGAAAAAAGCTTCTTTTGATTTGCCAGGAAAAAAGTTGCTTTTGACCCACAAGGCACTGGCTACCTTTGTGCCAACTTCACCTAGGCAATGGCCTACTCTGCGCCTGCTTTAACTTGCTTCATGCTAGCACCCACAAGGCATAGGTTTCCTTTGTGCCATCTTCGAATGGGAAATACCCCCCCCCCCCCCCCTTCAAACAATTGTACACACTTCAACACACATGATAGCCATTCGAAGGACACACCTTGGTGGCCCATTTGAAGAGGGAACAAAGCATACACAGAAAGTACATTTAAAAGAGCCAGTCGAAAGAGGAAACTTGAGGCCAATCGAAGGGCAGGGATTGAAGGCGTTCGAAAGAGGTAAGCGTGTCCAGGTTCATTCAAATTCAAAAAGGGACAAGTTTCCATGACTTTTCCAACGTTATAAAACTTCATTCATGGCTTTGAAAACATTTGTTTATGGTTGTTTAAACCATTGTCTTCTTGTCCCCTCCATTCTACTCTATATAAGCAGCGTGCTTGCAAGCCAAATGGAAACTTACACACATATGATGCCCCATAAACTACCCAAAGGTATCAAAATCCTGATATGTGGTCCCAATCGAAGGAAGTTTCAACAATGCTCTATTCATTCCCTGAAGTCTGCAGGAAATATTCTCAAACACTAACCAATTCACACCCCAGTCGAAGCATCTCATCCTTGGTAAAATTTCAAATTCATGTTTTGTTTTCATGATATGTTGATATTTCCTAGTGTCTGATTCTTGCCCAGGATATAATATGGCACAACCTTCTCATGGACATACAAAGGTAGAAGGCACGATACGTGCTTTTTATTGAATCCCAAGAGACAATGTTCTTTTTTCTAAGGAAAACGAGCCCAAATTTGAATTTAAGGAGAGGTCGAACTGAAAAAAGACTTGGGTTCACGCCCAGGTCATGCTTTTGTATTGTTGACACTTTATCTTTCATATTTTAGTGCTTTAGGGCTAAGTCACCAGGCGCCTCCAGCAATGTTCTCTGCTGGGTCGAAGGTCTGTCTTCACAAGATCGAAGGCCTGTCCCCAGGGATCGAAAACCATCATTCTTTCCTAAATCGAAAGGCCATGTTTTCCCTTGATTAATTTTATTTTCTAAATAGGCTTTAGGATAATTTCAATTTAATTATTTTCTTGAATAAAAAAAACAACAAAAAAGGATTTTTCTTATTAAGTTTGTTTAGACTAACTTTCAATCTTCACGCACATTTATTTTATTCTCGCATTTTTATAATAATGTAACTGCTTATAAGATGTAATAGTAATTAGGCTTTATTTTCTGCTTTTAATTTCTATACCCCCCAAGTTTTTGTACAGTGTAAATCCCCCTCCCCAAAGCCATGTAATAGTCTAGGTTTTAATTTTCTGCACTTTATATTTTGTACATATTTATTGCTAGTAATTAGGCATGTATGACAAGAGCTTAATAATTAAACGATTAGAAAACCTAATAACACAAGATAAATAACTGAAACCTGAAACACTTGCACATACGCACCTCTAAGGTACGTCCACTTTGGTTGCCTTCGGAAATAAAGCAATCATGTCCCTCGAAACGAGGACACTTTAGCAAAGACCCATAAAAAGCAAAAAGATCATAGTCCCTCAGTGACCCTATAGTTGCCTCTCGATAAATGATCTAGTCCCTAAACAAATTTGCTAAAGTGTCTCCACAAGTTGCTTTCGTGACTGTATCGTCTCTTCGATGTCCCTCATAAATCCAACGATACGGCTACCTACTCTCTAATAGTAGGATGGCATTGTCCAAAGGATATGAGGAAAAGAACTACCCTTTTCGAGTTTAAAAGTAGATAGTTGTTAGAAGTTTGCTCAAAAACATTTTGCACTTACACAAATACTACTTTTCAAAAGCAATTTTTAAAACATTTGCTATGTTAACACTCTTGAGGACTGATACAAGAGTTAAACGCAAAGGAAATCGCCGCACTAAGGCATTTTCAAAACATTTTCAAAAACACAAAGCACAAAGGTGTTTCAAAATGAGAAAACCTATAAGAGCCCGTAGATAACTACGGATGGAAAGGGTGCTAACACCTCCCCTTTCCATAATCTACCACCCTTACTCAGAAAATCTCGAAAAGGTATTTTTCTGTTCTTTTCGCTCTTTCCTTAATTTGGATAAAAGAAAAGTCGGTGGTGACCCTTGCTTACCGCAACATTTGCAAATACAAACACAAAACCAGTATTAAACAGTCGGTTCTGCCACCGTATCACATAACATATTTGCTTACCTTAGAGCTTAGTTCATTTTAAAAATTGCTTTCATTGTGTATTTTTATGCTTTACTTTCAAGGGTTTATTTGGGTTGTTACTATAGATCCTACACCCGGATCTGGGGAACCTTATTAGGTAAGTAGCAATAAATCATGGAAGTTGTACGGTGTAGACCCATATCGACAAAGTGATAGCTATGTTAGCATGATACTTTGGTGTGTACTAATGTTCCTTGAGTCAGTCAAGGATAACATTAGGCTTCCTTAGTGTCATTAAGCGCTAACTGACCTTTAGAACCTTTAATTGACTCATCCTAAGCCATTAGAAAGTAGTTAGATGGCCGGATTTGGTTCCGACCGAAGATTGGTTGATACTCGATACTACACTCATTGAGACTAGACTTTTAGGATATCCTGGGTGCAATACTTTGGTGCTTGAGCTAGATCAATGCCTAAAATAAAGGTCAGTGATATGAGACTCCTTAGAACCCGGTTACTATTAATAGGACAGGTTGATCCAACTGAAACTTCAAGAGGGTACTTACCTTTAAAACTCATGGAAGCCTTTAAACCTAAGGTCTTTGTGTGAATTATTTGTGTTTGATATACTTGTGATTTTAAAGCATAATCATAACATCATAAACATCATAACATGTCATGTAAACTAACCATTTCAAGGGCTTGCGGATTTATCTCTTATATGTTTTGTAGGTCATGGATTCAGCTCGCAGAAAAACCATCAAAATCAATTTTGTAGAGATCCATCCTAAACTCAAGGAATTGGTTTCAAAGGTTCCCGAGAGTTCCTCATTCAATAAGAGATATGGATACTTGCTCAGTTTGGTTGCTATCAGTTTTGATGGAGGTTTGATGAGTGTATTATTCCAGTTCTTCGACCATAAGCACCACTGCTTCACATTTCCATACTATCAGTTGGTGCCTATGTTGGAAGAATTCTCCAAAATACTTGGTTTGCCTATATTAGAGCAGATACCCTTTACCCGTTTAGAACAAGATCTAACTACTGAAGATGTTGCCATAGCTTTGCATTTAAAGTCATTTGACATTGAGTCCAATTGGGAAAGAAGGAGTGGAGTTAAGGGCCTCCTCACAAATTTCCCGATGAAGAAAGCCCATGTGTTCCTAGACGCTATGAGTTACCATGCCTTTGAAGATGTTTTAGCTCTTTTGATCTACGGGTTGGTTCTGTTCCCCAATTCATACCAGTTTATAGATGTCAGTGCCATCAACATTTTCCTTGCCCATAATCCAGTGCCTACATTGCTCGGGGATATTCTGCACTCACTCTGTACACGTACCATGAAGAAGAGAGGGAATCCTATATGTTGTGTACCTCTACTATATAGCTAGTTTATTTCACACCTTCATTGGTCAGTAATGAAGAATGAATTAGGTTTAAGATGGAACCAGAGATTAATGTCTCTTTCTCACTCTGACATCTATTGGTGCCCTCGCTCCCAAAAAGAAATCTCTTTTATTGATCGCTGCAGAGAATTTCCCAATGTGCAACTCCTTGGCATTAAAGGAGGCATCACCTACAACCCCTCTTTAGCTTTACGTCAGTTTGGCTATGCCTGGAGGGGTGGTCCTCATGATATGCTCATTCAAGATATTATGTTCGACTATTCAAATGATCTACAAGGTTATCATCAGAGGTTCATTCGCGCTTGGGGAATGGTTAAAAAGACTGATAGCTGGACTCTAGGACACAAGAACTCCATCCCTTTGGATCCATACCTCAAATGGGTGCGACCTCGTGCTCAAAATCTTATGATGTCGTATGCTGCTATCCTACCAGTGATTTCAGAGCCTACTGTTCAAGGGGTCGGGTCTCGCATCATTCTTCATCCTGATATGCCAATAAACTTCGAAAAATTGCAAAAATATTGGATACATCTCAAAGAACAACGAGATACCTTTGAGTCCCAATTCTATGTTAGTGAGAAAAAGGTGTTGGAACTGACAAAGTGACTTCACGAAGAGCAGAATCTCAATGCCTACATTAGCACCAAAAGGAAGCGTCCTTGGGAGACTTAGAAGTTTTAGAAGTTTCTTATTTGTTATTCCTTTGTAAACTTTGATTTCATTTGAGATTACTAATAAAAAGTCTTTGTTTTTGTTTTGGTTAAAAGAGTTTAAATCCTATGAGGCCCTTGAAAACATTGCATACATATATCATACATATCATTGCATAAACATGTTTTCAGGACAAGTTTCTTATCTTCTTCGCTGTTTATTTCAGCAATGGCTATTGAATAAATAGTTAGGGAGCTTCAGGCACAGAATGCCCAATTCCAAGAAATGTTCCTGAATCTGGCTAAGGGACAAGAAGATTTGAAAGCTCTTATTCTTAAGGACGAGAAGAAGAAAAAGAGGCCAGTGAGTGTTCTAAATTTGGGAAGAAGGTTCAAAGGAACAGTGATGCAAGTTTCAGAGCTTGCAACTTCGTCAAAAGAGAGAGGCAATCAGGAAGGAGAGCTAAGAGAAAAAGACCACAGTACAAGGGAGTCTGAAGAAGATGAACCTGACTATCCTGAGGAGCAGTATCCTCTTGCTGATGATAAATACAAACAACTGGAGGATCGGCTCAATGCCATGGGGATCCAAAGGGTACACGAGTTGGATTTTGAAGAGCTAGGACTGGTCTCAGGGGTGGTCATCCCGCGGAAGTTCAAGGTCCCTACATTTTCTAAGTACGACGGTGTCTCCTATCCTAAGCTGCATTTAAGGTCGTATGTCAGGAAAATTCAACCCCACACTACTGATAGGGATATGTGGGTACACTTCTTCCAGGAAAGTTTGGCAGGAACTCAGCTAGAATGGTTCTATCAACTAGAAAGAACCAGTGTGCGTATTTGGGAAGATCTGGCTTCTGCTTTCTACAAGCAATACCAATATAATGCTGACCTCGCCCCGACTCATACACAGTTGCAAAGCATGTCTATAGGTTCCAGCGAGGGTTTTAAGGACTATGCCCAATAATGCAGAGACCTTGTGGGAAGAGTCCAACCTCCATTGTCTAATAGGGAGCTGGTGGACATGTTCTTGGGCACCTAATTTGGGCCATTCTTTAACCATATGATTGGAAGT
This sequence comes from Vicia faba, assembly GCA_948472305.1. Taxonomy (NCBI): domain Eukaryota; kingdom Viridiplantae; phylum Streptophyta; class Magnoliopsida; order Fabales; family Fabaceae; genus Vicia; species Vicia faba. Next base: position 1,677,991,188 of record OX451736.1, on the reverse strand, counting down.
TCTTCTGTTGGGTTTACTAAATTGATCTTGACTGGCGAACGGGTAGAAGCTGGCATTAAAAGTGGTAAAGTACATAGAGATGAATCCTCCAGTACTGCAAAGAAATCGTTCACAGGAAAGAAGGAGGTCAATGATGCTTATGGCCAAAGAAATCTTAACAAAACTAAGTGTCGTCTGACGGTAGGGGCTGTTATGATTTCCAATCCTGCACCAAGACAACAAAAGAATAATCAGCGCAGGCCAGATGCTCCTAGAAGACAGTTTACCCGGATCAACATGACCCTCTCCCAAGTTTTATTGCATCTGCTGAAGTCCAAACTGGTGACCCTAAAGGAGGCCCCAGAGAATCCTAATATTGCCTCTCCCTGCTACAAACTGAATGCTCGATGTGCCTACCACTCTGAAACTCTGGGGCAGGATACAAACGATTATTGGGCTTTGAATAACAAGGTGAAAGACCTTATTAATGCAAAGGAAATTGAATTTGACGCTCCTGAGACTCCTAACGTCATAACTGCACCTATGCCCAAGCATGGCCTGGGAGTCAGTGCTATTGATGTTGTCTTCGCCACATAAGATGCTAACAGTAGTATGACCTGGACAAGTGGATCTTCCCAACCATCAACGGTGGACTCGGCAAATGGGAGGCTAAAGAGTTTGTGCCCATTACTTTTATTAAAGAGTAATTTGTCTTTTTGTTTTGAGGATGTGTAATATTTGAATAATTGAAACATTAAAGCCTTGTGTCTTACCCGAGGCACAATGGTCTATTTGTGAGGGTCATTGCTTCATTTTCATATGTCATCAATAAAACATTGGACGTTTCGCATGCAAATTTTATGCTTTTTGTTTTTGTTTGCTGCTTTTTACTTTATCAAAAATATACAGCTATGCTCTTACACACACTCACATATCAAATTGTAGATCCACATCCACTCTGGATCCCGTTGATAACAGTTCTGCTATTGCTCCTTATGAGTTTGAGAATCCGATCAACCAAGTCGGGGAAGAAGGTGAGGAAGATTGTGAGGTACAAGGAGAACTTGCCAGACTGTTACAACAGGATGAAAGGGCACTACGGCCTCATAAGGAGTCGGTTGAGACAGTGAACTTGGGTATTGAAGAGGACATAAAAGAAGTTAAGGTAAGTGCTAACTTGGAGCCCAGTGTCAAACAGCGGTTAATACAGATGCTACATGACTATGTTGAAGTTTTTTCCTGGTCGTACGAAGACATTCCGGGGCTTGACACTGATATTGTGGTTCATTGCTTACCTACAAAAGAGGACTGCCCTCCAGTGAAACAGAAGGTTCGTCGTATGCGGCCGAATATGTCAGAAAAGTTCAAGGCTGAAGTTATGAAACAGTTCAATGCCGATTTCTTAGCTTTCACGCCCTATCCATAATGGGTCGCTAATGTTGTTCCAGTACCTAAGAAGGACGATAAGGTACGTATATGTGTGTGGATTACAGAGACCTGAATAAGGCAAGCCCGAAGGATGACTTTCTGCTTCCCCTTATTGATGTTCTAGTTGACAACACCATACAACATAAAGTTTTCTCCTTTATGGATGGTGTGATCGGTGGATCTGGAACTGACTGTTTAACGCTGGTTCGCGAAATGTCGCGGAAGCAAGAGTCGCCACCGTCTTTTATTTTCTCCAAATGGAAAGGACAAAAGCACAGAAAAATTCCTTATAGAGATTGCTCTCGGTTCGGGAGGTAGATTATAGAAAGGGAAGGTGTTAGCACCCTTTCTATCCATGGTTATCCATGGGCTCTTAGATACTTGCTCACTTGTGTTTTCAAAAATGGTTTGTTTGCTTTTCAACTGTGGGTTTTAAAAAGTTTCTTTGAAAATTTCAGTTCGACTCTTGTATCCTCAAGAGTGTTTGAAAAATTGCTTTCGAAAGCTTTTTGAAAAGGTGTCAGTGTGAAAAGTATTTTTTGATTTGTTTTGAAATTAGAGCAAGTATCTACGAGTCATCCACCTACCCTAAGGAATTCGTCTGTGTAAATGTCCTTTAAAGTAGTGCCGTCCCACCATTGAGAGGTAGGTAGCACCACCGTTGGAGGTGTTCGGGTCAATTCGAGGTTCGGGACATGGTGATCACCAGAGCAATAGGAAGACACCTCAGAAGCTACCCTCATGCCAGGTTCCTGGATCATGAGGACTTACTAAGACATCCTCTACTCGACGATCACCTTTCGAGGCAAGGCAACAGTGAGGCGTACCCTAGGGGTGGTGTGTGATTTGTGTGTCAGATTCATTTATTTTTGTCTTGTCAGGTTATTGGTGATCTAACGTTTTGTTTTTATTTTTGTCATTCATTCTTGCATGCATTTATTTAACAGTTAAAAAGTGCGGAAAGATAAAATTCCTAAACTATTACAAAGGCGCGGGTCCACATCGCCAAATTAAACCAGGACCCGATTTGACATAAAATAAAGAAATAAAATGCGGGAAATATAAAATGTCCGAGTTACATGGCTTGAGCAATTACATAATATTTGAAAGAAAATAAATGTGCGAAAGAAATAAAAATAGAACGTTCGAGGGCGTTGGACCCTTTAAAGAAATTAAATGAAATTAAAAATTAATTAATTATTTATTGAAATAAAAGAAGTGTTTTTTAGGTTTTTTTTGTATTTATGAAATAAAAAATTAAAATTAAAATTAAAAGAAACCCTAATTCTAAGTTATTTTTAATTATTTGAGAAAAATGTTAAAGTTTAACTTAATTTACTAAAGAATTTATGTACATGTTTATTTACAAAATAAATTAGTAGTTAATAATAATAATAATGATGAGAAAATTATTTATTAAAAAAATGATGAAAAAGTTAAAAACCCTAATTTCTACATATTTAATTTATTAAGAAAAATATTAAAGTTTTGAAACCTAAATTAATCTAATTAATTGTTTAATGTTTATTTACAAAAATAATAATAGTAAAATTAATATTAATAAAATAAACATTTTTTTGATTTTTCTGTATTTTATATTTATTATGAAAATTATTTTATGAAATTAAAAGAAAACAATTAAAAACAATTAAAAGAATAAAAAGGAAAAACAAATAAAAATTAAAAATTGAGCAAACCATAGGGGGTGTCTGGCCCAAGGGGAGGTTTTTTGAAGTATTGACTCCTGAGTGCCGTGGTCTGCATTCTTTGGCCATTGGATTGAGTTTCATGCATAGGTTGTTCTACTTTGGCCATTTGGCTTTTGGCTTTTGGCTTTTGGCCATTTGTGTTCTGGCTTCAACGTTCCTTTAATGTCTGGCTTAATGTCTGCCTCGCCATGTATTGGTGTCATGCATAAGTTTTTCTAGTCTGGCCATTTGGTTTTTGGCTTTTGGCCATTTGGCTTTTGGCCTCAACGTTCCTTAATGAACGTGCCTGGGATCCTGTCTAAATCTGCAGTGTTGAATCTCACAAACACATCAAATAAAATCATAAAATGCAAATAAAGCCAATATATGAAGAAATTTAATGTTTAGACACAATATGACATGTATGAATGATTATACCCTTTTGATCATGGAGATCAAATCAACCTTACCCTTACTGGAAAAGTAGTGACATGAATGCTTTTATGCCCTTTGGATCATGGAGATCAAGCCAGCCTTACCCTTACTGAAGAAGTAATAAGATGTTGGTTTGTAACTGAGATGACTTTGTTTGTAGTGAGAGAGGGATTTGTAATAAGGATTTCAAGGTTTTAGGGTTCTTGAAAGAGTTTGATATTCCAACAGTGTTGTGGCAAGGTTTTTTCTCTCTTTTTCTCTTCCCTTTTTTTTCTTTTTTTTTCCCCTTTGGTTTGTGTGACAAGAAGGTGATTATATAGTGGAAATTAGGGTAAAGAAAATGGGCTTTGAATGTGCAATTGGGCCTCCAATATTCACTTGAATTCGTCACTTTCCAGGCTAAATCGCAGGGACTTAAGTGCATTTTTTGAAGTTGAAATGTGAAAACAAAATGTAGCCGACATCGAGAACTAACTCCTGTCCGAAGATCGACTCAATCGGATAAACGGTGAATTAGTTATGAATTTTTGAAGTTTCAGCTTAGACAAACTTATTTTGGGCTCCAGTGTCGACTCTGACACGTTCTTCAATAAAAAACTGGTATTGATCGGTGCATAATCCGGTCTCGACTTTTGAAGCAAAGTTGTAGATCTACGAGTCAGGGACCTTGTGTAAAAATATGAGCCCAATCCGATAAAAATTGACCGAGTTATGAATTTTTTAGCGCGTAAAAACTGCACTTTCAGCACACTTTTTCACTATATTTCTTCAAGAAAACTCACACATTCGGATACCTTCTTTAAAGAATTGACTCTTGAGCCGAACCTGAATTTGAGAATACGTTATCAGAGATATCTTGGCGAAAGAATACCTGAATATGACGCGCCAGGTTGGACTTGTGAATTTTCTTGAAATGTTTTGAGAAATATGGGAGGGTAAATTTTGGGGTACAACAGTTGCCCCTGTTCAATCTTCTTAGACCTGAGGATGCAGATTGGCTGACGTGCCTTTCGTAATCCGAAGGTGGAAGATGATTGAACACTAGAGTGCCCAGAAATTTGCGCTCACATAGTAGCGGTGATGGTGGAAATGGGCTGATAGATGCCATTTAGAGGTTGATGAAATATGATGATGGGCTTATAGATGCCATCTGGATGTTGATTGCGTAGGAGATTCCTTAGCGAGAACCTGCATACCTGCAAAAGAACAAATGAGTACCTGACACGTTGCAGGAGCTGGTTTTCAGATGCTTGGTATAGATGTGTCCTGACTGGTTACAGGAGCCGAGTCTGGAGCTTCAAACGGTGATGAATGAACCAGGGATGGTTACTGCCTTAGCAGGAATGGTAAGAGAACCTTGGGCGACTTGAACTTCAACAACGCTTGTTGAAAAAAATCTTGGGTGACTTTAACTTCAACAACGCTCGTTGAGAAAAGTCTTGGGTGACTTTAACTTCAACAACGCTCGTTGAGAAAAGTCTTGGGTGACTTTAACTTCAACAACGCTCGTTGAGAAAAATCTTGGGTGTCTTCTACTGGGATAAGAATCAGGGAGATCTTAGGGTCGATCTGACTGAACCAGAGGAGGTTTTTTGATAAGGATGTGATGAAGGAATCTGAGACGATTGCTACTCCAAATATATGATGAAGGAATCTGGGACGATTACTACCTCAGCAGGACGATGAAGGAATCTGGGACGATTACTACCTCAGCAGAATGATGAAGGAATCTGGGACGATTACTACCTCAGCAGAATGATGAAGGAATCTGGGACGATTACTACCTCAGCAGGATGATGAAGGAATCTGGGACGATTACTACCTCAGCAGGATGATGAAGGAATCTGGGACGATTACTACCTCAGCAGAATGATGAAGGAATCTGGGACGATTACTACCTCAGCAGAATGATGAAGGAATCTGGGACGATTACTACCTCAGCAGAATGATGAAGGAATCTGGGACGATTACTACCTCAGCAGAATGATGAAGGAATCTGGGACGATTACTACCTCAGCAGGATGATGAAGGAATCTGGGACGATTACTACCTCAGCAGAATGATGAAGGAATCTGGGACGATTACTACCTCAGCAGAATGATGAAGGAATCTGGGACGATTACTACCTCAGCAGAATGATGAAGGAATCTGGGACGATTACTACCTCAGCAGAATGATGAAGGAATCTGGGACGATTACTACCTCAGCGGGACGATGAGAGAACCTTGGGCGATTACTACCTCAACGGGTAAAAACTTTTATCTGTTGATCGTTCTTTCCTGAAAAAGTAACGAATTAGTTGTATGCAATGTCATAATGCATGAATTGCCTGATTTTAAGATGTTCTCAAAAATAGATGAGATTGGGGGTGATATGATGCGTCTATGCATGCTATAATGATGTATGTGACGTTTTATGAATGTGTTTTTCGTCTAGGAAAGTAAATCCTTGACGGGTGCCGGTAAGTCGTATCCTGGGCTGATGTTGAAGAATAGATTTTGCTTCCGCTGGGGATGATAACTGCAAGAATACCGGTAGGAGAAGATGACTCCGTTGCGGAATAAACTTGGCAAATGGAGGATTCTGCGGGGAGAAAAGTACTCTGACGATCTTGCTGGGGAGCAACACTTTGTGGGGAGAGGTTTACTTTGTTAAGCTGTTGATAATAACTTTCCGGGGATACCCTTGTTGTGTTGGAAGTGCGAATAGACTTCGCTGGGGATAGGAAAGAACTACGTCGAGGACGCTCTTTCCGTGGCTTTTGGCTGAGGATAACCCAGTTATATCCTGTTGAGGAAATAACTCTTTGAATAAAGCCGGGAGACGCGTTCGTGCTCTGCGGGGATAAGCTTCCAGAATCTACTAGGGATAAGCTTACTGCTTGGAGAGATGGATTCCAACTTTCTTGGGGAAACTGGATGGGACTCTCTTGGGGGAGTATTGAACTGTATTGGTTATGTTCTTCAACGGAACTTACCTTGATACCTTGGAGGACAGAACAATCAGATTGCTTAGACAACTCTTTATTGCCCCTGTTTCTGATGTGGGAGAGGAAAATACCTGTGGAGGTGCTTGGTAGTTGTTGATGGACAAACCTTCCTCTGGTAGGCAAGTGACGAGATGACAGGTCATAGTCGTACGCTTTAATCCCTAACTTTTGCCTGGACCGCCCTTTCGGGTTTTCAGTCCACCGGGATACCCATTTTTGCCCAAGCCGCCTTTTCAGGTTTTCGACTTGCCGGGTGTACAGATTTTTTTCATTTCATCCCTTCATTTTGCCCGAACCCTTTTGGTTCGTCGGGAAGCCCTTATTTTTGCCTAGGTGTGTCAACCTAGCGGGTCTTTGATTATGCGTAGTACTTTTTTCGACTATGTCCGTGTTCTCAGAATGTTAGGGAGTTGCCCCTGTTTGGAAGTGTTTTGTCACCAGAAGATGTTTGATCAGGCAAGATTCGTTATTGAAATGCCCCAAGTGACTCAGGCGGAGATTTGCCCCAGACCATTTTTTCCTTTGAGAGATTCTCCGAATCTTGACTGGGTTGCCCCAGATGATGGACCATGGTCATGTCTGCCCCTTGATTGGAAGTACTTTTGTTCACTAGGTATTCATCGTGCGGATTTCCCTGCTGTTCAAACAAAAAGTCATATGCCAACAAAGTTATGTTAAAAATGCAAAGCTTATGTCTGTCTTGAAGATTTTGAAAATGCATTTTTTTATAAAACAAATGATTGTTTGTAAAACGTGATGTCAACTTCGTATTTACCGTAAGCCTTAAGGAGTCAGGATACCTTTCGTACAGTATGCTTTCGAACTAACCCATGCTTCAGCTAGGACTTTTAAGGGTTATAACGTGGCCTGGTTCACGGTTTAAGAAACAAAGGATAAAGGCTCAAATTATTTGTACCCACCCGCTCTTCGTGATGTTCTCCAAACCTAAACTCAGCTGATCATACGTTAGACCTTGTTTGAGTCTTTGCTCTGATTTTCCGGTGATGATTCGGATGTTGATAACTTATTTTGAATAGGCAGTCATTCCTTTCTTGTTGAGGTTTGTAAGACCTCTTTCTTTTTGATTTTGTTATCCCTGTTTTTTTTTGCCTGAACTGTTTCCTTTTTTGGAATTACAGTCAGCGGGATGCCCCAGTTTCATAAGTCCCCTTTGTAGGTTTAGACTTTTTGGGCTTTTCATTTATGAAATTTTTTTTTTTTTTTTGATAATGACTGCCTGTCCTTGTGATTTATTCAGAACCATCACTGTCTTTTGTTTTGGAAAAAAACTCATTTGGTGCCATTCATTGTGCACTTGGATCAACTGAGAAGACTACCCTGCCCCGGGTTATGATTAAGGGTTTCAATTTTCGAAAATAAGAACTCCTACTTCTTTGGCTCAGAGGGGTTGACGAGGGATTATCATCCTTATAACTCCAGTGTTTAGGAATTGAAACAATGCCTGTACCTCATCAGCGGGGTCTGTTCAAAAGCATACTGTAAATATCGTGGTATCGTTTTCGTCATCCTCCCTCAAGAGGCTTAGAATTTTAGATCAAGAGTTGACATCAGAAAAAATATGAAAATAATTTGCATTTAGTGAATACGAATATATTGTTTCAGAACAGACATATGCGATGCATTAATGAAATAACAAAGTTTGACATGAATAAAATGTTTGCACAATCAAAGAAAAATACAACTTGAACATCTGAATGAACAAAAGACATTCTCGATGATTCGGTGTAGGATCAGTGTTCAAACTTGACCTCCTGGGCGTCAATCAAATCCTGGATCTTGTTCTTCAAGGTCCAACAGTCGTCGGTGTCATGTCCAGGACTGTCAGAATGGTAGGCACATCTCACACCTGGGTTGTACTTGGGAGAGGAAGTGTCAGGATTTTGAGGAGGATCCTTTAGTGTGATCAGTTTTGCCCTCAGCAATTGCTGTAATGCCTGAGACAAAGACATGTTAATGTCAGTATACTTCCTATCTTGATGCTTTATCCTACGCCTATTGCTCTTTCTTGGTTGAACGGGCGTGGGATCAGAAATCTGGATTGCCCTTACATCTTGACGACCCTTTTTACCATTTATAGCATTGGATTCTTTCTTCCCACTGTGGGGCTTTTTCTGAGCATCGGCGAGTGCGGTTTCTTGAATCTTCCCCGACTTGATACCAGCTTCAATTCTCTCCCCAGTCAAGATAAGATCTGTGAACCCAGCAGAAGAATTCCCAATCAGATGGTTGTAGAATGGACCAGACAAAGTCCCCAAGAACATGTCAACGAGATCACGGTCAATTAGAGGTGGTTGTACCCTTCCAGCAAGGTCTCTCTATTTTTGAGCATATTCTTTGAAACCTTCGCCTGCACCCATAGACATTCCCTGAAGCTGAGTGCGCGTGGGAGCGAGGTCAGCGTTGTACTGGTAATGCTTGTAGAAAGCAGTGGCCAAGTCCTCCCAGCTGCGGATGTTGGCTCCACTCAGTTGATAGAACCACTCGAGCTGAGTCCCTGAAAGGCTCTCTTGGAAGAAATGGATCCATAAGTTTTTGTCAGCTGTATAGGGCTGGATCCTCCTTGTGTAAGACCTGAGATGCAATTTAGGACAGGATGCCCCGTCGTATTTAGCAAAGGCAGGTGCCTTAAACTTGTGCGGGATCACTACCCCAGAAGACAGACCTAGATCTTCGAAGTCCAGGCCAGGCACCTTTTGTATCTCCATAGCACTTAACCGGTCTTCCAACTGTTTGTACTTATCCTCAGCCGGGGGGTACTGCTCGTCGTTGAAATCTGTCTCGTTGTCGGAGACCACTGGACTAGGCACCTTTCTCTCATGGTGACTGCTTTCCCTCACAGAGGGAGTTGTCCTCTCAGTTTGATGCTGTAGGGTGTCCCCAGATCTGCGTCTAGGGTTGAACAAAACAGTCCTCTTCTTCTTCTTTTCCTTCTTCAAGAGCAGAGCCTTCAGATCTTGTTGCCCCTGGGTCAAGTTCATGATCAACCCTTGGAACTGGGCGTTCTGAGCCTGGAGGGCCTTGATGGACTGCTCAGCTGATGATTCAGGATTCATGACGATCGGCTGAAATAAACAGCGAAGAAGGGTAAGCAACCTGTCAAAGGGACACCTGCAATGCAATGAGATGTATGACATGCATGCAATGATTTCAAGGACCTCGCGGGATAAACAAGAAAATTTGTTAGCATCGGAATTTATAGCTTGATTGAAGGAAACCCATGTTGTTGAGAATTCTTCTTCAAGGGTCAAAGGCTCACCATATCCAGTGGGTCATAGCCCCTGACACCCTTGGCTAGAGGAAAATAAATCCCCTTTGCCCCTTGCTGGGTTATTGGTTTATCATGACCTGCATCACAAGCCCTTGAGATCCTTGAAATGGGTTAGGATGTATGCAATGGTATGATGTCATGCTATGCATGGGGTGATGTAGGTAAACCATGTTATGAGTCCCAATTAAGGACTATAAACAAACCCTGCAAGAAATTCAGTATACTTTGTTATGAGTCCCAATTAAGGACTATAAACAAAACCTGCAAGATATCTAGTAAACCCTGTCATGAGTCCTAGTTAAGGACTATAAACAAAACCTGCGAGACTTAGTAACCCTGTTATGAGTCCCAATTAAGGACTATAAACAAAACCTGCAAGAAACTCGGTAAACCTTGTTATGAGTCCCAATTAAGGACTATAAACAAAACCTGCAAGAAACTCAAGGGTCAGATACTAAGCATGCAAGTAGTTCAAGTATGAAGGCACACAAGTCACACAAGAGAAGCCCTTAGAGTTTAGGCCAGCATGAGGTCTAGGTATTACCCTCTTGAAGTTGGTGGGTTCAACCTGTCCTAATCAAAGTAACCGGGTTCTAAGGTTCCCAATATCACGGGATTGCTTTCATTGTTCATCGTTTCGATTTAGCCACTGAACTGGCGACCGAAATATTCCAGGACAGCAACCCTCAATTGAGTGTAGTATCGAGTATCAACCAACCTCGGACTGCACCAAAGTCAGTTATCTCACTACCCTAAAGAGGCCAAGATAGTTCAATTAAGGTTCCTAAGGTCTGTTGATGCTTCACGACACCACGCGGAGGCCCCGTACTCTCCTTGACTGAACTCAAGGGTTACCGGTACACACCAAAGTGCCACATCAACGTAGCAGACTGTTTCAACCATGTCGGTATACCCCGCACAGTTCCCTCACAGCCTTGTTGCTACTTTCTAAGAAAGGTATCCCCAGATCCGGGTTAGGATCTATAGAACTCCCAAGCAACCCACAATTTAAAGCACACAAAGCAATACAATTGAAAACATAGTTATGACCTAGCCCTAAGGTACACCTCACTTTAAGTTTTATCCCCAGCAGAGTCGCCAGTTCTGTGATCGGTGGATCTGGAACTGACTGTTTAACGCTGGTTCGCGAAATGTCGCGGAAGCAAGAGTCGCCACCGTCTTTTATTTTCTCCAAATGGAAAGGACAAAAGCACAGAAAAATTCCTTATAGAGATTGCTCTCGGTTCGGGAGGTAGATTATAGAAAGGGAAGGTGTTAGCACCCTTTCTATCCATGGTTATCCATGGGCTCTTAGATACTTGCTCACTTGTGTTTTCAAAAATGGTTTGTTTGCTTTTCAACTGTGGGTTTTAAAAAGTTTCTTTGAAAATTTCAGTTCGACTCTTGTATCCTCAAGAGTGTTTGAAAAATTGCTTTCGAAAGCTTTTTGAAAAGGTGTCAGTGTGAAAAGTATTTTTTGATTTGTTTTGAAATTAGAGCAAGTATCTACGAGTCATCCACCTACCCTAAGGAATTCGTCTGTGTAAATGTCCTTTAAAGTAGTGCCGTCCCACCATTGAGAGGTAGGTAGCACCACCGTTGGAGGTGTTCGGGTCAATTCGAGGTTCGGGACATGGTGATCACCAGAGCAATAGGAAGACACCTCAGAAGCTACCCTCATGCCAGGTTCCTGGATCATGAGGACTTACTAAGACATCCTCTACTCGACGATCACCTTTCGAGGCAAGGCAACAGTGAGGCGTACCCTAGGGGTGGTGTGTGATTTGTGTGTCAGATTCATTTATTTTTGTCTTGTCAGGTTATTGGTGATCTAACGTTTTGTTTTTATTTTTGTCATTCATTCTTGCATGCATTTATTTAACAGTTAAAAAGTGCGGAAAGATAAAATTCCTAAACTATTACAAAGGCGCGGGTCCACATCGCCAAATTAAACCAGGACCCGATTTGACATAAAATAAAGAAATAAAATGCGGGAAATATAAAATGTCCGAGTTACATGCCTTGAGCAATTACATAATATTTGAAAGAAAATAAATGTGCGAAAGAAATAAAAATAGAACGTTCGAGGGCGTTGGACCCTTTAAAGAAATTAAATGAAATTAAAAATTAATTAATTATTTATTGAAATAAAAGAAGTGTTTTTTAGGTTTTTTTTGTATTTATGAAATAAAAAATTAAAATTAAAATTAAAAGAAACCCTAATTCTAAGTTATTTTTAATTATTTGAGAAAAATGTTAAAGTTTAACTTAATTTACTAAAGAATTTATGTACATGTTTATTTACAAAATAAATTAGTAGTTAATAATAATAATAATGATGAGAAAATTATTTATTAAAAAAATGATGAAAAAGTTAAAAACCCTAATTTCTACATATTTAATTTATTAAGAAAAATATTAAAGTTTTGAAACCTAAATTAATCTAATTAATTATTTAAAGTTTATTTACAAAAATAATAATAGTAAAATTAATATTAATAAAATAAACATTTTTTTGATTTTTCTGTATTTTATATTTATTATGAAAATTATTTTATGAAATTAAAAGAAAACAATTAAAAACAATTAAAAGAATAAAAAGGAAAAACAAATAAAAATTAAAAATTGAGCAAACCATAGGGGGTGTCTGGCCCAAGGGGAGGTTTTTTGAAGTATTGACTCCTGAGTGCCGTGGTCTGCATTCTTTGGCCATTGGATTGAGTTTCATGCATAGGTTGTTCTACTTTGGCCATTTGGCTTTTGGCTTTTGGCTTTTGGCCATTTGTGTTCTGGCTTCAACGTTCCTTTAATGTCTGGCTTAATGTCTGCCTCGCCATGTATTGGTGTCATGCATAAGTTTTTCTAGTCTGGCCATTTGGTTTTTGGCTTTTGGCCATTTGGCTTTTGGCCTCAACGTTCCTTAATGAACGTGCCTGGGATCCTGTCTAAATCTGCAGTGTTGAATCTCACAAACACATCAAATAAAATCATAAAATGCAAATAAAGCCAATATATGAAGAAATTTAATGTTTAGACACAATATGACATGTATGAATGATTATACCCTTTTGATCATGGAGATCAAATCAACCTTACCCTTACTGGAAAAGTAGTGACATGAATGCTTTTATGCCCTTTGGATCATGGAGATCAAGCCAGCCTTACCCTTACTGAAGAAGTAATAAGATGTTGGTTTGTAACTGAGATGACTTTGTTTGTAGTGAGAGAGGGATTTGTAATAAGGATTTCAAGGTTTTAGGGTTCTTGAAAGAGTTTGATATTCCAACAGTGTTGTGGCAAGGTTTTTTCTCTCTTTTTCTCTTCCCTTTTTTTTCTTTTTTTTTCCCCTTTGGTTTGTGTGACAAGAAGGTGATTATATAGTGGAAATTAGGGTAAAGAAAATGGGCTTTGAATGTGCAATTGGGCCTCCAATATTCACTTGAATTCGTCACTTTCCAGGCTAAATCGCAGGGACTTAAGTGCATTTTTTGAAGTTGAAATGTGAAAACAAAATGTAGCCGACATCGAGAACTAACTCCTGTCCGAAGATCGACTCAATCGGATAAACGGTGAATTAGTTATGAATTTTTGAAGTTTCAGCTCAGACAAACTTATTTTGGGCTCCAGTGTCGACTCTGACACGTTCTTCAATAAAAAACTGGTATTGATCGGTGCATAATCCGGTCTCGACTTTTGAAGCAAAGTTGTAGATCTACGAGTCAGGGACCTTGTGTAAAAATATGAGCCCAATCCGATAAAAATTGACCGAGTTATGAATTTTTTAGCGCGTAAAAACTGCACTTTCAGCACACTTTTTCACTATATTTCTTTAAGAAAACTCACACATTCGGATACCTTCTTTAAAGAATTGACTCTTGAGCCGAACCTGAATTTGAGAATACGTTATCAGAGATATCTTGGCGAAAGAATACCTGAATATGACGCGCCAGGTTGGACTTGTGAATTTTCTTGAAATGTTTTGAGAAATATGGGAGGGTAAATTTTGGGGTACAACAGATGGTTTCTATGGATACAATCAGATCAAAATGGCACCTGAGGACATGGAGAAGACGACCTTTGCCACACAGTGGGGAACTTTCTGCTACAAAGTTATGCCATTTGGGCTAAAGAACACCGGGGCAACCTATCAGCGCGCCATGGTAGAGTTGTTTCATGATATGATCCATCACGAGATAAAGGTCTACGTTGATGATATGATAGAAAGGTCTCTGACTGAAGGGGAGCACCTTGATCACCTACAGAAGCTATTTGACAGACTGAAGAAATACAAACTAAGGCTGAACCCGAATAACTGCACTTTTGGAGTAAGATCCGGTAAGCTCTTAGGCTTTGTTGTCAGCGGCAAAGGCATTGAAGTGGATCCTATAAAGGTCAAAGTTATACAAGAAATACCGACTCCTCGCACTGAGAAGGAAGTTAGGGGATTCTTGGGATGCCTAAACTACACTATCAGGTTCATTTCACATCTGACCGCTACTTGTGAGCCAATCTTCAAGTTACTGAAGAAAGATCAAGCAGTAAAGTAGAATGACGATTTCCAGAACGCCTTTGACAAAATCAAGGAATATCTCCAAGGGCCTCCAATTCTGATGCCACAAGTTGAAGGAAGACCTATAATCATGTACTTAACAATATTAGATAATTCAATGGGGTGTGTGATGGGGCAACATGACGAGTCTGGTCGAAAAGAGCATGCGATATACTACCTTAGCAAAAATTTTACCGACTGTGAAACAAGATACTCACTTCTCGATAAAACTTGTTGTGCTTTGGCATGGGCTGCTCGCCGACTAAGATAGTATATGCTAACCCACACTACCTTGTTGATATCTAATATGGATCCTATCAAGTACATCTTTGAGAATCCCTCTCTCCCCGAAAGAATAGAAAGATGGAAAATGATCCTGACCGAATACGACATTTAATACACAACCCAAAAGGCAATTAAAGGAAGTGTACTAGCTGATCATTTGGATCATCAGGATGTGGATGACTATCAATCCATGAACTTTGAGTTCCCGGATGAGAACATCATGTTAGTAACTAATTGTGAGGAACATGGACCAGATGAAGGACCTGAAAAAGGATCCCGATGGACTATGGTTTTTGATGGAGCTTCCAACGCTTTTGGCAATGGCATCAATGCTGTAATCATATCTCCTAAAGGTTGTCATACTCCTTTCACCTCCAGACTATGTTTCAACTATACCAACAATATGGCTGAGTATGAAGCATGTATCATGGGTCTCAAAGATGCAAACAATTTAAGGATCAAGTTCTTAAGTGTGTTTGGAGACTCGGCTTTGGTAATCATCCAGATCAAAGGAGAATGGGACACAAAGCATCATAATCTCATCTCGTACAAAGAACATGTGTTGACACTAATCCCATACTTTGAAGAAATTACCTTTGAGCATTTTCCACGAGAGGAAAATAAACTAGAGGACGCACTAACTACGATGTCATCCATGTTAAAGGTCAGGTGGGATAATGAGGCTACTCACATCACCATTGAAAGGATGGATGAACCAGCATACTGTCACGAGATTGGTACCGAAGAAGTAGTGGACAAACCTTGGTTCCATGAAGTCAAAATATATATATATATATATTGAAAGCCAAGAATATCCCGAGGGAGCTTCAATAAATAATAAGAAGTTCCTAAGAAGGTTCTCTGCTAAGTTCTTTCTCAGTAACTGGATCCTCTACAAACGCAATCATGATTCTACCCTACTGCGGTGTGTAGACAAGAGTGAGGCAGAAAAGATTATGGCTGATTTTCATGAAGGTACCTTTGGCACTCATTTCAGTGGACACTTAATAGCTAAAAAGATCCTACGGGCAGGATACTACTGGTCCACTATGGAAGCGGACTGTTATCAGCATTCACGAACTTGCCACAAATGCCAAATCTATGATGATAAGGTGCAAGTACCTCCAGTTCCTCTAAATGTCTTGACTGCTCCTTGGCCCTTTGCAATGTGGGGCATCGACATGATTCGAGAAATCATACCTACGACTTCTAATGGACACCGATTCATCCTGGTTGCCATTGATTACTTCACGAAGTGGGTCAAGGAAGCTTCATTTGCTTCTGTTACCAAGAACGTTGTGGCCCGATTCATCCGACATAACCTTATCTGTCGGTACGGTATCCCAGAAATAATCATTACAGATATTTTTATAAATATCAACAACACTATGATCACCAAGCTTTACATGCAATTCAAGATTCAACATCATAACTCTTCTCCCTACCGGTCGAAGATGAATGGCGTTGTATAAGCTGCTAATAAAAAAATCAAGAGAAGATGACGGTGACATATAAAGATTGGCATGAGATGTTACCATTTGCTCTTCATGGTTACCGCACCATAATGCGCACTTCAATAGGGGAAACCCCTTTCTCTTTGGTATACGGTATGGAAGTTGTCCTGCCCATTGAGGTCTAGATCCCTTCCTTGAGGATCATGAAAGATGCAGGGTTGAACGAAGACCAATGGGTTCAGACTCGACTTGACTAATTAAACTTGATTGGTGAGAAGAGCCGTGCGGCTGTCTGCCATGGTCAGATGTACCAAAAACGTATGATCAAAGCTTTTAACAAGAAGGTCAGACGTCAGGTATATCAGGTTGGTAACTTGGTAATCAAACGCATCATACTGCCACAAGGTGATCCCAGGGGCAAATGGACTCCCACATATGAAGGGCCATTTGTAATCAAGAACATATTTTCTGGTGGAGCCATGATCCTAACCACTATGGATGGTGACGTCCTTCCACACCAGGTAAACGCAGACATAGTTAAAAGATACTATGCATAAAACAAAGACCCACTAGGTCGACTGGCCTAGGAAAAAATTAGGGCATCCCGATAAACCAAAAGGGTTCGGGCAAAAATTAGGGATATACATAAAAAAATTGTACACCCGGAAAGTCGAAAACCTGAAAAGGAAGCTTGGGCAAAAAAGGGTACGTCGGTGGACTGAAAACCCGAAAAGGCGGTCCAGGCAAAATTTAGGGATTTTAAGCGTGTAACTATGTCCCGTTGGATCACCTTACAACTAATCTTCAGTATCAACTATTAAGCTCATGCGATACTAATCAATCCAATCAGCTTCAGACAAGCAGCAAAAGGGATGAGACGCTCAAAGACATAAAGGCAATAGCAGAATGGGAACCCAATGGGATTATTACATAGATGATTTTTCTTTGTGTACTATTTTTGTATTCTTACAACGATATTCTCCTACTAGGATGTCTGTCTCCTTGTACAAAAATGCTTATTTCAAATTAATACAAAACTATTTCTTTGAAAAGTTGCAAACTTCTGTTTTTTTATTTTTTCTGTTTTGTGTGCAAAAACGTCCAGTGATTATTGTTGAACATACGCATTTGAATATGATTATTATTTACAAATACACGCATAAAAACAGAAAGACAGGAAGGGGCATCCGCAAGATCCCCGCAGATGTCTTCCCTGACAGATACCTTCTCCAACAGGTACACAGGAAGGGGCACTCTACTATAAGGTCACTACCATATTCTCAGCATGTAGCCTATT
The DNA here is from genome assembly GCA_948472305.1 of Vicia faba. Classification (NCBI taxonomy): domain Eukaryota; kingdom Viridiplantae; phylum Streptophyta; class Magnoliopsida; order Fabales; family Fabaceae; genus Vicia; species Vicia faba. The sequence continues at coordinate 1,677,973,795 of OX451736.1, read as the reverse complement.
GATGTCAGTTGTTCTCACATCCCCAGCAGAGCAAAAATCTCCATCTACTACTCCAAAATCCCCCAGTGGAGTCACCAAGCTTCTCAGGATTCCCCAACAGGATTTCAAAAGAATCCCCAAGCAGTTTATTGAGTTCACCTTCCGCAACAAAGATTTATAAATCTCAAGTAGTTTATAAAGCCTTATCCCCAGTAGAGTTTATTTCTCTAGCTATGGAAGTTCATCCCCCATCAGAGTTTATTTCTCTAAATTAGTGAAACCTTCCAACATAACTCTTCCCCTCGGCAAAATCATTCTGAAATAGAAGTCGAAGATCACCAGAAGAGAAAGGGAATCACCAACAAAACTATCTCTATTCATTATCCCCAGCAGAAATTGAAGAATCACTTTCTTCACTCACCAACAACAATCCGAGATTCAGCTTCCTGGTACTCTTCAGCAGCTGTCAGGGATTTATTTTCCCATAAAAAGATATTGTGCAACAGCATTACCTGTTCATACATCATGGCATGTGCATACAAATACATATATCATTATCTCATTTATTTTAGGAGCATCATGCAATTCATACATCATGACATCGCATGAAACTGATTTTACCTTTTCAGGTTAAATTAGAAGACGGATAAACACTATCAACTTTACAACAGGTCAAAGAGTAATGCCTGAAACCAGACTGGGAAACTATCTATGTGAGAAGCGAAACAATTTCTAGATTAATACCTGTAACAAGCCAGGAGAACTATCTGCGGACGACCGATTGTAAGTTAATACATGTAACAAGCCAGGATACCTATCTACATGAAGAGATTGAAGATTAATGCGTGTAACAAGCCAGGAAAACTATCTTTCTTTATTAGGTCAGAGATTAATACCTGAAAACAGATATGACAACTATCTCAACGACCTAGCAAAAAACATAGTTCCAGATTAACACCTGTAACAAGCCAAGAGAACCATCTGTGGACGACCAACTGTAGGATTAATACCTGTAACAAGCCAGGAAAATTATCTACACAAGGAGGTTGAAGATTAACACTCGAAACCAGGCGGGAAAACTATCTTTATTTCTTGGGTCAGAGATTAATACCTGAAACTAGCCAGGATAACTATCTCAACGACCGACAATTTTCAAATTCTAGATTAATACCTGAAACCAGACAGGACAACTATCTGCGACCGACTAATTGTAAATTAACACCTGAAACCATACAGGAAAATTATCTACACGAATAGACGAAGCAATCTTATACGGGTTCCTTCTAATATAGCTCTGGGTGCAGACTAACACAGACTCATCCTGAAACAACACTACACAGGCTCTTTCTAATACATATTCATATAATAGTTAATTCCATTATCCCCAGCAAATCACTGGAAACCTGGACTTTAACCAGAATATAAGAAACTTTCATCTCTCCAGAGATAACTCTTCAGCAGAGCCTTGGACAACTGAAGTTCCTAGACTATATTCCCCACAGAGTTTTCCTAAAATAGGAGAACAACAGAAACCCACATTCCCCAACGGACTCCTCCTCAGACAGCAGGAATAGGAACCCCCAAAGAGACCATTGTGAAATCAGCATCTACGTTGGATGGCATCTTTAAGCCCATCTCTGACGACTCTCTGTCATATCCTTCAAATTCCATCTATAAGCCCATTCCCTACATCATCAATCATCAGTGTTATTTCATGCGAGTGTAAATTTCTGGGCACTCTAGTGTTCAATCATCTTCCACATTCAGATCACGAAAGGCAGACAAGCAAATCTAAATCCTTAGGTTTAAGAAGATTGAGCAGGAGCAGCTGTTGTACCCCAAAATTTTCCCTCCCATGTTTTCCAAGATTTTTTCTTATATGGGTCGTCACAAGCATTTGATTAAAGGAAAAAATAATTTTTTTGAAGATAAACAAGGAGTCTTCGATTGGCATCTTAACAAAGTCTTTCGATTGGTATGTTAAAGGGGCTTTCGATTGGTATTTGGACAGGATTCGATTGAGCGCCTAACCTTCTCCAAACATGTCTCAAATTTCCAAGCTTTGATTGAAGCCTTGGCCTTTTGCTTTTTTTGTTGTATACAAGCTTCGACTGGGCATGTGCTTCCTTTGAAACAACCTCCTTCGATCCAGGAGGGAAGGGCCTCCTGTTAGTGCTCCTTCGATTGCACCATTGGATTTGCATGTTAGCTTGATTCACAATGCAATAGCTACCTACATTCAATCTGGATTCCTGCTTCGTTTGGGCGTTTGATTTCCTTTGGAGCAGGCTTGATTCCTGCTTCGACTAGACAAATTATCCCTCTATGCGTACCTTCAGCGCACAAAGCAAGAACTTCTTCAAACTGGCCTTCGATTCACAAAACATTCACAAGGCAAAGACCCATTAGCATGCCTCCAACTCACAAGGCAAAAGGCCCCCTCTTCAGCTTACTTGAAGCACATAAGGCCAAGACTCTTTCAGGTTTGCCTTCGATCCACCAGGAAAAAAGCTTCTTTTGATTCGCCAGGAAAAAAAGTTACTTTCGACCCACAAGGAACTGGCTACCTTTGTGCCAGCTTCGCCTAGGCAATGGCCTCCTCTACGCCTACTTTGACTTTCTTCATGCTAGCACCCACAAGGCATAGGCTGCCTTTGTGCCAGCTTCGACTAGGCAATGCCCCCCCTTTCAAACAATTGTACACACTTCAACACGCATGATATCCATTCGAAGGACACACCTTGGTGGCCCATTTGAAGAGGGCACAAAGCGTACATAGAAAGTCCATTCAAAAGAGCCAGTCGAAAGAGGAAACTTGAGGCCAATCGAAGGGCAGGGAATGAAGGAATTAGAAAGAGGGAAGCGTGTCCAGGTTCATTCAAATTCAAAAAGGGACAATTTTCCATGACTTTTTCAATGTTATAAAACTTCACTCATGGCTTTGAAAACATTTGTTTATGGCTATTTAAACCATTATCTTCTTGTCCCCTCCATTCTACTCTATATAAGTAGCGTGCTTGCAAGCCAAATGGACACTTACACACATACGCTGCCCCATAAACCACGCCAAAGGTATCAAAATCCTCATACGTGGTCCCAATCGAAGGAAGTTTCAACAACACTCCATTCATTCGCTGAAGTCTGTAGGAAATATTCTCAAACACTAACCATTTCACGCCTCAGTCGAAGCATCTCATCCTTGGTAAAATTTCAAATTCATGTTTTATTTTCATGATATGTTGATATTTCCTAGTGTCTGATTCATGCCCAGGATATAATATGGCACAGCTTTCTCATGGACATACAAAGATAGAAGGCACGATACGTGCTTTTCATCGAATCCCAAGAGACAATGTTCTTTTTTCTAAGGCAAACGAGCCTAAATTTGAATTCAATGGGAGGTCGAACTGAAAAAAGACTTGGGTTCACGCCCAGGTCATGCTTTTGTATTGTTGACACTTTTTCTTGAAGATTTTAGTGCTTTCAGGCTAAGTCATCAGGCGCCTCCAACAATGTTCTCTGCTGGGTCGAAGGCCTGTCTTCACAAGATCGAAGGCATGTCCCCATGGATCGAAAACCATCATTCTTTCCTAAATCGAAAGGCCATGTTTCCCCTTGAATCAAAAGAGGGTGATTCGTATCATTAACTTTGCATCACTCATTTTCCATAGATTTTAAATTAACTTCAAATAAATAAAAAATATAGTTTTAGTTTTTTTAATTAAATTAATTTTGTGAATTAATTAATAACTATTTTAACTATTTTTCTTCAATTAAAAAATAAATTAGAACTTAGGACTTAATTCATGTTTAATTATATTCTTTAAATAATAATTAAAATAACTATAAAAATAATAATTTAGACTATTTTTCTTGATTAATTTTATTTTCTAAATAGACTTTAGGATAATTTCAATTTAATTATTTTCTTGAATGAAAAAACAACAAAAATGGATTTTTCTTATTAAGTTTGTTTAGACTAACTTTCAATATTCACGCGCATTTATTTTATTCTCGCATTTTTTATAATGATGTAATTGCTTATAAGATATAATAGTAATTAGGCTTTATTTTCTGCTTTTAATTTCTACACCCCCAAATTTTTGTACAGTGTAAATCCCCCTTCCCAAAGCCATGTAATAGTCTAGGTTTTTATTTTCTGCACTTTATATTATGTACATATTTATTGCTAGTAATTAGGTATGTATGACAATAGCTTAATAACTAAACAATTAGCAAACCTAATAACGCTAGATAAATAACTGAAACACGAGACACTTGTACATACGCACCTCTAAGGTACGCCCACTTTGGTTGCCTTCGGAAATAAAGCAGTCATGGTCCTCGAAATGGGGACGCTTTAGCAAAGACCCGTAAAAAACAAAAAGATCATAGTCCCTCGATGACCCTACAGTTGCCTCTCGGTAAATGATCTAGTCCCTAAACAAATTTGCTAAAGCGTCTCCACAAGTTGCTTTCATGACTGTATCGTCCCTTTGATGTCCCTCATACATCCAATGATGGGGCTACCTACTCTTTAATAGTAGGATATCACTGTCTAAAGGATAGGAAGAAAAGAACTACCCTTTTCGAGTATAAAAGTAGATAGTTATTAGAAGTTTGCTCAAAAACATTTTGCACTTACACAAATACTACTTTTCAAAAGCAATTTTCAAAACATTTGCTTTGTTAACAATCTTAAGGGCTGATACAAGAGTTAAACGCAAAGTAAGTCGCCGCACTAAGGCATTTTCCAAACATTTTCAAACACACAAAGCACAAAGGTATTTCAAAATTAGCAAACCTCTAAGAGCCTGTAGATAACTACTGATGGAAAGGGTGCTAACACCTTAGATTTCCGTAAAAGAAAAGTCGGTGGCAACTGTTGCTTACCGCAAAATTTGTGAACAAAAATTCAAAACCAGTATTAAATAGTCGATTCTGCCACCGTATCACAGGTAGAAACAACATTTTTTGCTTTAAAAGAGGGTTTTGCAAACTTGCCTTTCTGACATGCTTCACACAGAGCATCTAAGATGAACTTCAGACTAGGATGTCCTCTGACCAGATTGAGTTTGTTAATCTTAGATATTCTTCTCATACTAACATGCCCCAATCTTCTGTGCCAGACCCATTGCTCATCGTTAACAAACATTAGGCATTTTACATTCTGACTTTTCAGTTCAGAAAGTTTTATTTTGTAAATGTTATTCTTTATCTTTCCATTAAAGAGGATAGATCCATCTTTCTAACTAACTGCTTTACAGGACTTTTTATTAAAGATTATATCATAACCGTTATCACTTAATTGACTTATGGATAATAAGTTATGCATCAATCCATCTACTAACAGAACATTAGTAATAGAAGGAAGATTACCGTTACCAACTTTTCCATAGCCAATGATCTCCCCCTTCTGATTGCCTCTAAAACCTACATAGCCTCCAGATTTAAGCTCTAGGTTTTGGAACATATGTTTTCTTCCCTTCATGTGTCGAGAGCATCCAGAGTCCAGGTACCAGGATTGGTGTTTCAGTCTTGCTGTCAAAGATATGTGCTACATATATAATTTTATCCTTAGGTACCCATATCTTTTTGGGTCCTTATTTTTTAGAGTTACTAAAATTCTGTTTGAATTTTGGTTTAGCAAAGAAATCATAACTAGTATATTTTAAATCATGTGTGTGCCCATAGGTAAAGTGAGATTTCAGAGGAGTGCGTTTAATAACCAAATCCTTGACTTTCTTAGGTTGGGATACTTTACCCTTGTATCCTATACCTTTTTTGCCATTTCTGCTAACTCCATATATCATTGAAGCCATCATGCTTCTATCTATGTTTTTAGTGAGGAACTTTTGAAAGTTGTGATCATCTTCCTTTATGATTTTATCAGGGTTACTAGGAACTTTTGAGACAGCTTCCTTCTGAGTATTTTGTAAATCATTTTCAAGTTTTATAATTTTTTCTTTCAGCTCAAAGTTTTCCAGCCTCAGATTCTTAGTTTCTTCAGAGTCAGAAACTAGATCCTTTTTCAGGTTCTTGTTTATGACTTGAAGCTTCTGATACCTTTCTAGAATTTATGACAGACTCTCTTCTAATTTAGATCTAGAAAAGTTAGAAAATACCTCTTATGCCTCTTAGTCTAATTATGATCCAGATGATTCAGTACCTTCTGATATGTTGGCCATCAGAGCAATGTTGGACCTTTCATCCCACATTGCCATGAGACTTTTCTTCTTCTCCTTTACGAATTTCTTTTTAGGTTTCTCCTTCTGAAGCCTTGGACAGCCGCTTTTGTAGTTCGCTTATTCATTGCACTCGTAGAAAACAATGTCTTTGTTTCTTGAATTTCTGTATTCAGAAGATGATCCAGATTTGTTGTATCTAGATGATGATTTAGACAGATTCCTTGTTCTTCTAGAATTTCTGAACTTCCTTTGCCTGTGCTTCCACAAATAATTTACTCTTCTGGAGAGAAGGGATAGTCAGTCTTCTTCTGATGAGGAACCACCAGAGTTTTCTTCTATTTCCTGGAAAACTTTAGAATCATATTTTTTGTTAGATTTAAGGGCTAGGCTTACCATGCTTCTGGGGCTCATCATCTTATAGCTTTATCTCATGACTTCTGAGAGAGCTGACAAGTTCTTCTAAAGATATTTTGTTCAGATCTTTTTTCAGTTTGAGAGCAAAGACCACGGGTCTCCATTTCTTTGGTAAACTTCTGATGATCTTCTTTACATGATCAGCAGTTGAGTATCCTTTGTCCAGAACTTTTAGGCCAGTAACCAGAATTTGAAATCTTGAGAACATTGTTTCAATGGTTTCATCTTCTTCAATTTTGAAGGCTTCATACTTCTGAATGAGCGCAAGGGCTTTGGTTTCTTTTACTTGTGTGTTGCCTTCATGCATCATTCTCAAAGAATCAAACATGTGCTTTGCTGTCTCTCTGTTTCTGATCTTCTCATACTCTGAATATGAGATGGCACTCAAGAGAATAGTTCTGGCCTTATGATGATTTTTGAAGTCTCCCTTTTGATGATCTGACATTCTTTTTCTGTCAATCTTTTGACCACTTTTATCAACAGGATGTATGTACCCATCAATCACCATATCCCAGATGTGATCGGTGGGAACGAGAACTGACTGTTTTTTAATGCTGGTTCGCGTTTGCGTTTGTTTTTGCAAAGTGTCGCGGTAAGCAAGAGTCGCCACCGTCTTTTATTTTATCCAACAAGGGAAAGGACAAAAGCACAGAAAAAATTCCTTTTCGAGATGTTTCTCGGGTTCGGGAGGTAGATTATAGAAAGGGAAGGTGTTAGCACCCTTTCTATCTGTGGATATCCACGGGCTCTTAGGTACTTGCTCACTGTGTTTTCAAAAGGTTTGCTTTTCTTTGTGATTGTGGGTTTTGAAAAAGTTTTATTTTTGAAGAAAGTGTAAGTGTGAAAAGTTTTCGTTTTTGTTTTAGAAGAGAGCAAGTACTTAAGAACCTCTACCTACTCAAAAAGGAATTTAATTGTGAAAATGTCCTTTAGACAGTGCTATCCCACTATTGAGAAGTAGGTAGCACCGTCGTTGGAGTTTTCGGGTCAATTCGATTTTAGGGACTTGTGGTCACTAAAGCAACGTTAGGACGCTTTAGTGGTAATCCTAATGTCTTGGATCATTATTATCGAGGTAACCATTTCGAGGCAACTTATGATCTTGGGACAAAAAGGACGACCTCTAAAACATCCTATACTTAATGACCACATTTGAGGCAACCAAATGAGGTGTACCCTAGGAGTGGCATGTGCAAGTGTGTCAATTTTCAGTTTATATTATCTTTGTATTTTTAGGTGTTCTACCATTTGTTTTTAGATCTTGTCATACAATCTTAATTAGCATACATCTAAGCAGTTAATATATATACAGGAATTTAAAGTGCAGAAACCGTAAATACTACATTATTACAAGGCTTCGGGGGAGGGGATTATTTACATGTCCAAAAATTGGGGGAATAATAAGCAGTTACAATAAACGTGCGTGAATCTAGAAAATCCTAAAAATAAGAACTATTTTTTGTTGTTTTATTTTATTTTCTTTTTTTGAGAAAATGCTAAATATTCAGTTAAGTCGAATTTGATTAATTAAAAAAAATGCTGATTAAAATTTACTCTTAAAACAAAACTAATATTTTTTTGTATTTTTGTTTATGAAAAAGATTGAATTTGAATAAATCCTAAGTCTACTGATTTTAAAATTGAAGAAAATAAATTAAAATAATTAACTAAATTAAATCCTAATTCTAAGTTATTTATTTTTTATGATTTTTTATGTTAATTAAAACTAAAACTAAAAGGAATAGACAGAAACAAAATAAACAGAGTACAAATGGGCCAGGCAGCAAAATAAGAAAAAATGTAATTCTGGAGGCCTGGGTCGAAAGAGATGCAGGTTGTCTTTCGACCCAGTGAAGAGTCTGGATCGAAGGGGCATGAGGGGCTTCACTCTGAGGGTGTTCGAACGGGATACGTCATCCTTCAATCTGGAAGCCCTGGGTCTAGTTCGAAGCTAGAATGCTGAGCTTCGAAGCTCTGAACAAGAAGCTGAGCGTATGGTTCCTGCAAAACGAAACACATATTAAAAGTCCAAGGGGGATTTTACCCCCTGGTTCAAATCTCCCCCTTATTCGCACCTGTTGAATCTGGGTCTAGGTTCGTTTTATCCTGGGATTCGAAGGATAAACTCAGATTGTTGCCCAAGCAATGGCACAATCTCAACTCTGCACTGTAGCTCACATGAAGCACATTTAAATCATTCACAAACAGAAATAAAAAATATGAATATGCAATCGAAATAAATTTGATAATGAGCTTGAGATTAGATTTTTCTTTTACCAAACAGAGGTGCTTCGACCTGTAGTTCTGAGGGGGGAGGCATTCGCTGGGTGGCAACTTTGGCTTGGAAAATTCTGGGCAGCGCCTCTCCAAGTTCTCTATTTTTCTGTATATTTTTTGTCTCCCTTTTGCAGCATTTGTGATTTCTTTATATAGAGAGGGTGGAGGGGACAAGAAGACAAAGGTTTAAATGACCTTGATTATGTGTTTTGACAGCCATGAAGGAGGATTCGTAACGTTAATAATGTGTTTAAAAGCCATGAAGGAGGATTCGTAACGTTAATCATGTGTTTGAAAGCCATGAATGAGAGTTTGTAACGTTAGCTAAACACATGGGATTCTGTCCTTTTTTTTTTAATTTTGAATGACAAGCAGCTGGCCTTCGAATGCTCCCTTTTGAATGGGCTGACGATCTCCTTCGAATGCTCCCTTTCGAATGGGCTTCTGGCCTCCTTTGAACGCTCTTCGAAAGCTTCTTCGAATGGAGCCTTTGAAGGCTTCTTCGAATGTATCTTTTTGGAATTCCAATCGAAGGACACTGTTATAATGCCCATCGAAGTACTTGTCCATAATGCCAATCGAAAGGCTCCTTCAGAATGCCAATCGAAATGCTCCTTCAGAATGCCCATCGAAGGGTCTTTCAGAATGTCAATCGAAGTGCTCCTTCAGACTGCCAATCTAAATGCTCCTTCAGAATACCAATCGAAGGATATTTCAGAATGTCAATTGAAGTGGTCCTTCAGAATGCCAATCGAAATGTACTTAAAGCATCACTCGAAAATTTTCCTTTTCCTTAGGCCAGAGTTTGTGACCATCCACGCAAGGGGAAGACTTTGGAAAACATGAGAAGGCAAATTTTGGGGTACAACAGTTGCCCCTGTTCAATCTTCTTAAACCTGAGAATGTAGATTGGCTTGCGGGCCTTTCGTGATCCGAAGGTGGAAGAGGATTGAACACTAGAGTGCCCAGAAATTTGCACTCGCATAGTGAAGTATCAGCATTGTGATGTCAGGAATGGGCTTACATATGCCATTTGGAGATTGTTGGTAGGTGGTTCTATCCTTGTTGACGAGTTTGGCCACAGAAAAATCTTTAGGAATCGATTTAACTGACTTTGTCTCCATTGACTGGCTTCGCCTCAGAAAAATCTTTAGGAATCAATTTAACTGATCTTGTCTCCATTGACTGGCTTCGCCTCAGAAAAATCTTTAGGAATCGATTTAGCTGACCTTGACAAGGTCTTGGAATATCTTCAACTGGATCGGCATCAGAAAAATCTTTAGGAATCGATTTAACTGAACCAGAGGAGGTTTGGAATAACTTCAACTGGATCAGCATCAGAAAAATCTTTAGGAATCGATTTAACTAAACCAGAGGAGGTCTTGGAATAACTTCAACTGGATCGGCATCAGAAAAATCTTTAGGAATCAATTTAACTGAACCAGAGGAGGTCTTGAAATAACTTCAACTGGATCGGCATCAGAAAAATCTTTAGGAATCAATTTAACTGAACCAGACGAGGTCTGGAATAACTTCAACTGGATCGGCATCAGAAAAATCTTTAGGAATCTATTTAACTGAACCAGAGGAGGTCTTGGAATAACTTCAACTGGATCGGCATCAGAAAAATATTTAGGAATTGATTTAACTGAACCAGAGGAGGTCTTGGAATAACTTCAACTTGATCGGCATCAGAAAAATCTTTAGGAATTGATTTAACTGACCCAGAGGAGGTCTTGGAATAACTTCAACTGGATCGGCATCAGAAAAATCTTTAGGAATTGATTTAACTGAACCAGAGAAGGTCTTGAAATAATTTCAACTAGATCGGCATCAGAAAAATCTTTAGGAATTGATTTAACTGAACCAGAGGAGGTCTTGGAATAACTTCAACTGGATCGGCATCAGAAAAATCTTTAGGAATCAATTTAACTGAACCAGAGGAGGTCTGGAATAACTTCAACCGGATCGGCATCAGAAAAATCTTTAGGAATTGATTTAACTGAACCAGAGGAGGTCTTGGAATAACTTCAACTGGATCGGCATCAGAAAAATCTTTAGGAATCAATTTAACTGAACCAGAGGAGGTCTTGGAATAGCTGAGAACTTAACTGGATCTTTCCTGAAAGGTAAAAGGTCAGTCATATGCAATGCATGATATGGATCAAGCAGTGATGTTCTCAACATGAATGAGATTGTATGGTATGATGCGTATATGCATGTATCGTGATGTATGGAAATGTGATGTTTCGGCTGGGGAAAACAAATCCCGGAGCTGCTGGAGAATAGAGTTGAGTTCTTAGTTTCCACTGGGGATGGTGAACTAAGATGATTGACCTGTAGGAGAGAAGAACTCCATTGGGGAATAAACATGATGAGGAGATTACTCCGAGGGGAAATACTCTGTGGGGGCAGAGATACTTTGCTGAGATTTTAACGATAAACTCCGCTGGGGATTCCGTTGATAAGCTCTGTTGGGGATTCTGATGATGAACTCCGCTGGGGATTGATTACCATTGCTGGTGATATTGAGACTGTTGAGGATAGAAGTCCTGCTTGGGGAATGAAAGAACTTCGTTGGGGATGATCTTTCAGTTGCAACTTGCTGAGGATAACCCAGTTAGACTCTTGTGAGGGTAACCTTCTGAAATTGGCTGGGGAGATTTATTTGTGCTCTGCAGGGGATAAGCTTCCAAAATCTGCTGGGGAAGACGATTCAACTCTGTCGGGGAAGCTTTTTTAGACTGCGTTGGGGAAATAGCTCCACTGGGGGGGTCTTGCATTCTGCCGAGGAACATTCTTATACTCTGTTGAGGAATATTAAGACCGCTGGGGATGCTCTTACAGTTGCTGGAGAATGTCTTTATACCCCGTTGGGGAAAATCTTTATACTTCGTTGGGGAAAATTAAGATCTTCTGGGGATACTCGACCTTTTTAGCGCTGATGGTGGATGAGCTCTGCTTGGGGAGAGCATTGTTGATTTGTTCATAGTTGCAAGTCTCGGTTGGGAGAGTTACCATTGTTGTATTACACTGTGGGAGTGAAAGCATCTTAGCCATATTCTTCAGCTGAATATATACCTTGGTACCTGGTGGACGGAGCAAACAGACCGCTCAAATAATTCTTATTGCCCCTACTTCTGATATCACCCGTAATTATTCTTTTGTTTCGCATGTAAATATTTATGAGCGGCAATTAATGTCAAATGCATATATCAAAAATGAATATTGGACGTTCTTTGTAAAACAAAACAGATAAAGGAAAAGCAATTCGAATTTTGTTTGAAAATGAATTTGTATTGACTTTGAAGTTTGGCCTGTAAATAGGCATTTTGTACAAGAGGCTGACGTCCTAGTAAGAGAATGCCGTCGGACCAATAGGGTTTATACAATTTGTGAAAACAAAACAGCTATGTGAATGATCCCACTGGGTCAACCCTGCTACTGCCTTTATATCTTCAAGCATCTCATCACTTTGCTACTTAGTTGAAGATGAATCTGATTGGCTGGTGTCGTCTGAGCCTGATAGTTGATACCGAAGTCTGGATGCGAGATGATCCAATGAGACATAGTGTTACGCTTTAATCCCTAACTTTTGCCTGGACCGCCCTTTCGGGTTTTCAGTCCACCAGGATACCCATTTTTGCCCAAGCCTCCTTTTCAGGTTTTCGACTTGCCAGGTGTACAGATTTTTTTTATTTTCATCCCTTATTTTTGCCCGAACCCTTTTGGTTCGCCGGGAAGCCCTTATTTTTCCTAGGCCAGTCAACCTAGCGGGTCTTTGATCATGCGTAGTATCTTTTTACTATGTCTGCATTGACGAGGTGAGGAAGGTCGTCACCATCCATGGTGGTTAGAATCATCGCTCCTCCTGAGAAGATGTTCTTAACCACAAATGGCCCTTCGTAAGTAGGAGTCCATTTTCCCATGGGATCCCCTTGAGGTAGAATAATACGCTTGATTACCAGGTCTCCAACTTGATACTCCTATCGTCTGACTTTCTTGTTAAATGCCTTAATCATCCGTTTTTGGTACGTTTGACCATGACAAATAGCTGTGAGTCTCTTTTCGTTGATTAGATTCAATTGATCAAGTCGGGTCTGGATCCAGTCATCTTTGCTCAAACCTGCATCCTTCATGATCCGAAGAGAGGGTATCTGGACTTCAATGGGCAAGACTGCCTCCATGCCATAAACCAAGGAATAGGGTGTTGCCCCTGTTGACGTCCGTGCCGAGGTACGGTACCCATGAAGAGCAAATGGTAACATCTCGTGCCAGTCTTTGTATGTCACTGTCATCTTCTGCACAATCTTCTTAATATTCTTATTTGCTGCTTCGACAACCCCATTCATCTTCGGTCGGTAGGGAGAAGAGTTGTGGTGCTGTATCTTGAATTACTCGCAGAGCTCGGTGATCATCTTGTTGTTAAGATTGGTACCATTATCCGTAATAATCCTATCTGGTACACCGTATCGCCAAATCAAGTTGTGCCGAATGAACTGTGCCACGACGTTCTTGGTGACCGTAGCAAAGGAAGCTGCTTCAACACACTTCGTAAAGTAATCAATCGCTACCAGGATGAAATGATGCTCGTTGGATGCCGTAGGTCTGATCTCGCCGATCATATTAATGCCCCACATTGCAAAAGGCCAAGGTGCTGTCAAAACATTCAGAGGAACTTGAGGAATATGCACCTTATCAGCATAGACTTGGCACTTGTGACACGTCCGAAAATGCTGATAACAGTCGGCTTCCATTGTGGACCAGTAATATCCTGCCCGAAGGATTTTCTTTGCCATGGTATGCCCACTGGAATGAGTTCCAAAAGTACCTTCATGCAGCTCTGCCATGATCCTTCCTGCTTCAATTTTATCCATGCAATGCAGTAAAGTTGAATCATGGTTACGTTTGTAAAGAATGCCATTGCTGATGAAGAACTTTGCCACGAACCTTCGCAGAAACTTCTTATCATTAACAGATGCACCCTCGGGGTATTCTTGAGCTTCAAGGTACCTCTTCACTTCATGATACCACGGTTTTTCTGTTACCTCTTCAGTCTCAAGATCACAGCAATGTGCAGGTTCATCTAATTTCTAAATAATGATCCGGGGAGCCTCGTTGTCCCACTTGACTTTGAACATATAAGACATCGTAGCCAACGCGTCCACCAACTGATTCTCCTCTCTTGGGAAGTGTTCAAAAGTTATCTCCTCGAAGTGGGGAAGCAACGTCAACACATACTCCTTGTAAGGAATAAGATTTGGGTGTTTCGTATCCCACTCTCCTTTGATCTGACTGATCACGAGAGCGGAATCTCCGAAGACACTTAGAAACTTAATTTGTAGGTCAATTGCAGCTCGGAGACCCATAATGCATGCTTCATACTCTGCCATGTTGTTGGTGCAGTTAAAACATAGTCGGGCGGTAAACGGAGTATGAGAGCCTTTAGGAGATATGATCACAGCGCCAATGCTGTTACCCAAAGCGTTTGAAGCTCCATCAAAATGCATAGACCATCGGGATCCTTCCTCAGGTCCTTCATCCGGTCCAGGTGTTTCACAATCAGTTATGAACATGATATTCTCGTCTGGAAATTCAAAGTTCATAGATTGGTAATCATCCACTGCCTGATGTGCCAAATGGTCTGCCAATACACTTCCCTTGATTGCTTTTTGGGTCGTGTACTGGATGTCATATTCAGTCAGGATCATCTGCCATCTTGTTATTCTTCCGGACAAGGCAGGCTTTTCGAAGATATACTTGATTGGATCCATATTTGAAATCAACAAAGTAGTGTGAGTCAACATATACTGTCTCAGCCGGCGAGCAGCCCATGCCAAAGCGCATCAAGTTTTCTCGAGCAGTGAGTATCGGGTATCACAGTCAGCAAACTTTTTGCTAAGGTAATAAATAGCATGCTCTTTTCGGCCAGACTCATCATGCTGCCCAAGCACACACCCCATTGAGTTATAAAGTATTGTCAAGTATAAGATTAGAGGTCTCCCTTCAACTGGCGGCATAAGAATGGGTGGCTCCTGGAGATACTCTTTGATTCTTTCGAAAGCAGCCTGACATTCATCGTTCCAATGTACCACTTGATCTTCCTTCAGCAGTTTGAAGATTGGCTCACAGTAGCAGTTAGATGCGAGATGAATCGGGCAATGTAGTTCAGACGTCCTAGAAAGCCTCTGACCTCTTTCTCTGTCTTGGGAGCTGGCATCTCTTGTATGGCTTTCACCTTGGCAGGGTCCACTTGAATATCTTTGTCGCTCACGACGAAACCTAGCAGTTTGCCAGACCTCACCCCGAAGGTGCATTTGTTTGGGTTCAATCTCAGCATGTATAACTTCAACCTGTCAAATAGTTTCTGTAGATGGTCAAGGTGTTCCTCCTCAGTTTGGGACCTCGCAATCATATCATCGACATATACTTCAATCTCATGATGGATCATATCATGAAACAAAGCAACCATTGCATGCTGATACGTTGCCCTAACATTCTTCAACCCAAAAGGCATGACCTTGTAACAAAAGGTACCCCACTGGGTAATGAAAGTGGTCTTTTCCATGTCTTCAGGAGCCATTTTGATTTGATTATAATCGGAGAAACCATCCATAAAGGAGAATACCTTGTGCTGAGCAATATTGTCAACCAGAACGTCGATGTGAGGCAGAGGGAAGTCATCCTTAGGGCTCTCCCTGTTCAAATCTCTGTAATCAACGCACATTCGGACCTTTCCATCCTTCTTAGGTACCAGAACCACATTGGAAACCCACTGAGGGTGAGAAGTTACTGCTAGAAAACCGGCATCAAACTGTTTCATAACTTCGGCCTTGATTTTCTCAGACATCTCTGGACGCATACAGCGAACCTTCTGTTTTACCGGAGAGAAGTCTTCCTTGGTAGGAAGGCGATGAACCACAATGTCAGTATCCAACCCATGCATATCTTCGTAATACCAGGAAAAGATCTCCACGTAGTCATGCAGCATCTGAATCAACCGTTGTTTCACACTATACTCCAGATTTGCACCGATCTTGACTTCCTTTTTGTCTGTCTTGGTACCCAGATTCACCGTTTCCACTGGCTCTTTATGTGGATGAATGGCCCTCTCTTCCTGAAGTAGCAGTCTTGCAAGCTCAACAGGCACTTTGCAATCATCTTCACCTTCGTCTTCGGCTAAGTTGATCAGATTTTCGAAGTCATAACTAGCAGTAGCAGAGTCGTTACCAGTGAGATCCAGAGTGGATTGGGACCTGTATATGTGAGTGTGTGTAAAATAGTTATTTTGCAATATGTAATAAAGAAAGACAAGGAGCACAAAATTTGAAATGCAAAAACGTCCAATGCTTTTATTGATGGTATATGAAAATGGCATACAAAAGCCCTCACAAATGAAGCCACGGTGCCTCGGGTAAGACATCAGGCCATAAAGTTTCAAGGCATTGTCTGTTACAAATTCAAAACAAAAAGCTTCATTACTGAGTGATAACTGAAACGGGCATAGAATCCTTTTTTGTCCAGTTGCTTAATCCACCGCTGGTCGTAGGGTAGATCCAACTGTCGATATCAAACTCTTCATCATCATTATCCCTAATAGCATTTACCCCATGTTTGGGCATGGGAGCAGTCACAACATTAGGCCTTTCGGGCGCCTCAAACTCGATCTCCTTTGCATCGATTAAGTCTTGCACCTTGTTCTTCAGACTCCAACAATCATATGTATTATGCCCCAGGCTATCGGAGTGAAAGGCGCAGCGGGCGTTAGGGTTGTATTTCGGTGATACAGTATTTTGATTCTTTGGAGCTTCTCTTAGAGTCACCAGATTAGTCTTCAACAACTGTGGCAACATCTGAGACAAAGTCATGCTGAGACGAGTAAATTGCCTTCGAGGTCTCTCGTCCCTTTGTTGGTTGTGATGCTAAGGAGCACCAGCAGGTTTTGAGATAACAACCGCATTGACAGCTTGGCGGTGTTCAGGCCTGCTTTGTCTTCTTGAACTATAGACAACACTGGACTCTTTCTTAAACGGTCTCTTCTCGGTGCTCGATGAGGAACCCTTCTGTATTTTTCCAGCCTTAATTCCAGCTTCAATCCTCTCGCCAGTCAAGATAAGGTCTGTAAACCCGGCTGAAGAGCTTCCAATCAAATGGTTAAAGAATGGACCAGACAGGGTCCCCAAAAACATATCAACAAGTTCACGATCAGCTAAAGGTGGTTGCACCCTTCCGGAAAGGTCTCTCCATTTTTGAGCATACTCTTTAAATCCTTCGCCCGTCCCTATTGACATACTCTGGAGTTGGGTACGCGTAGGAGCGAGGTCGGAATTATATTGATAATGCTTAAAGAATGCAGCAGCCAAATCCTCCCAGCTACGGATACTGGCTCCGTCCAACTGATAGAACCACTCAAGCTGAGTCCCTGAGAGACTGTCCTGAAAGAAATGGATCCATAAGTTCTTATCAGTAGTGTAAGGTTGGATCTTCCTCACATATGACCGGAGGTGCAGCTTTGGACAGGAAGCTCCGTCATATTTGGCAAAGGCAGGTGCCTTGAACTTGTGGGGAATCACCACCCCAGATGATAAACCTAAATCTCCGAAGTCCAGACTGGGCACCTTCTGTACTTCCATAGCGTTTAAACGGTCTTCCAGCTGTTTGTACTTATCCTCAGCAGGATGATACTGTTCTTCATCATAGTCCATCTCGTTGTTGGAGACTTCAGGGCTAGGAGCCCTCCTTTCTTGTGGACTGTCTTTCTCTCCAGCGGGGTGGCCAGATCAGTTTCATTTTGCAGCCCGTTTCCAAACCTACGTCCAGTGTTGAACAGGACGGTCCTCTTCTTCTTCTTCTTTTTCAGAAGCAGGGTCTTCAGGTCTTGCTGACCCTTAGTTAGATTCATAACCAACTCTTGAAATTGGGCATTCTGGGCCTGGAGGGCCTTGATAGCTTACTCAGTGGAAGTTTCAACAGACATGATGATTGCTGAAATAAACAGCAAAGAAGATAAGAGACCTGTAAAAGGGGTACCTGTTATGCATATGATGAATGGTATGCTATTTATGTAATGCATTCAAGGGTTCAAAAATTCAAATTTGTTGCAGACAAAAGAGAACACACGTCGCATTAAGAAGCAATTTGTTAGTACATAAGTGCCCCATGGGCGAAATATTACAAAATTCTTATTGTAGAAAGACATTGCGCATCCTCTTTGGAGAGATGTAAGTGTTTAGGGTCTCTTCCTCGTGAAGTCGGCGGGTAAGCTCCAAAACCTTCTTTTCACTAGCATAGAAGCTGGCTTCAAAAGTATTTCGCTCTTCCTTGAGTTGGATCCAACTCTTTTGCATTTCTTCCCATGATGTTGGCATGTTAGGATGTAGGATGGCGTATGGAACCTCTCCTTCCATAACAGGCTCTTTGATCAAGGGGAGAATGTGAGGATATGGCATCATAAGATTCTGGGAGCGGGTTCGTACCCGCTTGAGGTAAGGCTCAAGGGGGATGGAATTCTTGTGCCCCAGTGTCTTACTATCCACTCTATTAGGCATCCTCCAAGCTCTGATGAACCTTTGTCGAAGTCCTTGCGCATCATTGTCGAAGTCAAAACTAGGTCAGGAATCAGCATGTCATGAGGGCCATCCCTCCGAGCATATCCAAATTGTCTCAAAGCTAGACAAGGGTTGTAGGTAATGCCTCCCCTAATTCCAAGTAACGGAACATTAGGAAATTCTCCACAACGATCAATGATAGTGACATTTTCTCTGGACCGAGAACACCAATGTACATCAGAATGTGTGAGGGTCATCAATCGTTGTGACCACCTTAAACCCTGCTCATTCTTCAAAACTGATTGTGGAAGGTGAGAAATATACCACCTTGCTAAGAGAGGAGTACAGCACATGAGAACACCTCTTTTCCTCATTGTTCGTGTGTAAAATGAATGGAGGATGTCCCCAAGCAATGTAGGTATGGGATTCCTGGATATGAAAATCTTGATAGCATTCACATCTATAAGTTGATTAGGATTTGGGAACAAAATCAAACCATAGATAAGGAGTGCCACAATCTCTTCAAAGGCTTGTAGATCAAGAGAATTCCAGCATTCTCGTGCCTTCTCAAATAGAAACTTTGCCAAGAATCCTCTGATACCACTTTTGGTTTCCCAATGCCCTTTGATGTCGGATGGTTGCAAGCGTAATGCTTGAGCAACATCTTCAAGTTTTGGTTCCTTTTCCATACCGTTGTAGGGTAGTTGACTAAGAATAGGAATTCTCAGGAGTTGAGAAAATTCCTCCAAAGTAGGCACCAATTGATAATCAGGGAATGTGAAACAGTGGTGTAGGGGGTCAAAGAACTGGAAGAGAACTTTCATCATGTCTTCTTCAATGTTGGTGTTGACTAAGTTGAGGAGTCTACCATGTCTTTCACTGAAGAGAGAATTCTCGGGAATCCTGGATGTAAGCTCTTTGAGTTGAGGAGGGACCCTTACAAGGTTGACTTGAATTGTTTTCCTGCGGAGAGACTCCATGTCCTACAAAACAAGAACAAAGATGAAGATCTAAACCCTTTAAATGGTTAGCAGATGCATGTGATGCTTTATGATGTATGAAAAAACACATGTACAAGCAAATCACACAAAAACCGTAGTTTCAGGCTTGCAGGAGGTTTCATAGGTAAGTACCCTCTTGAGTGTAGTTGGCTCATAACCTGTCCTATAAATAGTAACCGGGTTCTAAGGAGCTCAATATCATTGGATTGTTTTCTATGTTCATTGTTTTGGCTTAGCCACTGAACTAGCGACCAAAATATTCCAAGAAAACAATCCTCAATGAGTGTAGTATCGAGTATCTACCAACTTCGGACTGCACCAAAGTCGGTCATCTCACTACCCCTAAAAAGGCCAAGATGGTCGAGTAAGGTTCTAGTTCATTAGTGCTTAGTGACATCACTCAGCGGCCCAGTATTCTCTTTGATTGAATCAAAGGCTACCGGTACTCACAAATATGTCGCACTAATATAGTTGTTGCTTCAACCGTGTCAGTATACCCCACACAGTTTCCACAACGTATTGCTATCTATGAATGTTTCCCAAAATCCGGGTGGAGGATTTATAGAACTCCGATACAAGCCCACAAGATTAAAAGCAATACAAATGAAAACACAAGTGATCTAGTCCTAAGGTACACCTCACTTATAAGAATGATCCCCAGCAGAGTCGCCAGTTCTGTGATCGGTGGGAACGAGAACTGACTGTTTTTTATTGCTGGTTCGTGTTTGCGTTTGTTTTCGCAAAGTTTCGCGGTAAGCAAGAGTCGCCACCATCTTTTATTTTATCCAACAAGGGAAAGGACAAAAGCACATAAAAATTCCTTTTCGAGATGTTTCTCGGGTTCGGGAGGTATATTATAGAAAGGGAAGGTGTTAGCACCCTTTCTATCTGTGGTTATCCACGGGATCTTAGGTACTTGTTCACTGTGTTTTCAAAAGGTTTGCTTTTCTTTGTGATTGTGGATTTTGAAAAAGTTTTATTTTTGAAGAAAGTGTAAGTGTGAAAAGTTTTCGTTTTTGTTTTAGAAGAGAGCAAGTACTTAAGAACCTCTACCTACTCAAAAAGGAATTTAATTGTGCAAATGTCCTTTGGACAGTGCTATCCCACTATTGAGAAGTAGGTAGCACCGTCGTTGGAGTTTTCGGGTCAATTCGATTTTAGGGACTTGTGGTCACTAAAGCAACGTTAGGACGCTTTAGTGGTAATCCTAATGTCTTGGATCATTATTATCGAGGCAACCATTTCGAGGAAACTTATGATCTTGGGACAAAAAGGACGACCTCTAAAACATCCTATACTTAATGACCACATTTGAGGCAACCAAATGAGGTGTACCCTAGGAGTGGCATGTGCAAGTGTGTCAATTTTCAATTTATATTATCTTTGTATTTTTAGGTGTTCTACCATTTGATTTTAGATCTTGTCATACAATCCTAATTAGCATACATCTAAGCAGTTAATATATATACAGGAATTTAAAGTGCAGAAACCGTAAATACTACACTATTACAAGGCTTCGGGGGAGGGGATTATTTACATGTCCAAAAATTGGGGGAATAATAAGCAGTTAAAATAAACGTGCGTGAATCTAGAAAATCCTAAGAATAAGAACTTTTTTTTGTTGTTTTATTTTATTTTATTTTTTTGAGAAAATGCTAAATATTCAGTTAAGTCGAATTTGATTAATTAAAAAAATACTGATTAAAATTTACTCTTAAAACAAAACTAATATTTTTTTGTATTTTTGTTTATGAAAAAGATTGAATTTGAATAAATCCTAAGTCTACTGATTTTAAAATTGAAGAAAATAAATTAAAATAATTAACTAAATTAAATCCTAATTCTAAGTTATTTATTTTTTATGATTTTTTATGTTAATTAAAACTAAAACTAAAAGGAATAGACAGAAACAAAATAAACATAGTACAAATGGGCCCGGCAGCAAAATAAGAAAAAATGTAATTCTGGAGGCCTGGGTCAAAAGAGATGCAGGCTGTCTTTCGACCCAGTGAAGAGTCTGGAACGAAGGGGCATGAGGGGCTGCAATCTGAGGGTATTCGAACAGGATACGTCATCCTTCAATCTGGAAGCCCTGGGTCTAGTTCGAAGCTAGACTGCTGAGCTTTGAAGCTCTGAACAAGAAGCTGAGCGTATGGTTCCTGCAAAACGAAACACATATTAAAAGTCCAGGGGGATTTTACCCCCCTGGTTCGAATCTCCCCCTTATTCGCACCTGTTGAATCTGGGTCTGGGTTCGTTTTATCCTGGGATTCGAAGGATAAACTCAGATTGTTGCCCAAGCAATGGCACAATCTAAACTCTGCACTGTAGCTCACATGAAGCACATTTAAATCATTCACAAACAGAAATAAAAATATGAATATGCAATCGAAATAAATTTGATAATGAGCTTGAGATTAGATTTTTCTTTTACCAAACAGAGGTGCTTCGACCTGTAGTTCTGAGGGGGGAGGCGTTCGCTGGGTGGCAACTTTGGCTTGGGAAATTCTGGGCAGCGTCTCTCCAAGTTCTCTATTTTTCTGTATATTTTTTGTCTCCCTTTTGCAGCATTTGTGATTTCTTTATATAGAGAGGGTGGAGGGGACAGGAAGACAAAGGTTTAAATGACCTTGATTATGTGTTTTGACAGCCATGAAGGAGGATTCGTAACGTTAATCATGTGTTTGAAAGCCATGAAGGAGGATTCGTAACGTTAATCATGTGTTTGAAAGCCATGAATGAGAGTTTGTAACGTTGGCTAAACACATGGGATTCTGTCCTTTTTTTTTGAATTTTGAATGACAAGCAGCTGGCCTTTGAATTCTCCCTTTCGAATGGGCTGACGGTCTCCTTCGAATGCTCCCTTTCGAATGGGCTGATGGCCTCCTTCGAACGCTCTTCGAAAGCTTCTTCGAATGGAGCCTTTGAAGGCTTCTTTAAATGTACCTTTTTGGAATTCTAATCGAAGGACACTGTTATAATGCCCATCGAAGTACGTGTCCATAATGCCAATTGAAAGGCTCCTTCATAATTCCAATCGAAATGCTCCTTCAAAATGCCCATCGAAGGGTCTTTCAGAATGTCAATCGAAGTGCTCCCTCAGATTGCCAATCTAAATGCTCCTTCAGAATACCAATCGAAGGGTCTTTCAGAATGTCAATCGAAGTGCTCCTTCAGAATGCCAATCGAAATGTACTTAAAGCATCACTCGGAAATTTTCCTTTTCCTTAGGCCAGAGTTTATGACCATCCACGCAAAGGGAAGACTTTGGAAAACATGAGAGGGAAAATTTTGGGGTACAACACCAGAGATCAGAATCATGAGGCAGAAAGAAGCTTTTAATTATGTCTTTCCAGTAATCAAAGATTGGAGGTTTGCCATTGATTCTGTCTTTCTCATCATGGTAGTCATTGCTGATGTTCTGACTTGGTCCCACTATAGTGTTTTTCTTAGCTTGGATCTTTTACTGACACTGTTAAGGGCTTGAACTCAGAACCAGGCGCTCTGATGCCAATTGAAGAATGGAAAAACACAAGAAGGGGGGTTGAATTGGGATCTGTGATACGGTGGAAAAACTGACTGTTTTTACTGGTTTGCGATTTTTGTTCGCAAAATTTCGCGGTAAGCAAGAGTCGCCACCGACTTTTATTTCATCCAATCAAAGAAAAGGAAAAAAATAGAAAAAACCTTTTTTCGAGATATTCTGATTACGGGTGGTAGATTATAGAAAGCGAAGGTGTTAGCACCTTTTCTATCCATGGTTTTCCACGGACTCTTAGGTACTTGCTCATTTTTTCAAAATTGATTGTGTGTGCTTGTTTTGAAAATGTTTTACTTCGTGATAACCCTTGTATCAGTCCTCAAGGATGTGACAAAGTTTGCTTTAAAAATTTGTTTTGAAAAGGTGTTTGTGTGAAAAAGTTTGTTTGTTAGAGCAAGTACTTAAGAGTTTTCTACCTACTCGAAAAAGACTGTTCGTTTTCCTTTAGATAGCACTACCCTATTACTAAGAAATAGGTAGCACCATCGTTGGAGTTGTAAGGGACATTCGAAAGAGACGAAATGGTCATTGAAGGAAACATATAAGGATACCTTAGCAGTTCGAAGGGACTGTCATCATATATTCGTAGGCAACATCGAGGGACAAGATCATTTCTCGTAGGCAACTCGAGGGACATTAAGGGACTATGATCTTTATGATGACTTTTAGATTGAGGGTATTTTGCTAAGATATCCCTACGTTCGAGGGACACGACCATTATTTCTGAGGCAACCAAGTGAGGCAAACCCTAGGAGTGAGCATGTGCGAGTGTAATTTTCAGTTAATTTATCTTTGCACATTTAGGGTTTTCCACCGTATTAATTTTCAGTTTGTCTTTCCATACAATCCTTTTAACATACATCTAAGCACTTTATAGTTTGCGGAATTAAAATCAAGAAAGTTTAAAGTCCTAGCTATTACAAGGCTTTTGCAGATACATAATTATTTTGGACTGAAAATAAAATTGCGGAATTTAAACCCTAATTACTATTATAACCTCGAAACAATTACAATAATAATAAAAGGAAATCAAAAAATGCGTGCGGCAAATTAAATGCGAGAATAATTTAGGAAACATAAAAAATCATTTTGAAAAAAGATTTATGTTAGTTTTTTTTGAGAAAAAATTAATTAGGTTATGTACAAATTAACCCTAATTTCTAATTAATTAAAGAAAAATATTTGAAATCTTAACCTAAATCTAATTAATTAAAGAAAATTATTTTTTGGAATTTTATTGAGAAAATTAAATATTTGTGAATTAAACCTGATTTGTCTAATTAATTTTAATTATGAAAAACAATCAAGTCAATATCATTAAATTAATTATTTTCCAAAAAAACCTTCAAAAAACCTTCTACTGATTAGACAAGTGACGAGATGACGGGACATATTCGTACTCTTCAAATCCCTAACTTTTTCCTGGACCGCCCTTTCGGGTTTTTAGTCCACCGGGATACCCTTTTTTGCTCAAGCCTCCTTTTCAGGTTTTCGGCTTGCCTGGTGTACATTTTTTTTATCCCTAATTTTTTCCCGAACCTTTTTTGGTTCGCCGGGATGCCCTTATTTTTGCCTAGGCCAGTCAACCTAGCGGGTCTTTGTTCATGCATAGTATTTTCTGGTTATGTTCATGTTCACCGGGTATGGAGAATTGTCATTGTCCATAGTAGTAAGTGTTGCCACACTTCCAGAAGATGCTCGTTTGATCGTACATGATTCTTTGCTGGAATTCATGTCCAATTCCCCAAGTGATTCACATGGAGATTTGTCCCTGGCTACTTGGCATCTTTGAGAGATTCCTTGAATCTTGACTTGACTGCCCCAGATGATGGACAATGATCCTGCGGTGCCCCTTGGTTGGAAGTGTTTTTCCACTTGAGGTGATCCTTTTCATTGAGAAGGTTTTTGTTCACTAGATATTCGTTATGCGAATTTCTCTATTGTTGAACAAATAGTCATATGCAAACAATGTTATTTTAAGAGTGCAAAGCTTATGTCTGTCTTGAGGTTTTGAAAATGCAATTTTTTTTAGTAAAATAGAATTTTGCAAAGATGTGATATCAACTCAGGATTTGTGACGGACCTTCAGGAGTCAGGATACCTTTTGTAACAGTATGCTTTCTAAATAACCCATGCTTCAGTTAAGACTTTTAAGGGTTATAACGTGGCCTGGTTCACGGTTCAAGAAACAAAGGATAAAGGCTCAAATTTTATTTGTACGCCACCCGCTCTTTGTGATGTTCTTCAGTCCTAAACTCAACTAATTATGCATTTAGATCCCGTTTGAGTCTTTCCTCTAATATTCCAATGATGGTTCGGATACTGACAGTTTATTTTGAATAGGCAGTCATTTTTTGTTGAGGGTTTGTAGAACCTCTTTCTATTTGATTTTATTATCCCTGTCTTTTGCCTGAACTATTTCTTTTTGTAATTATAGTCAGCGGGATGCCCCAGTTTTTTTCTTAAGTCTCCTTCATAGGTTTTGACTTAACGGACTTTTCTTTTTCAAATTAATGACTGCCTGCTTTGATGTTTATGCGAAACCATCACCATCTTCTGATTCGGAGGGACGTCTTTGAGGACATTTATTGTGTGCGAAGCGGAAGATTGCAACTGAATGAGCCTCTGAATTAACTGAGAAAACTACCCTGCCCCAGGTTATGATTAAGGGTTTTAATTTGTGTGAAAAGAAAAACTCCTAATTCTTTGGCTCAAAGGGGTTGACTAGGGATTATCTTCCTTATAACTCCACTGTTTAGGATTTGAAACAACGCATGTACATCATCAGCAGGGTCTGTTCAAAAGCATATTATAGAGGTTGTTGTATCATTTTTGTCATCCTCCCTCTAAAGGCTTACAGTTTTTTAGTCGAGAGTTGGATATCACGAAAAGGAAATATAAAGCAATTTAAGCATAATGAAAACAAATTAATTCAAGACAGACATGTGTAATGCATTAATGAAATAATAAAGTTTGACATGACAATAATTGTTCGAATAAGCAAAGAAAATACAACTTTAGAATTCAAATGAACTAAAATGCTTTCAATCCTAGCCATTTTTTGGCAAGGGAGCAGTGATCACGTTGGGAGTCTCAAGAGGGTCGAATTTGATTTCCTTGGTGTCAATCATATTCTGAATCTTGTATTTCAGTGCCCAACAATCGTTAGTATCGTGCCCCGGGCTACCAGAATGATAAGCACACCTTGCATTCGGGTTGTAGTTAGGAGAAAAAGTCTTAGGGTTCGGATGAGGGTTTATCACTGTAATCAGATTCATCTTCAACATGTGTTGCAATGCTTGTGACAATGGCATGTTGATTTGGGTGAACTTCCTTTGAGGTCTTTCCACCCTTGGCTGATTGTTTCATTGTTGTGGTTATTGTGTGCGTGCTGAATTAGAGATCAACATTGCCCCCACAGATTGGTGGTATTCTGCCTTGCTACGCCCCTTTTGGACGCGCACAACATTGACTTCCCTCTTTCCACCAAATGACTTCTTCTATGTACTCGAAGAGGTATTTGTCTGGATCTTACCACTCCAGATCCCATCTTCTACTCTTTCTCCAGTCAGAATCAGCTCGGTGAAAACAGCTGACGAGCTACCGATCAAATGATTGAAAAATGGACCAGATAGCGTCCCCAGAAACATATCAACCATCTCCCTATCAGACAACGGGGGTTGAACTCTTCCATCTAAGTCTCTCCATTTCTGTTCATAGTCCTTAAAGCATTCACTTTCCCCCATGGACATACTCTGGAGTTGAGTACGAGTAGGAGCAAGGTCGGTGTTGTATTGATACTGCTTATAGAAAGCAGCAGTCAGATCTTCCAAATTTTGGACATTGGCTCTCTCCAGTTGATAGAACCATTCAAGCTGAGTCCTTGACAGACTATCTTGAAAGAAATGAACCCACAAATTTCTATCAGCGGTGTGGGGCTGGATCTTTCTGACATAAGAGCGGAGATGGAGTTTTGGGCAGGACACCCCATCATACTTAGCAAAAACTGGAGCGTTGAACTTCTACGGGATGACTACTCCCGACAACAATCCCAATTCTTCGAAATCCAGCCCAGGTATCCTCTGAACTTTCATGGAACTCAAACGATCTTCCAACTGCTTGTATCTATCCTCAACAGGAGGATATTGCTCATCATTGTAGTCGGTATCATTGTCAGAAATTGCAGGACTGGGGTCCTTCTCCCCTGTCTCTTCTTCTTGATTCTCCCATTCCTTGGATGAAGAGGTCAGATCGACTTGTTGCTTCAACGACCCTCTAAACCTTCTTCCTATATTCAGAATACCGACAGCCTTCTTCTTTTTCTTTTTCTCTTTCAGGATAAGGGTTTTCAGATCCTCCTGCCCTTTTGCCAAATTTATGAACATTTACTGGAACTGGGCATTTTGTGCCTGAAGGTCCTTGATGCTTTGTTCGGAAGACATTTTTGCTAAAATAAACAGCAAAGAAGATGAGAAACCTGTAATGGTACCTGTAATGATGTGTATGATATGCATGCAATGTTTTCAAGGATCTCGCAGGGTAAACAAGAAACTGTTAGAATTTGATTGCAGCTTGATTGAAGAAACTTCGTGTCATTGAGAGTCCTTCTTCAAGAGTTAAGCTCACCATATCGAGTGGGTCATAGCCCCTGACTCAAGATCCTTTGACAACATTGGCTAGAGGAAAATAAACCCCTTTCCCCTTGCTAGACGTCTAGTTCACCATGACCTACATCACAGACCCTTGAGATCCTTGAAATGGTTAGTATGATATGCCATGTTTATGATGTCATGATGTCATTATTATGTTGATAAATCACAGGTATAACAAGCACAAACAAATCACACTAAGTCCTTATGTTTAAGGCTTGCTTGAGTTTAAGATAGTACCCTCTTGAAGTTGGATTTGTTCAGCCTGTCCTATAAATAGTAACCAGGTTCTAAGGGATCTCAATATCACTGGCCATCCTTTATCAGGCATTGTCTCAGCTAAAGCAGTCTTTTCTTGCGATCGAAATATCCCGAAAGTATGATCTCAATGAGTGTAGCATCGAGTATCAACCAATCTTCAACTCTACAACGAGGTCGGCTATCTCACTACTTTCTAATGGCCAAGTTTCTTCAACTAAGGTTCTAAGGTCCGTTAGTGCTTTACGACACCACGCGGCGGCCCCGTATTCTCCATGTTTCCCCATGAAGGATACCTGTATCAACCAAAGTGCCACACAAACACATCCATCACTTAAGCCATATCGGTCTACACCGTACAGTCTCCACGATCTATTGTTGTTTACCTAATGAGTGCCCCCCAGATCCGGGTGTAGGATCTTCAATAATACCCAAACAAAACCCTAAAGGATAAAGCAGACAAAGCAAACAAGAAAGAAATTTGAAATGAACTATATCCTAAGGTAAACCCCACTTTATTTTACTCCCCATCAAAGTCACCAGTTTTGTGATATGGTGGCAGAACCGACTATTTTTACTTGTTTGCATTTTTTGTTCGTAAAATATCGCGGTAAGCAAGAGTTTCCACTGACTTTTATTTCATCCAATCAAGGAAAAGGAAAAAGAATAGAAAAAACCTTTTTTCGAGATATTCTGAGTACGGGGGGTAGATTATTGAAAGGGGAGGTGTTAGTACCCTTTCTATTCATGGTTTTCCATGGGCTCTTAGGTACTTGCTCATTTTTTCAAAATTGCTTGCGCGTGCTTGTTTTGAAAATATTTTACTTCGTGATAACCCTTGTATCAGTCCTAAAGGATGTGACGAAGTTTTCTTTGAAAATTTGTTTTGAAAAGGTGTTTGTGTGAAAAAGTTTGTTTGTTTGAGCAAGTACTTAAGAGTTTTCTACCTACTCGAAAAAAACTGTTCGTTTTCCTTTAGACAGCGCTATCCTACTATTAAGGAATAGGTAGCACCATCGTTGGAGTTATAAGGGACATTCGAAAGGGACGAAATGTTCATTGAAGGCAACATGTAAGGATACCTTAGCAGTTCGAAGGGATTGTCATCATATATTCGTAGGCAACATCGAGGGACAAGATCATTTCTCGTAGGCAACTCGAGGGACGTTAAGGGACTATGATCTTTATGATGACTTTTAGATTGAGGGTCTTTTGCTAAGATATCCCTACGTTGGAGGGACACGACCATTATTTTCGAGGCAACCAAGTGAGGCAAACCCTAGGAGTGAGCATGTGCGAGTGTAATTTTCAGTTAATTTATCTTTGCACAATTAGGGTTTTCTACCGTATTAATTTTCAGTTTGTCTTTCCATACAATCCTATTCACATACATCTAAGCAGTTTATAGTTTGCGGAATTAAAAGCAAGAAAGTTTAAAGTCCTAGCTATTACAAGGCTTTTGCAGATACATAATTATTTTGGACTGAAAATTAAAATGCGGAATTTAAACCCTAATTAGTATTAGAACCTCGAAACAATTACAATAATAATAAAAGGAAATTAAAAAATGCACGCGGCGAATTAAATGCGACAATAATTTAGGAAACCTAAAAACTCTAATTGAAAAAAGCTTTAGGTTAGTTTTTTTGAGAAAAAATTAATTAGGTTATGTACAAAATAACCCTAATTTCTAATTAATTAAAGAAAAATATTTTTTGGTATTTTATTATTGAGAAAAATATTTGAAATCTTAACCTAAATCTAATTAATTAAAGAAAAACAATCAAGTCAATATCATTAAATTAATTATTTTCCAAAAAAACTAATTTTAACAAAAAAACCTAATTCTACATTTTTGTGGTTTTCTTGATTTTATGATTAAATAAAAAATAATGATTTTTTGGTGTTATTTTAATAAAGGAAAATAATTAGTAAAAAAATTAAAAAAATTTAAAATAGAAAAGAAAAGAATGGGCATGTGTTGTGCCAACCTGAGAGTGCACCATAGTCCTTCATTGTTTGAGGCGTTGGATCTGAATTATTGATACATCCAATGGCCAGATGGTGGTAGCGCATGGTAGGCGTTTTGGATTATGATGCATTGAATCTGTAGAAACAAAGTAAGAAAACAAAATTTGCTGGGATGGTTAGTTGTATATATAATAACATAAATAAAATATAAAGCAAATAAAGTGGTCTTTCTCAAACGCGCGCGTGATTCAAATCACCCAATAGGATTCTGCCACCTAATTGTCTTCTTCCCCATAACTGTTGTTTTTGGCCACACTTTTACCTACAGTCATTTCCGTCACTAAAGGCTATAGTGACGGATTTTGTTCGTAGCCATAAACCTGTAAAATTAAAAAAAAAACGCAACACAAGCAGAATAAATTCAAACCAAAGACATGGATCAATTGGAAATCATCTCCTGAGCACGATAGTACCCCTAATTTTGTCCAATCTTGCCTTTATATAGAATTCCCAATTTGGGACCTCAAAACCCTAACAATGTCATCGTGCCATTCCTGCACTTAAACTTCAATCAAACCAATCAAAAACATTGCAAATATGATAGCAAGCATGGATATATGATCAAAACATGTTTATGATGGATAAATCATTGAAAACGAATCTTGAAAAAAGATGAAAACCGTGGCACTATGAGGCGTGATTTCTGAAGGTTTTAAGTCTTGAGGATAATTGGAATGGCTTTAGAACACAACCAGGAACATATTGTTGGCTTTGAAATTACTTGAAATGACCTATGGAAGAGAATACGGTATGCACTTTTTCTTCCAAAATTTGCAATTTCTTCCCCTTGTTTTCACGACCCCAAACCATTTTTTATGCTTTAGAGATTTTAGGTTTATATGATAGAATGATTTAGGTCAACAAAAACTGATCATATATTTGCAAATTATGGAGATTTGATTTCATATTATGCTCATAAAATTAAATCTTTGATTTTATTTGATTATTCTACTATTTAAATTGACTTATTTTGATTTAAATGGATAAAAAATCAAAATAATAATAAAAATAATATGTGGATAATCTCAAGGGTCGTGGGCCTTCTTAGGAACAATTTTCAAACAAGAAAACATGGGCCCATTAGGAAAAAAAGTCATTTTGATCAATATTGACTTCATGCACATTTCCAAAAATTGATCAATTTTGACAATACATATCTCCCTCAATTTTAACCATGATAGGGTGTTCTTGGACTTTTTAGAAAGCTTAGGATGTCCTCTAAACAACCCTTTTGGTTTCATCTCAATTGGGTCTTCCATCTTCATGTAAGAAGCTTTGACCCAAAAGGTGTTTTTGTTGACTTTTCAAAAGGATCCATAATGTAGAAATTCATATCTTTTTGTGGGTGCATATGTTGAACTTGGGGGATGAAGATGAATTTTAGGAAATTGCATACTCTTCAAAATGAGCCTTGGATGAAAAATTTCTGATAAAGTATGAAGAAGTTATGCCTGGTTAAAGTTTGGTTGACTTTTCCTATGAAACCCTAATTTAACAACTTTTGGGTTTTGATGAATTTGGGGCATCCCTTGAGGAATAATGATCCACCATTGATAAAATGATGGATATCTCTTCAAAATGTTGATGTTGACCAAAAATCTTGAAGTTTGACTATATGTGGGCCACAATTGACTTTTGACCTAATATAGTCGATTCTCAAGCATCTGAGCAGTTGACTGGGCAAACTTCTTGTGCAAGGCATAAGACTTGACATGGAGAATCTTGGGAACATATTAGGGCCTTGGAGAGAATTTGGGGCCTTTGTGATCCACACATCTTGATGAAAGTGGAAACCCTAATTTGAGACACACTGCCTTAGGAGAGAGTTGGTCTGGTCAACTCTTGGGCAAACTTGAGCAAATTGAGGATCTCCAGGAGTATGTTTTGAATAAAATGAGAGGGAGAATTTTGGGGTACAACAGGATCTTAAAACTTAATGGAAAGAACACTTTGATTGTTATCCTGGTTCATTTGAACTCAAACTACTCAAGTCCATCCGCCAAAGTGATTTCTCCTTTCTCCAACGAGGTCTTAATCCACTAATCAATCTTGATTACAAGTCTACTTTGAGAACTTCCAAATCCTTCTTGAGTATAACCATGACCCAGTTTTTCTCAAGGAAATTCACTAAACAATATATGAATAAATAGTGTACAGTATTTTTCTTATAAAACAGTATCACAATATAGTGATGTTTTACACAGTTGAAAATTTTTGAACGTTTGAGGATGAGAGGTGATAGCAGCGTTGTTGTGTATGTGAAACCATAAACGATTTACCCTCAAGGCTTGTTTAAATAGGAAAAGCATGGATGATCATTTGGAAACTTGATTAATGACAATTAAGGTGCTTTCCAAAAATAAAGATCCTTGTTCCCTTCCAACCGTTAATCTTGAAATGGAAATATTTAATTTGTAACGCTTCAGAACATTGAAGTATTAGTTGTTGCTTGCTTCAGAACTTTTGGAGATCAGAGCCATAATATCCTGTTTGCAGCGTTAGAACTTCTTTCAAATAGTTTTATAATCAGATTTGAAACATCCTTTTAGTGCATCTTCTGATCTTCTTTCATCAGAGCTTTTTGAGAGATGTTTACAATCACAATAGAAACAACTTTGTAACTTATCTTCTGACCTTCTTCCATCAGAACTTCTCTACAAAACAAAATATAATTTTAGAGTGCATAATTGTTTTTTGTGTTTGTTATCATCAAAACTCTTATAAGGGTTGTAGAATCAAACGATGTTCTAACATCGGTTTTGAGATTTCCTTATATTAGTGGGAGTTCTTTTTCCCATTTTTTTCTATGTTCTATACTTTGGTTTTGTTTTGGTAAAAAATATATGTTATGTTTGATTTTCTGCAGAAATAAAAACTTATGAGGTACTATTGTTATAATAATGTCAAGTTATTTTTTGTTAAGTGAAAACTTTGTAATTTTGAACTACACCTAAGGAACTTCAGTTTAATCTCCCTAAAGACTCCAGTAGGACTAGTTGAAAATTTGCATGATTTAGAGATCACATTTCATGAAATTTTCATGCCACTCATCCATATCGATCTATGTCATCAAATATATTGATGTGATAGTCGTCAGGGTTTCGTCACATTATACGTTTGTGACAACAATCGCGATTGTCCAATTATTGATGTATGAGGTGGACCAGATTGTAAACTTGAAATCTAAAGATTAATAGCATTTTGATGTGTGCCTAAAGAATTATGATATATAATTATTAAGATATATTGACCAAATGAGATATTGTTGGAA
Source organism: Vicia faba (assembly GCA_948472305.1). Classification (NCBI taxonomy): domain Eukaryota; kingdom Viridiplantae; phylum Streptophyta; class Magnoliopsida; order Fabales; family Fabaceae; genus Vicia; species Vicia faba. The sequence goes on along the minus strand of OX451736.1, from coordinate 1,677,940,638 downwards.
TATTTTGATTATTTAATCATATTTTCCAATAATTATGTGGCCTAATATATTTATTTAATTATATTAGCTATTTTATCAAATAAAGTGCTCTAAATAATTATGTGATCAAATAATGTTAAAAAGGCTATTTAGATTTTATTTAGGAATTATTTAATTAATTAATTAAATAATTGGATATGGGCTCAAATATGAGTGAATGTCGGGATGCCCCATTGGGGAATAATGGGAACCCTAATTGGACATCACACTATATATAGACTATGGTCTCCAATATACCGTACACAAGCAAATTATCTCTTCTCCCCATCTGAAGAGTGTTCAAAGGCATTAGGAGTACCAGTTGAGGAAGAACCACACAAGCCATCAGGTATTCATTGTTTGTCTTAACTCTCAAGATTACGGCTAACATAAACTTTCTCGATGGATCTAAGTATTCCTAAAATTATTTTATCGATCCTTCAATTTTATACATGCTTGTATGACTATCAGGTTTCCGCATAAATTAAATGTTATACTTTATGAGCATTTATATCTGATTGACTGTTAGGTCATTTAATTCTAACAAAGAATCCTATATTTGCATATAAAGTGTTCTATAGTGTCCTTGAGGATATTTGGGAGATTTATTTTGTTAATTTCAAAGTTCCTTTTGTGAGAGCAATTTCCCGTTCCATGTTTTGCAAGATGTCTATACTTGGATAACTTTAGCATTTATGTATATTGAATGATATCGGTGTCTTAATATTCACCTTTACATTAGAGTACTTAGAATGCATTTAGAACATGTTTGGTAAAGGTACAATGCATGAAAAATGAGTTTTCACATGAAAAATAAGTCTATGTGTCGACACATACGACCTTCAGGTCAACACATGTACCTAAATAATAAAGAATGTATGTTGTGTTTCTTTGTGTCGACACAAACTGATTTTCAGATCGACATATACTGAAAAAACATCTATGTGTCGACACATACGTGTTTCAGGTCGACACATGTACTGCATTTTTAAAGCATGTAGCTTATGTTTCTTTGTGTCAACACGTGAAGTTGAATAGGTCGACCTATGTCATTACATGTGTCCACACATAACCCACACTTGTCGACACATGTTGTTGTTTTTTAAAAAAATTGCATGTCTTTTCAAATTTCTAAGTCTTTCTTATGCCTCCAACTTGCACACATATAAATACTTCATACACACATCATTTCCAATTTGATGAAATTATAAACACATAAAAAAATTTATCATCATCATCAACATCTCATCTATGCATACTGTTGTACCCCAAAATTTGCTCTCTCATTTTACTCAACACATGCCCATTGAGGTCCTCAACTTGCTCAGGGATGCCCAAGAGTTGACCAGACAAACTCTCTCCTAAAGCAATGAATCTCAAACTAGGGTTTCCATTTTTATCAAGACGTGTGAGCTCCAAAGGACCCAGATTATTTCCATGGTCCCAATATGTCCTCAAGATCATCCATGTCAAGTTTCATGCCTTGCACAAGAAGTTTGCTCAGTCAATTGCTCAAATGCTTGGAAATCAATTATACTAGGTCAAAAGTCAATAGTGATACAGTCAAACTTCAAGATTTTTGGTCAACATCAACATTTTGAAGTGATATCCATCATTTGATCAAGGGTAGATCATGATTCCCCAAGGAATTCCCCAAATTCATCAAAATCCAAAAGTTGCTAAATTAGGGTTTCTTAGGAAAAGTCAACCAAACTTTGATCAAGCATAACTTCTTCATACTTTATTAGAAATTTTCCATCCAAGGCTCATTTTGAATAGGATGAAATTCCCTACCGTTCATATTCATCCCAGAAGTTCAAAATATGCACTCATCAAAATATATAAATTTCTACATTATAGGTCCTTCTAAAAAGTCAACAAAAACACCTTTTGGTCCAAAACTTCTTACATAAACATGGAAGAACCAATTGAGATGAAACCAAAAGGGTTGTTTAGGGTACATCCTAAGCTTTCTAAAAAGTCCAAGAACACCTCTCTAGGGTTAAAATAAGAGGAGATAAGCCTTGTCAAAGTTGACCATTTTTACAAAATTGCCAAAAGTCAAATGTGCTCAAAAATACATTTTTTTTGCCAAATGGGCCTAGCTTTTCATGATTGTATCTTGCTTGTGACATGGACCACGACCCAAATCAGAATCCACACATTATTTGTTTCATTATTTATTTTATTTTCATTTTTTTATTAGTTAAAATTCAAATTAAATCAAATAAATGGCAAAAAACTACAAAAGATTGACTTTGATTTGATTTTTTTGTAGGAATCAAATCAAATCAACCTAGCATGACCAAATAAAATCGGGCAAGGGTGGAATGGCTCAAATTGGCATGATTTTGATACATTTGGAAAGATATAATACAAAGACAAAATCAAATCAAATTTCCATGATTTACCAAGTTACAAGTTGTTTTTGTTGACCTAATATGCTCCACTATATATACAGAACATAACCAATGCATAAGAACAAGGTTTGCAGGTCGTGAAAGCATCAAACAAAAACTGAAAAAATTAATAAAAAGTGGTGGATCGATTTTAAGCTTAGAGGGAAATTCAAAGCATTTCAAAGCTACCAATCGTTTCCTGGACCTTCCTAGAAGCTAACACGATCAATTTCAAGCCTTCCCAAGCCCAGAAACAAGACATACGAGTCTCACGGTTTGGTTCATCTTTTGAATCTGAGTTTGCTAATTTACGCATAATTAATCACTTTCAAGCATAGCATTGTGTTTGTATCGATATTTGGAATGTTTTGGTTTAAGTAATTTTGTGTTTTGATGCTTGTATACGTGTTTGCCATTTTAGGGTTTTCATGTTCGTTTTAGGGTTTTTCTCTACAGGTTAAATTGGCCCATGAAAAGGGTACTATGATGCTCGTGAGATCAAGACGGATTGATCTAAGTACTCACAATTGATTTATCATGCTTGTTGTGAATTTTTGAAAGTTACAGGTTTATAGCCATGGAAGGTGTCCATAGGTAAAAGTTATAAACCTAAAACGACGGACTGGGGAAGAAGAAGATACGTGGCTGATAACCATTGGCCGGTTTGAATGGTTGGCGCACGTTTTGTTTGTTTCTGATTATCCATGTTTTCTTTATATATTATTTATTGTTATTATCATATTAATAATTGAACACTGTAGCCCAGTTGGTTAAGCGCACGTATGTTGAGTGGGAGGACCTGGATTCGATCCCAGGTCCCAATGTTTTCTCTATTTTCTTAATGTTTGACAATAGGTCCCATGTATACACACTTCCAGGCGCCTACCATGCAACCCAGAATCCAGCCAATGGATCGTTCACACTCCAGATCCAATGCTCAATCAAAGGGAGGTCCATGATGCACCCTCCAAGTGTGACTACACTAGATCCCACGCAAGGATTGGGCTGACCAAGAATTTGGGCCTGAACACTTTAACATACACCCCCCTTTCAGCTTATAACACAGGCCCAATTTCAATTTCTTTTATTTATTTTGTTTCTTTTATTTTAATTATTCACTAATTATTTTCTTTACAAAAATAACCCAAAAAATCATTTTTTGTATTTAATCAAAAAAACATCAAAAAACATCAAAAATTATTTTTTCATAAAATATTGTATTTCCTTAATTAATTAGTTTAATTAAAATTAGGGCAATTTAATTCTTTTTATATAATATAAAATAATTAGAAATTAGGGTTTAATTTGTACATAACCTAATTTTTTCCAAAAACTAACCTAAATATTTTTTCAACTAAATTTTTAGGTTTTCTAATTTATTCCCTCGCATTTAATTCGCCGCGCACATTTTTTAATTTCCTTTTTATTATTATTGTAATTGCTCCGAGTTTGTAATAGTAATTAAGGTTTCAAATTCTGCATCTTTATTTTCAATCCAAGATAATTATGTATCTGCAAAAGCCTTATAATAGCTAGGACTTTAAACTCTCCGCATTTTATTTTCACAAACTATAAACTGCTTAGATGAATGTTAATAGGATTGTATGGAAAGACTAACTGAAAATTAATACGGTAGAAAATCCTAAATGGGCAAAGATAAATTAACTGAAAAACTCACTCGCACATGCTCACTCCTAGGGTTTACTCCACTCTGGTTGCCTTTGGTAAACGGTCATGAAGTATAGGGTTTGTTAGTGGTCGTCCTCTAGCCCCGAAAGATCTAAAATGAGCCATTCAGATGTTGCCTCGGAAAAAGATCTTTAAGGCTTTAGGATGATTACTAACATTTCCTAACATTGCTTTTGTGATTGTATTTGTCCCTTCGAATGTCCCTAAAAACTCCAACGATGATGCTACCTATTCCTCAATAATGGGATAGCATTGTCTAAAAGGAAAACGAACAGTCTTTTTCGAGTAGGTAGATTAGTTCCTAGGTACTTGCTCAAACAAACAAATTTTTTTCACACCAACACTTTCCCAAACAAAGTTTTCAAAAACAACTTCATAACACTCTTGAGGACAAAAATAAGGGTTAAAACAAAGTAAAACAAAACTTTTCAAAACAAGCACACACAAGCAATTTTCAAAATGAGCAAGTACCTAAGAGCCCATGGAAAACCATGGATAGAAAGGGTGCTAAAACCTTCCATTTCTATAATCTACCCCGTACACAGAAACATCACGAAAAAGGTTTTTTCTGTTCTTTTTCCTTTTCCTGATTAGATAAAATAAAAGTCGATGGCGACTCTTGCTTACTGCGACATTTTGCGAACAAAAAACACAAAACGGAAACCAGTATTAACAGTCGGTTCTGCCACCGTATCACAGAACTGGCGACTCTGCTGGGGACTAAATATAAAGTGGGGTATACCTTAGGATCTAGGTCATATTTAATTACTTTCTCTTGATTGTCTTGCTTGCTTTATATTTATGAGAACTGTTTGGGTTATTTGATCCTATACCTGGATCGGGAAACACCTTTTATGTAAGTAGCAATAAATTGTGAGGGAGTTGTGCTGGGTATACCGACACGATTGAAGTAGTAGCTACGTTGATGTGGCACTTTGGTTGGTACCTGTAACCCTTGAGTCAATCAGGGAGATGTACGGAGCCGCCGCGTGGTGTCATAAAGCATCAACTGACCTTAGAACCCTTAATTGCACAACTTGGCCAGTAGGACGTAGCGAGATGGCCGGCTTTGGTGTATGCCCAAGGTAGACACATACTCGATGCTACACTCATTGAGTTTTGACTCTAGAGTTTTGTTTGGTTGCGAGTCAATCGCCTATTGAACGAAGCTGGGGGGAAAGATCAATGATATTGAGATCCCTTAGAACCCGGTTACATATTTATAGGACAGAATGAACCAATCCATCTTCAAGAGAGTATGACCTTAAAACCCAAGTAGGCCTTAAACCTAAATACTTGGTGTGATTTGTCTGTGTTTGCTATACCTGTAATTTATCATGACATCATAAACATCATACCATGACTAACCATTTCAAGGATCTCGAGGGCCTGTGATACAGGTTATGATAAATCAGACATCTAGCAAGGGGCAAGGGGGTTTATTTTCCTCTAGCCAAGGTCGTCAAAAGATCAAAACTCAACAACTTGAGTCAGGGGATATGACCCACTTGATATGGTGAGCTTGACTCTCGTAGAAGGACTCTCAATGATACAAAGCTCTTTAATTAAAGCTGCAAAATTCAACTTCTAAAATTTTCTTGTTTACCCCACGAGATCCTTGAAAACATTGCATACATATCATACATATCATTGCATAACAGGACTCATAACAGGTTTCTCATCTCCTCCGCTGTTTATTTCAACAATGGCTCTTGAACAAACTGTGAAAGATCATTAGACTCAGAACACGCAGTTCCAACAAATGACTGTGGCTCTGGCCAAAGGACAGGAAGAGCTGAAGGCTTTGATTGTTAATAAGAACTCTAAGATGACCAAGAGGACAGCCGATGTGGCACATATGAGCAGAAGATTCAGAGGGCCGCCAAGACGGGTTGTTGATTTAGCTTCTTCATCTAAAGAGGGAGAGAATCAAGAGGTTGAAGCCAGAGAAGAGGACCCTAGTCCTAAAGAGTCTAACAATGAAACTGATTATAATGAGGAGAAGTACCCTTCGGCTGATGAAAAGTATAAGTAGTTAGAAGAGCGTCTGAGTGCTATGGAAATCTAAAAGGTTCCTGGGATGGATTTTGAAGAGTTGGGTCTGGTCTCCGGGGTTGTCATCCCCCAAAAATTCAAGGCATTGGTATTTACTAAGTATGATGGGGCCTCTTGTCCTAAAATGCATCTTAGTTCCTATGTGAGGAAGATACAACCTCATACTGCTGACAAAGACTTGTGGGTTCACTTCTTCCAAGACAGTTTGTCTGGAACACAACTGGATTGGTTCTATCAGCTGGAAAGAGCCAATGTTCGTAACTGGGAAGACCTTGCTGCTGCATTTTATAACCAATATCAGTATAATGCATACCTCGCTCCCACCCGTACACAACTCTAAAATCTGTCTATGGGTTCGAACGAGTTCAACCTCCCTTGGCTGACAGGGAGCTCGTGGATATGTTTCTGGGAACTTTGACTGGGCCATTCTTCGACCATATGATTGGAAGTTCATCGACGGGTTTTATTGAACTGATCTTAACAGAAGAAAGAGTGGAAGCTGGAATCCAAAGTGGAAAAATTTAGAAGAATGCCTCTTCTAGTGCTACAAGGAAGCCATTTGCAGGTAAAAAGGAAGTCAATGTTGTCTATAATCAAAAGAATCAGAATCGAACCGAGCACCGTCCTGCAGTAGGGGCTGTTATGATTTCCAAACCTGCACCTGCTCAGCAAAGAAACGATCAGCCAAGAGCAGAAAGACCAGCTAGACATTTCACTCAGATCAACATGACGTTGTCTCAGGTTTTACCTCAGTTGCTGAAGTCCAATCTAGTTACTCTAAGGGAAGCTCCGAAGAATCCAAACACCATCTCTCCCTACTATAAACCGAATGCTCATTGTGCTTACCATTCGGAAAGTCCAGGCCATGATACCAATGACTTCTGGGTTTTGAAGAACAAAGTACAGGATCTGATTGATGCTAAGGAGATTGAATTTGATCCCCCGGAGACTCCCAATGTTATCACTGCTCCTATGCCGAAACATGGTCGGGGTGTTAATGTCGTTGAAGAAGGTGTGTTTGTGACCTCTGTGGAAGAATTGGTGACCCCACTCATGACTATGAAGGGGGATTTGTTGAAGGTCGGTTTATTTCTGGGTTGTGGTGAAGTTTGCCACTTTTGTTCATTTCTACTGACTGGTTGCCCTTTGTTAAAGGCAGGTGTTCAGTGGCTGATGGATGACAAAGAGATTCTGTTTGAGAAGACTCTTGTTCCGACTGTTTCTTGTGAAGACATTGCTATCATAACCATTTCCGCCAATCCTCCCAAGGCCTCTGCTAAGAGACCCGTCAGGATTACATCAATTCCGAAGTTGAATATGTTGATCATAACCATGCATGGACCAATCCTATACTCCTCGGACAAAGTCGTTCCTTGGAACTATGGGGTCGACGTCTATTACTACAGCGTAAAGCAGGACATGCTAGCCATTGAAGACGAGATTGCTAAAAATGTTGATTCCGACATCGTCAATATTGCCGGAACCAGTAAAATAACAAGAAGTGGAAGAGTGTTCTCCCCTGAAATTTCTCCCTCGAAGACTGTTACCGGACCTGTGAGCATTCCTGCTGTGGTTCCACCCAAGACTACTACTAAAATTCGAGTAATCACTCCTGTTGACCCTTCCATCACCGAGTCGGCCGAGACTCGAGGCAAAGACATACTGATTGAGCGTGTCCTGACAAAGGATAATTCAGTAACCATACCAGAAGCTTCCAAAAAAGAAATGGAAGAAATTTTGAAGATAATAAAGAAAAGTGACTCTAATATGGTCGAGCAGCTGGGGCAGACCCCATCCAAAATTTCTATGTTGGATTTGTTGTTGTATTCCGAGGCTCATGCGAAGGCTTTGGTTAAGTTTCTGAATACGACTCACGTAACACAAGAGACATCTGCTGATCAGTTTGAAGATTGTGTGGCTAGTCTGACTACTGATAATGGTTTGGGTTTTTCTGATGCGGATCTGACACCAAAGGGGAGGAAACATAATGATGCTCTTTATGTTTCCGTTGAATGCAGGGGCATGAATCTGGCCTATGTTTTGGTAAATAATGGCTCCTCGTTGAATGTGCTACCTAAAAAAGCTCTGGACAGATTGGACTGGGAAGGCTTGACCTTGAAGCCTAGCAATATAGTAGTGAGATCTTTCGATGGTTCGAAGAGGATGGTGCACGCGGAAGTGGATGTCCCTATCAAAGTTGGTTCCCAGACCTTCGACTCCACTTTCTACATAATGGATATGAAACTATCATATTCTTGCTTGTTGGGACGCCCTTGGATACATGGGGCTGGGGCTGTTACTTCTACCATCCACCAAATGTTGAAGTACCCAGTAAGAGGAAATATTGTCATTGTGCATGGTGAAGAGGAGTACATGACCAATCACTTGAACTCCTTCAGGTACGTAGAGATGGATGGCGAGTTCATCGAGACTCCTTGCCAGAACTTTGAAGAGGTACCTCAGATTATGGCTATAGCAGAAACTACCGATACTTCTACAAAGATCACCAAATCTCCCTTGAAGATGGGTTCTCTCAAGGATGCACGAGCAGTGGTTGAAGAAGGTGGGTCTACCATTTAGAGTCAGATCCTGGTTATTCATTACAAGTCTGACAAATCTGGTTTGGGCTTCACTATAGGTGCTCAAAGGGCTGTTCGTCGTGCTCGGGCTGGAGGACCTCCCCTGCGTATCAGCAATCCTGGGGTCAATGCGCTAGAAGACAGTGATGGTGATTCTGACAGTGATAGCTGGATCTTCCTGACTACCAACGGCAGAATCAGTAACTGGACTTCTAAGGACTTTGTACTGATTACTTTTGTTCAGGAGTAATTGTCTTTCTGATTTTTCGGATATGTAATTTAAAAAAACAATATAAACTCTATAGCCATGTGTCTTACCCGGGGCACAATGGTTCTATTTGTGAGGGTTATCATGTTTCATTTTCATATGACATTAACAAAGCATTGGATGTTTGCATACAAATTTAGCGCTCTTTATCTTTCTTTTCTTTTATTCTATCTATACAGCTATGCTCTTAGGCACACTCATGTATCCAAATGCAGATCCATATCCACTCTAGATCTCATTGATAATAGTTCTGCTAATGCTCATTATGACTTTGAAAATCCGATCAACCAAGCCGACAACGAAGGTGAGGAAGATTGTGAGGTACCCGGAGAACTTGCTATACTATTACAGCAGGAAGAAAGGGCCATACCGCCTCATGAAGAGTCGATTGAGACAATGAACTTGGGTACAGAGGAAGACAGAAAAGAGGTTAAGATAGGTGCAAATCTGGAGCTTAGTGTCAAACAACGGTTGGTACAAATGTTGCATGAGTATGTTGAAATCTTTGCTTGGTCATATGAAGACATGTCGGGACTAGACACGGATATAATGGTTCATCGTCCACCGACTAAAGAAGACTTCCCTCTGGTAAAGCAAAAGGTACATCGTATGCGCCCCGAGATGTCAGAGAAGATTAAACAAAGGTTATGAAGCAGTTCAATGCAGGGTTCTTAGCTCTCACCTCCTATCTGCAGTGGGTTGCTAATGTGGTTCCAGTACCTAAGAAAGATGGTAAAGTATGAATGTGTGTGGATTACAGAGACCTGAATAGGGAAATTCCCAAGGATAACTTCCCGCTTCCCCACATCGATGTTCTGGTCTACAAAACTGCACAACACAGTGTCTTTTCCTTCATGGACGGTTTCTCTGGCTACAATCAGATCAAGATGGCACCTGAAGACATGGAGAAGACAACCTTTGTTACACAGTGGGGCACTTTCTGCTACAAGGTGATGCCGTTTGGATTGAAGAATGCTGGGGCAACTTATCAGCGAGCTATGGTAGCTCTGTTCCATGACATGATTCACCATGAAATAGAGGTTTACATCAATGACATGATAACTAGGTCTCAAACTGAGGAAGAACATCTTGATCATCTACAAAAGTTGTTTGATAGGTTGAAGACGTATAAGCTGAGGTTAAATCCGAACAAGTGCACCTTCGGGGTAAGGTCTGGTAAGCTTCTGGGATTCATCCTCAGTGACAAAGGTATTTAAGTAGACCCTGCAAAGGTGAAGGCCATACAAGTGATGCCGACTCCCCGCACTGAGAAGGAAGTTAAAGGTTTCTTGGGACGCCTGAATTATATTTCCAGGTTAATTTCACATCTGACTGCTACTTGTGAGCCGATCTTCAAGCTTCTGAAGAAAGATCAAGTGGTAAAGTGGAATGACGAATGCCAGATAGCCTTTGACAGAATCAAACAATATCTCCAAGAGCCTCTTATTTTGATGCATCCGACTGAAGGAAGACCTTTGGTAATGTACTTAACAATGCTAGATAATTCAATGGTGTGTGTGTTGGGGCAGCATGACGAGTCTGGTCGAAAAGAGCACGCAATATACTACCTTAGTAAAAAATTTACCGACTGTGAAACACGATACTCACTGCTCGAGAAAACTTGATGTGCTTTGGCATGGGCTGCTCGCCGACTGAGACAGTATATGTTGACCCACACTACTTTATTGATATCTAAGATGGATCCGATCAAGTACATTTTTGAGAAGCCCGCTCTCTCCGAAAGAATAGCAAGATGGCAAATTATCTTAACCGAGTACGACATCTAATACACAACCCAAAAAGAAATCAAGGGAAGTGTGTTAGCTTATCATTTGGCACATCAAGCCGTGGATGACTACCAGTCCATGAATTTTGAGTTCCCCGATGAGAACATCATGTTAGTAACCAACTGTGAAGAACCTGGACCGGATTAAGGACCTGAGAAAGGATCCCGATGGTCTATGTTTTTTAATGGAGCCTCAAACGCACTGGGTAACGGCATTGGCACTGTAATCATATCTCTTGAGGGATGTCATACTCCGTTCACTACCCAATTATGTTTCAATTGTACCAACAACATGGCAGAGTATGAAGCGTGTATCATGGGTCTTAGAGCTGCTATTGACCTAAGAATCAAGTTCTTGAGTGTATTCGGGGATTCCGCTTTGGTGATAAGTCAGATCAAAGGCGAGTGGGATACGAAACACCCGAACCTTATCCCTTACAGAAAACATGTACTGACACTATTGTCGCATTTTGAAGAGATCACCTTTGAACATTTCCCATGAGAAGAGAATCAGTTAGCGGACGTGCTAGCTACTATGTCATCAATGTTAAAAGTCAGGTGGGACAATGAAGTTCCCCAAATCACAATTGAGAGGTTGGATGAACCGGCATACTACTGTGAGATTGATACTGAGGAGGTAGCCGACAAACCTTGGTTTCATGAGGTGAAAAGGTATCTCGAGGCTCAAGAATACCCCGAGGGGGCACCTGTCAATGACAAGAAATTTCTGAGAAGGTTTACTGCAAAGTTCTTCCTCAGCAATGGAATCCTCTATAAGCGCAATCATGACTCTACATTACTGCAGTGTGTAGACAAGAGTGAAGCGGAGAGGATCATGGCATGCCTACACGAAGGTACCTTTGGCACTCATTCCAGTGGACATACCATGGAAAAGAAGATCCTACGGGCAGGATACTACTGGTCCACTATGGATGTCGACTATTATCAGCATTCTCGAACTTGTCACAAGTGCCAAATCTACGCTAATAAGGTGCATGTACCTCCAATTCCCTTGAATGTTTTGACGGCTCCTTGGCCCTTTGTAATGTGTGACATTTACATGATCGGAGAGATCAGACCTGCCGCGTCCAACGGGCATCATTTCATCCTAGTGGCCATTGATTACTTTACGAAGTGGGTTGAGGCTTCCTCCTTTGCTATGGTTACCAAGAATGTGGTGTCACAGTTCATCAAGCATAACTTGGTTTTTCGTTATGGTATCCCTGAGAGAATCGTCACGGATAATGGTACTAATCTCAATAACTCGATGATCACTGAACTCTATAAACAGTTCAAGATTCGACATCACAACTCTTCTCCTTACCGGCCGAAGATGAATGGGGCTATCAAAGCTGCTAATAAGAATATTAAAAAGATCATATAGAAGATGACGGTGACATACAAAGACTGACACTAGATGTTACCGTTTGCTCTTCACGGGTACCGTACTTCAGCACGTACGTCAACAGGGTCAACACCCTATTCTCTGTTATGTGGCATGGAGGTTGTACTACATATTGAGGTATGTTGTACCCCAAAATTTTCCCTCCCATATTTGTCAATTCATTTTAAGTGAGGTCCTCAAATTGTTCAAAGGAAGTCCAAGGGTTGACCAGACAAACTCTCTCCTAAGGCAGTCTACCTCCAATTAGGGTTTCATGTTGCATCAAGATACTTGAGTCCAAGAGATCCCAAATTCTCACCATTTTCCTAATATGTTCTCAAGATCATCCATGTCAAGTTTCAAGCCCTACAGAGAAAGTTTGCTCAGTCAATTGCTCAAAGGCCATGAAAATCGACTGTGTTAGGGCAAAAGTCAACTGTGGCCCACATACAGTCAAACTTCAAGATTTTTGGTCAACATCCTCATTTTGAAGTATTATTCATAATTTTATCAAGGTTTGATCATGATTCATCAAGGATTGCCCACAATTCATCAAAACCCAAAAGTTGCTAAATTAGGGTTTTGCAGGAAAAGTCAACTCAACTTTGACCAGGCATAACTTCTCATACTTTATTAGATATGACCCATCCAAAGCTCATTTTTAATAGTTTGAAATTCCCTACAATTCATCTTTAGCTCCCAATTTCAACATATGCACTCACAAGAAGTTATAAATTTGGACATTATAGGTCACTTTGAAAAGTCAACAAAAACACCTTTTTTTGTCAACGCTTCATACAAGAATATGGAAGACTCAGTTGAGATGAGACCAAAAGGGTTGCTTAGAGGACATCTTGAGATTTCTAAAAAGTCCAAGAACACTCTCATAGAGTCAAAATTGAGGGAGTTATGCATTGGTGAAGTTGACCTTTTTTGCAAAATTGCCAAAAGTCAAATATTCCTCGAATGGCCATTTTTGTCAAATGGGCCCAATCTTTTGTGTTTGTTTTGAGTTTGTAACATGGTCCACGACCCATGATCCTTCCCACTTTCCTTTATTTTATTTTTGTCATTTATTTTGATTTTTATTTCAATTAAGTCAAATTAAATCAAAATAAAATCATAAAAATACCAAAATCATTTAAACCTTGAGATTTTGTGCACATTTCAGGTCCATGGATAGCTGGCAATGAGATCAAATCGTGCAAGGCATGTTTGTACACAAAAATATTGATTTTTGGCTTGTTTTGGAAATATTTACAAGAGAATCAAATCTTGATCAATCACCTTAATTGAAGAAGATTTGAAACAAATTTATAAACCTAATTCACTCAAGGCTACATATAGAACGTAGGCAGACCAATTGCATAAGGGTTAGAGGCGTGGAGAGTGAAGAACAACTTTCAAAAAATCAAGAAAAAATTGCAATCTGATTTCATAGTTCCAGGCATTCTCAATCCTTCCAAGCTATCTCATTCGCTTCCTGGGTGTTCAAGAAGTCTATACCAATCACTAGTAAGCGTTTTCGTGCACCAAAACTCACTGTAAGTGTCTCACGACATTGGCATTTTCTTGAAATTCAATATCACTATTTTGGCATTTGTAGCATGAATTCATTATATATTCTTGTTCAGTGAAACATTTGTAAGATATTGGTAATGATTAATTGCATTTTTGCTAACCATACACAGATCCACCATTGTTAGGTTTTCTTGGTTCGTTTTAGGGTTTTCTTATACAGGAAAAATTGGCCCAAAAGAGGAGTACTATGGTGTTCACAAGGTCAAGACGAATTAATCTACACCATTAGTTTTCATTTATTGAGCTTGTATGAAATTCTGGAAATATGCAGGGGTTGTACCTACGCTTTTTGTCCGTAGGTAAAAGTCATCAGACTTTTAGCAACGGAGGGAGGTAGGAGATGATGGCGTGGCATGCCCTGACTGGCCCATTTAAAAATCCACGCGCTGGCATATGATAATTTGTACTTTTTCCATATAATCTTTATTTATTCTCCCATATACAGATGTGCACGCTAGCTCAGTTAGCCAAGAAGCACTTGGAATTGCCAAAGGGCTTGGGTTTGATCCCCAGGTCCCTTTTTGTTTCAACATTATTTTACCCTATTTGATCCCATGCGCAGGTTTCCCCTAGATCCATCATGGACCATCAGCTTGCAACCACTGGATCTAAAGCAGATCAAATCCAACGCTTGGCATGTGAGGGTCTACCAAAGGCCCTAGTCAACTTGTAACGTGGAATCATGAGAAATCAAACATGGATCCAGGCTATTGGGCTCAGATTGCTATGGACACCCCCCTGATGCTTTGGATACCAGGCCCAATTCTTCTTCTTTTTTTCTTTTTCTTTTATATATTTTCTTTTTTTAATTATTTTGATTAATTTATTTTCTAACATAAAAAGTAATTATTTTTTATAAAAAACTCATAAAATCAATTTCATCAAATTAGAATTTAGGTTTTTATATTTTTTCAAAAATTAATTTAATTAGTTTAATTTAGTTTTAGGGAAATTTTAACTCTTTGTAAATAAATTAAAAAACAAATTAGAAAATTAGGTTTTTATTGGATTTAATTTTTATCTTCTTTCTTAAAATAACCAAAGTACAAAATAGGTCAAAATTAATTATTTTTCTTAATTTAATTTAATTAATAATTAGGTTTGTATCATATTTAATTAAAACCTTATTTTCTTAAAATAATTAAAAACAACCAAAAAGTAATTTTACTTTTAATTAGGTTTAGACGGGGTCAAAACCCTAATTTTGCTCGTTCTCGTTCCATCGTGCGCGTTTATTTATTTTTACAATATTAATGTAACTGCTCATGGTATGTAATAGTTTAATTAGGACTTTTCGTTCATTTAGCGTTTTTACGGGTTTTTTGGCTATGTAATTAATCCCCTTCCCTGAAGCCTTGTAATAGCGTAGTTTTATTTCTCGCATTTTAATTTCCGCAAATATGAAATTGTTAGATGTATGATAATAGGATTGCATGACAAGAATGTATGTTAATTTTAAAACAGTTAGCAAACCCTAAATGTGCAAAGATAATAACTTGAAATCAAATCACTTGCACATGTGCACTCCTAGGGTATACTCTTACTTCGGTTGCCTTCGTTAAACGATCATTAAGTATAGGGTATTTTAGTGATCTCTCTCTTGTCTAAAAAAAGATCAAATGTCCCGTTCGGAAATGTTTCCCCGGACAGGTTGCCTCGGAAATGTTGCCTCGAATATGATCTTAAGACACTAGGGTTATTACTAAAGACGTCCTAACATTGCTTTAGTGATTGTACGTCCCTTTCGAATTGACCCTTACAACTCCAACGACGGTGTTACCTACTCACTAATAGTGGAATAGCGTTTTCTAAAGGAAACAAGAACAAAAACATTCTTTTTTCGAGTAGGTAGATGCTAGTAGGTACTTGCTCAAAGATCAAACTTTTCCAACACTTACACTTTTTAAAACAAAGTTTTCAAAAACAACTTCGTAACACTCTTGAGGACAGAAGCAAGGGTTAAAACAAAGTAAAACAAAAACTTTTCAAAACGCACAAACACGGAAGCAATTTTTTAAAATGATGAGCACGTACCTAAGAGCCCGTGGAAAACCACGGATAGAAAGGGTGCTAATACCTTCCCTTTCTATAATCTACCCCCCGTACTCAGAATATTTTGAAAAAGGAATTTTTCTGTGCTTTTTTCCTTTCCAGTTGGATAAAATAAAAGTCGATGGAGACTCTTGCTTACTGCGACATTTTGCAAACACAAACGCAAAACGTAAACCAGCATTTTCCTAAAAACACTTTGGTTCTGCCACCGTATCACAGAACTGGCGACTCTGCTGGGGAATAAATAAGTGGAGTATACCTTAGGATTAGTTCATCGTATTGCTTCTATTATTTGATTTGATTGCTTTACTTTTGAGGGTGTTATATTGGGAGTTACTATAGATCCTAACCCGGATCTGGGGGACACCTTTTAGGTAAGTAGCAATAAACTGTGAGGGAACTGTATGCCATAGACCGATACGATTGAAGCAGTAGCTACGTTGATGTGGCGCATTGGTTGGTACCGGTATCCCTTATGGAGAAACGAGGAGAATACAGGGCTGCTATGTGTGTCGTTAAGCATCAACTGACCTTAGAATCTATAATTGACCAACTTGGCCATAGGAAGTAGTGAGATAGCCGGTCTCGGTGTAAAGGTTGGAATTGGTTGATACTTGATACTACACTCATTGAGAACATACTCTCGAGATAGTTCCGGCCGTAAGAAAAGATTGCGTGAGCTGAAACCATGACCGGTGGAGGATGGTCAGTGATATTGAGAACCTCTAGAACCCGCTTACTATTATTAGGACAGGTTGAAACCAACTGAACTTCAAGAGGGTAGTACCTAGACCCCATGCAAGCCTTAAACTTAAGGACTTTTGCGTGACTTGTTTGCCTTTACCATTTCTGATATCTGCTATACATGTTGTGTGTTTTACCATGACATCATTCATCATGACATAGCATGCATACTTCATTATACTAACCATTTCAAAGACCGAGGGGATTTATCTTTGTTTTGTTTTGCAAATTATAGCTTTCATGCGCAGAAACACCATTTGAGTTAATTTTATGCAAATACCTTCTCAACTCAAAGATTTAGCCTCGAGAGTTTCTGATACTTCTTCATTCATTAGGAGACATGGTCATCTTCTTAGCTTGGTTACCTCAAAGTTTGATGAGCAGATGATGAGTGTGCTTTTCCAGTTCTTTGATCCGGTGCATCATTGCTTCACTTTCCCGGATTATCAGCTAGTTCCCACTATGGAAGAGTTTTCTCACTTATTGGGCATATCTATCCTTGAGAAGATGCCTTTCACAGGTTTGGAAGAGACTCCAAGACTAGAGGACATTGCTTCAGCTTTACATTTGAAAAGGGCTAATGTAGTATCCAACTAGGAGACACGAAGCGGGGTTGAAGGTTTCTTAACTAAGTTTCTGATAGATCAAGCTCAACTATTCTAGGATAACTTGGACTTTCAGGCTTTTGAAGACATCTTAGCTATCCTTATCTATGATTTGATCCTTTTCCCGAATCCAGATTCCTTCATAGATGTGAATGCGGTTAAGATCTTCCTGTCTCGAAATCCTGTACCTACTCTTCTGGGTGATATCTTACATGCCCTTTACACTCGTATTGTGCGAAGAAGGGGGACTCTCATGTGTTGCATGCCGCTGCTGGCGAGGTGGTTTATTTCGCACCTCCCCAAATCTGTGTTGAAGAATGAGGAAGGTTTAGGATGGTCTTACAGGATAATGTCCCTTGCCCATACAGACAATCTTTGGAGTTCCAAGGCTTTGGAAAGCACTTCTGTCATTGATCATTGTGGGGGATACCCTAATGTCCTGTTGCTTGGAATCAGAGGGGGAATAACCTACAGTCTTTTCTTGGCTTTGTGGCAGTTTGGTCGTGCTCGAAGAGACGGTCCTCATGAGCTACTTCTTACAAATATTGCATTTGACTACAAGGAGGACGTTGACGAGCATCGTCGGAGGTTTATACGAGCTTGGGGCATGGTGAATAGGTCTGACCCTCAAGAGCTAGGACCAAAGACTTCTCTCCCTATGCAACCTTATCTCCAGTGGGTCCGAGCTCGAGCCTAGAAGCTTGGGATGCCTTATGAAGTTGTGTTACCAGTGATCATGGATCCCACCAATGAAGAGGGCATTCCTTATACCATCCTTTATCCATACATGCCCACTGATCTTGGGGCATTGAAGAGATCCTGGATTCATCTGAAAGAGGAGAGGGATACCTACCGAGAGAAGTACCATGAGCAAGAGAAGAAGATCTTGAAGATCACGAGGCAACTTGAGAATGAAAGAACAATCAATGACTACGTCAGCACGAAGGGGAAACGTCCATGGGATTTCTGATTTTTTGCTTTTTCTAGTTTAGATTTGTTTTTCATTTACTTCTTTGTAACGCCTCAAAGGCATTGTTAAACATTTTTACAAGTTTAATCTAATAAAGTTTGTTTATTTCTTGGTTTGCAAATTTAAATCTCCTAAAGTGTTTGAAATCATTACATACGCATCACATTATCATGCACATCATTATAGGTACCATTACAGGTTTCTCATCTCCTTTGCTGTTTATTTCAGCACGAAATGTCTTCTGAAATACCTACCGATCAAGCCATCAAAGCTCTTCAGGCACGGAATGCCCAATTCCAAGAGATGTTCTTGAACTTGGCTAAAGGGAAAGAGGATTTGAAGACTCTCATCCTAAAGGAGAAGAAGAAGAAGAAGAAGAAGAAGAAAAAGGTGGTTCTTCTTAATATGGATAACAGATTTGGGAATATGTTGCGACAGGAAGCTGATATGTCTCTTTCATCCAAAGGAGAGGAGACCAAGAAGAAGAAAAGGGCCCCAGTCCTGTAGTCTCTGATAATGATACTGATTTTGATGATGAGCAATATCCTTCTGCTGAGGATAGGTACAAACAACTCGAAGGCCGTCTGAGCTCTATGGATATTTAGAAGATCCCTGGTTTGGATTTCAGAGATTTGGGACTGGCATCTGGGGTGGTGATCCCTCATAAGTTCAAAGCTCCTGTTTTTGCAAAGTACGATGGAGTATCCTGTCCAAAACTCCATCTTCTCTCGTACGTCAGAAAAATCCAACCTTACACTGCTGATAGGAATTTGTGGTTACATTTCTTTTAAGATAGTCTATCAGGAACTCAGCTTGAATGGTTTTATCAATTGGAAGGAGCTAATGTCCGAAACTTGGAGGACCTTGTTGCTTCTTTCTACAAGAAGTACCAGTATAACACCGACCTTGCTCCCACTCGTACTCAACTTCAGGGTATGTCCATGGGTGCAAGTGAAGGATTTAAGGACTATGCTCAGAAGTGGAGAGATCTGGCTGGAAGAGTCCAACCCCCTTTGTCTGATAGGGAGTTGGTTGACATGTTTCTAGGGACGTTATCTGGTCCATTTTTCAATCATCTGATCGGCAGTTCGTCATCTTAGTTTACTGAATTGATTTTGACTAGGGAGAGAGTAGAAGCTGGTATCCGAAGTGGTAAGATACAGAAAGATACTTCATCAGGTGCAAAAAAGAAGCCTTTCTCCAGTAAGAAAGAAACCAGTCCAGTCTATGGCTCGAGGAGCCAAAACAGACCTGAACACCGACAAACAGTGAGTGTGGTAGTGATATCGAGACCCACCGTTGCTCCACAATGTGACAATCAGCAAATAATGGAGAGACCGCAGAGACAGTACACTCGGCTTAATATGACCTTGTCTCAAATTGTACCACAATTGTTGAAGACCAACCTAGTAACTCTGAGGGAAGCCCCGAAGAATCCCAGCACCACATCTCCGCTGTATAACCCGAATGCCCGTTGTGCCTATCACTCTGATAGCCCAGGTCATGATACAAACAACTGTTGGGCCTTGAAGAATAAAGTGCAAGATTTTATTGAAGCTAAAGAGATTGAGTTTGACGCTTCGGAGAAACCCAATGTCATAACTGCTCTTATGCCCAAACATGGTCATGGAGTAAAGGCTGTGGACCATGATTTATTTGTGACCTTCGTGGAAGAAATTTCTACTCCTTTGATGACAGTTAAGAAGAATCTATTGTTGGCCGGTTTATTTCCGGGCTATGGCAAAGATTACCACATGTGTTCAATTCTGCCTACTGGTTGCCACATATTGAAATCAGGCGTTTAGCGCCTGATGGATAATAGAGAGATCCTGTTCGAGAAGACTATGATTTTGTCGGTTCTAATTCAAGATGTTACCATCATAACCATTTCCGCCAATCCTTCCAAAGCTTCCTCGAGAAAGCCTGTTAGGATTACATCCGTTCCAAGAATCGCTCTGTTAATCGTTATTGTCCCTGGTCCTATCCCATACACTTCGGATAAGGCTGTCCCTTGGCACTATGGGGACGATGTTTATTACCATGGAGTTAAGCAAGACTTAAAAATTGAAGAAGTTGATGCTGATGTCAGCAATATTGTCGGGGCTAGCAAGGTCACCAGAAGTGGAAGGCTCTTCTCTCCTGAGATTTCCCCTCCGACTGTTCATAAACCTGTTGTTATTCCATCTGCTAGTACATCAGCTACTGTCCCAGTTCCTATCCCAGTTATCACCCCTATCGCCGAGCCATCTGGAACTTGGGGCAAAGAAGTTATAGGCAGGCCTGCCCGGATGGAGGCGCCTAAGAAAATCATTGTAGAAACCTCTAAGTAGGAGATAGAGGAAATTCTGAAGATTATCAAGAAAAGCGACTACAACATAGTCGAGCAGCTGGGGCAGACCCCATCAAAAATATCCATGTTGTCCTTGTTATTATGTTCTGAAGCCCATGCAAAGGCTTTAATTGCTTTCCTCAAAACGGTGCATGTGCCGCAGGAAACTTCTGCTGATCAATTCAAGGACTGTGTAGCTAGTTTGACTGCCAACAACGGGTTGGGTTTCTCAGACACAGATCTGACTGCTAAAGGAAGAAATCACAATGATGCTCTGCACGTATCGATCGAGATTAGGGGCACTACTATGGCCCATGTATTGGTGGATACTGGGTCTTCATTGAATGTTTTACCAAAGAAAGCATTAGACCATCTGGACTTTGAAGGTTTGGTTCTAAAGTCGAGTAATATTGTGGTTAGGGCCTTCGACGGGTCAAAAAGGATGGTGCACGGGGAAGTGCACATCCCTGTTAAAGTTGGTTCTCAGACTTTTGCATCTACGTTCTATGTGATGGATATCCGACCATCTTATTCTTGCTTGTTGGGTCGCCCTTGGATTCATAAGGCTGGGGCAATGACTTCTATGCTCCATCAGATGTTGAAATATCCAGTAAAGGGGAAGATTGTTACAGTACAAGGTGAGGAGGAGTACATGGTAAGTCATCTTAATTCCTTTCTCTATGTGGAGATGAATGAGGAGTTCATTGAAACCCCGTGTCAGAACTTTGAAGAGGTCCCCCAGACTTTGGCGTTCACTGAAGTTGTTGCTGACAAACCTCCGATGAAGATGGCTTCCCTCAAGGATGCCAGGGATGTAATTGAAAAAGGTGGGTGCGCGAATTGGGGTCAGATCCCTAACTTCGCACACAAAACTGATAAGTTTGGTTTAGGCTTTACTACAGAGGCTCAAAGGGCTGTTCGGAATGCGCGGATTGGAAGATCTCCTATGCACATCAGTAATCAAGGAGTGAATGCAATTGAGGATGATGAAGAAGAGTCAGATATCGACAGCTGGATCTACCCGACTACCAGCGGTGGTTGAACAACTAGACAGCGAAGGTCTTCATACTTGTTCCTTTTATTACACAGTAATTGACTTTTGTTTTGAGATTTGTAACAGATAGTTTGAAACTTTACGGCCCGATGCCTTGCCCAAGGCACCTTGTTTTTTTGTGAGGGCTTATTATTTGTCATTTCCATATATCATCAATAAAGCATTGGACGTTTTCTTGCATTACAAATTTTGCACTCCTTGTTTTTCCTTTCTATCTTGCACTTTATCAAAACAGCTATTGTCTTACACACACTCACATATCATAATGCAGATCCACATCCACTCTGGATCCCATTGATAACGAATCTGCTACTTCCAGTTATGACTTCAAAAATCCGATCAACCAAGCCAAGGACGAAGGTGAGGATGATTGTGAGGTGCCTGGGGAACTTGCTAGATTGTTACTACATGAGGAGAGGGCCATATATCCCCATGAAGAGCCAGTGGAATCAGTGAATTTGGGTACAGAGGAAGATAAGAAAGAGGTCAAGATAGGTGCAAATTTGGAGCCTAGTGTCAAGCAACGGTTGATACAGATGCTACGCGACTATGTTGAGATCTTTGCTTGGTCTTATGAAGATATGCCTGGTTTGGACACTGATATTATGGTTCACCGCCTGCCAACTAAAGAAGACTGTCCTCCGGTAAAGCAGAAGGTCTATCGTATGCGCCCTGAGATGTCTGAGAAAATCAAAGCTGAGGTCATGAAACAGTTCGACGCGGGATTTTTAGCTGTCACTTCTTACCCGCAGTGGGTTGCCAACGTCGTGTCGATGCCCTAGAAAGATGGTAAGGTACGGATGTGTGTGGACATAGAGATCTGAATAGGGCAAGCCCCAAAGATGATTTCCCACTTCCTCACATCGATGTTTTGGTCGACAACATCGTGCAACATAAGGTCTTCTCCTTTATGGATGGTTTTTCTTGTTACAATCATATTAAGATGGCTCCCGAAGACATGGAGAAGACAACCTTCGTTACGCAGTGGGGCACCTTCTGTTACAAGGTAATGCCTTTCGGGTTGAAGAATGTTGGGGAAACTTATCAGTGCGCCATGGTTGCTTTGTTCCACGACATGATTCACCATGAGATTGAGGTTTACGTTGATGATATGATTGCAAGGTCCCAGACTGAGGAAGAACACCTGGACCATCTCCAGAAACTGTTCGACAGGTGAAAGATGTACAAGCTGAGGTTAAACCCGAACAAGTGCACCTTCGGGGTAAGGTCTGGTAAGCTGTTGGGTTTCGTCGTTAGTGATAAAGGTATTCAAGTGGATCCTGCAAAGGTGGAGGCTATACAGGAGATACCAGCTCCCCGAATAGAAAAGGAAGTAAGAGGCTTTTTGGGACGTCTGAATTACATTGCCCAATTCATTTCACATCTGACTGCTACTTGTGAGCCAATCTTCAAGCTGCTGAAGAAAGATCAAGTGGTAAAATGGAATGATGAATGTCAGACAGCTTTCGAAAGAATCAAGGAGTACCTCAAAGAGCCACCTATTCGGATGCCTCCAATTGAAGGAAGACCTTTGATCTTATACTTGACAGTGCTGGATAATTCAATGGGGTGCGTGCTGGGGCAGCATGACGAGTCTGGCCGAAAAGAGCACGCTATTTACTACCTTAGCAAAAAGTTTACCGACTGTGAGACCCGATACTCACTGCTTGAGAAAACTTGCTGCGCTTTGGCATGGGCTTCTCGTCGGCTGAGACAGTATAAGCTGAC
This sequence comes from Vicia faba, assembly GCA_948472305.1. Classification (NCBI taxonomy): domain Eukaryota; kingdom Viridiplantae; phylum Streptophyta; class Magnoliopsida; order Fabales; family Fabaceae; genus Vicia; species Vicia faba. Next base: position 1,677,917,397 of record OX451736.1, on the reverse strand, counting down.
TCACACTACCCTATTAATATCAAAGATGGACCCAATCAAGTATATCTTCGAAAAGCCCGCCCTGTCCGGAAGAATAGTAAGATGGCAGATGATCTTGATTGAGTATGACATCTAATATACAACCCAAAAAGCAATCAAGGGGAGTGTGTTGGAAGATCATTTGGTGCATCAGGCCGTGGATGACTACCAATCTATGAATTTCGAGTTCCCAGATGAGAACATCATGTTGGTGACCGACTGTGAAGAACCTGGACCGGATGAAGGACCCGAGGAGGGATCCCGATGGTCCATGTATTTTGATGGAGCCTCAAACGCGTTGGGAAATGGTATTGGCGATGTGATCATATCTCCCGAGGGCTGTCATACTCCATTCACCGCCCGATTATGTTTTAACTGCACCAACAATATGATGGAGTATGAAGCGTGCATCATGGGCCTTCGAGCTTCTATTGACCTAAGGATTAAGTTCTTGAGTGTATTCAGAGATTCCACTCTAGTGATTAGTCAGATCAAAGGTGAGTGGGATACGAAGCACCCAAATCTTATTCCTTACAAATAGTATGTATTGACGTTGCTTCCGCACTTCGAGGAGATAACCTTTGAACACTTCCCAAGAGAGGAGAATCAGTTAGCGGACGCGCTAGCTACCATGTCTTCTATGTTCAAGGTCAGGTGGGACAATGAAGCTCCCCATATTACCATTGAGAGGTTGGACAAACCCGCACATTGTTGTGATATTGAGACTGAAGAGGTAGCAGATAAACCCTGGTTTCACGAAGTAAAGAGGTATCTTTAGGCACAAGAGTACCCCGAGGGCGCATCTGTTAATGATAAGAAGTTTCTGAGGAGATTCGCTGCAAAGTTCTTCATCATTAATGGTGTTCTTTATAAACGTAACCATGACTCAACCTTACTGCGATGTGTGGACAAGAATGAGGCGGAAAGGATTATGGCAGAGTTACATGAAGGTACCTTTGGAACTCATTCAATTGGACATACCATGGCAAAGAAAATCCTACGGGCAGGATATTATTGGTCTACTATGGAAGTCGATTGTTATCAGAATTCTCGAACCTGTCATAAGTGCCAAGTCTATGCTGATAAGGTGCATGTGCCTCCAATTCCTTTGAATGTTTTGACAACACCTTGGCCTTTTGCAATGTGGGGCATCGACATGATTGGCGAGATCAGACTTACTGCGTCGAACGAGTATCATTTCATTCTGGTAACTATTGACTATTTCACGAAGTGGGTTGAAGCAGCTTCTTTTGCTACAGTAACCAAGAACATCTTGGCGCAGTTTATCCAACACAATTTGATCTTCCGATACGGTGTACCAGAGAGGATCATTACGGACAATGGTACAAATCTTTACAATACAATGATCACTGAGCTATGCAAACAGTTCAAGATACAGCATCACAACTCTTCTCTTTACCGGCCAAAGTTGAATGGGATTGTTGAAGCGGCTAATAAGAACATCAAGAAGATTGTGCAGAAAATGACGGTGACATACAAAGACTGGCATGAGATGTTACCATTCTCTCTTCATGGGTACCTCACCTCGGTGCGGACGTCAACAGGGGCAACACCCTACTCTCTGGTGTATGGCGTGGAGGCAGTCTTACCCATTGGAGTCCAGATACCCTCTCTCCGGATTATGAAGGATGCAGGTTTGAGTGAGGACGATTGGATCCAGACCCGACTTGATCAGCTGAATCTGATCGATGAGAAGAGACTTACTGCTATTTGTCATGGTCAGACATATCAAAAGCGAATGATCAAGGCATTTAACAAGAAATTTAGAGTATAAGAGTATCAAGTCGGGGATCTAGTGATCAAACGCATCATACTGCCACAAGGTGATCCCAGGGGTAAATGGACCCCTATGTACGAAGGGCCATTTGTGGTTAAGAACATTTTCTCAGGAGGAGCTATGATTCTAACAACCATGGATAGTGACGACCTTCCTCACCCCGTCAATGCAGAAATAGTTAAAAAATACTACGCATAATCAAAGACCCGCTAGGTTGACTGGCCTAGGCAAAAATAAGGGCTTCCCGACGAACCAAAAGGGTTCGGGCAAAAGTAAGGGATGAAAATGAAAGAATTGTACACCCGGCAAGTCGAAAACCTGAAAAGACAGCTTGGGAAAAAAATGGTATCCCGGTGGACCGAAAACCCAAAAGGGCGGTCCAGGAAAAAATTAGGGATCAAAGTGTAACACTATGTCTCATTGGATCATCTTGCAACCAGACTTCAGTATCGACTATCAAGCTCGGACGGCGCCGATCAATCTGATCTACCTTCAACCAAGTAGCAAAGTGATGAGACGCTCGAAGATATAAAGGCAATAGCAGAGTTGGAACCCAATGGAATTGTTCACATAGCTGTTTTTCTTTGTTTTTCACAAATTGTATAATTTTCATCTTTCGGCGGTGTTCTCTTACTAGGACGTCGGCCTCTTGTACAAAATGCCTGTTACAGGCTAACTTCAAAAATCAATACAATTCGTTTTACAATAAATTTCAAAATTGTTTTTGTTTTTATGTTTGTTTTGCAAGAACGTCCAATGATTCATTTTTGATATATGCATTTGAAAATAATTGTTGCTCATAAATATTTACATGCGAAACAAAAGACGATTACTCGTAATTTCAGGAACAGAGGCAAACAAAAAATGTCCAAACCTTACAGTTGCTCTACCCACCAGGTACAGGGATATACCCAGCTTGAAAAAATGACTAAGAAGTACATACACTCCCTGCAGAGTAAAAAGTATCTAAAACAGTGGTGTTAATTCTTCCCAAGCAGAGTTCATCTTTCACCAACAATGGAAAACCATCCCCAATGGAGTTTATTTCTTCCACAAAACAGAAATTGTATCCCCGACAGAGTTCATTATCGCCAGCACCGGTAATTCATCCCCAGCCGAGGTTATTTCTCCAAATCAGTAGGTCTTCTAGCAGAGTATCTCTTCCCCACAAAGCCCTTTTCTCGCCAGTTTATTCTCCAGCCGAGTTATTTTCCCACCAATTTATTCTCAAATCATCTTTGGTCGTTATCCCCGGCGAGCGAAACTCCTCATGTTCTCCAGCAGCAATCCGGGATTTATTTTCCTCAGCTAGAGAACATCATAGAAACATTGCATCATGGCATGCGCATACGCATCATACAGTACAATCTCATTTATTTTGAGAACATCATCACTCGATACATGTCATGCACCATAGCATTACATATGACTAACTCTTTACATTTCAGGAAAAGATACAATCAAATCCTTACAAAGTTCAAGTTATCAAGCCCGGATCTGGCCGGATAATATCTTGATTTCTCCATCATATTGTGAAGCTCGGAGAACGATCGGATAACAGTATCAAAATACCGCAAAGCCTGGAATCGACCAGATAGTGGTATCTCTTAAAAATAACCTATGAAGTCCAGATTCAGACGGATAATAGTTTAATCCCCATCAAGTTATTGTGAAGCCTGGATTACGACCAGATAGCAATACAAGACACCATGAAGCCTGGACTCGACCAGATAATGGTACAAGACATTGTGAAGCCTAGATTACGACCAGATAGCGGCCAAGAATACTTCGAAGCCTGGAGTCGACCAAATAGTGGTATATCTTTAATGCAAGTTATGAAGCCCGGATTCGACCGGATAATATCTTGATTTCTCGGAATACCATGAAGCCTAGATTTGACCAGATAATGGTAAAAGACATCGTGAAGCCTGGATTACGACCAGATAATAGTAAGAGACAATGTGAAGCTTAGATTTCAACCAAATAGAAGTCTACCCATCCAATTACTATGAAGCCCAGAGTCGACTGGATATTAGTAGGCCTTAAAATCAAATGGAAGCCCGGATGCGATTGGATAACCACTTGATTTCTTCTGAAGCCTGGAATACGACCAGATAAGAAGTAAGGTATTGTGAAGCCTGGAATCGACCAGATAGCGGTACAGGACACCATGAAGCCTAGATTCGACCAGATAATGGTAAAAGACATCATGAAGCCTGGATTACGACTAGATAGCGGTAAAAGACACTGAAGCCTAGATTACGACCAGATAACAGTAAGGGACATTGCGAAGCTTGGATTTCGACCAAATAGCATTTTACCTGGACAATTACTAAGAAGCCCGGAGTCGACCGAATATTAGTGTGCCCTGAATTCAAGTTGAAGCCCGGATGCGACCGGATAACAACTTAATTCCTTCTGAAGCCTGGATTACGACCAGATAAGAATTGAGAAATTACAAAGCCTGAATTACGACCGGATAGCAAGTTTAATCTTATCTCCCAAGTAAGTCATTGTAAAGCCTGGAGCACGACCAGATAGCAGTCGATCTTATCACTATGAAGCCTGGATCACGACCAGATAGTAGTTCATTTTCACTTCTTCGACCAAGAGACGATTTCCCAGTAGAATAACGGACGGCCGAAGCTCCTAAAATTCTACTTTTACTAAGACAAAGAACAGCATTCCCCGGGGAAATCTGCCTCAACAACATGTAAACAGGCTCTATCTAAGGGATCTCTTATGCGATCGACACTCCCTCGGATGGCATTTTTAAGCCCATCTTCCGTCATCAATCTCCAAATGGTATCTTTAAGCCCATTCCCGGTATCACAAGACAAGTACCACTTCATGCGAGTGCAAATTTCTGGGCACTCTAGTGTTCAATCATCTTCCACCTTCGGATTACGAAATGCAGATAAGCCAATCTACATCCTCGGGTTTAAGAAGATTTAACAGGGGCATCTGTTGTACCCAAAAAATTTCCCTCCCATATTTCTCAATGCATTTCAAGTGAGGTCCTCAAATTGTTCAAAGGAAGTCTGAGGGTTGACCAGACAAACTCTCTTCTAAGGTAGTCTACCTCCAATTAGGGTTTCATGTTGCATCAAGATACTTGAGTACAAGAGATCCCAAATTCTCACCATTGTCCTAATATGTTCTCAAGATCATCCATGTCAAGTTTCAAGCCCTACAGAGAAAGTTTGCTCAGTCAATTGCTCAAAGGCCATGAAAATTAATTGTGCTAGGGCAAAAGTCAATTGTGGCCCACATACAGTCAAACTTCAAGATTTTTGGTCAAAATACTCATTTTAAATTATTATTCATCATTTGATCAAGGGTTGATCATGATTCATCAAGGATTACCCACAATTCATCAAAACCCAAAAGTTGCTAAATTAGGGTTTTGTAGGAAAAGTCAACTCAACTTTGACCAGGCATAACTTTCTCAGACTTTATTAGAAATGACCCATCCAAAGCTCATTTTGAATAGTTTGCAATTCCATACAATTCATCTTCAGCTCCCAAGTTCAAAATATGCACTCACAAGAAATTATAAATTTGGACATTATAGGTCACTTTGAAAAGTCAACAAAAACACCTTTTTTGTCAAAGCTTCATACAAGAACATGGAAGACTCAATTGATATGAGACCAAACATGTTGCTTAGAGGACATATTGAGCTTTCTAAAAAGTCCAAGAACACTCTCATAGAGTCAAAATTGAGGGACTTATGCATTGGTGAAGTTGACCTTTTTTGCAAAATTGCCAAAAGTCAAATATGCCTCAAATGGAAATTTTTGTCAAATGGGCCCAATCTTTTGTGTTTGTTTTGAGTTTGTAACATGGTCCACGACCCATGATCCTTCCCACTTGCCTTTATTTTATTTTTGTCATTTATTTTGATTTTTATTTCAATTAAATCAAATTAAATCAAAATAAAATCAGAAAAATACCAAAATCATTTAAACCTTGAGATTTTGTGCACATTTCAGGTCCATGGATAGCTGGCAATGAGATCAAATCGTGCAAGGCATGTTTGTACACAAAAAGATTGATTTTTGGCTTATTTTGGAAAGATTTACAAGAGAATTAAATCTTGATCAATCACCTTAATTGAAGAAGATTTGAAACAAATTTATAAACCTAATTCACTCAAGGCTACATATAGAACGTAGGCAGACCAAATGCATAAGGGTGAGAGGCGTGGAGAGTGAAGAACAACTTTCAAAAAATCAAGAAAAAAGAGCAATCTGATTTCATAGTTCCAGACATTCTCAAGCCTTCCAAGCTATCTCATTTGCATCCTGGGTGTTCAAGGAGTCTATACCAATCACTAGCAAGTGTTTTCGTGCACCAAAACTCACTGTAAGTTTCTCACGACCTTGGCATTTTCTTGAAATTCAATATCACTATTTTGGCATTTGTAGCATGAATTCTTTATATATTCTTGTTCAGTGAAACATTTGCAAGCTATTGGTAATGATTAATTGCATTTTTGATCTACATCATTAGTTTTCATTTATTGAGCTTGTATGAAATTCTGGAAATATGCAGGGGTTGTACCTACGCTTTTTGTCCGTAGGTAAAAGTCATCAGAATTTTAGCAATGGAGGTAAGTAGGAGATGATGGCGCGGCGTGCCCTGACTGGCACATTTAAAAATTTGTGTGCTGGCATATGATAATTTGTACTTTTTCCATATAATCTTTATTTATTCTCCCATATACAGATGTGCACGCTAGCTCAGTTGGCCAAGAAGCACTTGGATTTGCCAAAGGGCGTGGGTTCGATCCCCGAATTTTTTTTATTAATAACCACGTATTAAAAAAATATTTCGCGAATAACCGGGTTTCGGAAAAAATTACGCAAATAACCATGTTTGAGATGGCTCCACAAAGAAGGAGCCATCTCATTTGGCGCATCCTCCTCTTTTTATAAGGGAGGCGCCATCTCATTTGGCGCCTAAGGGCAAATGGCAAGCCCTAAGCCAAATGAGATGGCGCCTATGTGCAAAATTAGGTCAAAAAAAAAAATTTTTTTCCTTTCCTGCGCGTTGCGTATTAGACAGAGATAAACAAAATTGATTTTTTATTTGAAAAAAAATAATTACATTCAACTGTTTTACATTTAAATAACAGTAAAAAAATAGATACAAAAAATACTGGAAAAAAAAGATACATCAATGATCCCCAGGAACCCGGTAATGACCCCCAGTTCCGCATCCCCGTCCTCGCCTTTCTCTTGCTGGGTGCCGTCTCGTTTCCTGTTGCGGCAAGGTCGATGGCCTAGCGAATTCAATGCGATCCGAATCCATAAAATCAGTAAGATCTCCATATCTCGAAGATCCGCTCTGGTACAGTCGGTTACCCATACCCTCGAAGTTTGGTCGTGTTGGCGGTGGGTGGGGTTCCATGGTTGGTCGGTAGCATTGGTCGTCTGAGTACGGGGGGTAGAAAGGAAATGGATCTTGGGGTGTTTGGTACTGTGGATGTTGGGTTGTTTGGTGATATGGTGGTTGATGGTAGGTTTGGTCGGGTTGGTCATAATCTTCTGACATTCCCATATCAGGGCTAAGGCTGGATGTTGAGGGCCCCATATTGGGATATGTGGAAGACTGAAATTGTGTATGGGGTATGTGGGTTTGCTGGTATTGGGGTTGGTATTGTGGTTGGGTTTGAGGCATATCTGGGTATTGGTAGTTTGGCGGTGATTGTGGTTGGTAGTACGGCATTTGGTTGTAGTTGTGTTGTGGTGGGGAATGTGGTTGTGTGTTTGTTGGTCTGTTTCTTCTTGGGGGTTGGTTTGAGGTTGATGGATTTTGGGTTTGTTGGTGGGGAATTGAGGGTTGTGCCCATTGTGTGTGTGGGTCAACCAAGTATCTCGGATGAGACACGTGCATATCTGGGTTACTAACCGACCTGTACCACGACATATATTGATCGGTGTGTCGCATGTTACCTTGAGTAAGGAAAATAGGGGATTGCAAGATGTAGCGGTGACGCCTTTGCCACATTTTACACCATTCTGGAGCAAAGTCTTTCCAGTTGGTTAGATTCCACTGGGCGTCGACCCTTTTTAGATGCCAGGGGGACAAATCTGTTGGGTCACTTGGTATCTCTTGGATCATTCCGAACTGCATCTTCACGCGGTCGCTGTGGTGCATCTCCACAATGTTGAACCGAATGAGTGCAGTCTTTGCAGTCCAAGTTGCTGCATCCTCTGGATTTGGAGAATGGTCCAAACCCAAATATGGTCTCCAGACGAACTGCGATAAAATTTAAATCAGGTAAGCGCAAAAGTAATGTATAAATAATTAAAATGAACAAAAGTTAAAAGCTACGACTTACGTCATCTGGGCCTAAGTGATCCAACAGATTCCGGTAGAGTGCGACATTGAATCTGGGATTCTTGCCGTAATCCATACCCCTCACGCAGTACCTATAGGAAATGAGAAACATGTTATTTTTAGCATATATTTTGGAAAGAGAAGAATAGTTATAAATGCTATAACTTAATGACTTACTTTGTTGCGTAAGGGAAACCAAAAGTGTTGTTGTTGATGGGGTTTAAGGACTCTATCCTCCACCAACCCCAGGCTTGTAGTAAAAATGCGCACCCGTAAAATGTACATTTTTCCTTGACCGCGTTTTTGCACAAGGAACTGTACAGGTGGGCTAATACTGCAGAACCCCAACTAAATTTTCTAGTTTTATCAAAATTTGTTAGTAAATGTAAGTACATGAAATTTACACTATTTCCCGTACTTTCGGGAAATAAAAAAGTACCAAAAAGTATCATAATATACGTTCGGGCTTTTACTACTCGGTCATTTTCTGAGGAATTTTCATTTAATTCCATACTTGCATAATGCCGTTTCAGGTCAGTGAGTAGTATTCCCTGCCCTCTTGCTCCACCACCTTCTACCATGTCCCTACCCAACAGTTCTTCACATTGTGAGTTGGGTTGTTGAACCGACCCGTTCACCGCTTTACCGTCAATAGGGAGGCCCAGTAGCATGTACACATCTTCGAGAGTGATGGTACATTCACCTATTGGTAGGTGAAATGTATGGGTCTCCGGTCTCCACCTCTCCAACATTGCAAGGATGAATTTGGAGTCAATGGTGCAGTTGGAGATCTTTATCACGTGTCCAAAACCTGCATATTCCAGATAAGGGACGATGAAAGGGTCGGGAGCCAGGTATTTGTGCGAACGGATTCTGAATCGTTGTGTATCCTGAGATCATAATTAAACAAGAGTAAGATTAATTAAGATGAACAACACGTTTTTTAAAGTATGAAAAATGTATAACCAAAGAAGAGACTTACAAATGCAGCAATGTTTTCCCTTGTGCCTCTGTGAGTATCTCCCATTGTTAGAAGGGTCATTCTTCAGAACGCTTGAGAGAATGAAAGACTTAGGAAGAAATAAAGAGTATGATAGACTTAAGAAATATTTCGTAGCAGAGAGTGAGAGAGTGAGAGTTGTGTGGGTGTGAGAGATGTTTCATAAGGTATGTATTTATAGGCAAATAATTTTGATGTAGTGGTTGCATGCCTGCGAGGTGTCATATTTGCATGCTTAGGGAGTTACACATATGCATGCATGCATTTACAAATAATGTAAGGTGTCACTCTTGCAGGCTAGGTGGCAGCATAAGCCCATGCATGTATCACGATTGGACAGTAAGGGAGGCGCCATCTCCCTTGGAGAAATAGTACAAAAATGAATGTTGTCGCCACCCCATTTGGCGAATAAGAGGTGTCACGTTTTACAGCATTGTCTCAGGCTACGTGACAGCCTTTGGGATTCCTTTCTCTGTTGCATGCAAGGCCATTGGAGTTGATGGGTGGCAGGCTTACACAAAACATTTATGTGTGTAGAATAGGGCCAGGCTAGGTGGCAGCATAAGCCCATGCATGTATCACGATTGGACAGTAAGGGAGGCGCCATCTCACTTGGCGAAATAGTACAAAAATGAATGTTGTCGCCACCCCATTTGGCGAATAAGAGGTGTCACGTTTTACAGCATTGTCTCAGGCTACGTGACAGCCTTTGGGATTCCTTTCTCTGTTGCATGCAAGGCCATTGGAGCTGATGGGTGGCAGGCTTACACAAAACAATTATGTGTGTAGAATAGGGCCAGGCTAGGTGGCAGCATAAGCCCATGCATGTATCACGATTGGACAGTAAGGGAGGCGCCATCTCACTTGGCGAAATAGTACAAAAATGAATGTTGTCGCCACCCCATTTGGCGAATAAGAGGTGTCACGTTTTACAGCATTGTCTCAGGCTACGTGACAGCCTTTGGGATTCCTTTCTCTGTTGCATGCAAGGCCATTGGAGCTGATGGGTGGCAGGCTTACACAAAACAATTATGTGTGTAGAATAGGGCCAGGCTAGGTGGCAGCATAAGCCCATGCATGTAATATTATTGGCAGCCTTGGGGGGTTGCATCACTTACTTAATTGAAATATTTTGCCTTAGGTTGAACATAACATTCATTCACATAAACTGTAAAATTTTCCAACCTTCGAATCAGTCATCTAACCTTCAAACATTCCAGCATTCATACCTTCATATAATCAATAAACCCAAAACATTCCCACCTTCATACCTAAAACAATTCTACACAATGGCCTCTTCACCACAATTTGTTGTCAAAGCACATTTCAACGGTGAGACATACATGTGTCCCACAGTTGGGTTTTTGTTTAGAAACACCGACAATGTCCGATTTCTCTTAAACGGGAAAGCAAATTTCTCCTACTTTAAGAAAAGATTGGAGGCCAAACTTGAACGAGGCCCGGTATCCCAGATATTTTATCAGAGTCCAGTCTTTTTTGGAAACAATCAAGTCATATTTTATAAGGTTGCAATTCAAGATGACGAGGATTTCCAGAACATGATTTCCAGCCATGTCTATTCTGGAAACGACTCTATTGAGTTGTACGTTCTGTTTCAAGAGCCTCCGGTGACACAGGAGGTAGAGCCTCCGGTGACACAGGAGGTTGATCCTTTGGAGAATGAGCAAGATGAGGTGGATGCAGTTGATGATGAAGAAGAAGATAACGAGTTAGAGTTCGATGAAATGGTGAACGACGATTCTGACGATGATGGCATCCCAAGTATTCCTACCGACAAGATCTACACACCACCTACGCACATGACAAACTTCAACATGGGCGGAGATGAACCTTCTACGGACTTGTTTTTCCAACCGTATATGCAATCAGATGAAAATTTAAAAGAGAAGGACAAGTTTCGTAATAGAGAGGAATGCATAAGGGCCATCAAAAAATTTCACATGCTCAACTCGGTTGATTATAAGGTGGATCGTGTAAACCCGGAAAGGTACAAGATCAAGTGTGTCCACCCTGACTGCATGTTCAAGCTGACCGCTTCATACAGACTAAGGGGTGACTGCTGGGTCATAGGTTCCATGACTACCCATACTTGTGTAAGTTCCACTCAATCACAAGACCACCGAAAACTCAACCATGATCTAATCTGTCAAGAAATCCTACCCCTGGTCAGCAACGACCCTTCTTTGAAGGTGAAAACAATCATCTCCCACATCACCACGGTTTTTAACTACACTTCGTCTTACCGTAAGGCGTGGTTAGCAAAGACTAAGGCGATTGAAAGGGTGTACGGAAACTGGGAGGAGTCATACCGAGAACTTCCCCGCTACCTAAATGCACTCAAGACATATTCTCCAGGTAGTGTTTATGTTCTGGAAACATTGCCAGCGTACGCTCAAGATGGTAGTCTACTACATGGCAACGGAATATTCAGTCGCGTCTTTTGGGCATTTCAACCATGCATCTCAGGGTTTGCATCATGCAAACCAATTCTACAAATAGACGGGACTTGGTTGTATGGGAAGTACAAAGGCACGCTTTTGATGGCAGTTGCACAAGATGGCAACAATAACATTTTCCCCGTTGCGTTTGCCCTTGTCGAGGGGGAGACCGGTGGTTCTTGGAGCTTTTTCCTGAAAAATCTTCGTACACACGTGGCTCCTCAACCAGATCTCTGTTTGATCTCGGACAGACATGCCTCCATTGAAAGTGCCTATAATAATCCGGCAAATGGTTGGCATGACCCTCCTTCTACGCATGTCTATTGCGTCAGGCATATCGTCCAGAATTTCTCGAGGGAGGTCAAGGACAAAACATTGAGGAAAGCGGTGATGAATGCGGGATACGCACTGACACAGCCCACATTCAAATATTACCGCAACGAGATCCGTTTGTCTAACCCAGAAGCCGGTACGTGGATCGATAATATACCGGTCGAAAAATGGACTAGGTCATACGACAATGGCCAAAGATGGGGGCATATGACTACAAATCTTATTGAATCAATGAATGGGGTATTCAAGGGCATACGAAACCTCCCCATCACTGCCTTAGTGAAATCCACTTATTTTAGGATGGCTGCGTTATTTGCCAAAAGAGGTGAAATGTGGTATGCGGTCTTGCAATCAGGACAACTATGGAGTGAAAGTTGTATGAAATACATTAAGGCTGAAAGTGCTAAAGCCAACACTCACATGGTTACACGGTTTGACCGCCATAGCCACAACTTCATTGTGAAAGAGACAATTGACCACAATGAAGGCCTGGCAAGACAAGAATACAGGGTCATTTTACCTTCTCAATGGTGCGATTGTGGCAGGTTTCAATTTTTCGTATGCCTTGCTCTCATGTCATTGCCGCTTGTGCGCATACCCATCAAGACGCGCTTCAACTGCTCTCAAACGTTTATAAATCTGAAACGTTGCTCACTGTTTACAACAACAACTTTCCTTTGGTGGCAAAACCGGACTATTGGCCTGAATACAACGGTGATATAGTTTGGCACAATGACCAAATGCGAAGGAACAAGAAGGGTCGTCCCAAAAGCAGGCGCATAACAACAGAAATGGACGATCTTGACAGGTTGGAAAGAAAGTGTGGTTTATGCCGTCAGGTCGGACACAATCGCAAAAACTGTCCGAATCGGGCGTCTGGCTCGACCACATAAATTTTGTAATACAATAAATCTTTTCAATATTTGTGTTGTAAACATTATGGGTTTTCCATTAATAAAACTGTTCACACAATTTAAGAAATTCAATATAGGAAATTACATTAGGGTTTTCGCGTACAACAATGATTAACGATAATCAATCTAGGAAATTACAACTGTTAACACAATTTCATCTGACCCATGCATCATCAGCATTACATCACTGTCTGTTTTGACTTCCTCCAACCACACATTAGGTCTTCCTGTCGCATGCGAGGTTGTTGTTCGTTTTCGCTGGATCCTTCGAATTTTTTCCCCCTCGGCGATGTCTCCATCTAGCCACCGCATCAACTCCCGCTTCAGACGCTCCATGGAGTGAATGTGCCAGAATTTCATTTTCATCGCGGGTTTCGTGGCGGAGAATATAACGTAACCATCTCTGCTAAAAATCATAGGCGACGTCATTACGTAAATAAGGGAGTACAAAATAAAAATACAGTGCGAGAAAGTGTGAGAAATTTCAAAGAAACGGACGAATTATTTATAAAACAGCAAAAAACCCTAGTTTTGCCCTAGGCGCCAAGTGAGATGGCGCCTCCTCTCCTTTTTAAGGAGCATGCGCCATCTCACTTGGCTAAAAGCCAATGGAGGCGCCAAGTGAGATGGCGCCTAGGGCAAAACCCTAGGTGCATGCGCCAAATGACTTGGCTCCTCCTTTGTGGAGCCATCTCAAACATGGTTATTTGCGTAATTTTTTCCGAAACCCGGTTATTTGCGAAATATTTTTTTAATACTTGGTTATTAATAAAAAAAATTCTTCGATCCCCAGGTCCCTTTGTGTTTCAACATTATTTTGCCATATTTGATCCCATGCGCAGGTTTCCCCTAGATCCATCATGGACCATCAACTTGCAACCACTGGATCTAAAGCAGATCAAATCCAACGCTTGGCATGTGAGGGTCTACCAAAGGCCCTAGTCAACTTGCAACGTGGAATCATGAGAAGTCAAACATGGATCCAGGCTATTGGGCTCAAATTGCTATGGACACCCCCCTGATGCTTTGGATACCAAGCCCAATTCTTCTTTTTTTTTCTTCTTTTATATATTTTCTTTTTTTAATTATTTTGATTAATATATTTTCTAACATAAAAAGTAATTATTTTTAATAAAAAACTCATAAAATCAATTTCATCAAATTAGAATTTAGGTTTTTATATTTTGTCAAAAATTAATTTAATTAGTTTAATTTAGTTTTAGGGAAATTTTAACTCTGTAAATAAATTAAAAAACAAATTAGAAAATTAGGTTTTTATTGGATTTAATTTTTATCTTCTTTCTTAAAATAACCAAAATACAAAATAGGTCAAAATTAATTATTTTTCTTAATTTAATTTAATTAATAATTAGGTTTGTATCATATTTAATTAAAACCTTATTTTCTTAAAATAATTAAAAACAACCAAAAAGTAATTTTTCTTTTAATTAGGTTTAGACGGGGTCAAAACCCTAATTTTGCTCGTTCCCGTTCCATCATGCGCGTTTATTTATTTTTACAATATTAATGTAACTGCTCATGGTATGTAAAAGTTTAATTAGGACTTTTCGTTCATTTATCGTTTTTACGGGTTTTTTGGCTATGTAATTAATCCCCCTCCCTGAAGCCTTGTAATAGCGTAGTTTTATTTCTCGCATTTTAATTTCCACAAATATTAAACTGTTAGATGTATGATAATAGGATTGCATGACAAGAATGTATGTTAATTTTAAAACAGTTAGCAAACCCTAAATGTGCAAATATAATAACTTGAAATCAAATCACTCACACATGCGCACTCCTAGGATATACTCTTACCCCGGTTGCCTTCGGTAAACGATCATTAAGTATAGGGTGTTTTAGTGGTCGCTCTCTTGTCTAAACAAAGATAAAATGTCCCGTTCGGAAATGTTTTCTCGGAAAGTTTTCCTCGGAAATGTTGCCTCGAATAGGATCTTAAGACACTAGGGTTATTACTAAACACGTCCTAACATTGCTTTAGTGATCGTACGTCCCTTTCGAATTGACCCTTACAACTCCAACGATGGTGCTACCCACTCACTAATAGTGGGATAGAATTGTCTAAAGGAAACAAGAACAAAAACATTCTTTTTTCGAGTAGGTAGATGCTAGTAGGTACTTGCTCAAAGATCAAACTTTTCCAGCACTTACACTTTTTAAAACAAAGTTTTCAAAAACAACTTCGTAACACTCTTGAAGACAGAAGCAAGGGTTAAAACGAAGTAAAACAAAAACTTCTCAAAATGCACAAACACGAAAGCAATTTTTTAAAATGATGAGCAAGTACCTAAGAGCCCGTGGAAAACCACAGATAGAAAGGGTGCTAATACCTTCCCTTTCTATAATCTACCCCCCGTGCTAAGAATATCTCGAAAAAGGAATTTTTCTGTGCTTTTTTCCTTTCCAGTTGGATAAAATAAAATTCGGTGGCGACTCTTGCTTACCGCAACATTTTGCAAACACAAACACAAAACGCAAACCAGCATTTTCCTAAAAACAGTCCGGTTCTGCCACCGTATCACAAGGTCTAGATCCCTTCTCTACCGATTATGAAAGATGCGGGTTTGAGCGAAGACGATTGGATCCAGACTCTATTTAATCAATTGAACTTAATCAACGAGAAAAGACTTACTGATGTCTTCCATGGTCAAATGTATCAGAAACAGATGATCAAGGCCTTCAATATGAAAGTCAAACAATAAGTGTAACAAGTAGGGGATCTGGTAATCAAGCGCATCATACTGCCGCAAGGTGATCCCAGGGGAAAATGGACTCCCACCTATGAGGGACCATTTGTAGTCAAGAACATATTTTCCGGTGGATCCATGATTCTGACCACCATACATGGTGACGACCTTCCACACCCTGTCAATACGGACATAGTGAAAAGATACTACGCATAATAAAGACCCGCTAGGTTGACATACCTAGGAAAAAATAAGGGCATCCCGGCGAACCAAAAGGGTTCAGGAAAAAGTTAGGGATAAAAATGAAAAAATTTGTACACCAGGCAAGTCGAAAACCCGAAAGGGAGGCTTGGGAAAAAAAGGGTATCCCGGTGGACTGAAAACCCGAAGGGCGGTCCAGGAAAAAATTAGGGATTAAAGCATATCACTATATCCCATTGGATCACCTTGCGATCAGACCTCAATAATCAGATATCAAGCTCAAACGGTACCGATCAATCCAGTCAGCTTCGGACAAGCAACAAAGTGATGAGATGCTCGAAGACATTGGGGCAATAACAGAATTGAAACCCAATGGGATCACTACACATAGCTGTTTTCTTTTTGTACACAATTTCTGTAATAATTTCCATTTTTATGGTGGCGTTCTCTTACTAGAGTGTCAGCCTCCTTGTAAAAAATGCATGTTATAGGCAAATTTCAAATCAATACAAAGCGTCTTTTGAGTACAAATTTATGTGTTTGTTTTTTCCGTTTTCTGTTTTGTTTTGCAAAAAAAACGTCCAACGTTTTATTCTTGACATATGCATTTGAATATGATTACTGTTCACAAATATCTGCATATAAAACAGAAAGACAGTTACTAAGAACTCAACAAAAAAACTGGTACAAAACCTAAATACCGACAGTTACCCCGTCCATCACGGTACAAGGGGCAGAGACAATTGGAAGCGAAGTCACTATCACATACAAGCCAGTGATACATATATTCCCCACAAAGCCGATACAACCAAGGTCCAACCTCTGTATCCCCAAGCAGGAATTCCTTCCCCAACAGGCTCTTTCTGAAAGCTGATATCTGCATTCCCCAACTGAGTTTTATAACCATGAGTAGTTTATAAAGCCATATCCCTAGTAGAGTTTATTTCTCTGACAGCGGAAGTTCAATCTCCAACAGAGCTCTTCTCTCCAGCAATGGAAGTTCATCCCCAGCTGAGTTTATTTCTCTAAATTATAGATCTTCCAACAGAGTATCTCTCTTCCCCACAGAGTCATTCCCCCGCAGAATTATTCTCAGACAGAGTCTCCTCCGGAAACCTGGAGCACGACCAGATAATAGCATAAGGTACTATGAAGCTTGGAATTCGACCAGATAGTAGTTTACTCGGCCAATTACTATGAAGTTTGGAAATGACCGGATGTTAGTATGCCTTAAATTCAAGTTGAAACCCGGATGCAACCGGATAACCACTTAATTTCTTCTAAAGCCTGGAACACGACCAAATAAGAATTGAGAAATTACAAAGCCTAGAGCACTACCAGATAGCAAGTTTAATCTCATCTCCCCAATAAGTCGCTGTGAAACTTGGAGCACGACCATATAGCAGTCATTCTTATTATCCTCAGTAAATCATTGTGATACCTGGAGCATGACCAGATAGCAGTTAATCTTATTATCCTCAGCAAATCACTGTAAGGCTTGGAGCACGACCAGATAGCAATTCATTTTCATCTCCTTGACTAAGAGATGATTCCCCAGTAGAGTAACGGACAACTGAAGTTCCTAAAATTCCATTTCTCCCAAGACAGAGACCAATATTCCTCAGCAGATTCCTCCTCAACGATAAGAACATGAACTCTCATCAAAGGAATATCTCGGGAAATAAGCATCCTCTAGATGGCATCTTTAAGCCCATATCTGACGATTCTCCGTAATATCCTCCAAATGGCATCTGTAAGCCCATTCCTGATACTACCTACACAGTCCAGCACCATCTCAGACGAGTGCAAATTTCTGGGCACTCTAGTGTTCAATCATCTTCCACCTTCAGATTACGAAAGGCAGACAACCAATCTACATCCTCAGTTTTAAGAAGATTGAACAGGGGAAGTTTATGTACCCCAAAATTTGCCCTCTCATTTTACTCAACACATGCCCATTGAGGTCCTCAACTTGCTCAGGGATGCCCAAGAGTTGACCAGACAAACTCTCTCCTAAAGCAATGAATCTCAAATTAGGGTTTCCATTTTTATCAATATGTGTGAGCTCCAAAAGCCCCAAATGCTTTCCATGGTCCCAATATGTACTCAATATCATCCATGTCAAGTTTCATGCCTTTCACAAGAAGTTTGCTCAGTCAACTGCTCATATGCCTAAAAATCAACTGTACTAGGTCAAAAGTCAATTGTGGCCCACATACAGTCAAACTTCAAGATTTTTGGTCAACATCAACATTTTGAATTGATATACATAATTTTATCAAGGTTTTATCATGATTCCCCAAGGAATTCCCCAAATTCATCAAAACCCAAAAGTTGCTAAATTAGGGTTTCTTAGGAAAAGTCAACCAAACTTTGACCAAGCATAACTTCTTCATACTTTATCAGAAATTTCCCATACAAGGCTCATTTTGAAGAGGATGTGATTCCCTACAATTCATCTTCAGCCCACAAGTTCAAAATATGCACTCATCAAATGATATGAATTTTTAC
This sequence comes from Vicia faba, assembly GCA_948472305.1. NCBI lineage: Eukaryota > Viridiplantae > Streptophyta > Magnoliopsida > Fabales > Fabaceae > Vicia > Vicia faba. The sequence goes on along the minus strand of OX451736.1, from coordinate 1,677,899,107 downwards.
ATTATAGGTCCTTTTGAAAACTCAACAAAAACACCTTTTGGGTCAAAGCTTCTTACATGAACATGGAGGAACTAATTGAGATGAAACCAAAAGGGTTGTTTAGGGGACATACTAAGATTTCTAAAAAGTCTAAGAACGCCTCTCTATGGTTAAGCTTGGAGGAGATATGCCTTGTCAAAGTTGACCATTTTTGCAAAATTGCCAAAAGTCAAATGTTCTCAAAAATACATTTTTGCCAAATGGGCCTAGCTTTTCATGATTGTATCTTGCTTGTGACATGGTCCACGACCCAAATAAGCATCCACACATTATTTGTTTCAATATTTATTTTATTTTTATTTTTTATATTATTTAAAATTCAAATTAAATCAAATAAATGGCAAAAAATACAAAAGATTGAATTTGATTTGATTTTTTTGTAGGAATCAAATCAAATCAACCTAGCATGACCAAATAAAATCGTGCAACGGTGGAATGGCTCAAATTGGCATGGTTTTGATGCATTTGGAAAGATATAATACAAAGACAAAATCAAATCAAATTTCCATGATTTACCAAGATACAAGTTGTTTTTGTTGACCTAATATGCTCCACTATATATACAGAACATAACCAATGCACAAGAACAAGGTTTGCAGGTCATGAAAGCATCAAACAACTGGAAAAAATTGACAAAAAGTGATGGATCAATTTCAAGCTTAGAGGGCAATTCAAAGAATTTCAAAGCTACCAATCGTTTCTTGGACCTTCCCAGAAGCTAACACGATTAATTTCAAGCCTTCCCAAGCCCAGAAATAGGACATACGAGTCTCACAGTTTGGTTCAACTTTTGAATCTGAGTTTGATAATTTACACATAATTAATCACTTTCAAGCATAGCATTGTGTTTGTACTTACATTTGGAATGTTTTGGTTTAAGTAATTTTGCGTTTTGATGCTTGTATACGTGTTTGCCATTATTAGGGTTTTCATAGTCGTTTTAGGGTTTTTCTTTACAGGTTAAATTGGCCCATGAATAAGGTACTATGATGCTCGTGAGATTAAGACGGATTGATCTATGTACTCACAATTGATTTATCATGCTTGTTGTGAATTTTTAAAAGTTACAGGGTTATAGCCATGGAAGGTGTCCGTAGGTAAAAGTTGCAAACCTAAAACGACAGACTAGGGAAGAAGAAGATACGTGGCTGATAACCATTGGCCGATTTAAATGGATGGCGCATGCTTTGTTTGTTTATGATTATCCATGTTTTCTTTATATATTATTTATTGTTATTATCATATTAAAAATTGAACATTGTAGCCCAGTTGGTTAAGCGCGCGTATGTTGAGTGGGAGGACCTGGGTTCGATCCCAGGTCCCAACGTTTTCTCTATTTTCTTAATGTTTGACCACAGGTCCTATGCATACACACTTCTAGGCGCCTACCATGCAACCCAGAATCCAGCCAATGGATTGTTGACACTCCAGATTCAACGCTTAATCAAAGGGAGGTCCATGATGCACCCTCCAAGTGTGGCTACACTGGATCTCACGCAAGGATTAGGATGACCAAGAATTTGGGCCTGAACAATTCAAGATACACCCCCCTTTCAGCTTATAACACAGGCCCAATTTCAATTTCTTTTATTTATTTTGTTTCTTTTATTTTAATTATTCACTAATTATTTTCTTTACAAAAATAACCCAAAAAATCATTTTTTTTATTTAATCAAAAAATCATAAAAAACATCAAAAATTATTTTTTCATAAAATGTTTTATTTCCTTAATTAATTAGTTTAATTAAAATTAGGGCAATTTAATTCTTTTTATATAATATAAAATAATTAGAAATTAGGGTTTAATTTGTACATAACCTAATTTTTCCAAAGACTAACCTAAATATTTTTTCAACTAAATTTTTAGGTTTTCTAATTTATTCCCTCGTATTTAATTCGTCGTGCGCATTTTTTAGTTTCCTTTTTTTTATTATTATTGTAACTGCTCCGAGTTTGTAATAGTAATTAAGGTTTCAAATTCCGCATCTTTATTTTCAGTCCAAGATAATTATGTATCTGCAAAAGCCTTGTAATAGCTAGGACTTTAAACTTTCTGCATTTTATTTTCGCAAACTATAAACTGCTTAGATGAATGTTAATGGGATTGTATGGAAAGACTAACTTAAAATTAATACGGTAGAAAACCCTAAATGGGCAAAGATAAATTAACTGAAAAATTCACTCGCACATGCTCACTCCTAGGGTTTACTCCACTCCGGTTGCCTTTGATAAACGGCCATGAAGTATAGGGTTTGTTAGTGGTTGTCCTCTAGCCCCGAAAGATCTAAAATGACCCATTCGGATGTTGCCTCGGAAAAAGATATTTAAGGCTTTAGGATAATTACTAACATTTCCTAACATTGCTTTTGTGATCGTATTTGCCCCTTCGAATGTCCCTAAAAACTCCAACGATGATGCTACCTATTCCTCAATAATGGGATATCATTATCTAAAAGGAAAACGAACAGTCTTTTTCGAGTAGGTAGATTAGTTCCTAGGTACTTGCTCAAACAAACAAAAAAAATTCACACCAACACTTTCCCAAACAAAGTTTTCAAAAACAACTTCATAACACTCTTGAGGATAGAAACAGGGGTTAAAATGAAGTAAAACAAAAATTTTCAAAACAAGCACACACAAGCAATTTTCAAAATAAGCAAGTACCTAAGAGCCCATGGAAAACCATGGATAGAAAGGGTGCTAAAACCTTCCCTTTCTATAATCTACCCCCCGTACTCAGAAACATCTCGAAAAAGGTTTTTTCTGTTCTTTTTCCTTTTCCTGATTGGATAAAATAAAAGTCGGTGGTGACTCTTGCTTACCGCGACATTTTGAAAACAAATAACATAAAATGCAAACCAGTATTAACAATCGGTTCTGCCACTGTATCACACATACACACAAACAAAGTGCACATAATCATTCATTGTTTGGGTGCCATATAAACTTGTGTTGATAACATTCAATTTAGGTTAGTGTATCTTAATATTATATTGAGAATATTTGGGGGATTCATCGAAAAAATAGTGAGGGTTGTTTTTTTACAAGGTTTCATAAATAATGGGTTTGATCGAGTGAAAGCTTTGAAGAATGAGAGGTTCTTGCAAAGGAGTAGTGTGAGATGGTAAATCGTTTGGAAATATATAGGTGATAATAATTCACAATTTGGATTCGACTGAGTGAAAGCATTGAAGAGCTGATATTCTTGCAAAGGAGTGGCACGAGATGGTGGATCGAATTGGTATTGTTGGGTGACTTGATCAAATTGAGATTAAGGGAAGAGAAATTGTTAGGATAAACATCAAACATAAGGTATGTAGAGTTGGATTTCTACATTTATATTGTAAACAAATCTTTTTGCAAAGTAAGATTGATATCTTAATTCCATTTGGAATTGGAGGCAGACATAGACATAGTGAGGATGATTGGTCAACTTCCTAAACAAATCCTTTTGTCTTTCTCTCTATTTATCTATTTATCTCCTCCTCTCTCTGTCTCTATCTCATTTACTTTCAATAAGAAAATTGTTAAATTTATTGATTGTGAAATCGATTAGTATAGACATGTCCTTTTATTGTGAAATATTGTTTGTTGATTTAATTACAATCAATAAGATTGTAAGTGGTATTGAATATTAACAAAATCAAAAGGAAAATATGAAAAATCAATTGTGCACCAAGTGTTCGATAACTTTCCACTTTACGTTTTATCAATAATTTCATTGGAAATTGGTTAACGGTTTTGATCAATGTATAATGATTAATTGAGAACTAGTTATGTTAATATTTTATCATCATTCTCTATATCATTTGATAGTTGTGCATATCCGAGTTTCCAATAATCAGTTCGGTTTAGATGACTTATTTGATCTTGGCCAGATCTTCCATATGCCATAGTTTTAAATTGTGTTTCAAAGAGAATTTTTAATTAGGGATCTATTCACCCCCTCTAGATAATTTGTCATCATCTAACAAGTGGTATCACGAGCTCCAGTTCATTATATGCTTCCATAATGCTTATTATATTATGGCTTTCAAACCTAAAAGGGCGTACAATATAGCGTATTTTTTCAACAATGAAAACTATGGTTATTGGAAGGCTTGTATGCGAATACATATCAATTCATATGAAAAGGGTGTGTGGGATGTCATCATCAACTGTCCAACAAAAATTATCGTGCCCAAAAATAATGTTACCACACCCAAATCGGAAGAATAATAAAGTGATGATGATAAGAAAAATTGGGGTTACAATTGGAAAGCACGAAACATTCGCATATCCTCTCTTAGTGTTGATAAATTTTGTCTTGTTTCCCATTGTGAAACCGCTAAAGCTATGTCGGATGCATTGAAAGTTGTATACGGGAGAGCCAATGGAGTCAAACGAGATAGAATTAATACACTAAATTAAGAGTTTGAACTCTTTTGCATGAAGCATGGTGAAACCATTGCTAAAATGCAAAAGAGGTTCACTCATCTCATTAATCGTTTAAATGCACTTAGGAAACCAATTTCCAATGAAATTTATACTAATAAAGTTTTGAGGTGTCTTAATAGAGAATGGAAACCAAAGGTCACCACGATCAAGGAACCTAATGATCTTACAATTGACCTGACTACATTGTTTGGTAAGCTTGAAGAACATAAGCAAGAACTCAATTGCTTAGAGAAACATGATAAAAAGCATGAGAAGAAGCTAAAGAAGGAGAAGGCAAGGATAAGGAGGTAGAAAAGAAGTATATTTCTCTAAATAATTATAGTTCAAGGTCCTCCACAAATGAGCAAACTTATAGTTATGATAGTGAGAATGAGAATTCAGATGGTGAAGAAATGAGGTTGTTTGTGAGAAAGTACAATAGGTACATTAGAAAGAATGGAGTAAAGCACTCTGAAAAAATACTCATCAAATTTAGAATACAATTGTCCTCCTCAATGGAAGATGACAAAAACAAAGGAAAATCAAGAGGTTCATGTTACAATTGTGGGAAATAGGGTCATTATAAGCCAGAATGTCGATCTCTTAACAAAGATAAACGAAATATTAAATACATGAAGTCTAGGGAGTCTATAAGAGTTTATGTAGTTTGGGAAAGTGATAGTGACTCCTCAAGTTGTAAAATCTCAAGTAGTAATGAAGTGTAGGAAAATGTATGTCTTTCGGCCCATCAACGTCAAAAGAGGAAAAATAATGTAATTCATTCTAAATATTAACATGTTTATAAATTGTCTTTTTCCGAATTACCACTTGTTTTTGAAAATCTACAAAGAGAAGCTATATATGCTTTTAAAAAGTCAGCTTCACATCAAAATATATTTTCAACATTAGAAGCTAAGGGTTTAAATACCGAAAAACAAATGGAAGCTCTAATGCAATCTATAGTAGATAGTCTATAATTCAAGAAGGAATATGAATAATCTTCACGGTTCGGTTGTGAAACTTGTCAAACTTGGTAAAAAGAGGCTAACGCTCTTAAGGTTGAATTGGAGAAGGCATCACCACCAAAGGTTACATTTTCTATTGATCCTTCTAATTTTAAAAAGAGTATGAACAAATCCCATAAAAAGGATAGTTGGATTAAAAAGGATCCCAAGAGAAAAATTAAATCACCTCATAATTTGACTTGTCTTTATTGTTGCAAGAAAGGTCATACTATTGAAAAATGAAAATTTATGAGTTTCTTGGTTCCTAAAGGTGTTTTTCAATGGTTGCCCAAATGCAACCATGATTTCACTCACTCTCAAGGACCCAATGAAAGTTATCACATTTGTTTGATCTTGTAGGTTAAATGTCTTGGTTCTATGAAGAGAAGATGAATTCTCGATAGTGGATGCTCAAGACATATGATGGAAGACATTGGCTTATGGACATATAAGATGAATTAAATAAATTTGAAAGAAATATTGTATGGGACCTTGTCCCTCGTCTGCGAGATTAATAAGTCATAGGCACCAAATGGTTTTTTAGAAATAAACTAGACAAACACATAGTGATAACTAGGAATAAGGCCCGACTAATGGCTTAAGGATATAACCAAGAAGAGGGAATTTATTATGAGGAAACTTATGCTCCGGTTTCCCGCCTCGAGGCTATACGCCTTTTAGTATCCTTTGCATGCTCTAAGAATTTCTAGTTATTTCAAATGGACGTGAAGAGTTCTTTCCTTAACGGATTCATTAAAGAAAAAATGTATGTTTCACAACCTCCCGGTTTTGAAAATCATGAGTATCTTAATCATGTTTTAAAAGATAAAACAAGCTTTGTATGGTCTCAAATAAGCCCCTAGGGCTTGGTATGAGCAGCTTAGAAAGTTCTTTCTTGACCAAGGAAACTCTAGAGGGAAGGTAGATACAACACTCTTTATTAAACTTCAAGTATCACACATACTTCTAGTTCAAATTTTATGTTGACGATATTATATTTTGTTATACTAACATGAAATTGGTCAAATAATTTTCTGAGCTAATGCAGGGGGAATTCGATATGATTATAATGGGGGAGTTGAATTACTTTCTAGAACTCCAAATCAAGTAACTCAAAGAAGGAATGATTGTGTGACAAATAAAGTATTATCTCAAATTGCTAAAACGATTCGGTATGAATGACACAAAATCAATTGAGAAAATGCCAACAATTAGTAACTTGGTGTTGTACCCCAAAATTTGATCTCCCATATTTCTCAAACATTTCAAGAAAAAACTCCAAGTTGCTCAAAGTTGCTCAAGGATTGACCAAACAAGCTCTCTCCTAAGGCAATCTACCCCAAATTAGGGTTTTGTGTTGCATCAAGATCTTTGAGTCCAAATGACCTTAAATGCTCACCAAGGTCCTAATATGCTCTCAAGATCATCCGTGTCAAGTTTCAAGCCTTACAGAGGAAGTTTGCTCAGCCAATTGCTCAAAGGCCTAAAAATCGATTGTGTTAGGGCAAAAGTCAACTGTGACCCACATACAGTCAAACTTCAATATTTTTTGTCAACAATCTAATTTTGAAGTATATTTCATCATTTGATCAAGGGTTGATCATGATTCATCGAGGATTGCTCAAAATTCATCAAGATTCAAAAGTTGCCAAATTAGGGTTTGGTAGGAAAAGTCAACCCAACTTTGACCAAGCATGCCTTTCTCATAATTTATGAGAAATGACCCATACAAAGCTCATTTTGAAGAAGCTGAAATTCCCTAAAATCCATATTCATACCCTAAGATCAAAATATGCACTCACAAGAAGTTATGAATTTTGACATTATAGGTCATTTTTGAAAGTCATCAAAAACACCTTTTTTGTCAAAGCTTCTAACTTGAGCATGGAATATCAAAATGAGATGATACCAAAAGGGTTAATTAGAGTACATCTCAATCTTTATAAAAAGTGAAGGAACACCTCCAAAAGTTCAAAATTGAGGAAGTTATGCATTGTTGAAGTTGGACTTTTTTGCAAAATTGCCAAAAGTCAACTATCCTCAAAACTTCAAATTTTGCCAAATGGACCCATTCTTTTTCACTTGTTTTGAGTTTGCATTATTGCCCACGTGCTCTAGCCTTGGCCATGTGTCCATATCATATTTTTATTATTTAATTTGATTTTTATTTGAACTAATTCATTTAAAATCAAATAAAATCACATAAAATCAAAAACATTGAAAACTAAAGATCTTGTGATCATTTCAGGTTTCAATAAACAGCTTGCATCCTTCCAAACTCGTATCAAGGCATAAGTGTACAAAAAGATATGATTTGGATCCAATTTGGAAAGCTTTGAAAGGAGGATCAAATCAAATATTCATCATTAATGGAGGAAGATTTGGACATAATTTTTTACCCTAATGTATTGTACAATACATAAGGAGGCGAAGCATACAAGAATAGGGGTTGGAGATCAGTTCTAGAGGCAGAACAAAAATTGGCAAAAACACAAAAAAAGTGTGAGATCTAAATCAAGTCTAGAGCCAATTTCAAGACTTGAGACTTGTCTCAATCTCTTCCTGGACATCTCCACAAGCGAAACCAATCCAAACCACGCGTTTTTAGAGCTCCCAGTACGCTGTAAGTCATCCACAGATTCACTATGTTCTTGAAATCGAAAGCCTATATTCTTGCATCCATTGTATAAAATAATTTCATATTTGTGATCACCATCCCATTTGCAAGCTTTTGGTATTATTTGATTTCATTTATCTGACCTGTAACGAGATCCACCATAGTTAGGTTTTCTTGGAGTTTTTTGGGGTTTTTCGTTTCAGGTACAATTGGTCCTCATGATGGACATGGTTGCATTCAGAAGGAGATGACGAGTTTAACCATGGTCCTAGAACCCAATTATATGGCCTGGGGAAGATTTTAGAATGAAGCCACGCTTTTAGCTGCGGATAAAAATCCGCAGGTAAAAGTTGCAGGATTTAGAGGACAGGGATGATGAGTTGTCGTCCATTCATTCGTCCGTTCAAATATTTTGCGCGCTTTTTTTTTTATTTTCTGGCCATATACTTTGTTTTTATATATTATATTTTGTTTGTATCATAATAACAAAAACAACAACGCAGCCCAGTGGTGGACACCTCAGCGCATAAGGACCCAAAGGCTGGAGTTCAGGGGTTCGATCCCTGCCTCCAGCAATTTGCATTTTCATATTTGTTTTCAGGAAATCATGTGCATATTCAAGCTGGAGGTTCACCATGGAGATTCACCATCAAAGCGCCAGATGGCCAAATGGCCAGATCTGGTGGTCAAGTATTGGAGGCACGCCATATGCAGGTCAATGCATGAGCACTGGATCAGAAAAAGTCACATGGATCAGCCTTAATGGGCTAGCGAAATTGCTATTCAAACACCCAAATCAGGCCCATCTTATCCTTTTCTTTATATTTTGTTTATTTTAGTTTATTTTATTTTGTTTAATTAATTACTAACCAATAAAATCAATTTCTTTTTTCATCAAAAAAATCACAAAAATACTTTTTGGTCCAATTAAATTTTAGAACTTTTATTTTCTTTTATTAATAAATACTAATTAATTAACTAGGATGTTAATTAGGGAACTTTAATTTGTTTTGTAAATAAATAAAATTAATTAGAAATCATTAGGTTTTAACTTTAGTTTAATTACTTTAATTTCTTTCTTAAATTAACAAAAACTCCAAAAACAAATGTCATTAATTATCTTTTTTCCATTTAATTAATTTAATAATTAATTTAGGATTTAATTTCTTTCCTTAAAATAAAAACAACAAAAACATTTTTCTAAAAGGGTCAAAACCCTAAATTTCGCATTCGACTTAATTTCACTCGCGCGATTTATTTTTCCTTATTTAATTATTGATGTTTCTGCTCCCGGCTTGTAATAGTTTTAAATAGGACATTTATTATTCTTACCGCTTTATTTTATTTCCAAAGGGTTGCTTTTGGCGATGTAAATACCTGACGTCTTGTAATAATTAGTTTAATTTCCGCATTTTAATTCCGCAAATTATACAACTGTTATATGTTTGATAATAGGGCTTGCATGACAAGAATGAATGCCTAATTTAAAAAACAGTTAGATCACCCTTAACATGTGCAAAGATAAAAATATTTGAAATCAACACACTCTCACATGCACACTCTTAGGGTACACCTCACTTGGTTGCCTTTGTAAACGGTCATTGAGTATAGGTCGTTTTAGAGGTCGTCCTCCTGTCTAAAAGATCATAGTCGCCTCGAAATGGTCACCTCGGATGTTGTTACCTCAAACAAATGATCTAAGACATTAGGGTTATCGCTAAGGAGTCTTAACATTGCTTTAGTGACCGTATGTCCCTCATTCGAATTGACCCTCAAACTCCAACGATGGTGCTACCTACTCACTAATAGTAGGATAGCATTGTCTAAAGGAAACTAGCATAGAACGATTCTTTTTTTTGAGTAGGTAGATTAGCTCTTAGATACTTGCTCTTTCAAAACAAAACTCTTTCACACTTACACTTTTACAAACAAGTTTTCAGAACACTTCATTAGACTCTTGAGGACAGAAGCAAGAGTTAAATCGAAGTTAAAACAAAAACTTTTCAAACCCACAAGCACAAAGAAAACAATTTTGAAAACAACGAGCAAGTACCTAAGAGCCCGTGGATAACCACAGATAGAAAGGGTACTAATACCTTCCCTTTCTATAATCTACCCCCCATACTCAAAATCTCAAAAAAAGGAATTTTTCCCTGCTTTTACCTTTCCTTGTTGGATAAAATAAAAGTCGGTGGTGACTCTTGCTTACCGCAACATTTTGCGAACACAAACGCAAAACGCAAACCAGCATTCCAAAAAACAGTCAGTTCTTCCCACCGTATCACACTTGGATGTAGATGTAAATGGTAAGGATGTATATATCAAGAAATATAGAGGTATGATTGGATCTCTTCTATATCTTACTGCATCTAGGATTGACATTATGTTTAGCATTTGTATGTGCGCTCGATATCAATCGGCTCCTAAGGAATCTTATTTAAAACATGTCAAACACATCCTTAGATGCATTCGTGGTACATCTAAGTATATGCTTTGGTATTCTAAAGGAAGTAGTTGTAGTTTCCTTGGTTATTCCGATTCTGATTTTGTCGGTTGCAAGTTAGATAGGAAAATTACTAGTGGAACTTGTCACATGTTTTCAAACTCATCAGTTAGTTGGAAGTTAGTTGGCATGGCAAGAAATAAGTTTTAGTTGCTTTGTCAACAACCGGGGCGGAATATGTCTCAGTTGGTAGTTGTTATGCTCAAATTTTGTGGCTCAAACAACAACTAATTAACTTTAATATTAAACTTTCATGTACTCCTATCATGTGAGATAACACTATCATGATCAATCTAACCAAAAAATCGGTGTTACATCGCATTAAGCATATTAAGATATGTCACCACTTCCTACGTGAACATGTTGAAAAAGGGGATGTTGTATTTAGGGACGTCAATTTACACCTGTTAGTGGAGATCCCCATGGGGATTTCCCATTTCGAGCCTCCGTGGGGACGGGGATGGGGAATAAAGTGCCCTCAAAGGCACTTTAGCGATGGGGATGACGAACATATTCCCCGCCCCGTGGAGTTCCTCCCCTGCACTAGAATTTCATAAAATTGTTAATTAATATATAATTTAACATTTCTATGTAGGTTTATTTATCATTTCGAAATGACTATTTTAATTAGTTTAAAGTTTGTGTTCATGAATCTCAAAATTAAATATTGTTAAAAAAATATATTTATTGTAGATGATTAGTTTATTAATTTCTTGTGGTTAGTTTTTGAATTTTTTCTGTTAATTTAGTTTAAAATAATAAATAAAAAAACTTTCTATTAATTTCTTCTGTTGTAAGTTTGTAGTGCGCCTAAGAGGGGGGTGAATTAGGACTTTGAAACTTTATCCGATTTTAGAATACTTGTTCTTATTTTTCTAGTTTGGTGCATGAGTTTATAAATGTGTTTCTTTCTTATCTAGTTTATGATTTGTGATGAAAGCGGTAAATGCGTAAAAGTAAAGAACACAAGGATGTATCATGTTTCCCCTCACATTCTGAGAGTACTCCAGTCCTCTTTCAACATGAAAGAGATTTCATTATTGTTAGATCTCTAGACAAGACAACTTAGTCTTTCTATACAATACTCTAAGCAATAAAACCACCAAGAACAATCCTCTTGGATCAACCAAGTTGAAATAAGAACAATCCTATGTTAGCTGAAGATTTCGACATTTGATAAAAATATGAAAGTTGATTTGAGAGGATCATGTTTTAAAAATAACATGAAAATGTACCTTATAAGGTTATTTTATAAAGCTTATTTTTTATGATTCAACATGTCGAAGGAAAACTTAAAGTGAAAATAACATTTCAAGATATGTGAAGTACTTCGACAGTCACGTTTGTTGAATTCAAAGTTGAATTCAAAAAAGCTTTGAGCGGGAAGTCTAAGTTTAAAACTAATGCATTTCACAAGAAAGATACGTGGAAATGCCAGAATGTCTGCATGTAAAAGGTGTCGAACGTGGCGTAATCTCATAGAAATACTGCTAGGGTCGAATTAGTATAAATAGGAGTATTAGATGTTAGGATTCAGGGAGTTCACATCTTTGTACAATATACTCAAATACTCAAAGTACCAGTGTTAGAGAAACGAGTTAGTGAGACATGTACGTATGATGAACCATATTTACATTTGAAAGTTATTTACATTTAATGAAATTTCTTCATGTCATTTATATTATTTACGATTTACAGTCTAGAATAGTTTCCTATTTTATTGTTATTATAAGAACACTTTGTTTGATATCAAAGTGATTCTCTTCATCTAAAGAAGTTACCATCAAAACCTTTTTTTCCTAAAAACTAGAACATAATAGTCCTGAGATCAATCTGATCAATCTCGCAAGTAACTGGATCTTCTTTTAGAGATTTAGAAGATCAGTGATTGTTTACCAAATTATAGGGTAAACAAATTGGCACGCCCAGTGCGACGCTGTGTCTAGTTTCCAGTTGTTACTTAACTTGTTTTCGTTGCATGAAATTAAGGAGTGGAAAAATAGCCAATACCACAGATCCTAGAACAAAAAATCAGAACAATAGGAGAATGGCTAACCCACCCATTAGCAGTGCGCAACAAGTTCCTCCCCCCATGGGAGGGAATACAAATGCTTCAAATACGACCGAAGCCACAACGACAAGTCAAGGGACTACGATTATCCCTTCGACTACGAACGCTACAACCATACCCCTAAATACAAGTGCTTTGTCGAACTCACAAAATGAACCTTTTGTAACATTTGTGGCTAGCCAAAGTCCGCCCGTTTCCCCCAGACCTTTAGTAGGCAGTTTCTCTAGAACCTATGTACCAGGATTCACAATCCCAACATCAGATCCAATATATGGCATGCCAACTACATCCATGACAGGACTTCAAAATAACAATTCGACATACACACGCCCTTTAACATCTGCTTTCTCACCATTACAAAGATCAGGCTCAGGGGTAAATCATATGGCACGAAACTATTCACAGCCAGGATATGTGGCCCAATTGCCTCCTATTACCATAAATACGCAGGCAGTTTTAAGGCAACAGATGGATGATAGTAACCACGAAATAGTGGGAATACTCTCCCAAAAAATGATTACAATCTTTAACCCCCTAATCCAAAGCACCACACAGACGAATCTGCAGAATTCCCAAGCAAACCAACAAATGGCAGTGCAAATTGGGGGCCTTGTAGATTTTTTTGGTGCACCCAGAGAATCAACTCGACAACCATAACCCACATGGAGAAGGGAGAATCAAGGCATACATTTCAAGAGGAGCCAACCATTGACCAGGCCCAACAAGTGATACACCCATAAGTTGAAATCCAATAACTAGTTCGAAGGGAAGAACCACATAGGCTTCAACAGCCTATCCCCAGGGAGGAACCACGAAGAAGGATGGTCATAGTGAATTGGAACCAATACGCTGACGAAATTCTCCAAGGGTGTCGACAGGATGATATGGTAGGAAACAATAATCTAGAAGCCATAGTCGAAAGGATAATGGCACGAAATGGAGTAAATATTGGTATACGAAGGTCAAACTATATATCCCCTTTGTCTGACTACATTCAGCAAACTGAGTTACCTAGGGGATGGAAAGTGCCAAAATTCACAAAGTTCTCTGGTGACACCAGTGAGTCAATCATAGAACATGTGGCTAGATATCTTATAGAAGCAGGGGATATAGAAAACAATGAAAATTTAAGGATTAAATATTTCCCTAGTTCACTAACCAAAAATGCTTTTACTTCGTTTACAACTCTTGCAGCAAATTCCATCCATGATTGGACTCGTTTGGAGAGATTATTTCATGAACAATTTTATGTAGGTCAATCCAAAATCAGCCTAAGAAAATTGGTAAATGTTAAGCGCAAATTCAGCGAGCCTATAGATGATTATCTTAACAGGTTCTGTCTGTTAAAGGCAAGGTATTTCACACAAGTGCTTGAACACGAGTTGGTCGAAATGGCAGCAAGAGGATTTGACTACTCTATCAGAAAGAAGTTAGACCCCCAATATCTAAGAGACATGGCACAACTGGCTGACAGGGTTCGACAAGTGGAGCGTTTGAAGATTGAAAAAGCAAGGGCTAACAAAAGCCACAGGAAAGAAAAAGTGGCTTATGTCGAAGCATGCTCATATGAAAGAGATGTCGAAGCTGACTCGTCAGAGGTTGAAGAGCATGAAATAGATCTAGCAGAATTAAAGCAAGGACCACCTTATCCTTGCAAAGGGCTGGCACTGCGAACGGGAAGAATCCCGTCGAACCAGAAAGGAATGACAAATTCCCAAAGAAAGCCTATACTTTCGACATCACCAAGTGTGATGAAATCTTTGACTTATTAGTAAAAGATGGCCAGATGATAGTTCCCCCTGGCGCTAAAATTCCTCCGTTAGAACAACGGAAGAAAATGGTTTTTTGTAAATATCATAATTTTTTAGGCCATAAAACCTCACAATGCTATCTTTTCAAGGATTTGATACAGAGTGAAATCAAGGAAGGAAGGTTGAAGTGTAAAGAGAAGCCTAAGATGAAGGTCGGCGCGGATCCTCTTCAGGTTGCTGAGACAAATTTTGCAAACCCGTAGATATCAACATGGTGGACGTTGTTGAAATCAAAGAAGGTCAACTCGACAAAGTATCTGAAGAGGCTCGTGGGTTGGAGACTGTTGAGGGTCGCATAGGCCAGTTCTAAGGGAATGCCACTTATAGAAATACAAAAACCGCTTGCGAATCTAAGATTACTGAGGGTCTTAGAGTCAAATTCGAAGAACTGGAAATTGCTAAAGGTCCCAAGTTCGAAGTTAACAGAACTGGGGGCTGGGCCAAAGTTACTATCAAATATAAGACTACTGAGGGTCTTAGAGTTAGATTTGAAGAGTTGGAGAACGCTGAAGGTCCCAAGTTCGAAATAAACATGGTGAATCTGAACCAGCTATCCCCAGAGATGGTGGAGATTGAAAGACGCTTGGAGATGGAAGATGACAGGGTACGAACTGGGCACCAAAAAGTAATCTTGGTGGAATATATTTTTCATTGCCATACGAAGAATCCTGGAGGACTCATGTGTCCAAGGTGCAGCGCAAAGAATGATCGAAGTGCTGCAATGGCATACCAGAAAGTATACCAAGAAAGGGCTGGAAACAACTAGAGGAATGTTAGAGAATTGCTTCCATACCCAAAAATGGGAGAAAGCTTGATAGGATTTTTGGTTAGGTGTCATAAGACAGGATCAAAAGTTCTTATGTGCCCATGGTGCAGTGATGTTTATGACATAAAAGCAGCAGAAGCATTCGAAAGAATTTTGTCTACACAATACTGGGACAAACAAAGGAGTAGCAAGGGCAGGTATGTAACCAATGCGAAAGGAATTCCAGAAAGGGCAGATAGCCCACACCCCAGAGTGAATCGACAAGTCATCTTCAAGCCACCATCCAACATCCCAATAGACAAGTGTATGGAGTCTAGTCAAAGAAAGGGGAAAGGAAAAGGCAAAGGAAAATGGCAGAGTTTCGAAGAAGGTGGTAGATCTGCATGGGCATATCGAAGACAGTTCCAGTTAACAAAGCAACAAGCCTATATTTCTGAAAACTACAAAGGAAAAAACCCAATGACAAGGACCCACTGGCGAAGGTACCAAAGGACCAAGAAGGCTCAAAGGGAACTCACCATCAACGAAGTAGGGGAATCCAGTACGAATCAAATTCCGTCTGCTGCACTTGTCAAAGAGAAGCCACCAGCATAAAGGAGGCTCTTATCCCCTAGAAAGGCTGAGGTATCAGTTGAAAGGGCTCCAGAGGAAAAAACTAACAAAGAGCCAACCAACGATGAGGACATGCTTACTGACAACTTTGACTCAAATGAGGAGTCCTCTCTGAATATCGTCTGCAATGTGGTTTCTGTACTACCACGCGAATATGATCAAGTAACGGAGGTAGAAGATTCCGAAGAGGCAGATGAATTAGAGATGGCAAATCACAAACTTGTGTGTTATTATATTATGAATAGTGGAGCGGTCGAAGAACAGAACGCGTTCTTTGAGAAATCAGACCAAGGTATGAAGAACTATATGAAGCCTCTCTTTATCAGGGGAAAAGTGGAACAAGTGAGGATCAACAAAGTAATGATAGATGGGGGTGTTTATGTCAACCTCATGCCTCAATTCTTGATGAAGAGGATAGGTATGCATGACACAGATATAAAACCTCATAATATGGTATTGTCTAATTATGAAGGAAAAATTGGCCATACACTTGGCGTAGTTCAAGTTGACCTCACTGTAGGAACCATCACTAGACCAACAATGTTCATGGTTATAGCGGCCAAGACAAACTACAATTTACTCTTGGGCCGTGAATGGATTCATGTGATAGGCGCAGTTCCCTCCTCAATGCACCAGCGCGTGGCAATTTGGAGAGAAGATGGAATTGTGGAAAATATTGAAGCAGACCAAAGCTATTATATGGCAGAGGTTAACCAGATTGATTGAAGGAATTTTGATCGAAACTAGGCCAACATAGGGCCTTGCAGTGCTGCAGATGGCGCGTATGCGCCAAACAATAATGCTATGTACTTTCTGACCCTGCATCCAAGGCATGGATTTTGCTGGGATAGAGAGACTTTGGGGCAGCAAGATGATGTACTTGGACTTCCAAGGATACGACCAACAGGCTGGGATGACAAAGACAGTGACCATGTCTGAATCTTCCTTCTTCGAAAAGATTTTGGCCTATTTAGCTGAAAACAGACTAAAAACGACTTTAGAAGCCGAAGTAAAGATTATAGCTATAAAGGCCAAGGAAGAAACAAATCATGCAAAAGGACCGGGGATTTTCTTCAAGCCAATACCCCCTGACAAAGAGAAGCTCGTCGAAGTAAAAGACTAAAGGCTAGACGCAATATATGACGATGGGCCTTTGGGATTCGAGAAGGATCTAGTGGCGTCGAATGCAAAGATACTAGCGCAGGACCCTCTTGAGGAAGTGGAGCTAGGAGATGGGACTATAAGAAGCCCCACGTATGTCAATTTGTAGCTTAGTCCAGGAGTGAAAGCAGAAGTGGTCCAGTTTCTTAAGAAGTACAAAGATTATTTTGCCTGGGATTACGATGAAATTCCAGGTTTAAGCAGGGACCTGGTCGAACTGAAGCTGCCCATAAAAGATGGTAAAAAACCCATCAAACAGACACCAAGAAGATTTGCACCTGAAATCCTCTCGAAGATAAAGGGAGAAGTTGAAAGACTTTTGTGCTGTAAATTCATCCGGACCACAAGGTATGTCGAATGGATTGCAAATATAGTACCAGTAATTAAGAAAAATGGATCTCTTAGAGTATGCATAGATTTTTGTGATTTAAATCCTGCAACTCCTAAAGATGAATATCCAATGTCGGTGGCTGAAATGTTAGTAGATTCCGCTGCTGGTTTTGAATATCTTAGTATGCTGGATGGGTATTCAGGATACAATCAGATTTTTATTGCAGAAGAAGATGTGCCAAAGACAGCATTTCGATGCCCTGGGGAAATAGGCACCTATGAATGGGTGGTTATGTCATTTGGTTTAAAAAATGCTGGGGAAACTTATCAAAGAGTCGTGAACTCTATATTTCATGATTTCATAAAAACTTTCATGCAGGTCTATATTGATGATATAGTAGTGAAATCTATATTAGGATCTAGTCACTTGGATCACCTTCGATTGTCATTCGAAAGGATGGTAAAAATGGCCTGAAGATGAATCCCCTTAAATGTGCATTCTTTGTGCAGGCTGGTGACTTTCTTGGTTTTATGGTCCATAAGAAAGGCATAGAAATCAACCAAAACAAAAATAAGGCAATAATGGAAGCAAAAGCTCCATCAACAAAGAAATAGTTACAATCAATGCTGGGAAAGATAAACTTCTTGCGAAGATTTATATCAAACTTAAGTGGTCGAGTCAAGCCTTTTCCCCACTCTTGTGGCTGAAGCAAGGAGACTTTGCATGGAACGAAGAACATCAAGAGGAGTTCGAGAAAATCAAACAATACTTGATGCATCCACCTATTCTAAAGCCTCCTTAAAGAGACAAGTGCATGAGGTTATACATATTTGCGTCAGATAAAAACTATAGGAAGCCTGCTAGCTCAAGAAGATAAAAATGGCGTCGAAAGGGCCATTTACTACTTAAGTAGAGTACTGAATGACGTAGAGACTAGATATATTTCAATAGAAAAATTATATCTTTGCTTGTACTTCTCATGTACTAAGTTAAAATATTATATAAAGCCAGTTGACGTTTACGTTTCCTCACATTTTGATGTTATCAAGCATATGCTGTCAAAACCAATTCTACATAGTCGAATTGGTAAGTGGGCCATGGCCCTAACAGAGTATTCTTTAACCTTCATGCCTTTAAAATCAATGAAGGGGCAAGTAGTCTCTAATTTCATTGTCGGTCATGCATTGGTCGAAACATCCCAGAACCTTGTGGAATTGGAACCTTGGAAATTGTTCTTTGATGGTTCTACACATAAGGAAGGAAGTGGAATTGGGGTTTTGATTATTTCTCCAGATAAAATTCCAACAAAGCTTAAGTACAAAATTGATGGCCCCCCTTGTTCGAACAATGAAGCAGAATATGAAGCATCGATAGCATTACTTGAAGCTTTATTGAATTGGGGGCAACTAGTGTCGAAATAATGGGTGACTCTGAATTAGTGATCAAGCAAATTACCAAATAGTACAAATGCATAAAAGAAAACTTGATATTTTACTTTGTGATAGCAAATAGATTGCTCCGGAAATTTGAATATGTAGATATCAAGCACATCCCCAGGATGAAGAATCAAGAAGCAAATGATTTGGCCCAAATTGCCTCAGGATATAAAGTATCAAAAGAAAGATTGGAAGATTTGATCGAAGTATGAGGCAAGGTACTAGCTACTAAAATTTATCCAGCGGATTTAAAAAACTCAAGTCTAGGTTATGCAAACGAAGTACATTTCGAAGTATTAGCCACGGACAGTTTAGCAAATACAGATTGGAGAAATCCAATAATAAGTTATTTAAAAAACCCAACAATAAGTACTGAAAGAAAGGTAAAATGTCGTGCCTTAAGTTATGTGCTAATAGGCAACGAATTGTTTAAGAAAACCCCAGAGGGGGTCTTATTGAAATGTTTAGGATAAAGTGAAGCTTATTTAGTGCTAGCCAACGTGAATAGTGGGGCATATGGAGCACATCAGGCAGGTCACAAGATGAAGTGGCTTTTGTTTCGATATGGAATGTATTGGCCTACAGTGCTAAAAGATTGTATAGATTTTTCTAAAGGATGCCAAGAGTGCCAAATTCATGCAGGAATTCAGCACGTTCCTGCAAGTGAACTACATTCGATCATTAAGCCATGGCCTTTTAGGGGTTGGGCATTGGATTTGATTGGATAAATTAGGCCATCATCTTCAAAAAATCATAAATACATCTTGGTAGGAATAGATTATTTCACAAAATGTTTAGAAGCAATACCTTTGGGGAATGTTGATCAAGAAAGCATCATCGAATTCATCCAGAGGCATATAGTTTATAGGTTTGGAATTCCAGAAACTATTACAACAGATCAAGGATCGGTATTTACTGGTTGAAGGATGCAATAATTCGCTAAGAATACGGGTTTTAAATTACTAACTTCTACGCCTTATTATGCACAAGCAAATGGACAAGTTGAAGCAGCTAATAAGGTAATCATTGGTTTAATAAAGAAACATGTGGGCAGAAAGCCAAAGAATTGGCACAAAACTTTAGATCAAGTCTTATGGGCTTGTCGAACATCCCCTAAAGAGGCAACAAATGCAACTCCGTTTCGCCTAACGTTTGGACATGATGCAGTTTTGCCAGTAGAGATTTACTTACAAAGACAAAGACAAAACGAAATTCCCACAGATCTTTACTGGGAAAGGATGATGAACGAATTGGTAGATTTAGATGAGGAAAGCTTACATGCTTTGGAAATTCTAAGAAGGCAAAAAGAAAGATTAGCCAGAGCATATAATAAGAAAGTTAAGGACAAAACCTTCTCAACTGGTGATATGGTTTCGAAGGCGATTCTGCCAATGGATCGAAATAATAAATTATTGGGAAAATGGTCCCCACATTGGGAAGGCCCCTTTCGATTCATTCAAATATTTACTAACAATGCCTATGAAATCGAAGAACTAGCAGAAGATCGAAGAATCTTGAAAGTTAATGGTAAATATTTGAAAAAATACAAACCTTTTCTTCAAGGTTTAAAGATTGCGACAAACTAGTAAATTAGCGAAATAATGAAGCCAACATGGTGTAAAACATAAGAGTGCCAAAATGGCTTTGTCTAAGCATGCTTATAATACAAAGAAAAAACAACGAATGGTTTATTACATAAATCAAAATGGGATATTTTTCTTTATCCTTTCATACTTGATTTTTGCTAGGCCACGCTTATACTAAACAGTGGTGTGTATGCTTTTGAGGCATACAATGTATTCAGTCATAGCGGAAGCTCTTTCGACATGCTCAACACTCTGCGCAGCCAAAGTATCCGCTTCAATAGTGTCCAATCCTTTGATAGCAGTTTGTTTTTCCCTAGCATTAGCTATTTTCATCTGCAACTCCGCAATGTGAGACTCCTAAAGTGTGATCGAAGCAGTGTAAGTGTAGAATTCCGCTTGGGATGCCTTCCTCGAAGCCAACAATCCTTATATGCTTTAGAAGCACTCTGAGCTTTGTCAAATTCAGCGGTTTTCTCCTGTTCTTTTTCTTGAAGCTTCGAAGTTGCATCAACCTCCCTGTTGTACTCAGCGCATATTTGGTCAATTAGATTTTGAATATCTATTAGGACCTTGCCTACATTAGAAGGACAAGCAGTAATGTTGATGCGATTAATCAGCTTTTTCGCACCAAAGCGAGCAGTAACATCCGTTTTTAGCACTTCAAACAAATCAACTTTGAATACAGCTTCTTTCACTTGCTGAAGGAGTTCGTCATAAGAAAATTCACTAGCGCTGGCGCCAGATTAAGTCGAAGTCCCAGAAGCGCTTTTGTCTAGAGAAGAATCCCTTAGAGCCATCATCAAATTCACATATTTCAGAGGATCACTCTTCTTTAGTGATATTTTTTCCTCCTCAGTGAGTGTTGGAGTCAGGATGGGATGTGGAATTGATCTAGCTTGGGTGCCTGGTTCGTCAGTAGTATCAGGATGTGTCAGATGAACATCTTCAAGTTGTGGTTCAACCTCCTCCAAGTCCTCATCTTCTCGAAAGTATGTCTCAACCCCATCTGAATATTGCTCTTCGTCCTCGGCATAATCCGTAGGAAATTGAGCCCTTTTTAGAGAAGAATCTCTAGGGATGCTTTGAGAATCTTCATTTTCCTCCAATATTTGCTTTCCAGACACTGGCAGGTCATCTTCACTAGGAGAGGAAGTCTATTGTTCAACTTGGACGTCACTTGCTTTAGATTGGGGAACTATAGTCGAAGACCCTTTATTTTTGGCAGCACCACTGGATGTGGGAGGAGGCGAAGGAGTCTCTATATTAGCATCTTGGTTGATAGGAGAAATGGGAAGAGTAATGGATTTATCCTGCAGATAAAAAAAGCAGTTAGGTCAAAGATATTTGAGCAAGAAGTAAAAGACTGGAATAAAGATGTACCTTTTGATCATCAGGGTTAGAAACATTGCTGCCAATATGCTCCAAAATTGCAACCCTAGAGGATGCAGGTTGAACTTCACGTTGAGGAGGATGAAGGATTTTTACTTCCACATCTTTTTGATTGGTGGTTTGATATGGAAAACCCTTCGACGTTGTGGCTTTCTTAATTTTCTTCTTAGCCTTGAAAGGAGTGAGGGGGATGTCGTCATCATCATCAGGAATAATGATGGTTTCTTCGTCAGAAGCTTTTCTTTTCTTTAGTGTTCTAGGGGGTAAGCCACTACCCTAAAAAGAGAAGATTACAAAGAAAGTTGTGGTCAGAGGATTCAAAAAAGTAAGAAGGATTTTTAGAAATA
This sequence comes from Vicia faba, assembly GCA_948472305.1. Classification (NCBI taxonomy): domain Eukaryota; kingdom Viridiplantae; phylum Streptophyta; class Magnoliopsida; order Fabales; family Fabaceae; genus Vicia; species Vicia faba. The sequence continues at coordinate 1,677,877,018 of OX451736.1, read as the reverse complement.
GTACCTTTACATTCTTCTCTACTTTTTTGGCGGAAGCACCCTTTGCAGAAGAGAGTCCTTGGCTAGAAGAAGTTCATGCTTTTGAGGAAGTAGCCGAATCCGCCTTCGTTGCAGGTTTTTCCTTCTTTGTAGTTTTCCTTTCAATGGCTAGAAAACACTATCAAGTTTAGTCGAATGCTCAAAACTGGAAATGTCCAAAGAAAAATTAAAAGGACCAAGGAATCCTTTGGTTCCACACCTTCTTGTGTCAGAGACACAATAGAGACTGCTGATAAGTCATAGTGAAGGAAACCTTTGAAACTGTCCAGAGTGCACTTAGTAGAAACCACCCTCTTAGCAGGTTTTTGGGAGTCATTTTTTAACTCATTGAAAATATTGCCACAAGTAAACCAATCTGGATAGGGTGGAAAGAATGCTAAGGCGAAATCATCACTAGGCAATTTTGGAATTTTTGGTGGTTGCAGCTCAAAGGCCAAATCATATCTATGTTCGGGTTTTACAGAAGAGGGAATGTTTAAACGTGGAAGTTTCTTTGTAAATTTTCTTTTAAAGTAGCTGCTTCTTGGAAAATGGTTCGACTAAGATTGGTTGGATCATAGAAAATTTCAAATAATTTCTAGAAAGCTCAAATATCCTAAGTATGAGTTAGTTTACCTTTTGGGACATTTTCCTGCACAAGGGAAAAAGCTTTTGTTAAATGTTCATTTATTTGAGCAGTGTTAAACATGTTGTTCGAATAAAAGTCAGTCCACCGGGTATAGAAGCCTTTGGTCATGTAGAAAGAAGGATGATAAGGAATGAGACCAAATTCAGCAAAATTAGCATGGTACTCTTGGTATTTTTGGATATCTTGAACGGAGTAATCTACACCTGCAACGTAGATCTCACGTTTCTGATTGAAAAGAGGCTCAGGGATAAGTTAACACAATCCAAATTATCGAGAGATAAAGTTAGGTTGATAAGCTAATAAGCAAACATGGCTCTTCACTGGTAAGATCCTATATACTAGAAGTCTAGGAAGAAGGAATGCGCGCCATATGTTTTCAATGCCAGTGTCTGCATTCTTTAAAATATCTTCAATTGACAAGGTAAACCAGGAGGGACCATGAGTTCTACTGGCAAAAGGAGACATAGCGGGAGTGAAATTGTGACATTTCGAAAACATCAACATATATTTAGTGAGGCAAGCTTGAAGGGTCTCAGCATCATTACTGGGAGTTAGTTGTAAGAGTCTAATTCCTTCAATACTTCGACCTGCTATTTTGGGGTCCTCTTCATCAATATTTCCAGCAGTTTGGAGAGAAGGTTCAAAAGTGTCATTTAGCCACAATTGGAGTAGCCAGTAAGGTTCAGATAGAAGTAAGTTGGTACCTACTTCGTAATCTTTTAGTTTGGCAGCAGCGGCCCCTAAAATTTCATACAAACTGGACAAAAGCAACTCACTTAAGCATACCTTTCGACCAAAATGTAACTGGTTCGCCAAGGTTAGAAATCTCTTAGCCACTTCCAGAGATTTACAACAAAAAATGAATTTGGATAACCACGGAGCTAAGGAAGCTATATGCTCAATGTTAGAAACCTCTTCACCGTCCATATGATATAGATCTATGTAAGTACTAAAAGAGGCATTTTAAACATTAAAGTCAATGGTGTTTTCCGAGATTCCAAATAGGGATCAAAAGCCTCTCTAGTAGGAGGAAGTCCAATAATGGCAGCTATATCAAAGAAGGTGGGAGTTATCATCCTACAAGGGAGGTGAAAGGTGTTATAGGTACTATCCCAAAAATACCAGGAAGCTAATAGAAATGGCTGACAATAACTGAAGCCTAATTTCAACATTTGAATTAGGTCAAAAATTCCCAATTCTTTCCAAGCTTGAGTTTTCTTCTTCTCAACCTTAGTAAGCCAAGCTAAGTAAGATTTATCTAAGTTTGGACATGATCTAAAAGGTCTAAAGCTCTCAGTTATATAATCCAATTGGAAAGCTTCTCCTTTTGTCTTAGGGTTTGAAGAACTACTTTCAGAAGTTTTCTTAGAAGATTTTTTTGGTTTCTTGGTGGAATCCTCGATGTTCTCTTCAGAAGCCACAGTTTTATTTGCTAAAGGTTTAGTAACATGATAAGTTGTAAAAAATTCCACATATTTTTCTAAGTCACCTGTAGCGATTAAAGGCCCTTAAAAACCTAAGGTTTTACCAGAAAACAAAGAAGGAATTAGTACCTGAGAAGCATAAATGGCTCTTTGTTCCCTAGTGAGTTTGGGAGGTGTGATAAATTCTTGATTCCCAGAGGTGATGATTTTGCTTGTTGTTACGTTTTGAGAAGATGAATCTTTAGAAGTTCCAGATTTCTCAGCATGTTTTGAATCTTGTTTACCGGAAGCCATTGTTGTTGATTTGAAGAACTGGTGGATTTTTAAGAAGGAATAAGAGTGAAAATCAGAGAGTATGAAGATTTCTGAGTTTGCAAAAGTAGAAAGAGAAATAATAAAAAAGGTAACTTTTTTATAATGGTAATAGGAGACATAGGAGGTTACACCTCAGGAAGTTAGTGGGGCACGTGTCAATATCTGACGGAGGAAAGTGAAAGATTACTATTCATTTCATTAGAAGTTGGTATATTATGATGGTAAAACTGTCCCACACATGCCTTGATGAGACGTTTTGGAAAAAGGCAGTCATGATTAACTATGACGTCAGGAAATGAAGGAAATGAAAGGTTGCTAGTCGAAATCTGGTGATTACAAAAAATGGCCATTTATGCATTTATTCGAAATGGGCATTTATTGGGGGCAATTTTTGTTAGCTGAAGATTTCGATATTTGATAAAAATATGAAAGTTGATTTGAGAGGATCATGTTTTAAAAATAACATGAAAATTGACCTTATAAGGTTATTTTATAAAGCTTATTTTTTACGATTCGACATGTCGAAGGGAAACTTAAAGTGAAAATAATATTTCAAGATATGTGAAGTACTTCGACAGTCACGTTTGCTGAATTCAAAGTTGAATTCAAAAAATCTTCGAGCGGGAAGTTTAAGTTTTAAACTAATGCATTTCTCTAGAAAGACACGTGGAAATTCCAGAATGTCTGCATGTAAAAGGTGTCGAACGTGGCATAATCTCATAGAAAGACCGTTAGGGTTGAATTAGTATAAATAGGAGTCTTAGATGTTAGGATTCATGGTGTTCATATCTTTGTACAATATACTCAAATACTCAAAGTATCAGTGTTAGAGAAACGAGTTAGTGAGACATGTACGTATGATGCACCATATTTACATTCGAAAGTTATTTACATTTAATGAAATTTCTTTATGTCATTTATATTCTTTACGATTTACAGTCTAGAATAATTTCCTATTTTATTGTTATTATAAGAACACTTTGTTTGATATCAAAGTGATTCTTTTCGTCTAAAGAAGTTACCAGCAAAACCTTTTTTTTACTAAAAACTAGAACACAATAGTCTTGAGATCAATCTGATCAATCTCGCAAGTAACTGAATCTTCTTTTAGAGATTTAGAAAATCAGCGGTTGTTTACCAAATTACAGGGTAAACATCCTCTCACTTTCAACATCTTGCTTCCAACAATCCTGGACAACAAGGAATACAAAACCAAGTAATCTTAATTCCAACAATCTTGAAAAATAAGATATGAATACAACAAGATTTGTAAGAATAATGAAATTTGTAGAATAATTATCACTATGAGTGATGCATCAATATAATTAATCTTTCTTTCCAAACAAGCAAATTACAATGATAGAATATAGTGCTCAAGTGTTTATAAATATGGTATGAATTTTTCTGGATTGATATGGAAATACATGCAGAAAAATTCCTTGTAAAAATTCAAGAACACAGACACTTAACTTGAAAATTTAATGATAATAATGATGTTAAATTGCAATGGAAGAATTTGAATTTAATTTGAAATTTCATTTATTTATAAGTGCATAACACCTCTATGAAACATGGTAAAATTATGCAAACATATCTTGAACAATTGTCAAGTTAAAAAGAAATGGTTTCATGAAAAGATGCATGATAAGGTATTAAAAAAGTTTTCAAATTCGTACAGAACTTGTTAAGTCAGTTTTAACGGATATTTGAGTTAAGAAATGCAGAACAATTTTTGAATTTCAAAATTAAAATACTACTTCAGACCGGTGCAAATTAGAGCGAGTTTTAGTGTTGTTACGTCAAACTGCCATAATTCACCAAAAACAGAATGTTTGAAAACTTGTCTAAGTATTTGACCAATCTTATGCAACATCTATTGATATATCCAAGTCAATAGATTATATTTGAAATTTATTTAACATGGTTCAAATATATAAAAAAATTGTATTTGAAAGTGATTTTACATGGTTCAAATATGAAAAAGAAATTCTTAAATGTATGATAAAAAATATTTTGTTTTAAAGCTAGAAATAGTGAGATATTTTCAGCCAAATAAATCATGCATGCAAGTGAATTTTAGAGATTATTTTGAGCATATTTTATCAATATATATATATATATATATATATATATATATATATATATATATATATATATATATATATATATATATATATATATATATATATATATATATATATATATATATATATATATATATATATATATATATATATATATATATATATATATATATATATATATATAATGAATGCTTATACCTTATTAAATAAAGATTAATGTGAGTCTTCATAATGTTGCAATCTTGATCCATAGTCATATTGCTTCATGATGCTTTTTCTAATCCTTTGATATATGTGTTGGAGCACAAGGAAGATCAAAGGCAAGAGGAAAATTTAGTGATAGCTTCAAAAATAAGGATTTACAATGAATTACAATAACCTACTCCACTAGGCTATTTATACACACAAATTAAATCTAAAATATATCTTCTACAAAGATATAAGAAGATCTAAGATATATATCTTCTAACAAAGATATAAACAATCTAAAAGATATTCCTAAATATAAACTAATATCTAATTAAATCTAAATTAATTCTAACACCATCCCTTAATTTATATTTACCCAAAACTGAAAACACCAATTCCATCCCTTAAACCAAGAAATTGATCAGTTTTGATAGCCTTTATCAGAATATCTGCCAGCTGCTTCTGAGTGCTATAGTGCACAACCTCTATTATTCCATTCTGAACTTGATTCCTCAGAAAATGATACTTGGTCTCAATATGCTTGCTTATCCCATGCAACACTGGATTCTTGGCAAGATTGATTGTAGACTTGTTATCAATCATCCGCTTCAAAGGTTTATTTACCTCAATCTTCAGATCTTTCAGCAAGTTCAGAATCCACACAGCTTGACATGCAGTCAGAGCACCTACAATATATTCAGCTTCACAAGTTGACACAGCAACAACAGGTTGCTTCTTGGAACACCAAGAAATATGACCTCCCAGAAATTTGAATAAGTACCCAGAAGTACTTCTTCTGTCAACTCTATCTCCGCACCAATCAGAATCAGAATAACTCAGAAGTTCTGATTTGATCTTTCTTCCAGACGGAAATAACACTCCATATTTCAGAGTTTTCTTCACATACCTCAGAATCCTGAATGCAGCTTGGTAATGGGACCACTTTGGTTTGCTCATAAATCTGCTAACCATTCCAACTGCATAGCAAATATCAGGTTTGGTATTACACAAATACCTTAGAGAACCAACCATCTGTTTGAAGGTTGTAGCATCCACATCCTCTCCATCAGAATCAGAATCCAACTTCTGATTCGTATCAGCAGGTGTGATAGCAACCTTGCAATTTTCTAGCTCAAATCTCTTCAGAAGCTCTAGTTCATACTTCATCTGATGTAAAATGATTCCTTTCTTAGAGTATATAAATTCCATCCCTGGAAAGAAAATCATTTTTCCAAGATCTGTCATCTCAAACGCATTCATCAGAACTTTCTTGAACTCAGCTATCTCTTGTTCAGAACTTCGTGTGAGTAATATGTCATCAACATACAAAGAGACCAGAATCATATTACCTTCTGAAGTATGCTGAACATAAACACCATACTCCATCTCACACTTCTGAAACCCTTGTTCCTTGAAAAATGAATCAATCTTCAAGTTCCAAGCTCTGGGCGCTTGCTTCAATCCATACAATGCTTTGTGTAATTTGAACACCATCCCTTCCTGATTCTTTTTCTCAAATCCAGGAGGTTGTGAAAAGTACACCTCTTCTTGTAATGGACCATTCAGAAATGCAGATTTTACATCTAAATGCATCAGAGGCCAATTCCTGTTAGCAGCTATTGCAATCACTAGTCTGATTGTTTCATGTCTCGCTACAGGTGAAAACACTTCAAAGTAATCTAGCCTAGGCTTCTGTAGAAAGCCTCTTGCTACTAATCTCGCTTTGTGTTTGCCAATTGATCCATCTAGCTTTAGCTTCTGCTTGAAAACCCATCTGACGCTGATGACTTTCTTGCCTTTTGGAAGTTCTGTCAGCTTCCAAGTCTTGTTTCTCTCTATAGCATCAAGTTCTTCTTTCATGGCCTGTAACCAAACTTGGTGCTTAAGAGCCTCTTTCGTACTCACGGGTTCAGAGTCTACTAACATTGAACACTGAATAACTTCTCCTTTAGAGTTTACTTCACTGTCTAGCAACATGTCAAACTCTGTAAATCTTCTTGGGATGCATCTGACTCTTTGTTGCCTCTGAACTGGACCTTCATAACTTTGAACACCAGAACTTTCCCCTTCAGAAGCACTTGCTTCAGCAATTGGACTTTCTCCAAAACTTTCCCCTTCAGAAGCACTTGCTTCAGAAATTGGACTTTCTCCATAACCTTGACTGTCTTCAGAGTCTGGATCACCATCGGAGTCAGAGTCAGAATCATCTTCTCCTTTTGTATCTTCTTCAGAGTCAGAGTCTTTACTAGCTTCAAAAACATGTATTTCTGACCTTTCTTCAGAAGTTCTGTCATCAGAGTCAGGACGAGATTTTTCTCAACTCCAAACTTATGATTCCTCTACAATGACGTCTCTGTTGAACTCAACTTTGTTAGTTTTTGGACAATAAAGTTTGTACGAACCTGTACTATGATACCCCACCAGCAACATCACTTTACTTCTATCATCCAGCTTCTGTCTTCTGGCTTCTGGGACATGTTTGTAACATACAGAACCAAATACCTTCAGATGACTAACACTTTGCTTATCTCCAGTCTACTTCTGAATAGGAACTATTTCCTTTAATTTCTTTGTTGGACATCTGTTGAGCACATAACATGCAGTTGCAACAGCTTCTCCCCACAGAGTATGAGGAAGCTTCTTCTCTTTCAGCATGCTTCTCACCATATCTAGCAAAGTACGATTTCTTCTTTCAGCAAGACCATTATGTTGAGGAGTATATGGATCAGTAACCTCATGCTCAATTCCATTCTCCTCACAGAAACTTTGGAATTCTGTGGAGTTATACTCACCACCACCATCAGTTCTAAGAATTTTTAGAGTCTGGCCACTCTGCTTCTCAGCCTTTAGTCTGAACTTTTTGAATTCAGCAAACACCTCGTGTTTGAACTTTATGAGAGATACTCATGACATTCTGGTGAACTCATCAACAAATGACACAAAATATTTATTCCCTCCAGTCGATGCTATTGGAAATGGACCACACACATCATAATGTACTACTCCCAAGGCATGTTTTGCTCTTGGAGCTACTTCTGATGCAAAGGGTAATCTTGGTTGCTTCCCTTCCATGCACACCTTGCATGACTTTTCAGGCTTCTTGATTGTATGAATTCCATGTACCAGATTCTTTGATTTCAGATGCCCTAAACTTCTGAAATTCAGATGACCAAATATTTTATGCCACAACTCACTCTCCTTGACAACACTTGTTGCACTAAGACATTCAGAGTCTGCAGTTCTAACATTCACCTTGAATATTCTGTTCCTTCCCTGTTATGACTCCATAATCAGCTTCTGATTACAGTTATACAGCTTCAGAAGATTGTCCTTCATGGTAACTGAAAAACCTTTCTCAACCAGTTGTCCCATACTCATCTGATTGCTTTTCATGCCAGGTACATACCAAACATTCTGGATCACTTCTGCTTTCCCATTGTTTAGAATGATTCTGACATTTCCCATACCTTCTGCATTGATATATTTATCATTAGCACATATGATCTTTGTACTCTTTTTAGAGTCAAAGTCAACCAACCACTTCTTGTTTCCAGTAAGATGGTTTGAACACCTTGTGTCTATATACCACCATTCTGATGAATTCAGATCATCAGGTTCAGAAGCCAACAATAGCACATGTTCATCATCAGAGTCTCCTCTTGCTATATTTGCTTCTTCTGACTTCCTTTCTTTTTTGGACCAGTAATCTCTAGCATAGTGACCAAAGTTCTTACAACAGTAACACTGAACATTCTTCTTGTCAGACTTCTCTTTTCCCTTCTGGACATTCTTCTGCCTATCAGAGTTTGAAGCTTCTGACTTTTGACCACCATTAGTTCTCTTCCTGGCTTTTGACCAAGTCTGCTTATGATGCTTCTTACCAGAAGTTACTTTCAGAGCCTACTGCTCTACTTCCCTCTCAGAAGTTCTTGCAGTCATACGAAACTCATGCGCCTCTAGACTACTTTGCAGCTCTTCAACTCTCATGATGCTCAGATCTTTGGAATGTTCAATTTCTACAACAATGTAATCAAACTGAGAAATTAAAGATCTCAAGATCTTCTCAATAATTACTTGTTCAGACAGAGTTTCTCCACAAGATTTCATCTCATTAGTGATCAGAATCACTCTAGAGATGTATTCAGAAACCTTCTCATTGTCCTTCATGTTGAGATTCTCATATTGCTTTCTGAGAGACTGGAGCTTCACCTTCTTCACTGATCGTCACCACCGTAACATCTGACCAGTGTGTCCCACACAGCCTTTGCTATTTCAGAATCAAAAATCTTCTCAAACACATTCACATCCACACATTGATGGATGTAGAACAACGTTTTCTGATCTTTCTTCCTAAGCACCTTTTGTGTTATCTTCTGGTCCTCTGTTGCATATGCTTCTAACAGATTATAGCCATCAGTAACAAGTTCTAACACATCTTGAGAGCCAAATAGCACGCGCATCTGGATCTTCCAACGATTCTAGTTTTTGCCATCAAATACTGGAAGCTTGGAATGAATATCGACGTTTCCATTCATCTTTTACCTTGTGCAATTTACGCAGAAACTCAATGAAAAATTAATGTTTCCCAAATTCCAGAATTTTTAATCGGGAGCTCTAGATACCAATTGTTGGAGCATAAGGAAGATAAAAGGCAAGAGGAGTATTTACTGATAGCTTCAAAAAAAAGGATTTACAATGAATTACAATAACCTACTCCACTAGACTATTTATACACACAAATTAAATCTAAAATATATCTTCTACAAAGATATAAGAAGATCTAAGATATATATCTTCTAACAAAGATATAAACAATCTAAAATATATTCCTAAATATAAACTAATATCTAATTAAATCTAAATTAATTCTAACAATATGCACATAATAGTTGTCTTCATCAAGACATGATGTTGAAGAAGTTTGACTTCACAATCTCCCCCTTTTTGATGATAACCATTGAAAGTTTAGATGCTTGAATCTTTTAGAATGAATGAGAAACTCTTATATGAATGTTCCCATATCTTTGATAACTCCCCCTTGATCACATATCTCATTTGAATTATAGAGAATTTGCATCTTTCTTTGGGCTACAATAGTTAGAGATAAGCATACACATGCGAATATATATCTTCTCCCCCTTTGTCATTAGAAAAAAAGATGGGAAAAGTTTTATAATACATGAAAAAATTATTGAAAGTAAAAACAATTTATACCAATGAGTTTCACCTCAAGAGTGACTTCATAAACAATTTATCTTTTGAGAACATGGTGTTGAAGTATTTGTCACAAAGTTGGCTTTTGCTTAAAATATTTTGCTTTAGTCCTTAAACATAAAGTACATCTTCAATGGATTTGAAAGTTAGTACTCTAACTTTGTCTATACCAAGAATTATTTCTTTAATGTATTCTCCATATGTGAAATAACCCTTGGACATTAGAACTAGATTTGAAAATTAGTTTATGTCTCTCATCAAATGTTTAGAGCCACCACTTATCAAAAATACCATAAATTTTAAGTGGTCCTCAAGCAACCTACAAAACAAATTAAGTTTCATTTGGTACCCAATATGCTTTGGGTACATCATAGTTAGTTCCCTTCTTAACCCGCATATAATGCCCACTTGTCAAACTAATATTTCTAACATAGCAAGCATTAGGTGTATGGCCACTTATACCACAATAAAAATATATAGGAACAAAATCACTTTTATATCTAGGAGTATAAGATTCATTTTTAATAAATATTTTCCTTTTAGGATAATGATGAATAACCTTTGGTTTGTTCACTTTCTCTTTGGTTGATTGATCACTAGTTTTAACAAAGATAGTTTTGTTGGAACTTGGTTTAGAAAATTTTGAGTAACCAAGTCCACTTTTATCATTAGAATACCTTTGATGGTTAAGAACATTTTTCAATCCAACTTGTCCCTTTTCATAGCTTTCAATTACTCTTTTTAATTGAACAATTTCGAAAGAAAGTGAATCACAATTATTGCATAAAAAATTCTATTTTTGTTCATTAATAATATTTTGTTTTTCATCCTTTAAATCATTTTCCAATGTTTCAACTTTTTCTTCTAAAGATGAAATATGTTTCTTTGAGATGAAATTGTTTTGTATAAAATTTTGCATTCATTTAATTGTTCATCTATTGCACCTTGTGCATCATTATCATAAAGAGAAAATTCATTACTAACCTCATCAACTTCACCATTTGAATGATGTGAAGCCATTAATACAAGATTAACACATTGATTTCTTTCAAAATTGGAAGATGAACTTTCTCATGCTATATATGTTTTCTTTGACTTCTTATCTTTATTTCTCTTAAAATACTTTTTTCTTCTTTTCAACTGTAGGACATTCACTTTTAACATTTTCCTTTTCTCCATATTCAAAGCATGTAATCTTCCTTGTTGGTACTTCCCTTTTTCTTTTCTTTTGTATAACTGTTTCGATCTTCTTGAAAAGATCATCATGTTCACTACTAGTAGATTCATCCTATTGATTTCTATCATGAGTTTTTATCCTTGTCTTTAAAGAAATGTATTTTGAATCTTTTACTTGGATTTCATGTTTTTCAAGTCTTGCATGTTCCGTCTCATATTCTTGAAGTTTTCTGAACAAAGTTGCAAAAATCAATGTGGATAAATTCTTCTTCTCGGATATTACCATCACTTTTGGTTGACATTTCTTGGATAAAGATCTAAGAGTTTTAAGATTAATTTCATCATTAGTTAAAGTCTTACCGAGTGCTTTCAAATGATTTGTCAAGTGCACAAATCTTTTCTGCAAGTCGAGGATTGATTCTCGGGGCTAGATTCTGAATAACTCGTACTCTTGACTTAAAGTATTCAATCTTGACCTTTTAACTTCAGTCGTTCCTTCAAGAGTTTCCACCAATGTATCTCATATTTCCTTTTTTGTTGTGCATGTCAAAATTGGAAAGAATTCATCCATGCTAAGAACACCTTGAAGAAGATTGATTGCCTTTTTGTCATAGATGATATTTTTCTTATTTTTGTCATTCCATGCACTTTTAGGCTTTAATTTTCCAAAACGGATGACAACACATACCTAAATATACGGACTATTTTAAACATCATCTAATATTTCTTCTCCTTATACTTTTAAATGAGTCTTTGTACGAAATTTCTAGAAATTGAACTATTCACCACAAAACAATGCATTAATAGTTTTTTTAATTATATTTTCATAGTTATTTTCCATTTCTTAAAATAAGCTTTAAATTAAAATTATACAAAGGTTAAATTATTCCCTCATAAAGGATACACTTGTAAAGTTATAGAACTAATCGACAAATTTAATACTATAGACGACTTTTAAAATTTTGAAGATTTAATCTTGAGCATGTTTTATATATAGAGACAGAAATAGGTAATATATTATAAACGTATTTACTATGATTACCATTATGTCATTTCTATAAAAAGGAGAAATCAATCACCAATAATATTGAACATCAAAAACTTATTTTTTCAAGCTACAATCATAATAAAATCCACAATTTATTACGTAATTAACTTATTATTGTTACTCAAATACAGAATTTATTTGATTGCAAAAAGATAGTGATAAGAGAGAAGGATGTGAGAAAGAGTTAAAATGATAACAGAACTACTCAGAAGCATTGATCAAATCCTGAAGATTTTGATTTCTATAATTTGATATTAATCAACTTATTATCAATTTCTATTATAGTTAGTTGATTTTAAAATAACAACAGGTTATGATATAAAATTAACTATATTTTAATTTGTGTGAAAATATTCATGTACATAAATTCTCTTTATCATATAATATTAACTGCTTTTTTTATTTTTGTTAAAATATTCATGTAATTTATAATTCTCTTTATCATATAAACTTACCTGTATTTTTTTATTTGTGTGAAAATAATCATATAATTTACAACTAACTTAACAGGCGTGACAGCTCCTTTCTTCCTCCAGTCCAATTTTTTAGGTGATTTACAACATGTTAATTCATCAACATCATCATTCACAATATCTATGGTGTTAGTGTTCATGATCATATATGTTTTTCTGAACTCCGTGAAACTCAACTCAATAAAGTTGGCCAAATCAAGAAGAGAGCTATGAGGTGAGTCTCTCTTTGCATTGGTCTCTACTATATACTTTACATTTAAACAAAAACGTCAAATTTCTTTACCGTCTCTTGTTGATCTCCGTAGACTCGTCCATGTTCTTTTTTTCCATAGTTGAAATAATAATATAGCATCATCTTGGTTAGGAAGCTCATCAAGTTTAAGACCCAATATAGAGGTGTACATACTGGATGGGATCTCAAACCTTGAAGTTTTTTCTTTTATTAGCTAAGTATATACATAGGCATATGCAGTGAAGATGATGAAGAGGAGAAATCGGTTTGAGCTAAGGGAAATCCTCATTAAGTTTGAATGGGAAGATGTGTATTCTTTAAAAGTCAGCTCCACTTATTTATAGAATACAAGTTGAGAGCTATAGTTCTAATTTTTATGCATATTTGCTTTTAAAAATAAAATTGCAAGGCAAATTATTGAATAAATTTTAAAATGTGCTTTATTATTACAAAATTTTGTTTCATACTATTATTATAAAATGAGTTTAATAGATGCATTGTAAAAAAAATTTAGTGTTGTCTAATAGTACTATATCACTCTATTATGTTAGTAATTTAATTTTTGGTCTAATTTAACGAAATTCATAATTAGAGTTGATCCAATCAATTCAGAAATCATATTTCAAAGTTATATATATATATATATATATATATATATATATATATATATATATATATATATATATATATATATATATATATATATATATATATATATATATATATATATATATATATATATATATATATATATATATATATATATATATATATATATATATATATATATATATATATATATATATATATATATATATATATATATATATATATATATATATAAATTTAAAGTATTATTTAAATTATATATATTTGTATATTAATCAAATGAAACACTAAAAAATTTAAAGTATTATTTAAATTATAAATTATTTTATACAAATTTAAAGTATTATTTGAATTATAAATTATTTTATTGGAATTTTAGTTTCTCTATTTTGTATTTTTTTTTTTTTATTTTGGTCTCTCTATTTTAAAAATCACGATTTTGGTTTTTCTATTAAATTTTCTATTGAAAAATGAACAAAAATTAAAATTAAAATTATAGAAAAAAAATAAAATGGGAGGATGAAAATTACACAGAAAACTTAAAAAGAAAATTAAAATAATAATTTTTAAAATAGAAGGGTTAAAATTGAAAAAAAATATAAAATAAAAAACTAAAATTGTAATTAATCCTAAATTTTTTATCTAATTATAAAAAAATAATAGACCCTTTAAAATTTAGGACCTGGTGCTGTAGAGCTCCCTGCATTTATGCAGGACCGGGCCTATTCATGATGTATTTACAAATAGTGTAACATTAATTTATACAGTTCATATATCATCCATTTTCTATTGTAAAATGTGCTGTATTTTTTTTAAATTATTTAGTTCTACAGATTTATTAATAAATAATTTTATTTTTACATAATATTAACTAATTTTTTTTTTTTTGGGAATTAGTCAACCAAAAATAGACGTATGATGTGGGTCTCTCCGGCATAGTCTTATTTTATTCTTTGATGAAAGGCATAATCCTTCTTTATTCATAGAATGCATACTTATTTTATCATGTTCATTAGATCTTAATCTATTCAAATTATTTATTTGATTGATCAAAAAGTCTCATTTAATTTTCACCATAAAATTTCACTAAATAAACTGTAATTAACCTAGTAAAATTTACGACACAAATACAAAATATACGTCACAAAAAGAAATTACTGATGTGGGCAAAATACGCACAAGAGCGCTTGTAGCAACTGACTGTCACATGAAAAATATGTTGCCACATGAAAAATATATCACAGATTTGTGACATGATATTAACAACATAAAAAATTTAATAGGCTGCAAGTTGGGACAGAGGGATGCAGACTCGTTACCACATGAAATTCACGCCACAAATTTGTGCAGACTGATTATCACGTGAAATTCATGTCACAAATTTATAGTGTGATATTCAGACGTAAATTTTTAAATAGTGTAGAGTGGTTCAGAGGATGCAGAATTGTATAAAAATTTAAAATTAACGACGTGAAAAACACATCACAAAAGTGAATATGTGTCAAAATATTACCATGTGATTTCCATTTTACAAAATATATTTTAATAAAAAAATAAAATAACTAATAATTAATAAAATATGAGGTTTAATAATTCATAAAAATATTTTCAAATAATAATTATATTCACTACAAACATAAATAATAATAAAAAATTAAAATTTTGTTTATACAAAAAAAAAAGTTATTAACCACAAGAAATTTACGCCACAAACATAGATAACAAAAAAAAATCAATTGTCGAGATCAAACTCGTCTTCTCCATCTTTCTCCTTATTTACCGCATTTTGACCACCAACTCCTCTATTTCCACCAAACTATTGATTTCCACCTATAAGTTGTCTTATTTGCTCCGGCAAATCAAATTGTCTCAGCTTCATAACCTTCATTTTAGCCTTTAGCGCCGCCTCACATTCCACTGCCTTACGCCTCGTCTTAGTTAGAGCCAATTGTCTCACAGTTTACCTCATTTATGATGTCAATTCTGGTGAACGTGGTGATCCTTTTCCATATGCAATTATTTGAAATAGAGTTCTATCCCATTTTCTATAGTTGCTGACCAAATGTCCAACACCAAAAAAGCATCCATTAGCTCCCTTTCGGCCAGTTATAAAACTCCAAATATAAACATCCACAACTGGATCAACCAGACTTGAGTCTGTCGGAGTATACTGACGATTTTCAATTAAAAATTGTGTGAGCAATTCTTGATACATTTCCTATACATACACAAAAAAATTAAATTAAATATAGTTTAAACAAATTAGTTATATACAATAATTAAATAAAATAACGAAATATAAACAACTTACATAAGTGTTGTAACCGGTTTGAAAATAAGAGTCACAACCATTAATTTTTATCCTAGGGAAGAGGATATAACAGATAATCCTAATTTGGATAAGAGATTCTAAGTTGTTGACTCGTTTTAGACGAAGGAAAGGTGTTAGGCACCCCTCATCTATCTTGTTCACAAGGATATTAGGTTTTAGATTTACAATTCAGGAGATAGGGTTTTAGTTTTAATTAGGGGAACTCATCGCAATTTTAAGTCGCATGCCTTCGTATCCTCTTATGAGGAATCAAAGTCTCAATTTATAGTTCGTAGTTGTTGGTTGATTGTTTTTATGAATTATATAAACATCTTGAATTCTCCTTGAACCAAATTTGAGTTTGTGAATAGCAGAGTTGTTAGACGAAGTTCGTAGTCGACAAGAAATATTTCCATAATCCTTTTTGAAAATATATAGGTTTGAATTAAGTTAGTAGAAAATTGTTAATAATTTGATTGGTTAGATATTTTTGAATATATTATACAATATGAGAAAAAATAATTTTAACGCAATTAAAATATTTAAATGAGTTAGTATTTAAAAAATATTTTGAATTAATAAATAAACAAATTTAGAATTTATTATTAAAATAAATATTGATTATGAAAAATAAAAGAAAATAAATAAATAAATAAATAGATAAATAAAAGAAATTGTAAAAATAATATAATTTTAATTAATTATGCAGGGGGTGCAAAATAGTTGGTTAATAAAAGGCTGGGAGTGTAAATAACAAAGCCATAAATCCATATATTGGATTTAGGCCAAAAATGCAAGGGGGTGTGAATTTGAACTGGGTAGCAAAACTGGAGGGTGCAGGAAATAAGGGCTCAAGAATCCTAATACGTAGTTCGAAGTGTTTGGTTAATTTTTTTATGGATTGCGAAAATGTTTTGAATTCTCCTTGAACCAAGTCTAAGTTTGTGAATATTGGAATCATAGACGTAATTCGCAGTCGACAAGAAACATTTATACAATCCTTTTTGAAAATAATATTGAAATTTGAATTAAGTTAGTAAAAAGCAATTAGTAATTGATTGGTTAGCTATTTTTCGAGGGTGTACGGGATATAGTGAGGATGTGTAGTTTTGAAACTTTTGATTTGATCAGAAGGTAGAGGCGTGAGGGTCTATGGTAACATCGACGCACGTGATCGTGGAGATATTATATCTTCATTTTTTCCTTTATCCCTTCATTTCATTTCCACTGTTCTCTCTCTCTCTCTCTCTCTCTCTCTCTCTCTCTCTCTCTCTCTCTCTCTCTCTCTCTCTCTCTCTCTCTCTCTCTCTCTCTCTCTCTCTCTCTCTCCTCTTCACCCACCCAAAAAACAACAACAATAAACCTTGACCGCAAATCCGGCGGTGGCGGCGTTCAACCCTTAACCCCAACCCCAAATCTCAACAAGAAAATCAAACAACATTTAAGCTAAGTGCAGTCGGGGGGTACCTCTATCGCAGTGAATTTCTCTATTTTTTATATTTTTGGTCTAATCTCTCCTCCTCCTTATATTTGCAGGTAGCGATGGACGAGGATGGTGGAAGCAGTGGCGTAGCAGATGAAAGATTGAAGGCGATGACAGATGCACCACAGATCTAGGGTTTCAGAAATTGAAACCCATATCTCTCTTCTTCTCCTTCTACTTTCTTCCTTTGTAATGATCTTTTTCTCTTTTTCTTTTTAGGTCTTAGATTTTAGGGCTATTTATAATTTTTTAGTTAGATATATTAGGAAATTTTTGCATAATTTTCTATTATAGACGTTGATTGAACATTAGATTAGGAACTTGATTGATTATTTAGACGATTTTGTTGTAATTTAGAAATTGGGTTTGGACTGTATTCGGATAATTTGTTAATATTTGATTTAATAAGATTTGATTATTGTTGATTTAAATTCAGTTTTCTTATGATTTTATTTTGTTTATGTAATTTATTTGTAATGTTATTCGATTCATGTGTTTCCGGAGTTGGTTCGATCTCTACAGTGCGTGTTACTTGGGCCTCTTGGGTGGCTTAGGGATGAAGACGAGGAATAAGGCCGTCGCGACGCATTAGGGTTTCCAAAGAACTATTTTTGACTTTTGGTCAACACTTTTTTTAATTAAAATTGATAATATTTACTAACAGGTAATAATAAGAAATAATATTAATAATAATAATTAAATTAATAATAATGATAAAAAATTTAATTAGTAAAAAAGGTTTTAATAAAAATGATACTTATAATAACCATAAAAATGAATATGGACTCTTATTGAGATGAGCCAATAACTGTTCAGTTATTGGGCCAACGTATCTCCAAAAACACACCCCTATATTAAAAAATGGATCTCTAATTTAGAATGAGCCATCTGAGTAATAGGTCAAAAACATGCACACCCTAATTTTTATCATTTTAACCAGGCCTTCAAAAACTCCAATGAGCCCATACACCCCTATATAGCAAAAAATACACTCCTCTTGTATTTAAAACGAGCTTCTAAAATACTCTTATGGGCCATCAGATTTTAATGGTCCATACACCCCACTTATCAATATTTAAACCCCCAATTTATAAATAAAACCAAAGCTTAATGGGCCATCAGATTTTGATGGTCCATAGTACACTCTTCTTATGCTTTTAAACCTCTGTCATAACAAGACTTAAAAACAAGAAAATTTACACAATATGATTTATAATTTAGAATATAATAATAATATGATCATTGAACTTGATGGGGTAAATTTGAGGTAATGACACATATTGTTGTACCCAAATTTTTGCCCCTAAGACCCCTTCATCATACCATATTGATTCAATCACAACAAGATCATATTAGGGTTTTTGGTTCTCCTCTCTATCTTTAGCTTTCCTCTTTGAGGAATCACCAAGCACCTTGACTTGTTTTTATTTTGTGATCATGCATGTTTTGTTTTGACTTTCCTTTTAATTAATAAAATGAAATGTTGATTTGTCTTACTTGTTAATAATGTAGGTAAAGGCAATGTGGCTTAGCAAGTTAATCCATGGGTTCATGAGTTTATTTCCATGCCCTAGTCAATAAAGCTTGAGAAATTCAAACCTCACCATTGAAGTTGTTTTGGAAGAAATGGAATGGCAAGGTTTATTTTAATTCACCACATTTCAAAGTTATCAAGATTGATTCAAAAGTACAAGGGGTTGATTGAAGAAGTTGTCATGGTTGGACAGTTCCTTGTTCCCATTGGTCACAAGTGCATATTTCTCTCAATTCTCAAGATATGGAAGTGGTTTTGGTTTCTATGAGTTCTCATTATCATCCTCAACAACTTCTATCTACAAATCAAAAGTGTTGGTACAAGAAGGTTGTTTAAAATTGTCAAAGTTCCTCAAAGCATTTTCTTGATCTAGGAGCTAGGATTTTAAACTTAAAAGAAGTATATCTTGCTCATCTTTTGGTAATTTTGAGTGATTCCAAAAACATCCTTCTCTTTAAAGGGTTATTAACAAATCACTTCAAAAGTTTCAAGGAGTTTTCATGTGGAAGAAACTTGATGACGAAGAAAGATTACAAGTCCTCTAGATGAACCCTAAAATCTCTTCATGTGACTTCAAATGATCATAACTTGGTCAATTTTTATCACCTTGAGCCTATTATTTTTACAAAATGATATTGAGGATGTGAATTGTATTCCTTATTTTATATGCAAAGTGAGAAAATGGATGGAAGATGCCCTAAGCATACAAAAGATTATAGGTCCTTTCATGATTTTTTTTCCAACTTCAACAATTCATAACTCTCTCAATTTTTGGATATTTTGAATGTTTAAAATTTAAAAATGTCATTCAAGAGGTCTATTTCATGCCATATTTTTTGGTCAAGAGAAAATTCCAAGAGGAAGGCCATGTTTGGATGCAAAACATTATAGGTCACTTTTGAAGAAAAAACATGAAATATTTCTAAATATGGAAAGTCAACATTTTTTCCCCAACTTTAACTCATTGCAACTTCTTTCTCAAACATCCAATTGATCTCACTCCTTGCACATTGTAAAGCTTGTAACTTTATCTTTCAAATGCTTCAAAAATCACATCACATGGTGCCCTACATTGTTGGCACCATGGTTATGAAAGTAGCATCATAAAATGGAAATTCCATGTTCAATTAGATTTTAAAATTAGTTTAAATCCAATTACAAGCTTGTTTAAGGATCAATTTCGTGTCTAATCATGTTTAGGAACTTACCATAACAACAAACGACCCTTAAACCATTCATTTTGCTGCGTTTTGAGTCATGTGAAGTCACACTTTTCACACTTAACAGGTCCACATGATTTCACTGATTTTGCCTCCAATTCACAGGCTTGAGCCTTGCATCATGATCAGCTATAAATAAGGATCATCCCTCACTCATTTTCGCAAGCTTTTGATAGCTAATTGACCCCTGTTCAGATCCCACACGAACTCTGAATTTGAAATTATGATTTCTTACATTCTCACCTTCAAACACCAAAAGCTCCATTCAGTTAGCTTCATTGAACTTCTCTGAAGTTAACTGTTGTACCCCAAAATTTGCCCTCCCATATTCTTCATGAAATTGCCAAGCCAAGTCACAACATTCCCCAGGGGTTGCACAATGCAAAGAGCCTCCTATACAGTCAAAACTAGGGTTTGTGTTCTGATCAGGAAAATAAAGTTTTCAAGGGCCCAATCAAGTCTCATATGCCTAAAAATGTGGTCAAGCATCCTCATATCAAGTTTCAAGGCATTCAGCTCAAAATTGCACAGTCAAAACCCTAAATTGCACTACAGTCAACTGTAGGGGCAAAAGGGTCATTTGACAGTCAAAAATTCAAATTTTTGGTCAACATATCATTTTGAAGCCACAAACATCATTTGATCAATGCTTGATCATGATTCTCAAAATTTGGCTCTGAAATCATCAAAGATGCAAAAGTTACTATATTTGGACAGCTGAAAAAGTCAACTGAAATTGACCAGGGCATAACTTTCACATGGATTATCAGAAAAATCCCATCCAAAGCTCATTTTGAAGAGAAAGACATTTCCTACAACTCATCTTCATATTTCAAGTCCAATAAATGCTCTCACAAAAAGTTATCAATTTCAACATTATAGGTCATTTTCAAAAGTCAACAAAAAGGGACTTTAAGTCAAAGGCCATAACTTGAGATTGGTAAATCAAAATGACATGGGACCAAAGGCATTGGTTAGAGGACTCAAAGGCCTTTCCAAAATGTCCAAGAACATGAGAAAAGCTTAAAAATTGAGCAAGTTATGCCTTGTGGAAGTTGGGAAATTTTTGGATATTTTGAAAAGTCAACAATGCTTCAAATGACCTAAAAATGCTAATGGGCCCATTTTTCTTCCATGATTCATCATTCTAAGCATGTGCACATCCACTTGGCCCAAAGCTTCAATATTTCGTGCACATCCCAACATGGAAAGATTTGGTTTAATTTGAGCATGATTGAACAAATAACACATGAAAAAAAGATATGGAAGATCTTGGAAAATCAAATATGCAAAATCATCAATGCCATGGATTTTATTCAATTTTCTTAACCTAATTGCTTCCATACAAATACATGATCATAAACCTAATCCTAGGACACTCTAAGCTGCGCAAAAGAACAGGTTGCAAACTTGAGAAATTTTCCATAAAACTCAAAACTGAATTCATTGATAGAGGGCGATTCAAGGCACAAAAGCTTTTCCAATAGCTTCCTCAAGTCCTCCTGATCACATTGCAATCCAAAACATCAACTCAAACTCCAGGAATTGGTATATAGAACCCTCCCTGTACAGCAAAAAAGTGACAATCGTATTTTCAATTCTAGGCATTCTCATGACATTCTAATTATGGATTCTTGTTCTTTGTGATGTTTTAAAGCTAACCATTATATTTATTTGATTATCGTGCTGTGTATGAGATTTTACCATGCGCGATTTCTAGGGTTTACAGGTTTGTCAATTTAGGGCTTTGGTAACGAAGCAAAATTAGAACTCCAGACCAATGCCATTAGACTCAGCGCTTGAAGACGAAGAGGATGGAACCCTCGCGCTCAATTTATGAGCGTTGAGGGGCTAATCGCTATTTTCTTAAAGCATCCCTAAAGCAACGCGTCTAAAACCGTTGCTGAATGTTTATGTTACAGGGAACGTGAAAGAGACGAAGACGTGGCCACAAGCGATTGGAGCGTTTGAATTTCGCGCGTTTCTCTCCACTAACGCGTTGGTCTTTCTTTTATTATTTATGTGTTGGTATATTAATTGAATGCATGTGTAGCTCAGCTGGCAAACGTTGAAGGCTTCAGCATCCAAGACCTGGGTTCGAGTCCCAGGTCTGTGTAAATTTCAATATTATTTTTCATTAATAACTCCTATGCAGCGCTTCTGTTGAGGACTACCATACACTCACCAAATCCAGCCGGCCACGTGGTTAGCTTCAGTAATCCAAGAGTGGAGAATTGATGGACACCCTCAACCCAGGTCAACACGCTGGCACACAAACTGAAAAGGTCAAATGGACCAAAGCTTAATGGGCCAGCATTCTAAGGCCTATACCTCCACTTTGGGGCCTGAACCCCCCCCTGGTTTGTTTTCTCTATATTTTTGTTTATTTTATTTTCAATTATGATTTTGTTTTCTTTATTTGTTTTAATTAATTAATTATTTTACAAATTATAAAATGCACAAAAAATCAGAAAAAGAGCAAAATAAAACATTTATTTATTTCAATGTTTTTTTTTATAAATAAATTCACATGTAAATATTTAGTTTAATTAGGTTGCAATTTTAATCCTTTTTAACAAAAATACAAAAAAATAGAATTAGGTTTAATTTAGGTTAAAATTTTAATACTTTCATAATAAACTTAAAAATAATTAGACCTAGGTTTAACATTTTATTTTAGTTTTTTTAATTAATTAATTCTTTTTTTATTAAATCTTAAAAAACACAAAAAATACTAAAAAAACATTTACATTTAATTTTAATTTTAATTCCTCATTAACTTTAATTTTTTGCAAAAGGGTTCAACGCCCATATTTTATTCATTTAATTCGCGCATTTATTTTATTTCGCTTAATTCATTATGTATCTCTCCCAAAGCGTTGTAACTTAACTTCTCGCACTTTTTACTTTGCTTTATTTATCTTTCCGTCAAATCGGGTCCGGTTTAATTTTGGCGATGTGGACCCGCGCCATTTGTAATAGCCTTAGAATTTACTTTCCCGCAAATATTTTAACTGTTAAATAAGCATGCAAGAATGAATGGACATAATAAAATCAAGCGTAGATCACTTTAACATGACAAGACAAATACAAATGAAAACGACACACAATTCGCACACACCACCCCTAGGGTACGCCTCACTGTTGCCTTGCCTCGAAAGGTGATTGTCGAGTAGAGGATGTCTTCGTAAGTCCTCATGATCCGGGAACCTGGCATGAGGGTAGCTTCTAAGGTGTCTTCCTATTGCTCTGGTGATCACCATGTCCCTACAAACTCGAATTGACCCGAACACCTCCAACGGTGGTGCTACCTACCTCTCAATGGTGGGATGGCACTACTTTAAAGGACATTTACACAGACGAATTCCTTAGGGTAGGTAGGTTCTCGTAGATACTTGCTCTCTTCAAAAACAAACAAAAATCTTTTCACACCGACACTTTTCAAAAGCTTTCAAAGCAAATTTTTCAAACACTCTGACGTACGAGTCGAACTGAAATTTTTCAAAGAAACTTTTAAACCCACATTGAAAAGCAAACAAACATTTTTGAAAACACATTGAGCAAGTATCTAAGAGCCCATGGATAACCATGGATAGAAAGGGTGCTAACACCTTCCCTTTCTATAACCTACCTCCCGAACCGAGAGCAATCTCTTTAAGGAATTTTTCTGTGCTTTTGTCCTTTCCAATTGGAGAAAATAAAAGACGGTGGTGACTCTTGCTTCCGCGACATTTCGCGAACCAGCGTTAAACAGTCAGTTCCAGATCCACCGATCACAGAACTGGCGACTCTGCTGGGGACTTAACTTAAAGTGAGGTGTACCTTAGGACTAAGATCACTGTGTTTTCAATTGTTTTCCTTGTGTGCTTTAAATTGTGGGTTGCTTGGGAGTTCTATAGATCCTAACCCGGATCTGGGGGATACCTTCTTAGAAAGTAGCAACAAGGCTGTGAGGGAACTGTGCGGGGTATACCGACATGGTTGAAACAGTCTGCTACGTTGATGTGGCACTTTGGTGTGTACCGGTAACCCTTGAGTTCAGTCAAGGAGAGTACGGGGCCTCCGCGTGGTGTCGTGAAGCATCAACAGACCTTAGGAACCTTAATTGAACTATCTTGGCCTCTTTAGGGTAGTGAGATAACTGACTTTGGTGCAGTCCGAGGTTGGTTGATACTCGATACTACACTCAATTGAGGATTGCTTTCCTGGAATATTTCGGTCGCCAGTTCAGTGGCTAAATCGAAACGATGAACAATGAAAGCAATCCCGTGATATTGGGAACCTTAGAACCCGGTTACTTTGATAGGACAGGTTGAACCCACCAACTTCAAGAGGGTACTACCCAGACCCCATGCTGGCCTTAAACCTTAAGGGCTTGTCTTGTGTGCCTTGTATGCCTTACATGTTTGTCCTTGTAAATATCTGTGGTGTGTTTAATCATAGCATCATGACATCATCCAGCATCATATGCATTGACTAACCATTTCAGGGGTTCGAATTTTCATCTTTGTTCTTGTTTTGTAGGACATGGAAACTGTTCGTAGAAAGACAACCCAAGTCAGTCTTGTAAGGATCCCTCCTCAGCTTAAGGAACTTATATCCAGGATTCCCGAGAACTCTTCATTCAGTGAAAGGCATGGAAGCCTCATCAGCTTGGTCAACACCAACATTGAGGAAGATATGATTAAGGTCTTGTTCCAATTCTTTGACCCTCTGCATCACTGCTTTACCTTCTTGGACTATCAGTTGGTACCTACATTGGAGGAGTTCTCCCGGCTCCTGAAGATCCCTATCCTTGATCAGCTACCCTTCAACGGTACAGAAAAGGAACCTAAGCTTGAAGAGATTGCTAAAGCCTTGCACCTACAGTCGTCTGACCTCAAGGGACATTGGGAAGTTAGAAGTGGTATCAAAGGGTTCTTAGCCAGATTTCTGTTTGAAAAGGCCCTTGAATGTTGGAACTCCCTTGACTTGCAAGCTTTTGAAGAGGTTGTGGCCCTCCTTGTCTATGGTCTGGTGTTGTTCCCTAACCCAGATCAGCTTATTGATATCAGTGCTGTTCAGATCTTTATGTCCAGGAATCCCGTACCTACGTTGCTGGGGGACATCCTTCACTCATGCTACACTCGAACCATGAGAAAAAGAGGTGTCCTTATGTGTTGCACTCCTCTCCTGGGAAGGTGGTTTATTTCGCACCTTCCACAATCAGTCCTGAAGAATGAGCGGGGTTTGAGATGGTCACAACGGTTGATGACTCTTACACATGCAGATATACATTGGTGCCCTAGGTCCAGAGAAGATGTCACTATCATTGATCGTTGCGAGGAGTACCCTAATGTTCCTTTACTTGGAATCAGAGGAGGTATTACTTATAGCCCATGCCTGGCTTGGAGACAGTTTGGTTATGCTCGGAGGGATGGTCCTCATGACATGTTAATTCCTGACATAGTTTTTGACTTCGACAATGATACTCAAGGACTTCGCCAGAGATTTATCAGAGCCTGGAGGATGCCAAGTAGGATAGACAGCAAGACACTGGGGCACAGGAACTCCATCCCTTTGGAGCCTTATCTCAAGTGGGTACGCGCCCGCTCCCAGAAGTTAGTAATGCCTTATCCTCATATGCTCCCAGTAATCAAAGAGCCCGTCTTGGAAGGGGAAGTGTCCTACACTATTCAGCACCCTGATATGCCCACATCCTGGGAAGAGATGCAGAAGAGCTGGATCCAGCTTAAAGAAGAAAAGAATTCTCTTGAGACTAGTCTGCATGCCAGTGAAAAGAAAGTCTTGGAGCTCACCCGCCTGTTGCATGAGGAGAGGAATCTCAACACCTACATAGCTCCGAAGAGGATGCGCAGTGTATTTTGGGATTGATTTGACTTTTTGTACTTTTTCCCATGAGGCTCTGATGTATTAAACAATGATTTCTTTAATGATAACGTGTGTTCCTTTTTTGTCTACAACAAATTTGAACTTTCAAACCCTTGAATGCATTGCATACGCATTTCATACATCATGTGCATAGCAGGTTTTTCCACTTTTCAGGTTGCTTACAGTTCTTCGCTGTTTATTTCAGCATCATGAATCCCGAATCTGTATCAACTGAGACATCAATCAAGGCTCTTCAGGCGCAGAATGCGCAGTTTCAAGAATTAATCACGGGTCTGGTTCGAGGCCAAGAAGAGCTGAAGACTATGCTCCTGAAGAAGGAGAAGAAGAAGAAGAGAAGAACTGTTCTGTTCAACTCGGGCCGAAGATTTGGCAATACTCTGCAGCATGAAGAGGCTGGTTCTTCTGTTGGCAAGAGTCCTTCTCAGGCAGAAGTAAAGGTCCCTAGTCCGGTGGTCTCCGACAACGAGACAGATTTTGATGAAGAGCAGTACCCTCCTGCAGATGACAGATATAAACAACTGGAGGACAGGTTGAAGGCCATGGAGGTTCAACAGGCACCTGGGCTGGATTTCGGAGATCTGGGTTTGTCGACTGGTGTGATCATCCCCCACAAGTTCAAAGCACCATCCTTCTCCAAATATGACGGGGCATCTTGTCCCAAGTTGCATTTAAGGTCCTATGTTCGGAAAATTCAGCCGTACTCTGCGGATAAGAATTTATGGATCCACTTCTTCCAGGAGAGTCTTTCAGGGACTCATCTCGAATGGTTCTATCAGCTGGATGGGACCAAGGTTCGTAACTGGGAGGAGTTGGCTACTGCTTTCTACAAGCAGTATCAATATAATGCCGACCTTGCCCCCACACGTACCCAACTCCAGGGTATGGCGTTAGGTGCAAGCGAAGGTTTTAAGGAGTACGCTCAGAAGTGGAGAGACCTGGCTGGCAGGGTGCAGCCACCATTGACTGACCGGGAGCTGGTAGACATGTTCTTGGGGACCCTATCTGGGCCGTTTTTCAACCATCTCATCGGGAATTCTTCTGCTGGGTTCACTGATTTGATCTTGACTGGAGAGAGAATTGAGGCTGGGCTGAAATCTGGGAAGATTACAAAGGGTGCATCATCTAGTTCGGAAAAGAAACCATTCAAAAAGGAGTCTAGTGCCGTGTATGGTTCTAGGAAATCAGAGAGACCTGAACACCGCCAATCTGTCAGCGCGGTGATGATTGCTAAGCCTGCTGCCGCTCCTCGGTCAAACAATCCTCAAAGGGCTGAAAGACCCCGGCGAGAGTTTACCCGGTTAAGCATGACCCTATCACAGATCCTGCCACAGTTGCTATCCACTAACTTAGTGACTGTCAGGGAAGCCCCGAAGTTCCCCAATACAACATCTCCCAAGTACAACCCGAATGCTCGTTGTGCTTACCATTCAGAAAGCCCGGGGCACTCTACTGATGACTGTTGGGCACTAAAGAACAAGCTGCAGGACCTCATTGATGCTAAGGAGGTACAGTTTGAGGCGTCTGACAAGCCTAATGTGGTGACAGCTCCCCTGCCTGCCCATGGGATAAATGCTATTGGAGATGAGGAGGAAGTTGATGAAGCTGAGTTTGATAGCTGGATCTACCCGGCAACTGACGAAGGACCTAACAATTGGAGCGCAAAGGACAATCTCCCTGTTTCTTTTGTTACTAAGTAATAAATTTCTTTGTTTCGTTATTTTGTAATAAACAATGATAAACTCTATGGCCCGGTGTCTTACCCGAGGCACCGTGGTTCTATTTGTGAGGGCATACAAACTGTCATTTTATACATCATGAATGAAAATCTTGGACGTATTTTTCGCATTGCAAATATTGTGTTCCTTTTCTGTCTTTCTTCTCCTTTACATAATTTTCAAAACAGCTGTATTTACACACACACTCACTCATACAGGTTCCAATCCACTCTGGATCTCGCTGATAACAACTCTGCTACTGCCAATTATGACTTCGAAAATCCGATCAACTTAGCCGAAGACGAAGGTGAAGATGATTGCGAAGTGCCTGGCGAGCTTGCAAGACTGTTGCTTCAGGAAGAGAGGGAAATTCAACCCCATGAAGAGCCAGTGGAAACCATAAACTTGGGTACTGAGGCAGACAGGAAAGAGGTAAAGATTGGTGCCAACCTAGAGCTCAGCGTGAAGCAACGGTTAACCAAGATGTTACATGATTATATGGAGATCTTTGCCTGGTCCTACGAAGACATGCCCGGGTTGGATACCGATATTGTGGTCCATCACTTGCCGACTAAGGAAGACTGCCCTCCAGTTAAACAAAAGGTCCGTCGGATGCGTCCAGAGATGTCTGAGAAGATTAAAGCCGAGGTCATGAAACAGTTTGATGCTGGTTTCCTTGCAGTGACTTCTTACCCTCAGTGGGTTGCTAATGTGGTGCCGGTACCAAAGAAGGACGGTAAGGTCAGAATGTGTGTCGATTACAGGGATCTGAACAGGGCCAGCCCCAAGGATGACTTCCCCTTACCTCACATTGATGTCCTTGTTGATAATACAGCTCAGCACAAGGTGTTCTCTTTCATGGATGGTTTCTCAGGTTACAATCAGATCAAGATGGCACCTGAAGACATGGAGAAGACTACATTTGTTACTCAGTGGGGCACCTTCTGTTACAAGGTCATGTCGTTCGGGTTGAAGAATGTTGGGGCAACCTACCAACGTGCCATGGTTGCCTTGTTTCATGATATGATCCATCATGAGATCGAAGTGTATGTGGACGACATGATCGCTAGGTCCCAGACTGAGGAAGAGCGTCTAGATCATCTACAGAAGTTGTTTGACCGGTTGAAACTGTACAAGCTAAGATTGAACCCGAACAAGTGCACCTTCGGGGTAAGATCTGGGAAGTTGCTAGGCTTCGTGGTCAGTGATAAAGGTATTCAAGTGGACCCTGCTAAGGTCAAAGCTATTCAAGAGATGCCAGTTCCTAAGACGGAGAAGGAAGTCAGAGGCTTTTTAGGACGCCTGAATTACATCGCTCGATTCATCTCACACCTAACCGCTACCTGTGAGCCAATCTTCAAGCTGCTGAAGAAAGATCAGGTAGTACGTTGGAACGATGAATGTCAGGCCGCTTTTGATAAAATCAAAGAGTATCTCCAAGAACCACCTATCCTTATGCCACCGGTTGAAGGGAGACCTTTGATACTATACCTGACAGTGCTGGACAATTCAATGGGGTGTGTGCTGGGGCAGCATGACGAGTCTGGCCGAAAAGAGCACGCCATTTATTACCTTAGCAAAAAGTTTACCGACTGTGAGACCCGATACTCACTGCTTGAGAAAACTTGCTGCACTTTGGTATGGGATGCTCGCCGGCTGAGACAGTATATGCTGACTCACACTACCTTGTTGATCTCAAAAATGGATCCTATAAAGTATATATTCGAAAAGCCTGCTCTGTCTGGGAGAATTGCAAGATGGCAGATGATCTTGACGGAATACGACATTCAGTACACAACCCAAAAAGCCATCAAGGGGAGTGTATTGGCAGACCACCTGGCTCATCAAGCTGTAGATGACTACCAATCAATGAACTTCGAGTTTCCGGATGAAAGCATTATGATAGTAACTGATTGTGAAGTACCTGGACCGGATGAAGGACCTGAACCAGGATCCCGATGGTCTATGCACTTTGACGGAGCTTCCAACGCTTTGGGAAATGGTATCGGCGCCATCATCATATCTCCACAAGGTACTCATACTCCACTCACTGCCCGGCTATGTTTCAACTGTACTAACAACATGGCGGAGTATGAGGCGTGTATCATGGGTCTTCAAGCTGCGATTGACCTAAGGATCAAATTTCTAAGTGTCTTCGGAGATTCCGCTCTTGTGATCAATCAGATCAAGGGAGAGTGGGATACGAAACATCCAAACCTGATTCCTTACAGAGAATGTGTGTTGACCCTGGTCCCCCACTTCACGGAGATAACCTTTGAGCACTTTCCAAGAGAAGAAAATCAGTTAGCGGACGCGTTAGCTACAATGTCTTCAATGTTCAAGGTCAAATGGTATAATGAGGCTCCCCGAATCATCATCTGGAAACTGGACGAACCGGCATACTGTTGTGATCTCGAAACTGAATTGGTGACTGAGAAGCCTTGGTACCACGAAGTGAAGAGATATCTGGAAGCCCAGGAATACCCTGAAGGGGCATCTGTCAACGATAAGAAATTCCTGAGGAGGTTTGCAGCCAAGTTCTTCCTTAGCAACGGCATCTTGTATAAGCGAAACCATGATTCAACCTTACTGCGTTGTGTGGATAAGACTGAAGCAGAAAGAATCATGGAAGAGCTACATGAAGGGACCTTTGGTACGCATTCCAGTGGACATACAATGGCTAAGAAAATCCTACGGGCAGGATATTACTGGTCCACAATGGAAGCCGACTGCTACCAACACTCCAGGACATGCCACAAGTGCCAGATCTATGCAGACAAGGTGCATGTTCCTCCGGTTCCCCTGAATGTTCTGACTGCTCCTTGGCCGTTTGCAATGTGGGGCATAGACATGATCGGCGAGATAAAACCTACGGCATCTAATGGGCATCGCTTCATCCTAGTGGCGATCGATTATTTTACGAAGTGGGTTGAGGCAGCATCCTATGCTACGGTAACCAAGACTGTTGTGGCACGGTTCATTCGACACAACCTGATCTGTCGGTACGGCGTCCCTGAGCGGATTATTACAGACAACGGTACCAATATGAACAATAAGATGATTGCTGAGCTCTGCGAACAGTTCAAGATACAGCACCACAATTCTTCTCCTTACAGACCGAAGATGAATGGGGCTGTAGAAGCAACAAATAAGAACATCAAGAAGATCGTGCAAAAGATGACAGTGACTTACAAAGATTGGCACGAGATGTTACCGTTCGCTCTGCATGGGTACCGTACCTCAGCTAGGACGTCAACCGGGGCAACTCCTTTCTCTCTGGTTTATGGCATGGAGGCAGTCTTGCCAATCGAAGTGCAAATTCCCTCTCTCCGGATAATGAAGGATGCAAATCTGAACGAAGATGATTGGATCCAGACACGACTTGACCAACTCAATCTCATTGACGAAAAGAGACTTGCTGCTATTTGTCATGGTCAAACGTATCAGAAACGGATGATCAGGGCATTTAACAAAAAGGTCAGACCACAGGAATATCAAGTTGGGGATCTGGTTATCAAGAGAATCATCCTTCCTCAGAGTGATCCAAGGGGCAAATGGACCCCTACGTACGAAGGACCATTTGTGGTTAAGCATGTGTTCTCAGGAGGAGCAATGATCTTAACCAACATGGATGGTGACGACCTTCCTCACCCCGCCAATGCAGACATAGTTAAAAAATACTACGCATAAAAAAGACCCGCTAGGCTGACATGCCTAGGCAAAAATTAGGGCTTCCCGTCGAACTAAAAGGGTTCGGGCAAAATGAAGGGATGAAAATGAAAAAATCTGTACACCCGGCAAGTCGAAAACCTGAAAAGGCGGCTTGGGCAAAAATGGGTATCCCGGTGGACTGAAAACCCGAAAGGGCGGTCCAGGCAAAAATTAGGGATAAAAGCGTAATACTATGTCTCATTGGATCACTTTGCATCCAGAATCCGGTATCTACGTCAAGTTCAGACGGCATGGATCAGTCAGCTTCACCTTCAACCAAGGTCATCAAGTGATGAGACGCTCGGAGTTATAAAGGCAATAGCAGAGTTGAAACCCAGTGGATCATTCATATTTCACACAGCTGTTTTATTTTCTTTTGTACAAAATTTGTATAAACTCTCTTGTTCGGCGGCGTCCTCTTACTAGGACGTCAGCCTCTTGTACACAAAACGCCTATTCACAGGCTATTCAAAATCAATACAAATATATTTTCAGTTAAACGTGCCAAGTGTTTTTCTTTTTCTGTTTTGTTTTGCGAAGAACGTCCAAGGTTCAATTTGTGATATATGCATTGACAATAGTTTGCTAACTCATAAATATTTGCATACGAAACAAAGGAATTAATTGCAGGTGACACTAGAAACAGGGGCAATAAAAGAGTTGTCTGAGCAGTCTAATTGTTCTATCCTCCAAAGGTACCAAGGTAGGTTCAGCTAAAGAACATGACCAGTACGTCTTAATTCCCCAGAGAGTGATTAAACAGTACATTCCTCTCCAAGCAAAATTATTACAAATATCAAGGAAATTGAGTGTCCTCCCGTAGATCTCAATACCTCCCCAGCAGCAATACATATATTCTTAACAAGCATCCCCGACAGTCTTGGCCTAAAGATTGTTCCCCGGCGGTATACCAACATTCAAAGGAACCACTTCCCCAGCATCTCAAAACTTCCCCAGAAAAGTCCAATCCGGTTTCCCCAGGAAAGATGGAGTCCATATCCCCAAGCAGTAAGCTTATCCCCAGTAGATTCTGGAAGCTTATCCCCTCGCAGAACACGAACGCGTCGCCCGGCTTTATTCAAAGAGTTATTTCCTCAATAGGATATAACTGGGTTATCCTCATCCAAAAGCCACGGAAAGGTCGTCGTCAGCATAGTTCTTTCCTATCCCCAGCGAAGCCTATCAACACTTCCAATACAACAAAGATATCCTCAGCAAGTCATTCAGCAAAGCATCTCTCTCCCCACAGAGTATTGCTTCCCAGCATGGTCGTCAGAGTATCTTTTCTCCCCGCAGAATCTTCCATTCGCCAAGTTTACTCCGCAACGGAGTCATCTTCTCCTACCGGTATTCTTGCAGTTATCATCCCCAGCGGAAGCAAAATCAATACTTCAACGTCAGCCCAGGATATTAACTTCCCGGCACCCGTCAAGGATTTACTTTCCTAGACGAAAACATTCATAAAACATCACATACATCATTATAGCATGCATAACGCATCATATCATACAAATCTCATTTATGTTGAGAACATCATTGCTTGATCCATATCATGCACTGCATATGACTGACCTTTACCTTTCAGGAAAGACGCAGTTAGAATGCTCAAACATATTTCAAAGCCTTCTCTAGTCCAGCTAAATCGACTCCCAACAGATTTTTCTGATAAAGACTCAGTAGAAGTTATCCCAGATTATAAACTCCTATGGTCCCCTCTCCGGCAAGTGCGTGAGGTGGTAATTCCTTCTTCAGATGTTTCCCTCTCCGACGATGAGTGTGAGGTGATAGTCTCCTACGGTCCCCTCTCCGGCAAATGCGTGAGGTGGTAATTCCTTTTTCAGATGTTTCCCTCTCCGACGATGAGTGTGAGGTGATAGTCTCTTATGGTCCCCTCTCCGACAAGTGCGTGAGGTGGTAATTCCTTTTTCAGATGTTTCCCTCTCCGACGATGAGTGTGAGGTGATAGTCTCTTATGGTCCCCTCTCCGGCAAGTGCGTGAGGTGGTAATTCCTTTTTCAGATGTTTCCCTCTCCGACGATGAGTGTGAGGTGATAGTCTCTTATGGTCCCCTCTCCGGCAAGTGCGTGAGGTGGTAATTCCTTTTTCAGATGTTTCCCTCTCCGACGATGAGTGTGAGGTGATAGTCTCTTACGGTCCCCTCTCCGACAAGTGCGTGAGGTGGTAATTCCTTCTTCAGATGTTTCCCTCTTCGACGATGAGTGTGAGGTGATAGTCTCTTATGTTTCCCTCTCCGACGGTGTGTGAGGTGACAATTCCTTTTCCTATGATTCCCTCTCCGACGGCGAGTGAGGTGAGTCCCTTTCAGCTTATAATGGCCTATGGTTCTCTTCCCGATACTGCAAAGACGGTAATTCCCGCTAAGATTTTTCTCAACGAGCGTTGTTGAAGTTAAAATCACCCAAGGTTCTCTTACCATTCATGCTAAGGCAGTAACCATACCTGGTTCATTCATCATCTTTTGAAGCTCCAGACTCAGCTCCTGTAACCAGTCAGGACATATCTATGCCAAGCATCTAAAATCAGCTCCTACAATGTGTCAGGTACTCATTTTTCTTTTGCAGGTATGCAGGTTCTCGCTAAGGAATCTCCTACGCAATCAACATCCAGATGGCATCTATAAGCCCATCATCCTATTCATCAACCTCTAAATGGCATCTATAAGCCCATTCCCATCATCACTGCTACTCTATGAGCGCAAATTTCTGGGCACTCTAGTGTCCAATCATCTTCTACCCTCGGATTACGAAAGGCACGCCAGCCAATCTGCATCCTCAGGTCTAAGAAGATTGAACAGGGGCAACTGTTGTACCCCAAAATTTGCCCTCCCATATTCTTCATGAAATTGCCAAGCCAAGTCACAACATTCCCCAGGGGTTGCACAATGCAAAGAGCCTCCTATACAGTCAAAACTAGGGTTTGTGTTCTGATCAGGAAAATAAAGTTTTCAAGGGCCCAATCAAGTCTCATATGCCTACAAATGTGGTCAAGCATCCTCATATCAAGTTTCAAGGCATTCAGCTCAAAATTGCACAGTCAAAACCCTAAATTGCACTACAGTCAACTGTAGGGGCAAAAGGGTCATTTGACAGTCAAAAATTCAAATTTTTGGTCAACATATCATTTTGAAGCCACAAACATCATTTGATCAATGCTTGATCATGATTCTCAAAATTTGGCTCTGAAATCATCAAAGATGCAAAAGTTAATATATTTGGACAGCTGAAAAAGTCAACTGAAATTGACCAGGGCATAACTTTCACATGGATTATCATAAAAATCCCATCCAAAGCTCATTTTGAAGAGAAAGACATTTCCTACAACTCATCTTCATATTTCAAGTCCAAGAAATGCTCTCACAAAAAGTTATCAATTTCAACATTATAGGTCATTTTCAAAAGTCAACAAAAAGGGACTTTAAGTCAAAGTCCATAACTTGAGATTGGTAAATAAAAATGACATGGGACCAAAGGCATTGGTTAGAGGACTCAAAGGCCTTTCCAAAATGTCCAAGAACATGAGAAAAGCTTAAAAATTGAGCAAGTTATGCCTTGTGGAAGTTGGGAAATTTTTGGATATTTTGAAAAGTCAACAATGCTTCAAATGACCTAAAAATGCTAATGGGCCCATTTTTCTTCCATGATTCATCATTCTAAGCATGTGCACATCCACTTGGCCCAAAGCTTCAATATTTCGTGCACATCCCAACATGGAAAGATTTGGTTTAATTTGAGCATGATTGAACAAATAACACATGAAAAAAAGATATGGAAGATCTTGGAAAATCAAATATGCAAAATCATCAATGCCATGGATTTTATTCAATTTTCTTAACCTAATTGCTTCCATACAAATACATGATCATAAACCTAATCCTAGGACACTCTAAGCTGCGCAAAAGAACAGGTTGCAAACTTGAGAAATTTTCCATAAAACTCAAAACTGAATTCATTGATAGAGGGCGATTCAAGGCACAAAAGCTTTTCCAATAGCTTCCTCAAGTCCTCCTGATCACATTGCAATCCAAAACATCAACTCAAACTCCAGGAATTGGTATATAGAACCCTCCCTGTACAACAAAAAAGTGACAATCGTATTTTCAATTCTAGGCATTCTCATGACATTCTAATTATGGATTCTTGTTCTTTGTGATGTTTTAAAGCTAACCATTATATTTAATTTGATTATCGTGCTGTGTATGAGATTTTACCATGCGCGATTTCTAGGGTTTACAGGTTTGTCAATTTAGGGCTTTGGTAACGAAGCAAAATTAGAACTCCAGACCAATGCCATTAGACTCAGCGCTTGAAGACGAAGAGGATGGAACCCTCGCGCTCAATTTATGAGCGTTGAGGGGCTAATCGCTATTTTCTTAAAGCATCCCTAAAGCAACGCGTCTAAAACCGTTGCTGAATGTTTATGTTACAGGGAACGTGAAAGAGACGAAGACGTGGCCACAAGCGATTGAAGCGTTTGAATTTCGCGCGTTTCTCTCCACTAACGCGTTGGTCTTTCTTTTATTATTTATGTGTTGGTATATTAATTGAATGCATGTGTAGCTCAGCTGGCAAACGTTGAAGGCTTCAGCATCCAAGACCTGGGTTCGAGTCCCAGGTCTGTGTAAATTTCAATATTATTTTTCATTAATAACTCCTATGCAGCGCTTCTGTTGAGGACTACCATACACTCACCAAATCCAGCCGGCCACGTGGTTAGCTTCAGTAATCCAAGAGTGGAGAATTGATGGACACCCTCAACCCAGGTCAACACGCTGGCACACAAACTGAAAAGGTCAAATGGACCAAAGCTTAATGGGCCAGCATTCTAAGGCCTATACCTCCACTTTGGGGCCTGAACCCCCCCTGGTTTGTTTTCTCTATATTTTTGTTTATTTTATTTTCAATTATGATTTTGTTTTCTTTATTTGTTTAAATTAATTAATTATTTTACAAATTATAAAATGCACAAAAAATCAGAAAAAGAGCAAAATAAAACATTTATTTATTTCAATGTTTTTTTTTATAAATAAATTCACATGTAAATATTTAGTTTAATTAGGTTGCAATTTTAATCCTTTTTAACAAAAATACAAAAAAATAGAATTAGGTTTAATTTAGGTTAAAATTTTAATACTTTCATAATAAACTTAAAAATAATTAGACCTAGGTTTAACATTTTATTTTAGTTTTTTTAATTAATTAATTCTTTTTTTATTAAATCTTAAAAAACACAAAAAATACTAAAAAAACATTTACATTTAATTTTAATTTTAATTCCTCATTAACTTTAATTTTTTGCAAAAGGGTTCAACGCCCATATTTTATTCATTTAATTCGCGCATTTATTTTATTTCGCTTAATTCATTATGTATCTCTCCCAAAGCGTTGTAACTTAACTTCTCGCACTTTTTACTTTGCTTTATTTATCTTTCCGTCAAATCGGGTCCGGTTTAATTTTGGCGATGTGGACCCGCGCCATTTGTAATAGCCTTAGAATTTACTTTCCCGCAAATATTTTAACTGTTAAATAAGCATGCAAGAATGAATGGACATAATAAAATCAAGCGTAGATCACTTTAACATGACAAGACAAATACAAATGAAAACGACACACAATTCGCACACACCACCCCTAGGGTACGCCTCACTGTTGCCTTGCCTCGAAAGGTGATTGTCGAGTAGAGGATGTCTTCGTAAGTCCTCATGATCCGGGAACCTGGCATGAGGGTAGCTTCTAAGGTGTCTTCCTATTGCTCTGGTGATCACCATGTCCCTACAAACTCGAATTGACCCGAACACCTCCAACGGTGGTGCTACCTACCT
Source organism: Vicia faba (assembly GCA_948472305.1). Taxonomy (NCBI): domain Eukaryota; kingdom Viridiplantae; phylum Streptophyta; class Magnoliopsida; order Fabales; family Fabaceae; genus Vicia; species Vicia faba. The sequence goes on along the minus strand of OX451736.1, from coordinate 1,677,839,881 downwards.
CTCAATGGTGGGATGGCACTACTTTAAAGGACATTTACACAGACGAATTCCTTAGGGTAGGTAGGTTCTCGTAGATACTTGCTCTCTTCAAAAACAAACAAAAATCTTTTCACACCGACACTTTTCAAAAGCTTTCAAAGCAAATTTTTCAAACACTCTGACGTACGAGTCGAACTGAAATTTTTCAAAGAAACTTTTAAACCCACATTGAAAAGCAAACAAACATTTTTGAAAACACATTGAGCAAGTATCTAAGAGCCCATGGATAACCATGGATAGAAAGGGTGCTAACACCTTCCCTTTCTATAACCTACCTCCCGAACCAAGAGCAATCTCTTTAAGGAATTTTTCTGTGCTTTTGTCCTTTCCAATTGGAGAAAATAAAAGACGGTGGCGACTCTTGCTTCCGCGACATTTCGCGAACCAGCGTTAAACAGTCAGTTCCAGATCCACCGATCACATTAACCATACGGTTACTTTCAAGAATTGGGACCTATATTGATCTGTAGAAGTCCAGTTTCAGAGCAACTTCTCACTACTTCTCTCAGGTAGATTTCTTAGCCAAATCGATTCAAATAAAAGACTAATCTACTCCTTTTATTCTTCTGAACCTTGTGCTCTTTATAATTTGCAATTTCATTGAGAATTGAGTGAGATATCCCAGATTTTTATGCTCGCTATTTTTTCTGGTTTTCTTCAAACACAACCTTGCGCAATTTATATAAATTTGGCTCGATGGTACCATTAGAATCGTCTTGAAGAGACGAATCTAATGGTACCGATCCGGTTTGCTAATTTTATAGTTTGAAGGATTCAATTTGGGGATGGCTGGAGGTTGAAGATGATGACATGTCCGTCTTTAACCAATGACATGAAGCCACGTTATTTTTTTGAAACAGATATAATATGCTTTCCTTACCATGCGCGTGCCTCAGGAGCCCTTGGATTTGATTACTTTTGTGAGACAGACTCCATCCAACGCGCCACATTTTAAGTTGTTTTATTTTAAAAATGTTGGATCTGGTGTGATATTTATTAAAGACCATGATATGCACAACGCGTCTGATCCATTGGATTATCTTACTAACACATTTTGACTCTCATCCATTGGTCCACTTTTTTTTACTTTGTTTTATTTTCTGATTTTTATATTTAAATTGTTTTGAACTTCAAAAAATCATAGAAAATTCATTTTAAGTCCAAAAAATCTGAAAAAATTATGAAAAATATTTTTCATTTTTCTCTTTCTGATTTTTATTTTTTTACAATTTTATTTTGTGTTTTGATATTTTTTATAAATTTTCACTTAATTTGATTTGTTTTAAATGTTTAAAAATACTTTTATGCATTTTTAAATTCTAAAAAAATATGGAATGATCCAATGATATTGTGACAAATATTGGTGACCTCATTTATTTTTTATTTGTGACTTTGTTATTTTTTTTATTATTTTTGGTTTATTTTACTCATTTCTTCTAATTTTAAAAATTGTTTGACTTTAAAAAATTACCGAAAATTTTATAAAAATATTTGAGTCTATTTCTGATTTTCCTATGACCTTATTTCTTTTTTATGAATCAATTTGAATATAGTTGATAGTTTTTCCTTTATTTTCATTTTTATTCATTTTTAAACCCTTTTCAACATGTATATTAAATGTAATATTATTTTGTGATTATCTTCTGGATGATCTTGAGTTGAATTTTTGATCATGGACTTTATTAACATCATTGTATTCATGGTGTTGAGTCTAACTCCATAAAAATGGATGAATGATTTTAATAATAGTTTGATTAAATTTTAATTCAAATGTGGTTTGTGTATTCTTTCCCACTCTTTTTCATCTCATCCCTTCCTTATTGCACTAAGTGTTATTGGAGTAAGATCTCTATATCATGTCTCAAAATAAATGATGCATAGATTGCTATTGACCGACCTCAAAATAGGTGCGACTTCTAGTTAAGTCCACTTACGATTGCTTAACATAGCGCTAAATTTTGTCCTGATTCGAATAAATGATCATTTATGGCCCAAACTTATGTTTGCAAGCCCAAGTATATTAATTTGATCTCTTTGATCCAATAAACTTGAGATTCATTGTGTGGAGGCTTTGGTTCTAACAATCCTCTAATGGATCTACATCACTTTTGGTCAACGCGGATCACTTAGACATCGTTGATCATTAAATGTTACTTTTGAGGATTCCAAAATGGATGATATACTTGACAAAAAGCAAATGCAACTTGTTGTGTGGATGCTTTGGTTCTACCAATCCTCTAATGAGTTCCAATTACAAGTTTCAAGATGGTCATCCAACTAACCACTAATTTCTAATAATTAATTTTATTGTGTTTTTATTTTATACTTTTTATTTTATGCACCATTTACTTTTAGCATTTACATTTCATGCTATTTTTCATCTTTGCTCACTTGAGCATTTACTTTCTTGTCATTTTTATTTTGCTCACTTGAGCTTTTATTTTTTTAAGACACCTAATAATCAACATGAACCATAAAAAACTTTAATGATACTTGGACTATTTGGTTACTATCCTTGGTATTATGGAGTACTGGACTTCTCGGACTTAAGATTAGCGACCTTGGTCTATGTTGGAGACCTTGTGACCTTAATTGATATTTTGTCTAGAGTTTTTGGGGTTTACCTCAAGATATTGGGTTGTTTGTTTGTTTTGTGTGCAGGTTATTGTGATTATATACTTTGTTTGTAATCTGGAGGTCACCTGTATGCAGCCGTTACTCTGCCCAATTTTTGTGAAGACTTAATACACTTGAAGTTTGGTTCTCTCAAGAGGTCTAGTATCTTTGCTTGCTTGGTTTCAATCCAAAGAATGTGAATTCTATATGTCAAGTATTGGCTTCTTGTTGGTTAGATGGTTCTTATCCCTAACTTTTACCGTATGCTTTAGGATGGTCTCTTCTTCTCCTCTCATCTTCTTTAATTTCAAAAATCTTCTCTCTCCTTTTGAAAACTCTTCTTGTTTTTAAACTTGAAGCAGTTTCATAATAAACTTGGACCTAGGTCTATGCATTTTCAAAACATTTTCATAAATTAACTTCAATCAACTTAAATAATACCTTGATATTTTTTGTGAGAATACTAAAAGTCAATCAATCTCATTTCAAACTATTTTGCCACTTTGGCTTTTTACTTTAAAACTTTTATCAAAAGATCGGACTCTTGTCAATCCTTGTAGTGACGCAAACAACTATATTTCTACAATATATAGTGAAGTGAGATATTTTCCACTTGGGTGTTGAGTGAGGCATTGTTGATTTTAAAATCCAATTCATATCCACCACTTTGAGATGATGCAAATTCTCCTTTCTCATGATTGTGGGTAGTAAGTATGTTTTCCATACGGACAACGACGATGATGTCTTATCTCATAAAATTAGCCAACACACTTGTGTTTTTAAATTTTTAAAAGAAGAACTACGTGTACCCTGATCCCCTATTGCACGGAAGGTGGTACGTATGCACTAAAGGTTCGCAACCGCGGCGAGTGCAAAAATCATAAAAAAATATGTTTCTTTTCTCACCTCCACCATCTATTTACATACAACATTTTATAGTCAAAATATACAGATTTTACAAAGAGGCTTCTGCAGAGTACCGTGGATGTTTAGGGTGTTAAGATCTTCCCTTTGCATAACCAACCCCCTTACCTTGAATCTTTCCCCCTCTTTTTGGGTTATTGCTCTTTTCCCATTCCTTTAGAAACAATAAAGCGCGGTGGCGATTTTTAATTTGATATGTATAAGTCTAGTCAATCTAATGGCTTAGTCTTAAACATTTTTATCGCTACACATATTACATAAAAAATAACAACCATGAAAGAGATTTTACATGTTCAAAACAAAAAAAATAACCGCACAACGAAAAATTTCGCTTTAATTTATTCTTCAAAATTAGATTCTTAGTTCTCTAAATTATTTAGTTAGAGAGAGAAAAAAATAAGTATTTACTTAATTCTCATATACTCATTTATTTTTTAATAATAGTCTACCCCATGCATTGATTCCACACACCCTATTTTTTTTTTACCAGTGTGCCTTTTTGACAAACATATAACCATTCTTTTCCCAAATCGTGCCCCATAAATTCTTTACAATCCAATATTCATCATTGTCTATGGAATCATATCCCACTATTACCATACCGTGAGTTACATTCAATAAATCCAAAGGACACTCTTGACCTCTATATACTCTGTGTCGAAGAAGAATAAATATGTTCTTCATAAACAAATGCAAAAATACTATAAAAATATATTTTTTTATTTGTTTTTCTTTCTTTAATATAACGTGTATAAAACTATATTCGACTCATTCAACCATTAACTTCCAATTTTTCTATCACGTTAAAACAAGATATAAATAACATAACTACTCTATCTCTCATCTTAAATTAGTTATTTTTTAAGAGAATGGAGGACTGCGATTAGCCAATTTTCTTTTTTCATTTAGATAAAATTTAAGGAAATTAAAACGGAATTTAACATTAAATTTATATTGACATGTGTTTTCGGTGTAAATGACGTTGAATTGAAATTAAAATATATATATATATATATATATATATATATATATATATATATATATATATATATATATATATATATATATATATATATATATATATATATATATATATATATATATATATATATATATATATATATATATATATATATATATAACCCTCTAATAAATTTGGTGTTGTTTATGTAACATGTATGACTATTGTATTAGTTATATGGTTTATCATTATTTTTTTATCATATAAATCGGTGGATTTTATCGTCTCTATTGTTTCAGGTATAAAATGAATGAAATATATTAACTTAGATTCAATTGTTAATGAATGAATTAAAATAATATATTATTTTATGAAAAAAATTAAATATAAAATTCAATTCGTCTATTAAAAATAAAATTCATCCAATATATTCATGAACACATTTTCAATGAATGAATATAATCGGTCAATCCCTAAAGTAATTTTATGATTTTAATTAGTTTTTATAATATTTTTTTAATTTTACAAAATCAATTTATAGTTTTAAACATTTTATTTTACTTTAATTTTTTGTGTAAATCAAATGAACAAAATGTTTACATTGAAGGAGTGTTAGCAACACTCTTGTTTTAACATTTTTTCTAAAATTCACTTTCTTATGAAATGAAATGCACGTGCTTCTCTCAATTTGAAATCAGATAGTATTTGAAATCAGATAGTATATATTTTGAGGTGTAATGTAGATGAATCTCTTGTTGAGGAGAGCAAATCATGATTGATGTGATGTGTTCTAATAAGAAATTTTAATTAGGTTTGTTCTTTAGTCAGAAAGAGTTGGAGGGGATGACCGAGTCTACAATGTTAGTAATATTGATTTACTTGAGTTTAGTAATTTTATTGTTGAGGTGAACTTGTTTGATCTTCTATTTTTTGGTAGGAGTTTCACTTAGTATTTGTTGAAATATTAAATTAGATTTATTAAAATATTAGATTATATTATATTTGATTAGATTTAATATTTAAATATAATTCAAGTTGTGTAGACTCAAACCCAATTAGGATTGCATATAAATAGTCATAGTCTGTATCGTTATTTGTACAATTCAATAATACAAATCCTTATTTTCTTATTCTCTCCTTATTAAAAGTGTCACACGCACTAACAAATTGGTATCTAGAGCTTCCAGTTATTGTTCATAATTAAGTTTTCAAGAATTTCACATCAGAGATCGTGTTTCTAGGGCAAGTGAATCAACCGTCGCGAAGATGGCTAGTGATAACGGAATTATGTATTCTCTTATTATGCTTGACGGCAAAAATTGGATCCGATGGAAAAAACAGATGCAATCCTTGTTTGGATTCCATGAAGCCCTAGAAGTGGTTACCGACAGTGTTCCCGTGTTGGTTGCAAATGCAAACAATGAACAGAAAAAAGCCCACAACAAAGTCAAGAAAAAAGATTGCAAAGCTGCTTATTGCATTCAACAACGATCAATGTTGTTAATTTTGACAGAATCTCTCATGTTGAAATGACGAAGGAAGCATGGGATATTTTGGTGAAGTATTACGAAGGATATGAGAAAGTCAAGGTTGTCAAGTTACAAACCTTGCATCGACAATATGAGTTGTTGTCAATGGGAGAAGATGAAAAAGTTGCAAAATATGTCTTGAAGGTTCTGAAACTCGTCCATCTCGTGAAGCATTATGGTGAAACCGTAACTAACAAGATGATAGTTGAGAATATAATGATAATATTGACCTCTCATTTTGATTGCATTATCGTTGTTATTCAAGAATACAACAATCTTGAAACCGCAAAAGTGGAAGATTTGGTTGGTTCATTAGAGGCACATGAGATGAGGTTCGAAAGGAAATGAGTTCAGGACTCGATACAGGTGCTGCAAACTCAGTTATGGAAAAAGAATGGTGATTCTAACAAATTCAAAGGCAAAGTAGATAAGACTCATGGAAAGAAGTCTTGGTTGAATCCTCACAAGCATCATGTCAAAGATAGAGCTTCTAAATCCTCAAAAAGAGGAGGAGGAAACTATCAAAAAGACAAAAAAGATAAAAAAGGTATGCAATACTATAACTGTTAAAAGTGGGGTCACGTAGCCAAGAATTATTGGTACATAAAAGACAAGGGATCGACATGTAAGGACGAAGCAGCTAATCTTGCACGCCAAGATTCAGATGATTCTGAAGGTGGTATGGTGGTTATGGCTACAGTTGCAGATAACCATGTCGAATCCAAGATCTGTTTCCTCGACTTAGGCTGCTCGAATCACATGACTGGTCGAAATGAGTGGTTGGCAGATTTTGACGAGTTCAAGAAGATCAACGTAAAACTTGCTTATAATAGTTTGTTGCAAGCAAAAGGTACTGGAAACATAGTATTTCAAATGAGAAATAGAGGGAAAGCTATGATTAAAGATGTTCTCTATGTACCTGGAATAAAGTGCAACCTGCTAAGTGTTGGACAACTGGTCGAAAAAGGTTTCTCAGTTGTTATGAAAGATGGAGTTTTGAAATTGTTCGACACCAAGACCAATTTGGTCTTAAAATCTCCGTTGTCGGAGATTAGGACATTTAAGACTATGATCAGTTCGACAGAAGTTCAATGTTTGAAAACTATTATCGACCACAAGGATAGTTGGTTGTGGCATTTGAGGATTGGACGTTTGAACTTTCAATCACTTAATCAATTGATTACTCAAGATATGGTTACTAGTATTCCAAGTCTTGATTTTCCTGTCAAACATTGTGAAGGTTGTCTAGTAGGAAATTCTTTTGTTTCGACTATGCTAATGAGATCATCATGCATTCTCGAAGTGGTACATTCAGATGTATGTGGACCATTTGAAGAACATAAAATTGGTGGAAACATAAATTTTGTTTCATTTGTCGATGGGTTTATTGAAAGTTGTGGATCTATGTGGTCTAGAGAAAGGACGAAGTATTCGAAATATTTAAGAGATTCAAGATACTTATTGAAAACCATGGTGAGAAGAGGATCAAAGTTCTGCGAATAGATGAAGGTTGCGAACACACTTTGAAGATGTTTGAAAAATTATGTTTAGAACATGGTGTTGATCACGACGGAACTACTCCTTATACTCCTCAACATAATGGAATTGGTGAAAGAAGAAACATAACCATATTGGATATGGCGAGATGCATGCTTAAGTAGAAGAATTTTCCAAAGTCTTTATGGGGTGAAGTTGTTTCTACTACAGTTTATATCCTGAACATGTGTTGTACCAAGATATTGAAGAACAAAGATTGTGAAGAAGTATGGAGTGGAAAATGATCATCAGTGGGTCATTTGAAGGCATTTGGCTCTAGGTGTTACAAGCATGTTCCTCATGCAAGAAGAAGGAAGCTTGACAATTTTTGATTTGATTATGTGAAGATTTGATTCGTTTTATTTTTTGGATTTTGTTGTACTGGGATTTAGTGACTTAATGAAGAAAAAGCACAAAAATGCGCCGCCCTGGAAGAAGGGTTAAAAACCCTAGTATGACTTAGCCAAATGTTCTTAGATAATAAAATAAAAAATAGAAATGATAATAATTGGTAATAATAAGATAATTATTTAATAATTTTAACTAATAATATTGATAATAATAATACAAATTGTTATGTCAATATTAATAACCAAATAATAATTAAATATTGACTTAGGTCAACCTTACAAGGACTAATGGGGCTTCCAAAGACAAAGGGAAGGTGTTAGGCACCCTTCATCTACCTTGTTCACATAGATACTCAGGTTTAGGTTTAAGGTTCAGGAATAGGGTTTTAATTTTTTAATTAGGGAAACTCGCCTCAGTTTTTAAGCCGCGTGCCTATGTATCCTCTTATGAGGAATCATAGCCCTAATACGTAGTTCGAAGTGTTTGGTTAGTTTTTTATGGATTATGGAAATGTTTCGAATTCTCCTTGAACTAAGTTTGAGTTTGTGAATAGCGGAATCATAGACGTAATTCGCAGTCGACAAGAAACATTTATACAATCCTTTTTGAAAATAATATTGAAATTTGAATTAAGTTAGTAAAAAACGGTTAGTAATTGATTGGTTAGCTATTTTTCGAGTGTATGATGCAGTATGAAAAATAAGTTTGAATGAAAAAACATCTAATGCAAAAAATAAGAGTTAGTATTTTAGAAAAAAAAATATTTTAATTAATAAATACCTATTTTTTAATTTATAAAATATATATTAAATATTTTTAATAGATGCAAAGTTATATGTTAATGTGATAAAAAAATGATAACAGATAAATAAACAAATGAAATTATAAAATTAATAAATTAATTTTTATTTAAAATGCAGGGGTGTAAATTCAGTTGGTTAGTAATATCCTAGGGGTGTGAATATCAGGGCCAAAATCCAGATATTATATTTGGCCCAATTGCGTAGGGGGTGCGAATTATAACCAGATAGTAAATCTAGGAGGTCTAAATAGCAGGGACCCAAGTTCAGAAATTGAACTTGGCCCAAATAGGCACGGGGGTGTTGATTTGATCTGGTAAACAAAAGAAAAGTGAACCGGGGGTGCAAATAGGGCAGGCCTTAGGCCCAAAAGCGATCATGAAGGGAGTTCGTTTGGCTGGTGGGGGCGAGGGCATACGTGATTTGATCAGAAGGTAGAGGCGTGAGGGTGTATGGTAACGGTGACGCACGTGATCATGAAGACATTATATCTTTATTTTTTTCCTTTAGCCCTTCATTTAATTTCCACCGTTCTCTCCCTCTCTCTGTTCTTGTTCTTCTCTCCTCTTCACCCACCCAAAAAAATAACAACAAACCTTGACCGCAAATTCGACGGCAGCGACGTTCAACCCTCAACCCCAACCCCAAATCTCAACAAGAAAATCAAACAACATTTAAGCTAAGTGAAATCGAGGATACCTCTATCATGGTGAATCTCTATTTTTTTTTTTAAATTTCGGTATGATCTCCTCTTTCTGATGTCTTCTTCTCCTTCTATTTGCAGATAGCGATGAATGTGGATGGTGGAAGCAGTGGCGTAGTAGATGAAGGCTTGAAGGAGACAACGGTGGCATCACAGATCTAGGGTTTCAGAAATTGAAACCCACATCTCTCTTCTTCTCCTTCTTCTTTCTTCCTCTGTAATGATATTTTTTTTCTCTTTTTCTTTTTAGGGCTTAGATTTTAGGGGTATTTATAGTTTTTTAGTTAGATATATTAGGAAATTTTTGTACAATTTTCGGTTATAGACATTGATTGAATATTAGATTAGGAACTTGATTGATTTTTTAGAAGATTTTGTTGTAATTTAGAAATTGGGTTTGGACTATATTGGGACAATTTATTAATATTTGATTTAATAAGATTTGATTATTGTTGATTTAAATTCAGTTTTGTTATGATTTGATTTTGTTTGTGTAATTGATTTGTAATGTTATTCGATTCATGCATTTCTGGAGTTGGTTCGATCTCTACAGTGCGTGTTACTTGGGCCTCTTGAGTGGCTTATGGATGAAAACAAGGAACAGCGCCGCCGCGACGTATTAGGGTTTCCAAAGACCTAATTTTGACTTTTGGTCAACACATTTTCAATAAAAATTGATAATATTTAATAATAGGTAATAATAAAAAATAATGTTAATAATAATAATTAAATTAATAATAATGATAATAAATTTAATTAATAAAAAAGGTTTTAATAAAAATGATAATTATAATAACCATAAAAACGAATATGGACTCTTATTGAGATGAGCCAATAATTGTTCAGTTATTGGGCCAGCCTATCTCCAAAAACACACCCCTATATTAAAAAATGGACCTCTGATTTAGAATGGATCATCTGAGTAATAGGTTAAAAAAATGCACACCCCCATTTTTATCATTTTAACCAGACCTCCAAAAACTCTAATGAGCCCATACACCCCTAAATAGCAAAAAATACACTCCTGTTGTATTTAAAACGGGCTTCTATAATATAATTATGGGCCATCATATTTTGATGGTCCATACAACCCACTTATCAATATTTAAACCCCAATTTATAAACAAAACCAAAACTTAATGGGACACAGATTTTTATGGTCCATAGTACACCCTTCTTATGCTTTTAAACCTCTGTCGGAACAAGACTTAAAAACAAGCAAATTTACAGAATATGACTTATAATTTAGAACATAATAATAATATAATCATTGATTTGATGGGACAAATTTGGGATAATGACACATATTACATAAAAAATAACAAACATAAAAAACACATTTTACATGTTCAAAATAACATAAAAAATAACCACACAACGAAATATTTCGCTTTAATTTATTCTTCAAATAAAGATTCTTAGTTCTCTAAATTCTTTAGTTAGAGAGAGAGAAAAAAGAATTGTTTACTTAATTCTCATATACTCATTTATGTTTGACTAATCTGCCCCATGCATCGATTGCGCACACTCCATATTTTTTACCAGTATACCTTTTGACAAACATATAACCATCTTTTCCCCAAATCGTGCCCCATGAATTCTTCAAGATCCAATATTCATCACTGTCTACGGAATCATAACCCACTATTACCATACCGTGAGTTACATTCAATAAGTCCAAAGGACACTCTTGACCTCTATATACTCCCTGCCAAAGAAGAATAAGTATGTTCTTCATAAACAAATGCAAAAATACTATAAAAATATATATTTTAATTTGTTTTTTTTCTTCAATATAACATGTATAAAATTATATTCGATTCATTCAACCATTTAGCTATTCAATTTTTCTGTCACGTTAAAACAAGATATAAATAACATAACTACTCTATCTCTCATTTTAAATTAGTTAGTTTTTAAGAGAATAGGGGACTGCAATTAGCTAATTTTCTTTTTTCATTTAGATAAAATTTAAGGAAATTAAAACGGAATTCGACATTAAATTTTTATAGACAGGTGTTTTTGGTTTAAAGTCCTAAGTGACGTTGAATTGAAATTAAACTGTTCATATATAACCCTCTAATAAATTTGGTTTTGTTTATATAACATGTATGACTATTGTATTAATTATATGATTTATCATTATTTTTTTATCATATAAATTGGTGGATTTTATTAAATGAATGAAATATATTAATTTGGATTGAATAGTTAATGAATGAAATAAAATAATATATTATTTTATTAAAAACAATTAAATATAAAATTCAATTCGTCTATTAAAAATAAAATTCATCCAATATATTTATGAACACATTTTCAATGAATGAATATAAATCGGTCCATCTTTAAAGTAATCTTATGGTTTTAATTAGTTTTTATAATTTTTTTTTTAATTTTACAAAATCAATATATATATTTTTGAATATTTTATTTTACTTTAAATTTTTGTGTAAATCAAATGAACAAAAAGGTTTACATTGGACGAGTGTTAGCAACACTCTTGTTTTAATAATTTTTTTAACATTCACTTTCTTATAGAATGAAACGCACATTCTTCTCTCAATTTGAAATCAGATAATATATATTTTAAGGTGTGATGTGGAGGAATCTCTTGTCGAGGAGAGTAAATCATGATGGGAGATGTTATGTGTTCTAAAAAATTTAATTATGTTTGGTTTTTAGTCGAGGGGATGACTCAGTCCACAATGTTAGTAATATTGAGTTACTTGAGTTTAGTAATTTTATTGTTTAGGTGAACTTGCTTGATCTTTCCTTTTTTGGTAGGAGTTTCACTTGGTATTTGTTGAAATACTAAATTAGATTTGTTAAAATATTAGATTAGATTATATTTAATTAGATTTATTATTTAAATATAATCCAAGTTGTATAGATCCAAATCCAATTATTTGTACCATTCAATAATACAAATCCTTATTTCCTTATTCTTTCTCTATTCTCTCCTCATTAAAAGTGTCTCACGCACTAACAAATTGGTATCCAGAACTTTCGATTATTGTTCTTAATCAAGTTTTCAAGAATTTCATATCAGAGATCGTGTTTCTAGGGCAAGTGAATCAACCGATGCGAAGATGGCTAGTGATAAGGGCATTATGAATTCTCTTCTAATGCTTGACGGCAAAAATTGGATCGATGGAAAAAATAGATGCAATCCTTGTTTGGATTCCATAAAGCCCTAGAAGTGGTTACCGATAGTGCTCCCGCGTTGGCTACAAATGCAACCAATGAATAGAAAAAATCCCACAACAAACTCAAGAAGAAAGATTATAAAGCTGCTTATTGCATTCAACAACGGTTGATGTTGCTAATTTTGACAAAATCTACCATGTTGAAACATAAAAGGAGGCATGAGATATTTTGGTGAAGTATTATGAAGGATGTGAGAAAGTCAAGGCTGTCAAGTTGCAAACCTTGCATCGATAATATAAGTTGTTGTCAATGAGAGAAGATGAAAAAGTTGCACAATATGTGTTGAAGGTTCAGAAACTCGTCCATCTCGTGAAGGATTATGATGAAACTATAACTGGTAAGATGATAGTTGAGAAGCTAATGAGAATATTGACCTCTCACTTTGATTGCATTACTGTTGTTTATTCAAGAATACAACAATCTTTAAACCAGAAAAGTGGAATATTTGGTTGGTTCATTGTAAGCACATGAGATGGGGGTCGAAAAGAAATGAATTTAAGACTCGATACAAACACTGCAACCTCAGTCATGGAAAAAGAATGGTGATTCTAACAAATTCAAAGGAAAAGTCGATAAGACTCGTGGAAAGAAGTCTTGGTCGAATCCTCACAAGCATCATGTCAAAGATAGAGCTTCTGAATCCTCGAAAAGAACATGAGTAAACTATCGAAAGGGAAAAGAAGATGAAAAAGGTATGCAATGCTATAACTGTTAAAAGTGGGATCACTTTGTCAAGAATTATTGGTACAAAAAAATAAAAGGGATCGACATGCAAGGACAAAGGAGCGAATCTTGCACGCCAAGATTCAGATGATTCTGAAGGTGGTATGGTGGTTATGGCTGGAATTGTAGATAACCATGTAGAATCCAAGATTTGTTTCCTCGACTCAGGCTGCTCGAATCACATGATTGGTCGAAATGAGTGGTTGGCATATTTTGACGAGTCGGAGAAGAGCAAGCTAAAACTTGTTGATAATAGTTTGTTGCAAGCAAAAGGTATTGGCAACATAGTCTTTCAAATGAGTAATAGAGGGAAAGATATGATTAAAGATGTTCTCTTTGTACCTGGAATAAAGTGCAACATGCTAAGTGTTGGACAACTGGTCGAAAAAGGTTTCTCAGTTGTTATGAAAGATAGAGTTTTGAAATTGTTCGACACCAAGAACAATTTGGTCTTAAAATCTCCATTGTTGAAGATTGGGACATTTAAGACTATGATCAGTTTGACAGAAGTTCAATGTTTGAAAACTATTATCGACCACAAGGATAGTTGGTTGTGGCATTTGAGGTTTAGACATTTGAACTTTCGATCACTTAATCAACTGATTACTCAAGATATGGTTTCTGGTATTCCAAGTCTTGATTTGCCTGACAAACTTTATGAAGGTTATCTAGTAGGAAATTATTTTGTTTTGACTATGCTAATGAGACCATCATGCATTCTCGAAGTGGTACATTCAGATGTATGTGGATCATTTGAAGAACATACAATTAGTGCAAACATACATATTTTTTGTTTGTCGATGAGTTTAGTCGAAAGTTGTGGATTTATGTGATCCAGATAAAGGACGAAGTATTCGACATCTTTAAGAGATTCAAGATACTTGTCGAAAACCATAGTGAGAAGAGGATCAAAGTTCTGCGAACAGATGGAGGTGGCGAACACACTTCGAAGATGTTTGAAAAATTATGTGTAGAACATGGTGTTGATCACGAGGTAACTGATCCTTATACTCCTAATATAATGGAATTGGTGAAAGAAGAAACATAACTATATTTGATATGGCGAGATGCATGCTTAAGTAGAAGGATTTACATAAGTCTTTATAGGGTGAAGTTGTTTCTACTACAGTTTATATCCTGCACAGTTTCCCTACCAAGATATTGAAGAACAAAGTTCCTTAAGAAGTATGAAGTGGAAAAGGATCATCAGTGAGTCATTTGAAGGTGTTTGGCTCTATGTGTTACAAGAATGTTCCTAATGCAAATGAAGGAAGCTTGATGACATGAGTAAACCTATGATTCTGGTAGGATATCATAAGACTGGTGCATACAGGTTATTCAATCCAATTAATGATAATATTGTGTTGAGTCATGATATCGTGATTGATGAAAATTTTGCATGGGTTTTGAATTCTAGTAATTCAATTAACAAGCCATTGTTGAGCTTTGATTTCGACGAAGAAACTGATGAAGTCGAAGTTGATGGAATTGTTGAGAATCCAATTGAACTCGAAGTAGAAGTAGTTATTGACATTCCTGACAGAGTCAAAGTCGAAGAGGATGTGGCTAGCACAAGCTGCAGACCTCAACGAAATAGAGTTCCTCCAATAAGATTTCATGATTATGAAGTGGTGGGTGATGATGAAGTCACACCAGATGGAGAATTAGTTCATTTTTCTTTACTTGCAGGTGCTTAACCAATCAACCATATCGAAGCTTTGAAGATTAAACACTGGAAGTTAGCTATGGTCAAAGAGTTATAGGAAATTGAAAGAAACAACACATGAGAGTTAGTTGAATTGTCAGCACAAACAAAAGCTATCGAAGTAAAGTGGGTGTTCAAGTTGAAACACAATGTTGATGGGTCGATAGCAAGACATAAAGCAAGATTAGTACCTTGAGGTTTTCTTAAAAGATCAGGAATCGACTACTCTGATGTATTTGCTCCATTAGTAAGATTTGATACTGTTCGACTAGTGGTAGCATTGGTGTGCAACCAAGGCTGGTTGACATTTCATTTAGATGTGAAATCAGCATTTGGAATGGTCCTTTAGATGAAGAGGTATATGTCACACAACCTCCATAGTTTGTGATTCAGAAGGAAGTAAGTAAAGTATATAAGTGTCATAAAGCTCTCTATGGTCTCTAGCACAAGAAGATCGACTCATACTTAGTCGAATAAGGATTTGTCAAATACAAATCAAAGTATGGTGTATATGTTTAGGTTGTAGCACAAGATATAACAATCATCTGCTTGTATGTCGATAACTTGTTGGTAACTGAAAATTGCTTAGAGAACTTGTCGAAGTTCAAAGAGTTGATGATGAAGGAATTTGAAATGTCAGATATGGGAAAATTGTATTATTTCTTAGACATGGAATTTCAAATATCGAAGCAAGGTATAGTTCTACATCAAAGGAAGCATGTCAATGAAATACTCAAGAGATTCATAATGAATGTTTCGAATCCTGCATTCTCACATGTCGAACCAAATATGAAGTTGGAGAAGAATGGAGAGGAAGAAAAATTCGATGTAACTTTGTTCAAGTAAATTGTGGGATCTCTGAGGTATGTGTGCAACAGTCGACCTGATATAGGTTTCACAGTCAGATTAGTGAGCAGATACATGAGTGAACCAAGCATGTCACACATGAAGGTTGCAAGAAGAATCATGAGATACTTAAAAAGTTCAATAAATTGTGGAATACTATTTCGACGAGACTTTGAAAGCAAAGAAGCAATAATTAATTGTTTTTTCAGATGCTGATTGGTGTGGAGATAAGGAAGATCGAAGAAGCACAACTGAATATTTCTTTCAAGTACTATTTGGTGCTTCAATCTCATAGTGTTCGAAGAAGCAACATGTGGTGGCATTACCATCGTGTGAAGCTGAATATATAGCAGGATATTATGCTGCATGTCGAGTAATTTAGATAAGATATGTACTTGAAGAAATGAAGGTCGAAGTGAAGAAACCTCTTGTGTTGCAAATCGACAATAAGTCAGCCATAAATCTGGCGAAGAATCCAGTTTTGCATGGAAGAAGTAAACATATTGAAGCTATGTTTCAATTCTTGAGGGAAAAGGTAAATAAAGGCGAACTTGAAGTAAGACATTGCTCGAGTGAAGCACAGTTGGCCGACATTGTCACCAAAGGATTGAAGATCGACAGATTCCTGAATTTGAGAAAGAAATTAGGAATAGTTCAGATTGACTATTTTTAGAGTATGTTCGACAACTTGGATTATGAGAGTGTGTTGAAATATCAAATTAGATTTGTTAAAATATTAGATTAGATTTAATATTTAAATATAATCCAAGTTGTGTAGATTCAAACTCAATTATAGTTGTATATAAATAGTCTTAGTCTGTATCATTATTTGTACGATTCAATAATATAAATCTTTATTTTCTTATTCTCTCTCTATTCTCTCCTCCGTAAAAATGTCTCACACACTAACAATATTATTTCTTTGATAGGACTATCAGTCGTCTTGATAGGATATTTATATCAGGTGGTTGGTGAGAGTTTTAGGATACAACTACTCAATGACTCTATCTAAATATGTGTCATCCTATTATTTTCAAATATTCAAATTAGTTGTGGGGGCCCTAAGCCTTTCTCTTCCCCGCCTTCACGAGCTGTGGTGCTCACTAGTTGACCTAATTTCCAATTCTATGGTTGAAAATATTTTATCCTAAAATAGAACCATAAAGCCTTTAAAGGTGTTTTGAAATATTGGAGTGATCAATTTTTTGTGATCTTGATTTCATCATTATTGACTAAATTTTTTTTTTATAATAGATGAATTAAATGACTTATTTAATAGATGGATCGCATGAATTTTTTATAAATAATTTTTTTCTTACTGTATTTAATAGTCACCCGTACTCTTTCGTCTTCCTTATCTAAAATCATTATCGAAAGATTTTGTCCGATAAAGAAAATTATCAAAACAAAAATGAGAAGCAAAATAGAAGTTAAATTTTAGGAGATAGTTTGACAATTAATATTTAAAGAGAGATTGCTACAAGAATTTATTCTCACTCTATCATTGATAATTTCAAACTCTTTAATAGTTTGATGATCAACTTTGTGTTTATTATATCTTACATATTTTATATGCATTGTGATTTAAATATTTGATCCTATCATTTATAATTTATTTTGTCAGTTGAGTTTTTTTAGTCAAATATAACTATATATAATAAAAAGAGATGAATAAATTATATAAATGAATAAAAACTATACATTATATAACTACTTACACCCTTGTAATGTTGGAATTCTTTTGTCCTTCCATAAAAACCAACATGAAGAGGCTGCTTAGCAACTGCACACTGTAATTCCTTCTCCGATCTCTTCACGAGTTTATACGATTTAATGCGACTGGTTGGACTATTTGGAATCTACAAGTAGGTGGTTTAAATTAATACAATGCTTAAACTTTAACAAGTTATTAATAATTTTTTAAAGCATGATGGAAATTAAGAACCTGGCCGGATGTGCAAACACTCTTCTCCTCAAAATAAGGATAATCCTCTTGTAATGCAATCCCTTTGTTTCCTATTACCCAATCTAATGCTTTTGCGACACTTCCTCGAGAACAATTTCCATATGGTTCACAATCTAGAACCTCCTGATTTGAAAGGCTGAGAAGCTTCCCTGTCTTTATTGCAACTATTCCTTCAATAGCTGCAACTGTTGAGAATGCCCAACAACAACCTAACAAAATACAAAATTTATTTGATTGCAAAAAGAAAGTGATAAGAGAAAAGGATGTGAGAAAGAGTTAAAATAATATTTATATAAAATTAACTATATTTTTTATTTGTGTGAAAATATTCATATAATTTACAACAAACTTACCACAACGGCCTTGATCCTTAACAGGAGTGACAGCTCCTTTCTTCCTCCAATCCAAATTTTTAGGTGATTTACAAGATGTTAATTCATCAACATCATCATTCACAATATCTATGGTGTCAGTGTTCATAGTCATGTATGTATCTTTGAATTCCGTGAAACTCAAATCAGCAAAGTTGGTCAAACCAAGAAGAGAGCTATGAGGTGAGTCTCTCTTTGCATTGGTCTCTACAATATACTTTACATTTGAAACAAAAACGTCAAATTTCTTTGCCATCTCTTGTTGATTTCCGTAGACTCGTCCATGTTCTTTTTTCCATAGTTGAAATAATAATATAGCATCATCTTGGTTAGGAAGCTTATCAAGTTTAGGACCCAATATTGAGGCGTACATACTGGTTGGGATCTCAAACCTTGAAGTTTTTTTCTTTTCATTAGCTAAGTATATACATAGGCATGCAGTGAAGATGATGAAGAGGAGAAATCGGTTTGAGCTAAGGGAAATCCTCATTAAGTTTGAATGGGAAGATATGTATCTTTAAAAGTCAATTCCACTTATTTATAGAATACAAGTTGAGAGCTCAAGTTCTAATTGCTTTTAAAAATAAAATTGCAAGGCAAATTATTGAATAAATTTTAAAATGTGCTTTATTATTACAAAATTTTGTTTCATACTATTATTATAAAATGAGTTTAATAGATGCATTTTAAAAAAAAAATTTAGAATGTTGTCTAATAGCAATATATCACTCTATCATATTATAATATGATAAGTAATTTAAAAAATTTTGATCTGAAATAACAGAATTCATGATCAGAGAGTCGATTCTATCAATTCAGATGTTATATATATATATATATATATATATATATATATATATATATATATATATATATATATATATATATATATATATATATATATATATATATATATAACTTTGATAATTAAAAATAATACACAAAATATATTTGTATATTAATCAATTGAAACACTAAAAAAATTTAAAGTGTTATTTAAATTATAAGTCATTTTATACAAATTGTATTTTAAATATTTATATTTTTTTAAAATAAATTTTTATCTAATTATAAAAAATAATGAACCCCTTAAAATTTAGGACCTGTCCCTGCATTTATGCAGGAACGGGCCTATTCATGATGGTTATTTACAAATAGTGTAACATTAATTTAGACCGTCCATATATTATCAATTTTCTCTTGTAAAATGTGCT
The DNA here is from genome assembly GCA_948472305.1 of Vicia faba. NCBI lineage: Eukaryota > Viridiplantae > Streptophyta > Magnoliopsida > Fabales > Fabaceae > Vicia > Vicia faba. The sequence continues at coordinate 1,677,820,387 of OX451736.1, read as the reverse complement.
GTATTTTTTTTATTATTTAGTTCTGCAGATTTATTAATAAATAATTTTATTATGACATAATATTAACTAATTTTTTTATTTTTTGTGAATTAGTCAAACAAAAATAGACGTATGATGTGGGCCCCTCCTGCATAGTCTTATTTTATTCTTTGATGAAATGCACAGTCTTTCTTTTTTCATAGAACGCATAGTCTTGTTTTATTATGTTCATTGAATCTTAATCTATTCAAATTATTTATCTGGTTAATAAAAAAGTCTCGTTTAATTTTCACGATAAACTTTCACTAAATAAATTGTAATTAGCCCTGTAAAATTTATGACACAAACATACAAAATATGTCACAAAAGGAAATTACTACTGTGGATAAAATACGCGTAAGAGCGCTTGTGGCAATTAATTATTACACGAAAAATATGTCATAGATTTGTGATATGATATTAACAACACAAATAAATTAATAGACTACAAATTGAGATAGAGGGGTGCAAATTGATTACCACATGAAATTCATGCCACAAATTTGTGTAGACTAGTTATCACGTGAAATTTACACCACAAATTTGCGCAGACCGATTACCACGTGAAATTCACGCGATAAATTTATAGTGTGATATTCACGACGCAAACTTTTAAATGGTGTAGAGTGGTTCAGAGGAGTGCAAAATTGTGTAAAAATTTAAAATTAATGATGTGAAAAACACAACACAAAAGTGAATGTGTCAAAATATTACCACATGATTTCCATTTTACAAAATATATTTTAATAAAAAATAAAATAAATAATAATTAATAAAATATAAGATTTAATAATTAATAAAAATATTTTCAAATAATAATTAGATTCACAACAAATATAAATAATAAAAAAAATTAAAATTTTGTTTATTAAAAAAAAGTTATTAACCACGAGAAATTTACGCCAAAACATAGATAACAATAAAAATCAATTGTCGAAATCAAACTCGTCTTCTCCATTTTCCTCCTTATTTACCATATCTTGGCTACCAACACCTTTATTTCCACCAAACTATTGATTTCACCCATAAGTTGTCTTATTTACTCATGCAAATCAAATTGTCTCTGCTTCATAGCCTTTATTTTAACCTTTAGCGCCGCCTCACATTCCACCGTCTTACGTCTCGCCTCAGATAGAGCTAATTGTCTCACTGTTTCCCTCATTTATAATGTCAATTCTGGTGAATATGGTGATCCTTTCTCATCTACAATTCTTTGAAATAGAGTTAAATCCCCTTTTCTATAGTTGTCGGTCAAATGTCTAACACCGAAAAAACATCCATTATCTCCCTTTCGGCCAGTTATAAAACTCCAAATATAAACATCCACATCTGAACCAACCATATTTGAATCTGTCGGAGTATACTGACAATTTTCAATTCAAAATTGTGTGAGTAATTCCTCGTACTTTTCCTACACATACACAAAAAATTAAATTAAATATAGTTTAAACAAATTAGTTATATACAATAATTAAATAAAATAATAAAATATAAATAACTTACATAAGCATTTACGGAATGATCGTCAACAAACTCCTTGATTTTTTGGTTCAAGTCTTCACAAACAACTCATTAATTAGTGGTGGTCTCCCATTTTCTTTAGTATAATTAAAATAATTAACTTTAATTAAAAATATATAATAAATCAAAATATAACATAAAAAATAGTTATAATTACCATTCATCGGGCATGTTCGTCGATACTAATTATATTTCTTACTGAATTAAGGAGACCCCCTTCAGATGCTCTTAATTTCTTTGCATTTCATTTTTTTCCCTTAAATTCTTCTAAATCGCAATAGATAAGAAGTTCTTCAAATACGTTCTTGCCAATCCAATTAGGACAAACTTGTTGTTCTTCCCAACCAAGTCTAGAACGCCTAAGCATGTTAGATAGTCGGACTGATGTTCTACCTCAAAGTTTTTTTTAATCCTAACATCGTCATTTTTCTTCCACGTACACATTTCCTGCAATGTTGTATGATATTCAAATAAATTGTTAGATAATTATAACAAAATAATAATTAAAATAACATAAAAGAATCATTATACCTCAAATTCATCAAACCATTCATCTTTCTCCTCCTTGTTAAGCTCTCCAAAACTCTTAATAAGTTTTTTACACATTAGTTGAATGACTTGATTTATACGTTTGGTAGCAGCTCAACTCGGCACGAAACTAAACAACAACAATTTGAATAAGTATTAAATCTAAAAAAGATAATATGTATACTTAAATAAAAATAATAAAATAGAAACTTACTTAAGTCCACCAGGCTCAATATATAGTCTTATATCAAATGCACATACATTTGTGAGCTCTTCATGATCATCCAAAATAGGGTCACCATGCTCTTTATGCACATGTATATATGGGGGATATGAGGCACGTAATCCCCTAAGATGCATGGATGACGCGGGTAAGAGTGTGAGATGATGGGTGTGTGATCCCCTAAGATGCATATATGACGTGAGTAAGTGTGTAGGATATGGGGCGTGTGATCCCCCAGGATGCATGGATGACACAAGTAAGTGTGTGGGATGTGGGTATAATCTCCCAGGCAGTTGCGTTAAAGAAGAGGGTCCCTATGTGGGATGTGGATATGATCCCCCAGGCTGCTGCATGAAGGAAAGGGTTTGTGTGTGAGATGTGGAAAAGTAGATCCTCCATGCTGCTGCATGAAGGAAGAGGGTCCCTGTGTGGGATGTGGATATGATCCCCCAGGCTTCTACATGAAGGAAGAAGATCTCTGTGTAGGATGTAGAAAACTAGATCCCCTATGATGCTGCTAGTATGATGATGGCATATGCCTAAATGGGCTGATAAAAGTTGGAGTCTTAGATGGGACCATAAGATAATCCTGGGAGGAGAGTAAAGACATTAAAGGATGAGAAGTGTCTATAAATATGGGATCTTCCTGACTTTATGGGGGAAGAGCATACATGGACGACGATGGTACGTCGTGTACCCTTATCCTCGAATGTTGTTGGATCTTACCCTTACCCTTATCAGGTCAGAGTGACATTTTGTCTATTTTAAGAGAACATACACTTAATACATCAACATAACACATTTGAATAAATAAACACATTATTTTCTACCAACAACATAGATGAATCAACACATTATATATACAATATATTAAGTAAAATTACAAACAGAAAAAAATCTAATCAAACTCTGCATGCTCTTCATCCATATTATTTTCGTTATCTTATATGATATTATTATCGAATCCAAATGCTTCATGCTCTTCATTCACATTATTTTCTTCAAACAATATAGATGCATCAACTTGATGACCCTCAGCCATTGCATCACACAAAATTTTTTTCCAACTTCAACACATAATTAATTTGATAAATTTCATCTTCTAGGTAAACAACATGTGACATTATGAAAGGTTCATACTATTTGTACCTTCTGTCCATTCAAATCTCAACAATGTTATATTTCTTATGTATTTTTGCACTTTGGCAGATGGATTATACCAATCACAAAAATCAACACAACTATATTTTTCGAGTCCAATTAATTGTATGTCAACTCGTAAATATTTGTAACAACGCCATATAAGACGTCTTCACCACCATATGTAGCTCCTTTTATGAATACACCATTGTTAAGGTTTTTTTCCCTTTTGTCCTTTGCTCACTATGAAATTTATATCCACTCTCATTTTTTGAGTTGGTGAATGTTCCATGTAATATTGTTAATGTCATGGTGTTTATTTTTGACTTATAGAGAAAGTGAATGAATAAAACCATCTTAACAAAGTTCATACTTTGGCTATGGTACCTATGGTTTGCGTTGCTATAAAAATAATACAACAAGTATGAAGCTATTATGTAAACTTCATCCACCTAGTATTTCTTTTTCATAGCAACATAAACTAGATGAACTTCATCATAATTCCAGTTCCACGATTGTTTTCAACAAAAGGTGTGTTCTTGAAACATTTTTATTATATATTATGTTGTTGTATGTTGTCAGTGTTTTATTGAGAAAATGTAAGTTTTCTTATGTTGTTGTATGTTGTTATTGTGTTGTTGATAAATGTTGTTGTATGTTGTTGTTTTTGATTAATGTTCTCATAACAAGAACAAAACATTACTAAGTCACAAGAAAAAGGCTTCTTGTAACTTAGCAATATTTTTTTCTTTAAATATTGTGCAGATTAACAGAAGGTCAAGTTGATTTTATTATAATATATGTAGATTGTTTGTTTCACTAATCATTCACTAAAAATACATCCATTTAAATTGACATAGAAGCTTATAATCTGAAAATTAAAGTGTGTTTGAAAACAATCTTATATTTTTAGTGGTAGAAATATTGAGACTAAGCCATTGGATTGACTTAACTCGCACAGATCAAAATAAAAATCGCCACCGCGCTTTATTGTTTCCAAAGGAATGGGAAAAGAGAAAATAACCAAAAAAGAGGGGGGAGAGAATCTAAGTTCGGGGGTTGGTTATGCAAAGGGGAGGTATTAGCACCTTATACATCTACGGTACTCCGTAGGAACCTCTTTGTAAATTTGTATATTTTGGCTATAAGAGTTGTATACAAAAATAGATTGTGGGGATGAGAAAAGAAGTTTTTTTAATAATTTTTGTACCTACCACGGTTGTGAAACTTTAGTGCCTACGTACCACCTTATGTGCAATAGGAGATCAGGGTACTCGTAGTTCACCTTTAAAAAAATTTAAAACACAAGTGTGTTGGTTAATTTTAAGAGACGAGACATCATCATCTTATCCAAGTGGAATAAAATACTTACTACCCATAATTATGAGAAAGGAGAATTTGCATCATCTCAAAGTGGAGGATATGAATTGGATTATAAAATCAACAAAAGCCTCACTCAACACCCAACTGGAAAATATCTCACTTCACTATATATCATAGAAGTATAGTAGCTTGCATCACTACAAAGATTGACAAGAGTCTGGTATTTTGAGAAAATTTTTAAAGTAAAAATCCAAGGTGGAAAAATGATTTGAATGAGATTGATTTACTTTTAGTCTTCTCATAAAAAATGTCAAATTATTATTAGGTAGATTAAAGTTTGATCAAGAAAATATTTTGAAAATGCATGGACCTAAGTCCAAGTTTATTGTGAAAGCGGTTCAAGTTTAAAACAAGAATAGTTTTCAAAAGGAGGGAGAATATTTTTGTAATTAAATAAGATTGGAGGAGATGAAAGGACTATCCTAAAGCATAAAGTAAAAGCTAGGGAAAAGAACCATCTAACCAACAAGGATCCAACACTTGACATTATGAATCAATGTAGAATTCTCATTATTTGGATTGAAACCAAATGAGCAAGGACAATATAACCTATTGAGAGTCAAACTTCAAATGCATTAAGTCTTCACAAAAAAAATTGGGCAGAGTAACAGCTGTATACAAATGAATTCCCAATCACGGACAAAGTATATATCAGAATAACCTGAACACAAAGAAAACAAAAAACTCAATTTCTTGGGGTAAACCCCAAGAACTCCAGACAAAATAGTGTTAACCCAAAATTTTCCCTCCCATTTTACTCAAGACATGCTCATTGATGTCCCTAATTGCCCAAGGTTGACTAAGAATTGACCAGACAAATTCTCCTCCTAAGCAATGAACCTTTAACTAGGGTTTCACTTTTCACCAAGATGTGTGAACTAAAAAGGTCTAAAATGTTTTCCATGGTCCTAATATGTCTTCAGGATTGTCCATGCCAAGTTTCATGCCTTCCACTACAAGTTTTCTCAGTCAATTACTCAAATGTTTGAAAATCAACTGTACTAGGTCAAAAGTCAATTGTGGCTAATATACAGTCAAACTCCAAGATTTTTGGTCAACATCAACATTTTGAAGTGATATCCATCATTTTATCAAGGGTTGATCATGATTCCTCAAGAAATGCTCCTAATCTATCAAAAGTCAAGAATTGCTAAATTAGGGTTTCTACAGGAAAAGTCAACTGAACTTTGACCAGGCACAACTTTCACATGCTTCATCCATTTTTCCCCAACAAAATCTCATTTTGAAGAGAATCCAATTACCTACAACTTATATTTTTCCCTCAAGTCCAAGAAATGACATTTGAAATATACAAGCTCATACATTACAAGTTATTTTCAGAAAGTCAACAAAAGGCACTTTTAGTCAAGACCATTTACATCAAGATAAAGTCTTCAAATGCAAAATTGATAAAAAGAGGGATTGAAGTAGAAATCTTGGGCTTTCCAAAAATTCAAAGGTCATCATCATGAGATAAAAATTGAGCAAGTTATGGGTTTCCCAAGTTGGGAAAATTTGAGAAAATTCAAAGATGGTGCATTGAGCAAATTTGAAATTTTGGGTCAATGGCTTAACTTTTTAAAGTTCAAACATTATTATGACCTTATAGGGGACCTCTAATCTCATTTTTACATTGCCTTATAATTTTTATTTATTTTGTCCATATTTATTTTGATTTATTTCAAATAAATATAAAATAAATTGTACAAAATAAATAGAAATGGGCCTTGACCTTTGGGCTAATCTTTTGGTCTGCCTAGAAGCCCGAGAATTCGTGCACAAGTGTCCAGGTGCATGCAAGCATGGAAAGAGCAAGTTTTTCAAGTTTTGGAAACTTTTTAATTTTTTTGATTTTGATATGAAAGCATGGTTTATGGCATTGATTCTTGCCATGTTTTCTGATCCTCATTGTTGTACCCCAAAATTTTCCCTCCCATATTCTTCAAAGTTTTGACAAGCATCATCTCAATTTGCTCAAGTCTACTCAAGGGTTGCACAGTTCAAACACCCTCCTAAGCCAGTCAAATTAGGGTTTTGGTTCTTGCAAGGAAGTTGAGGTTTTCAAGGGCTCAATCAAGTCCCATATGCTCATATACATTGTCAAGCACCTACATGTCAAGTTTCAAGGCTCACAAGGTCAAGTTGCACAGTCAAAAACCCTAATTGCTTCACAATCAATTGTAGGGGTAAAATGGTCATTTTGCAGTCAAAAGTCAAAAAATTTGGTCAACATCTTATTTTGAAGCCACAATCATCATTGGATCAAATATTGATCATGATTCCACAAGAATGGCTCAAAAATCATCAAGATGCAAAAGTTTCCATTTTTGGACAGTTGAAAAAGTCAACTGTAACTTGACCAAGGCATAACTTTTTTATGGTTCATCAGAAAAATCCCATTCAATTCTCATTTTGAAGGGGATGACATTTCCTACAACTTATCTTCACATTCCAAGTCCGAGAAATGTTCTCACAAAAAGTTATCAATTTCAACATTATAGGTCATTTTCAAAAGTCAACAAAAAGGCATTTTAAGTCAAAGACCATAACTTGAGATTGGTAACTCAAAATGACATGGGACCAAAGGCATTGGTTATAGGACTTCAAGGCCTTTCCAAAATGTCCAAGAACATATTCATATGATCAAAATTGAGCAAGATATGCATTGGAGAAGTTGGGAAATTTTTTGTGAAATGGCAAAAGTCAACTATCCTTGAAACTTCAATTTTTGACAAAAGGGCCAACTTTTTTCCACTTGATTCAGCCTTGTCATGCCACCCACGTGTCCCATGATCAATTTCAAGACCAAATAATTATTTTTCTATTTTTATTTAATTTTTATGGATTTAATTCATTTTAATCCATAATAATTCAAGTAAATCTAAAAAAATTAATTAAATGGTATCTTATGGTTTGAATAGCCTTCATGGAGCATTTGAAACCTGCCAATTTCGTGCTAAGCTCATTTAGGCATGAAAATTCAAATTTTGAACAAGCTTTGAAAGGCCTTTAATGGTGGTTAAGACAAAATCCAAAGCTTAATTGCAATGGTTAAAGGCTCCTAAATGTGACTTATTCTCACTCATTACTACATATGCAAGCCTTGCAAGCCTCATTCACAACCGGAACATTACACAAGCAGCTAGAGCAAAATCCAAAAAGTGTCAAAAAAAGTGTGAGATCAAAAGGAGTATTACAAGCATTTTCAGGCCAAAAGGAGAACGTGACTCTCTTCTTTGCCATCCCCTGAAGCTAAAGCAACCCTTGCCACGTCCTAAGATCCATCATACCGCACTGTAAGTTCTTCCTAGGTCCCCCAAAATTCCATATCATTTTTTTCTTATGTGTTTGTGTGCAGGATGCCCAGTGCGTTTCACCATGAACCTTCAGCGTTCCACATGCCAAGTGGCCATGATCATCAATCCGAGGGCCAAAAAGTGATGAACACTATATTCTCCAGTCAACGTGCTCCAGGCAATCTCCAAAAGTCAACAAGGCTGGTTAATGGGCCAGCAATTTCCAGGCTTCACACCTCCATTGGGCCATCAACACCCCCATTGGTTTCTTTTTCTTTTTTTTCTTCTATTTTCCTTTTCTTTTTATTTTCCTTTTTTTAATTATTATCATTATTGTTAATTAACCTAACAAACTAATTTTTTCCCATAAAATTCAATAAAACCAAAAAAAAAACATTTTATTATTTATTAACTTATTTTGTAAATAAATTTTAATATTAATTAATTAGTTGTGTAATTAGAACAATTTCAACCTTTTTTTTAATAGGTAAAATTAATTTAGAATTAGAACTTTCAACTTTTAATTTCTTTTTTTTATTTATTAAAAACATAAAAACACAAAAATATTTTTCTTTTAATTAAATTAATTAATTAGTTATTAATTTTAATTTCATTTAATTACAAAAAAAAGAAAAAATTCAATCCTTTCTTAAAAAAAAAGGGTCAAAACCCTCATGACTTCCCGATTCAATCTTTCGCGCGTATTTATTTTTTAATTCATTATTTTGTAACTGCTTCTGGAAGTGTAATAGTTAATTAGGACCTCCTTTATTGCTTTATTTATTTTCCTGCACTTTATTTTCAAAACGGGTTTTGCTTTTTGGCGATGTATAGACCCGTGCCTTGTAATAGCTAGAATTTATCTTTCCGCAATTTATTTTCCGCACTCCTAACTGTTAAAAAATGCATGAAAGAATGTATGCCAAATAAAATCAATCTGTAGCTCACAAATAACATGTACAAGATAACCTTAACTGAAAAACAACACACATGCACATACCACTCTTAGGGTACGCCCCACTGGTTGCCTCGAACGTGGTCGTCAAGTATAGGGTGTTTTAGAGGTCTCCCTTTGTCTAAAGATCCAGTTGCCTCGAAAAGGTTGCCTCGGATAAAAGGATCTAGGACATTAGGGTTACTTCTAAGGTGTCCTACTATTGCTTCGGTGACCACACTGTCCCTAATCATCGAATTGACCCGAATACCTCCAACGATGGTGCTACCTACCTCTCAATGGTGGGATAGCATTATCTAAAGGACTCTTACACAGCTTAATTCCTTAGAGTAGGTAGATTTCTCTTAAGTACTTGCTCTTTTCAAAACAAACAAAAACAACTTTTCGCACTTACACTTTCAAAAGTTTTCAAACAAATTTTTCATACACTCTTGAGGACTGATACAAGAGTTACTTAGAAATTTTTCAAACGAAACTTTTTCAAAACCCACAAACACAAGAAAAGCAAACAAATTTTGAAAACATAAGAGCAAGTACCTAAGAGCCCGTGGATAACCATGGATAGAAAGGGTGCTAACACCTTTCCTTTCTATAAATCTACCTCCCGAACCGAGAGATATCTCGAATAAGGAATTTTGCTGTGCTTTTGTCCTTTCCATGTTGGAGAACATAAAAGACGGTGGCGACTCTTGCTTACCGCGACATTTCACGAAACCAGCTAAAAAACAGTCAGTTCTATTTCCACCAATCACAGAACTGGCGACTCTGCTGGGGAATATTTAATAAGTGGGGTGTACCTTAGGAATAGTTCATCATCATGTTTTCAATTGCTTGATCTGCTTGCTTTAATATTGTGGGCCTGTCTTGGGAGTTTCATAGATCCTAACCCGGATCTGGGGGATACCTCTTAGAAAGTAGCAACAAACTGTGAGGGAACTGTGCGGGGTATACCGACACGGTTGAAGCAGTTTTCTACGTTGATGTGGCACTTTGGTGAGTACCGGTAACCCTTGAGTCAAGTCAAGGAGAGTACGGGGCCACCGCGTGGTGTCGTGAAGCATCAAGTGACCTTAGGAACCTTACTTGACCATCCTGGCCTCTTTAGGGGTAGTGAGATGACCGACTTTGGTGCAGTCCGAAGTTGGTAGATACTCGATACTACACTCATTGAGGGTTGTTTTCTTGGAATATTTTGATCGCCAGTCCAGTGGCTAAATCAAAACAATGAACACAGAAAACAACCCAATGATATTGAGCTCCTTAGAACCCGGTTACTTTTGATAGGACAGGTTTTGAGCCCACCAACTTCAAGAGGGTAGCACCCCAAATTTCATGCTGGCCTGAACTCTAAGGGCTGTCTTGTGTGACTTGTGTGCTTTCAAACTTGACTACTTGCATGCTTGTTATCTAACACGTGAGTTTCTTGCAGGGTTTGTTTACAGTCCTTAATCTGGGCTCATAACAGGGTTTACTTACATCACTCCACGCATAGCATAACATCATGCCATCATACCATTACATACGTCCTGCATAAGGACTAATCCATTTCAAGGATCTCAAGGGTCTGTGATGCAGGTCATGATGAACCAACATGTCTAGCAAGGGGCAAAGGGGATTTATTTTCCTCTAGCCAGGTTGATGACTTGAGTCAGGGGCTATGACCCACTCGATATGGTGAGCTTTGACTCTTGAAGAAGGACTCTCAACAACATGAAGTTCCCTCAATCAAGCTACCAGATTCTAACAATTTTCTTGTTTACCCCGCGAGGTCCTTGAAAACATTGCACGCATACATACACATCATTGACTAACAGGTACCCTTGTTACAGGTCACTTACCTTCTCCGCTGTTTATTTCAGCGATGGCTTCCCAACAAGACAACCAGGATCTTCATGCTCAAGAGACTCGGTTCGGGGAAATCCTCCTAAATCTATCCAAGGGGCAGGAAGAGCTGAGAACACTCCTCATGGGGACTTTGGTCAGGAACAGTCCAGAAGACGATAAAGACGAACGACTGAAACGTATGCAAGCTAAGGTAGATACAATGAGAACCCAGATGCTGGGGCAGATGGCTCTCATTCAAGACTTAGCTCAAAGACAAGAAGAGCTCAGGGTTCTCGTCAACCAACTGCTTCGGGATAACCAACTGGGGTAAACATCTAAGGTTGAAGATCAAGTCATCATTCAACCACCTTTGGGGCAAGAAGACAAGGGAAAAGCTCCTCAGCTTGCTTCAGGGTCACAAGCCCAGCATCAACCTCACCAAAAGCAATGGGTTGACCGAAGGAAATTTACCAAGCTCAACATGCCGCTGTCTCAAGCTTTACAACACCTGTTAAGATTGAATCTGGTGACATTAAGGGACCCTCCTAAGAATCCCAACACAGCCTCCCCAAGGTACAATCCTGATGCAAGGTGTGCATACCATTCTGATAGTCCTGGACATGACACCGACGACTGTCGGACTTTGAAGAACAAAATTCAAGATATGATTGATGAGGGAGCAGTGGAATTCACCCCAGATGGTCAGGTCGAGTTCTTCTACTATCCCTGCGAGATTCACCATTTGAAGTGACAAGTTCTGAGACTAGAAGACTTTTTGTTCATTCGAATGTTCAAGTTGTATTTTCTTTGCTTATACAAACAATTATTGTCATAGCAAACTTTATTACTTTATCAATGCATCGCATATGTCTGTTTTGAATCAATATATTCGCATTCGCTATATTCAAACTGCTTTCATTTTTTGATGTCAACTCTTAATAACTCTAAGCCTCTTGAGGGAGGATGACAAAAACGATACCACAATCTACAGTATGCTTTTGAACAGACCCCGCTGATGAGGTACAGGCATTGTTTCAATTCCTAAACACTAGAGTTATAAGGAAGATAATCCCTCGTCAACCCCCTTCGAGCCAAAGAAGTAGGAGTTTTTCTTTTCGAAAATTAAAACCCTTAATCATAACCTGGGGCAGGGTGGTTCTCTCAGTTGATCCAAGTGCACAACGAATAGCACCAAAGAGGTCCTCACAAAACAAAAGACAGTGATGGTTCCAAATAATCATAAAGACAGGCAGTCATTATCCCTCAAAATAAACGCCCATTAAGTCAAAACCTATGAAGGAGACTTACAAAACTGGGGCATCCCGCTGAATGTAATCACAAAAGAAACAGTTCAGGAAAAAAACAGGGATAACAAAATCAAAAAGAAAAGAGGACCTCCAAACCCTCAACAAGGAAATGACTGCCTATTCAAAATAAAATGTCAACATCCGAACCATCATGGGAATATTAGGACAAAGACTCAAACAAGGTCTAACGCACGATCAACTGAGTTTATGTTTGAAGAACATCACGAAGAGCGGGTGGGTACAAATATAATTTGAGCCTTTATCCTTTGTTTCTTAAACCGTGAACCAGGCCACGTTATAACCCTTAAAAATTCCTAGCTGAAGCATGGGTTAGTTCGAAGGCATACTGTTACGAAAGGTATCCTGACTCCTTAAGGCTTGCTGTAAAATACTGAGTTGACATCACATTTTACAAAATTTGCTTGTTTTACTGAAAATGCATTTTCAAAAATTTCAAGACAGACATAAGCTTTGCATTTTTAATATAACATTGCTTGCATGTGACTATTTGTTTGAACAACATAGAAGTTCGCACGACGAATGTCTAATGAACAAAAGCACCTCCAATCAAGGGGCAGGGCGTGATCATTGTCCATCATCTGGGGCAGTCCAGTCAAGATTCAGAGAGTCTCTCAAATGCCTAATAGCCTGGGGCAAATCTCCGCCTGAGTCACCTGGGGCATTGGACATGAGTTCCAGCTACGAATCTTGCCTGATCAAACATCTTCTGGTCGCATGGCAACACAACAACAGGGGCATCTCCCTACATTCTGAGAGCATGGACATAGTCGAAAAAATACTACGCATAATCAAAGACCCACTAGGTTGACACACCTAGGCAAAAATAAGGGCTTCCCGGCGAACCAAAAGGGTTCGGGCAAAAACAAGGGATGAAATGAAAAAATCTGTACATCCGGCAAGTCAAAAACCTGAAAAGGCGGCTTGGGCAAAAAAGGGTATCCCGATGGACTGAAAACCCGAAAGAGCGGTCCAGGCAAAAGTTAGGGATCAAAAGCGTACGACTATGTCCCGTCATCTCGTCACTTGCCTACCAGAAGAAGATTTGTCGAATCGGCAGTTGTCTAACACCTCAAAAGGTATCTTCTTCTCTCACGTCAGAAACAGGGGCAATAATGAGTTGTCCAAGCGTTCTAGTTGCTTTGTCAACCAAGGTACCAAGGTAGGTTCGGCTGAAGAACATAACCAAGAGGCCTCCACTCCCCGGGAGTAAAACAGGTTTCAGCAATGCTCTCCCCAAGCAGAGTTGGTCTCTCATCAACCACGAAGAGGCACAGTATCCCTAGCAAGTCAGCAACGCTCTCCCCAAGCAGAGTTAGGCTACTGTCAGCCCTAAGGAAGTTGGGTACCCCCAGAAAATCTCAATATTCCCCATCGGAGTATACAGATGTTCCTAAGCAAGCATCCCCGACAGTCTTAATATAAGATTGTTCCCCGGTGGAATACAGACACCCCAGTGGAGCCACTTCCCCAGTACAATCTCAAAAGTTTCCCCAGGAGAGTTGAATCAATTTCCCTAGTAGATTCTGGAAGCTTATCCCCTGCAGAGTACGAACGCATCTCCTCGGCTCTATTCAAAGGTTATTCCCTACCAGGGTCTAACTGGGTTATCCTTAGCTAATTACCACGGAAAGATCGTCTTCGACGAAGTTCTTCCTATCCCCAGCGGAATTCATCAAATTCCCCAACAAAATTTATCAACGGGAATCCCCAGCGGAGTTATCATCAAAACCTCAGCGAAGTATCTCTTCCCACAGAGTAATTCCCCGCAGAGTAATATCTTCATCAAGTTTATTCCCCAACGGAGTCATCTTCTCCTTCCGGTTTATTCTTGCAACCATTATCCCCAGCGGAAACGAAGAACTCTACTCTTCAACATCATCCCAGGATTCAAACTCCCGGTATTCGTCAAGGATTTATTTTCCCAGACGAGAATACATTCATAAACATCACATATTCATACATTATAGCATGCATACGCATCATACAACACAAATCTCATTTATTTTTGAGAACATCTTAAAATCATGCAATTCATGCATCATGACATTGCATACGACTAATACTTTGTCTTTTCAGGAAAAAGTCAATCAAAAGATGATTACCATCTACCTTTACAGTTCCAGATCAACACCGGTAACAAGCCAGGAAAATTCTGTGGACGAATGATCGTGGGTTAATATCCGAAACCAAATAGGACAATTATCTACTTGATCATCCTCAGGCAACCCTACACCGGTTCCTTTTCTTTCAGAAGAAGTCTTACACAGGCTCATCAACAGGCAACCCTACACCGGTTCCTTCTCAACCTCAGATGTAGTTTTACACGAACTCATCATCAGGCAACCCTACACTGGTTCCTTCTCAATTTTCAGACGAAGTCTTACACGGACTTATCTCAAGATGACCTTACCCCGGTTCATCCAGAAGTTTTACACGAACTTATCCTGCAGTAACCTTACCCCGATTCCTCCAGAAGTCTTACACGGACTTATCCCGAAGTAACCTTACCCCGGTTCCTCCAGAAGTTTTACACGAACTTATCCCGAAGAGACCCTACACAGATTCTCTCTCTTCAGACGAAGTCTTACACAGACTTATCATCAAAGTAACCCTACACCGGTTCCTTTTCTTTCAGAAGAAGTCTTACACGAACTTATCTCAAGATGACCTTACCCCGGTTCATCCAGAAGTTTTACACGAACTTATCCTGCAGTAACCTTACCCCGGTTCCTCCAAAAGTCTTACACGGACTTATCTCAAGATGACCTTACCCCGGTTCATCCAGAAGTTTTACACGAACTTATCCTGCAGTAACCTTACCCCTGTTCCTCCAGAAGTCTTACACGGACTTATCCCGAAGTAACCTTACCCCGGTTCCTCCAGAAGTCTTACACGGACTTATCTCAAGATGACCTTACCCCGGTTCCTCCAGAAGTATTACACGGACTTATCTCAAGATGACCTTACCCCGGTTCATCCAGAAGTTTTACACGAACTTATCCTGCAGTAACCTTACCCCGGTTCCTCCAGAAGTCTTACACGGACTTATCCCGAAGTAACCTTACCCCGGTTCCTCCAGAAGTTTTACACGAACTTATCCCGAAGAAACCCTACACAGGTTCTCTCTCTCCAGACGTAGTTTTACACGGGCCCGTTGTCAAAGAAACCCTACACAGGTTCTCTCTTCCCAAAGACGCAGTTTTACACGGACTCGTCATCAGAAACCCTACCCAGGTTTTACTCCTTCCAGGATGCAGTTTTACACGGGCTCATCATCAAAGTAACCCCACACAGGTTCCCTTCTCAAACTCCAAACGTAGTTTTACACGAGCTCGTCATCAGCAAACCCTACACAGGTTTCCTTCTCAGCTCCAGATGCAGTTTCACACGGGCTCATCATCAGTCAACCCTACACAGGTTTCCTTCTTTCCAAGATGCAGTTTTACACGAGCCCGTCATCAGGTAACCCTACACAGGTTCCCTCTTTCAACTCACAAAATTACATCTCAATAGACAGTCTCCAAATGGCATCTGTAAGCCCATTCCCGACAAGATTCTGTCGCATCTCCAGATGGCATTTATAAACCCATCCTCATGTCCATCACTTCCAAATGGCATCTATAAGCCCATTCCCGACAAGGTTCTGTCACACTTCCAGATGGTATCTATAAGCCCATCCTCCTATCCACTATATCTCCAAATGGCATCTGTAAGCCCATTCCCGACATCACACTGCTGACATTCTACTATGCGAGTGCAAATTTCTGGGCACTCTAGTGTTCAATCATCTTCCACCCTCGGATCACGAAAGGCACACAAGCCAATCTACATCCTCAGGTATAAGAAGATTGAACAGGGGCAACTGTTGTACCCCAAAATTTTCCCTCCCATATTCTTCAAAGTTTTGACAAGCAACATCTCAATTTGCTCAAGTCTACTCAAGGGTTGCATAGTTCAAACACCCTCCTAAGCCAGTCAAATTAGGGTTTAGGTTCTTGCAAGGAAGTTGAGGTTTTCAAGGGCTGAATCAAGTCCCATATGCTCATATACATTGTCAAGCACCTACATGTCAAGTTTCAAGGCTCACAAGGTCAAGTTGCACAGTCAAAAACCCTAATTGCTTCACAATCAACTGTAGGGGTAAAATGGTCATTTGGCAGTCAAAATTCAAAATTTTTGGTCAACATCTTATTTTGAAGCCACAATCATCATTGGATCAAATCTTGATCATGATTCCACAAGAATGGCTCAAAAATCATCAAGATGCAAAAGTTTCCATTTTTGGACAGATGAAAAAGTCAACTGTAACTTGACCAAGGCATAACTTTTTCATGTTTCATCAGAAAAATCCCATCCAATGCTCATTTTGAAGGGGATGACATTTCCTACAACTCATCTTCACATTCCAAGTCCAAGAAATGCTCTCACAAAAAGTTATCAATTTCAACATTATAGGTCATTTTCAAAAGTCAACAAAAAGGCATTTTAAGTCAAAGACCATAACTTGAGATTGGTAACTAAAAATGACATGAGACCAAAGGCATTAGTTAGAGGACTTCAAGACCTTTCCAAAATGTCCAAGAACATGTTCATATGATCAAAATTGAGCAAGATATGCATTGGAGAAGTTGGGAAATTTTTGTGAAATGGCAAAAGTCAACTATCCATGAAACTTCAATTTTTGACAAAAGGGCCCACTTTTTTCCACTTGATTCAGCCTTGTCATGCCACCCACGTGTCCCATGATCAATTTCAAGACCAAATAATTATTTTTCTATTTTTATTTAATTTTTATGGATTTAATTCATTTTAATCTATACTAATTCAAGTAAATCTAAAAAAATTAATTAAATGGTATCTTATGGTTTGAATAGCCTTCATGAAGCATTTGCAACCTATAAATTTCGTGCTAAGCTCATTTAGGCATGAAAATTCAAATTTTGAACAAGCTTTGAAAGGCCTTTAATGGTGGTTAAGACAAAATCCAAAGCTTAATTGCAATGGTTAAAGGCTCCTAAATGTGACTTATTCTCACTCATTACTACATATGCAAGCCTTGCAAGCCTCATTCACAACCGGAACATTACACAAACGGCCAGAGCAAAATCCAAAAAGTGTCAAAAAAAGTGTGAGATCAAAAGGAGTATTGCAAGCATTTTCAGGCCAAAAGGAGAACGTGACTCTCTTCTTTGCCATCCCCTGAAGCTAAAGCAACCCTTGCCACGTCCTAAGATCCATCATACCGCACTGTAAGTTCTTCCCAGGTCCCCCAAAATTCCATATCATTTTTTTCTTATGTGTTTGTGTGCAGGATGCCCAGTGCGTTTCACCATGAACCTTCAGCGTTCCACATGCCAAGTGGCCATGATCATCAATCCGAGGGCCAAAAAGTGATGAACACTATATTCTCCAGTCAACGTGCTCCAGGCAATCTCCAAAAGTCAACAAGGCTGGTTAATGGGCCAGCAATTTCCAGGCTTCACACCTCCATTGGGCCATCAACACCCCCATTGGTTTCTATTTCTTTTTTTTTTTCTTCTATTTTCCTTTTCTTTTTATTTTCCTTTTTTTAATTATTATCATTATTGTTAATTAACCTAACAAACTAATTTTTTCCCATAAAATTCAATAAAACCAAAAAAAACATTTTATTATTTATTAACTTATTTTGTAAATAAATTTTAATATTAATTATTAGTTGTGTAATTAGAACAATTTCAACCTTTTTTTTAATAAGTAAAATTAATTTAGAATTAGAACTTTCAACTTTTAATTTTTTTTATTTATTAAAAACATAAAAACACAAAAATATTTTTCTTTTAATTAAATTAATTAATTAGTTATTAATTTTAATTTTATTTAATTACAAAAAAAAAGAAAAAATTCAATCCTTTCTTAAAAAAAAAGGGTCAAAACCCTCAAGACTTCCCGATTCAATCTTTCGCGCGTATTTATTTTTTAATTCATAATTTTGTAACTGCTTCTGGAAGTGTAATAGTTAATTAGGACCTCCTTTATTGCTTTATTTATTTTCCTGCACTTTATTTTCAAAACGGGTTTTGCTTTTTGGCGATGTATAGACCCGTGCCTTGTAATAGCTAGAATTTATCTTTCCGCAATTTATTTTCCGCACTCCTAACTGTTAAAAAATGCATGAAAGAATGTATGCCAAATAAAATCAATCCGTAGCTCACAAATAACATGTACAAGATAACCTTAACTGAAAAACAACACACATGCACATACCACACTTAGGGTACGCCCCACTGGTTGCCTCGAACGTGGTCGTCAAGTATAGGGTGTTTTAGAGGTCTCCCTTTGTCTAAAGATCCAGTTGCTTCGAAAATGTTGCCTCGGATAAAAGGATCTAGGACATTAGGGTTACTTCTAAGGAGTCCTACTATTGCTTCGGTGACCACACTGTCCCTAATCATCGAATTGACCCGAATACCTCCAACGATGGTGCTACCTACCTCTCAATGGTGGGATTGCATTATCTAAAGGACTCTTACACAGCTTAATTCCTTAGAGTAGGTAGATTTCTCTTAAGTACTTGCTCTTTTCAAAACAAACAAAAACAACTTTTCGCACTTACACTTTCAAAAGTTTTCAAACAAATTTTTCATACACTCTTGAGGACTGATACAAGAGTTACTTAGAAATTTTTCAAACGAAACTTTTTCAAAACCCACAAACACAAGAAAAGAAAACAAATTTTGAAAACATAAGAGCAAGTACCTAAGAGCCCGTGGATAACCATGGATAGAAAGGGTGCTAACACCTTCCCTTTCTATAAATCTACCTCCCGAACCGAGAGATATCTCGAATAGGGAATTTTGCTGTGCTTTTGTCCTTTCCATGTTGGAGAACATAAAAGACGGTGGCGACTCTTGCTTACCGCGACATTTCGCGAAACCAGCTAAAAAACAGTCAGTTCTATTTCCACCGATCACACTCATACTCTCCTCTATTTATACGAGCCATGTGCAAGCACAACACACGCGTACACACTTCCTAAAGAAGCCACAAAAATTGCAAAAAATTCAACAAAGTTGTGAAATTCAAACAACAAATTCCAGCGATACTCAACCCATTCTGGGGATCCCATCACCCTCCTGAGGTTTCCAGGGTTCATTTCCAGCCATCCCTCGAGCCAAAACATGCCCAGAATCCGTGCTTCTAAGTGCACTGTTTGGCCAAATTTTCATGGTTTGAATCTTTCAATACATGCAATATAAATGATTCTAATTCACATTTTAATATGCACATCATCATTTTTTTTGTTTCTAACGTGTTACATGAAAGGATAGGTACTCAAACAAAGATTTGCAATTTTTAGGGCAAATTTTCAGGCGTGAGTGGTTCTCAAAGATATAGGTTATTTTAGGGGAAACTAACATCGTGGTTGGATTGGTAGACCCCAATTTAGGGGGGTAGCCTAAATCTTGAGTTTTGATTTTGCTTTTTACAGGTTTTAAGATTTTGGTGTGGCCGGAGAAGGTGACCGGAGTTTAACTCCGACACCCCTGCAAATTGTTGACTCCGGTAGCATACGCGTCCTTCACCCATTGGTACATTTGAATCAGTGCGTGTTTTTTTTTGTTTTCAAATATAAGTGGCTGATTTAAACTATATTGTTTCTGTTTGATTTATATAAATGAATGGTAAAGTAGCTCAGTTGGTGAAGGGAACGTGTGTGAAGGGGAGAGACCTGTTTGATTTTTTCTAACATTTTCTTGCAGGATCCAATGCGTTGCATCACCAAGCGCTTGCCATAAGCCATCAGATCTACACCATCAGAGGTTAACACATCCAGATCCAAGCGCATCAAATATGCACCCCCATCATGGACATTCAAATGACCCTCTCACTGGATCCAATACAACCTCTGGATCTCTCATGCATGGGCCTGCGTTTTACAATATTGCACCCCCCTATTTCTTTTGTGTCAGGCCCAATTTGCTTCTTTATTTTATTTTATTTGTTTTATTGACTATTTTCTTTTAATAATTTTTTTTATAATAATATAAAATAAATAATAATAATAGACTTAGAATTTTCTAAATTAATTTTAATTTTTGTAAATTAATTAACTTAATTATTTTGACTTGTTTTAATTAATTTAAATCAAATAGAATTAGATTTATTTAATTCAAATATTTTCTTAATAAAAATACAAAAATATTATAATTAGGCTGGAATTCATTTAATAATTATCTTTTTTTAATTAAATTTATATTTAAGGTAGTTTAATTATTTTCTTAATAAAAACAACAAAAAGAATTTTCTTTTACTTAGAACTTTTTAAGGTTTTAGGCGTTCTGTGATCGGTGGATCTGGAACTGACTGTTTAACGCTGGTTCGCGAAATGTCGCGGAAGCAAGAGTCGCCACCGTCTTTTATTTTCTCCAAATGGAAAGGACAAAAGCACAGAAAAATTCCTTATAGAGATTGCTCTCGGTTCGGGAGGTAGATTATAGAAAGGGAAGGTGTTAGCACCCTTTCTATCCATGGTTATCCATGGGCTCTTAGATACTTGCTCATTGTGTTTTCAAAATTGTTTGTTTGCTTTTCAATGTGGGTTTAAAAAAAGTTTCTTTGAAAAGTTTCAGATCGACTCATACGTCAGAGTGTTTGAAAAGTTTGCTTTGAAAGCTTTTGAGAATGTGTCAGCGTGAAAAGTCTTTTGAGTTTGTTTTGAGATTAGAGCAAGTATCCTTGAGAACCTACCTACCCTAAAGAATTCGTCTGTGTAAGAGTCCTTTAAAGTAGTGCCATCCCACCATTGAGAGGTAGGTAGCACCACCGTTGGAGGTGTTCGGGTCAATTCGATTTTAGGGACATGATGATCACCAGAGCAATGGGAAGACACCTTAGAAGCTACCCTCATGCCAGGTTCCCGGATCATGAGGACTTACTAAGACATCCTCTACTCGACGATCACCTTTCGAGGCAAGGCAACAGTGAGGCGTACCCTAGGGGTGGTGTGTGCGAATATTGTGTTATGTTTCAGTTATTTGTCTTGTCATGTTTGTCGTGTTCTACGCTTGATTTTAATTTGTCCATTCATTCTTGCATGCATATTTAACAGTTATAAAGTTTGCGGAAAAATAAATCTACGGCTATTACAAAGGCGCGGGTCCACATCGCCAAAATTAAACCGGACCCGATTTAGCAGAAAAATAAATAATGCGAAGTAATAAAGTGCGAAAAGTAAATGTACATGGCCTTGGGAGAGATACAGAATTATGATAAGCAATAAAGTAAACGCGCAAAAAGAAAATAATTAAAGCAAAACTAGGGCGTTGGACCCTTCTTACAAAAATTAAATTACAAGAATTAATTAATTAGAATTAAATAGGGAATTAGAATTAAAATTCAAAAAGAAAATGTTTTTTTTTAGACCTTTATGTTTTTATTTATTAAAAGAAAAAAAAAAGTTAATTGAAATTAAACTATAAGGCAAACCCTAATTTTAATGTTTTTATTTATTATGAAAGAATTAAATTAAGATCTAAATTAAACCTAAAATTTATTATGTACAATTTTGATTATAAAAATAAATAAATAAATGGTAATTATTATTGTGAAAAAAGGAAAAATTAAAAGAGAAATCAAAAAAAGATATTAAACCTAAATTCTATTTTTGGTGTTTTTTATTAAAAAAGATTAAAACTATAACCTAATTAAACTAAATATTTACATGCATTTGTTTAGAAAATAATTAAAATAAAAATTATATTAATTTTTGGCCTTTTCTGATTTTTTGAGTGTTTTTTATATTTTGTTAAAAATAATTAATTAAATAAACAAAATTGAATAAAAGTAATAAAAAGAAAAATTAAAGAAAGAATAAAAAATAAAAATGATAAAGCAAACCAGGGGGGTTTTCTGTCCCATTATGGAGGTGTAAATTTGAGAGGCCTGGCCCAATTGAGTTTGCATCCGTTGACTTTTCTAATCATGTGTTAGTGCATTGACCACGTTCACCATAGGCCTGGGATCTGAGCCCTTGATCTGCCTCTCCTGGACACCTGTGCATTTGGATCTTGTGGACACACGGTATGCATCATTGCTGACGCTGCATAGGAAATTGGTTGGAAAAATAATAATGAAATTTGCAAGACCTGGGACTTGAACCCAGGTCTTTGAAGCTACCAGCATAACACTTGACCACTGAACCAAGCGCGTTTCAATTAACATATAATAAACAATAAACAATATAATAAGAACGCGTTAGTGACTTTGGAATTTCGCGCGAAATTTAAATGGATCAATCGTTGCTTGACACGCCATCTTCTTCCTCACCACCCCTGTAACACAAAACAAAAGAGCAACGGTTTTTGAAACGTTGTTTTAGAGGGTTTACAAGAAAATAGCGAATAGCTCCATGAGCTTCATAAATTGTTCGCGAGGTATGTGTTTGCTTCGTCTTAACCTGCTCAATTCAACCATGATACTCACGAGCCCTAATTTCTCCTCTACGCAAAAGCCCTATTTCAAGAAACCTGTAACCCTAAGTTTTGGCAATGGCATAATCGTATATGGTCAATAAAAACGCAATTAAACACCACAGTTAGCTTTAGAACTTCACAAAGAATAAGAATCAACAAACAAAATTCATGAAAAATGCTTAGAATATGATATGCGATTTGGAAATTTTTGCTTCACAGTTTGAGGTCGTGATACCGTTTCAAGGCGTTTTGCTTGTTGTTTTTGATTGAGAAACACTCAATGATGTCTCAGGATGCTAATGGGATGAAGATTGAAGCTTGGAACGACCTAAAACCTTGATTTCAGATTTGAGTTTTTTATGAAAAATTTCAATGTGCAAAAGGGTTCTTGGGCGCAGCTTGCAGTCTCTTTTGCTTAGGGTTGTGATCTCATACTTGTATGGAAGCAATTAGGTTAAAAAGATTGAATAAAATCCATTGCTTTGATGATTTTTGGATATTTGATTTCATGGATCTTTTACAATCTTTTTTTCATGGTTTTTGTGTTCAATCAGCTCAAATCTTATCAAAACTTGCCATAATCAATTAAGCACGAAATATTGAGATTAGAATGTGCATAAAAAGATTTTTTAGGTTAGGTTTGATATTTTTCATATATTAAAATCATTTAAATGAATATAAATTAATATTAATTCAAATAAATAATTAAAAAATATGAGAATACTTCCCTTTGGGCCTAGTGGTCGTGCATAGGCTTGGCATGAAGAAACTTGGAAGAAAAATGGGCCCATTTGCATTTTTAGGCCTTTTGCATCAATGTTGACTTTTCAAAATTTCCAAAAATTTCCCAACTTCCACAAGGCATAACTTGGTCAATTTTTAAGCTTTTCACATGTTCTTGGACATTTTGGAAAGGTCTTTGAGTCCTTTAACCAATGCCTTTGGTCCCATGTCATTTTGATTTACCAATCTCAAGTTATGGTCTTTGACTTAAAGTCACTTTTTGTTGACTTTTGAAAATGACCTATAATGTTGAAATTGATAACTTTTTGTGAGAGCATTTCTTGGACTTGAAGTATGAAGATGAGTTGTAGGAAATGTCTTTCTCTTCAAAATGAGCTTTGGATGGGATTTTTCTGATAATCCATGTGAAAGTTATGCCCTGGTCAATTTCAGTTGACTTTTTCAGCTGTCCAAATATAGCAACTTTTGCATCTTTGATGATTTCTGAGCCAAATTTTGAGAATCATGATCAAGCATTGATCAAATGATGTTTGTGGCTTCAAAATGATATGTTGACCAAAAATTTGAACTTTTGACTGTCAAATGACCATTTTGCCCCTACAGTTGACTGTAGTGCAATCTAGGGTTTTGACTGTGCAATTTTGAGCTGAATGCCTTGAAACTTGATATGAGGATACTTGACCATCTTTGTAGGCATATGAGACTTGATTGGGCCTTTGAAAAGTTCATTTGCTTGACCAGGACTCAAACCCTAGTTTTGACTGTATAGGAGACAGTTGAGCTGCACAACCCTGGGGGAATTTTATGACCTTGACTTGACAAATCTTGATGAATATGGGAGGGCAAATTTTGGGGTACAACAGTTGCCCCTGTTCAATCTTCTTAGACCTGAGGATGCAGATTGGCTGACGTGCCTTTCGTAATCCGAGGGTAGAAGATGATTGGACACTAGAGTGCCCAGAAATTTGCGCTCACATAGTAGCAATGATGATGAGGGAATGGGCTTATAGATGCCATTTGGAGGTTGCTTGGATAGGATGATGGGCTTATAGATGCCATCTGGACGTTGATTGCGTAGGAGAGCCCTTAGCGAGAACCTGCATACCTGCAAAACAGAAAAATGAGTACCTGACACGTCGCAGGAGCTGATTTTTGATGCTTGATATAGATATGTCCTGACTGGTTACAGGAGCTGGGTCTGGAGCTTCAAACGCTGATGAATGAACCAGGGATGGTTACTGCCTTAGCATGGATGGTAAGAGAATCCTGAATGATTTCAACCTCAACAACGCTCATTGAGAAAATCTTGGTGAGGACTACCATCTTCGTAGTGTCAGGAAGAGAACCGAAGGACATTATAATCTCAAAGGGAGTCGCCTCACTCACCGTTGGAGAGGGAACTATAGGAAATTATAATCTGGAAGGAAATATCACCTCACACGCCGTTGGAGAGGGAACCATAAGAGAATATCACCTCACGCTCATGCCGGAGAGGGAAACATCTGAAGAAGGAATTACCACCTCACACGCCGTTGGAGAGGGGACCATAAGAGAATATCACCTCACGCTCATGCCGGAGAGGGGAACATCTGAAGAAGGAATTACCACCTCACACGCCGTTGGAGAGGGGACCATAAGAGAATATCACCTCACGCTCATGCCGGAGAGGGGAACATCTGAAGAAGGAATTACCACCTCACACGCCGTTGGAGAGGGGACCAAAAGAGAATATCACCTCACGCTCATGCCGGAGAGGGGAACATCTGAAGAAGGAATTACCACCTCACACGCCGTTAGAGAGGGGACCAAAAGAGAATATCACCTCACGCTCATGCCGGAGAGGGGAACATCTGAAGAAGGAATTACCACCTCACACGCCGTTGGAGAGGGGACCATAAGAGAATATCACCTCACGCTCATGCCGGAGAGGGGAACATCTGAAGAAGGAATTACCACCTCACACGCCGTTGGAGAGGGGACCATAAGAGAATATCACCTCACGCTCATGCCGGAGAGGGGAACATCTGAAGAAGGAATTACCACCTCACACGCCGTTGGAGAGGGGACCATAAGAGAATATCACCTCACGCTCATGCCGGAGAGGGGAACATCTGAAGAAGGAATTACCACCTCACACGCCGTTGGAGAGGGGACCATAAGAGAACTTCTACTGAGTCTTTATCAGAAAAATCTGTTTGGAGTCGATTTAACTGGACTAGAGAAGTCCTTGAAACATATTTGAGAATTTCAACTGCATCTTTCCTGAAAGGTAAAGGTCAGTCATATGCAATGCATGATATGGATCAAGCAATGATGTTCTTAATATGGATGCGATTTATATGATATGATGCGTACATGCATGCTATAATGATGTATGTGATGATTCATGTATGTTTTTGTCTAGGAAAATAAATCCTCGACGGGTGCCGGGAAGTCGTATCCTGGGCTGATGTTGAGGAAGAGATTTTGCTTCCGCTGTGGGTGATTGTTGCAAGAATACCGGTAGGAGAAGATAACTCCGTTGAGGAATAAACTTGGCAAATGAAATAACTCTGCGGGAGAAAAGATACTCTAGCGATCATGCTGGGGAGTGCTACTATGTGGGGATAGCGATGCTTTGCTGAGTTGATGAAGATAACTCCGCTGGGGATATCCTTGTTATGCTGGAAGTGTTTAATAGACTTCGCTGGGGGTAGGAAGATATTTTGCCGAGGACGCTCTTTCCGTGGCTTTTGGCTGAGGATAACCCAGTTATATCCTGTTACGGAAATAACTCTTTAAATCAAGCCGGGATGACGCGTTCGTGCTCTGCGAGGGGATAAGCTTCCAGAATCTACTGGGGATAAGCTTATTGCTTGGGGATATGATTTCCAACTTTGTTGGTGAAGCTGGATTGGACTCTTCTTGGGAGTTTGATATGCTGGGGAAGTGATTCCTTTGAATATTGAGATACCGCCGGGGAACGATCTTCAGACCAAGACTGCCGGGGATGCTTGTTAAGAATGCGTGCTGCTGGGAGGTATTGAGATCTACAGGAGGATACTCAATTTCCTTGATATTTGATGATTTGCTTGGAGAAGAATGTATTGATTTGTTGAACCACTCTCTGGGGAATTAAGATACACTTGGCCGTGTTCTTTAGCTGAACCTACCTTAGTACCTTGGGGGATAGAACAATTAGGTTGCTTAGACAACTCTTTATTGCCCCTGTTTCTGTGGGAGGAGGCCCCTGTGAAAATGTTTGATAGTTGTTGATGGACAAACTTTCTTCTGGTAGACAGGTGACAAGATGACAGGACATAGTCGTATGCTTTGATCCCTAACTTTTGCCTGGACCGCCCTTTCGGGTTTTCAGTCCACCGGGATACCCATTTTTGCCCAAGCCGCCTTTTCAGGTTTTCGACTTGCCGGGTGTACATATTTTTTTTCATTTCACCCCTTCATTTTGCCCGAACCCTTTTGGTTCGCCGGGAAGCCCTTACTTTTACCTAGGTGTGTCAACCTAGCGGGTCTTTGATTTTGCGTAGTATCTTTTCGACTATGTCCGTGCTTTCAGAATGTAGGGAGTTGCCCCTGTTATAAGTGCTTTGTCATGCCACCAGAAGGTGTTTGATCAGGTCAGATTCGTTGTTGGAATGCCCCAAGTGACTCAGGTGGAGTTTGCCCCAGGCTATCTGGCCTTTGAGAGATTCTCCGAATCTTGACTGGACTGCCCCAGATGATGGACCATGGTCAGGTCTGCCCCTTGATTGGAGATGCTCTTGTTCACTAGGTATTTCTCGTGCGAATTTCCCTGCTGTTCAAACAAAAAGTCATATGCAAACAAAGTTATGTCAAAAACGCAAAGCTTATGTCTGTCTCGAAGATTTTGAAAATGCATCTTTTCATAAAACAAGTGAATGTTTGTAAAACGTGATGTCAACTCCGTATTTACCGTAGGCCTTCAGGAGTCAGGATACCTTTCGTGACAGTATGCTTTCGAACTAACCCATGCTTCAGCTAGGACTTTTAAGGGTTATAACGTGGCTTGGTTCACGGTTTAAGAAACAAAGGATAAAGGCTCAAATTTTATTTGTACCCACCCGCTCTTCGTGATGTTCTTCAAACCTAAACTCAGTTGATCATACGTTAGACCTCGTTCGAGTCTTTGCTTTGATTTTCCGGTGATGGTTCAAACATTGGTGATTTATTCTGACTAGGCAGTCATTTTTTGTTGAGGGTTTGTGAGACCTCTTTCTTGATTTTTGTTATCCCTTTCTTTTTTGCCTGAACTGTTTCCTTTTTGGAATTACAGTCAGCGGGATGCCCCAGTTTCATAAGTCCCTTTTATAGGTTTTGACTTTTTGGGCTTTTTGTTTATGATTTTTTTTTTGATAATAACTGCCTGTCTTTATGATTGTTCTGAACCATCACTGTTTTTTCGTAAGGATCTCTTTGGTGCCATTCGTTATGCACTTGGATCAACTGAGAAGACTACCCTGCCCCGGGTTATGATAAAGGGTTTCAATTTTCGAAAATAAAAACTCCTACTTCTTTGGCTCAGATGGGTTGACGAGGGTTTATCATCCTTATAACTCCAGTGTTTAGGGATTGAAACAATGCCTGTACCTCATCAGCGGGGTCTGTTCAAAAGCATACTGTAATGATTGTGGTATCGTTTTCGTCATCCTCCCTCAAGAGGCTTAGAATTGTTAATCGAGCGTTGATCATCAGAAAAAATATGAAGATAATTTGCATATAGTGAATACGAATATATTGCTTCAAAACAGACGTATGCGATGCATTAATGAAATAACAATGTTTAACAATGAACAAATGTTTGAATAATCAAAAGGGAATTACAACTTGAAAAATCCTAATGAACAAAAATTTCTAGTTTGAGATAGCCATCTCAGATGGAGAATTCTCAGCGGAAGATTTTCATCTCGCCATCCGGCATGAACTCTATCACCCCTTCGTCAATCAAATCCTGAATTTTGTTCTTCAAGGTCCAACAGTCGTCTGTAGCATGCCCCGGGCTGTCTGAATGATAAGCGCAGTAGGTGTCGGGGTTATACCTCGAAGCTGTCCTGTTGGGATTCTTCGGAGGGTCCTTTAGAGTGATCAGATTGACCTCCAGCAAGCGCTTCAGTATAAAGGATGAGGGTATATTAGTCTCCGAGAAATGTCTTCCGGGCGCATTTCGTTTACGTTGACTACCCCGTTGAGGCTGGGCTCGTGACCCTGGAGCAAGCTGAGGAGATTTTCCTTTGTCTTCTTGCCCCGCATGTGGTTGAATGATGGCTGGAGCTTCCACCTTGGCTGTTTGCCCTACTGGATTATTTTGAAGCAGCTTGGTGACGAGGACCCGGAGCTCTTCTTGTTTTTGAGCTAAGTCCTGAATGAGAGTCATTTGGCCCACCAACTGCCCCATCATTTGGATCTTCATGGTTGCCAACTCAATTTGTAGCCCTTCCAGCTGATCGTTCCTGATGCCCCCTGCATTCCCTAAGGTCAAGTTCCTGGTGAGGAGAGTCTTTATTTCTTCTTGCCCCTGGGATAGGTTCAAGAACATTTCTCGCAGTTGGGCGTTCTGAGTACGGAGATCTTGGTTGTCTGGTTGGAAAGCCATTGCTGAAATAAACAGCGAAGATGGTGAGTGACCTGCAAAAGGGATACCTGTAATGCAATGATGAGTATGACATGTATGCAATGTTTTCAAGGACCTCGCGGGGTAAACAAGAAAATTTTTTAGCATTGGAATTTATAGCTTGATTGAAGGACACCCTTGTTGTTGAGAATTCTTCTTCAAGGGTCAAAGGCTCACCATATCTAGTGGGTCATAGCCCCTGACTTTAGTCATCAGGTCTAATTTTGATTTCCCAGCAACCTGGGTTAAGGGAACCTTCTTCAGGAGTCAGAGCTCACCATATCAAGTGGGTCATAGCCCCTGACAACCTTGGCTAGAGGAAAATAAATCCTCTTTGCCCCTTGCTAGATGTTTGATTTATCATGACCTGCATCACCAGCCCTTGAGGTCCTTGAAATGGATTAGGATGTATGCAATGGTATGATGTTATGCTATGCATGGGGTAATGGGGGTAACCCTGTTATGAGCCCCTATTAAGGACTGCAAACCCAAAACCTGCAAGACATTTAATAAACCCGTCAGGAGTCCCAATTAAGGACTAAGACAAACCCTGCAAGAAACTTGGTACACCTTGTTATGAGTCCTGGTTAAGGACTAAAACAAAAACCTGTAAGAAATTCAGTAGACCCTGTCATGAGTCCTGGTTAAGGACTATAAACAAACCCTGCAAGTACACTCAATAACCCTGTCATGAGCCCTAATTAAGGACTATGAACAAGACCTGCAAGAAACAAGTGTCAGGTAACAAGTAGGCAAGTACGAAGGCACACAAGTCACACAAGAGAAGCCCTTAGAGTTTAAGGCCAGCATGGAGTTTGGGGTACTACCCTCTTGCAGTTGGTTGGTTCATACCTGTCCTAATCAAAGTAACCGGGTTCTAAGGTTCCCAATATCACGGGATTGCTTTCATTGTTCATCGTTTCGATTTAGCCACTGAACTGGCGACCGAAATATTCCAGGAAAGCAACCCTCAATTGAGTATC
Organism: Vicia faba; assembly: GCA_948472305.1. Taxonomy (NCBI): domain Eukaryota; kingdom Viridiplantae; phylum Streptophyta; class Magnoliopsida; order Fabales; family Fabaceae; genus Vicia; species Vicia faba. The sequence continues at coordinate 1,677,790,361 of OX451736.1, read as the reverse complement.
GAGTATCAACCAACCTCGGACTGTACCAAAGTCAGTTATCTCACTACCCTAAAGAGGCCAAGATTGTTCAATTAAGGTTCCTAAGGTCTGTCGATGCTTCACGACACCACGCGGAGGCCCCGTACTCTCCTTGACTAAACTCAAGGGTTACCGGTACACACCAAAGTGCCACATCAACGTAGCAGACTGTTTCAACCATGTCGGTATACCCCGCACAGTTCCCTCACAGCCTTGTTGCTACTTTCTAAGAAGGTATCCCCCAGATCCGGGTTAGGATCTATAGAACTCCCAAGACAGTCCCACAATAATAAAGCAAGCAAAGAATACAATTGAAAACACAGTGATCTTAGTCCTAAGGTACACCTCACTTTAAGTTTCCCCAGCAGAGTCGCCAGTTCTGTGATCGGTGGATCTGGAACTGACTGTTTAACGCTGGTTCGCGAAATGTCGCGGAAGCAAGAGTCGCCACCGTCTTTTATTTTCTCCAAATGGAAAGGACAAAAGCACAGAAAAATTCCTTATAGAGATTGCTCTCGGTTCGGGAGGTAGATTATAGAAAGGGAAGGTGTTAGCACCCTTTCTATCCATGGTTATCCATGGGCTCTTAGATACTTGCTCATTGTGTTTTCAAAATTGTTTGTTTGCTTTTCAATGTGGGTTTAAAAAAAGTTTCTTTGAAAAGTTTCAGATCGACTCATACGTCAGAGTGTTTGAAAAGTTTGCTTTGAAAGCTTTTGAGAATGTGTCAGCGTGAAAAGTCTTTTGAGTTTGTTTTGAGATTAGAGCAAGTATCCTTGAGAACCTACCTACCCTAAAGAATTCGTCTGTGTAAGAGTCCTTTAAAGTAGTGCCATCCCACCATTGAGAGGTAGGTAGCACCACCGTTGGAGGTGTTCGGGTCAATTCGATTTTAGGGACATGATGATCACCAGAGCAATGGGAAGACACCTTAGAAGCTACCCTCATGCCAGGTTCCCGGATCATGAGGACTTACTAAGACATCCTCTACTCGACGATCACCTTTCGAGGCAAGGCAACAGTGAGGCGTACCCTAGGGGTGGTGTGTGCGAATATTGTGTTATGTTTCAGTTATTTGTCTTGTCATGTTTGTCGTGTTCTACGCTTGATTTTAATTTGTCCATTCATTCTTGCATGCATATTTAACAGTTATAAAGTTTGCGGAAAAATAAATCTACGGCTATTACAAAGGCGCGGGTCCACATCGCCAAAATTAAACCGGACCCGATTTAGCAGAAAAATAAATAATGCGAAGTAATAAAGTGCGAAAAGTAAATGTACATGGCCTTGGGAGAGATACAGAATTATGATAAGCAATAAAGTAAACGCGCAAAAAGAAAATAATTAAAGCAAAACTAGGGCGTTGGACCCTTCTTACAAAAATTAAATTACAAGAATTAATTAATTAGAATTAAATAGGGAATTAGAATTAAAATTCAAAAAGAAAATGTTTTTTTTTAGACCTTTATGTTTTTATTTATTAAAAGAAAAAAAAAAGTTAATTGAAATTAAACTATAAGGCAAACCCTAATTTTAATGTTTTTATTTATTATGAAAGAATTAAATTAAGATCTAAATTAAACCTAAAATTTATTATGTACAATTTTGATTATAAAAATAAATAAATAAATGGTAATTATTATTGTGAAAAAAGGAAAAATTAAAAGAGAAATCAAAAAAAGATATTAAACCTAAATTCTATTTTTGGTGTTTTTTATTAAAAAAGATTAAAACTATAACCTAATTAAACTAAATATTTACATGCATTTGTTTAGAAAATAATTAAAATAAAAATTATATTAATTTTTGGCCTTTTCTGATTTTTTGAGTGTTTTTTATATTTTGTTAAAAATAATTAATTAAATAAACAAAATTGAATAAAAGTAATAAAAAGAAAAATTAAAGAAAGAATAAAAAATAAAAATGATAAAGCAAACCAGGGGGGTTTTCTGTCCCATTATGGAGGTGTAAATTTGAGAGGCCTGGCCCAATTGAGTTTGCATCCGTTGACTTTTCTAATCATGTGTTAGTGCATTGACCACGTTCACCATAGGCCTGGGATCTGAGCCCTTGATCTGCCTCTCCTGGACACCTGTGCGTTTGGATCTTGTGGACACACGGTATGCATCATTGCTGACGCTGCATAGGAAATTGGTTGGAAAAATAATAATGAAATTTGCAAGACCTGGGACTTGAACCCAGGTCTTTGAAGCTACCAGCATAACACTTGACCACTGAACCAAGCGCGTTTCAATTAACATATAATAAACAATAAACAATATAATAAGAACGCGTTAGTGACTTTGGAATTTCGCGCGAAATTTAAATGGATCAATCGTTGCTTGACACGCCATCTTCTTCCTCACCACCCCTGTAACACAAAACAAAAGAGCAACGGTTTTTGAAACGTTGTTTTAGAGGGTTTACAAGAAAATAGCGAATAGCTCCATGAGCTTCATAAATTGTTCGCGAGGTATGTGTTTGCTTCGTCTTAACCTGCTCAATTCAACCATGATACTCACGAGCCCTAATTTCTCCTCTACGCAAAAGCCCTATTTCAAGAAACCTGTAACCCTAAGTTTTGGCAATGGCATAATCGTATATGGTCAATAAAAACGCAATTAAACACCACAGTTAGCTTTAGAACTTCACAAAGAATAAGAATCAACAAACAAAATTCATGAAAAATGCTTAGAATATGATATGCGATTTGGAAATTTTTGCTTCACAGTTTGAGGTCGTGATACCGTTTCAAGGCGTTTTGCTTGTTGTTTTTGATTGAGAAACACTCAATGATGTCTCAGGATGCTAATGGGATGAAGATTGAAGCTTGGAACGACCTAAAACCTTGATTTCAGATTTGAGTTTTTTATGAAAAATTTCAATGTGCAAAAGGGTTCTTGGGCGCAGCTTGCAGTCTCTTTTGCTTAGGGTTGTGATCTCATACTTGTATGGAAGCAATTAGGTTAAAAAGATTGAATAAAATCCATTGCTTTGATGATTTTTGGATATTTGATTTCATGGATCTTTTACAATCTTTTTTTCATGGTTTTTGTGTTCAATCAGCTCAAATCTTATCAAAACTTGCCATAATCAATTAAGCACGAAATATTGAGATTAGAATGTGCATAAAAAGATTTTTTAGGTTAGGTTTGATATTTTTCATATATTAAAATCATTTAAATGAATATAAATTAATATTAATTCAAATAAATAATTAAAAAATATGAGAATACTTCCCTTTGGGCCTAGTGGTCGTGCATAGGCTTGGCATGAAGAAACTTGGAAGAAAAATGGGCCCATTTGCATTTTTAGGCCTTTTGCATCAATGTTGACTTTTCAAAATTTCCAAAAATTTCCCAACTTCCACAAGGCATAACTTGGTCAATTTTTAAGCTTTTCACATGTTCTTGGACATTTTGGAAATGTCTTTGAGTCCTTTAACCAATGCCTTTGGTCCCATGTCATTTTGATTTACCAATCTCAAGTTATGGTCTTTGACTTAAAGTCACTTTTTGTTGACTTTTGAAAATGACCTATAATGTTGAAATTGATAACTTTTTGTGAGAGCATTTCTTGGACTTGAAGTATGAAGATGAGTTGTAGGAAATGTCTTTCTCTTCAAAATGAGCTTTGGATGGGATTTTTCTGATAATCCATGTGAAAGTTATGCCCTGGTCAATTTCAGTTGACTTTTTCAGCTGTCCAAATATAGCAACTTTTGCATCTTTGATGATTTCTGAGCCAAATTTTGAGAATCATGATCAAGCATTGATCAAATGATGTTTGTGGCTTCAAAATGATATGTTGACCAAAAATTTGAACTTTTGACTGTCAAATGACCATTTTGCCCCTACAGTTGACTGTAGTGCAATCTAGGGTTTTGACTGTGCAATTTTGAGCTGAATGCCTTGAAACTTGATATGAGGATACTTGACCATCTTTGTAGGCATATGAGACTTGATTGGGCCTTTGAAAAGTTCATTTGCTTGACCAGGACTCAAACCCTAGTTTTGACTGTATAGGAGACAGTTGAGCTGCACAACCCTGGGGGAATTTTATGACCTTGACTTGACAAATCTTGATGAATATGGGAGGGCAAATTTTGGGGTACAACACGTTCCTTTCGACTCGCGCGCATTATTTATTTTCTATGTTTTATTTTTCCAAATTATTGTAACTGCTCACAGTCTGTAATAGCTTAATTTATGACTTTACTTTTATTGCTTTATTCCCCCATTTTTGGACTTCTAAGTTTCCCCTCCCAGAAGTCATGTAATAGCTAGGTTTTAATTTCCGCATTTTAAATTCTTGCAATATTTAAACTGTTTAGATGCATGATATAAGGATTGTATGATAAAAATAAAATAAAACGTTAGCAAACATAACACAAGACTAAAATAACTGCATGAAATGGACGAAAGTAACCATGAAATGGTCTAGATACTTGCAAAAACAATGGTGTTGTACCCCAAAATTTGCCCTCCCATTTCCTCAACATTTTTTCATCACAAGACCCTTGGAGCTCAAGATCCAGTTAGGGTTTCCTCTGCTCAAGACTTCTCCTTGCACTGTTGACCCAAATTAGGGTTTGTGTTTGCACAAAGATGTTTTGACCTAAAATGCCTAAGATGAATTTCATGCTTCATGTTGGACTCCCAAGTTTATCCATACCAAGTTTCAAGCCTTGATTCCAATCTTTGCCCAGTCAATTGGACAGTTAACCTAGAAATCAACTGTATTGGAGAAAAAGTCAACAGTGGTCAATTGACAGTCAAACCTCATGATTTTTGACCCACATCAACATTATGAACTCATATGAACCATTTGGTCAAGTTTGGATCACAATTCCACAAGAAATTTGATCAGATCACCAAAAGGGCAAAATGGTCATTTTTAGGGTTTTGACTGCACAAAGGCAATTTTTGACTGTTTGACCTAACCAATGGCAAACCAAGCTCACATATGGATTCAAGGACCCCATGGAATTGTCTTGACATGTTCAACAAGTTCAAAAGATCCCAAATGCACAAGATTGACAAATGAATTTTCCAGTCAATTGATCAATTTTTGACTGTATACTGAAAAGTCAAACTTTGACTTTTTGGTCAAAATCAAGTTTCAAGATTCATTTTTCATCAAAACATGTCAAGTCATGAAACTTGTTCATCAAGAAATCAAAAATCACAAATTAGGGTTTGAAATGAAGAATTTTCATAACTTAGAATTTTTCTAAGTTATGAAAATCCCTAATTGTTTCCTAACTTTGTCCCACTTTTTCATCAAGATACATTTGGATTCAAGGAAAACTCAAAACATGAAAGTTATAGTCCATTGCAAAATCTACAACTTTTATTCACAAAGTTTCCTCAAAAGAAGCTTGTAGCTCAAGTTATGATTTTTGGAACAAGGGTGCAAAACATTCTTAACTTAGAAAAAATTTGACCTATTTTAGGCAGGATTTTTGCCTAACTTCATGGCTACTTTTCACATGCTTCCACTTGGAATTTCAATTTTCATTATAAAGATGGATTGTAGTACACATTCCAAGCTTTCCAAAATGTCCAAGAACTCATCAAACAACCTTGTGGTTAGGGAGAATCAAATTTGGCAATATGGGCAAAACTCACTTTGTTCATGGCCAATTTACATGTTCATAACTTGGACATTCTTGAAATCAGCATGCATAAGCTAGGTTACAGGCCTCTAATCCCTTTCTTACTCAAAAATTCAATGCTAAAACATTGTGCCAAGTTGTTATTTCATTCATTTGGGCAATACATGTTAGATTAAGCCTTAATTAGAAAAAGCATATTATCCATTTTTGTAAAGTGTTACTTTATGTCAATTTTGCAATCTATGAGGTACAATGCAGATCTTTGAGGCACAAAGGCATGGACATATCCCACTGATCAAGACTCAAATGTGCAACATAGATAGAGGCATTGTACTGGCCTAGAAACCAAGTTGACATTTCCTTGCTTCACATAGGAGAAAGCTAGCATTTTGAAACTCATCTCACATTTTCTGCCAAGAGAAGCTTAAGCAAACTTGTTAGACACATCCCAAACAACATAACTGAGATAAGGCACGACAAAAACACCTTCCAAACCTCATCAAACCTCAAAACACTATCCTACTGCAGAAAACAGAGTCACCTCTGCAGTTGGACTTCCATAACTCAATCCACTCGTGCATTCTTGCTAAAACCAGTTCATACACACTCTATACCATATATACAAGCTATCCCAAGCATTGGACACGACCTGTAACACCTCTAACCAACTTCACCATTTTCACTTTTTCTGTTTTGCAGGTTGATTGCCATAGCTTGATTCACTTGGTTTCAAAGCAAGCTAAAGGTTGGAATAGCATCCCTGAACTTCAAGCAAGCTGTATCAATCCTCACCTTGCCTTGAAAGTGCCTCCATTGCCAAACACGATCCAAGCTGAACAGGTAAGTTCATGGACTTCTATCTCTCAATCTAGGAAGAGTTAGCTTTAAGTTTATGAATGAAAAATGTTCTACTCATGGCCCTGAAGCTATACATATCCTCACTTTCCATTTATATTGCATATGTTGAGAGAATTTAAGACCTGAACATTGACAAAAACTTAGGTTAAGAATTAGGGATGGATAAATTCTCTCTCATTTCTGAGAGTTAAGTTGAGTTTTTTATATGTATGGAATCGTGACTTGATGCTTGACATCTTTCATGTTATAAGTTTGTGCTAAAAGTCCAGGAATCAGGAGTTGTGTTTGAAGCAAGAAAAGACGCGTTTTTTCAAACATTTTTGTCTGAAGGTTGAAGACAACCTTTCATGGGCTGGGCCTGAGATGTTTTCCTTTTCACACCATTGCATTTCACATGCACCCCCTGGCCCATTTTGAGTTTTATTTATCATTTTTAATTTTTTTCCTTTTGATTTTGGTTTTATATTTTTATTTAAACATGAAAAAATCTTAAAATCATTTTTCTCACATTTTTTGCATTTTTTTAATATTTATTTTGTTTCATTTAGCTTTATATGTAAATAAACATAAATTTACTTTTATTTAAAATAACTAAAAATAATACAAAACACTTTTATTTTCTGATTTTTATCTTATTTTACCTTTGAAAACATTTTATAAAAAATATACTTTTTTTAATAATATTAAATATTTTATTTTTGTACATATAATATATATTTAATAAATAATGTAAATACTTATATATTTATTAGTATATTTAGGGAAAATACAAAGAATTAATACATTTTATTTTTATTAATATTTTGACCTCAAAAATACCTTTTTTTACAATATACCTTCTCTTATTTATTTTTGTACATAATTAATAAATATTGCATATATTATATAATAAATACCTTTTATTTATAAAAATTAGGGTTTTGCCCTAAATGCATAAAAATACCAAAAATTAATTCATTTTATTTTTGTTTATTTAACATATAAAAAATACTTTTTACATACACATAAAAATCATTTTTGCATCTTGCATATTTATTTTTAAAGTATTGTGCAATTAATTAATTTGTATAATTCGATTTGGATGTAATAGTTAGATTTTAATTTCTGGCTAAAATATCCCCATTTGAACATTTGTACCCCCATCCCATATATTGTGTTGTAATAACTTAGGACCTTTTATTTTTTCGCATTTTAAAAGCTTTCTAATTATACCATGATAGAATTAGGGTTTTGTATGCAAAATTAACCAAAAATAGTTTGACCTAAATTCAAGATAAACAAGCATGAAAATGGACAACACTAATCACACTTGCACCCCTAGGGTACTCCACTTGTTGCCTTCAATAATGGGCCATATTGCATGTTAGGTATCTTTGGCAAAAAACAAAACAATCAAATGATCATAGTCCCTCGATGACGCTTTCAAAAGTTGCCTAAAAAATGATCAAGTCCCTTAAAGGAAAAATTGCCCAAAGATACTTGGCACCATTGCAATCATGGTCTAAACGATGACCCGCGCCCGTCCCGTTCACATCCTAACACAAGATTGTCCACCAAATACAATGGTGGAACAAAATTGTTAAAAAGGTTAAAACATAGCAATGATCTTTGAGAAATTTAGGGTAGATAGCTCTTAATTACTTGCCAACTTGCAAAACAAAAACACTTGCCTATTTTTCAAAACCATACTTCACAATACACTTTCAAAAACAACTTTCAAAAACATTGAAAACCTTTTCAAAAAACGTACACCTTTGTATACATCCCAACATGGATCATTACAAAGGTTGCCACCACATTGGCCTCTTCTCAAAAACATTTTCAAACCCACACACACAAAGCACCATTTCAAACAATTGAAAATCAAGGCAAGTTGATCTAAGCAAGTAACTAAGATCCCATGGATAACCATGGATAAAAAGGGTGCTAATACCTTCCCTTTCTATAATCTACTCCCCGAACCCAAGAAAACATCTCAAAGGTTTTTGCTGTGCTTTTTAACCTTTCCTTAGGATAAAATAAAAAGTCGGTGGCGACTCTTGCTCAACCGAAACATTTGCGAAAACAAACGCAAAACCCAAGTCAGTTCTCCCACCGTATCACAAATGGGTACAATATTTAACCCTTTGATCAAAAACACTACTCAAGCAAACCAACAAATGGCTGCGTAAATGACGTGCATTACTGATTTCTTTGGTGTGCCTCAACCAACAACATATCCCCAGAGGGAGTGTGTTGGGGAAAATAAAAGGGTAATATTAGAAGAAGACCAAACAATTAACCAAGTTCAACAAAATCAAAGAAATCTACCCCAGGAAAATGTGATAAATTAAGGAGGAGTAGTTGAAGTGCCTAGAGTTGCGAATGTTGAAATACCTAGAGTCGAACCTTTCAGGAAAGAACCACAAATTTTAAGGAAATCAGAACCTAGGGTTATGATGGTAAATATAAACCAAAATGCTTATGAAGTCTTATATCAAGTTCGACAAGACAACGTTGCAACAAACAACAATCTGGCCCATGGTCGAAAGAATCATGGCACAAAATAGTGTGAATATTGGCCTTACTAGGCCAAATTACACTTCTCCTTTATCTGAGTATATTTTACAAACTAAATTGCCCAGAGGTCTGAAAGTCCAAAAGTTCACAAAATTCTCTGGTGACACCATATCAACTTTTGAACATATAGCCAGGTATCTTACTGAGGTTGGGGACATAGAAAATAATGAAAACCTAAGGATAAAAATATTTTCCTAGTTTGTTAACCAAAAAGGATTTTACATGGTTCACTACCCTTGCAGAAAATTCTATCCAAGATTGGACGCATTTAGAAAGACTGTTTCATAAGCAATTTTATATAGGTCAATCAATGATAAGTCTAGGTGAATTATCCTGCATCAAGCGCAAGTTTGGCGAGCTAATTGATGATTACCTCAATAGATTCTGCCTATTGAAGGCAAGATACTTTACCCAAGTACCCGAGCATGAATTAGTTGAGATGGATGCAAGAGGATTACATTTCTCCATCATAAAGAAATTGGATCCTCTCTATTTAAGGGATATAGACCAATTGGAAGATAAAGTCCGACAATTGGAGCGCTTGAAGGCCGAAAAGGCCAGAGCAAACAAAAGCCATAAGAAAGAAAGAGTTGCATATGTCGAAACATGTGTGGATGAACAAGAACCCTGTAGTGAGTTTTCAAATGTCCAAGAATATGAAGTAGACCTGGATGAATTAAAACAAGGTCCACCATATCCTTGCAATGTTCTAACCCCTTCGAATGGAAAAAAATCTTGCAGAACTAGAAAATAGTGATAAGTTCCCTAAAAGAACATACACCTTCGACATAACAAAATATGATGAAATATTTGATCTGTTCGTAAAGGATGCCAAATGATAGTGCCACCTGGTGCCAAAATCCTTTCGTTATAACAACGGAAGAAAAAAGTTTTTTGTAAATATCATAACTTTTTGGGACATAAAACCTCCCAATGTTTCCTTTTCAGGGATTTGATTCAGAATGCTATCAAGGAAAGGAGGTTGAAGTTTGGAGAAAAGAACAGAATCCAAATGAAAGTTGATTCTAACCCTCTCCATGTAGAAAAAACCAATTATGTCGAGCCTGCAGATGTCCACATGTTAGAAGTTGTTGGCTTCGACATTAACCAATATTCTGAAAACAAGATCATTGAAGATTTTGTTGCAGGCATCGAAGAAAAGGAGGCTACGGAAGGCCTTGCCAACAACTTGAAAAAAATTACTGATGATTTTGTTGTAGGTATTAAAGTGAAAAAGACTATTGATGGTCTGGGTAACCAGGATGTCGAAGGTAAGATTACTCATGATGTTGCCATAAATGCTGGAATAATGAAGGCCACTGATGGCCTTAGGGTCAAGTTTGAGAAGGTCATGATTAATGAAGGTCCTAACCTTGAGGTTAACATGGTGGACTTGAATCAACCTACCCCTAAGATGGAGGAAGTCGAAAGGCGCCTCTGAATGGAAGATGATCAAATGAGGAATGGTTACTAAAAGGCTGAAGAAAGTCTACTAGATTACTTGGTTTGCTGCCACAAAAAGAATTCTGAAGGGCTAATGTGTCCCAGGTGTAGCATAATCTATGATCAAAATGTGGTAGATACTTATGAGAAGGTCTGATATGCTCGAACTGGGGGAAATTAGAGGAAAGGTGATTAGATAGAAGTTGTCTATCTGAGAGCTGGAGAAATTTTGCTGGGATTCCTTGTCCACTGCCACAAAGCAAAGTAAGAATGCCTAATGTGCCCAAAATGCAGTGCAACTTATGATCAAAAGGCAATCAGAGACTTTTGACAGAATCCCGTATGCTTGTTGTTGGGATAGCCAGAGGGGTCCAAGGAGCAATTTCACATTCGACAAAAGGGGAATTCCCAGGAGGCTTGATGGTCCTTACCCAAAAGTAAATCAAAAGTTTCTTTCAAACCACCTACAAACATCCCAACTGACAAGTGGATAAATCCAAACAAAGGGAAGGAAGCAAAAAAAAAAGGAAAATGGAGGACTTTCGAGGTAGGAGGAAGGACGTCAATAGCATATTGAAAACAATTTCAAGTGTCAAAATAACAAGCGTACAAGTTATAGAATTACAAGGAAAAAACCCCATGTCTAGATCCTAGTGGCGAAGAAACCAAAGGACAAAGAAGGCAGAGAGAGAATTGGGAAATAAATAAGTGGGATAGTCCAGCAATAACCAACTTCCCTCTACCATCATGGTCTAAGAGAAGCCTCCTGTGGGGAGAAGACTGTTTTCCACAAGGAAAGAAGAAGATGGCGAGAAAGATCAATAGGATCCAGCAAATGATAAAGACATGCTCACTGATGACTTTGCATCAGATGGAGAGTCCTCCCTCAACATCAACTGTAATATGGTATCAGTGGTTCCACATGAATATGATCAAATAATGAAAGTCAAAGAATAAAAGGAAGCTGATGAGATTGAGATGGCAAAACACATGCCAGTGTGTTACTAAATTGTGAATAATATAGTTATTTAAGAACAAAATGCATTCTTCCAACGGCCTGATCAGGGGATGAAGAATCACCTTAAACCTTTATTCATAAGGGGAAAGGTGGAAAGTGTGGGAATTAACAAAATTCTGGTAGATGGGGGAGCTATAGTGAATTTGATTCCCCAATTCATGTTAAAAATAATTGGCATGTTCGACACTGATATCAAGCCCCACAACATGGTGCTCTCAAACTACAAAGGCAAAATATGTCACACTCTAAGAGTGGTCCATGTGGATCTAACATTGGGTTCAATTATAAGAACTATGATGTTTATGGTTATTGCAGCAAAACAAATTATAACTTGGAGTTAGAACGTGAATGGATCCATGGTATTGGGGCAGTACCTTCCTCGATGCATCAATGAATATCAATATGGAGAGAGGATAAAATTGTCAAGAACATTAAAGCTGATCAGAGTTATTACATGGCATAAGTTAACCATGTAGATAGAAGGAACTTTGATATAAATCTGGCCAACATTGGGCCATGCAACCCTGCTAATGATGCATATTCACCCAACAAGAATGTTCTTTATTTACTTATTCAACATCCCACTTATGGATTTCAATGGGATAAGGAAACTATGGGAGAAATAGATAATGTCGAAGGAGTTCGAGGAATACGGCCAACTGGATGGGATGACAAAGACATTGATAATGTCAGAGTCCCATTTTTTCGAAAAGATTTCGGCTTATTTGGTCGAAAATAAATTAAAAACGACCTTGGAGGCCAAAGTAAAGCACATGGTTGTCGAAGCCAAAGATGAAGCAATGCATGCGAAGGGACCTAGGGTATACTTCAAACTAAATCTCCTTTATGAAGAGATGCCCTTTAAAGAAAAAAACCAGAGGCTAGATGCAATATAGGATGAAGAGCCTCTGAGATTCGAGAAAGATCCAACAACGTCAGGTGCAAAGATGATGGTGCAGGACCCTCTCGAAGAAGTGGACTTGGTAAGGGGTCCATCAAAAGACCCTCTACGTAAATGTAAAACTCAATCCGGATATGAAATCCAAAGTAATACAATTACTAAAAGAGTACAAGGATTTTTTCACGTGGGATTACGACAAGATGCCTGGTTTAAGCACATATTTGGTCGAACTGAAGTTGCCTATCAAGGATGGCAAGAAGTCCATCAAACAGACCCCAAGAAGGTTCGCGCAAGAGAGTCTCTCGAAGATAAAGGAAGAGATCGAAATACTCCTCCGATGCAAGTTCATTCGGACCACAAGGTATGTCGAATGAATTGAAAATATAGTTCATGTTATTAAGAAAAATGGGTCTCTTAGGGTTTGCATAGATTTTTGAGATTTGAATTCCGCAACCCCAAACGATGAATATCTAATGCCTGTGGCAGAAATGCTAATTGGTTCAGCTGCAGACTTCGAGTATCTTAGTATGTTTGATGGGTACTCTGGATATAACTAGATTTTCATTGTTGAAGAAGATGTGCCCAAGACAGCTTTTCGATGCCTTGGGGCATTAGGCACCTATGGGTAGTCATGCCTTTTGGTTTAAATAATGGTGGGGCAACTTATCATAGAGCAATGAATTCTATATTTCATGATCTTATTGAGACTTCCATGCAGGTTTATATTGGTGACATAGTAGTAATATCTGTGTCAGGTGAAAGTCATATGAATCACCTTCGCCAATCATTCGAAAGAATGAGGAAACATGGATTGAAGATGAATCCTCTTAAGTGTGCCTTTTTCGTGCAGGCTGGTGAATTTTTGGGCTTTGTGGTCTACAAGAAGGGGATAAAAATTAATCAAAACAAGACGAAGGCTATTATGGAAGCGAAAGCGCCATCCACAAAGAGAGAGTTACAGTCACTTATGGGAAAGATAACCTTCTTAAGAAGATTTATTTCGAACTTAAGTGGAAACGCTCAAGCCTCCTCTCCCCCTTCTACGTTTAAAACAAGGTGGTTTTGATTGGAAGTCAGAGCATTAAGAGGCGTTCAAAAAGATCAAGTAATACCTCATCAACCCTCATATCTTGTTGCCTCCTTGTAGAAATAAGTGTATGAGATTGTATATATCTGCATCAGATGTTACTATAGGAAGTATGATTGCACAAGAGGATGAGAATTGCATTCAAAGAGCCATTTATTATCTCATCCAAGTATTAAATGATGCATAAACTACATATAGTACTATAGAAAATTTATGTCTTTGTTTGTACTTTTCATGCACCAAGTTGAAGTATTACATAAAGTCAGTCGATGTTTATGTTTCTTCGCATTTTGATGTTATTAAACACATGCTTTCAAAATCAATCCTGCATAGTCGAATTGGTAAATGGGCACTTGCCTTGACTAAATATTCCTTGACTTTCATGCCTTTAAAAGATATGAAAGGGAAAGTAGTATCTGACTTTATAGTTGACCACGCAGTGGTCAAAATTCCTTAAAATGTTATGATGTTAAAACCTTGGAAATTATTTTTCGATGGATCTACTCATAAAGATGGAACTGGAGTGGAATCCTAATTATTTATCCTGATAAATTTTCAACCAAGTTCAAGTACAAGATTGAAGGCCCTCCTTGTTCGAATAACGAAGCTGAATATGAACCTTTATTGGCAGGACTTGAAGCATTATTGGAATTGGGGGCAACCAAAGTCGAAATAAGAGGTGATTCTGAACTGGTGATCAAATAGATAATCAAAGAGTACAAGAGCATAAAGGAAAATTTGATAATGTACTTCGTGGTAGCAAATAGATTGCTTCAAAAATTTGAGTATGTAAATATCAAGCACATTCCTAGACTGAAGAACCGGGAGGCGAATGACTTAGCCCAAATTGCTTCAGGATAAAAAGTGTCAAAAGAAAAATTAGAAGAGTTGGTCGAAGTTCATGGAAAGGTACTGGCTACTAAGTTATCTCCAATGGATTCAAAAAATACAAGTTTAGGACATGCAAGTGAAGTACATTTTGAAGTATTGTCCATAGATAGCTTAACAGATATAGATTGGAGAAGTCCAATAATAGTCTATTTAAATCCATCAGTGGATGCAGAAAGAAACGTTAAATATCATGCATTAAGTTATATGTTGGTAGGAAATGAATTATTTAAGAAAAAACAAGAAGGAGTCTTACTCAAGTGTTTAGGAGAAAGTGAAACATACATGGCATTGTCTAATGTACTTGGTGGGGCATGTGAAGCACATCAAGCAGGTCACAAAATGAAGTGGATTTTGTTTCGATATGGCATGTATTGGCCCTCTATGCTGAAAGATTGCATTGAATTTGCCAAGGGATGCCAAGAGTGTCAAGTTCATGCAGGAATTCGACATGCTCTCGTGAGTGAATTACATTCGATTATTAAACCTTTGCCCTACAGGGGTTATGCGTTAGATTTGGTTGGAGAAATTTGGAAAACTTCATCCAAAGGTCAGAGATATATCTCATAAGGGGTTAATTATTTCACAAAATGGATTGAAGCAATACCTTTGGTAAATGTGGATCAAGAGAGTATTATTGAATTCATTCAAAAACACATAATCTACATATTTGGAATCCCAAAGACAGTTGCAAACGATTAGGGATCAGTTTTCACTGGTCGAAAGATGCATAAATTTGGTAAAGAAATGATATTCAAATTATTGACTTCTACACCTTATTATGCTCAAGCAAACGGGCAGGTCGAAGCCACAAACAAGGTAATTATTGGTTTAATAAAAAAACATGTAAGGAGAAAACCAAAGAATTGGCATAAGACTTTAGATCAAGCTTTGTGGGCTTGTCGAACATCTCCAAAAGAAGCAAAAAATACAACTCCATTTCGTTTGACTTTTGGGCACGATGCAGTTCTTCCTGTAGAGATATATTTGCAGTCAATAAGAATCCAGAGGTAGAATGAAATCCCCTCTGACTATTATTGGGAAATGATGATGAATTAATTAGTTGATTTGGATGAATAAAGGCTATATGCTTTAGAGGTCTTGAGGAGAGAAAAGGAAAGAATAGCTAGAGCATACAACAAAAGAGTCAAAGGGAAAGTTTTTTCAAATGATGATTTGGTATGGAAAGTAATATTGCCTATGGATCGAAAGAACAAGTTGTTAGGAAAATGGTCTCCATATTGGGAAGGACCTTTTCAAATTATCCAAGCATTCATAAATAACGCCTATGAAATAGAAGAATTGGCAGAAGATCGAAGGATCCTGAAGATAAATGGGAAGTACTTAAAAAAATATAAACCTATTATTCAAGAACTAAAGATTTCGAAAAAATAGTAGAGATGATGAAATAAAAGCCCAAAGGGTGTCATAAAGTGCCAAAATGGCTTTGTCTTGAAATTACATAAGCAAAAAATGCACAAGATATAAAAAATACAATACATCAAAATTTTCAACAAATTTAGAAAGGCGAGTTAGCCTTCATCCTGTCATATTTTGTCTTCTCCAGTTTCAGCCTGCAGTCGATAGATGATTTGGTGGCGTGAAGAGTAGTTATCTCATCCTCAAGTTTTTTGGCTGCATCCACATGTTGCACACTTTGAGGATCTCGTGCTCCATTTCAGTGTGATTCATCTGCTCAATAACCTTTTGGCGTGCTTTCGTCTGAGAAATGTTTTCTTTCAACTCCTTGATTTGCTCTTTCCAGAAATAGATAGAGCGAACCTTGGTCTCGAACTCCTCTTTGGCATGGTTAAAATATTTTCCAAGTTTCTCAGCTTTGGTGGTGAAGTAAAGGGCTTTCGACCACTCGGTCTCTTAAAGAGTTTATTTTTCGTGGAGCTTCGAGGGTACATCCTGATCCCTAAGGAAATCTGCACTGATGGTGTTGATCAAAGTAGCCACATCTATTAAGACTTCAGCAGTCTCAGAAGGACAAGTGACTATATCAATTTAATTTGTCAACTTCTTTAGTGCAGCACTTGCAGTAGCATTATAATTCAAAACTTCAAACAAATCAACTTTGAGAACCTTCTCTTTAATTTTCTAGAGAAGTTGTTCATTAGTTTCATCCTGGGAACTTCCACTTGAATTGCGAATGGACTGGGGCAGGTCTTTTCGTCAAGGGTACCCTTTTTGCCATTAGTAACCTTACATACTCGAGAGGTTTATCCTTCTTTAAAGCATGCAACGTTTCTTGAGAAAGTTTTGGCGAAATATTTCTTTTGATTTGTTGATTTGCAGAAGTCGTTTTGTCTTGGAAGCTAACTTGGACATGAGGATCCTTGTATTTTTCTCCTTGGGTTTCTTCTTCTGTTGTTTCTTCACCTTCAGCAAAGAACTGTACAATTTCATCATCAATAAGAGGTTCGTCATCATAAAGAAGATCATCAGTGAATTTAATATTTTTGGGTGAAGAGTCACTAGGGCTATCATCCTTCTTCCCTTCGTCATCACTAGCCCTCTTGGTCCCTTGATGTACCTCAGGGTTGTTCTCAGTTTGAGGAATGTCTTCCTTTTCGGATTGAACGCTTGCATCAAGTTTTTTGATTGCAGACGAAGACCCCTTGCTGAATTGTTTATCACTAGACAAAGGATGGTACGAGACAACACCACTATCAGGAAGAATGTTGTGCTTATTTGGAGATTCAGTGGGAGTTGGTTGATTTTCATATGAAATAAAGGAGAACATAAGTTCGAATAAAGAATAATGGTGATCGACGAATAATAACAAATAAAAGTTATACTTTTGGTCCATTAGGATTTGAGTTGTCACTTTCGACCCGCTCCAAGACTACGCCTCCAGATGGTTGGGACGTGCTTTTTTCTTTGGGCTTTAGGGACAGTATAGTGAGCTCAGGCTTTTATTTAAATGATTGAAAAGATGCTACATCATAAGTTTTTCCTTCTTCTTCTTTATCTTCTTAGTTTGTAAAGGAGTTAGAGGAGTATCTTCATCATCTTCGACATCCATTGGAGTGTCATGAGTGGACTTTCTTTTGTGTGGAGATTTTGGAGGTAGTTTTCTAACCTAAAAAGTAATGATGTTAAAAATAATACAATACAAAAAGTAGATGAAATTTTGAATGATACCTTTGATGATATCAATTTCTTGGTGTCTAGGGTGTTGCTTTTAGTTGAAGTGTTGGGTGGTTTAGAAGCTGTAGTTGTACCTGTCTTCGAACTAGGTTGTTCCTTTTTGTTGTTTTTATTTTCGACGGCTAAAAAAATGTACATGATAACAATGGTTAGTATCAAATATAAAGGAAATAACA
Source organism: Vicia faba (assembly GCA_948472305.1). Classification (NCBI taxonomy): domain Eukaryota; kingdom Viridiplantae; phylum Streptophyta; class Magnoliopsida; order Fabales; family Fabaceae; genus Vicia; species Vicia faba. Next base: position 1,677,772,640 of record OX451736.1, on the reverse strand, counting down.
AAGTTAATCGAAAGGACCAGGGAAATCCTTTGGTTCCACACCTTCAGTTGCCAAAAAAAGAATGGAGATAGCTGATAAGTCATAATGAAGAAAGCCTTTGAAACTGTTCAAGGTATACTTAGTCGAAACCACTCGTTTGGCAGGTTTTTGAGATTCTTGTTTTAAAAAGTTAAGGTTTGACACAAGTAGGAATTTTTAAATTAGGAAGCTTTTTGGTAAATTTCTCTATTAAACTTTATGTTGCATTAAAAGTGGTTCGACTAAGGTTAGTTGGATCATAGACAGTTTCAAAATACTTCTGGAATGCCTAGATTTCCTTGAAATACGTGTGCTTACCTTTTTGGCACAAATCCTGCATAGATGCAAAAGCTTTCGTCAGATGTTGACTGAGGAAAACGGTGTCGAACATATTCTTTGGATAAAATTTTTTCCACCAAGTATCAAAACCCTTCGAGCAATATAGAGATGGTTGGAAAGGAATTGGATTAAATTCTGCAAAGTTGATGTGATAAGCCATATGCTCTTCCCAACCTGAGAGAAAGAACTTCATTCATGCGGTGTAGAGTTCGTGTTTTCTTCTGAAAATTGGCTCATGGATTAGTTGGCAAAGCTCAAATTATCGGGACACAAAATTGGGTTGATAAGCAAGCATGCAAATATTGCTTTTCATGGGCATAATCCTTGAAACAATTAGCCTAGGGAGTAAAAAGGCTCTCCAGATGTCAATGATCTCTATGTCTTCCGACGAAAGGTCAGAGAGAGATTTAGTGAACCATTCAGGGCCATGAGTCCTCTTGGAAAAAGGAGCCATTAAAGGACTAAAAAGGTGACATTTGGAAAACATCATGACATTCTTAGCGAAGCATTCTCCAAAGTTCTTTGCATCGTCATCAGGAGTCAGTCGAAGCAGTCTTGTTCCTTCAATAGTTTGAGTTTGGATTTTAAGGTCTTCATCATTCATTGTGCCAGAAGTGCTGAGGGATGGTTCGAATGTTGCATTAAGCCACAATTGGAAAAGCCAATATGGGCCAACTAGCAACAAATTTGTGTCTATTCTGTATCCTTTGAGTTTGGAGGTGGCATCTCCAAGGCTTTCGTATAACCCAATGAGAATTAACTTACTGAGGCACACTTTTCGACCTGAGTGGAGTTGGTTTGCTAGGGTAAGGAATCTTTTTGCTACTTGTAAAGATTTGTAGCAAAAAATACACCTGGATAGTCAAAGGGCAAGGAAAGCTATGTGATCAACGTCAGACACCTTGTCTCCTCCAGCATGGTATATATTCATATATTTGGTAAAGGCAACATTTTTGACGACAAAGTTGATGGTGTTCTCTTCTTGTTGATAAGGGTCGAAAGTTTCTCCGGTTGGTGAGAGTCCAGTAATAACAACCACATTAAAGAGAGTAGGAGTTATCATTCCGCATGGAAGATGGAAAGTATTATAAGTAATATTCCAGAAATATAATGAGGACATCAGCATAGGCTGACAATAGCTAAAACATATTTTCGACATTTGAATTAAGTCAAAAATGCCTAAGTATTTCCGGGATTGAGATTTTTTCTTTTCGACTTTTGCTAGCCAAGCTGGATATTGTTTATCTTCTACAGGGTATGACCTAAAAGGTCTAAAGTTCTCAGTTACATGGTTGAATTTAAAAGGGTTGCCCTCAGTTATAGGAACTGAGAAAGATTCTTTTTTAATTTTCTCTACATATGATTATGATAATTATTTATCAGGATTATTGTTCTTCTTCTTCTTCTTCTTAGGGGGGTTAACTTTGTTAATAATGAGTTTTGTATCATAGTAAACTGGGAAAATGTTCTTAATTTGTTCTAAACATGAAGAGGATAACATTGGACCCATATACCCTAAAGTTTAATCATTGAGGGTAAAAGGAGTTATTACTTGAGAAGTGTAAATGACTTGTTGTTCAGCAAAAATAAGTGGTGTTAGGACCAATTCTTGATTTCCAACAAGAAGGGATTTTAATATGTGATGAATCGGTTTGAATTCAACATTGTTAGTGGTTTTCACTTCCTTGTTTTTCACATTTTTAGAAGAGTTGCTACCCTTTTTTGATGGCGCCATGATTGACAGATTCAGATTTTGGTTGTTTGAAGGTTTTTTGAGGAAGAGAGAGCGTAAATTTTTTGAAAATAGGAAGTTGAGAAGATGAAAAAGTTTGTTTGAGGAAGAAGAATGGTACTTACAGCTGGAATATATTGAGTTTAAATTTTAAAATATTTGAGTTAGTGGGACACGTGGTGATTTTTTATAAGCTGATGAAAGAGGTTGCTTGTTTAAAAGTCATACTGAGAACCTATTTTAGTAGCAATGATGGAACTGTTGCACGCACGTCTTGATTAGACGTTTTGGAAAAGTAAATCATGATTCACTAGTACAGAAATGACTTTTTACATCGGGCGAAATTGACCTTTTACATCGGTTCTTGGTCCGATGTAAAGTCAGGCGAAGTAGTAAATAAGAGACCTTTTACATCGGTTCTGGGTCCGATGTGAAAAGGACACCTTTTACATCAGTTATAATATATACCTGATGTGAAAAATAAATACAATATTTTTTTTTTGAAAACTGACGCAACATATTACATCGGTGGAAGTCATGACCGATGTAATAGATGAGGTTTTTACATCGGTTGTTACACTGTGCCCGATGTAGAAAACACACGTTGAAGGTTTTTACATCGGTTGACAGAATAACCGATGTAAAAATTAAAAAATTTTTTTTGAATAAAACATTTATTTTCTGGATGATTCCCTGTAAGAAAAAATTGGTACCAATTTTTTCATATTTTTCCAATATCACACAGACCATTTAGGTCGCTATATATATCATAGCTTTCCAACATAAAATAGACCATATCTAGGTCGATATTTTCACAACAAAATGAACAATTATATTGCAAACTTGAATTGTATCACAACAAAGAAACTCACATCAATTTTACAAATACTACAAAACATACAAAAATATTCAACCTTTTACAAGTCTTTTTACAAACTTGAATTACCAATATAAAATTCATAAGTAGATGAGTTGTAGCTTCTGTAGACAACACCAAAATCACATTGCCTGACAATAAATAATAACAATTAACATCAGCAAAAATTATCAAGAAACTCAATGCATTTGCAAAAACCATATAAAGGTTAATCTTTCTATAAAACTCACCAGATAAAGGTTAATCTTTATATAACTCAAAGAAACATTTTGACCAACGGAGTCGTAAATCATACAAATCATCTTGTGTTAATTCTGTTGGGTCATCAAATATCTATAATACATAAATATAACAATAGAGTTATTCTTTAAAATTTAATATAAATAAGTTGCAAAACACAAAGTAAATAACAAAGTAAAGTTATTGTTATTACCTGCATCCAATTATCGGTTATATTGGCAGAGACAATATCCAACATATTTTTCATCACATAATACCCACAATCATTAGAGTTATGTTGTTGTCTTGTCTACAATTGAATGACACGATTAGTGAATATTTATCATAAATTTAACTATAAAATTATAATTTACATCACACTTACATTGGGATGAAGCCATGTAGCCTTTTTTCTATTTCCATTTGCCATTTGATGAACCCCAAAAGAACTAATACAAACATCACATAATTAAATTTATTTGACAATGAAAAATCACATAACTATTAATTACCAATTCAAGACATACACGATAAACTTACTTTGTAATAATTTTCTTCGTGTTCTGATCAATTTCTCGATGAAGTGAACAAAATACGACCACTAAATTGTCTCTTGGACACATGACTATTAATTGCCAATGATTCCTGTACGTGTGTATGGAAATAGAGAAGTCACATAAAATATATCGCTCTATTGGATACATCCACCGTAAAAAAATTGGACCACATAATCTAATCTCCCTTACCAGATGAACAATCAAGTGAACCATAATGTCAAAAAATGAAGGAGGAAAATACATCTCTAATTGGCACAAGATAACTGCAGCCTCATTTTCCAAATCATCTAACTTTAGTGGATCAATGGCTTTACAACAAATTTCATTGAAAAATAAGCACAACCTAGTTATAGTCTTCCTAACGTTGTTAGGTAATATCCCACGAATAGCCAATGGTAGTAGTTGTTGCATTAAGGCATGACAATCATGAGATTTTAAGCCAACTAATTTAAGATCTGTAACTGATACAAGCCTCTTGACATTTGATGAGTAACCACGCGGCACTTTGATACTCTGTAAACACTCACAAAAACTTGTTTTCTCTTTTTTAGATAAAGTGTAGCAGGCAGGAGGCAAATATGTCTTGTTGCCTATATATTGTGGAGTTAACTCTTCTCGTATACCCATCAAACCCAAATCCAGACGAGCATTAATACCATCTTTTGTCTTGCCTTGAATGTTGAGAAGTGTTCCTATTACACTATCGCATACATTTTTCTCCACGTGCATCACATCGATACAATGTCTTACATCGAGACTAGACCAATATGGAAGATCGAAGAAAATCGATCTCTTTTTCCATACATTTTTCACAGTAGATCGTTTTTGGTACTTTCCAAAGACTACATCAAGTCCCTGTTGTCGCTGATAAACTTCCTCTCCAGACAAGGGCTTAGGAGCAACACCATGCTCTTGTTCCCCACTGAAAGCTTTCCGCAATCTACGATATGGATGATGACGTTTTAGAAATTTTCGATGCCCGAGATAAACGGTCTTCTTTCCTTTTTCAAGCTGATGGTAACATGTGTCTTTTTCACATATAGGACACGCCTTATGCCCTTTAACTTTATACCCAGACAAATTACCATATGCCGGAAAATCGTTGATGGTGCAAAACAACATGGCACGCATATTGAACTGTTCTCCAGAATACGCATCAAAAACATCCACCCCTTCCTCCCACAACACTCTTAAATCATAAATCATTGGACTTAGATAAACGTCTATGTCATTTCCGGGTTGTTTTGGGCCCGATATCATCATCGATAACATAATATATTTACGCTTCATGCACAACATAGGAGATAGGTTGTAAATCATCAGAAGAACCGGCCAAGAACTATGGTTAGTACTTAGGTTACCAAACGGATTCATTCCATCAGTAGCAAGTCCAAGTCTAAGGTTTCTCTAATCTTTGCCAAAATTTGGAAACAAAGAATCTATTTTCTTCCATTGCAAAGAATCAGCTACATGGCGAATTTGTCCATCACATTTTCTTTCATCTGCATGCCATCTAAGATTCTTTGCGTCATCTGCATTGGCGAATAATCTCTTGAACCTTGGAATTATTGGTAGGTACCATACCACTTTCGTAGGAGGGCCCTTTTTGACCACCTCATCATCAATTGATTCACCATCTTTCTTCTTGTAGCGTGACGCCTTGCACTTCGGACAATGAATATAGTTTACATACTCTTTTCTGTATAATATGCAATCATTAGGACATGCATGTATCTTTTCATACTCCAAACCCATCGGACACAATATTTTCTTCACCTCGTAATAACTACTTGGCATTATGTTACCTTCTGGAAGCATTTCGGTCAACAATTCAAGCAGCTCGGTAAAACTTTTGTCAGTCCACCCATTCTTTGCCTTCAGATTAAATAACTTTAACACTGCTGACAGACGTGTAAAATTTTTGCATCCTGGGTACAATGGTTTATCCTTATCACTGCATAGAGTATCATACGCATGTGCCCTCTTAAATGAATCTTGTCCAATATCACGCTTCATGTCTTCGAGACGATCATCCATTTCTACACTAACATCATCTCTTTGAGACACATTTGACTTTGCTACTACTTCACCGTGCCATATCCATTCTGTATAACTTTGACAAATCCCTAGACAAATTAGATGATCCATGATTTCTTTCTTACTACGTTTTGGTTCTTTATTTGCACAACGAACACATGGACAGAGAAAAAGCGCAGGAAGACTTTGTTCAGCATTACTTTCAGCAAACTGTAGAAATTCCATCACTCCATGTTCGTATTTGTCACTTAATCTATTAGCTCTCATCCAACTACGATCCATACCTATGTTCGCACGGAGGAAGGTCTAACGAAAGGTGTGCCCGCGGCTGCGCTACTTCACGGAGATTCCGAGATCGCAAGTTGCGCTGCTTCGCGGAGAAAGAAAAATAGAATCAATGACATGAAATGTGTATCGAAAGATGTCTATTCACTTTGCAAATAGTACACCCCAATAGATAAAACAAAGACACATAAATGGACAAAACCTAATTTCCCATCTCTATCATTTATTTCCCTTCCCTTTTCACGTCAGAAATAATGAAAAAGGTCTTAAATCCTAATTTCCCATCTCTATCATTTATTTCATATGTTTTTAATAAATTAATTTTAGTTCCAGTTAATTCTAAACAAATTAATTTTAATATAAAAAAATATTATTTGATACACTAAAATTTAATATTATTAATTAAAACAACAAGTTTAAACTGTTATTAATTATGAAATAGTTCAAACAAAATATATATGGCAAACAATTAACTAATATTTAAGTAGCAAAATAATAGAAAGAGAATACATAACATTTAAAATAATTCAAAAAATAATCATAAAGTCACCGTTAGTCTTTTTTTTCAAAAGATGAAAACCAATAATATTTTCCCTCAAACATGTGAGATTTCTTTCTTCTAAAGCCAGTCAAATATAAATATATTTTGGTTTAGAGGGACGATTTCTTGAATGGTATGCGCATATGTTCTCATTTTAAAAAAATAGTTGATAAATTTTCATTTTTTTAAATACTTGGATCAATAGTTCATTTTTTCCGTTTCATATAATTTCCATAATAGAAAAAAAATTAACTTTTTTTTTTTATCTTTGACTCACTACAATTATCAAAATTAATTATAATTATATAAGAGAACACATTACTATTCATCATTGGTTACATTCTTGGTCTTACATTCTTGAACTGTAAGTTTCTTCAAGTTGAATGTTTTTTAACCAAATATTTCAACTGCCAAATGATTACTAATATTATAATTAGATTATTGGGTAACATTTAAAGAACTCCTGGGTGATATATCCATTTGGTCGTTGTCCAGGAAGAAGCAATCTGTAATGGATAGTAAATATAACAGGAAGATTGGAATGATTTTTCCTCACCTTTGATACAAGACATATTCAGTCGATATACCACAGGTACTTTTTAAACAAGATAATATAATAGAGAAACGCTTTTGTTTCTTAATTAACAGGTCGAATATGCGAAAACTTAATTACTCTAAATTCTTGGGAATATATTAATCAATGAGTTATTTGGGATAAGTTTTCATTTGAATTTTACTGTAAAATTTTCATAAACTATCAAATTTTCAAGAACAAAGAAAGAAAATACCGGGAAAAAAAGTGATAAAAGTTGAAAAAGAAGGCGATTTACCGGAAGGAGGAAGACGAACCGGCGGAGGAAGACGAATCGGCGAAGGAAGATGCACCGACGGAGGAAGACGATCCGGCGGAGGTAGACGAACCGGCGGAGGTGTGGAGAAGACGACGGAGACGGCAAGTTTGTGGGCTGAACAGTGACGCGGGTTTGTGGGCGGCGAAGGGAGGAAGCGGTTTGTGGAGAGACGGCGGAGATGGTGTGAAGAGACGGCGGGTTCGTGGGCGGAGAACAGTGACGGCGAAGGGAGGGAGTCGTTTTGTGGTTTAGAGCGTGTATAGGGTTTTTCTGAGAAAAGGGAAATGAACAGTGTTAGGGGTTTTAAAAATTTATATGGTATCTTTTACATCGGGTATGACGTGGACCGATGCAAAGCTATGAACGTGGAGGGGTTTTTACATCGGGTATGACGTGGACCGATGCAAAGGTATTGACGTGGCAGGGTTTTTACATCGGGTATGACGTGGCCCGATGTAATAAATTCCATTTATTTTATTAAATTTAATCACTTTATTACATCGGTTGATAGAATAACCGAAGTAATAGGCCAGCGAAAATTCTTTTACATCGGTTATTCTCCAGAATCGATGTAATAGGCCAGCGAAAATTTTCTCTCCATAATTACAGAAACGGCACCGTGTTTTATTTTCTAATAAAAAAGAATATTTTTTATTTCATTGGAAATTAATACCTGATGTAATAACTTTTAAATTTTATTTTTTACATCAGTTATTTTTATACCTGATGTAAGGACGTTTTCTCAAATGTCATTTTTTTAGTAGTGATTATTCTGACGTCATAACAATTATTGTCCATCATGAAGATTGTCTGTTCGTCGAAATATAATTATTTGGCAAGAAATGTATGTTTCTCCAAGTAATTCAAAATACACATTTATTAGGGACAATTTGTTGATCGGAGGTTTTGACTACATGAGTTTTTTTAGTTGAAATGATATATTCTGAAATATGTAGTTTCTAAAGAAAGAATAAAGAAGTATTTATGAATATTTAGATATATGAAAAGCTAATAAAAGCTTTGTTTTCACAAAGTGTTGCTGAAAAAATTCGTATGTGAAACATTGGGATTGAAGATATTCGAAGTATCAAAAATGATATTTTGACCGTCACGTTTATGATATTTGATGCTTCGAAGACAAGGATTTTTCTTTTTTCAAAACTTAAAAGTTTGATCTTATCCAAAGAAATACGTGAAAGCATGGAGTTTGAAGGCGCATGTAGATGTCGAACGTGACAACATCTTATTTAGAGACCGTTTTGGTCGAATTAGTATAAATAAGGGTCTCAGCGTTAAGATTCAGGGTGTTCACATCTTTGTACAAAATACTCTAAATTGCTCAAAGTACCAGTGTTCGAGAAACAAGTTGTGAGAATGTACGTACCAATTTTATGTTTATTGTCATTCAACTTTAATTGAAATTTTATATATTCCCTTTAAATTTCAGTCGAAAGCCTTTTACATTACAGTCTTTTCTTTAAAACATTACATTATTACCTACGAAGTAACAATTGAAATCAACTTTATTTAAAAGAATAAGAATGTTGTCGAAAGTATTCTTCGTTTCAAGAACAGAAGTTTTGAATAAGAACACATGTATTTAGGATCAATCTGATCGATCCTGCAAATCATCAATTTTTATTCGATTGAAAAGACCTTTATCAAATTTCATAATAAACACATTGTTGATTCAATCAGAGTCATAAATATGAATATATATCTTGTGGAAAAGTGTTTGTCCATTCCTTAAGTGATTTCTAGTTTATATATGATCTCATTGGCTCATCGTGTATAAGAATAATTGATGTGTCATTACCATCCATGCCCCTTGTCTGCTCGAGGCCAATCAATAAGAATCAATTTCCTAGTTTCTTTAGGGTTTAGGGTTTCACGCGTGATGTCTTGATTTTATACCCGGTCCAAATTTATGGACTTATACAAAGTCTCTCAAATATGATATTTGTAAGGGTAAAATGCTCTTTGAGAAAGATTGACTTGTACACTATGTTTACGATAACTTTCACTCTATTGACATTGATTTAGTAGCTGATATTTTCTTTTCGGACGCTTCTCAAACTCATAACTTAAATGCACGAAGCAAGAAGCTAGACTAAACAAAGAGGCTTATCTATTAAGTATACATTGAGTTTTCTACTCAATGAGACTTATAAGAGAATGCTTAAAGATTAAAAATTGGACGAACAAATATACTACATTATTTTAAAGTTAGCAGAACACCAACCAATTTATTGTCTTGACTTATATTACAACCCACAACACACAACAATAGACTCAGAAAACTATAAGTATTGCTTTAACTTATTCGTCGTCAATATAATGAAACTTTTTGGATTAGTTCTCTGACAGAGAACAAGAAATTAGTTATGTTGTAATATACTACTTATTTTTGAAAGGCCTAAAAGCCGATGCATTGATTGCACACACTCCATATTTTTTATCAGTGTTTCTTTTTATATACGCATAACCCGCCATTCCCCATTCCGTGCCACATGAGTTCTTTACGATCCAATAATCTTGACCGTCTACCGAATGATAACCCACTATTAACATGGCGTGAGTTGATGTTTTAGAATCAACTGGGCAATTGGGACCTTCATATATTCCCTGCCAATGGATCGTATGTTCTAAGTTAATAACAAATTTAAAAATAAAAAATACTAGTCCTCTTAAAATCAGATAGCTAGGTTTTAAATGGGTGTAAACAAAATAAGAGGTGGCCATTATATAATGACTTACATGGCTGTAATGTTGAAAGTCTTCTGTGGCTGCATAAATACCAACACTAATTGGCTGTTTAGCAACTGCACACAATAGTCCCAATTCTGATTGCTCTACTTGCTTGTATGCATTAATGCTACTACTTGCACTGTTTGGAATCTACAATTTGTCAATAAAAGAGGTGGTTAAACTTAATATATATAATGCTTTAAAGAAGATATATTGAAATATATTAACAACCTTTGAGGATTTGCAATCACCCTTCACGGTCTTATAAGGATATTTACTCCCCAATGCAAGCCCTTTGTTTCCTATAACCCATTTGAACGCGCTGGGCCGATATCCCCCAGCGCAACCACTACTTTTCTTGTCACAATCAACAAGCTCTTGTGCTGAAAGGCCGATAAGTTTATTTGTCGTGATTTTAACTAATCCTTCGATGGCGCCTGCTACTGAAATTGCCCAGCAACTATCTGATAAAAACAAATGCAATGTGTCAATATTGTTAAAAAATGGTTTTTCAGATGTGAATCATGCAAACACGGCAAACTTACCACAACGTCCTTGAGTCATAACAGGAGTGACAGCTCCCTTTGCAGCCCAATCCACGGATGAAGGTGGATCACTACATGGTGACTTATCAACATCACCATCGTTCACAATATCCGTGGTGTCAGTGTTCATGGTCATGTATGTTTCTTTGAACTCCTCGAAGCTCCAATCAGCAAAGTTGGTAAGACCAAGAACAGCGCTATGAGGAGACTCTCTCTTTGCATTTGTCTTTGTGATGTACTTCAAATTTGTAACAAAAGTGGCAAATTTCATCGACATCTCGTCTAGATCATTGTAGACTCGTCCATGTTGTTTCTTCCATTGTTGGAATAGTTTCAAAACCTCATCTTCATTAGGAAGCTTATCAATATTTGAGGATTCATTTGAATGTGAAGGTTTCATTTTCTGAATGGCAAAGTATACGCATAAGCATGCCGTGAAGATGATGAAGAAACGAAATGGAATTGAGTTGTAGGAAATCCTCATTTTTTAGTAAAACTTTGTATTGAAAGATGTGTATTCCTTAAAATTCAGTTCCACATATTTATGGTATATATAAGTTGATATTTTTTGGTATCATGAAGTCAATTGTTAGCCAATTCATTTATCTAACTTAGTAATAATATAGCATAAGAGATTAGGAGTATTTTATTAGAATTATTAAGAATTTTCAAATTGCAAATCTCTACCATAATTACTATGAAAATTAGTGTATTTGTCATGGTCAATGCAACAATAACTCAACCATTACATATGAAAAAGATTTTTTTTGTCATATAGCAAAAAAAAAATAGAGAAATGGAGTGAGACTCTTCTGCCAAGTCTTATTTTATTCTATGATGGAAAGCGTAGTCTCTTTTTTTAGGAGTAGAATGCATAGTCTTATTTTAGTATTCAATGAGATATCTTAATATATTCAAAATAAAATGTTAATGTTTCTCAATAGCACAAATATTTATTGCAATATAATAGAAGGTAGCTTCCACGAAGAACAATTCTACACGTGACGTACTCTAGCCACGTAATTGGATGGTGTACTGTTTTGCCACATTTTAACTAAAAAAATTTACCATGGAAAAAATTCCGTTTTAAGGTTAAAACAATCACAATAGATTCTCTAATCCTTGAAATTAATTCTCGTAACTCAATTTAAACGGCCAAATTTACACAAATTAAAATTTAAACAGAATTATTCAATGCATGTGCGAGTTGGTCTGCCGACCTTGATATGTATATTCAATTCTAGAACCCGGTAGAAAGACAGAAAAATAATCACAATTTTAATTTATGATTTTGTTTTTAAATTTGAAATTTCTGACACTACAATAAAATATACATTATAAATAAAATTCGATGACATTTTTAAGACTTTGAGCAAAATTACGTTGATATCCTATTAATTGATATTTTTATTTTATTTTATAAAAGGATACTCCAAGAAAAAATTTAATTTGTTAGAGGTATATGATATAGGTTAAACTCCTTACTAAATAAATGTGTTGTTTGGAGTTAAATCCCTTACAACGTATAAAATAAAAATAAAAATTATAAATTATTTTGTTAGGGGCTGTCCCTCGTAAATATTTTAGTGGAAATTTTAGAATTTTGAAATTGAGCATTGCGAGGGATTACCCATCATCACAAATAAAAATAGCACTATTAATTTATTTTATTGGACAAATCATCACTCAGTACGTCAGTGTGATTATGACACATCTATCGTTGTCAAACATCTGCGAGGGACAATCCCTAGCAAATGAAGTCATAATTAATGCAAAAAACATTATTGATTTTTCAAACTACATTTAAAACACAATTCATTTTTATTTTCTCAAAAACAATATAAGAAACGCAAAAATGAAGGTGGGGTCACAGTTAGTTTTGCGGCAGAACGAAGGAGGAGGCACAACGGTTGAGCGTGGTGGTGTTTCAATTTCGAGGTGCAACTATTATTGTGTGTTTTCGGTTTGATGGAGGAGGAGAACGTCGGAGATCTGGATTTACAGTGACTGGAAAAGTGATGGAGATGTTATTGTTGTTATTGGGTGGAGGCGGTTTGATGTTGTTTGAAAAGTGATAGAGATGTTGTTATTGTTGTTGTTACTATGTGGAGGTGATTTGATGTTGTGTGGAGGCGGTTCTACAAAGGCATAAAAGAGCAAGAAACCCAAAAATTGATAATCGCAAGAGAACACTTAAGAAAAATTCACTTATTCATACTTCATTCAAGCTTAATTACTTAAGTAAACAAGCATTATTTCTTTCTTTTTTATGATAATTCAAATTAATTATCCAATTACCATATCTGTTTTCATATATTTTTTATCATAACTCAAATTCACACTTTGCCTAATTTTCATTTTGAATCATTTTTTTAAAGATATATAGGTTTATGAATTATGTTTCATAATCTTGATTTTGGAAAGAAACAATTTTTGTTGGCTATTTTTAGAATCAAAATGAAAACGGCAAGCAAGAGGAAAAAGTTGAGAATGAAAGTGTTATGAGTAATCCCACAAAAAAAAATATATTTTTAGCCATTTGCGAGGAGTTAAACATACAAATACCAAAACATGGATTATTTGTCAGGGGCTTAGCTCCTAGCAAAATACTGACACACACTGTGTCACCTATTCTGCACCTACACCTGCTTGTTTGCATAAGAATATAAATGACATATGATTTACGATGGCTTTATCCCTAAGCTAATTAGAGAGGTGACTAGCCCCTCACTAAAAATTTGCGACCCCCTGTTTAGTTAGCGGAGTTATCCCCTCGCAAAATTTTGTTTTGTAAGGGGTTTTTTAGCTTAGCGAGGGGTTTAACCCCTGGCAAAAAAAACATTTTTTTCTTGTAGTGGGGCTTATGAACTATTCTCTCGATTGGATTTTGGAACGATAAGAAAAATTTAGGTATATTTAGTCCTTAAATCCTTAAATTTAATTTAATGTTCCGTTTTAGTCTCTTAACTAAAAAATGTTACAAGTTAATCCCTTAATTCCATTTTGATTGTCTTAATTGGTTCATCCTGTCAATTTGTAGAAGAAAAAAAACGTCAAGTTTTGGTGAAATGGATGTACAACAATGCTCAAACTCTAAATGTGACTTACTATTTATATTATAAGTAGGATTTCCACTTAAGCAGGTGTTAGGACTGGAAATGAGTTGAATCGAGTCAAACTCGCCTCAGCTCGGCTCGTTAAGAACTGGTTCAATTCATATATCTGATCGAGTTTGTCACAAACTTTTCTTTCAGCTCAAACTTGACTCGTTATAAATTCACGAACAACTCGATTCGACTCATTAGGTTCATCTCGTTAGGTTCTGCCTGCTTGCTTCACAAACTTAAAAGCTATTTTTTTAAGTCTACTTTTTTATATATTTGAAATTTGAAATTAATATTTTTTAAATAAAATATATAGAAATAAAACAAAAGTTATAATTTTATTTGTATAATTATTTTTAAAAATATTTTGCTCCCTCGAAAATATAAATTATTAATTCAACTCGTTAGATTAAAATAAAATATAGGACTAAGATTTAGAGGAAATCTTTAAATTTACTATTAAAGACAATATAACTCATCTCATATATAGTCGAGTTGACTCATAAATCTAACGAGTTAAACTATGTATAGTTTAAGTTCAACTCATTTAGTTAATGAACTTAGTTTTAACTCATATTCAGCTCATTTGATTCATGAACCTAATTCAACGATTTAATTGTCGAGCTGAGTTCTGAATTATTTTCGAGTTGACTCAGTTCATTGTCAGACCTAGTAAGTTCCATAAAGACAGACACAATAAAGTTATAATAACTGGAAACCCTATTTTATAGTACAAATGTTGAGTCACACTTGAATCTTGAGTCTTGTTGTAAACTCACGACACTGGAACTTGACTTTTTTGTCAAAAATTAACGGAAGAGACAAAATAGGAAAACAAAAGAGAGATTAAAGGACTAATATGTAATTTTTTTAGTTAAGAGAATAAAGTAAAGTATTAAATTAAATTAAAGGATTAAAACACATATTAAGCCAAAAATCTATTTTTTCATGCCTTCTAGTTTTTCTTCGAAAAACTCTATTTTATTTGGATTTAATAAATGGGCTTTTAACTATTCCTTTGGTTGAACAAACAAACCGATTGAAAAATAAATCTTTAATCTTTCCCTTATGTTGAAAAATAGGACAGTAGGAAAAATGGTTTTGATTATTTTATCGGTTGAGGAATTGAATCAATAGAAAACTTTTATCTACCCCATTAGTTGAACAAATGCATTCATAGAAAAAAGACTTCACTTTGTAACTTCTTTCCGTGAAACTTTATTCTATTTTGTAACGAGCTAAAGATTGGAAATTTCAAGTACTATCATTACTTGAGAGGATTTCAAGAAAGAGTTTTTAGACAAGTATTTCCAGAAGATGCCAGCACTAGAATTGAGTGAACTTAAGAAACTGCTAGAAGAGCTATAAGAGAATCGATTTGTAAGACATAGTGTATCATTGTGGGGTGCGCATGTGATGTTGGTAGAGGTGTTTCAAACTTGATTGACCAAGTAGAAAATCTCTAACTAAATCAAACCAAACTAAAAACGGCAATAAAATGTATTTGATTCAGATGTGTTTGGATCATTTTTTAACACAACCACACAATTCAGTTCGGTTTACGGTTTGCATTTTCAAACTGAACTAAACCAAACCAAACTGCATTATGTTACAAAATCTTAGAAATCATTATATATTTTAAAGGTTAAATAAGTTTTTGATCCTTCTAAATATCTCAAATTTCTTTTTTAGTCCCTCTAAATTTTTCCTTCAAAAAATGGTCCTCCTAAAAAATTAATTTTAACTTTTGGTCCCCCTTGACAAAATCGTAGCTAAGATGGTCTCTAATTCTGCCGCTAAATAAAAACCGTCACTAAAACCATTGTTAAAATCGTCGCTAAGTTGTAAAAACTGTCGCTAAATTGCAGGAGAGACCAAAAGTTAAAATTTAATTTTTTTAGAAGGACAATTCTTTGAAGGAAAATTTTAGAGGGGTTAAAAATGAAATTTGAGATATTTAGAGGGACTAAAAATTATTTAACTCTATATTTAATTCTTTAGAGAAATCAACAAATATTATGTGTATATTTTATCGTATACTTTGTATGATTTTTTTTTTAATAAAGCTGGTATATTCCAAAATAAAATTGATACAAAAAAGAGAGGGGGGACTATACCAAGACCTTCTCGGGTAGCAAATCTAAAAGAAGGTAGACTTAGTCTATTCTTTACATAGTCTTGCCTGATATCTAAAGGCAGAGAATCTAAAAAGGATAAGGACGTAGTTGTGCGACCTAAATTAGAAAAAAAATATGTACATCTATTTCCTTATCTTTATATGTGTGATATAACAAATAACATGTTAGCAATGATATCCAGGAAAGAAAGCCATCTGGCTCTAATATGCCAAGGTACCACACTCTCAGCATGAGAAGAGAAAGCTCTGACGATAATAAGGGAATCAATCCAAGGCCTCTTCCAGACTTTATCCTTAGCTACCTATATACCCCTTATGACAACACAAAATTCACAAATCAAAGAGTTATCAATATATAGATGTTCAACAAAAGTCAACATGAAAATGCTGTTATTGTCTCTAAAAATATCTTCACTTCCAGCCGAAGTGGGATTCTTAGTGCAAGCTCTGTCCACATTGCATTTAATCCAATTCCCAAAAGGAGAGACCAAATCACTTCATGGATTGTGGGAGCCCTTGGAGGATGTATATTAACATTAAAGGCATCGGTCATGGCACATTTGAAAACTCGCCTTGTGTTAGAAACGATGAAAAAGACTTGAGAAAAAGTAAGTTTGCAAATTGAGTTGTCAGAAAAGGCTGGTCCTAAAATCTACACATGTTCCTACATGCCCAGATGTTGTTAATTAGATATATAATTGCAGCTTTGATGATGATGTAACTTTGAGGAGCTCTAAAAATGTTACAGAAATCCCAAAGCGCCTCAAAAGAATGAGTGGTAATTTTGAGCTGAATGAGATCCTTTAACCATTTCCACAACCCGGCAGCAAAAGTGCGGTTGAAAAAATATGTAGATAAGTTTCAGGCAGACACTTGCAAAGAGAACACATAGAAGGAAGAGCCAAACCCCTCTTTTGAAGTTTGACGTCGATAGGAAGTTTACCATGAATCAACCTTCATACGAGAAGAGATTTGGAAGGTTGAATATCCTGATCCCAAATAACCTTAGCCTAAGAAAGGACTGGAATGACCCCCATATTGAAATGATAAGAATCTTTAAGATTAAAAACGTTGTCACTTATATATGTCCTAACAGGATTGTCCATATTGCCCATCGGAAGGAAATCAATGTCATATTTTTCGCTTCTAGGAAAGGAAAAAGGTCCTTCCAAGCCTCTGGGAAAATCCAAATCCTTTCTCTCAAAAAATCACTGACTTTATCCTTAAGATTGACATAATGCATATCAAAGCCAGGACCGAGAGAATTGATCAAAGGGGAACCACACTAATTGTCTTGCCAGTAATTAATGTTATTCCCATCACTAATTAACCATCGAGAATGAGCTTTAATAGTATTGACTTCTATTTTCATGCTCCAAATCGAAGATGAGATGCAATGCTTGATGAACCCATGTCTTCTCATCACTCTACTTCTAAGAGTGATAGACCAATCTTAGTTAGAACTAAGCATCTCCTAAGCCAACTTAAGGTTGGTTGGCTCATTAAGATAATAAAGGGATCTAATACCAATGTCCATGTTATCTCTAGGAAAAGAAACATTCTTCCACGCCACCACGTCACATAGTATATGCGAAAATGTAGTAGTAAATATTTGAGATTAAGTCATTAATTAACTTAACTCATATCAGTGAAAGTCGCCACTGTACTTTATTGTTTCCATAGAGAAAATGGGAAAAGAGCGAATAAAACCCAAAATGAAATAAAAGACCAGAGATCAAGGTACAAGGGTCGGTTATGTAAAGGGAAGATATTAGCAACCTAAGCATATACGATACTCCGTAAGATCCACTTGGTTTGTTCTAATCTAAAGGTGTGTCATCTAAAGCTTAAACTTGATAAAAGGGAAATGAGTGAACGAGTCTTTAAAAACAAAAGAATTATTTTTTTATTATTGTGCTCGCCTTTGGTTGTGAGATCTAGTGCCTACGTACTCCCTCGTTCAATGGGAAAGTCAGGGCACCGTAGTTCGGCTAGAAAAGAACAAAACATGATTTATTGATTGTTTTTTAAATGAAGAGACAAGTCGTCATTTTTAGGAGAGAAATCTCAACTAATTGCCTACAAGGTGTGAGAAAGATGGACTGTGCTTCAACATGAGGAGGATTTAGAAAGACCTCTTGCACTCAAGTGGAAAAGTTGAAACCTTTATAACCATAGGGATAAGAGGATGATATCTCAACTATAAATGAATTATGTCTAATCTTGGAAAAAAAATTTAAAGGAAAAAGGTGCGCGAGGGCACAAAAAGGTTTGAGTGAGGTTGAATGTTTTGTTGGGAGAATACCTCAGATGGTCCTTCAAGGCTGGAGGTATTTGAGTGCTTCTTCTTTAATTTTGAAAGTGTTAGAGATAAATATAATACTAAATTCTATGACATGAGAGACTTTTTAATGGTAGAGACAGACGCCTCGTATCCAAAGTACTCCACATGTGCTTAAGGCTCGTGGCGTATTTGTACATACCAAATTTGTTAAGTGATTTTTAGAGTTGATAAAGAAAAAGAAATGTGAAAAGCCACTCAACAAAGTAGAGGTTTATTATGAAAGTGATTCGATTTTATTGAAAATAAGAAGTTTTTGAAAAAGATGAGATGGTTTTGAAAATTGAAGAATGGGAGAAGATGAAGAGACTATCCTAAGTACAAGAAACTAGAAGAATAGGTAAGGAAGGTTTGTCCGAATGAGAAACAGATACTTGACATAAAGAAGTCAATACAGTGTTCCCATCCGTTTGGATTACAACCACAAATAAATAATAAGTCAATAATGTTTTGGACTGACCCAACAGTTAGAGTGGACCCAGTCTGACCTCCTCCTTCGGCACGTCCAGTGCGACCATAGTCCGAGCTTCCCGCCCTTTTTCAGGAACCATCTATCGTTTGTCCTTCTGGACCAGCATTGACCAACGATAATCGACGAGCGCCTCTCAGTTTTCCCGAACTCAAGTCAACCAGACAACCAGGAACCGACCAGAATGCTTCTTGTAACTTACCTCCTCCTCAGAACTAACGACTAGTTGCAGGCTGATAACACTAAAACACACTGCATATTTGACTCAGATTGCACATGTTTGTTAGGTTTTTTATTGTCATTTTCTTGTGTTATGCTTGTTTTTGTTTTGTTTTCAGGTACTTTGATTATCTAGAACCCCTCTTGAAGAAATGGAGAAAAACGAGCAAGAAATCAAGTTTTTGAACAAATTGTACACATGGCATCCAACATGGTGCCTACCATAGGGTAGGCCATGACATGGATTGGTTTCAACTGCCTTCAACTGCCACATTCTCCTCAATTTCCCACCCTTGTAAACATGGCGAGCGCCATAGGGGCATGGCGGGTGCCATCCTTGTTAAATGGTGTCCCACCCAAAAGGAGTTGGGGGGCACCTTGGTAATTCCATGGAGTATGGTTCTTCTATAAATAGGAGGTTCTAGTTTCTTTTTCTTTTCATCCAATCTTAGTTACAAACTTAAGCCATATACTTTCAGATTTTTTAAGTGATAATCCCTTCACATTGAAGAGTTATCACACCATTGATAGAGTCTGTAATCGAGTTTGGAGCACTTTGCTAGAAGTTAATCCTGCCGCCATTTTCATTTCCAATCGAATTTATTTCCAGTTGTACTTGATTTAAAGCCTCTGATTTGGAGCAGGTTTTTATTTATAAGTTTCTCTTTACTTTATTTATTTCATTGC
The DNA here is from genome assembly GCA_948472305.1 of Vicia faba. Lineage (NCBI taxonomy): Eukaryota > Viridiplantae > Streptophyta > Magnoliopsida > Fabales > Fabaceae > Vicia > Vicia faba. The sequence goes on along the minus strand of OX451736.1, from coordinate 1,677,752,934 downwards.
ACCCGCTTTACATTATTTATTTCATCGCACTCGCATTACTTTGTTTATTTCCTTGTCTTACACTTATTTACTTGCTTTATTTACTTGTCTTTTAAAGCCTTTTTACTTTAAGAATCTACTTTAACATTGTCTATTTTAACATGTCTGTTTACATTTTCATGTCTGGATAAATTTTAAAGGTTAGAATGCAAGGATCATAATTAAAGTGATGTTTCATATAATGTGTCTATAGGAATACTTAAGGGTTGCTTTGGTTTTTAACACAAGTTTTCTGCGTTTTATTTTTATTGGGTAAGATCGAAAGTTGTCCAACCTTCAGTTAAACTTGGGTAGTCTTATTTGTTCAAAGGAAGCGAAAGTGCTTTGTTCAATTAAGTAGGAAGATTTTAACACTTTTAGAAAAACGATTTCAAAACTCTATTCAGACGTGTTTATGGGTTTAAAGGTCTAGTCCTCACTTGGTTATAAGTTCCAATTCAAAATTACTTTTCAACTAAGTCAAGAAACTATATTTCTTAAAAATAGGTTTTATTACTTTAACGCAACGCGCGCCTTTTTTATAAGTGACAATACGAGGGATTGATTAAAGAATAAACTCGATTATGAATACGCGAAAGCGAAAGTTCCTGTTAAAGTAGTTCTTCTCATGAGTAGAAAATATTGCCATATAAGTAATTCTATTTAGAAGCATTTAGAATATTATCAGACTGTGTGAATTACCTTCAAGTCTGTTGTTTTTATCTGAATTTATATCTTCGTACTTTACTTTCACTATGTACTCATAAACCCCTGGACTGTTTTATCTTAGATAAACATCGTAACAACAGAAATCGATAGATTGACGTTTGGTCTCTGTGGGATCGATAATCTTTTATATTACTCTGACGCGTTTCGTGTACTTATGAAAATCAGCGCATCAAGTTTTTGGTGCCGTTTCTGGGGACCAATTACGTCAAATTCCGTACCCTGTTGTTACACCGTCTAGACTAAGGCTTTATTAAGCTGGTAAATGCGAAGAACTCACAATACCAGAAGTTTATTACATCCTTTAGCGGAATCCAAACGTTACGCTCGCGCACGTCTCTTACAATTAGTACAACAAAACCAATTTGCGGGTCTCGCTACAGAGAACCCAAATCAGCATTTAAAAGTCTTTATTTAATTAGCTGACACCTTTAAAACCAACAGAGCTACACCTGAGGCAATTCTTTTAAGACTATTCCCTTTCTCTCTCAGAGATAAAGCACGTTCTTGGTTAGATTCCCTTCCAGCCAATTCCATAACAACCTGGGAAGACCTTAGGAGATTGTTCCTTTTCAGATATTTCCCCCCCGAGTACGACTGTTGTCCTTCGAAATCAGATCACCATATTTACTCAAAACCAAGGAGAATCACTTTTTGAAATTTGGGAGAGATATAAAGACCTATTAAGAGCTTGTCCACGCCATGGCCTAGAACAATGGTTAATCGTTCATACCTTCTATAATGGACTCATTTATAACACTAAGATGACCATCGACGCTGCCGCTGGCGGTGCATTGATGAACAAACTCTACCCTGAAGCTTGCGCTCTCATCGAAGATATGGCCCAAAACCATTATCAATGAAGAACTGAACGAGCATCGGTAGAGAAGAAAGCGACCCGAGGAGGAATACATGAGATAAGTTCTATAGACATTATGCAAGCAAAAATGGATGCTTTAGCCCTTAAAGTTGAACATATGTCTTCAAACCCAGCTACTATAGCAGCAGTCCACCCGGAATGTGAAATATGTGGAATCAAAGGGCACCAATCAGCTGAATGCAATCTGTTGAATGAAACAAGCACAGACCAAGTCAACTATGACTAAGGAAACCCATTTTCAAATACTTACAACCCTGGATGGAGGAAAATATGATAATCAAAGAATCATGAATCAACATGTTTTGAAAACAGAAAATAAATGCAATGGTTCAAATGAAAAACTGTACACACGAAGAAACATACTTACCACTAAACTACGACGTTAACATAAACACCAAAAGAATGCTAAATACAAAGATTATGCTTCTAAAACAACACTATGTTGACAAATGAATCACACCTAGCAAACACAATCATCAGTAGATGAAAAACACACAAAAATGGGGTATTTTCACTCATCCAACAATCTTTCAAACAATAGACTAAATTATGCATTCATCCAAAAATTAACATTGAAAATATAAAAGCAAGAATCTCAAGGGCTTTTCAAGGTTGTAATGTGGCTTGGTTAACAAACAAGTGATAAGTCCTAAAGTTAATCGAAACAAAAACTTGCCTAAACCTAAGGGAGTAATTACTTCCACAAAGTTTTAAACAATAGAATTTTAATCAAACTTCTTCTTCATCCCAAATTTCAAACCAACACACATCACTTATTCAACACAACATTATTCCATACTCTTTTTGTTTTTCTTTTTCAAAGCTTTTATATTTTTTTCCTTTATTTTTCTATCACTTTTTTTTCATTTTTTTTCTCTTTTTTTTTTCTTTTTCTTTTCAACCTCATAGTAATCAACCAATAAATGCACAATCATTTTTCTCCCCAACTTGAATTCAATCATACATTAAAGTGAATACTCCCTACTTTCTAAGGCAAGGTAAAAATTAAAACCAAAATAATGGTTGAGGGTTCAAGAAAACAACGAATCAACATCTAAAAAGGGAAACTAAACACTCATAGACAAGCATTTAGAAAATACAACGTAAATATCGACAAAAATCTCAAAGGGGTTACTAATGATAACATATTCACTAGGTGAATTGAATTATTTGGCCAAGGTAGTTGTGCTCAAAATTAAACAAAAAAATTGCATTGATCATGTTCAAGCTTTCATACAATCAACACAAGAAAATATTAAGTATAATAAAATCCAATTAAAATAAGAATTGTGGTCTCCAACATATGTTAACAATGGAAAGCTACCTCACAAAAAGGGTAGGAACTAAAGTAATTCACAAATGAACAAGTATATAAAAGAATGAATAGCATACAAATTGTAAAAAGTATAAGCATCATGAATATGCTAAGGTATAGAAAGTGATAAACACATACCTCAAACATGTACAAAACTTTAACAATATCATAACCATGCATTCGCAAGTTGACACACTCAAACTTGGAAAATCACCAAAATCAACTTCAAGCTATCGAACCAAAATTGAGTACAAACAACAACAAAATAATTAAAAATAATAATACTCCTACAAAATTTCAATAAATTTCAATGTACAAAATTTTCAATATATACAACGAACAAAACTCCTTAAGCTAAACACTACACGCTTTCAAAAAACACAAATTGACATAATAAAACAAACAATTTGAAAGTGAATTAACAAGTTGAAAAGTTAAAATTTGAGAATTTAAAAACTAATTCGAGTTCAACTTGTTAAAACAAAAGTCAACACATGACAAAAACGAATACAAACAAACATGCTTGTTTTACGTCGTAAGCTCGACGCCTTTATTGTACGAGCCAGTAACCTCCCCTTGTCATGCTATGGTATGGTCACACCGTGCAAACCTAAAGAAATTTCCTAACATCCACACAACAAACGTTACAAATACGAGACAATTTACAACAATACTTGAAAACAAAGTAAAACACATATATGCACAAGTATCATATACAAGTTAATGTAAAATTTCTATACAATATATACATTAATTACAAAACTAAAAAAAAAAAGAATTATCGCAATGCAAAGACAATAAAACCAATCCCAAATGTTTTACCCCAAAATTTTCCCTCCCACTTTACTCAACATATGTTCATTGAGATCCTCAACTTGCTCAAGGATGCCCAAGAGTTGACCAGACAAACTCTCTCCTAAAGCAATGAACCTCAGACTAGGGTTTCCATTTTCATCAAGATGGGTGAAATCCAAAGGCCTAAAATCTTTTCCATAGTCCTAGTATGTTCTCAAGACCCTCCATGTCAAATTTCAAGCCTTGCACAAGAAGTTTGCTCAGTCAGCTGCTCAGATACTTGAAAATCAACTGTACTAGGTCAAAAGTCAACTGTGGCCCACATACAGTCAAACTTCAAGGTTTTTGGTCAAAATAAACATTTTGAAGTTATATCCATCATTTGATCAAAGTTTGACCATGATTCCCCAAGGAATGCTCCTAATTCATCAAAACTCAAAAGTTGCTAAATTAGGGTTTCTTAGAAAAAGTTAACCAAACTTTGACCAAGCATAAATTTCTCATACTTTATCAGAAATTTCTCTTTCAAGGCTCATTTTGAAGGAAATTCAATTTCCTACAACTCATCTTCATCCCTCAAGTTCAAAAAATGCACTCATAAAAAGATATGAATTTCTACATTATAGGTCCTTTTGAAAAGTCAACAAAAACACCTTTTGGGTCAAAGCTTCTTACATGAACATGGAAGACTCAATTGAGATGAGACCAAAACGGTTGTGTAGGGGGTGTCCTAATATATCTGCATGATCGCACTCTAAAGAGAAGGGGAACCCTTCTGTGTTGCACTCCTCTATTGGCTAGGTTGTTTATTTCGCACCTACCCAGGTCTGTTTTGAAGAATGAACAGGGTTTGAAATGGTCTCGTAGGCTGATGTCCCTTAAGCATTCAGACATCCATTGGTGTTCACGGTTCTCAGGAGATGTTAGAATTATTGATCACTGTGGTGAATTCCCTAACGTCCCTCTCTTAGGCATTAGGGGAGGAATCACTTACAACCCTTGTTTGGCCTTGCGTCAGTTTGGTTATGCGAGAAGAGATGGCCCACATGATACGCTTATCCAAGGAATTGCCTTCAACTATGAGAATGATGCTCAGGGATACCGCAAAAGGTTCATAAGAGCTTGGGGCATGGTGCATAGAGTTGATAGCAAGACGCTAGGGAACAAGAATTCCATTCCTCTTGAGCTTTATCTCCGGTGGGTACGAGCTCGCACCCAAAGTCTCATGATGCCTTACCCTATTGTCCTACCAGTAACTCTGGAGCCAACTATTGAAGGAGATACTACTTCACTTGGTCATCATCCTGACATGCCAACCGATCATGAAGAGTTACAGAAGTCCTGGGTTCAACTCAAAGAGGAGCGGGACACGTTTGAAGCTCAGTTTTATGCTAGCGAGAAGAAGGTCCTGGAGCTCACTAGGCTACTTCCTGAAGAAAGGAACATAAATGCCTACATCACTCCAAAGAGGATGCGCTCCTGGGAGACCTAATTTATTTTTTGCTTTACATTTTGTTTTGTTTAATTGTAAGCCTAAAAGGCATTCTTTGTAACCATTCGAACTTATTAAATTAACGTGTGTTTCTTTTGGTTAAACAAATATGAGCCTTTGAGAATCCTTAAAATCATTGCATACGCATCTCATTCATAGCATCGCATAAACAGGTACCATTATAGGTTTCTCATCTTCTTCGTTGTTTATTTCAGCAGAAATGTCTTCCGAACAAAGCATCAAGGATCTTTAGGCACAAAATGCCCAGTTCCAACAGATGTTCATAAATCTGGAAAAAGGGCAGGAAGATCTGAAGGCCCTCATCCTGAAGGAGAAGAATAAAAAGAAGAACGTCGTTGGTATTCTAAATATGGGCAGAAATTTCAGGGGGTCGTTAAAGCAACAAGTCGATTTGACCTCTTCATCCAAAGAAGGGGAAAATCATGAAGAAGAGACAAGGGAAAAGGACCCCAGTCCTGAAGTTTTTGACAATGATACATATTATAATGATGAGCAGTATCCTCCTACTGAGGATAGATACAAGTAGTTGGAAGACCGTCTGAGTGCTGTGGAGGTCCAGAGGATGCCTGGGTTGGATTTCGAAGAATTTGGATTGGTGTCGGGAGTGGTCATCCCGCAGAAGTTCAAGGCTCCAATTTTTGCTAAGTACGATGGGGTGTCTTGCCCAAAACTCCATCTTTGTTTCTACGTCAGAAAGATCCAGCCCCACACCGCTGATAGAAACTTTGGGTTCACTTCTTTCAAGACAGTTTGTCAGGGACTCGGCTTGAATAGTTCTACCAACTAGAGAGAGCCAATGTCCGAAATTGGGAAGATCTGGCTACTGCTTTTTATAAGCAGTACCAATAAAATTCCGACCTTGCTCCTACTCGTACTCAACTCCAGAGTATGTCTATGGGAACAAGTGAAGGATTTAAGACTATGCACAGAAGTGGAGAGACTTGGCTGGAAGAGTCCAACCCCTGTTGTTTGATAGGGAGTTGGTCGATATGTTTCTGGGGACGCTATTTGGTCCATTCTTGAATCATTTGATCGGCAGCTCGTCAACTGGTTTCACCGAGCTGATCCTAATTAGAGAGAGAGTAGAAGTTGGGATTCGGAGCGTTAAAATACAGAAGGATGCCTCTTCGAGTTCGGTAATGAAGCCTTTTATTGGTAAGAAGGAAGCCAGTGCCATCTATAGTCCGAGAGGCCAAAGCAGAGCTGAACACCATCAGACAGTAAGTGCCATAATGATACCTAGGCTTACAATTGCTCCACAATGCAACAATCAACAAAGGGAAGAAAGACCACAACAGTAGTTTACCCGGATCAACATGAAGTTGGCTGAGGTTCTACCCCAACTGCTGAGATCCAACTTGGAAACCTTGAAGGAGGCTCCCAAGAATCTGAATACCACGTCTCCTCGGTATAATCCAAATGCTCGGTGTGCCTATCATTCTGAGAGTCCTGGCCATGATACCAATGACTGCTGGGCTCTGAGAAATAAGGTACAAGATCTGATCAAAGCCAAGGAGATTGAGTTCGATGCTCTGGAAAAGCCCAATGTCATAACTGCTCCCATGCCTAAGCACGGTCTTGAAGTTAATGCTCTTGATACCGATCTGTTTGTGACCTTAGTGGATGAAGTTTCTACTCCTCTTATGACAGTTAAGAAGAATTTGTTGTCGGCCGGTTTATTTCCGGGTTGTGGTGAAGGTTGCCACATGTGTTTATGTCTGCCCTCAGGTTGCCATTCGCTGAAGTCAGGTGTTCAGCGCCTGACGGACAGCAAAGAAATTTTGTTTGAGAAAACTTCGATTCCCATTGTTCCATTTGAAGAGGTTGCTATTATAACCATTTTCGCCAATCCTTCCAAGGTCTCCTCGAGAAGACCTGTTAGTATTACATCTGTTCCAAGAGTCGCTCCGCTAATAATCACTGTTCCTGGTCCTGTCCCGTATGCCTCGGACAAAGCTGTCCCCTGGCATTATGGTGCCGATGTGTACTATCATGGCATCAAACAAGATCTGAAAAATGAAGAGGTTGGTCCTAATGTCAGTAACATTGTCGAAACCAGCAAGGTTACCTGAAGTGGAAGGGTTTTCTCTCCCGAGATTTCCTCGAAGACTGTCAATAGGCCTATTGTTATTCCGTCTACTACTCCTTCTGGTACATCAACTATTGCTCCTGTGCTTACTCCAATTATCACTCCCGCCGTCGAGTCATCTGGGACCCAAGGCAAAGAAGTTATTGGTGAGCTTTCCTGGACAGAGGCACCTAGAAAAATTATTGTGGAAGCCTCTAAGCAAGAGATAGAGGAAATACTGAAAATAATCAAAAAGAGCGACTACAATATGGTCGAGCAGCTGGGGTAAACCCCCTCAAAGATATCCATGTTGTCCTTGTTGTTATGCTCCGAGGCCCATGCGAAGGCTTTGATTGCATTCCTCAAGACTGCACATGTGCCGCATGAGTAGGGATGGCAACAGGACGGGTCGGGGGCGGGTTTAGCTAACCCCGCACCCGCAACTCCAGTAATAGACCCGCCCCCCGCCCCCAAACCCGCCGGGGGATGGAAATTCACCCCCAGACCTGCCCCCAATGGAGAACGGGTCACCCGCACCCGCACCCGCCCCCACCCGCGAAAACTGTTTTTTTTAAATAAAAAAATATCTATTTTTTTCACAAATTTCCTGGACAGCATTAACAAATACATTAAAAATACAAAATTCGCCATTGATTTGAGTAAATAATTGTAGGATTTAATATTCAAACACCATTCCAAATATTTTTCTATCATAACCCTTCAATCAACTATAATTGGTTGTGAACTTGTGATTCATTAAAAGAGTGTAATCTTTCAATATATCAAAGTATAAATCACTCCCAACAACCAACAATTTTTTTGCAAAGTACAAATACAAAATTAAAACAATACAATCAACAAAAGAACCATTCCAACAACATGGAACAAAATAACCATTCCAACAACATGGAACAAAATATACGATATCATCATAACAAAAAAAGATCCAAATAAACAACAAATTTTCTAATAATCTTCATCTTCGAGGCGGGAGTTGGAAATAGAAGTAGCACCATCAATCAACAACTCACCTGTGTTAAAAAATAAAAGTTAAAATATAAAAATTTAACTTGACAAATTTAATACAAATAGTATGAATAATACCTTCATCATCAGACTCCATTTCAGTTAGTAAAATAGCATTTTCATTTCCCACGTTAGATTTAAAATTACTTATCAATATAGTAAAATATAGTCAATGATAGTCTTGGCAAGTAAAAATAAAAAATATAAACAAGAAAGATCTTTACCATTATTCTCAGCACTCCATAACCAACTTCTTGCACACATCAAAGCTTCTAAAGTGGTCCAATGAAGTCGACTTCGATGAGGGCTTACGATATGACCACTTGTACTAAATGCCGATTCAGAAGCCACGGTAGAAACAGGAATTGCCAATACATCCCTTGCAATTGCTTGAAGTGTTGGATACTTAATCCCATTCAACTTCCACCATAATAAAATATCAAAATCTGGACTTCTTGGTAAAACTTCCTCTTCCAAATAAACATCCAACTCTGTTTTAACAGATGAAGTTCTAGCTCTTTTTTTTTTATGACATACAAATCATAGTCTTTCAAACCATCATTACTAACATTTCCAACATTAGCATCCAACATTTCAGATTCACTTCTAGAATCCTTGTTCATTTTTAATTGATAATCATAAACTAACTCGTAACACAATTGTCTGATTGACTTTACTTGGGAATCAACATCATTCCCATAGAACACTCCATAATAATATTCAAGCAAATCAGTTTTATACCTAGGATCCAAAACAGCAGCAACCCCCATTATTTCATGAATCACACTCCAACATTTTTCAAACTTTACCAACATATTTTCTGCCATTCTTTTTACCAATTCGTCAGAGGATTCAATCCACTCAAGTAATGAAACTTTAATCTGACAAATCTTAGGGAAGTATTCATTGGCAGTTGGATACTTAGTTCCAGAAAACACTTCAGTGATAGAATTGAACAATTTCAATTTTACACAAATCTCTTTTGCAAATTTCCAATGTAAAGTTGTTGGCAAACAAGTGTACTGAGTTACACGGATTGCTAATCTATCAAATACCTCTTCATACAAAATAGCAACATCAAGCATCTTATAGGTAGAATTCCATCTAGTTGGACAATCTAAAACTAAATTCTTGGTGCAAGGTATTTTTAATTGTTTACATGTCTCCTCAAACCGTTCCTTCCTTTTAGGAGTTGCTGTCCAAAATGCAACGCTATCTCGAATCATCTCTATTCCATCTTTCACAACTTCTAACCCTTCTTTTACTATCAAATTTAGTATATGTGCACAACAACGCATATGAAGTAAGGCCCCGTCCCTTAATAATGTCTCTGGTTTCAACTTAGCCTTAATTTTATCAATCATTGCATCATTTGTGCTACAATTGTCAAAAGTGATAGTAGACAATTTTGAATCAATGTTCCAATCCATCAAACATTCAACCAATGCACCACAAAGGTTTTCACTAGTATGAGGTGCAGGAACATAAATGAACCTAACATAATAAGATTCACAAAACTAGTATAAATGTGATTTACCTCAAAATGTGATTCACAAAACTATATATAATATGCAATTAATCTATTATTAGAAGAAATTATATTTACCTCAAAATGTGATTACAAAACTATATATAATATGCAATTAATGTATTATTCGAAGAAATTAGATTTACCTCAAAATGTGACTCTGTAAATTCCAGTTTCCATCAATGTAATGAGCAGTGACAGCCATATATCCCTTTTTTTGATTGCTCGAGGTCCAAAGGTCAGAAGTAATAGCCACTCTTCCTTCAAGATTTTCTAACAACTTCAAAGTTGATGATCTCTCCATATTGTATACTTTGAGTATCTCCTTCTTTATAGTATTTCTACAAGGAACTTGAAATATTGGTTGGAGAGAAGTTGAGTATCTTCTAAAACCAATATGATCCACTATTGAAAGAGGATATTCATGCAAAATAATTGCATGTGCAAGCTCTTTCTTAGAATTTTCTGCATCATAAATTCCAGTACTCAACTCTTGTTTACCTTGCATGGATCTAGGCGTAAGAATTGTTTGTCCTTTATCAGATAGGTTCAAAATCTTCTTTTTAGGACAACATCCCAAATGTCCTTTTAAATGTGACGTCCCATCATTTGATGATCCATTAAGCTTCTTTGAGCAATAATTACATTGATCCTTATCTTTTCCGTCAACTTTGACCTTTGTAAAATGATTCCATACAAAAATTTTCTGTCTGGATCAATGACTTGTGGTTGTTTGGCTATCAACCTCCATAATATCATTTGGCGTGGGAGGAGGAACATCAACTGATTGGTTACCACTTTCATTGGGAATTGGTTGATGTGTACTTTCTTGTGAGATAGGTGGACATCGTATTTGAGAGGTATCTTCATTTTCCATAACTAATTATCCTGTAAAATAATTAAGTTGTACATAAGAATAAGAATAAACTAGTATTCAAAATAAGAATAAGGATAAACTAGTACTAATAAATGAAATATATAATAAACTAGTATTAATAAATGAAATATATAATAAACTAGTATTAATAAAATGAATGAAAGTGAGTGCAGTTGGACGGTAAAACAAAATGGATTTTCTAATTTAATACTATTATAATAAGAGTACAAAATTGTTGAATGTAAAACAAAACAGCATCCAATTTAATACTAAAAAATTGTTGAATGTAAAACAAAACAGCACCAAATTGCGCAATATTTAATGAGTGTTTAAAGTAATATTGAAATAGACATTGCTTTTTTATGCAACTAATTCTAATGCCTGACTTTGACTTATTACTAACTAAATTAGACTTTATAGCTAGCAGCTAGGCCTCCCTTCTTTTGACTATGTCCACAATCCACATGCCATTCATCACACTACTAATTCTTCACTCTTGTCTGTGTGGTCTCTTGTTTTGCCACTCAATTTTCTTTTTATCTATTCACTCTTTTCTTACACATTTACTTCATCTTTTCCTTTAACTCACCCAAAGTGTCATCAATATGAAAGCCATGCGTTGTTGGATCCATCTATTGAGCTTCTAAGAAAGATTGTTTTCTTGAATTTAAAAGGTTGCAAAAGTCTTGTAAGCATACCCAACAACATATTTAGTCTCAGCTCTCTTAAAGTTCTAAAAATGTCTGGGTGTTCTAGGTGTTGCTTCAAAGAGTTTAGCAATACAGGGCATTTGGATATAACTGAAACTACTTCACATTCCCAATCAACGTCCTCCATCTGCAAATGGACCTCAAAGCCTTACCACTCCTTGTTTTCCACTCCCACAACAGACACAATTGTGTTTCCTTCCTTACTTAGCATATATTGTTTACATGAAGTTGATATTAGCAATTGTGGTTTAAGTCAACTATTCCCTGAGGCAATTGGATGCTTACACTGGTTAGAAATGTTAAATCTTGGAGGGAACAATTTTGTGACACTGCCTAGCCTTGGGGAGCTTTTCAAGCTTGTATATTTGAACTTGGAGAATTGCAAGAAATTGGAATATTTGCCCGAGCTTCCTTTCCCTACTACAATCGAGCAGGATCTTCGAAAGAACAAATATTGGAAGAGAACAGGATTGTTCATTTTCAACTGTCCTAAAATAAGTAGTAAGGAAAGATGCAGTAGAATGACATTTCCATGGATAACACAATTCATTAAAGTGAACAAATAAAACCCTGCCTTCTTTAATATTGGTATCATAATTCCAAGAAGTGGAATACCCTGTCTTCTTTTGCCTCATTGTTGAAACAAAACTCCAATTCTGCCATTCCAAAAAGAGATTGCAAGCACTATCTCTTATGGATTGTGAGTTGTATGGTGAATTTCCAGTTGCAGTATTTCATCTTTCAAAATTGAAATATATGAATTTGGGATATAATCCAAATCTCATTGACAGTTTGCCCGAATTTCAGTCTAGTTCACTCACCCAGTTATACCTTGAATACACAGGTTGTCCGAATTTCAGTTTAGTTCACTCACCCAGTAGTTATACCTTGAATACACAGGTTTTAATGATACACTTCATGTATCCATAGGAAAGCTTATCTCTTTAAGAACCCCATCAATTGAAACTTAGCTCTTTAAGAACCCTATTCAGAACCCTATCCACCAGGAAACCTAACACAACTCATACAGATAGACCTTCGACGTAACCTATATTATCCTTGGTAAATATTGACAGTGACACTGACATTCCATTATCTTTTGCAAATCTCACCAAACAAGAGATATTAGATGTTGGTAAATTAAAACCTAATAGGATGATAGAGTACATAGATGATAGATCTAACCTTTCAAATCCAGCGGCTGAGCAAAGGGGCTAGTGTGCGGCGAAGTCGATGGGATGATGTTGTGGTAGTGGTGATGGCAGCAACGCCGTCGGCCATTGCGGACTTGCGGTGATTTTACGTTGAGATTTGAGAGAAGAAGATGAGACTTGAGAAAATGCTTCTAAGAAGCTGAGAAAATAAAAGTAACATAAAAATAATTAAAACAAGGTTATTATAGTAATTGGATTATTCGGGGCGGGGCGGGTGCGGGTGCGGGCGGGTCTCAGTGTCTTACCGCCCCCGCCCCCGCACCCGTAGTTAGAAACCGGGTTTTACCCGCCCCCACACCCGTACCCGTTTTAGCCGGGTTTTCCCCGTTAATTTCGGGGTGGGGCCCAGCGGGTCTGGGTTTTTTTGCCATGCCTACGCATGAGAGCTCAGCTGATCAATACAAAGATTGTGTGGCCAGCCTGACTGCTGACAATGGGATGGGTTTTTCAGATGCAGACTTGACACCGAAGGGGAGGAAGCATAATGATGCTCTGCATGTCTCAATTAAATGCAGTGGCACCACTATGGCTCATGTGCTGGTAGATACTGGGTCTTTGCTGAATGTTATGCCTAAGAAGACATTGGATCGGTTAGACTGTGAGGGCTTGACCTTAAAGCCTAGTAACATTGTGGTGAGGGCTTTTGATGGGTCGAAGAGAATGGTGCATGGGGAAATGGACATCCCCGTCAAAGTAGGTTCCCAGAATTTTGAGTCCACTTTCTATGTAATGGATATCCGGCTTTCATACTCTTGTTTGTTGGGTCGTCCTTGGATCTATGAAGTTGGGGATGTTATTTCTACACTACACCAAATGCTGAAGTATCCAGTAAAAGGGAAGATTGTCACTGTGCATCGTGAGGAGGAGTATATGGTGAGCCACCTCAATTCCTTCAGGTACGTAGAGATGGACGGGGAATTCATAGAGACTCCTTGCCAGAACTTTGAGGAGGTTCCCCAGATCTTGGCATCAGCTGAAACTACTACCAATAAACCTCCTCTAAAGATTGCTTCTCTCAAAGACGCCAGAGCAGTGGTTGAAGAAGGTGGGTATACCAATTGGGGACAACTCCCTGATTTTACTCACAAAACTGACAAGTTTGGTTTGGGCTTTACTTCAGGAGCTCAAAGGGCTGTTCGCCGTGCTCGGGCTGGAGGACCTCCCCTATGCATTAGCAATCGGGGAATCAATGCCATTGAAGACAACGAGGAAGACTCTGACATTGACAGCTGGATCTACCCAACTACCAACAGTGGACAGAGTAACTGGATGGCTAGGGACTTCATACGAGTTTCTTTTATTCCGCAGTGATTTTCTTACTTGTTTTGAGATTTATAATAAACAATTTAAACTCTACAGCTTTGTGTCTTGCCTGAGGCACATTGGCTTTTTTAGTGAGGGCTATTATTTGTCATTTCATATATCATCAATAAAACAGTGGATGTTACTTGCATACAAATCTTGTGCTCTCTGTTTTTATTTTTTGTTTTCACTTTATCAAAACAGTTATGCTCTTACACACACTCACGTATCATACTGCAGAGCCATATCCACTCTGGATCCCATTGATAACAGCTCTGCTACTGCCAGTTATGACTTCAAATATTCGATCAACCAAGCCGAAGATGAAGGTGAGGATGATTGTGAGGTGCCTGGAGAACTTGCTAGGCTATTACAGCAGGAAGAAAGGGCTATACAGCCTCATGAAGAGCCAGTTGAGACGATAAACCTGGGCACGGAGGTAGACAAAAAAGAGGTCAAGATTGGCGCAAATCTGGAAGTTAAGATCAAACAGTGGTTGATATAAATGTTGCACGACTACGTTGACATCTTCTCCTGGTCATATAAAGACATGCCTGGTTTAGACACTTATATTGTGGTTCATCATCTGCCGACCAAAGAAGAATGTCCTTTGGTTAAACAGAAGGTCCGTCATATGCACCCTGAAATGTCAAAGAAGATCAAGGCAGAAGTCATGAAGCAGTTCGACGCAGGGTTCTTAGTTGTCACTTCTTATCCACAGTGGGTTGCTAACATTGTCCAGGTACCTAAGAAGGACGGTAAGGTATAGATATGTGTGGATTATAGAGATCTGAACAAGGCAAGCCCCAAGGATGACTTCCCACTTCCTCACATTGATGTTCTGGATGACAACACCGCGCATCATAAAATCTTCTCCTTCATGGATGGTTTCTCTGGCTACAACCAAATCAAGATGGCTCCTGAAGACATGGAGAAGACAACCTTCGTCACACAGTGGGGTACCTTCTGCTATAAGGTGATGCCTTTTGGGTTAAAGAATGATGGGGCAACTTATCAGCGCGCCATGATCGCTTTGTTCCACGATATGATTCACCATGAGATCGAAGTTTATGTTGATGACATGATAGCCAGGTCTCAAACTAAGGAAGAGTACCTTTATCATCTACAAAATTTGTTCGACAGGTTGAAGATATACAGGCTGAGGTTGAATCCGAACAAGTGCACCTTCGGAGTAAGGTCTGGTAAACTTATGGGTTTCATTGTCAGCGACAAAGGCATCCAAGTAGACCCTGTGAAGGTAAAAGCCATACAAGAGATGCCTGCTCCCCGTACAAAGAAGGAGGTTAGAGGTTTCTTGGGATGCTTGAATTATATCTCCAGGTTCATTTCACATCTGACTGCTACTTGTGAGCCCATCTTCAAGCTTCTGAAGAAAGATCAAGTGGTAAAGTGGAATGATGAATGCCAGACCGCTTTTGAAAGAATCAAAGAATACCTTCAAGAACCACCAACTCTGATGCCTCCGGTTGAAGGAAGACCTTTGATGTTGTACTTAACAGTGCTAGACAATTCAATGGGGTGTGTGCTGGGGTAGCATAACGAGTCTGGTCGAAAAGAGCACGCAATATACTACCTTAGCAAAAAGTTTACCGACTATGAGACATGATACTCACTGCTCGAGAAAACTTACCGCGCTTTGGTATGGGTTGCTCGCTGACTAAGACAGTATATGCTGACCCACACTACTTTGTTGATATCTAAGATGGATCCAATCAAATACATCTTCAAGAAACCCGCTCTCTCCGGAAGAATAGCAAGATGGCAGATGATCTTAACTGAGTACGATATACAATGTACAACCCGGAAAGCAATCAAGGGGAGTGTATTGGTTGATCATTTGGCTCATCAGGCCGTAGATGACTACCAGTCCATGAATTTTGAGTTCCCAGATGAGAATATTATGCTGGTGACTGACTACGAAGAACCTGGACCGGATGAAGGACCCAAAGAGGGATCCTGATGGACTATGGTTTTTGACGGATCTTCGAACGCACTTGGTAATGGCATCGGGGCCGTAATCATATCTCCTGAGGGATGTCATACTCCTTTCACCGCCCGACTATGTTTCAACTGCACTAACAACATGGTGGAGTATAAAGCTTGTATCATGGGTCTCAAGGCCGCTATTGACCTCAGGATCAAGTTCTTGGACATTTTCTGGGATTCAGCCTTGGTAATAAGTCAGATCAAAGGCAAATGGGATACGAAGCATCTGAACCTCATCCCATACAAAGAGTACGTGTTGACATTGCTCCCACACTTTGAGGAGGTAACTTTTGAACATTTCTCGCGAAAGGAGGATCAGTTAGCAGACGCGCTAGCTACCATGTCTTCTATATTCAAAGTCAGGTGGGACAACGAAGCTCCCCAAATCACCTTTGAGAGGTTGGGCGAACCATCACATTGTTATGAAATTGATATTGAAGAGGTGGTAGACAAACCCTGGTTTCACGAAGTCAAAAGGTATCTCGAGGCTCAAGAGTATCCCGAAAGGGCATCTGTCAATGATAAGAAGTTTATGAGAAGGTTCGCTGCGAAGTTCTTCCTCGGTAATGGAATCCTCTACAAGCGCAATCATGACTCTACATTACTACGGTGCATAGAAAAGAGCGAAGTAGAGAGGATCATGACAGATCTACATGAAGGTACCTTCGGAACCCATTCCAGTGGACATACCATGGCTAAGAAGATCCTATGGGCAGGATATTACTGGTCCACTATGGAAGCCGATTGTTATCAGCACTCTCAAACTTGTCATAAGTGCCAAATCTACGCTGATAAGGTGCATGTGCCTATGGTTCCCTTAAACGTCTTGACAGCTCCGTGGCCCTTTGCAATGTGGGGCATCGACATGATTGGAGAAATCAGGCCCACTGCTTCCAATGGGCATCGCTTCATTCTAGTGGCTATTGATTACTTCACGAAGTGTGTTGAGGCGGCCTATTTTGCTACTGTAACCAAGAACATTGTGACGTAGTTTATCCGACATAATCTAATATGTCGATATGGTGTGCCAGAGAGAATTATTGCTGACAATGGTACAAATCTCAACAACACAATGATCACCGATCTCTGTAAACAGTTCAGGATACAACATCATAACTCTTCTCCCTACCGGCCGAAGATTAATGGCGCTGTTAAAGCGGCTAACAAGAACATCAAGAAAATTGTACAGAAGATGAAGGTGACATATAAAGAATGGCATGAGATGTTACCATTTTCTCTTCATGGATATCGTACCTCAGCACGGACGTCGACAGGGGCAACACCCTACTCTCTGGTATATGGCATGGAGGCAGTTCTACCCATCGAAGTCCAGATACCTTCTCTCAGAATTATGAAGGATGCGGGTTTGAACGAAAAGGACTGGATTCAAACTTGACTTGATCAGCTAAATCTAATCGACGAGAAGAGACTTACCGCTATCTGTCATGGTCAGACGTATCAAACGCGAATGATCAAGGCTTTTAACAAGAAAGTCAGATGTCAAGAATATCAAGTCGGGGATCTAGTGATAAAGCGCATCATACTGCCGAAAGGTGATCCCAGGGGAAAATGGACCCCCACATACGAAGGGCCATTTGTGGTTAAAAACATTTTCTGAGGTGGAGCTATGATTCTAACCACCATGAACGGTGACGACCTTCCTCACCCTGTCAATGCAGACATAGTAAAAAGATGTTACACCTAATTAAAAGACCTGCTAGGTTGACTGGCCTAGTAAAAAATAAGGGCTTCCCGGCGAACCAAAAGGGTTCGGGCATAAAAAAGGGATGAAAATAAAAAATTTGTACACCCGGCAAGTCAAAAACCTGAAAGGGCGGCTTGGGCAAAAAAGGGTATCTCGGTGGACTGAAAACCCGAAAGGGCAGTCCAGGAAAAAGTTAGGGATGTAAAGCGTATCACTATGTCCCATTGGATCATCTTGCGACTAGACTTCAGTATCAACTATCAAGCTCGGACGGCACAATCAATCTAATCAACTTTCGGCCAAAAAGCAAAGTGATGAGACACTCGAATACATAAGGGCAATAGCAGAGTTGGAACTCAATGGGATTGTTGCACATAGCTGTTTTCTTTTACACAAAATTGTATTGCTTCTATTTTTACGGCGGTGTTCTCTTACTAGAGCGTCAGCCTCCTTGTACGAAAACGCCTATTACAGGCCAACTTCAAAAATCAATATAAAATCAGTTTCACAAGAAACTTCGAGTTTTTCCTTTTTTTCTATTTTTTTTTACGAGAACGTCCAATGATTTATTCTTGACATATGCATTTGAATATGATTGTTGCTCATAAATATTTACATAAGAAACAAAAATACAATTACTCGTAATTCTAGAAACGGGGGCAAAAACAAGAACTGTCAAACCTGACAGTTACTCTGCCCAGCAGGTGTCGGGACAGAAACAACTTTGGAGCATAATCATTGGTACATACACTCCCCATAGAGTAAAAATATTCAAAAGCTTTGACATCGGCTTCCCCAAACTGGAGTTACTCTCCCCAGCCGGGTCCCTTCAGAAAACTGACATCTATATTCCCCAGCCGAACTTCATAATCGCAAGCGGGTCATAAAGTTTTCTTTCAAGCAAAGTTTATTTCTCTAAATACAGAAGCTCAATCCCCAACAGAGCTTATTACTTCAGCTACAGAAATTCACTTTCCAAGTTGTTCCCCACAGAGTTATTCTCAAACAGAATCTCTTCCTGGCAGAATATTCACGAATAACAAAGAGTAAATCTCCAGCAGCAGTCAGGGATTTATTTTCCCAGACTCGGACATACCCCGATAGCATTTCATGTACATACATCATGATATGCACACACATATCATATACAGCGTAATCTCATTTATTTTGAGAACATCATCCCACCATGCATTTCATGCATCGCATATAATTAATCCTGTTATCTTTTCAGGAAAGACGATTATCTTCAACAAATCCAGCAGTTATAAACGTCACGTCTGCAGACGACTAATGGAAACTCAATTCCCGAAAGCAAATGGGTCAACTAATTTACACTATCACTTTGAAGTAACCCTACTATCCAGGTTCCTTCCCATAAGCCCTACCATCCAGGCTTTCACCTTGAAGTAACCCTACTATCCAGGTTCCTTCCCAAAATCCCTACCATCCAGGCTTTCACCTTGAAGTAACCCTACTATCCAGGTTCATTCCCAAAACCCTACCATCCAGGCTTTCACCTTGAAGTAACCCTACTATCCAGGTTCCTTCCTAAAAGCCCTGCCATCTAGGATTTCACCTTGAAGTAAACCTACTATCCAGTTTCCTTCCCAAAAGCCCTACCATCCAGGCTTTCACCTTGAAGTAACCCTACTATCCAGGTTCCTTCCCAAAAGCTCTACCATCCAGGCTTTCACCTTGAAGTAACCCTACTATCCAGGTTCCTTCCCAAAAGCCCTACCATCCAGGCTTTCACCTTGAAGTAACCCTACTACCCAGGTCCTTCCCATAAGCCCTACCATCCAGGCTTTCACCTTGAAGTAACCATACTATCCAGGTTCCTTCCCATAAGCCCTACCATCCAGGCTTTCACCTTGAAGTAACCCTACTATCCAGGTTCCTTCCCATAAGCCCTACTATCCAAGCTTTCATTTCGAAGTTACCCTACTATCCAGGTTCCTTCTCGAGCCCTACTATCCAGGCTCTCACCCTGAAGTAACCCTACTATCCAGGTTCCTTCTCATAGCCCTATTATCCAAGCTCTCATCCCGAAGTAACCCTACTATCCAGGTTCCTTCTCGAGCCCTACTATCCAGGCTCTCACCCCGAAGTAACCCTACTATACAGGTTCCTTCTCATAGCCCTACTATCTAAGCTCTCATCCCGAAGTAACCCTACTATCCAGGTTCCTTCTCATAGCCCTACTATCCATGCTCTCATCCCGAAGTAACCCTACTATCCAGGTTCCTTCTCGAGCCCTACTATCCAGGATCTCACCCTGGAGTAACCCTACTTTCCAGGTTCCTTCTCATATCCCTACTATCTAGACTTTCATCCTGAAGTAGCCCTACTATCCAGGTTCCTTCTCATAACCCTACTATCCAGGTTCCTTCTCATAACCCTACTATCCAGGCTCTCATCCCGAAGTAACCCTACTATCCAGGTTCCTTCTTATAGCCCTACTATTCAGGCTCTCATCCCGAAGTAACCCTACTATCCAGGTTCCTTCTCATAGCCCTACTATCCAGGCTCTCATTTCAAAGCAATCCTACTATCCAGGTTCCTCCTCTCTTATCTCCAGACAGTAGTTTACAACACTGTAAGACCTAAACCTGACTAGATACGGCCGATTTCACATTTCCCTAGGAAGTCGTTGTGCAACCTGGACCCTGACCAGATATGCAGGTCACTTCTATATCCTCAATCAAGAATTAACTCCCCAGTAGATTAATGGACAACCAAAGCTCCTAGACTCAATTTCCCAAGACATAAATCAACATTCCCCGATGAAGTCCTCCTTAATGGCAGGTACAGGAATTCTGACGAAGGAATCTTTTATACAACCGATATCTTTTCTGGATGGAATATTTAAGCCCATCTCCGACAATTCTCTATCGACTTTCAAATGGCATCTGTAAGCCCATTCCCGATATCACCAATCACCAAGCACTGCATGCGAGTGCAAATTTCTGGGCACTCTAGTGTTCAATCATCTTCCACCCTCAGATCATGAAAGGCAGGCAAGCCAATCTACATCCTCAGGTGTAAGAAGCTTGAACAGGGGCAGCTGTTGTACCCCAAAATTTTCCCTCACACTTTACTCAACATATGTTCATTGAGATCCTCAACTTGCTCAAGGATACCCAAGAGTTGACTAGACAAACTCTCTCCTAAAGCAATAAACTTCGGACTAGGGTTTCCATTTTCATCAAGATGGGTGAACTCCAAAGGCCTAAAATCTTTTCCATAGTCCTAGTATGTTCTCAAGACCCTTCATGTCAAATTTCAAGCCTTGCACACGAAGTTTTCTCAGTCAGCTGCTCAGATACTTGAAAATCAATTGTACTAGGTCAAAAGTCAATTGTGGCCCACATATAGTCAAACTTCAAGGTTTTTGGTCAACATCAATATTTTGAAGTGATATCCATTATTTGATCAAATTTTGACCATGATTCCCCAAGGAGTGCTCCTAATTCATCAAAACTCAAAAGTTGCTAAATTAGGGTTTCTTAGGAAAAGTCAACCAAACTTTGACCAAGCATAACTTTCTCATACTTTATAATAAATTTCTCATCCAAGGATAATTTTGAAGGGAATTCAATTTCCTACAACTCATCTTCAGCCCTCAAGTTCAAAAAATGCACTCATAAAAAGATATGAATTTCTACATTATAGGTCCTTTTGAAAAGTCAACAAAAACACCTTTTAGGTCAAAGCTTCTTACATGAACATGGAAGACTCAATTGACATGAGACCAAAACGGTTGTGTAGGGGACATCCTAAGCTTTCTAAAAAGTCCAAGAACACTTCTCTAGGGTTAAAATTGGTAGAGTTATGCATTGTCAAAGTTGACCATTTTTGGAAAATTGCCAAAAGTCAAATATGCTCAAAAATGCATTTTTTTGCCAAAAGGGCCTAGCATGTCAGGATTGTATCTTTTTAAGGACATGGTCCACGACCCAAATCAGCAGCCATATATTATTTGTTCTATTTATTTATTTTATTTTGATTTTTATCTATTAAAAATTACATTAAATCAAATAAATGACAAAAAATATGAAAGATTGATTTTTTTTATCTGATTTTGGTGAGAATCAAATATAATTTAGCTGGCCAAATAAGATCAAAACGAATCAAGGCAATTTGAGGCAAAAATAGCCTGATTTAGATGGTTATGGAAAGATATCATATGGCAAGAAAATCACATTCAATCTCCATAATTCCAAAAGATTCATCATACTAAATTATAATGAACAAAAACAAGGCAAGAGGACAAGGTTTGCAGTCGTGAAAACAGAGAAAGAAAACTCAACTTTTGGCAAAAAAGTGGTGGATCGTTTTCTCGCATATAGGGTGATTCGAGACATTCCAAGGCTTCCAATCACTTCCTGGACATCTCCTGAAGCTAGCACGATCCATTACAAGCCTTCTCAAGCCCAGAATCACGCCTGGTAAACTCACGGTTTGCACATATAAGCTTGACTTTAATTTTACAATTTACGCATGATTAACTACTTTTAAGCATAACATTATATTTGTATCATCATTTGGAATGTTTTGGTTTATCTAATTTTGCATTTTGATGCATATCTTGATAATTGCCATGGCTAGGGTTTAAGAAGCCATTTTAGGGCTTCTCTGTACAGGTAAAATTAGGCCAAGAAAAGGATGCCATGATACTCGTGGGATCAAGACAAATTGATCCATGTACTCACTTTTAATTTATCATGCGTTTTGTGGATTTTTGAAGCTTACAGGGCTATGGCTTGGAGTACTGTCCGTAGGTAAAAGCTTGAAACCTAAAACGAAGGACAGGGAAAAAGATGATGATTTGTCACCCTCCCACTGGGCCATTTGAATTACGCACGTGTTTTGACAGTCCATCCATTTTGTTTCATATATTATGATTTAATTTCATTATTATTACAACAAAACCACAAAACATAGATGGTCAGGGCAAGCGTGGAATGAGTAGGAGGACCTGGGTTCGATCCCAGGTTCCAGCATAATTTTCTTTATTTTCTTAACACTCTATGTAGGATCCCATGTGTTTTACCCCAAAATTTGCCCTCCCATATTCCTCAAGATTTTCCAAGAATAATCTTCAAGTTGCTCAAGTTGGCTCAAGGATTGGACAGTCAAGTCACCTCTTAAGGCAGTCAAGTCAAAATTAGGGGTTTGTGTTGCATCAAGGTCCTCACATCCAAATGACCTCAAGTGTTCCCAAATGTCCTAATATGTTCTTAAGTTCATCCATGTCAAATTTCAAGCCTTGCAGAGGAAGTTTGGTCAGTCAATTGCTAGTCAATTGCTCAAGAGACCCAAAAGTCGACTGTGCTAGGGCAAAAGTCAACTGTGTCCCAAATACAGTCAAACCTCAAGATTTTTTGTCAACATTCTCATTTTTAAGGTTAATTCATCATTTGATCAAGGTTTGATCATGATTCATCAAGGATTGCTCAAGATTCATCAAGATTCAAAAGTTGCTAAATTAGGGTTTTGCAGGAAAGGTCAACTCAACTTTGATCAAGCATAACTTTCTCATACTTTATGAGAAATGACCCATCCAAAGCTCATTTTGAAGAGGATGAAATTTCCTACAATCCATATTCACACCCCAAGATCAAGAAATGCTCTCACAAAAAGTTACAAATTTGGACATTATAGGTCATTTTTGAAAGTCAACAAAAACACCTTTTTTTCCAAAGCTGTAACTTGAGCATGGAACATCAAAATGAGATTAGACCAAAAGGTTTGATTAGGGGACATCTCAAGGTTTCTAAAAAGTCCAAAATCACCTCCAAAAGTTCAAAATTGAAGAAGTTATGTATTGTTGAAGTTGGGCATTTTTCCAAAATTGCCAAAAGTTAACTATCCTCAAAACTCCAATTTTTGACAAAAGGGCCCACTTTTTTCCACTTGATATGGTCTTGTCATGCCACACACGTGTCCCATCTTTAATTTCATGACCAAACATTTATTTTTCTATTTTATTTAATTTTTATTGATTTAATTCATTTTAAATCTATATTAATTCAAATAAAATCCAAAAATTAATGAAATGGTATCTTTGTGATTTGTACAACTTTCAAATACCATCATGAACCAAATCAAATTCGTATCAAGCTTGGTTATGCACAAAAAATCAGATTTGGCCTATTTTTAGAAAGCTTATCAATGGTGATCAATTCCAATATTCCCTCTTCAATGCATAAGGATCATGGCCCATATTTTGACCTAAAATCATTCTATTATATGCACACAAGCTAGCCAGACCTAGAACACGTACAAAGCTCTGCAGAAACGGCCACACAACTTTGAGAAAAAAGCTTGAAAAGTGAGAAATAAAAAACAACATTGGAGGAGGATTCAATCAAAAATCTCAACACTACTCCCTTGCCTGACATCCTGTGAAGCAAGAGCGATCAAAACCAGCCCTTAAGACTGTCTAAATCGCACTGTAAGTCACCACGAACCTTGCTCTGAATATGGAATCCCAATCTCTAATTCTTGCATCTTTTCTTGAAAATCTTGGAATATTTGTGATTGTTATTTGATTTAGAGCGTTTTGGCATTATCCAATTTGGTTTTCATGGCCTGTATAACGATGCCCGAATCTAGGGTTTATATATGTTGTTTTTAGGCGTTTGAGTTACAGGGGAAATTGGATCCAATAATTGGTATATGAATGATCAGGAGGCAGAGACGAACACACCTATGTTCTTGGATGGTGTTTACATGGCCAAGGGAGGATTTCTGAGACATCATACGAAACTTCCTGCGGATGAAAATCCGCAGGTAAATAACCAGGGACGCGTTGAGGAAGACGATAACGTGGCTAGCGTTTATTGGCTCATTTGAATTATTAGCGCGTTTTTATTTTTTGCAGGGTATAATTGATTGTTTTAAATATATTATTTGTGTCTTATTCCAATAACGAATGAAGCAGTTTGGTTGAGTGGTTGGAGCACTGGCATGTGATCATTGGGACCTGGGTTCGAATCCCAGGTCCCCCAAAACATTATTCAATTTTGTTTTCAGGTGTTCCCATATAGCGCCTAGAATGCAGACCACCATGCGCCTCAACTATCAATGTGCCAAGTGGTCTCAGATCTAGATCCAGTGCTTCAGGATGGAGGCTCATCATACTCCCTGGTCAACAAGCATGCACTGAACCACAAAAGTCCAACAAGGCTGAAGCGTAATGGGCCTAGGAATTGCCATTCAAACACCAAATTTAAGCCCAGCACCCCCCTGAGTTTGTTTCTTCATTTTATTTTTCTTTTCATTATTTTTTTCTATTTTATTATTATTATCTTAATTAATTAATTAACAAATTAACCAATTAATATTTTTTATAAAAAAAATCAGAAACAACAAAAAATGTTTTTATTAATTCTACTAATTTTATTATTTATTTTGTAAATAACAATTAATTAATTTAGTTTAATTAGGTACAATTTTAATATCTTTTGCATTAAATTAAAATTAGTATAGAAATTAGGATTTTTATTAACTTTTAATCACTCTTATTTTATTTCCTTAATTAAAATAAAAACCCAAAAATATTTTCATTTAATTAATTAATTCAATTATTAATTTAGACTTAAATTCTTAATTCAAAAATAACAAAAATTTGCTTTATTTAATAAAAAGGGTCAAAACCCTAAAAACGCTTCGATTTAATTTTCTCGCGCGCGAATATTTCTTGATCCATATTTCAATATTGTAACTGCTCCGAGAATGTAATATGTTGTACCCCAAAATTTGCCCTCCCATATTCTCCAAGAATGGCAAAGAGCATGCTTCAAAATCTCCCCAAGGGTTGCACAGTTCAAGGGCCTCCTAACAGTCAAAAACTAGGGTTTTGGTTCTGACAAAGAAAATGAAGTTTCCAAGGGTCCAATCAAGTCCCACATACCTATAAACATGGTCAAGCCTCCTCATACCAAGTTTCAAGACTTACAGCACAAAATTGCACAGTCAAAAACCCTAATTGCCCTACAGTCAACTGTAGGGGCAAAATGGTCATTTGACAGTCAAAAGTTCAAATTTTTGGTCAACATCTCATTTTGAAGCCACAAACATCATTTTATCAATTCTTGATCATGATTTTCAAGGCTTGGCTCAAAAAGTCTCAAGATGCAAAAGTTTCCATATTTGGACAGTTGAAAAAGTCAACTGTAACTTGACCAAGGAATAACTTCCACATGGTTTATCAGAAAAATTCCATCCAAAGCTCATTTTGAATAGAAAGACATTTCCAACAACTCCTCTTCACACTTCAAGTCCAAGAAATGCTCTCACAAAAAGTTATCAATTTCAACATTATAGGTCATTTTCAAAAGTCAACAAAAAGGGACTTTAAGTCAAAGACCATAACTTGATATTGGTAAATCAAAATGACATGGGACCAAAGGCATTGGTTAGAGGACTTCAAGACCTTTCCAAAATGTCCAAGAACATGATCAAAGCTTAAATATTGAGCAAGATATGCCTTGTGGAAGTTGGGAAATTTTTGGAAATTTTGAAAAGTCAACTTTACTTCAAATGCCTCAAATTTGCTAATGGGCCACATTTTCTTTCAAGATTCATCATCCAAAGCATATGCACGACCATTTGGCCCAAAGGGGATTTATTTCATCATTTTTATTATTTATTTGAATTTTTAATTACTATTAATTCATTTAATTAAATAAAATGTGGAAAAAATACTAAACCAATGCATTTGAATCTTTTTATGCAGTGTAATCACTCATTGAAGACTCAAGATTCGTGCACATCCCAAATTGGAAGGTTTGGCCATGATTGACATCAAGATCACATGGAAAAAGATTTGAAAGATATGCATGAAAATCAAATATTCCATACATCAATGCAAAGGGTTTTGGATCCAAATCTTTACCCTAATCCATCCCTCATATAAGTCTGATGCCAACCCTAATGCTCACACCTGAAAAGCTGCGCCAAAAGCCATAGACAAACTTTGCACTTTTTGAAGAAAATTTCAAAACTGAAAACACGATTCTAAAGCGTTTCAAGGCAAAACATTGATTCCATTAGCTTGCAAAGGCCTCAAGGAACGTTTCTGGATCAAAACCATTGTTTCTAACGCAAGGAATTGGTAGAACGACCTTGTCCTGTTCATACTTTTTCTCATATTCTTGCATCATGATTCATGCGTTGTTTTCAATTTTTAATGTTTGATTTGTGTTAGTTGATTCATTCTGAAGCTAACCATGTATTTTAATTGAGTTTTTGTGCATCATACACGAATTCGCCATTAAAACGTTTTAGGGTTCCTCAAGCTCCAAATTGGGCGTTTACATATGCTGTAAAATCAAGGCACCCCAGTACCATGGCTAGAATCAGGATGCTTGGACGAATTTAATACACTAATCGCGCCTAATTTATATGGCCTCACCAGCTAATCGCTATTTTTGAAAAGGCTGCATTTTGGGGGGGTTTAAAACCCCCGCTACTTCTTTTTATTTCAGGGATAAACGAAGAAGATGATCATGTGGCAAGACTTGATTGGGCAATTTGAATTCCAGCGCGCGTTTTTTGGTTCTATGTCACTAACGCCGATTTTTTCTTTTATTATTTATTCGTTATTCTATATACAACGTGCGTTGATGGTTCAGATGGTGGAAAGAAACGCTGGCAAGCCTTGGGACCTGGGTTCGATTCCCAGGTCCCCCCATATTCTTAATATATTTTGTTTCAATGTAATCCCATGCAGCTTCAACCCCAGGGTTCACCATACGTCCACCATCCAAGCTTGCCACGCGCTTATTGAGATCAATCTACTGGCTATGATCTGAAGAGTGCCATGGGCACCGGTCAAAGCATACGCACGTGGCCCTGAAAAGTCAAAAAAGGCCTCCAATGATGGGCCAGAAATGCTGGATGATACCTCCAATTGGGGTCAACACCCCCTAGAGTTTGTGTTTCTTTTCTTTTTCTATCTTTTTTTTATTTATTTGTTTAATTTAATTATTTCCCCTTAAATCTTTAAATTAATATTTTCTTAACATAAAAAATAATAAAAATCAGAAAAGACAAAAATAAAAATGTATTTTTATTTAATGTTACCTTGTAAATAAATCTTAATAATTAATTTAGTTTTTGATTCTAGGGTTTGATTCTAATATTTTCCTAATAAACTAAAAAAAAAATGTAGAAATCGGGGTTTTAATTACTTTTATCCTTTTTTCTTTTCTTTTATCATTATTAATAATTAATTATTTATTTTTGTAAATAAAATTGTATTAATTAATTAGGTTAATTTTAGGTTTCACATTTTCTTAATAAATTAAAAATAGCTAGATTTAGGTTTTAATTAATTCTCATTGAAATTCATAAATACAAAAAACTCCAAAAAAATCCTTTCTTTTATTTAGCTTAATTAATTTGTTAATCGTACTTTAATTTCATTAAAAAGGGTCCAACGCCCTCGCATTCGATTATCAGTTCGTTTCGCGCATTTATTTCCTTTCTTATAATATTCATGTAATTCTCCCAAAGCCATGTAATAGCTTATTTAGACATTTTTTTATCTTCGCACTTTATTTTATCTCAAATCGGGTCCTGGATTAAATTTAGCGATGTGGACCCGCGCCTTTGTAATAGTGTAGGATTTTTATGTCCCCGTAACTTTTAAACTGTTAATTATTGCATGAAAGAATGAATGTCAAAATAAAAGCAACGCGTAGATCACCAATGCATGAACAAGACAAAATATCTGAAAACGACACACGAATCACACACCACCCCTAGGGTATGCCTCACTGTTGCCTTGCCCCTCGAAAGGTGATCGTCGAGTAGAGGACGTTTTAGTAAGTCCTCATGATCCAGGAACCTGGCATGAGGGTAGCTTCTAAGGTGTCTTCCTATTGCTCCGGTGATCACCATGTCCCGAACCTTCGAATTGACCCGAACACCTCCAATGGTGGTGCTACCTACCTCTCAATAGTGGGATGGCACTACTTTAAGGACATTTACACAGACGAAATCCTTAGGGTAGGTAGACGACTCTAAATACTTGCTCTAATTTCAAAAACAAATCAAAAAATACTTTTCACACCGACACCTTTTCAAAAAGCTTTCGAAAGCAACTTTTCAAACACTCTTGAGGACCGATACAAGAGTCGAACTGAAATTTTCAAAGAAACTTTTTAAAACCCACAGTTGAAAAGCAAACAAACCATTTTTGAAAAACACAATGAGCAAGTATCTAAGAGCCCATGGATAACCATGGATAGAAAGGGTGCTAACACCTTCCCTTTCTATAATCTACCTCCCGAACCGAGAGCAATCTCTATAAGGAATTTTTCTGTGCTTTTGTCCTTTCCATTTGGAGAAAATAAAATACGGTGGCGACTCTTGCTTCCGCGACATTTCGCGAACCAGCGTTAAACAGTCAGTTCTAGATCCACCGATCACAGAACTGGCGACTCTGCTGGGGATACTTTTAAAGTGAGGTGTACCTTAGGATTAGTTCATAACTGTGTTTTCAATTGTATTGATTTGTGTGCTTTAAATTGTGGGACTGTCTTGGGAGTTCTATAGATCCTAACCCGGATATGGGGGATACCTTCTTAGAAAGTAGCAACAAGGCTGTGAGGGAACTGTGCGGGGTATACCGACATGGTTGAAACAGTCTGCTACGTTGATGTGGCACTTTGGTGTGTACCGGTAACCCTTGAGTTCAGTCAAGGAGAGTACGGGGCCTCCGCGTGGTGTCGTGAAGCATCAACAGACCTTAGGAACCTTAATTGAACTATCTTGGCCTCTTTAGGGTAGTGAGATAACTGACTTTGGTGCAGTCCGAGGTTGGTTGATACTCGATACTACACTCAATTGAGGGTTGCTTTCTTGGAATATTTCGGTCGCCAGTTCAGTGGCTAAATCGAAACGATGAACAATGAAAGCAATCCCGTGATATTGGGACCCTTAGAATCCGGTTACTTCTAATAGGACAGGTTGAGCCCACCAACTTCAAGAGGGTAATACCCAGACTTCATGCTGGCCTAAACTCTAAGGGTTTCTCTTGTGTGACTTGTGTGCCTTCCAACTTGACTGTTTGCATGCTTGTTATCTGACACTAGAGTTCCATGCAGGTTTTGTTTGTAGTCCTTAATTAGGGACTCATAACAGGTTGTACTAAGTTTCTTGCAGGTTTTGTTTATAGTCCTTAATTGGGGCTCATAACAGGGTTTACTGAATTTCTCGCAGGTTTTGGTTTACAGTCCTTAATTGGGACTCATAACAGGCTTTACCTACATTACCTCATGCATAGCATAACATCATACCATTGCATACATCCCGCATAAGGACTAATCTGTTTCAAGGATCTCAAGGGCTTGTGATGCAGGTCATGCTGAACCAATGATCCAGCAAGGGGCAAAGGGGATTTATTTTCTTCTAGCCAAGGTTGTCAGGGGCTATGACCCACTCGATATGGTGAGCTTTGACTCTTGAAGAAGGACTCTCAACAGCGTGAAGTTCCTTCAATCAAGCCACCAGATTCAAATTCTAACAAATTTTCTTGTTTACCCTGCGAGGTCCTTGAAAACATTACATACATATCATGCATCTCATTGCATTACAGGTACCCTCTGTATAGGTCACTTACTTCCTCCGCTGTTTATTTCAGCAATGGCTTCCCAACAAGACAACCAGGACCTTCTTGCTCAAGAGACTCGGTTCGGGGAAATACTCCTGAATCTATCCAAGGGGCAGGAGGAGTTGAGGACACTTCTCATGGAGACTTTGGTCAGGAACAGCGCTAAGGACGAACGGCTGAAACACCTGCAAGCTGAGATGGATACAATAAAAGCCCAGATGCTGGGGCAGGTGACTATCATTCAAGACTTAGCTCAAAGGCAAGATGAGCTCGGGGTTCTCGTCAACCAATTGCTTCAGGGTAACCGACTGGGGCAAACGTCTAAGGGTAAAGAGCCAGTTGTTGTACCCCAAAATTTGCCCTCCCATATTCTCCAAGAAATTGCCAAGCCAAGTCACAAAATTCCCCAAGGGTTGCACAGTGCAAAGGTCTTCTACACAGTCAAGATTAGGGTTTTGAGTCTGATCAAGAAAAGGAAGTTATCAAAGGCCCAATCAAGTCTCATATGCCTACAAATATGGTCAAGCATCCTCATATCAAGTTTCAAGGCACTCAGCTCAAAATTGCACAGTCAAAAACCCTAATTGCACTACAGTCAACTGTAGGGGCAAAATGGTCATTTGGCAGTCAAAAGTTTAAATTTTTGGTCAACATATCATTTTGAAGTCACAAACATCATTTGATCAATGCTTGATCATGATTCTCAAAATTTGGCTCAGAAAATCATCAAGATGCAAAAGTTACTATATTTGGACAGCTGAAAAAGTCAACTGAAATTGACCAGGGCATAACTTTCACATGGATTATCAGAAAAATTCCATCCAAAGCTCATTTTGAAGAGAAAGACATTTCCTACAACTCATCTTCATACTTCAAGTCCAAGAAATGCTCTCACAAAAAGTTATCAATTTCAACATTATAGGTCATTTTCAAAAGTCAACAAAAAGGGACTTTAGGTCAAAGGCCATAACTTGAGATTGGTAAATCAAAATGACATGGGACCAAAGGCATTGGTTAGAGGACTCAAAGACCTTTCCAAAATGTCCAAGACATATTCGAAAAGCCTGCTCTGTCTGGGAGAATTGCAAGATGGCAAATGATCTTGACGGAATACGACATTCAGTACACAACCCAGAAAGCCATCAAGGGAAGTGTATTGGCAGACCACCTAGCACATCAAGCTGTAGATGACTACCAATCAATGAACTTCGAGTTTCCGGATGAAAGCATTATGATAGTAACTGATTGTGAAGTACCTGGACCGGATGAAGGACCTGAACCAGGATCCCGATGGTCTATGCACTTTGATGGAGCCTCCAATGCTTTGGGAAATGGTATCGGCGCCATCATCATATCTCCTCAAGGTACTCATACTCCACTCACTGCCCGGCTGTGTTTCAACTGTACCAACAACATGGCGGAGTATGAGGCGTGTATCATGGGTCTTCAAGCTGCGATCAACCTAAGGATCAAATTTCTAAGTGTCTTCGGAGATTCCGCTCTTGTGATCAATCAGATCAAAGGAGAGTGGGATACGAAACATCCAAACTTGATTCCTTACAGAGAATGTGTGTTGACCCTGATCCCCCACTTCACCGAGATAAACTTTGAACACTTTCCCAGAGAAGAAAATCAGTTGGCGGACGCGTTAGCTACAATGTCTTCTATGTTCAAGGTCAAATGGGATAATGAGGCTCCCCGGATCATCATCTGGAAACTGGACGAACCGGCATACTATTGTGATCTCGAGACTGAATTGGTGACTGAGAAGCCTTGGTACCACGAAGTGAAGAGATATCTGGAAGCTCAGGAATACCCTGAAGGTGCCTCTGTCAATGATAAGAAATTCCTGAGGAGGTTCGCAGCCAAGTTCTTCCTAAGCAACGGCATCTTGTACAAGCGAAACCATGATTCAACCTTACTGCGTTGTGTGGATAAGACTAAAGCGGAAAGAATCATGGAAGAGCTACATGAAGGGACCTTTGGTACACATTCCAGTGGACATACTATGGCTAAGAAAATCCTACGGGCAGGATATTACTGGTCCACAATGGAAGCTGACTGTTACCAACATTCCAGGACATGCCACAAGTGCCAGATCTATGTAGACAAGGTGCATGTTCCTCCAGTTCCCCTGAATGTTCTGACTGCGCCTTGGCCGTTTGCAATATGGGGTATAGACATGATCGGCGAAATAAAGCCTACGGCATCCAATGGACATCGCTTCATCTTAGTGGCGATCGATTATTTTACGAAGTGGGTTGAGGCAACATCCTATGCTACGGTAACCAAGACTGTTGTGGCACGGTTTATTCGACACAATCTGATATGTCGATACGGCGTCCCTGAGCGAATAATTACAGACAACGGTACCAATCTGAACAACAAGATGATCGCTGAGCTCTGCGAGCAGTTCAAGATACAGCACCACAATTCTTCTCCTTACAGACCGAAGATGAATGGGGCTGTAGAAGCAGCTAACAAGAACATCAAGAAAATCGTGCAAAAGATGACAGTGACTTATAAAGATTGGCACGAGATGTTACCGTTCGCTCTACACGGATACCGTACCTCAGCTAGGACGTCAACCGGGGCAACTCCTTTCTCTCTGGTTTATGGCATGGAGGCAGTCTTGCCGATCGAAGTACAAATTCCCTCTCTCCGGATAATGAAGGATGCAAATCTGAACGAAGATGATTGGATCCAGACACGACTTGATCAGCTCAACCTCATTGACGAAAAGAGACTTGCTGCTATCTGTCATGGTCAAACGTATCAAAAACGGATGATCAGGGCATTTAACAAAAAGGTCAGACCACAGGAATATCAAGTTGGGGATCTGGTAATCAAGAGAATCATCCTTCCTCAGAGCGATCCAAGGGGCAAATGGACCCCTACATACGAAGGGCCATTTGTGGTTAAGCATGTGTTCTCAGGAGGAGCCATGATATTGACCAACATGGATGGTGACGACCTTCCTCACCCCGCCAACGCAGACATAGTAAAAAAATACTACGCATGAAAAAAAGACCCGCTAGGCTGACATGCCTAGGCAAAAATTAGGGCTTCCCGTCGAGCCAAAAGGGTTCGGGCAAAATGAAGGGATGAAAATGAAAAAATCTGTACACCCGGCAAGTCGAAAACCTGAAAAGGCGGCTTGGGCAAAAATGGGTATCCCGGTGGACTGAAAACCCGAAAGGGCGGTCCAGGCAAAAATTAGGGATAAAAGCGTAATACTATGTCTCATTGGATCACTTTGCATCCAGAATCCGGTATCTGCATCAAGTTCAAACGGCATCGATCAGTCAGCTTCACCTTCAACCAAGGTCATCAAGTGATGAGACGCTCGGAGTTATAAAGGCAATAGCAGAGTTGAAACCCAGTGGGATCATTCACTTCACACAGCTGTTTTATTTTCTTTTGTACAAAATTTGTATAAACTCTCTTGTTCGGCGACGTTCCTCTTACTAGGACGTCAACCTCTTGTACACAAAACGCCTATTCACAGGCCATTCAAAATCAAGACAAATATATTTTCAGTTAAACGTGCCAAGTGTTTTCTTTTTCTGTTTTGTTTTGCGAAGAACGTCCAAGGTTCAATTTGTGATATATGCATCGACAATAATTTGCTAACTCATAAATATTTGCATACGAAACAAAGGAATTAATTGCAGGTGACATTAAAAACAGGGGCAATAAAGAGTTGTCTGAGCAGTCTAATTGTTCTATCCTCCAAGGTACCAAGGTAGGTTCAGATAAAGAACATGACCAAGTATCTCAATTCCCCAGAGAGTGGTTCAACAAAACAGTACATTCTTCTCCAAGCAGAGTTGTCAAATCTCAAAGAAGTTGGGTATCCTCCAGCAGATATCAATGTTCCCCAGCAGCAATACACATATTCTTAACAAGCATCCCTGGGCAGTCTTGATCTAAAGATTGTTCCCCGGCGGTATATCAACATCCAAAGGAATCACTTCCCCAGCATATCAAAACTTCCCCAGAAGAGTCCAATCCAGTTTCCCCACGAAAGTTGGAATTCATCCCCCCAAGCAGTAAGCTTATCCCCAGTAGATTCTGGAAGCTTATCTCCTCGCAAAGCACGAACGCGTCGTCCGGCTTTATTTAAAGAGTTATTTCCTTAACAGGATATAACTGGGTTATCCTCAGCCAAAAGCCCCGGAAAGAGCGTCCTCGACGAAGTCTTCTTACCCCAGCGAAGTCCACCAACACTTCCAGCAACAAGGGTACCCCCAGCAAATTATTATCTACACTCAGCAAGGCATCCCTCTTCCCACAGAGTATTGCTTCCCAGCATGGTCGCTAGAGCATCTTTTCTCCCCGCAGAATCTTCCATTTGCCAAGTTTATTCCGCAACGGAGTCATCTTCTCCTACCGGTGTTCTTGCAGCCATCATCCCCAACGGAAGCAAAATCTATTCTTCAACATCAGCCCAGGATATGACTTCCCGGCACCCGTCAAGGGTTTACTTTCCTAGACGAAAAATACATTCATAAAACATCACATACATCATTATAGCATGCATAACGCATCGTATCATACAAATCTCATTTATATTGAGAACATTATTGCTTGATCCATATCATGCATTGCATATGACTGACCTTTACCTTTCAGGAAATATGCAGTTAAATTCTCAAAACATATTTCAAGGCCTTCTCTAGTCCAGCTAAATCGACTCCCAACAGATTTTTTGATAAAGACTCAGTAGAAGTTATCCCTATGGTTCCCTCTCCAACGGTGAGTGAGGTGATAGTCTCCTATGGTCCCCTCTCCGACAAGTGCGTGAGGTGGTAATTCCTTTTTCAGATGTTTCCCTCTCCAACGGTGAGTGAGGTGATAGTCTCCTATGGTCCCCTCTCCGACAAGTGCGTGAGGTGATAATTCCTTTTCCTATGATTCCCTCTCCGACGGCGAGTGAGGTGATTCCCTTTCAGATTATAATGGTCTATGGTTCTCGTTCCGATCCTGCGAAGATGGTATTTCCCGCTAAGATTTTTCTCAACGAGCGTAGTTGAAGTTAAAATCACCCAAAGTTCTCTCACCGTTCATGTTAAGGTATGCAGGTTCTCGCTAAGGAACCTCCTACGCGATCAACATTCAGATGGCATCTATAAGCCCATCATCCTATCCCGCAATCTCCAAATGGCATCTATAAGCCCATTCCCATCATCACACTGCTACTATGTGAGCGCAAATTTCTGGGCACTTTAGTGTTCAATCATCTTCCACCTTCGGATTACGAAAGGCACGTCAGCCAATCTGCATCCTCAGGTCTAAAAAGATTGAACAGGGGCAACTGTTGTACCCCAAAATTTGCCCTCCCATATTCTCCAAGAAATTGCCAAGCCAAGTCACAAAATTCCCCAAGGGTTGCACAGTGCAAAGGTCTTCTACACAGTCAAGATTAGGGTTTTGAGTCTGATCAAGAAAAGGAAGTTATCAAAGGCCCAATCAAGTCTCATGTGCCTACAAATATGGTCAAGCATCCTCATATCAAGTTTCAAGGCACTCAGCTCAAAATTGCACAATCAAAAACCCTAATTGCACTACAGTCAACTGTAGGGGCAAAATGGTCATTTGGCAGTCAAAAGTTTAAATTTTTGGTCAACATATCATTTTGAAGTCACAAACATCATTTGATCAATGCTTGATCATGATTCTCAAAATTTGGCTCAGAAAATCATCAAGATGCAAAAGTTACTATATTTGGACAGTTGAAAAAGTCAACTGAAATTGACCAGGGCATAACTTTCACATGGATTATCATAAAAATTCCATCCAAAGCTCATTTTGAAGAGAAAGACATTTCCTACAACTCATCTTCATACTTCAAGTCCAAGAAATGCTCTCACAAAAAGTTATCAATTTCAACATTATAGGTCATTTTCAAAAGTCAACAAAAAGGGACTTTAGGTCAAAGGCCATAACTTGAGATTGGTAAATCAAAATGACATGGGACCAAAGGCATTGGTTAGAGGACTCAAAGACCTTTCCAAAATGTCCAAGAACATGAGAAAAGCTTAAAAATTGAGCAAGTTATGCCTTGTGGAAATTGGGAAATTTTTGGATATTTTGAAAAGTCAACTTTGATCCAAATGACCTAAAAATGCTAATGGGCCCATTTTTCTTCCATGATTCATCATTCCAAGCATATGCACGACCACTTGGCCCAAAGGGAAGTATTTTCTCATTTATTTATTTATTTATTTGAATTATTATTTATATTAATTCATTTAAATTATTTAAATACATGAAAAATATCTAACTTGCCTTAACAAATCTTTTTGTACACATTTCAGCCTTAATATTTCGTGCACATCCCAACATGGAAAGATTTGGGGTGATTGGATGCAAATTGATACAAGAACACATGAAAAAGATTCAAAAAGATCCTTAGAAAATCAATTATCAAAAATCATGATTACAAGAGATTTGGTTGAATTTTGTTGACCTAATCTATTCACTACAAATGCTTGAACACAACCCTAATGCCCAGAGACCAAAAGCTGCGCAGAAAAGGCCATTAGAAACTTGGAATTTTTCTCCATAAACTCAAAACTGAAATCATTGCTAGAGGTTGATTCAAAGCCTAATTTTCATTCCAATAGCTTGCTCAAGGTCTATTGAACGTATTCCACTCAGAATCATCCATCAAGACGCCAAGAACTGGTAAAACGAGTACAAACTGTGTCAAGAAATTTCCAGAATCGTGCACCATAATTCACGCATCTTTTGCATTTTTTATTTATGGATTCTTGTTCCTTGTGATGTTTTAAAGATAACCATTATGTTTAATTGGATTTTTATGCTGTATATAAGATTTCACCATAATCGATCTTTAGGGTTTTCAGAGTTTTGAATTGGGGTTTTTCACCCAAGGAAAAATTAGGGTTCAAGGCCACCACCATTAGACTCAGCCAGCTTGGACGAAGAGGAAACACCATTCGCGATTAATTTATGGACATCATAGCGCTAGTCGCTATTTTCTTGAAGCTAACCTTAAACAACGCTAAAAAACCGTGGCTGAATGTTTGTGTTTCAGGGAAAAGGAAGACGATGATGTGGTGGCAACACATGATACGTTGGTTTGAAATTTCGCGCGCTGAACCACTAATGCCTTGGTTTTTCTTTTTATTATTTATTTGTTATAATATGTTAACACGCGTGATTCAGTTCAGTTGGCAAGCGAAGAGAGTATCAACGTCCAAGACCTGGGTTCGAACCCCAGGTCTGTATTATGCCCATATTATTTTTCCATTTATCTTCCTATGCAGGCACAACCTTAAGGCACACCATGCATCCTCAATAATCAAACACACACGCGTCCAAGAGATCCAAATCAAAGGCTCAAGATTGATGAGCACGTTACACCCCCAGTCAACGCCCTGCATATGATTCAAAAAAGGTCCACAAGGCCATGCTATTGGGCCAGATTGCTAAGGCCAACACCTCACAATTGGGGCCTGAACCCCCCCTGGTTTGCCATTTTCTATCATTTTTATATTTTTATTTTCAATTGTTATTTTCTTTTCTTTAGTTGTTTGATTTAATTAATTATTTTTACTAAAATATAAAAATGCACAAAAAAGTCAGAAAAGATGAAAAATATAATATTTTTTATTTTAATTATTTTCATAAGCAAATTGCATGTAAATAAATTTAGTTTTAATTTAGGTTACAATTTTAATTCTTTCCACAATAAAATCTAAAAAATGTAGAATTAGGTTTAGTTAATTTTTATTCTTTTTTTTTTAATATTTCTTTTTCACCATAATAATATTTATTTTATTTTTTTATAATTAAATTTGCATACAAAAAAATTAGGTTTAATTTATGTTATATTTTAATATTTTCACAATAAATTTAAAAGCTATTAGAATTAGGGTTTGCCTTTTAGTTTAATTTTAATTAATTCTTTTTTCATCAAATTCCTAAAAAACCTAAAAATACCAAAAACATTTTCTTTTAATTTTAATTTTTAATTCCTCATTAATGTTAATATTTTGCAAAAGGGTCCAACGCCCTCCTTTCGACTTAATTGTTTAATTTCGCATGTTTATTTTATATCGTTTAAATAATTATGTATCTCTCCCGAAGCCTTGTAAATATTACTTCTCGCACTTTTAATTCTTTTAATTTTATTTATTTTCTGTCAAATCGGGTCCGGTTTAATTTTGGCGATGTGGACCCGCGCCATTTGTAATAACTTTAGATTTATTTTTCCCGCAAATATTTCTTGACTGTTAATCAAAAGCATGAAAGAATGAATGGCCATAATAAAATCAAGCGTAGATCACTTTAACATGACAAGACAAATACAAATGAAAACGACACACGAATCGCACACACCACCCCTAGGGTACGCCTCACTGTTGCCTTGCCTTCGAAAGGTGATCGTCGAGTAGAGGATGTCTTAGTAAGTCCTCATGATCCGGGAACCTGGCATGAGGGTAGCTTCTAAGGTGTCTTCCCATTGCTCTAGTGATCACCATGTCCCTAAAACTCGAATTGACCCGAACACCTCCAACGGTGGTGCTACCTACCTCTCAATGGTGGGATGGCACTACTTTAAAGGACATCTACACAGACGAATTCCTTAGGGTAGGTAGGTTCTCATAGATACTTGCTCTAAATTTCAAACAAAAATTCAAAAATACTTTTCACACCAACACATTTTCAAAAAGCTTTCGAAAGCAACTTTTCAAACACTCTTGAGGACCGATACAAGAGTCGAACTGAAATTTTCTAAGAAACTTTTTAAAACCCGCAGTTGAAAAGCAAACAAACAATTTTGAAAACACAAGTGAGCAAGTATCTAAGAGCCCATGGATAACCATGGATAGAAAGGGTGCTAACACCTTCCCTTTCTATAATCTACCTCCCGAACCGAGAGCAATCTCTTTAAGGAATTTTTCTGTGCTTTTGTCCTTTCCATTTGGAGAAAATAAAAGACGGTGGCGACTCTTGCTTCCGCGACATTTCCCGAACCAGCGTTAAACAGTCAGTTCCAGATCCACCGATCACAGAACTGGCGACTCTGCTGGGGACAATCTTATAAAGTGGGGTGTAACTTAGGGCTAGGTCATAACTGTGTTTTCACTTGTATTGATTTGCTTGCTTTACTATTGTGGGTTGCATCGGAGATACATAGATCCTAACCCGGATCTGGGGATACCCTGTTTAGGTAGCATAAGCTGTGAGGGACCTGTCCGGCGTAGACCGACACAGGTGAAGCAGTGGCTACGTTGGTGTGGCACCTTGGTCTGTACCGATATCCCTTGTGTCGCAACGAGGAGAATATGGGTCTTCTAAGGAGTCATTAAGCACCAACAACCTTAGAACCTTAATTGACACAACTTGGCCTTTAGAACAGTAGCAGTATGCTACGCCCATTGAGGCTAAACTCTCGTGATGGTTCTGGCCGCAAGAAAAGATTGTGATGCTGGAGTTATGACCGATGGAGGGTAGTCAATGATATTGGGATCCTCTAAGAACCCGGTTACTTTTGATTAGGACAGGTATGAACCAACAAACTGAAAGAGGGTAGTGCCTAGACCTCATGCTGGCCTAAACTTTAGGGGCTTGCTTTGTGTGACTTGTGTGCCTTACCATGTTTGCCTTTGTATCTGTATGTGCTTTATCATAACATCATAGCATCATGAGCATTGCATGCATCCCGCATAAGGACTGACCATTTCAAAGACAAGAGGGTTTCATCTTTGCTCTGTTTTGTAGGACATTATGATGCCCGTGCGAAGGAATACTATCTGGTTCAACTTTGTTCGTTCACCTGAGTTGCTTGATGAGTTGGTTAGCAGAATTCCAAATACCACTTCCTTCATTCAGAGGCATGGTTCCCTTCTCAGTTTAGTCACTGCAAAGCGGGATCAGCAGTTGATGAGTGTTCTGACCCAGTTCTATGACCCTCTGTACCAGTGCTTCACCTTTCAAGACTTCCAGCTGGTCCCTACCCTGGAAGAGTTCTCTGATTTACTTGGTATCCCTATCTTGGATCAGACTCCCTTTACTGGTTGGGAAAAGACCCTCAGGCTTGAGGACGTTGATGCAGCTCTTCCTTTGACCCATCAAGAGGTAACAGACAACTGGGTGACTAGAAGCGGAGTTAAGGGTTTCTTGGCTAAGTTTCTAATTGGTAAAGCTAACAATTTCTGGAATGACCTGGACTTTAGGGCATATGAAGACATCTTGGCTCTCCTAATCTATGGGTTAGTCCTGTTTCCTAATCCTGACAACTTCATCAATGTCACTGCCATAAGGATCTTTATGTCTCAGAATCCTGTGCCCACTCTCTTGGGTGACATCTTGCAACAACTTCATGCCCGTACTACCCGAAGACGAGGAACCCTATGGTGTTGTATCCCTTTGTTGGTGAGGTGGTTTATTTCGCACCTCCCTAAGTTCGTACTGAAGAACCAAGAAGGAAGAGGTTGGGCTCATAGGTTAATGTCTCTCACCGATAAAGACATCATTTGGACTTGCAGAGGTTTGGATGAGATAGCTATTATTGATCGATGCGGGGAATACCCTAATGTTCCTCTGATTGGTACTCAAGGAGGGATCTCTTACAATCCATGTCTAGCACTCCGTCAGTTTGGAAGAGCAAGAAGAGCAGGTCCCCATGAGATGTTGGTGCCTCACATCAGTTTCGAGTTTCAGGTGGATAGTGACGAGCTGCGTCGTAGGTTCATCAAGGCTTGGGACAAAATTCATAAAGCTGACCCGCAAGAGTTAGGGCCAAAGACTTCTTTACCTATGGAAGCCTACTACAAATGGGTTCGCATCCGCGCTCAGAAGTTAGGTATGCCGTATGAAGCTGTCAGACCCATCATTCTTGAGTGTCCTGATAAAGATGGCGTTCCTCCAACTGTCCTTCCTCCTCAGATACCTACTGATTATGAGACATTGAAGAGATCTTGGTCGCAACTACGAGAAGAGCGGGATTCTTACCGGGAAAAATTCAACGAGCAGGAATCAAAGATCCAGAAGCTGACAAAGCAGTTGGAGAATGAGAGAGCTCTGAATGCCTACTTCCGTACTGAGAAGAGGAGACCATGGGATCAATAAGGAGCTCCGGATGTTCTTTTACAGTTTTATTTCCCTTTTCAGTATTTCCTTTCATGTAACGCCTAAGGGCAACTTGTTGAATAATTTCAGTTGCAAAGTTGAATCTAATGAAATGTGTTCCTTTTTGTTTAACAAAGTTGGTTCCCGATTGTCTTTGAAAACATAAACCATACGCATTTCATACATCATGTGCATAGCAGGTTTTTCCCCTTTTCAGGTTGCTTACAGTTCTTCGCTGTTTATTTCAGCATCATGAATCCCGAATCTGCATCAACTGAGACATCAATCAAGGCTCTTCAGGTGCAGAATGCACAATTCCAGGAATTAATCAAGGGTCTAGCTCGAGGCCAAGAAGAACTAAAGGCTATGCTCCTGAAGAAGGAGAAGAAGAAGAAGAGAAGAACTGTTCTGTTCAACTCGGGCCGAAGGTTTGGCAATACTCTGCAGCATGAAGAGGCTGGTTCTTCTGTTGGCAAGAGTCCTTCTCAGGCAGAAGTAAAGGTCCCTAGTCCGGTAGTCTCCGACAACGAGACGGATTTTGATGAAGAGCAGTACCCTCCTGCAGATGACAGATACAAACAACTGGAGGACAGGTTGAAGGCTATGGAGGTTCAACAGGTACCTGGGCTGGATTTCGGAGATCTGGGTTTGTCGACTGGTGTGATCATCCCTCACAAGTTCAAAGCACCATCCTTCTCCAAATATGACGGGGCATCTTGTCCCAAGCTGCATCTGAGGTCCTATGTTCGGAAAATTCAGCCGTACTCTGCGGATAAGAATTTATGGATCCACTTCTTCCAGGAGAGTCTTTCAGGGACTCATCTTGAATGGTTCTATCAGCTGGATGGGACCAAAGTTCGTAACTGGGAGGAGTTGGCTACTGCTTTCTACAAGCAGTATCAATATAATGCCGACCTTGCCCCCACACGTACCCAACTCCAGGGTATGTCGTTAGGTGCAAGCGAAGGTTTTAAGG
Source organism: Vicia faba (assembly GCA_948472305.1). NCBI lineage: Eukaryota > Viridiplantae > Streptophyta > Magnoliopsida > Fabales > Fabaceae > Vicia > Vicia faba. Next base: position 1,677,710,543 of record OX451736.1, on the reverse strand, counting down.
AGTACGCTCAGAAGTGGAGAGACCTGGCTGGCAGGGTGCAGCCACCATTGACTGATCGGGAGTTGGTAGATATGTTCTTGGGGACCCTATCTGGGCCGTTTTTCAACCATCTCATTGGGAATTCTTCTGCTGGGTTCACTGATCTAATCTTGACTGGAGAAAGGATTGAAGCTGGGTTGAAGTCTGGGAAGATTGCGAAGGGTGCATCATCTAGTTCGGAAAAGAAACCATTCAAGAAGGAGTCTAGTGTCGTGTATGGTTCTAGGAAATCAGAGAGACCTGAGCACCGCCCATCTGTCAGTGCGGTGATGATTGCTAAGCCTGCTGCCGCTCCTCGGCCAAACAATCCTCAAAGGGCTGAAAGACCCCGGCGAGAGTTTACCCGGTTAAGCATGACCCTATCACAGATCCTGCCACAGTTGCTATCCACTAACTTAGTGACTGTCAGGGAGGCCCCGAAGTTCCCCAATACTACATCTCCCAAATACAACCCGAATGCTCGTTGTGCTTACCATTCAGATAGCCCGGGGCACTCTACCGATGACTGTTGGGCACTAAAGAACAAGCTACAAGACCTCATTGATGCTAAGGAGGTACAGTTTGAGGCATCTGACAAGCCTAACGTAGTGACAGCTCCCCTGCCTGTTCATGGAGTTAATGCTATCGGGGATGAAGAGGAAGTTGATGAAGCTGAGTTTGATAGCTGGATCTACCCGGCAACTGACGGTGGACTTAACAATTGGAGCGCAAAGGACAATCTCCCTGTTTCTTTTGTTACTAAGTAATGAATTCCTATGTTTTGTTATTTTGTAATAAACAATGATAAACTCTATGGCCCGGTGTCTTACCCGAGGCACCGTGGTTCTATTTGTGAGGGCATACAAATTGTCATTTCATATACCATGAATGAAAATCTTGGACGTATTTTTCGCATTGCAAATATTGTGCTCCTTTTCTGTCTTTCTTTTCCTTTACATAATTTTCAAAACAGCTGTATTTACACACACACTAACTCATACAGGTTCCAATCCACTCTGGATCTCACTGATAACAACTCTGCTACTGCCAATTATGACTTCGAAAATCCGATCAACTTAGCCGAAGACGAAGGTGAAGATGATTGCGAAGTGCCTGGCGAGCTTGCAAGACTGTTGCTTCAGGAAGAGAGGGCAATTCAACCCCATGAAGAGCCAGTGGAAACCATAAACTTGGGTACTGAGGCAGACAGAAAAGAGGTAAAGATTGGTGCCAACCTAAAGCTCAGCGTGAAGCAACGATTAACCAAGATGCTGCATGATTATATGGAGATCTTTGCCTGGTCCTACGAAGACATGCCCGGGTTGGATACCGATATTGTGGTCCATCATTTGCCAACTAAGGAAGACTGTCCTCCGGTTAAGCAAAAGGTCCGTCGGATGCGTCCAGAGATGTCTGAGAAGATTAAAGCCGAGGTCATGAAACAGTTTGACGCCGGGTTTCTTGCAGTGACTTCTTACCCCCAGTGGGTTGCTAATGTGGTGCCGGTACCTAAGAAGGACGGCAAGGTCAGAATGTGTGTCGACTATAGGGATCTGAACAGGGCCAGCCCCAAGGATGACTTCCCCTTACCTCACATTGATGTCCTCGTTGATAATACGGCTCAGCACAAGGTATTCTCTTTCATGGATGGTTTTTCAGGTTACAATCAGATCAAGATGGCACCTGAAGACATGGAAAAGACTACATTTGTCACTCAGTGGGGCACCTTCTGTTACAAGGTCATGCCATTTGGATTAAAGAACGCTGGGGCAACCTACCAAGGTGCCATGGTTGCTTTATTTCATGACATGATCCATCATGAGATAGAAGTGTATGTTGATGACATGATTGCTAGGTCCCAGACTGAGGAAGAGCACCTAGATCATCTGTAGAAGTTGTTTGACCGGTTGAAACTGTACAAGCTAAGATTGAACCCTAACAAGTGCACCTTCGGGGTAAGATCTGGAAAGTTGTTAGGCTTCGTGGTCAGTGACAAGGGAATTCAAGTGGACCCTGCTAAGGTCAAAGCTATTCAAGAGATGCCAGTTCCTAAGACAGAGAAGGAAGTCAGAGGCTTTTTAGGACGCCTGAACTACATTGCTCGATTCATCTCACATCTGACTGCTACCTGTGAGCCAATCTTCAAGCTGCTGAAGAAAGATCAGGTAGTACGTTGGAACGATGAATGTCAGGCTGCTTTTGACAAAATCAAAGAGTATCTCCAAGAACCACCTATCCTTATGCCACCGGTTGAAGGGAGACCTCTGATCCTATATCTAACAGTGCTTGACAATTCAATGGGGTGTGTGCTGGGGCAGCATGACGAGTCTGGCCGAAAAGAGCATGCCATTTATTACCTTAGCAAAAAGTTTACCGACTGTGAGACCCGATACTCACTGCTTGAGAAAACTTGCTGCGCTTTGGTATGGGCTGCTCGCCGGCTGAGACAGTATATGCTGACTCACACTACCTTGTTGATCTCAAAAATGGATCCTATAAAGTACATATTCGAAAAGCCTGCTCTGTCTGGGAGAATTGCAAGATGGCAAATGATCTTGACGGAATACGACATTCAGTACACAACCCAGAAAGCCATCAAGGGAAGTGTATTGGCAGACCACCTAGCACATCAAGCTGTAGATGACTACCAATCAATGAACTTCGAGTTTCCGGATGAAAGCATTATGATAGTAACTGATTGTGAAGTACCTGGACCGGATGAAGGACCTGAACCAGGATCCCGATGGTCTATGCACTTTGATGGAGCCTCCAATGCTTTGGGAAATGGTATCGGCGCCATCATCATATCTCCTCAAGGTACTCATACTCCACTCACTGCCCGGCTGTGTTTCAACTGTACCAACAACATGGCGGAGTATGAGGCGTGTATCATGGGTCTTCAAGCTGCGATCAACCTAAGGATCAAATTTCTAAGTGTCTTCGGAGATTCCGCTCTTGTGATCAATCAGATCAAAGGAGAGTGGGATACGAAACATCCAAACTTGATTCCTTACAGAGAATGTGTGTTGACCCTGATCCCCCACTTCACCGAGATAAACTTTGAACACTTTCCCAGAGAAGAAAATCAGTTGGCGGACGCGTTAGCTACAATGTCTTCTATGTTCAAGGTCAAATGGGATAATGAGGCTCCCCGGATCATCATCTGGAAACTGGACGAACCGGCATACTATTGTGATCTCGAGACTGAATTGGTGACTGAGAAGCCTTGGTACCACGAAGTGAAGAGATATCTGGAAGCTCAGGAATACCCTGAAGGTGCCTCTGTCAATGATAAGAAATTCCTGAGGAGGTTCGCAGCCAAGTTCTTCCTAAGCAACGGCATCTTGTACAAGCGAAACCATGATTCAACCTTACTGCGTTGTGTGGATAAGACTAAAGCGGAAAGAATCATGGAAGAGCTACATGAAGGGACCTTTGGTACACATTCCAGTGGACATACTATGGCTAAGAAAATCCTACGGGCAGGATATTACTGGTCCACAATGGAAGCTGACTGTTACCAACATTCCAGGACATGCCACAAGTGCCAGATCTATGTAGACAAGGTGCATGTTCCTCCAGTTCCCCTGAATGTTCTGACTGCGCCTTGGCCGTTTGCAATATGGGGTATAGACATGATCGGCGAAATAAAGCCTACGGCATCCAATGGACATCGCTTCATCTTAGTGGCGATCGATTATTTTACGAAGTGGGTTGAGGCAACATCCTATGCTACGGTAACCAAGACTGTTGTGGCACGGTTTATTCGACACAATCTGATATGTCGATACGGCGTCCCTGAGCGAATAATTACAGACAACGGTACCAATCTGAACAACAAGATGATCGCTGAGCTCTGCGAGCAGTTCAAGATACAGCACCACAATTCTTCTCCTTACAGACCGAAGATGAATGGGGCTGTAGAAGCAGCTAACAAGAACATCAAGAAAATCGTGCAAAAGATGACAGTGACTTATAAAGATTGGCACGAGATGTTACCGTTCGCTCTACACGGATACCGTACCTCAGCTAGGACGTCAACCGGGGCAACTCCTTTCTCTCTGGTTTATGGCATGGAGGCAGTCTTGCCGATCGAAGTACAAATTCCCTCTCTCCGGATAATGAAGGATGCAAATCTGAACGAAGATGATTGGATCCAGACACGACTTGATCAGCTCAACCTCATTGACGAAAAGAGACTTGCTGCTATCTGTCATGGTCAAACGTATCAAAAACGGATGATCAGGGCATTTAACAAAAAGGTCAGACCACAGGAATATCAAGTTGGGGATCTGGTAATCAAGAGAATCATCCTTCCTCAGAGCGATCCAAGGGGCAAATGGACCCCTACATACGAAGGGCCATTTGTGGTTAAGCATGTGTTCTCAGGAGGAGCCATGATATTGACCAACATGGATGGTGACGACCTTCCTCACCCCGCCAACGCAGACATAGTAAAAAAATACTACGCATGAAAAAAAGACCCGCTAGGCTGACATGCCTAGGCAAAAATTAGGGCTTCCCGTCGAGCCAAAAGGGTTCGGGCAAAATGAAGGGATGAAAATGAAAAAATCTGTACACCCGGCAAGTCGAAAACCTGAAAAGGCGGCTTGGGCAAAAATGGGTATCCCGGTGGACTGAAAACCCGAAAGGGCGGTCCAGGCAAAAATTAGGGATAAAAGCGTAATACTATGTCTCATTGGATCACTTTGCATCCAGAATCCGGTATCTGCATCAAGTTCAAACGGCATCGATCAGTCAGCTTCACCTTCAACCAAGGTCATCAAGTGATGAGACGCTCGGAGTTATAAAGGCAATAGCAGAGTTGAAACCCAGTGGGATCATTCACTTCACACAGCTGTTTTATTTTCTTTTGTACAAAATTTGTATAAACTCTCTTGTTCGGCGACGTTCCTCTTACTAGGACGTCAACCTCTTGTACACAAAACGCCTATTCACAGGCCATTCAAAATCAAGACAAATATATTTTCAGTTAAACGTGCCAAGTGTTTTCTTTTTCTGTTTTGTTTTGCGAAGAACGTCCAAGGTTCAATTTGTGATATATGCATCGACAATAATTTGCTAACTCATAAATATTTGCATACGAAACAAAGGAATTAATTGCAGGTGACATTAAAAACAGGGGCAATAAAGAGTTGTCTGAGCAGTCTAATTGTTCTATCCTCCAAGGTACCAAGGTAGGTTCAGATAAAGAACATGACCAAGTATCTCAATTCCCCAGAGAGTGGTTCAACAAAACAGTACATTCTTCTCCAAGCAGAGTTGTCAAATCTCAAAGAAGTTGGGTATCCTCCAGCAGATATCAATGTTCCCCAGCAGCAATACACATATTCTTAACAAGCATCCCTGGGCAGTCTTGATCTAAAGATTGTTCCCCGGCGGTATATCAACATCCAAAGGAATCACTTCCCCAGCATATCAAAACTTCCCCAGAAGAGTCCAATCCAGTTTCCCCACGAAAGTTGGAATTCATCCCCCCAAGCAGTAAGCTTATCCCCAGTAGATTCTGGAAGCTTATCTCCTCGCAAAGCACGAACGCGTCGTCCGGCTTTATTTAAAGAGTTATTTCCTTAACAGGATATAACTGGGTTATCCTCAGCCAAAAGCCCCGGAAAGAGCGTCCTCGACGAAGTCTTCTTACCCCAGCAAAGTCCACCAACACTTCCAGCAACAAGGGTACCCCCAGCAAATTATTATCTACACTCAGCAAGGCATCCCTCTTCCCACAGAGTATTGCTTCCCAGCATGGTCGCTAGAGCATCTTTTCTCCCCGCAGAATCTTCCATTTGCCAAGTTTATTCTGCAACGGAGTCATCTTCTCCTACCGGTGTTCTTGCAGCCATCATCCCCAACGGAAGCAAAATCTATTCTTCAACATCAGCCCAGGATATGACTTCCCGGCACCCGTCAAGGGTTTACTTTCCTAGACGAAAAATACATTCATAAAACATCACATACATCATTATAGCATGCATAACGCATCGTATCATACAAATCTCATTTATATTGAGAACATTATTGCTTGATCCATATCATGCATTGCATATGACTGACCTTTACCTTTCAGGAAATATGCAGTTAAATTCTCAAAACATATTTCAAGGCCTTCTCTAGTCCAGCTAAATCGACTCCCAACAGATTTTTTGATAAAGACTCAGTAGAAGTTATCCCTATGGTTCCCTCTCCAACGGTGAGTGAGGTGATAGTCTCCTATGGTCCCCTCTCCGACAAGTGCGTGAGGTGGTAATTCCTTTTTCAGATGTTTCCCTCTCCAACGGTGAGTGAGGTGATAGTCTCCTATGGTCCCCTCTCCGACAAGTGCGTGAGGTGATAATTCCTTTTCCTATGATTCCCTCTCCGACGGCGAGTGAGGTGATTCCCTTTCAGATTATAATGGTCTATGGTTCTCGTTCCGATCCTGCGAAGATGGTATTTCCCGCTAAGATTTTTCTCAACGAGCGTAGTTGAAGTTAAAATCACCCAAAGTTCTCTCACCGTTCATGTTAAGGTATGCAGGTTCTCGCTAAGGAACCTCCTACGCGATCAACATTCAGATGGCATCTATAAGCCCATCATCCTATCCCGCAATCTCCAAATGGCATCTATAAGCCCATTCCCATCATCACACTGCTACTATGTGAGCGCAAATTTCTGGGCACTTTAGTGTTCAATCATCTTCCACCTTCGGATTACGAAAGGCACGTCAGCCAATCTGCATCCTCAGGTCTAAAAAGATTGAACAGGGGCAACTGTTGTACCCCAAAATTTGCCCTCCCATATTCTCCAAGAAATTGCCAAGCCAAGTCACAAAATTCCCCAAGGGTTGCACAGTGCAAAGGTCTTCTACACAGTCAAGATTAGGGTTTTGAGTCTGATCAAGAAAAGGAAGTTATCAAAGGCCCAATCAAGTCTCATGTGCCTACAAATATGGTCAAGCATCCTCATATCAAGTTTCAAGGCACTCAGCTCAAAATTGCACAATCAAAAACCCTAATTGCACTACAGTCAACTGTAGGGGCAAAATGGTCATTTGGCAGTCAAAAGTTTAAATTTTTGGTCAACATATCATTTTGAAGTCACAAACATCATTTGATCAATGCTTGATCATGATTCTCAAAATTTGGCTCAGAAAATCATCAAGATGCAAAAGTTACTATATTTGGACAGTTGAAAAAGTCAACTGAAATTGACCAGGGCATAACTTTCACATGGATTATCATAAAAATTCCATCCAAAGCTCATTTTGAAGAGAAAGACATTTCCTACAACTCATCTTCATACTTCAAGTCCAAGAAATGCTCTCACAAAAAGTTATCAATTTCAACATTATAGGTCATTTTCAAAAGTCAACAAAAAGGGACTTTAGGTCAAAGGCCATAACTTGAGATTGGTAAATCAAAATGACATGGGACCAAAGGCATTGGTTAGAGGACTCAAAGACCTTTCCAAAATGTCCAAGAACATGAGAAAAGCTTAAAAATTAAGCAAGTTATGCCTTGTGGAAATTGGGAAATTTTTGGATATTTTGAAAAGTCAACTTTGATCCAAATGACCTAAAAATGCTAATGGGCCCATTTTTCTTCCATGATTCATCATTCCAAGCATATGCACGACCACTTGGCCCAAAGGGAAGTATTTTCTCATTTATTTATTTATTTATTTGAATTATTATTTATATTAATTCATTTAAATTATTTAAATACATGAAAAATATCTAACTTGCCTTAACAAATCTTTTTGTACACATTTCAGCCTTAATATTTCGTGCACATCCCAACATGGAAAGATTTGGGGTGATTGGATGCAAATTGATACAAGAACACATGAAAAAGATTCAAAAAGATCCTTAGAAAATCAATTATCAAAAATCATGATTACAAGAGATTTGGTTGAATTTTGTTGACCTAATCTATTCACTACAAATGCTTGAACACAACCCTAATGCCCAGAGACCAAAAGCTGCGCAGAAAAGGCCATTAGAAACTTGGAATTTTTCTCCATAAACTCAAAACTGAAATCATTGCTAGAGGTTGATTCAAAGCCTAATTTTCATTCCAATAGCTTGCTCAAGGTCTATTGAACGTATTCCACTCAGAATCATCCATCAAGACGCCAAGAACTGGTAAAACGAGTACAAACTGTGTCAAGAAATTTCCAGAATCGTGCACCATAATTCACGCATCTTTTGCATTTTTTATTTATGGATTCTTGTTCCTTGTGATGTTTTAAAGATAACCATTATGTTTAATTGGATTTTTATGCTGTATATAAGATTTCACCATAATCGATCTTTAGGGTTTTCAGAGTTTTGAATTGGGGTTTTTCACCCAAGGAAAAATTAGGGTTCAAGGCCACCACCATTAGACTCAGCCAGCTTGGACGAAGAGGAAACACCATTCGCGATTAATTTATGGACATCATAGCGCTAGTCGCTATTTTCTTGAAGCTAACCTTAAACAACGCTAAAAAACCGTGGCTGAATGTTTGTGTTTCAGGGAAAAGGAAGACGATGATGTGGTGGCAACACATGATACGTTGGTTTGAAATTTCGCGCGCTGAACCACTAATGCCTTGGTTTTTCTTTTTATTATTTATTTGTTATAATATGTTAACACGCGTGATTCAGTTCAGTTGGCAAGCGAAGAGAGTATCAACGTCCAAGACCTGGGTTCGAACCCCAGGTCTGTATTATGCCCATATTATTTTTCCATTTATCTTCCTATGCAGGCACAACCTTAAGGCACACCATGCATCCTCAATAATCAAACACACACGCGTCCAAGAGATCCAAATCAAAGGCTCAAGATTGATGAGCACGTTACACCCCCAGTCAACGCCCTGCATATGATTCAAAAAAGGTCCACAAGGCCATGCTATTGGGCCAGATTGCTAAGGCCAACACCTCACAATTGGGGCCTGAACCCCCCCTGGTTTGCCATTTTCTATCATTTTTATATTTTTATTTTCAATTGTTATTTTCTTTTCTTTAGTTGTTTGATTTAATTAATTATTTTTACTAAAATATAAAAATGCACAAAAAAGTCAGAAAAGATGAAAAATATAATATTTTTTATTTTAATTATTTTCATAAGCAAATTGCATGTAAATAAATTTAGTTTTAATTTAGGTTACAATTTTAATTCTTTCCACAATAAAATCTAAAAAATGTAGAATTAGGTTTAGTTAATTTTTATTCTTTTTTTTTAATATTTCTTTTTCACCATAATAATATTTATTTTATTTTTTTATAATTAAATTTGCATACAAAAAAATTAGGTTTAATTTATGTTATATTTTAATATTTTCACAATAAATTTAAAAGCTATTAGAATTAGGGTTTGCCTTTTAGTTTAATTTTAATTAATTCTTTTTTCATCAAATTCCTAAAAAACCTAAAAATACCAAAAACATTTTCTTTTAATTTTAATTTTTAATTCCTCATTAATGTTAATATTTTGCAAAAGGGTCCAACGCCCTCCTTTCGACTTAATTGTTTAATTTCACATGTTTATTTTATATCGTTTAAATAATTATGTATCTCTCTCGAAGCCTTGTAAATATTACTTCTCGCACTTTTAATTCTTTTAATTTTATTTATTTTCTGTCAAATCGGGTCCGGTTTAATTTTGGCGATGTGGACCCGCGCCATTTGTAATAACTTTAGATTTATTTTTCCCACAAATATTTCTTGACTGTTAATCAAAAGCATGAAAGAATGAATGGCCATAATAAAATCAAGCATAGATCACTTTAACATGACAAGACAAATACAAATGAAAACGATACACGAATCGCACACACCACCCCTAGGGTACGCCTCACTGTTGCCTTGCCTTCGAAAGGTGATCGTCGAGTAGAGGATGTCTTAGTAAGTCCTCATGATTCGGGAACCTGGCATGAGGGTAGCTTCTAAGGTGTCTTCCCATTGCTCTAGTGATCACCATGTCCCTAAAACTCGAATTGACCCGAACACCTCCAACGGTGGTGCTACCTACCTCTCAATGGTGGGATGACACTACTTTAAAGGACATCTACACAGACGAATTCCTTAGGGTAGGTAGGTTCTCATAGATACTTGCTCTAAATTTCAAACAAAAATTCAAAAATACTTTTCACACCAACACATTTTCAAAAAGCTTTCGAAAGCAACTTTTCAAACACTCTTGAGGACCGATACAAGAGTCGAACTGAAATTTTCAAAGAAACTTTTTAAAACCCGCAGTTGAAAAGCAAACAAACAATTTTGAAAACACAAGTGAGCAAGTATCTAAGAGCCCATGGATAACCATGGATAGAAAGGGTGCTAACACCTTCCCTTTCTATAATCTACCTCCCGAACCGAGAGCAATCTCTTTAAGGAATTTTTCTATGCTTTTGTCCTTTCCATTTGGAGAAAATAAAAGACGGTGGCGACTCTTGCTTCCGCGACATTTCGCGAACCAGCGTTAAACAGTCAGTTCCAGATCCACCGATCACACCAGTCATCGTTCAACCACCTTTGAGACAGGAGATAAGGGGAGGGCTCCTCAAATGGCTTCAGGGTCACAAACTCAGCAGTAATCTCACCAGCTTCAGCCAGACAAGCCCAGGAGGCAATTCACCCAGCTCAACATGTCGTTGTTTCAAGCTTTGCAACGCCTGTTGAGATTGAATCTGATCACATTAAGGGCTCGTCCCCGAAACCCCAACACAGCATCTCCTATCTATGATCCCAATAAAAGGTGTGCCTACCACTCTGCCAGTCCCGGACATGATACAAATGAGTGTTGGGCTCTGAAAAACAAGATCCAGGACCTGATTGATGAAGGAGCATTGGAGTTCACCCAAGATGGTCAAGCTGAGTTTTTCTACCATCCCTCAAAGGCTCACCATTTGAAGTGACAAGCCCTGAGACTAGAAAACTTTTGTTCATACGAATGTTCAAGTTGTAATTCTCTTGTGATTGTTCAAACATTTGTTCATTGTTAAATGTTGTTCTTTCATTAATGCATCGCATATGTCTGTTTTGGAGCAATATATTCGTATTCACTATACGCAAATTATTTTCATATTTTTTCTGATGATCAACGCTCGATTAATAATTCTAAGCCTCTTGAGGGAGGATGACGAAAACGATACCACGATCCTTACAATATGCTTTTGAACAGACCCCGCTGATGAGGTACAGGCATTGTTTCAATCCCTAAACACTGGAGTTATAAGGAAGATAATCCCTCGTCAACCCCTCTGAGCCAAAGAAGTAGGAGTTTTTCTTTTCAAAAATTAAAACCCTTAATCATAACCTGGGGCAGGGTAGTTCTCTCAGTTGATCCAAGTGCATAACGAATGGCACCAAAGAGGTCCTTACAAAACAAAGAAAGTCAGTGATGGTTCCGAATAATCAATAAAGAAAGGCAGTCATTATCTTTCAAAATAAAAACCCAATGAGCCAAAACCTATGAAGGAGACTTACAAAACTGGGGCATCCCGCTGACTGTAATCACGAAAGAAACAGTTCAGGCAAAATTTAGGGATAACGAAATAAAAAAGAAAGAGGTCATACAAACCCTCAACAATAACAAAAAGGAATGACTGCCTATTCAGAATAAATCATCAATATCTGGACCATCACTGGTATATCAGGACAAAGACTCGAACAAGGTCTGACGCACGATCAACTGAGCTTAGGTTTGAAGAACATCACGAAGAGCGGGTGGGTACAAATAAATTTGAGCCTTTATCCTTTGTTTCTTGAACCATGAACCAAGCCACGTTATAACCCTTAAAAGTCCTAGCTGAAGCATGGGTTAGTTCGAAAGCATACTGTTATGAAAGGTATCCTGACTCCTTAAGGCTTACGGTAAATACGGAGTTGACATCACGTTTTACAAACAATCACTTGTTTTATGAAAAAGAATGCATTTTCAAAATCTTCAAGACAGACATAAGCTTTGCATTTTTAACATAACTTTGTTTGCATATGACTTTTTGTTTGAACAGCATAGAAATTCGCACGACGAATGCCTAATGAACAGAAGCACTTCCAATCAAGGGGCATGATATGATCATGGTCTATTATCTGGGGCAGTCCAATCAAGATTCAGAGAATCTCTCAAAGGCCAAATAGCCTGGGGCAAATCTCCGCCTGAGTCACTTGGGGCATTCCAACAACGAATCTTGCCTGATCAAACACCTTCTGGTGGCATGACAAAACACTTCTAACAGGGACAACTCCCTACATTCTGAAAGCACGGACATAGTCGAAAAAAAATACGCATAATCAAAGACCCGCTAGGTTGACGTACCTAGGCAAAAATAAGGGCTTCCCGGTGAACCAAAAGGGTTCGGGCAAAAATAAGGGATGAAATGAAAAAATCTGTACACCCGGCAAGTCGAAAACCTGAAAAGGCGGCTTGGGCGAAAATGGGTATCCCGGTGGACTGAAAACCCGAAAGGGCGGTCCAGGCAAAAGTTAGGGATTAAAGCGTACGACTATGTCCTGTCATCCTGTCACCTGCCTACCAGAAGAAGGTTTGTCCATCAACAACTATCAGCACCTCACATGTCTTCCTCTCCCACCTCAGAAACAGGGGCAGTAATGAGTCGTCCAAACGGTCTAATGACTCTGTCCATCAAGGTACCAAGGTAAGTTCGGCTGAAGAACACATCCAGATATCTTAATTCCCCAGAGAGTGTGTCAGCAAGTCAATACGCTCTCCCCAGGCAAAGTTACAATCAACCTTAAGGAAGTTGGGTATCCTCCAGCAGATCTTAACATTCCCCAGCACATCATACAGACATTCTTAACAAGTATCCCCGGCAGTCTTGATTTAAAGATTGTTCCCCGGTGGTATATCAAACATTCAATGGAGTCACTTCCCCGGTGCAGTTCAAAACTTCCCCAGGAGAGTCCCATCCAGTTTCCCCAGGAAAGTTGGAATCCATCTCCCCAAGCAGCAAGCTTATCCCCAGTAGATTCTGGAAGCTTGCCCTCGCAGAGCACGAACACGTCTCCCGGCTTTATTCAAAGAGTTATTTCCCTACCAGAATATAACTGGGTTATCCTCAGCCAAAAGCCACGGAAAGATCGTCCTCGGAAAAGTCTTCCTATCCCCAGCGGAGTCTATTAATGCTTCCAACACAACAATGGTATTCCCAGCAGAGTTGTCATCATCCCAATAAAGTACCTCTCTCCCCAGAGTATTGCCCCCCAGCAAGATCGTTAGAGTACTTTTCTCCCCGCAGAGGAATCCATTCGCCAAGTTTATCCCCCAACGAAGTTATCTTCTCCTATCGGTATTCTTGCAACTATCATCCCCAGTGGAAGCAAAAATCTACTCTTCAACATCAGCCCAGGAGTGACTTCCCGGCACCCGTCAAGGGTTTATTTTCCTAAGACGAAAAAACATACATTCATAAACATCGCACTTCCATACATTACAGCATGCATATACACATCATATCTTACAAATCTCATTTATGTTGAGAACATCATCGCTTGATTCATATCATGCCTTGCATATGACTGACCTTTACCTTTCAGGAAAGATTCAGTTGAGTTCTCAGCTATATTTCAAGACCTTGACCGATTCAGTTAAATCGACCCTAAGATTTTCCTGTTTCTTATCCAGTCAAAGACCTTGACCGGTTCAGTTAAATCGACCCTAAGATTTTCCTGATTCTTATCCAGTCAAAGGCCTTCTCTGGTTCAGTCAGATCGACCCTAAGATCTCCCTGTTTCTTATCCAGCCAAAGGCCTTCTCTGGTTCAGTTAAATCGACCCTAAGATCTCCCTGTTTCTTATCCAGTTGAAGATTTCAAGACCTAGACCGGTTCAGTTAAATCGACCCTAAGATTTTTCTGTTTCTTATCCAGTCAAAGGCCTTCTCTGGTTCAGTCAGATCGACCCTAAGATCTCCCTGTTTCTTATCCAGTTGAAGATTTCAAGACCTAGACCGGTTCAGTTAAATCGACCCTAAGATTTTTCTGTTTCTTATCCAGTCAAAGGCCTTCTTTGGTTCAGTCAGATCGACCCTAAGATCTCCCTGTTTCTTATGCAGTTGAAGATTTCAAGACCTTGTCCGGTTCAGTTAAATCGACCCTAAGATTTCCCTGTTTCTTATCCAGTCAAAGGCCTTCTATAGTCCAGTTAAATCGATCCCTAAAAGATTTTCCTGATGAAGACTCAGTAGAAGACATCCAAGATTCTCTCAGCGTTCCTGTTGAGGTAGTAATCGCCCAAGATTCTCTCAGTGTTACTGTTGAGGTTGAAATCGTCCCATGATTCTCTCAGCGTTACTGTTGAGGTAGTAATCGTCCCCATATTCTCTCAGCGTTACTGTTGAGGTTGAAGTCACCCAAGATTCTCTCAGCATTACTGTTGAGGTTGAAGTCGCCCAAGATTCTCTCAGCGTTACTGTTGAGGTTGAAGTCGCCCAAGATTCTCTCAGCGTTACTGTTGAGGTAGTAATCGTCCAAGATTCTCTCAGCGTTACTGTTGAGGTAGTAATCGTCCCCAGATTCTCTCAGTGTTCCTGTTGAGGTAGTAATCGTCCAAGATTCTCTCAGCGTCCCTGTTGAGGTAGTAATCATCCAAGGTTCTCTCACCGTTCCTGTTGAGGTATTAACCATCCCCGGTTCATTCATCACCGTTTGAAGCTCCAGATTCAATTCCTGTAACCAGTCAGGGTGCATCTACACAAAGAGTTTGAAGACCAGCTCTTGTAACAGGTCAGGTAATCATTTTCTTTTGCAGGTACGCAAGTTCTCTCTAAGGAATCTCTTACGCGGTCAACATCCAGATGGCATCTATAAGCCCATCCATCTTCCATCATCTCTTAGCATGGCATCTATAAGCCCATCATCCTATTCACCAATCTCCAAATGGCATCTGTAAGCCCATTTCCCATCATCACGCTACTATGAGAGCGCAAATTTCTGGGCACTCTAGTGTTCAATCATCTTCCACCTTCGGATTACGAAAGGCACGTCAGCCAATTTGCATCCTCAGGTCTAAGAAGATTGAATAGGGGCAACTGTTGTACCCCAAAATTTGCCCTCCCATATTCTCCAAGAATGGCAAAGAGCATGCTTCAAAATCTCCCCAAGGGTTGCACAGTTCAAGGGCCTCCTAACAGTCAAAAACTAGGGTTTTGGTTCTGACAAAGAAAATGAAGTTTCCAAGGGTCCAATCAAGTCCCACATACCTATAAACATGGTCAAGCCTCCTCATACCAAGTTTCAAGACTTACAGCACAAAATTGCACAGTCAAAAACCCTAATTGCCCTACAGTCAACTGTAGGGGCAAAATGGTCATTTGACAGTCAAAAGTTCAAATTTTTGGTCAACATCTCATTTTGAAGCCACAAACATCATTTGATCAATTCTTGATCATGATTTTCAAGGCTTGGCTCAAAAAGTCTCAAGATGCAAAAGTTTCCATATTTGGACAGTTAAAAAAGTCAACTGTAACTTGACCAAGGCATAACTTCCACATGGTTTATCAGAAAAATTCTATCCAAAGCTCATTTTGAATAGAAAGACATTTCCAACAACTCCTCTTCACACTTCAAGTCCAAGAAATGCTCTCACAAAAAGTTATCAATTTCAACATTATAGGTCATTTTCAAAAGTCAACAAAAAGGGACTTTAAGTCAAAGACCATAACTTGAGATTGGTAAATCAAAATGACATGGGGCCAAAGGCATTGGTTAGATGACTTCAAGACCTTTCCAAAATGTCCAAGAACATGATCAA
The DNA here is from genome assembly GCA_948472305.1 of Vicia faba. Classification (NCBI taxonomy): domain Eukaryota; kingdom Viridiplantae; phylum Streptophyta; class Magnoliopsida; order Fabales; family Fabaceae; genus Vicia; species Vicia faba. The sequence goes on along the minus strand of OX451736.1, from coordinate 1,677,694,768 downwards.
AGCTTAAATATTGAGCAAGATATGCCTTGTGGAAGTTGGGAAAGTTTTGGAAATTTTGAAAAGTCAACTTTACTTCAAATGCCTCAAATTTGCTAATGGGCCACATTTTCTTCCAAGATTCATCATCCAAAGCATATGCACGACCATTTGGCCCAAAGGGGATTTATTTCATCATTTTTATTATTTATTTGAATTTTTAATTACTATTAATTCATTTAATTAAATAAAATGTGGAAAAAATACTAAACCAATGCATTTGAATCTTTTTATGCAGTGTAATCACTCATTGAAGACTCAAGATTCGTGCACATCCCAAATTGGAAGGTTTGGCCATGATTGACATCAAGATCACATGGAAAAAGATTTGAAAGATATGCATGAAAATCAAATATTCCATACATCAATGCAAAGGGTTTTGGATCCAAATCTTTACCCTAATCCATCCCTCATATAAGTCTGATGCCAACCCTAATGCTCACACCTGAAAAGCTGCGCCAAAAGCCATAGACAAACTTTGCACTTTTTGAAGAAAATTTCAAAACTGAAAACACTATTCTAAAGCGTTTCAAGGCAAAACATTGATTCCATTAGCTTGCAAAGGCCTCAAGGAACGTTTCTGGATCAAAACCATTGTTTCTAACGCAAGGAATTGGTAGAACGACCTTGTCCTGTTCATACTTTTTCTCATATTCTTGCATCATGATTCATGCGTTGTTTTCAATTTTTAATGTTTGATTTGTGTTAGTTGATTCATTCTGAAGCTAACCATGTATTTTAATTGAGTTTTTGTGCATCATACACGAATTCGCCATTAAAACGTTTTAGGGTTCCTCAAGCTCCAAATTGGGCGTTTACATATGCTGTAAAATCAAGGCACCCCAGTACCATGGCTAGAATCAGGATGCTTGGACGAATTTAATACACTAATCGCGCCTAATTTATATGGCCTCACCAGCTAATCGCTATTTTTGAAAAGGCTGCATTTTGGGGGGGTTTAAAACCCCCGCTACTTCTTTTTATTTCAGGGATAAACGAAGAAGATGATCATGTGGCAAGACTTGATTGGGCAATTTGAATTCCAGCGCGCGTTTTTTGGTTCTATGTCACTAACGCCGATTTTTTCTTTTATTATTTATTCGTTATTCTATATACAACGTGCGTTGATGGTTCAGATGGTGGAAAGAAACGCTGGCAAGCCTTGGGACCTAGGTTCGATTCCCAGGTCCCCCCATATTCTTAATATATTTTGTTTCAATGCAATCCCATGCAGCTTCAACCCCAGGGTTCACCATACGTCCACCATCCAAGCTTGCCACGCGCTTATTGAGATCAATCTACTGGCTATGATCTGAAGAGTGCCATGGGCACTGGTCAACGCATACGCACGTGGCCCTGAAAAGTCAAAAAAGGCCTCCAATGATGGGCCAGAAATGCTGGATGATACCTCCAATTGGGGTCAACACCCCCTAGAGTTTGTGTTTCTTTTCTTTTTCTATCTTTTTTTTTATTTATTTGTTTAATTTAATTATTTCCCCTTAAATCTTTAAATTAATATTTTCTTAACATAAAAAATAATAAAAATTAGAAAAGGCAAAAATAAAAATGTATTTTTATTTAATGTTACCTTGTAAATAAATCTTAATAATTAATTTAGTTTTTGATTCTAGGGTTTGATTCTAATATTTTCCTAATAAACTAAAAAAAAATGTAGAATTCGGGGTTTTAATTACTTTTATCCTTTTTTCTTTTCTTTTATCATTATTAATAATTATTTATTTATTTTTGTAAATAAAATTGTATTAATTAATTAGGTTAATTTTAGGTTTCACATTTTCTTAATAAATTAAAAATAACTAGATTTAGGTTTTAATTAATTCTCATTGAAATTCATAAATACAAAAAACTCCAAAAAAATCCTTTCTTTTATTTAGCTTAATTAATTTGTTAATCGTACTTTAATTTCATTAAAAAGGGTCCAACGCCCTCGCATTCGATTATCAGTTCGTTTCGCGCATTTATTTCCTTTCTTATAATATTCATGTAATTCTCCCAAAGCCATGTAATAGCTTATTTAGACATTTTTTTATCTTCGCACTTTATTTTATCTCAAATCGGGTCCTGGATTAAATTTGGCGATGTGGACCCGCGCCTTTGTAATAGCGTAGGATTTTTATGTCCTCGTAACTTTTAAACTGTTAATTATTGCATGAAAGAATGAATGTCAAAATAAAAGCAACGCGTAGATCACCAATGCATGAACAAGACAAAATATCTGAAAACGACACACGAATCACACACCACCCCTAGGGTATGCCTCACTGTTGCCTTGCCCCTCGAAAGGTGATCGTCGAGTAGAGGACGTTTTAGTAAGTCCTCATGATCCAGGAACCTGGCATGAGGGTAGCTTCTAAGGTGTCTTCCTATTGCTCCGGTGATCACCATGTCTCGAACCTTCGAATTGACCCGAACACCTCCAATGGTGGTGCTACCTACCTCTCAATAGTGGGATGGCACTACTTTAAGGACATTTACACAGACGAATTCCTTAGGGTAGGTAGACGACTCTAGATACTTGCTCTAATTTCAAAAACAAATAAAAAAATACTTTTCACACCGACACCTTTTCAAAAAGCTTTCGAAAGCAACTTTTCAAACACTCTTGAGGACCGATACAAGAGTCGAACTGAAATTTTCAAAGAAAATTTTTAAAACCCACAGTTGAAAAGCAAACAAACCATTTTTGAAAAACACAATGAGCAAGTATCTAAGAGCCCATGGATAACCATGGATAGAAAGGGTGCTAACACCTTCCCTTTCTATAATCTACCTCCCGAACCGAGAGCAATCTCTATGAGGAATTTTTCTGTGCTTTTGTCCTTTCCATTTGGAGAAAATAAAAGACGGTGGCGACTCTTGCTTCCGCGACATTTCGCGAACCAGCGTTAAACAGTCAGTTCCAGATCCACCGATCACATAATAGTTTTAAATTAGGATTTATTTATCGCGTTTATTTACTTTTTGCAATTTAATTTTAAAGGGTTTGTTTTTGGCGATGTAAATACCTGACGCCTTGTAATAGCTTAGATTTATTTTCCGCAATTTAATTTCCGCAACCATTAACTGTTAGATGTTTGAATAATAGGCAATGCATGACAAGATCAAATTTTAATTTAAAATCAACATTAGCTCACCATTAATATGTACAAAGATAATATAACTGAAAAAAAATACACTCGCACATGCCACTCTTAGGGTACACCTCACTTGGTTGCCTCGAACGTGGTTATTGAGTATAGGAAGTTTTAGAGGTCGCCCTCTTGTCCAAAGATCATAAAGTTGCCTCGAAACGGTTGCCTCAGATAAAATAATCTAAGACATTAGGGTTACCGCTAAGGCATCCTAACATTGCTTTAGTGACCACACGTCCCTTAATCGAATTGACCCTTAAAACTCCAACGACGATGCTACCTACTCCTCAATAGTGGGATAGCATTGTCTAAAGGACACTCGTACAATTTTATTCCTTTTTGAGTAGGTAGATGTTCTTAAGTACTTGCTCCCTTTTAAAAACAAAACAAAACTTTTCGCACTTACACCCCTTTCAAACAACAAAACTCTTTTCAAACCCACAAACACAAAGAAAAGCAGACTTTTGAAAACATAATGAGCAAGTACCTAAGAGCCCGTGGATAACCACGGATAGAAAGGGTGCTAACACCTTCCCTTTCTATAATCTACCTCCCGAACCCGAGAAACATCTCGAAAAGGAATTTTTCTGTGCTTTTGTCCTTTCCTTGTTGGATAAAATAAAATACAGTGGCGACTCTTGCTTATCGCGACATTTTGCAAAAACAAACGCAAACGCGAACCAACATTCCAAAACAGTCAGTTCTCATTCCCACCGATCACACCATGCGCCCCATGATCAAACGTCCATCTTGCTCCCTCAGATCCAGCCCTCAGATCTTTTTTGATCCAGATCCAATGCGCCTAGCAATGATTCCTCGCGGTAGACCTTTAAGCACGCTCAGCATGGGATCTGGCGCAGGCATGGGCTCAATATGCATGGGCCTAATAACTTCAGAAATACACCCCCCATGTGCTCATCATACAGGCCCAAATTCTTACCTTTTTTATTTTAATTCTTTTTCTTATTATTTATTAATTATGTCTTTTTTAAATAACTAAAAAAAATCATGTTTTTTTTTATTTAATCAAAAAAATCATAAAAAACATCAAAATCATTTTTTCACAAAAATATTTTTATTAATTAATAGGTTTAATTAAATTTAGGTAATTTAATAATTTTTTTATTATAATTCAAAATAATTAGAATTAGGGTTTAATTTTGTACTTAACCTAATTTTTTCCTCAAAAACAACATAAATATTTTCTCAAATTAGATTTTTAGGTCGTCTAATTATTTCTCGCATTTAATTTTCCGCACGCTTTTAATTTTCCTTTTTTATTATTATTTGTAACTGCTCCGAGTTTGTAATAGATTTAAATAGGATTTTAATTCCGCATTTTATTTTTAGCTAAAAATAAATTATGTATCTACCCAAAGCCTTGTAATAATTAGGACTCTAACTTCTCGCATTTTAATTTCCGCAAACTATAAACTGCTTAGATGTATGTATAGGATTGTATGGAAAGGCGAATTGAAATTAAAACAGTAGAAAACCCCAATTGTGCAAAGATAATTAATTAAAAAATACACTTGCACATGCTCACTCCTAGGGTTTACTCCACTCCGGTTTCCTTCGGTAAACGGTCATGAAGTATAGAAAATGTTAGTGGTTGTCCTCTAGTCTTAAAAGATCTAAAATGACCCAATCGAATGTTGCTTCGGAAAAAGATCTTTAAGGCTTTAGGATGATTACTAAAATTTTCTAACATTACTTTTGTGATCGTATTTGTCACTCCAAATGTCCCTTAAAACTCCAACAATGGTGCTACCTATTCCTTAATAATAGGATAGCATTGTCTAAAAGAAAACAAACAGACTTTTTCGAGTAGGTAGATTAGCTCCTAGGTACTTGCTCAAATAAAACTTTTCACACAAACATTTTTCAAAACAACTTCGTCACACTCTTGAGGACCGATACAAGGGTTATCACGAAGTAAAACTTTTCAAAACAATTTTCAAAACAACTTCGTCACACTCTTGAGGACCGATACAAGGGTTATGACAAAGTAAAACTTTTAAAAACAAGCACACACAAGCAATTTTAAAAATGAGTAAAGTACCTAAGAGCCCGTGGAAAACCACAGATAGAAAGGGTGCTAACACCTTCCCTTTCTATAATCTACCCCCCGTACTCAGAAACATCTCGAAAAAGGTTTTTTCTGTTCTTTTTCCCTTTTCCTTTGTTGGATAAAATAAAAGTCGGTGGCGACTCTTGCTTACCGCACATTTGCGAATACAAAACACAAACCAGTATTAACAGTCCGTTCTGCCACCATATCACACCCGACAACGGTGCCATTTTATTGGAAGCGGTGTAGCGGCAAGCAAAAAAAGTTTTGGAAATACTTATCCGGGAATTTATCGTGTCCACAGAGATTGGTTATTGAATTTTCGTTCAACAAATTCTCGCGTTTATGAGTTTGGGGATAAATGGGTTTGTAAAGAAAATGTTATCAACAGAAAATAAATATTAACAAAATTAAAAACTAAGGAAGAACTTATCAAGCCTGCATATAATCTACTCATCAAAGACTTAAATCTATCGATCAGTTACATTCAACCTAACAATACTCATCAATGTCACTACGTATCACTCATAATCTAAGTCACTTCTAACCCAAATCGAGAGACCGAATGTATCACCAAAGAAATGATCTCTCTACCTCCTCAACAACATAGAAGACAATTATGTAATCGCACTTACGATCTCTCAGCATGAAACAACCACACAGAGGCATTAAGCTTTGATACCCAAGTAGCTGTCAGCTCTAAATCTATCTCTAGAGTTTAGAAACTAACAGATAATCATCCTAGATAAGAATCTAAGCAGTATATGTCTGTAAAAACTCAAATCCCTATCACAGAGTAATAATCTAAGACAACAATCCACAAAGATTTATAAAGCAAGTTTTATATAGCGCCATGGGCGACAAATATACATAAGTTCTGATTAAAATACATACAAAACCCAACAAAATAGAAATACATAGAGAGGAAAAGAGATACACCACAAATCTTCCGGTTTGTCAGAGTTGGTTAATGGGAAATCCACCTCCAATCACTCCCTCAAAACCATCACCCTCCAAATGAAACAAATAGGAAATATAAAGAAAATATGATCCGCAACCATCGCCTGGCGATATAAAAGCATCGCCCGACGATGGCTTCTATATACTTGGTCCAGACGGCGCCACGTCCTCAACTGGAACAAATATTTGTCGTCTCCCAGAGACCACAATTCATCTCCCGACAACTCTCCTTATTTTCGTCTGGAGAAACAGAGAAGTAAGGCAAGGAATTCATCAAAATTGGTCTTCAAAATTTCGCCCGGCGACGCTCCCTTGGCCTTATTCCTTTATTGATCCAAAAATGCATCTTGGAGCTTTATTCCTATTTCTCCAACAATGCTCAAATACCTATTATGATACGGTGGGAGAACTGACTTGGGTGTTTTGCGTTTGATCGCAAATGTTGCGGTTAGTAAGAGTCACCACCGCTTTTCTTTTATCCAAATGGAAAGGTGAAAAAGTACAGGAAAGACCTTTGGGATTATTTCTTGAGTTCGGGGGGTAGATTATAAAAAGGGAAGGTATTAGAACCCTTTTCATCCATGGTTTTCCATGGGCTCTTAGTTACTTGCTAGATCACTTGCTTTTATTTGAATGTGCTGGTGGTGTGGGTTTTGAAAGTATTTTGAAAATGTAACTTCGTAATGATTCTCGTTTCTATAAGAACGCATACAAAGTGTTTGTTTCAAAAAATGATTCAAAAAAGTGTTTGTGAGATGTGTTTTTGAAAGTGATTTTGAAAAGGGGTCTTTGTAATGATTCTCGTCTCTATAAGAACGCATACAAAGTGTTGTCTTTTGAAAAATGTTTCAAAGTGAGAGTGTCGGTCTATAGAATGTTTTTTGTTGTGAGCAAGCAAGCAACTAGGAGCGAATCTACCTACTCAAAAGGTCTTGGATGTTCTTTTCCTCCTCCTTTAGGTGTTGCTATCTTACCATTGATTTGGTGAGAAGCCCCATCGTTGAATGTGAAGGGACGGGCGTGGTTCATCGTATAACCATGATTAACAATGTTGCAATATATCTTAGCATTTTTCTTGAGGGACTAAGATCATTTATAAGGCAACATTCGAAGCGTCATCGAGGGACTATGATCTTGTATTTTGATTGTTTTTGCTAAGATGTCTCACATGCATAACATGACCATTTTTAGGCAACAAGTGGGGGTAGCCCTAGGGGTGCATGTGTGAATAGTGTGTTTGATTTGCATACATTTAGTCTTTGATTAGGAGTTGTTTACTTGTTGTTTTTATCTTCCCATACAAATCCTCATTTACTAGCATTTATATGAAAGTGATAAATTGTGGAAGGTAAATATTTTATGCTATTACAATCACTTGGGGATGGGGTGTACAAATTTACAAATGGGGCATTGCAAGAAATTAAAGTCCTAATTATCTATTACAACCATATTGAAATAATGTACAAGAATTGAAATGCAAAAATAGATTTATTTTATTTTGGTTAAGAGAAGAAATAAATTTGCTCAAGAAAATATTTTTAGTCTTTTTGTTTTAAAAGAAATAAAATAAAGCATGTGAATATAAAGTATTTTTTGGTGTTTTTGATTAATTAAAATAAAGTGATGATAAAAATAATAAGGGAAAAAGAGTTAGATTCAGCGCGTTGCTAAAAATATAAATATGAGAAAGAGCAGAAGTTCTGACCCTGGCGTCCTGCAAATCAGAAAGCAAACATTAGCGGAAATGGGGAAAGCCAGAAGTTCTGGATCCAGACGCACTAATGTTCTGAGGTTGCTGGGAGCAAAGGAAAGCCTAGAAGTTCTGATTGTTGAAAGAGCCCAGGAGTTCTGACGCAGTTGGAAACCTAGAAGTTCTAGTGTTACTGGAAGGCTAGAAGTTCTGTGAGATGACAATACTGTTGGATGAGACTGGCTAGAAGTTCTGGTCCAGGAATATTGTTTGACAAATAATGGGGTAAAAATGTCAATAAATAAACCTAAAATATGCTTTTGGGGCTAGAACCCAGGACCCTTAACACTAATGTTTTATGCGCGCTCTCTACCACTGGGGTGGCTGTACTTCCGGTATCAGAAGCAAAAACATAAACATGTATCACAAAGTAAGTTCTGATGATGAACTCCATCTCCTTCTCCATGCCAGCCAGAGCATCTGCAACTTAGTTATTTCTCAACAAAAATGGAAAATGCAAACATAGAAGTTATGGCAAATTTCATCATGGTTTCAGAAATACAAAGCATCAAAATTATAAAACAGAAGCAAGCATGAATTTTCCTAATCCGAATTTTGAACCCTAATTTCTTCAAGAAGTTCTGATCTGAAATTCTCTCTACTTAGGCCATGTAAATGAAATCTATAAATATGTACAGAATCAGGGCCATGATATCTACATTGTATATTTGAAAATGCAAGCCTAACAATGCCCAAGTAATGAAATAAAAATCAGAAGAAACTTACCTTGCTGCTGGAGACTGTTCTGTAAGTCAGCCTGGTTCAGATTGTTGTGATGTTCTGGTCAGCTTCTTCAAGTTCCCATAAAGCTAAAGCAATCTTTAACTTGAACTATGAATGGTTGGTAAGTTCTGGAGCAGTCAGGGTGCAAAGTTCTGACTTTTGAAATAGAGAGTGGTGAAGACTGTTTTACAGTTTGTAAACAGAAGTTGGGAAAGCTTCTACGTGTATGCTAGAAACTGTATGGATGATTTGGTTAAGAAACACTTAAGGAAAATTGGAGTTTGAATGCAAAAGAGAAAAATCAGAAACTAGCTGGTTTTGTATTTGTGTTGCAGTTTCAGGTTCTTGGAATTTTCAGCAAGGTTTCAGGGCTTTTTTCCAATGTCTCCCCCCCTTTGATATTTTCAAACGAAGTTGAATTTATAGGCAAAGGATTTAGAGGCTTGGAGAAATCAAGAGTACATCCATCATATGCTTGGTGCTGACTTGTTCTTGAAGTAGGTTCAAATGGGTATGGTGGTTAGCAGCTTTAGCAGCACCTAAGCCGGATTTGTAAGAAGGAATTAAGGAAAGGCAACCTCAAAAGCAAAGCAACGCATGGGCCCAGCACACTCTTGTACAAAAGTTTGCTTTTCCAAGATAGTAATGGTACTTCTATTCCACACGTGGGGATATCCTTTGGATAGAGACCCAAAAGTGTTTGTGAGTATTAAATGATGATAAGATTGATCAAACCAGAAATCATGTAATATGAGATTCGGGATCATTTCTTAATTCTGGATCAGAAGTTCAGCTTCAGCGTAACTTAGAATAGACATCCAACTTCTGATCTTTGTATCTCCTTGCTCCAGCATGTTCTGAAGGAGCTCTCATACTTTCCAGGAAGCTTGCAACACACTTTGTAAACCTTCTTTGAATTACCCTTGCAAACTCTGACTAAATCTTTGTGAAAACTGGCCCAGAAGTTGTAACCAAACTCTGTCTTGCAACTGTCCAGAATTTGCTGAGTGCTTCAGTTTCATGGACGTGTCTTTGAGGAGTCATAACTTGAAATTCCAGCATTTCTAGGAGAAGTTTTATTCTGAAATGTTTCAAAACTTATTGGAGTCCATAACTCTTGTGTCAGAAGTTCTTCCAGAATCAACTTCTATCATGGTGAAAATCTGGCCAGAAGTTCTGAGCTTGTCATATTTCTTAAACACTTAGAAAAATTCTAAGTATTTAGAAATTTGACTTTTCCAAAGTAATTTTGACTTTTTAATTTCTTGATGAGACAAACTTCATATTTAAACATGTCTTGATTAAATATGATTCTTGAAACTTGATTTTGATCAAAAAGTCAAAGTTTGACCTTTTAGTATGCAAATGACCATTTTACCCTTGTGAATGACTTTCTTGGAAAATTTGTAATTCAAGGCTTGAAATTGGATGAGAACAAACCTGAGGGTCCAGGGTGATCTTTTGAGAAATGAGAGGCAAATTTTGGGGTACAACACCTACAAAATAAATATAAAACTATCAAACGATACACTTTATACAAGAAAATAAATTATACACAAACTAAATGTATTTACACAAAAGTCGAGTTTATTCAACGATATTAACAACAAAAAGTCGATAACTGCAACAAAAAGTATATACAAAAATAGCTACAATTTGCACTTATCAGTAGAGAAGAAAGAGACCCAAGGAGAAATACATGAGATAAGTTCTATAGACATTATGCAAGCCAAAATGGACACTTTATCCCTTAAAGTTGAACATATGTCTTCAAACCCAGCTACTGTAGCAGCAGTCCACCCGGAATGTGAAATATGTGGAACCAAAGGGCACCAATCAGCTGAATGCAATATATTGAATGAAACAAGCAGAAACCAAGTCAACTATGCCCAAGGAAACCCATTTTCAAATACTTACAACCCTGGATGGAGGAATTACCCAAACTTCTCCTATAAAAACAATAATCTTATCCAAAATTCAGCACCTCCGAGACCATCAGGTTTTCAAGTCTAGAGATAAAACCAACCTATGCAAGTTGTACCCCCAAAGCCGAACCTAGAGAAAATTATGGAAATTTCATTTCAGTGTAAACCCAACAAAACAAAGAATTCCTAAACCAAAACATTCATGTAAATAAATTAATCACACAATTAAGAATCAAGGTTGACCAAATAGTCACCCATAATAAAATGCTTGAAACCTAGATCTCTCAGGTAGCTCTCGAACAAGCCCCTCAAACTACGTCTGGAGGACAATTCCCTGGGCAACCTAAACCAAACCCTCGAGGACAAGCCAATGTCATTACCTTACAAAAGGGAACTGCTTACGATGGACCTGTCAACCCAGCATCAAATGAATCCAAAACTTATAAGAAATGTGATGTGCCTACAGACGAAGTAAAGGAACCAGCGAAATCTGAAAAACAGAAATATAAAGATAAAGAAGAAGCCATGGATAAAACTTATGTACCACCCCCGCCATACAAACCACCAATACCATATCCACAAAGACTTAAGCAAACTAAAATTAACAACCAATATAAAAAATTCATAAAAATATAAGAGAAACTCCATGTAGAGATTCCTTTTACCGAAGCCATCACCCAAATACCATCATATGCTAAATTCCTCAAAGACATCCTAACTAACAAACGTAGGCTTGACGATCCCAAACCCTTGGAATGCAATTCTATTTCCGAAAATAAACTTGCTAAGAAAGAGAAAGACCCTGGAAACTTTTCCATGCCTTGTATTTTTGGAAATCACATGGTCGACAAAGCATTCTTGAACTTAGGAGCTAGTGTGAGCTTAATGCCTCTGGTAGTTTGTGAGAGATTAAACTTAGGAGAATTGCAACCTACTAAGATGTCTCTTCAATTAGCCGATAGATTTGTTAAATATCCAATCGGCATAGTACAAGACGTCTCAGTTAGGATCAGAAAATTGTATATCCCCACTTATTTTGTTGTAATGGACATAAAAGAAGATAATGATATCCAAATCCTCTTAGGTAGACCATTCTTATCAATTGGAGGAGCCATAATAGATGTCAAGAGAGGAAAGTTGACTTTTGAAGTAGGTGATGAAAAGATAGAATTTATTCTTTCGAAATTTCTTATGGCACCAGTAATAGGAGATGTATGTTATGCCATAGACATCATTGATGAATGCGTTAGGGAACTAGATCAAGAAGAACCCATAGAAACAATCAAGTTACCTTCAACCCTCATAAGGGGAGATGATGGATTTGAAAAGATGGAACCCTACATTGATGATAACCTTCACGAATGTTTAGCCCTTTCTTCAGATCCTATACCATGCCCTAAAAAAACAACTTTAGAACTTAAAGAACTACCCAAGAATCTAAGATATGAGTTTCTAGATGAAGGAATGAGCCGTCCAGTTATAGTCAGTGCTACCTTAAACCAAGAAGAAATAAACCAACTCTTAGATGTTTTACGAAAATATCCCTCGGCTTTAGGATATAATATCTCTGATTTGAAAGGTATAAGTGAATTCGTATGTATGCATAGAATTTTACTTGAGGAAGATTCAAAACCCTTCAGAGAACATAAGAGAAGGACCAATCCTATAATGAGTGATGTTGTTAAGAAATAAGTTCTTAAGTTGCTAGAGGAGGGTATAATTTATCAAATCTCTGAAAGTAAGTGGGTGAGCCCTGTGCATGTAGTACCTAAAAAGTGAGGCATCACATTCGATCTAAACAAGAAAGGCGGACATGTAGCAAAGCGGATAGAAGGAGGTTGGTGTATGTGCATAGATTACAGAAAGCTAAACAAGGCAACTAGGAAGGATTATTTTCCCTTACCATTTATAGACAAAATGCTGGAACGTCTGGCTAGACATTCTTACTTTTTTTTTATCTAGATGGGTATTATGGATTCTTCCAAATTCCTATTCACCCTGAAGATTAAGAAAAAACAACCTTTACATGCCCTTACAGAAACTTTGCCTATAGACGAATTCCATTTGGACTCTGTAATGCTCCAGCTACTTTCCAGCATTGCATGATGTCAATATTCGCAGATTATCTTGATGGGATTATGAAAGTATTTATGGGTGACTTATCAGTATGCGGATTCGATTTTAAGAACTGTCTCGCTAACCTTGAAAAAATTCTAGAGAGATGTGTAGAAGTAAACCTTGTGTTAAACTGGGAGAAGTGTCATTTCATGGGTACTGAAGGTATAGTTTTAGGACACATCGTCTCTGAAAAAGGTATAGAAGTTAATAGAGAAAAAATAGAAGTTATAGAAAACCAAAAACCACCTAAGACCATTAGGGAAGTCCGAAGTTTTCTTGGACATGCCGGTTTTTACCGACGCTTTATCAAGGACTTCTCTAAAATAACCAAACCTCTAACTGGTCTTTTGATGAAAGACGTTGAATTTATCTTCGATGAAAAGTATATTGAGGCCTTTAACCTTTTGAAACGAGCACTAATTTTGGCACCTGTTATGCAACCCCCAGATTGGACCGAACCTTTTGAAATCATGTGCGATGCTAGTGATTTCGCTGTGGGAGTTGTTCTAGGTCAAAGAAAAGATAAGAAATTACATGTGATTTACTATACAAGTAGAACTCTAGATGCTTCCCAACGTAATTATGCAACAACCGAAAAAGAACTCCTAGCTATAGTTTTTGCCATCGATAAATTTTGATCCTATCTGGTAGGAGCTAAAATTATAGTCTATACATATCATGCAGCTATTCGTTACCTATTAAGAAAAAAGGATGCTAAGCCTAGGTTACTTCGATGGATCCTTTTACTACAAGAGTTTGATCTAGATATTCGAGACAAGAAAGGCACAAAAACATAGTTATTGATCACCTTTCTAGGCTTGAATACTTAAAACCACATTTAATACCCATAGATGATGATTTCGCCTATGAAAAACTAATAGCTAAAATAGATACCATTGGAGAAGATAACCTAGATCCTTATAAGAACTCTGAGGAAGCTTTAACAATGAGAGATGTACCTTGGTACGCTGACTTCATTAACTACCTAGTTGCTGATATAGTACCTTCTGACCTAAACTATCAAAGAAAAATAAGTTCTTCAATGATGTAAGAAATTTTATTGGGAGAGCCACTTCTTTTCAAAAGAGGTACTGACGGTATTTTTCGTCGCCGTGTTCTAGAAGAAGCGGTAAGAAATATCATAGGACACTGTCACTCTGCACCCTATGGAGGACATGCAAGAACTTCTAAGACATACGCTAAAATTCTCCAAGATGGCCTCTTCTGGCCTACTATATGGCGTGATGTTCATGCTTACATTGTCAGATGTGACAGATGTCATAGAACTAGAAACATCTCAAGACGTGACTAAATGCCTTTAAGGAACATTCAGTAAGTAGAAATTTTTGATGCATGGGGTATTGATTTTATGGGGCCATTTCCATCCTCACTAGGAAATAAAAATATCTTAGCAGTTGTTGACTACGTGTCTAAATGGATTGAAGCTATAGCCTCACAGACAAATGACACATGAGTGGTGATAATACCTCGTCTTGTTATAAGCGATGGTGGATCACACTTCATATCCAGGATTTTTGACAAACTTTTAGGAAAATATGAAGTTAAGCATAGAGCATTGTTGTACCCCAAAATTTTCCCTCCCTTTTTCACAAGAAATCACAACCCAAGGTTTTTTCTCTGATTTTTAAGATTGGCTCAAGAATCGGTCAAATAGACTTTTCTTTATCAGCCAATCCAGAATTAGGGTTTTCTCTGATTTGTTAAGATTGACTCAGGAATCGATCAGACAGATCTTTCTTTGGCAGTAATCCAGGATTGGGGTTTTCTCTCACATTTCTCAGAAGAGATTGAATCCTCAAAAATTGCTTATTCAAATTTACTGATTGTTCTCAAAGCCTGATTATCTGGGATAAGAGCTGAGACTTTTGTTTGGAACATTAAGGCATCTGCTTGATTAGTTGAATGAAAGGTTTACCGTTTAATGGAATGCTTGTTTGTTTAACTGTACAATGTGTATGTTAATTGGAATACCATGTGTATTGTGAGTAATGAAAGGTTACGAGACTGCAAAGTTTGTTGATTATTTATTTCATCTGGATTAGAATTATTGAGACACAGTTTCAACTATTTTGATTTAAGAGTCTTAAATAATTGAATAAACATGCGAGGAAGAAGTGAAAAGATATTGGACAGTAGAAATTTGGATAAAGACTTCTATTTACTTCAAATGTTGTTACAAAATTTATTTGAATATTATAAGGTATTAAGATAATATTTGTTTACAATAAATGAAAAATAAGTCTAAGCCTAATCTTCTAAGATCTTTGGCTTCTACTGCTTCCTCTATTGCCCAGGATGCATTCACCTGAAAAAGAAGAAAGGAAAGAAATTAGCACAATTAACTGAAAAGAATTTTCAAGCAGAAGAAAAGAAATCATCATTAAAGTTTGCCAGCCGGAATCAGAATGCTATGTTCATCATATTTTATTTTCCCCTCTGCAAATCACAAGAAGATCGCTCTTCTCGGTTCACAGAGAGAAAAATAAAAGATATAAAATGCAAGCATACAATTGGTTCAAATGCAAAAACATGGGCCATGCTATACAAAACTGCAGTAACAAAGCAAATTGCAAGGCAAACATAAGCAAGTCAGCATAAGCAAACTAAGTTATAAGCCATCTAGAAGCAAAGTGTACTGCATGCTATACAAAACTACAGTAATCAAACCAAATGCAACAAGGGGCCAAGCATGTCAAACTGAGTTAAAAGAAGCATAACAACTAGTAAAAGCAACAAAGTACAATGCAGAAAGTATGCAAACTGTCAAAGTAAACAAGTACAGAAAGTACACAATGCAAAGAAAAACCAATTCACAAGCAAGAGCTTGTCCTAGCCATCATCACTTTCTAGCCAGCAAACTTTTCAGAATTAAATATAATAAGCAAAAAATGCTTATGAGAGAGAGAGAGAGAAAGAGAAGACCTAGTGAAGAGGTTTGCAGTTTTGGCTAAGGCATGCTGTAAAAGGAAGTAAATATAACAAAAAAGATATATAACAGTCGAGGGAGGTAGAGAAAAAGGGGGGAGAAAACATTGAGAAAAATCTGCATAAACTGCTATCAAAGCTCAAAACCTGCATAACTGCAACTTACTAAAACTGCAAGTCAAAAACTTGCAAGCTCAAGCAACCTGCATAACAACAGCAATCTTTCAAACCTGCTTGCAAAAACAACAAACCTGCACAAAACTTACAAGCCTGTAAGCCTGCTAGCACAAAACCTGCAAAACTGCAAATTACAGTTCCAAAGGCCAAACCTGCTTGCTCAAGTCAACCAGCCTGCATTTCAAACCTGCATAAGCTACAACCCAAACCTGCTAAACACTCAGGCCAAACCCAAACCTGTTAACTAAAAAACACAAGCTGCATCTCAAAATCATAAACCTACAGTTCAAGCTACAAACTGCAAACTTGCTTGCAAAACTGCAAACTTGCTTGCAAAACTGCAACTTACTCAAACATGTCCAAACTACATATTTAAGCCAAGCCGACCAAAACAACAAAGAACAAACACAGTAGTTTCAGAACTTCTGTTCATCATCAACAAAAACACAACAAGTTTCAGAACTTCTATTCTTCAAAAAACAACAAAAGTTTCAAAACAATCTCAGAGATACTTTCATCATCAATACCAAAACCAGAAAGAGGAAGAGATTCAGAAGCCCATAACAAGTTTCAGATTTCCTTTTTATCATCATCAACAGAAACAAAGCAACAAACTCAAAGCAAAACAACATAAGCTAGTTTTCAGAATCATCATCAAACAATCAGGGTCAACAAGGAGAGAGGAAGAGTTTAGAAGCAAAACAATATAGAGTTTCAGAACACATTTTCATCATTAACAAAAAACAACCACAAATCATCAAGCTCAGTTCAAACAAGCAGTTTTTCAGAAGCTAAGTTCATCATCAACAAAAATCAGAAACAAGCAAGTTTCAAAAGCTAAGTTCATCATCAACAACGAAAAAAGCAAATAATAATTTTCATCATCAAACATTCAAATAACAACAAAGGGTCTCAGAGTCAAGATCATCATTAACCTTCAAAGAAGAAAGAAAGAGGGTTACCAAGCATTATCTCATCTTCATCCTCCGCCCTCTGGCCACCAAGAGTGCCGCCGGTCCAACCCATTTATCCTCTCTCTCCTTCAAAAACAAACACTCAAGGTAAGTTTTCTCACCCCCTATACTGCATCATGTCCATAACAACCATGGATTAGAAAACAAATCTGAACAAAATTAAGAAAATGCAAACTGTTAAAACCCTAACAAGATAAAACTGTACCGATCAAACGGATGCCTTGGACCATCGTGGAGAGGAGAGGGCTAAGGTGGCGCTCTGGCAACCTAGGGCATAGAGAGAATCAGCGTGCTTGAGAAGGACGAAGAAACGAAGAAGAAGGTAAGAGAACGGCGCCGCTGTGGCCAAAGCTTGCAAACCCTAAAACTGAGGGAACCCCAAAACAAAAACATTGTACCAACTTCAGTTGGGCCTTCGCCCCAAACAAAATCATAAGCCCAACGTTTTCAATTAAGCTTGCACCCCCCCTTCTTTCTTCCTGACTTGTCTTTATTCTTTTGTTTCATTTGGGCCACAAACTCCTAAGCCCATATCTTTTTTATCTCTTCAAAACTAATGCTTTTTTTTTAATTTACTTTCTTTCTTTTAGTTAATACAAATACTAATTTAATTTTGCTTTACTTCTTTTTTAGTTAAAGTTATTATTAATCTTGTTTATAATAAAAATACAAAAAAAGAACATTTAGTTTAATTTAAATAATTCTTGGTTTTCTTTAAAACTAGTTATTGATTAATAAAAATATGTAAATAATAGAAGATTTAATTTAAATTATCTTTCTTTCTTTAAAACTCTTTGTTTACATAATTCATAAAAAACACAAAAATAATAATAAATACTTAATCTTTATTAGGTTAAATTTTATTTGTTTATTTGTAAATAAATACATGCATCTCATAATTCTTTGATTTTCTTTATCTTATAAATTGTTATAATCTTATGTTGAATGGCGACAGTTCGATTTGGTTGTAACACATATTTGGACATTATTATTCTGATAAGACTCATCCCCATTTGTAAATAATTGTACCCCCATCCCCGGATACTCTTTTGTAATAACTTAGACTTTAAATTCCCACAATTTATTGCTTTTAATATACTGTATAGTAATTAGGGTTTGTATGCGAACATCTAAAATCAATCGCTAGATAACCTAATACAAGATAAATGCATGAAAATAAATACACAATTCACACTTGCACCTTTAGGGTCACCTCACTCGTTGCTTCGGAAACACAAATCATGTCCCTCGAGTATGAGACACTCTAGCAAATGCCCCTTCGATAAACAAAGATCGCAGTCCCTCGATGACTCTCGATGTTGCCTTCGATAAAACGATCTCGTCCCTTACAAAATTTCTAGAGCGTCTCACAAGTTGCTTTCGATGATTGTATACGATGACCCGCGCCTGTCCCGTTTAACATCCTAACACAAGGTTATTCACCAAATACAATGGTGAAATAACACTGTCAAAAGGATTGAAAACATAAGAAAGATCTTTGAGTAAAATAGGGTAGACAACTCTTAGTTACTTGATCAAAAGCTTGCAAAACATCCTCGCCATTTTTCAAACACACCTCACAACACAATTTCAAATCAAACTTTCAAAACATTGAAATATCTTTTCAAAAAGACACACACCTTTGTATATATTCAAACAAGAATCATTACAAAGGTTGCCTAGACAAGGCTTCTTTTTCAAAGCATTTTCAAAAACCACACACAAAGCACCATTTCAAACAATTGAAAAGCAAAGGCAAGTGATCTAAAACAAGTAACTAAGAGCCCATGGAAAACCATGGATGAAAAGGGTTCTAGCACCTTCCCTTTTCATAATCTACCCCCCGAACCCGAGAAAACATCTCAAAGGTCTTTCCTGTTCTTTTTGACCTTTCCTTAGGATAAAATAAAAAGTCGGTGGCGACTCTTGCTAAACCGAAACATTTGCGAACACAAATGCAAAATCCCAAGTCAGTTCTCTCACCGTGCCACAAGCATCAACACCATATCATCCGCAAACTAGTGGCCAAGTATAAGTATCTAATAGGGAGATTAAACAGATCTTAGAAAAAACCGTTTCAATATCTAGAAAAGATTTGTCTTAGAAGCTACAAGAAGCACTATAGGCCTGCAGAACTGCTTTTAAAACCCCTATCAGAACAAATCCTAACCAATTGGTCTATGGAAAGTCCTATCACTTACCATTTAAACTATAACACAAAGTCTATTGGGCCATTAAAACCTTAAACCTAGATTATTTGACTGCTGGTGAAAAGCGCATCCTAGACATTCATAAACTATAAGAACTTCGCCAGTCTGCCTAATAAAATTCCATAATATATAAAGAAAGAACCAAAGCTTGGCATGATAAAAGAATTGTAAAGAAAAACTTCAATATAGGCGATCCTGTTCTCCTTTTTAATTCCAGGTTGCAACTTTTTCCTGGAAAGCTGCGTTCAAGATGGAATTGTCCTTTTGAGGTTTCTAAAATCCTAAAATCCAGAGCAGTTGAGATCAAGAAAATCTCTTGTGTTGTACCCCAAAATTTGCCCTCCCATATTCTTCAAAGATTTGCCAAGTCAAGCTTCAAAGTTCCCCAAGGGTTGCACAGTGCAAGAGCCTCCTAGACAGTCAAAATTAGGGTTTTGGTTCTGATCAAGAAAATGAAGTTTCCAAAGGTCCAATCAAGTCCCACATGCCTACAAATATGGTCAAGCATCCTCATATCAAGTTTCAAGACTTCCAGCACAAAATTGCACAGTCAAAAACCCTAATTGCACTACATTCAACTGTAGGGGCAAAATGGTCATTTGACAATCAAAAGTTCAAATTTTTGGTCAACATATCATTTTGAAGCCACAAACATCATTTGATCAATGCTTGATCATGATTCTCAAAGCTTGGCTCAAAAATCATCAAGATGCAAAAGTTTCCTTATTTGGACAGTTGAAAAAGTCAACTGTAAATTGACCAGGGCATAACTTTCACATGGATTATCAGAAAAATTCCATCCAAAGCTCATTTTGAAGAGAAAGACATTTCCTACAACTCATCTTCATACTTCAAGTCCATGAAATGCTCTCACAAAAAGTTATCAATTTCAACATTATAGGTCATTTTCAAAAGTCAACAAAAAGGGACTTTAAGTCAAAGGCCATAACGTGAGATTGGTAAATCAAAATGACATGGGACCAAAGACATTGGTTATAGGACTCAAAGACCTTTCCAAAATGTCCAAGAACATGAGAAAAGCTTAAGAATTGGGCAAGTTATGCCTTGTGGAAGTTGGGAAATTTTTGGATATTTTGAAAAGTCAACATTGATTCAAATGACCTAAAATTGCTAATGGGCCCATTTTTCTTCCACAATTCATTATCCCAAGCATGCACACGACCATTAGGCCCAAAGGGAAGTTTTTCTCCATTTTTTATTTATTTATTTGGATTTTTTATCATTAATAATTCATTTAATTAAATAAAATGCATGAAAAATATAAAACCAATGAAATAAAATCTTTTTGTGCATATAATATCTTCAAAAAAACGTGCATGATCAGATATGGAAAGGACCAATACAATTGGATGTGATTTGGTATCAATTTGCATGAAAAAGATTTGAAAGTTATGGCATAAAAAATCAAATATTCCTTCATCAATTCATGGATCTTTTGGATCAAATTCCTTGACCTAATTGTTCCACACATATATACAAAGCAAACCCTCATGCTTTTAACCAGGCAGCTGCTCTAAAATCTAAAAAGCAAAACTTGAAATTTTGTTCAAAAACTCAAAACTGAAAACAGGTTTGCAGGTCGTTTCAAGCCACGAGACTCATCCCATTGCATTCCTGGGACATCAAACAACGTGTTTGGATCAAGAACACAGTCCCTAACGCCTTGAATCATTGTACAGAAGTCACACTTTTTCCATTTTTTTTCATTGTCTTGTTTTAACATCTATGCACATTCATGGCATTTTGTTTATATATTCATGATCAGTGAAGTGTTTGCAAGCTAACCATATGCCTGGATTGGATTATTGTGCGCTGTATGCAAAGATACCATGTTCGTTTTTTAGGGTTGCAGGAATTACAATTTGGGGCTTTCCATCCAAGGAAAAATTGAGACTTGGGACCTTGACCATTAAAACGAGCGTGTCTGGACGAAAAGAATCCATGTGTCGCGCCCAATTTATGAGCGTCCTAGAGCTATTCGCTATTTTTCCATAGATGGCCTAAGGGAACACCATGAAAACCGTTGCTTATTCTATTTGTGTTTCAGGAACAAGGAAGAAGAAGATGCGTGGCCAGCCATGATTGGTCCTTTTAAATCAGCGCGCGCTTTTTATATTTTTCATGCCACTAACCAATTCTTATTTTTATTATTTATTCGTTATTATATATACAACACGCGCATTCAGCACGATTGGCAAGGCATAAAACTGGTGATGTTCAGGACCTGGGTTCGATCCCAGGTCCCCACCCTTTCCACATATTTTTTTCCAATTAATATTCCTATGCAGGTTTAATGCTGAAGCGTACCATGCACCCACCAAATCCAACGTCTACGCGTCCAGCTTCATCAATCACAAGGCCGAGATCCAAGGAACATGATAGGTCCTAGTCAACACGCCAGCACACTGCCTGGAAAAGTCAAAAGGGCCAATTGATAAGTGGGCCTGGATTGCTACAAGATACCTCCTAATTTGGGGTCTGAACCCCCTAGGTTTGCCAAAATCTATACTTTCTTTATTTCTTTATTATTTTCTATTTCCTTTTAAATTATTGTTTTTAATTAATTTATTATTTTCATAAATATAAAAAATACCACCAAAAAATCAGAAAAGAGAAAAACAATAAATATTTTTATTCTTAGTATTTTCATAAATAAATTGTATATAATTAAATTTAGTTTTAACTTAGGTTTTAATTTTAATTCTTTTAATAAAAATCTAAAAAACATAGAACTAGGGTTCATATTAATTTTTTTATCCTTTTTTCTTTTTCTCCCATAATAATTAAATAATTAAATATTTATTTTTTATAATTAAATTTGTATATGAAATTAGGGTTAATTTAGGTTAAAATTCAATGTTTTCTTAATAAATTAAAAGCCAATAGAATTAGGGTTAGCATTTAATTTCAATTAATTCTTTTTTCATTAAAATCCTAAAATACTAAAAATACCAAAAACATCTCCTTTTCTTTTTCTTGATTAATTAATTCGTCACTAATTTAATTTTGCAAAAGGGTCCAACGCCCTCGTTTCGATTTAATTCTTATTCGCATGTTTATTTTATTTCGTTTAAATATTTATGTATCTCTCCCGAAGCTATGTAATTTACTCTTCGCACTTTTAATTCTTTATTTACTTTCTTTATTTTTCTGTCAAATCGGGTTCGAGAAATTTTGGCGATGTGGACCCGCGCCTTTTGTAATAGCTTTAGACTTTTACTTTTCTCGCAACTTTTAACTGTTAACCAAGGCATGAAAGAATGTATGGACAAAAATAAAAACAAGCGTAGAACACCAATAACATGACAAGATAAATGCAAATGAAAACGACACACAAATCGCACACACCACCCCTAGGGTACGCCTCACTGTTGCCTTGCCTCGAAAGGTGATCGTCGAGTAGAAGATGTTTTAGTAAGTCCTCATGATCCGGGAACCTGGCATGAGGGTAGCTTCTAAGGTGTCTTCCTATTGCTCTGGTGATCACCATGTCCCGAACCTCGAATTGATCCGAACACCTCCAACGGTGGTGCTACCTACCTCTCAATGGTGGGATGGCACTACTTTAAAGGACATTTACACAGACGAATTCCTTAGGGTAGGTAGGTTCTCATAGATACTTGCTCTAAATTTCAAACAAAAATTCAAAAATACTTTTCACACCGACACCTTTTCAAAAAGCTTTCGAAAGCAATTTTTTAAACACTCTTGAGGATCGATACAAGAGTCGAACTGGAATTTTCAAAGAAACTTTTTTAAACCCACAGTTGAAAAGCAAACAAACCATTTTTGAAAACACAATGAGCAAGTATCTAAGAGCCCATGGATAACCATGGATAGAAAGGGTGCTAACACCTTCCCTTTCTATAATCTACCTCCCGAACCGAGAGCAATCTCTATAAAGGAATTTTTCTGTGCTTTTGTCCTTTCCATTTGGAGAAAATAAAAGACGGTGGCGACTCTTGCTTCTGCGACATTTCGCGAACCAGCGTTAAACAGTCAGTTCCAGATCCACCGATCACAGAACTGGCGACTCTGCTGGGGACCAAACTTAAAGTGAGGTGTACCTTAGGGCTAGTTCATAACTGTGTTTTCAATTGTATTGATTTGCTTGCTTTACTATTGTGGGTTGCATCGGAGTTACATAGATCCTAACCCGGATCTGGGGATACCCTGTTTAGGTAGCATAAGCTGTGAGGGACCTGTCCGGCATAGACCGACACAGGTGAAGCAGTGGCTACATTGGTGTGGCACCTTGGTCTGTACCGATATCCCTTGTGTCGCAACGAGGAGAATATGGGTCTTCTAAGGAGTCATTAAGCACCAACAACCTTAGAACCTTAATTGACACAACTTGGCCTTTAGAATTGTAGCAGTATGCTACGCCCATTGAGGCTAAACTCTCGTGATGGTTCTGGCTGCATGAAAAGATTGCGATGCTGGAGTTATAACCGATTGAGGGTAGTCAATGATATTGGGATCCTCTAAGAACCCGGTTACTTTGATAGGACAGGTATGAACCAACAAACTGAAAGAGGGTAATACCTAGACCTCATGCTGGCCTAAACTTTAGGGGCTTGCCTTGTGTGACTTGTGTGCTTTCCAACTTGACTATTTGCATGCTTGTTATCTGACACTTGAGTTCCCTGCAGGTGTTGTTTATAGTCCTCAATTAGGACTCATAACAGGGTTTACCAAGTTTCTTGCAGGTTTTGGTTTGCAGTCCTTAAATAGGGACTCATAACAGGGTTTACTGAATTTCTTGCAGGTTTTGTTTGTAGTCCTTAATTGGGACTCGTAACAGGGTTTACCTACATTACCCCATGCATAGCATGACATCATACCATTGCATACATCTTAACCCATTTCAAGGATCTCAAGGGCTTGTGATGCAGGTCAGGATAAATCAAACATCCAGCAAGGGGAAAAGAGGATTTATTTTCCTCTAGCCAGAGTTGTCAGGGGCTATGACCCACTTGATATGGTGAGCTTTGACACTGGAAGAAGGTTGCCCTAGCCAAGGCTGTCAGGGGCTATGACCCACTGGATATGGTGAGCCTTTGACCCTTGAAGAAGGACTCTCAACAACATGAACTACCTTCAATCAAGTTACCAGTTTCCAACTCTAACAATTTGTTTACCCCTCGAGGTCCTTGAAATCATTGCATGCATATCGTACATATCATTGCATAACAGGTACCCATTCTCTGCAGGTTGCTTACCTTCTTCGCTGTTTATTTCAGCAGTCTCGTCATGAATCCTGAATCCTCAACCGAGCACACTATCAAGGCCCTCCAGGCTCAGAACGCCCAGTTCCAAGGGCTGATCATGAATTTGACCCAGGGGCAACAAGATCTCAAGGCTCTGCTCTTGAAGAAGGAAAAGAAGAAGAAGAGGACTGTTTTGTTCAACCCTAGACGCAGATATGGGAACACCCTGCAGGATGAAGCTGAGAGGACAACTCCATCTGTGGGGAAAGGCAGTCATCAAGAGGAAAGGGTTTCCAGTCCAGTGGTCTCCGACAATGAGACAAATTTCAACGACGAACAGTACCCTCCGGCTGAGGATAGGTACAAATAGTTGGAAGACCGGTTAAGTGCTATGAAGATACAAAAAGTGCCTGGTCTGGACTTCGAGGATCTAGGTCTGTCTTCTGGGGTAGTGATCCCACACAAATTCAAGGCACCTGCCTTTGCAAAGTACGACGGGGCATCCTGTCCAAAGCTGCATCTCAGGTCATACATGAGGAGGATCCAGCCCTACACGGCCGACAGGAACTTATGGATCCACTTTTTCCAGGAGAGTCTTTCAAGGACTCAGCTTGACTGGTTCTATCAACTGAATGGAGTCAACATCCGTACCTGGGAAGACTTAGCCACTGCATTCTACAAGCAGTACCAGTACAATGCCGACCTTGCTCCCACGCACACTCAGCTTCAGGGAATGTCTATGGGTGCAGGTGAAGGTTTCAAAGAATATGCTCAAAAATGGAGGGACCTTGCTGGAAGGGTACAACCACCTCTGACTGAACGCGAGCTCGTCGACATGTTCTTGGGGACCCTGTCTGGTCCATTCTTCAACCACCTGATTGGGAATTCTGCTGCTGGGTTTACAGATCTGATCTTAACCGGGGAAAGAATAGAAGCTGGCATCAAGTCAGGGAAAATACATAATGGTGATTCCTCGAACACTGAGAAGAAACCATCCAAGAGAGAATCTAGTGCGGTCAACGCAGTAGTTATGGTAAAGTCGGCCGGTGCTCCTCAGCGTCACCATCAACAAAGAGAAGAAAGACCTAAGAGGCAATTTACTCCCCTCGGCATGACCTTGTCAAAGATATTGCCACAGCTGCTGGAAACTAAGTTGGTAACTCTCATGGATCCCCCAAAGAATCCTAATAGGACACCTTCAAGGTACAATCCTAATGCTCGCTGCGCCTATCATTCTGACAGCCCGGGGCATGCTACAGATGACTGTTGGACTTTGAGAAATAGGGTTCAAGATCTGATTGACACAAGGGAAGTCCAACTCGACTCTCCAGAGGCTCCCAACGTGATCACTGCTTCCATGCCAAAACACGGCTAGGATAGAAAGCACTTTCTTTGTTCATTTGAATTCAAGTTGTAATCTTTCTTTTGATTGTTCAAACATTTACTCATGTTAAACATTGTTATTTCTTTAATGCATCGCATATGTCTGTTTTGAAACAATATATTCGTATTTACTAAAAGCAAATTATTTTCATATTTTTTCTGATGTCAACTCTTAATCTAAAATTCTAAGCCTCTTGAGGGAGGATGACGAAAACGATACCATAATCTACAGTATGCTTTTGAACAGACCCCGCTGATGAGGTACAGGCATTGTTTCAATCCCTAAACACTGGAGTTATAAGGATGATAGTCCCTCGTCAACCCCTCTGAGCCAAAGAAGTAGGAGTTTTTCTTTTCGAAATTCAAAACCCTTCATCATAACCTGGGGCAGGGTAGTTCTCTCAGTTGATCCAAGTGCATAACGAATGGCACCAAAAAGATCCTTACAAAACAAAGAAAGACAGTGATGGTTCCGAATGATCAATAAAGACAGGCAGTCATTATATCTCTCAAAATAAAAAAAGAAAGAAGCCCAATAAGTCAAAATACCCATGAAGGAGACTTACAAAGCTGGGGCATCCCGCTGACTGTAATTCCAAAAAAGGAAACAATTCAGGCAAAAAGAAAGGGATAACAAAAATCAAGAAAGAGGTCTTACAAACCCTCAACAAAAACAAAAATGACTGCCTATTCAAAATAAGTTATCAACATCCGAACCATCACTGGAACATAAAAGCAAAGACTCAACAAGGTCTAACGTATGATCAACTGAGTTTAGGTTTGGAGGACATCACGAAGAATGGGTGGGTACAAATAATTTGAGCCTTTATCCTTTGTTTCTTAAACCGTGAACCAGGCCACGTTATAACCCTTAAAAGTCCTAGCTGAAGCATGGGTTAGTTCGAAAGCATACTGTTACGAAAGGTATCCTGACTCTTTAAGGCCTACGGTAAATACGGAGTTGACATCACGTTTTACAAACATTCACTTGTTTTATGAAAAGAATGCATTTTCAAAATCTTCAAGACAGACATAGGCTTCGCATTTTTAACATAACTTTGTTTGCATATGAATTTTTGTTTGAACGGCAGGGAAATTCGCACAATGAAAAGCCTAGTGAACAAAACCACTCCCAATCAAGGGGCACGACATGATCATTGTCCATCATCTGGGGCAATCCAATCAAGATTCGGAGAATCTCTCAAAGGCCAAATAACCTGGGGCAAATCTCCGCTTGAGTCACTTGGGGCATTCCAACAACGAATCTTGCCTGATCAAGCGCCTTCTGGTGGCACGACAACACTTCTAACAAAGGCCACTCCCTACATTCTGAGAGCACAGACATAGTCGAAAAAAAATACTGCGCACAATCAAAGACCCGCTAGGTTGACATACCTAGGCAAAAATAAGGGATGAAACGAAAAGAATCTGTACACCCGGCAAGTCGAAAACCTGAAAAGGCGGCTTGGGCAAAAATGGGTATCCCGGTGGACTGAAAACCCGAAAGGGCGGTCCGGGCAAAAGTTAGGGATCAAAGCGTACGACTATGTCCCGTCATCTTGTCACCTGCCTACCAAAAGAAGCTTGGTCTATCAACAACTATCAGCCCCCCACAGGTGCCTTCTCCCATAGAAACAGGGGCAATAAAGAGTTGTCTAAGCAATCTAATTGTTCCATCCTCCAAGGTACCAAGATAGGTTCAGCGGAAGAACGTGACCAGTACATCTTAATTCCCCAGAGAGTAAGTCAGCAGTCAGTGCATTCTTCTCCAAGCAGAGTTATCAAATCTCAAGGAAGTTGAGTATCCTCTAGTAGATCTCAATACTTCCCCAGCAGCAATATATATATATTCTTAACAAGCATCCCCGGCAGTCTTGGTCTAAAGATTGTTCCCCGGCGGCATATCAACATTCAAAGGAATCACTTCCCCAGCATGTCAAAACTTCCCCAAGAGAGTCCAATCTAGTTCCCCAGGAAAGTTGGAATTCATCTCCCCAAGTAGTAAGCTTATCCCCAGTAGATTCTGGAAGCTTATCCTCGCAAGAGCACGAACGCGTCGTCCGGCTTTATTCAAAGAGTTATTTCCTTAACAGGATATAACTGGGTTATCCTCAGCTAAAAGCCACGGAAAGATCGTCCTCGACGAAGCCTTCTTATCCCCAGCGAAGTCTATCAAAACTTCTAACACAACAAGAGTATCCCCAGCAAGTTATTATCAGCAAACTCAGCAAAGTACCTCTCTCCCCACAGAGTATTGCTTCCCAGCAAGGTCGCTAGAGTACTTTTCTCCCCGCAGAATTTTCCATTCGCCGAGTTTATTCCTCAACGGAGTCATCTTCTCCTACCGGTATTCTTGCAATTATCATCCCCAGCAAAAGTAAAAGCTTATTCTTCAACATCAGCCCAGGATTTTACTTCCCGGCATCCGTCAAGGATCTATTTTCCCAGATGAAGATACATTCATAAACATCACATTGTTATACATCATGATACATGCATATACGCATCATATCATACAATCTCATGTGTTGAGAACATCATTGCTTGATTCATATCATGCATCGCATATGATTGACCTTTACCTTTCAGGAAGGATACAGTTAAATGATCAGCTGTGTAGATGAATACAGTCAAAAGAGACCAACCCAGTCAAAGAATACAAATCCAGTTGAATCAATGCCTAAAGATTTCCCTGATACAATTCGTCGTTATAGTCGTTATAGACACTCGTCGTTATAGACACTCGTCGTTATAGACACTCGTCGTTATAGACACTCGTCGTTATAGACACTCGTCGTCATAGACACTCGTCGTCATAGACACTCGTTGTTATAGAAACTCGTCGTTATAGACACTCGTCGTTATAGACACTCGTCGTTATAGACACTCGTCGTCATAGACACTCGTCGTCATAGACACTCGTCGTTATAGACACTCGTCGTTATAGACACCCGTCGTTATAGACACTCGTCGTTATAGACACTCGTCGTTATAGACACTCGTCGTTATAGACACTCGTCGTTATAGACACTCGTCGTCATAGACACTCGTCGTCATAGACACTCGTCGTTATAGACACTCGTCGTTACAGACACCCGTCGTTATAGACACTCGTCGTTATAGACACTCGTCGTTATAGACACTCGTCGTTATAGACACTCATCGTCATAAACACTCGTCGTCATAGACACTCGTCGTTATAGACACTCGTCGTCATAGACACTCGTCGTCATAGACACTCGTCGTTATAGACACTCGTCGTTACAGACACCCGTCGTTAAAGACCACTCGTCCATGAGGATAACCTGTCAGTAGAGACAACTCACCAACCTTACTAATTCCAGACTCGATTCATGTATCTTGCCAGGGTATACCTGTTGAAGACATTTCAAGACCTAGACCGGTTTAGTTAATCGACTCCAAAGATTTCTTACCCAGTCCAAGGCCTCCTCTAGTCCAGCTAAATCGACCCCAAATAGATTTTTCTGATGAAGACTCAGCAGAGGTTATCAAAAGTTTTTTTCAAACGTCCGCTTTTGAGATTATAATTTCCTTTGGTTCTCTCCCCGACGGTGCGTGAGATGATAATTCCATTCCAGGTTTTTCTCAAACGTCCGCTTTTGAGATTATAATTGCCTATTGGTTCTCTTCCCGATACTGCGAAGATGGTAATTCCCACCAAGATTTTCTCAAAGATTGCTGTTGAGGTTAAAGTCATCCAAGGTTCTCTCACCGTTCCTGTTGAGGTAGTAACCATCCCTGGTTCATTCATCATCGTTTGAAGCTCCAGATCCAGCTCCTGTAACCAGTCAGGACACATTTATACCAAGCATCTGAGATCCAGCTCCTGCAACGTGTCAGGTACTCATTTTTCTTTTGCAGGCACGCAAGTTCTCGCTAAGGAATCTCTTACGCGATCAACATCCAGATGGCATCTATAAGCCCATCATCCTACTCACCGATCTCTAAATGGCATCTATAAGCCCATCATCCTACTCACCAATCTCTAAATGGCATCTATAAGCCCATTTCCACTATGTGAGCGTAAATTTCTGGGCACTCTAGTGTTCAATCATCTTCTACCCTCAGATTACGAAAGGCACGCCAGCCAATCTGCATCCTCAGGTCTAAGAATATTGAACAGGGGCAACTGTTGTACCCCAAAATTTGCCCTCCCATATTCTTCAAAGATTTGCCAAGTCAAGCTTCAAAGTTCCCCAAGGGTTGCACAGTGCAAGAGCCTCCTAGACAGTCAAAATTAGGGTTTTGGTTCTGATCAAGAAAATGAAGTTTCCAAAGGTCCAATCAAGTCCCACATGCCTACAAATATGGTCAAGCATCCTCATATCAAGTTTCAAGACTTTCAGCACAAAATTGCACAGTCAAAAACCCTAATTGCACTACATTCAACTGTAGGGGCAAAATGGTCATTTGACAATCAAAAGTTCAAATTTTTGGTCAACATATCATTTTGAAGCCACAAACATCATTTGATCAATGCTTGATCATGATTCTCAAAGCTTGTCTCAAAAATCATCAAGATGCAAAAGTTTCCTTATTTGGACAGCTGAAAAAGTCAACTGTAAATTGACCAGGGCATAAATTTCACATGGATTATCAGAAAAATTACATCCAAAGCTCATTTTGAAGAGAAAGACATTTACTACAACTCATCTTCATACTTCAAGTCCAAGAAATGCTCTCACAAAAAGTTATCAATTTCAACATTATAGGTCATTTTCAAAAGTCAACAAAAAGGGACTTTAAGTCAAAGGCCATAACTTGAGATTGGTAAATAAAAATGACATGGGACCAAAGACATTGGTTAGAGGACTCAAAGACCTTTCCAAAATGTCCAAGAACATGAGAAAAGCTTAAAAATTTAGCAAGTTATGCCTTGTGGAAGTTGGGAAATTTTTGGATATTTTGAAAAGTCAACATTGATTCAAATGACCTAAAATTGCTAATGGGTCCATTTTTCTTCCACAATTCATTATCCCAAGAATGCACACGACCATTAGGCCCAAAGGGAAGTTTTTCTCCATTTTTTATTTATTTATTTGGATTTTTTATCATTAATAATTCATTTAATTAAATAAAATGCATGAAAAATATAAAACCAATGAAATAAAATCTTTTTGTGCATATAATATCTTCAAAAAAACGTGCATGATCAGATATGGAAAGGACCAATACAATTGGATGTGATTTGGTATCAATTTGCATGAAAAAGATTTGAAAGTTATGGCATAAAAAATCAAATATTCCTTCATCAATTCATTGATCTTTTGGATCAAATTCCTTGACCTAATTGTTCCACACATATATACAAAGCAAACCCTCATGCTTTTAACCAGGCAGCTGCTCTAAAATCTAAAAAGCAAAACTTGAAATTTTGTTCAAAAACTCAAAACTGAAAACAGGTTTGCAGGTCGTTTCAAGCCACGAGACTCATCCCATTGCATTCCTGGGACATCAAACAACGTGTTTGGATCAAGAACACAGTCCCTAACGCCTTGAATCATTGTACAGAAGTCACACTTTTTCCATTTTTTTCATTGTCGTGTTTTAACATCTATGCACATTCATGGCATTTTGTTTATATATTCATGATCAGTGAAGTGTTTGCAAGCTAACCATATGCCTGGATTGGATTATTGTGCGCTGTATGCAAAGATACCATGTTCGTTTTTTAGGGTTGCAGGAATTACAATTTGGGGCTTTCCATCCAAGGAAAAATTGAGACTTGGGACCTTGACCATTAAAACGAGCGTGTCTGGACGAAAAGAATCCATGTGTCGCGCCCAATTTATGAGCGTCCTAGAGCTATTCGCTATTTTTCCATAGATGGCCTAAGGGAACACCATGAAAACCGTTGCTTATTCTATTTGTGTTTCAGGAACGAGGAAGAAGAAGATGCGTGGCCAGCCATGATTGGTCCTTTTAAATCAGCGCGCGCTTTTTATATTTTTCATGCCACTAACCAATTCTTATTTTTATTATTTATTCGTTATTATATATACAACACGCGCATTCAGCACGATTGGCAAGGCATAAAACTGGTGATGTTCAGGACCTGGGTTCGATCCCAGGTCCCCACCCTTTCCACATATTTTTTTCCAATTAATATTCCTATGCAGGTTTAATGCTGAAGCGTACCATGCACCCACCAAATCCAACGTCTACGCGTCCAGCTTCATCAATCACAAGGCCGAGATCCAAGGAACATGATAGGTCCTAGTCAACACGCCAGCACGCTGCCTGGAAAAGTCAAAAGGGCCAATTGATAAGTGGGCCTGGATTGCTACAAGATACCTCCTAATTTGGGGTCTGAACCCCTTAGGTTTGCCAAAATCTATACTTTCTTTATTTCTTTATTATTTTCTATTTCCTTTTAAATTATTGTTTTTAATTAATTTATTATTTTCATAAATATAAAAAATACCACCAAAAAATCAGAAAAGAGAAAAACAATAAATATTTTTATTCTTAGTATTTTCATAAATAAATTGTATATAATTAAATTTAGTTTTAACTTAGGTTTTAATTTTAATTCTTTTAATAAAAATCTAAAAAACATAGAACTAGGGTTCATATTAATTTTTTTATCCTTTTTTCTTTTTCTCCCATAATAATTAAATAATTAAATATTTATTTTTTATAATTAAATTTGTATATGAAATTAGGGTTAATTTAGGTTAAAATTCAATGTTTTCTTAATAAATTAAAAGCCAATAGAATTAGGGTTAGCATTTAATTTCAATTAATTCTTTTTTCATTAAAATCCTAAAATACTAAAAATACCAAAAACATCTCCTTTTCTTTTTCTTGATTAATTAATTCGTCACTAATTTAATTTTGCAAAAGGGTCCAACGCCCTCGTTTCGATTTAATTCTTATTCGCATGTTTATTTTATTTCGTTTAAATATTTATGTATCTCTCCCGAAGCTATGTAATTTACTCTTCGCACTTTTAATTCTTTATTTACTTTCTTTATTTTTCTGTCAAATCGGGTTCGAGAAATTTTGGCGATGTGGACCCGCGCCTTTTGTAATAGCTTTAGACTTTTACTTTTCTCGCAACTTTTAACTGTTAACCAAGGCATGAAAGAATGTATGGACAAAAATAAAAACAAGCGTAGAACACCAATAACATGACAAGATAAATGCAAATGAAAACGACACACAAATCGCACACACCACCCCTAGGGTACGCCTCACTGTTGCCTTGCCTCGAAAGGTGATCGTCGAGTAGAAGATGTTTTAGTAAGTCCTCATGATCCGGGAACCTGGCATGAGGGTAGCTTCTAAGGTGTCTTCCTATTGCTCTGGTGATCACCATGTCCCGAACCTCGAATTGATCCGAACACCTCCAACGGTGGTGCTACCTACCTCTCAATGATGGGATGGCACTACTTTAAAGGACATTTACACAGACGAATTCCTTAGGGTAGGTAGGTTCTCATAGATACTTGCTCTAAATTTCAAACAAAAATTCAAAAATACTTTTCACACCGACACCTTTTCAAAAAGCTTTCGAAAGCAATTTTTTAAACACTCTTGAGGATCGATACAAGAGTCGAACTGGAATTTTCAAAGAAACTTTTTTAAACCCACAGTTGAAAAGCAAACAAACCATTTTTGAAAACACAATGAGCAAGTATCTAAGAGCCCATGGATAACCATGGATAGAAAGGGTGCTAACACCTTCCCTTTCTATAATCTACCTCCCGAACCGAGAGCAATCTCTATAAAGGAATTTTTCTATGCTTTTGTCCTTTCCATTTGAGAAAATAAAAGACGGTGGCGACTCTTGCTTCCGCGACATTTCGCGAACCAGCGTTAAACAGTCAGTTCCAGATCCACCGATCACATCTTGTAATCCATTCACTGTCAATCGGCAGAGTTTAAAACACTACAAAGGAGGTGACATCCCCATTGACTACTCCAGCCATACTCTGACCGATCCACCGGTACCTACTTCAGACATATGAGTTCCACTCGTCAAGCTAATAACGTTAAAGAAGCGCTGCATGGGAGGAAACCCATGTGTTTATCTTTCCATTCCTTGCATTTATTTATTTTTAAATTGAATTTTAGTTTTACTTATTTAGAATAAATTTTACAATGTTTGTGTTTTCAGGTCCCACCTCAATAACATTCCTCTTTAAACATTTTTTCCAGGATGCAAAGCTTCGATGACATGCACGTCACTTTCAGAGATGATACACAGAAACAACGTTATGCGGTCCTTTCTCAGCTCCCCATGGAACCTACTCGTTACCCTGACCAAGATTGCATGGAAGCTTTAGGCCTCGAGCCTAGTATAAAGTTTCTATGTGACCAGCTCCAGTGGGATGAGTATGTTGTTGAGTTGAATATGACCTACACAAACCTCACCCTAGAATTCCTCAGTTCATTTGACTTTGAGCCATGTGTTGGTCAGGACGGCTGCGTCATCTTCAGATTGTTTGGGACAAAGTACTCTTTTACCCAGAAGGAGTTTGGTGATTTTCTAGGCTTCCAGACTACCCCTGATGCCATTCTTGAGATACCTATGGGTTACTTTATGAGTAGAGATATCGAGAATTTCTGGAGTGATATTACAGGTGGAGGAGGACCTGGTTCTTCCACCCAGCTGTCTCACATTATCCATAACCCAACTCTCAAGTATTTCCAGATGATACTTGCCTATACTTTCCTTGGAAAGGCTGATGTTGATGTCCATGTTAGTGAGGAGGAGATATTTTTCCTTTTATGTGTGAATCAGTCGCGTCCTGTGGCTTGTGGCAACTTTCTACTTTGGAATCTTAGCCTCACCACTAAGTCCTATGAAGGAATCATCCCTGTGGGAGGAACGGTAACCCAGATTGCTTCTGTCTTGGGTCTTACTAGTAAGCTGCTTCACCTGACTTCCTACTGTGGGTATACCATGATGGATATCGACTTCTACTTATACTATGGACTGGTTAGGAGGGTTTCCGTAAACCCTAAACAGTTCAGGCTCTTGATCGACAATGAGACCATCCATTACTTCACTTTTCCTGATCCTATGATGACTAGTGTCCATGATCCTGCTAATTGGACATATGCTTTGGAGAGCCTTGGAGAGACAGATGATGAGCCTAGACCTCCTCTTGTGGAAGACTATACCCCTTCACCACCTTCACCTAGGACCACAGTGTTTTCAAATAATTTTTCTCTATAACACCCAAATGTGTACACACAGCTAGCTGAGCTTCGTATGGCGACTTCTAGACTTTTACAGGAGTTTGCTGACCTTACCTTGCAAGTCCAGGTATCCGATTTGACTCACGCGACAAAGGCTAATTGCTTGTATCAAGATATCACATATCTTCTCTGTGAGTTAGCCGCATCACGAGGTTCTGATCAGACCAAGGAGCCTCCAGCTCCCTGATGTCGCCATTCTGATTTTATGCATTCCTTACTATTCTTATTTCTGTTTTCAGACATAAATGTATATATATGTTTAGCTCTTGCATTATCGCATTTGATTTACCTTTTATTTTATTATGTACTTTGGCGATTTGCTTCTATATATACATGAATTTAATGTCATTTTATTTTATTTATTGGTTTTATGTATTTATTTGTTATGATCTAACAAAATATCATGCGTGTATCAATACTTTAAGCAAAACATGAAGAAATACTATCTACACCACCCAAGAAAGGAGTAAGAGGCCCAAAAAAATAAGAAATTTTTTCGGCCCAACCTAATTACACACATGGCGCCCGCCACCTAGACCTAGGCGCCCGCCATGGGGTCTAGGTATTACTCGGGGAAAAATGCTCCAAAACTCCATTTTTGCCTCCATCTCTCAGGCCTTCAAAACTCCTAGGCTGCCATCTCTGTTGAGCAACAGCGTCCGCAAGCTTACTTCCAGAGACACTTTACCTTAATAGAAGCCACTCAAGGCTCCATGCTAGGTCATTTTCAGCAGCTTCAGAGTGATAATGGTCATCACCGCAGTAGATCCTGTCATCCTAGGAATTCAGACCAGAGAGGCGAGGGTACCAGTAGCTAGCCATAGTTTATCCAGGTTACTCTTTCCTTATCTTATTTTGAAACATTGAGGACAGTGTTCGATTTAAGTGTGGGAGGAGATTTTGTTGCTTTTCTTTTTCTTTATTTTTACCTTTTTTCCAGCTTTCTAGTTTATTTATCTTGCTTTTCTTTTGTTTCTATACTATTTATCCTGTTTTGAAATTAGAAGCCTTTTTAGCCCAAATTGTTTGTTGATGTTGTTTTTCTTTCATGAGCAATACAGAGTTTTTGCTTGAGGACAAGCAAAGGTTTAAGTGTGGGAGAATTTGATAACACTAAAACACAATGCATATTTGACTCAGATTGCACATGTTTGTTAGGGTTTTTATTGTCATTTTCTTGTGTTATGCTTGTTTTTGTTTTGTTTTCAGGTACTTTGATTATCTAGAGCCCCTCTTGAAGAAATGGATAAAAACGAGCAAGAAATCAAGTTTTTGAACAAATTGTACACATGGCATCCAGATTGGTGCTCGCCATATGGTAGACCATGACATGGATTAGTTTCAACTGCCATGTTCTCCTCAACTTCCCATCCTTGTACACATGGCGGGCACCATAGGGGCATGGCAGGTGCTACCCTTGTTAAATGGTGTCCCGTCCAAAAGGAGTTGGGGGCACCTTGGTAATTCCATGGAGTATGGTTCTTCTATAAATAAGAGGTTGTAGTTTATTTTTCTTTGCATCCAATCTTAGTTACAAACTTAAGCCATATACTGTCAGAATTTGTAAGTGATAATCCCTTCACATCGAAGAGTTATCACAACATTTATAGAGTCTGTAATCGAGTTTGGAGCACTTTGGTAGAAGTTAATCCTGCCGCCATTTTCATTTTCAGTCACATTTATTTCCAGTTGTACCTGATTTAAAGCCTCTGACTTGGAGCATGTTTTATTTACAAGTCTCGCTTTACTTTATTTATTTCATCGCGCTTGCTTTACTTTGTTTATTTCATCGCACTCACAATACTTTGTTTATTTCATTTTGTTGCACTTATTTACTTGCTTTATTTACTTGTCTTTTAAAGCCTTTTTACTTTAAGAATTACTTTAACATGACCTATTTTAACATGTCTGTTTACATTTCCATGTCTGGCTAAATTTTTAAGGTTAGAATGTAAGGATCATAGTTAAAGTGATGTTCCATATAATGCGTCTGTAGAAATACTTAAGGGTTGCTTTGGTTTTTAACACAAGTTTTCTGTACTTTATTTTTGTTGGGTAAGATCGAAAGTCGTCCAACCTTCAGTTAAACTTGGGTAGTCTTAGTTGTTCAAAGGAAGAGAAAGCGCTTTGTTCAATTAAGTAGGAATCTTTTAACACTTTTATAAAAATGATTTCAAAACTCTATTCGGACACGTTTATGGGTTTAAAGGTCAAGTCCTCTTTTGGTTAGAAGTTCCAAGTCAAAATTACTTTTCAACAAAGTCAAGAAACTATGTTTCTTAAAAATAGGTTTATTACTTTAACACAATGCGCACCTTTTTATAAGTGATAATAAGAGGGATTGATTAAAGAATAAACTCGATTCTGAATACGTGAAAGCGACAACTCCTGTTAAATTAGTTCTTTTCATGAATAGAAAATATTGCCCTATAAGTAGTTCTATTTAGAAGCATTTGGAATATTATCAGACAGTGTGAATTACATTCAAGCTTGTTGTTTTTATATGAATTTATATCTTCGTACTTTACTTTCACTATGTACTCATAAACCCCTAAATTATTTTACCTTAGATAAACATCGTAACAACAGAAATTGATAGATTGACGGTTGGTCTCTGTGGGACCAATAATCTTTTATATTACTCTGAAGCGTTTCGTATACTTGCGAAAATCAGGGCATCACGGGCACACCTGCCCAGTTTGACCAAGTTCTGGTAGTCACCTATTTTTGCGGACCCGCATATCTAGACCCAAAAATAGGGACTAATGGCCAAGCGCCAGGGGCACTATATAAACCCTCACTCTTGTGAGGGTCACGTATTGAATATTGACTATTCATCACTAAAACCCTAATATTTTGCTTGTATCTCTTTTTTCTCCCATACTCGATCGTCGTAGTGCCTTGCAGGTACAACCCCCATTTTTCCTCCTCGACTTTCCATCTCGTCTGAAGATCATCATCCGACTAGCTTACAGGTTCTGATCAACCGGTAAGATCAGTGGCGCCGACTATGGGAACCATCTTCCCCGTTTTCTATTCCCAGAATCTGAAGACCAAAAATTCTCTTCATTCATCAATCATGGCCGATCACGGTGATCACCACCTATCTGGAAAGACTGTGCTCTCCCCGACACATAAGACCGACAAAAGCCAAGAACATCCTCACCTTTAGGATAACTTCGCTTCCTGTGACAAACATATTGCATCCCCGGATTCCATCAATTCTGATTGCAAAAAAAACTTATTCTTGGAAGAACAGTTTCCCAAGAATTTTGTCGAAGACCAGCTGGATATTCTGAAATCGGTCCCAATTCCACATAATGCTGACCCAGCCATAACAGCACTAGTCGCTGCCCTTAACCGAACCAACTCCCTAATCCTCCAGTATAGCAAAAGGATGAGGGCTCTGGAGCACAAATAGTCTACGTCTCTCCCTTGGAGACACCGACGACATAACTCCACCAACATATCACCTCCCCGAGAGGGGCGTCCTCCAAGAAAAGAAAGGCTCAATGTTTCTTTCCTCAAGAAGTAAGATTGAGCATCTCCACTTCCGAGGAAGACGAAAAGCACCTGCAAATACGACTGCAGCAGATCACTATAACCCATACCGAGGCGAAGAGGGAGGAGCCCCTTCCCTCGACGAGATGATGATGCTTGGGGAGGAAAAAACCATCAGTCATTGTCATCAACGCCAAAAGAGACCGATGGTGACGAGGCCCGTGGCTCGTTATCAGGAGAAATTATGGAGGCACGACTCCCAGTCAAGCTCTAAAAGCCGCCCCATTGGGATCCTACGACAGTACGATCGGCCTGGACGACCAAATAGAAGACATCGACGCCCTACTTGATTATCGAGGCATGAAGGGTGCAATCAAATACAGGTTATTCCTGACCACTCTGAGAAAAGGTGCCATGGCTTGGTAAAAAAGCCTGCCCCCTGAATCTATCACTTCTTGGAAACAATTGGAAAGATATTTTTGAGGCACTTCACCGCCTCCCGTCGGAATCCAAAATCAGAGGCTTCACTTGAAGCAATTATCCATGGAAGAGATGAATCTCTACGTGCATATGTCGAGTGCTTAAACAAAGAATTTGTACATGTCTCAACAATCGATGCCATAAAGAAGTACCTACTTGAACGAGGGCTATGTCCCCGCAACGACTTCGCGGAGGCTGTGGGCATCAAAACTCCATCCACGCTCGACTTCTTCCTCCTCAAGGATCAAGCATACATTCAATATGAGGAGAAAGAAGAGGCCAACAATGCTAGGGATTCAAGGCACCGAGAGAGTTCCAAACCCTCGAGAAGCGGTGACCCCTCGACATTATGTCACGAGTGAGAGAGAAATCGGGAAGATAAATCTCGAGACTCCAAAGATTACAAGGGGCCTGCTGGTCAGTTCCATGACTACACCCCTCCGACCACTTCAAGAGAAGGTTTTTGTCTTAATATGCCAACTCCAAATTTAAACATGCTAGGGTACGCTTTCCTTGCAAGACACCCTCCAAACTCGGAAATGACAAGAGCAAGTACTGTAGGTTCCACAAAAGCCATGGTCACAACACCGACATTCCATATATCTCAAGGATGCGATCGAGATACTAATCCAATATGGGCACCTTATGTAGTACAATAAGAAAGAGGATGCCCGTGAGGAGGCTCCATAAACCAAGAGCGTCGAAGAGAGGAATGAGTCCCCCGACATTAGCATAATAACGGACACCATGAGTATCTTACGACCAGAAGATTTCTACTTCCAATACATGGAGAACATCCCATTGTACTTCTCCTCTCACAGTCCCTGGGAGTCACCCTACTGCGATGGTCATCTCTGGCGGGGGATTCAACAAGCATACAGTGGGATCCATAAAAATAAGGTTCGAGCAACTTATCAAATCCAATTGTGACATGGATGCCACACTGGATAAGTTTTGAGAAGGCTCTCATCCCCTCGCTTTCTACAGAGAGGCACTACCGGGGGAGCCGCTAACTCGTCTATATTACTGCTCATGCGGGCTCGTATGGCAAACTTTGATGTTCGGTGCATACTGGTTGATCAAGGGAGCTCGTTGGATATCATGTACACCCATTTGTTCAATACCCTACAGTTGAACGAAAGCCATTTGACCCCATACGTGGGCTCAGACCTCCAGGGCTTCAACAGGGCCAATACTAAACCATGGGGCTATATCGAGCTGATCGTCACCTTTGGAAGAGGGGTGACCGCTAGAGCCATCAAAACTCAGTTTCTGGTAGTGAATTTCACGTATCTCTATCAATGTATCTATGAAAGGCCCACTCTAGCCGAACTGATTGTGGTGCCCTCCACCGTACACCTCAAAATGAAATACTACCCTGCAGAGGGTTTGGTCGCCACCCTCTACGGGGATGTCTAGGCAGCGAGAAGATGTTTTGAAGCCTCATCCAGGGGCATGAGTTCCATCAATGTTATAGTACCCCAATTTCTGCCCCTAAGATCCCTTTCATCATATCATATCAATTCAATCACCACAAGATCATACATTAGGGTTTGGTTCTTCTCCCTATCTTTAGCTTTGCTCTAGGAGAAATCACCAAGCACCTTGACTTATATTCTATAATCATATATGTTTTGTATTGATTTTCATTTAACTAATAAATACAATGAGTGTTTGCCCCCAATTGTTGACGTTGTAGGTGAAAGCACAATACATTCCGTCAAGGTTGATCTAGGGATTCATGAGTTCATTTTTGTGCCTTCCTCAACCAAGGTTCATTGAGATTCAAGCCTCATCACTAAATATGTTTTGAAGTAAAATCATGATAAAGTCTTTTATGATTCATCATGCCTCAATATTGTAAAAATTAGTTCAAAAGTACAAGAGTTGATTGAAGAAGTTTGACTCAAATGGACAAGTCTTTGTTTCCATTGATCACAAGTGCATATCTCCTTCAATTCTCAAGATATGGAAGTAGTGTTTGTTGCTTTTACTTTTCATTATCATCCTCAACAACTTCTATTTACATGAAAAAGGTATTCGTGAAAGAAGGTTGATCAAAATTGCAAAGATTTCCCAAAGCATTTTTCTTGCTCTAGGAGTTAGGGTTTTGAACTTCAAAGGGGTATATCTTGATCATATTTTGGTATTTTTGAGTGATTCCAAAGAAATCCTTCTCTTTAAAGGGTTATTAAAAAATCACTTCAAAATATCCAAGGAAATTTTGTGTGTAAGAAACTTGATGATGAAGAAAGATTACAA
This sequence comes from Vicia faba, assembly GCA_948472305.1. Lineage (NCBI taxonomy): Eukaryota > Viridiplantae > Streptophyta > Magnoliopsida > Fabales > Fabaceae > Vicia > Vicia faba. Next base: position 1,677,653,638 of record OX451736.1, on the reverse strand, counting down.
GTCCTCCAGATGAACCCTCAAATTCCTTTGTGTGACTTCAAATGATCATAACTTGATCAATTTTTATCACCTTGAGCCCATCCTTTTTACATAATGATCTTGAAGATGTGAAATTAGACCTTTCTTTTATGTGAAAATCATGAAAATGGATGGAAGATGCCTTAAGGATGCAAAATATTATAGGTCATTTTATGAATTTTTGCCAACTTCAACAAGTCATAACTCTCACAATTTTTGGAGATTTTGAATGGTTCAAGTTTCAAAATGTCATTCAAGAGATCTACTTCATGCCATCATTTTTGGTCAAAAGCAAATTCCAAGTGGAAGGCTATTATTGGATTTAAGACATTATAAGTCATTTTTAAAGAAAATACTTAGAAATTTTCTAAGTATGGAAAGTCAACTTCTTTTTCCCAACTTTGACTCATTGCAAATTTCAGCTCAAGCAACCATTTTATCCCATTTTTCCCATTACAAAGCTTGTAACCTCATATTTCTAAAGCTTCAAGAATCATGCCCTAAGACTCTTTGAGTTGAGAATGCCATTGATTTGAATTTGGTAACTTGAAACTGAAGTTTCATCACAAGTCAGATTTTGAAATCTTTGTTTTGGCTTCTAATCACAAATTATCCATGCGTTTTTTCTTCTAATCATGTTTAGAAACTTTCCAAAGGCGTTTAGTATCATGAAACACACAATTTAGCTGAGTTTTGATGCTAAACAAGTCACACTTTGTTCATGCTGCAGACCCATACGATTTCCCTCCAAACTTCATCATCTCACACACTTAAGGATCCCATTCACTCCCCTATAATTAGAGGATCATCCCTCATTCATTTTTTCAAGCTTTTGATAGCCAATTGACCCCTGTTCAGATCCCACACGAACTCTGAATTTGAATTTCATATTTCTTACATTCTCACCTTCAAACACCAAAAGCTCTATTCAGTTAGCTTCATTGAACTTCTCTGAAGATAACCATATAATTATCCTCAAGAATCATGACCTATATTGATCTACAAAAGTCCAGTTTCAGAGAAACTTCTCACTACTTCGTTCAAGTAGATTTCTTGGCCAAATTGATTCAAATAAAAGGCTAATATACTCTTTGTATCCTTCTGATCCTCGTGCTCTTTATAATTTTCAATTTCATTGAGGTTTGAGTGAGATATCCCAGATTTTCATATTCGCTATTTTTTCTGGTTTTATTCAAACACAGCCTTGCACAGTTTATATAAATTTGGCGCGATGGTGTCATTATAATCATCTTGAAGAGACGAATCCAATGATACTAGTTTGGGATGCTAATTTCTCCATTTGAAGAAACTCATGAAATCTCCATTGCAGCGTGTCTGGAGATTGAAGATGATGTCATGTCTCGTCCCAACCAATGATAGCGCGCCAATTGTTTTATTTTTATTGGTTGACTTTTTCCTGATCCAATGCATTTTCAAATAAGGTCCATATCAAGCACAGCGCGTCTGATCCACTTGATCAGCTTACTAACGTGTTTTAACTATGATCTGATGGTCCACATCTTTTTGGTTTTATTTTATTTTCTGATTATATATTTTAATTGTATTAAATTTCAAAAATTCGTAACTCTTTTATTTTTTATCCAAAAATTATGGAAAAAATATACAAAAATACTTTGATTTATTTATGACTTTATGAGTCTCTTTTCATATTTTTATTTTGATTTTTAGTATTTTTCATAATTTTCACCATATTTACCTTATTATAATTGTTTTAAAAATACTTTCTGACATTTTTAAATTCTGAAAATATTCATAAATATCATTTTTCTTATTTCTGACTTTTTGGAAATTTTGTGGAATTTTATCTTGATATTTACTATTTTTGATCTATTTTCCATTTATTTGAGTAATTTTATTTAGTTTTAAAATAGTTTCTTACTTTTAAAAATTACCAAAAATTTTATAAAATATTTGAGTTCATTTCTGATTTTTCTATGGTGTTACTTATTTTTTCTTGATTAATTTAAATATAGTTACTATTTTGCTCTCTTATTTCCATTTTATAATCATTTTTAAAAACCATTTTCTTTTATTTTTAAATACAATTTTATTTTAGTACAATACTCTGGCTGATCTTGGATTGAAATTTTGATCATGAACTTTATTAACATCATTGGATCCATGGTGTTGAGTCTAACTCCATAAAAATGGATGAATGATTTTAATAATAGTTTGATTAAATTTTTGGTTCAAATTTGGTTTATTCATTTCCTCTTCTCTCTTCATCTTACCCCCTTTCTTATTGTATTACATGTTATGGGATGATGATCTTTATACCATTTATCCAAACATGAAGTACATATATTACTATTGATCAGTCTCAAAATAGGTGCGACTTCTATATAAGTCCACTTACGATTGCTTAATACAGTATAAATTTTATCTCGATTTGAGAAAATAATCATTTGTGGCCCTAACCTATGTTTGCAAGTCTAAGTATGTTAATTTGAACCCTTTGATCCAATAACCTTGAAATCCAAGGTTAGGAGGCTTTGGTTCTACCAATCCTCTAATGGAACTTCATCAATTTTGGTCAAAGTGAATCACTTAAACATCATTGATCATTAAGTGTTACTTTGAGGTTCTTAAATGGATGATATACTTGAGAAAAAGAAAATGCAACTTGTTATTGAGAGGCTTTAGTTCTACCAATCCTCTAATGAGTTCCAAATGCAAGTTTCAAGATGTCCATCCAACTAACCATTAACTGCTAACAATTGACTTTATTTTATGTTTTTTTTTATTTTATGCTTTTACTTTATGTACCATTTACTTTAGCATTTACATTACATGCCATTTTCATCTTTGCTAACTTGAGCCTTTTTATTTTATGTCATTTTTACTTTGCTCACTTGAGCTTTTCATTTCTTTTTGAAGATACCTAATAATCAACTTGAACCCTAAAAAAACTTTAATGTTACTTGGACTATTTGGATACTACCCTTGGCATAATTGATTGATGGACTTCTTGGACTTAAGATTAGAAGCCTTGGCCTACCTTGAGACTTTAATTTTCATTTTGTATGGAGTTCTTGGGGTTTATCTCAAGACATTGGGTTGTTTGTTTGCTTTGTGTGCAGGTTATTGTGATTACATGCTTTGTTTGTGATCTGGAATTCATCTGTATACAGTTGTTACTCTGTCCAATTTTTGTGAAGACTCTTATTGTTTCTAAACTTGAACCACTTTCATAATAAACTTGGACTTAGGTCCATACATGTTTAAAATATTTTCTTAATCAAACTTTAATCAATTTAATAATATCTTGACATTTTTTGTGAGAAGATTAAAATTCAATCAATATCATTCAAACTATTTCGCCACCTTGGTTTTTTACTTTAAAATTTTATTAAAAGATTAGACTCTTGTCAATCTTTATAGTGATGCAAACAACTATACTTCTACAATCTGTACCGAAGTGAGATATTTTCCACTTGGGTGTTGAGGGAGGCTTTTTTATTTTAAAATCCAAGCCATATCCTCCACTTTGAAATGATACAAATTCTCCTTTCTCATGATTGTGGTTAGTAAGTATGTTTTCCACTTGGGCAATTACGATGACGTCTTGTCTCTTAAAATTAATCAACACACTTGTGTTTTAAATTTTTTAAAGGTGAACTACAAGTACCCTGATCCCCTATTGCATGGAAGGTGGTACTTAGGCACTAAAGGTTCGCACCCGCGGCGGGTGCAAAAATTATAAAAATATATTTCATTTCTCATCTCCACCATCTATTTCTATACAACATTTTATAGTCAAAATATACATATTTTCACAAAGAGGTTCATGCGGAGTACCGTAGATGTTTAGGGTGCTAATACCTTCCCTTTGCATAACCAACCCCCTTACCTAAAATCTTTCCCCCCTCTATTTGGTTATTCTCTCTTTTCCCATTCCTTTGGAAATAATAAAGCACGGTGGTGATTTTTTAATTTGATCTGTACAAGTCAAGTCAATCCAATGGCTTAGTCTCAACATTTCTACCGCTACAGAAAAAATGGCGACTTCACTGGGGACAAATTAATCTCTTGCTGGTCCATCCCTAAGTGGATTGAGCCTATCTTTGTTTATATTTGTATATGTGCTATTATGTGTTATATATTATATGTTATATATATGTTTGTCTTTATTTTCTTGGTTTTCAGGGTGCTCGGTGATTTCTCATAAGTCTTATACCTGGGAGCCTGCTAAAACTGAGGACCGTAGAATACCTAACCTATCTTGGTCTTTTAGGTGTAGTGCGGAAGCTATGACGGAGTAATCGGAAGTAGTTGTCACGCGATAATACGCTCGGATGAGTTTTTCTTGAGAATATTACTAATTACCGAGTTAATCGAGAAGTTGGTAATATCTGAATGAAGGATGTAGACTCTGGGAACCTCTAGAACCTTGTTCGGCAGGTGATAACTTTTATACCATACCTTATGGGTAGTACCTTTGACCTTATTCTTGTGACGTTGAACCTATGAACCCTATGTTTGTGATCTTGTGTGTGGTTGTTACATCATGCATTCGTGCACCCATGAACATCTCTTAAAGACATTTTGTTTCAAGGGACTTAAAAGTTGACTCTTTGTGAATATCTCAGGTACTTTTTGACTATGGATTATGGAAAAAGAAAAACCGGTAACTACGGTTTCAAAGATCCCAAGATAGATGAGTTGATAAGTCTGATTCCCGAGATTTAGTGTTCTGCAGATTTTCGGAGAAAGTATGGGTCCATCATTTCTCTCATGAAGCTCAAGATGAAGGAGAGTATTCTCTCTACCTCGGTCCAGTTCTATGATCCGTTGTTTCACTTTCCCTGATTATCAGTTGATACCTACACCAGCGGAGTATTCTTATCTGCTGGGTTTACCTATTACCAATCGTGTTCCTTTTACTGGTTTGGAGGGGAAGCCAAAATCCCATGAGATTGCTGCTTTGATCCATTTGGGAAAGTCTGAGGTTGAAGCCCACATGACTACCAAAGGAGGTATTAGAGGATTGCAACCTCATTTCTTATTGGAGAAAGCTCGCTACTTTGCTAGGATGAAGAGTACGGTTGCTTTCGAGGCCATCTTTGCTCTACTTGCTTATGGGATGTTCTTATTTCCCAATGTAGACAAATTTGTTGATATCAATGCCATCGGGATCTTTATGATTGGAAACCCGATTTCTACATTGTTGAGTGATTCTTATTACTCTATTCATATTAGGGATTATTATCGTGGAGGTATGATCATCTGCTGTATGCCTCTGTTGTATCAGTGGTTTACTTCTCATATGCCTCAGTTTGATGCTTTCTGGGATGTCAGGAAGGAAGCCCGTTGGGATTCTAAGGTCATGGAACTTACTCATTCAGATATTGTTTAGTATCACCAGGCTTATTGTGATGTAAAAATTGTCGATAGTTATGGTAGTTTCCCCAACGTACCTCTTCTCGGTACAAAGGGAGGAATTAACTACAACCCTGTTCTTGTACGACGACAGCTTGGATATCCGATGAGGGATAAACCAAATAGTATACATTTGAGTAGTTTCTTCCTGAAAGAGGGAGAATACCATAAGGAAACTATGGAGAAGATTGCAAAGGCCTGGCGTCACATTCACAGGAAGAGTAGGAAGGACTTGAGACCTAGGGGGGCTGTTTCTTTGGAGCCTTATCTTCAGTGGGTACAAGCAAGAGCTATTCAGTTGAAGAAGTCGTATTCTCGAGAAGCACCTATGCCTGATATGTTTATGAAGACCACTCCTCCCCTATTGGATGATGTGGAAGGTCTCTAGCTTGCTTTAGTCATGATGCAGCAGGAAAAGGACGCTTGGAAGAATAAGTGCCAAACTTTAGAGATTTCTTACCGATCAGACTTAAAGGAAAAAGACGACTTGATTGAGATTCTTGAGAGTCGGCTGTAGAGACGATGGAGAGGGAAGGGGATTTATTTTCTCCTAAGCCTCAATCAGGCCCTAGTTGCTTACTTCCTGATTCAGATGATTGGAAGGAGGTTGCTACCAGATATGCAGAAGAAAACCACAAGTTGAAGGCTCAGATTTCCAGACATACAGAGAAGCGTCAGCGTGTAGAGTAATCTCCATCAAATTTGCTTTTATAGGGTTTGAGAATTTATTTTCATCTTGTACTTGGGATTATTAAAACTTGTACTAAAAGTTGTAACCCGTTTTGAAGTTATTATAATGAGATTTTTCAGCATATCAAATGTCTTATTACTTTGATATTTGCAAAATTGTCTATAAATCTTTAAGTCCCTTGAAAAATTAATAATAAAATAAATCATGTGCGTTTCACATCATGCACCATATTATACATACTTCTTGCATTTTTTATGCATGTCCATGTGTCTTATTGGGCTTCTTTACTTCGTTCAGCAAGTTGTCTCACCAATACAACACTCGAGCTAATTTCAGAAGGAAGATGGATAACCTAGAACAAGAGAATCGCGAGTTGCGCGAGGAAGTTTCCGCTCTATAGGCCAGTATGGCCAATCTCACTGCTCTGATGGAATCTTTGGTAGCTGCTCAAAATCAGCCTCCAATTGCTCAGCCTCAACAGACAACGGTTACTATTGAAGCTCTGGTTGTTCCTATTTCTGCTACTCCAACTGTTGTTCAGAATCGTATTCCTCCGGGATATGCTTGGGGAATTCCAAAAAATTTATTCCAGAAGTTTATAATCAGGACCCTTAGATTTCTCCTCTAACTCAGATTGCTGCTACCCCCGCACCTCCTGTGGTGCATGTTACCCCTGCTAAAAACGAAGTCCACTTTACTGCACCTCGCACGGTGAATTTGGTCCCGTTTGCTAATGATGAAGTGTATCGTCATATTTCTTCACCAAGTTAAAGCTTGGGTTTCTATGATAGAATGGACTATTTTCAAGACCAGTTTGACAAAATGTAGAAATATTTGAAGGCCCTCGGAGGAAAAGAGTTGTTTGGGAAGAATGTGAATGATATGTGCTTGGTTCCAAATGTGAAAACACCTGCAAAGTTTAAAGTACCGGAATTCGAAAAGTACAAGGGAAACACTTGCCATCATGCTCATTTTTTGATGTATGTAAGGAGAATGTCTACTCACACAGATGATCAGTGCCTGTTGATTCATTTCTTTCAAGACAGTTTAACTGGGACAATGTTAAAATGGTACATGATCCTGGATAGTGCTAGTATTCTCTCTTTTAATGATTTAGGTGAAGCATTTATCAGTCAATACAAATACAATGTGGACATGTCGCCCGACCGTGATCAACTCAAGGCCATGGTCCAGAAGGACAAGGAATCATTTTAAGAATATGCACAAAGATGGCGTGAGGTAGCCTCCCAAGTGATTCCTCCAATGGAATAAAAAGAAATGACAAAGATTTTCTTGAAGACACTAGGTGCATTCTATTATGAGAGAATGGTGGCGAGTGCACCCAGTGAATTTACTGAAATGGTGGGAATGGGTGTTCGTTTGGAAGAGGCTATGAGAGAAGGTAGTCTCACAAAAAGTGAAGGTTCCAGCAATATGAAGAAGCCATCATATGGATTTGTTAAGAAGAAAGATGGAGAGACAAATGTTGTTATTCAGGAGATAATGGTTAATACCTTTATAAGAAATCATCAGCACCATCAACAGGTTGCCTCGGTAACTCCAGTTGTAAATACGGCTCAGACTACAGTTGCTTATTAAAGACCAGCCCCTCAGGGAAGTCAAGGGCAGAATCAGAGGAGAGAACCTTTAGAATATATCCCTATGAGTTATGCAAAGTTACTCCCAACATTGATCCAGAAGAAGTTGGTCCAGACTAGGCCACCTTTTGTTATACCATCCCCTTTACCTTGGTACTACAAGGCAGATCAAACGTGCACTTTTCATCAGGGTGCACCAGGGCATAATGTATAAAAAATTTATCCTCTAAAGTCTGAGGTACAGAGAATGGTTAGATCTGGACTTTTGTCCTTCGAAGATGGCAATCCTTATGTAAAAGATAACCCTCTCCCAAAGCATGGAGGAACGAATGTTGTTAACATGGTTGCTGGTTGTCCAGAGGATTTCCGCATTTATGATATTAGCTTGGTTAGAGGATATTTTGTAAAGATGCATGCATACCTTTGCGAGTTTAGTTACTATACTCATGACCATGCTGTTTGTGGTATCTGTAGTACTAATATACAAGGTTGCGATAAGATAAAGGCTGATTTGCAAGAGATGATGGATGAGGGCCTCATCCATATAATTAGGCCTAGGGAAGAGTATGAGGAAGAAGTAAACATGGTTTCTGGATGTCCTGGAGAGTTCAGAATCTTTGGTGTGGAATATATGAACGATGATCTTGTGCAGTTACATGCTACTTTCTGCCACATGGTTGGTCAAGTAGAGCACCACTATGGATCTTGTCGGGTTTGCTGCAGGGATTCCCGATGATGTTAGATTGTAAAGAAAGGTATTTAGTTATTGTTGGATAATGGAACTATCAAGGTTTTAGGGAAAAGAGATGATTACTATGAGGTTAATGAGATTGAGGTTTGCTGGGCTGAGGAAGAGTTAGATGACGAGTATGATTCCGCAAATGAATTCTTCTCCTCAAATGAGGGTATATTCTCCGGCGATGATTCTTTGATGTCCGAATTTTCTGAAGAAGGTGTGAACGTGATTGTGCCGTGTTTCAGTGATTCTTCCCCTGTTGAAATTGAATACTATAGCAAGCCAGTTGTTACCCCTGTGGTGATTTGCTTTCCAGGTCCCGTTCCTTACATATCCGATAAGGCTGTACCGTACAAGTATAATGCTACAATTTTAGAGGATGGTGTGGAAGTTCCCATCCAGCCATTGTCTAGTGTTGGAAATATTGCTGAGACTAGTAGAGTGACCCGTAGTGGTCGTGTGTTTGCACCAGTTATTCGGGGAAATGATAATGCTGGAAAGAAGGCTATGGAAAGTGCTGAAGATAAGAAGGCTATAGGGGAATCCAGTGGTGCTACCCTGGAGAAGGATGTAGATGATATTTTGAAGATAATCAAAATGAACGAATACCGAATTGTGGATTTTTTATTGCAGACTCCTTCAAAAATATCTATCTTGGCTTTGTTGATGAACTCTGCTGCCCATAGAGAATCTTTAATGAGGGTTGTTGTACCCCAAAATTTGCCCTGTCATTTCTCAAGAATTTTCACACAAGATCTCTATTGATTCAAGACTGCACAAGGTTTTATCAGCTCAAGATACCTCCTCAAACACTGATGACTCAAAACTAGGGTTTGAGTTTGCATAAGTACAATTAGACTTTTAATTCCCCATATAGTTTCCATGGATCATATTGGGATCTCAAGCATCAAGTCGAAGATGGAACTTATGAATCCTCGAAAGGAGGAAGAGGAAACTATCAAAAGGGAAAAGTAGATAAAAAAAGGTGTGCAGTTGCAGATGACCAGGTCGAATTTAAAATCTAGTTTAGGCTGTTTGAACCACATGATTGATAGAAAGGAGTGGTTGGCAGATTTTGACAATTCAAAGAAGAGCAAGCTTGCTTTGATCCCCAAGCTTCGACTGGGAAATGGCTTCCTCCGAGTAACCTACTTCGATCCACAAGCTTCGACTGGGCAATGGCTTCCTTCAAGCAACCTGCGTCATTCCACAAGCTTTAACTGGGCAATGGCTTCCTTCAAGCAACCTGCTTTGATCCACAAGCTTCGACTGGGCAATGGCTTCCTTCGAGCAACCTGCTTCGATCCATAAGCTTCGACTGAGCAATGGCTTCCTTCGAGCAACCTGCTTCGATCCACCTCTAAACCCTTCGACACACATAGTTTCAACACTATGAATTACAATTTAACAAAAACAAGGTACTGGCAACATAGTCTTGATTAAAAATGTGCTCTATGTACCTGGAATAAAGTGTAATTTGCTAAGTGTTAGACAAATAGTCAAAAAGAGTTTCTCAATTATCATGAAAGATGGAGTTTTGAGATTGTTTGACACCAAGGATAGTTAGTTGTGGCATTTGAAGTTTAGACATTTGAACTTTCGACCACTTAATCAACTGATTACTCAAGATATGGTTACTGGTATTCCAAGTCTTAAGATGTTTGGAAAAAAACTTTGAGAAGTTTATTTAGTAGGAAAGCAATCCAGAAATTCTTTTGTTTCGACTATGCCAATGAGATCATCTTGACTACTCAAAGTGGTACATTCAAATGAATGTGGTCCATTCGAAGAACATACAATTGGTGGAAACAAATATTGTTGTCTTTTGATGAGTTTGGTCAAAAGTTGTGGATCTATGTGATCAAAACGAAAGGACGGAGTATTTGACATATTTAAGAGATTAAAGATGCTTGTCGAAACCAAAGTAAGAAAAAGATCAAAGTTCTACAGAGATTCAAGATCTTTGTAGAAGGAATCAAGTTGAAGATAGAATTTTGAAGAACATTGATTAAATCCACAGGCCATGCTACATGATATTGCTTTACAGGCCTCAATGCTTGTGTTGAACTCCATAATTAATTGTTTACACAATGAATTAAGCTCTTACCCAAGTATTTAAAATGTTGTCCAAGCCAATTTTCCCTTAAAGGCACAAAGTTACCATTGCCATTTTAGAAAAGCAAGCTTTTTGCAAATTGTCATTGTATTGAGCCTTGTGACCTTTATCTCTGATTACAAGCAATATCAAAAGCATGAATCAAGTCTCCTGCACCCAACAAACATCAGGCCATGCTTGTACTTGAACTTTGGAACCATGAAAATCTATTCAACTTGATTTTTTCGTTTTCAACTAAACCATAACATGTTATCTCAAGATTATGGTTGCTACAAGATCTCAAACCTCTTCCCTATAAATAGAGACATTATTTGCAACATAAAGGAGGAGAGGACCAGCCTTAGAACATTCCCAAAACTCCTTGAACACAAAATTTGCATCCAAAGCCACATTGCTTTCCATTTCTGACTTTGAAGAGCCAACTCCAAAATCCTTCGTGCGCTTTCCTTTTTTTTTCATTCAAACATCATCTATACAACATATAAAGCTCATCCATACCCTTAGCACGTTTTTGTAACGATCCCATCATCATACACCATTTCCATTTTCTACCATTGCACCTTGACTTGGTTAGATTGATTCAGTGACTTTTAAAGCAAAGTAGTGATCCCACTAGCTCAAGGAAGGTCCCTACAAGCTTAATCCATCATCAAGTCATTTCTGGAAGTCATATAGAGGTCATTTGATTTTTACTTCAAGAGGTAAGATTTCTTAACTATGATATCTTGATACAAGCATTTTCAACACATACAAATAAAAGAAAAGATGTAGATATCATATCTAGGAGGTTGACCATGCTCTTAGTTTTGATTTTTATTGCTTGTGTCTTAAGAATTTCAATGCTGGCCAGTTAGGTTTTAATTTTGGTACCAATTAAAATTCTTGCTAACCTCTGATCCATAGCTTTCGAAAGTTACATAGTTAAATTCCTATTAAAATTTTGAGCAGGTTTGATGTTTATAATTTTTTATTTGGATGAGAAATGAAAGTTTTAGAAGTTTAAAAATGGTGATATATATCCATGCGCGTGCGAAGGAAGAATATGAAGCCATGTTCAAATTTTTAGAAATGAGTTCATTTTATATTTAGTGCAAGTTGGATAAGTAACGGATGAAACATACCACCCCAGTGGTACAAATAGCGTGTATGTAAGGCATTTATGCATAAGGTCCTGGGTTCGAGCCCCAACGAGACCTTTTATATTTATTTTGTCATTTTTTCCAAACTAACATGCAGGTTTGTAACATATTGAGTGTTGGTTGTTTTGAATGGAAGGTGTGGAGAACTTGGGTTCAAACCTTGGCAGGACCAAAACAAATTTTTATCACTTGTTTGTTTTCTTTTTTTTAACAAACTTCAACATTTTTTACAACCAAACAAAACAACTCCTTTTGAGTTGATTTTTTGCACACTATTTACTTACAATGTCTATTTTATGAATATATAAAAAATATCACAAAAAATATTTTATTTTCATATTTATTTTAAATAACCAAAAGCCTTCCATAAAAAACCCTAAAAAATGATTTCTTGATTAATTTGATTTCCTCTTAACTTAGGATTAATTTTCCTATTTTTTATTAATCACATCCCTTTAGGTTATTAGGTCAAAACAATTTTCCTAACAAAAATCCAAAGCAAAATCCATTTCTTTTTATATTCCTTGTACATTATATTCATGTCATTTCTTGTACAAATTCAATATGGTTGTAATAGATAATTAGGGCTTAATTTCTTGCAATCCCCATTTGTAAATTTGTATCCCCCTCCCCAAATGATGTAATAGCTTAGTAAATTTACTTTCCTCAATTTATCGCTTTCATATCAATGCTAGTAAATTAGGATTTGTATGGAAATATAAAATCAATGCTTAGAAAACCCTAATTCAAGATAAATCAAGCATGAAATACAAACACTTGCACACTTGCACCTCTAGGGTTAACTCTACTTGTTTCCTTAAGAAAATGGTCATGTTATGCATGTGATACATCTTATCAAAAACAAATAAAATACAAGATCAAAGTCCCTTGATGACGCTACGAAGTTGCCTTACAAATGATCTTAGTTCCTTAAGAGAAATGCTAAGATATCTCACAACATTGTTATTCATGACTACACGATGACCCACACCCGTCCCTTTACATCCAAAGATAAGGCTTCTTACCAATCAATGGTAAGCTAGTAATATCAAAGGAAGGAAGAAATGAACAAAATACTTTTGAGTAGGTAGAATGTTCTTAGTTGCTTGCTCACAATCCATCTTCAAAACAAACATCTTTTCAAACACACCAAACACTTTCAAAAACATGAAATGTTTTCAAAAAGTCCAACACTTTGTATGCATTCTTATAGTGATGAGAATCTTTACAAAGTTTGCCTAAACGAAGGCGCCTTTCAAAAATACTTTCAAAAACCACCACAAACGCATTTCAAATAAAGCAATTTCAAAAGTGATCTAGCAAGCAACTAAGAGCCCATAGATAATTATGGATGAAAAGGGTGCTAACACCTTCCTTTTTCATAACCTACCCCCCGAACTCAAGAAAATTTTCAAAAGGTATTTCTTGTTCTTTTCACCCTTTCCTTTATTGGATAAACGAAAAGTCAGTGGCGACTCTTGCTATCCGCAACAATTGCGATAAAATGCAAAACACCCAAGTCAGTTCTCCCACCATATTACAGAACTGGAGACTCTGCTGGGGAAGCTTAAAAGTGGGGTTATCTTAGAGCTAGATCACATTTAATTTCTTTCATTATTTGACTTGATTGCTTTACATTTATGGGTCCTTGTATGGGTTTGTATTGATCCTCTACCCGGATTGGGGAACACCATTAGGTAAGTAGCAATAGATTATGGAAATTATGCGGGGTATACCGACATTGTTGAAGCGATGGCTATGTTAATGTGACACATTTGTTGGTACCGGTAGCCCTTGAGTTTAGTCAAGGAGAATACGGGGCCGATGTGTAGTGTCATAAAGCACTAACTGACCTTAGAACCTTTAATTGAACAACTTGGACATTAGGAAAGTAGTGAGATAACCGACTTTGGTGCAGTCCAAAGTTGGTTGATACTCGATACTACGCTCATTGAGATCAGAGTTTTGGGATATTTCGGTCGCCAATAAAGAGGCTTGCGCTGAAACAATGCTCGATGAAGAAAGATCAGTGATATTGAGATTCCCTAGAACCCGGCTACTTTCTAGGACAGGTTGAGCCAACTAAACTTCAAGATGGTACTTACCTATAAACTCCATGCAAGCCTAAACCTAAGGATTTGATTGCTTTGTTTGCACATAACAACTTGCTTGCTTTTGCTTATGTATGATTACTTGTACATAACATCATGACATCATACCATAGAATTGTCAATAACCATTTCAAGGATCTCAAGGGCCTGTGATGATGGTTCATGATGAACCAGACTTCTATCAAGGGGCAAGAGGATTTATTCTCCTCTAACAAAACGCTCTCAAAGACCAAAGCACGGTAACTTGAGTCAAGGGCTATGACCCACTTGACATGGTGAGCTTGATTCTCGTGGAAGGACATTCAATGCTACAAAGTTCTCCAATCAAAGTTGTGATCAAAGTTCAACTTCTAACATCTTCTTGTGTTTACCCTGCAAGATCCTTGAAAACATTGCATCCACATATCATGCATAACATCATAACAGGTTTTCCCCATATCGGTTTCTCATCTACTTCCTGTTTATTTCAGTAAAGATGGCTCTAGAACAGACTATCAAGGATCTTCAGACCCAAAATGCTCAACTTCAAGAAATGTTATTGAACCTATCCAAGGGGCAAGAAGAAGTGAAAGCACTTCTCATTGAGAGCATGACTAATAACAATTATGAAGACGATAAGGAGAACCAGATGAGACAATTGCAAGTGAAGATAGCAACAATGAGAATCCAGATGTTGGGACAAATGGCTCTTATCCAAAACATAGCTCGGGGACAAGAAGAGTTGAGAACTCTTTCAACAAGCTTCATCAAGACGGATTCAACCGTATGAAACAAACAGTCGAGGCTGAGGGTCAAGTCATTAATCAGCCCCCGAAGAGACAAGAAGTTGGCTTGGTGGAGAGTAGACCTTTCCAAATTACTGGTACATCACGAGCCCAACAACAACCTTGCCAACAACGACAGGGTAATCGACGTAAGCAGGATACATCCAATAGGAAATATACCAAACTCAACATGTCGATGTTGCAAGTCTTGCAACACATGTTGAAGTTGAATTTGGTCACATTGAAGGATCCTCTTCGGAATCCTAACATTTCTGCTCCTAGTTACCATCCCAATGAAAGGTGTGCATATCACTCCAACAGTCTAGGGCATGATACTGATAGTTGTTGGATGTTGAAATATAAGATTCAAGACCTGATTGAAGAAGGAGCGCTGGAATTCACACAAGATGGTTGGATTGAATTTTTCTGTCATCCCTCAAAGACACACCATCTGAAGTGACAAATTTAGGCGGAGAAATTTTTGTTCATTCGAATTTTCAGTTGTAATTTCTTTGTTTGTTTAAACATTTGTCCTTATGTCAGACTTTGGTTGTTCTCATTAATGCATTGCATATGTTTGTCTTGATTTAATCCATTTGTTTTCACTATATTAAAACTATGCTTTTACTCCTTTTTGTATGATATTCAACTCTTGATTAAAAGTTGTAAGCCTTTAGAGGGAGGATGGTGAAAACAATGCCATAGTCTCATACAATATTCTTTTGGACAGACCTTGCTGACGATGTACATGCGTTCTTTCAATTCCTAAATAGTGGAGTTATAAGGAAGATAATCCTTAGTCAACCCCTTTGAGCCAAAGAAGTAGGAGTTTTCTTTTTCGCATAAATTGAAACCTTTAATCAAAACCTAGGGCAGGGTTAGTTTCTCAGTTAATTCAAATGCGTCTTCAGTCACGAGCTTTCACTCCATACACAATGAATGACATCAAAAGAATCCTTCTGAATCAAAATGCGACGATGGTTCCCTGTAAAATAGGTAGCCGTTATCTCTCAAAAGAAAAGCCTACTGAGTCAAAACCTATGAAGGAGACTTAAGGAAAATTGGGGCATCCCACTGACTATAATCTCAAAACAGTCAGGCAAAAAATAGGGACAATAAATCAAAAAAAGGAGGTTGCTACAAATCCTCAACAACAGAAAAATGTTTCAAAATGATTGCCTTCTCCAACAAACTTAACTTGTCCGAACCATCACCAAAAGGTCATTCCAGACTCAATTGGAACTCAAAACGCGCAAATAACTAAGTATAGGAATGGACAACATCACGGAGAGAGGGTTGGGTACAAATACACTTTGAGCCTTATCCTTTGTTTCTTAAACCGTGAACCAAGCCACGCTACAACCCTTTAAAAGTCCTAATTGAAGCACGGGTTAGTTCGAAAGCATACTGTTACAAAAGGTATCCTAACTCCTGTAAGGCTTATTGTAAATCCTGAGTTGAATTCATATTCTTACAAAATTCTTTTATTTTCTAAAAATGAATTTTCAAAACTTCAAGACAGACATAAACTTTGCATTGTTTTAAATACCATTGTTTTCATATGGCTAATTGTTTGACAACAGAGAAATTCGCACGGCGAACATCCAATAAACGAAAATTCTCCCAAGAAACAGAACCAATTCACAATTGGAAGACGCTTACAATGACAAATCTCCCATAATCAAGGGAGCGTGACATGTTACTGTCCAACTCATCTGGGGCAGTCAAGTTGAGATTCCAAGAAATCTATCAAGAAGTGCTGAATAACAAGGGTAGGTCTACATCTGAATCACTTCGGGCATTGAACTTGAATTCCAGCAAAAGGATCATGTACAACCAAGCACACATTTTCTGGCAACGCTACAACACTTACTACTATGGACAGCGACAAGTCCCCACAGAGCCACCTCTATAAGGTTATCCCCACAGAATAATCTTCATGGATAAGGGTATAAACCCCTCAAGGCCAAATTCATGGATATCCCCATAAAATTGGATCCATGCAATCCCTAGCCAGAGTTTCAGTCTCCGGAAAACCTATCCCAAGCTGAGTTGGTCTCAAGAAGAATCCTCGAGGAGTTCTTCCAAAAGAAAACACCTCCCTAGCATTTCATCAAATATTCTCTTTAACATGGTTTATTTCCCCAACGAACTACAGATTTTCCAGCTTGATTTTGCCTCGCAGACTATTATAAATCAAGGGACTGCAATCCCTAATCCCCAGTGAAGTCGTCAGCAGAGTCATTGCCATCTCCAAAAGTTGATGTAAAAGCCTGGAACCCGACCAGATAATAGTCAACTTCATCCTTTCAAGCAAGTTAATACTAAGCCTGGACCCGATCAAATACTAGTTCAAATTCATCCTACCCTTAACTTACTGTGAAAATTGGACCCGACCAAATAACAGTAAATCTCAAATTCAGTTGTTAAAGCCTGAACCCGACCAGATATTAGTTTAACTTCCCAAATTGCTTAAGCCTGGACTCGACCAGTCAACAGTTCAAGCTTGGACCCGACCAGATACCAGTTAAACATTCTGAAGCCTGGACCCGACCAGATAACAGCTCCAATTTATGAAACCTGGACCCGACCAGATAACAATAAATCTCAAATTTAGTTGTTAAAGCCTGGAAAGGACAAGATATTAGTTTAACTCCTTCAACTGCAGAGCCTGGACCCGACCAGATAATAGTTCAAATTACTGAAGCCTGGACCCGACCAGATACCAGTTAACACTAAGTTCAAATTATTGCTGAAACCTGGATCCAACCAGATAATAGTTTGAGTTTCTGAAACCTGGACCCGACCAGATAAAAGTTGACCACAACTCTTCAAAGGTACTAAAGCCTGGACCTAACCAGATAATAGTTTAACTTCTCAAATTATTGCTGAAGTCTGGATCCGACCAGATAACAGTTTGAGTTTCTGAAACCTTGACTAAACCAGATAATAGTTTGGATTTACCAATTTCTGAAACCTAGACCCGACCAGAAAACAATCTGAGTTGCTAAAACTTGGACCCGACCAGATAACAGTTGACCTCAACTCTTCAAAGTTACTAAAGCCTGGACCCGACCAGACAATAGTTTAACTTCTCCAATTATTGCTGAAACCTAGATCCAACCAGATAAGAGTTTGAGTTTCTGAAACCTTGACCAGACCACATAACAGTTAATCTCAACTTTAAGTTATTAAAGCCTGGACCCAACAAGTAGATAGTTTAACTTCTCCAAATATTGTTGAAACTTGGACCCGACCAGATAACAGTTTGAGTTGCTGAAACCTGGACCCGACCAGATAATAGTTGATCTCAATTTCAAGTTACTAAAGCCTTGACCCAACCAGATGATAGTTTAACTTCTCCAAATATTGCTGAAACTTGGACCCGGATAGATAACAGTTTGAGTTACTGAAACCTGGACCCGACCAGATAACAGTTGATCTCAAAGTTACTAAAGCCTGGACCCGACCAGATAATAACTTAACTTCTCCAAATATTGCTGAAACCTGGAACCGACCAGATAACAATTTGAGTTACTGAAGCCTGGACCTGACCAGATACTAGTTAATCTCAAGATCAAATTGCTGAAACCTGGACCCGGCCAGATAACAGTAAATCTCAGTTCCAAGTTACTAAAGCCTAGACCCGACCAGATAACAGTTTAATTCTTTAAATCACTAACAAAACTCCTCCCCCAGTAGAGTTTTCCACTATCCTAAGTGAGTTGTTGCGAAGCCTGGTATCCGACCAGATAACAGTTAACTTCTTTATCCCCTACAAGTTGTTAACTTCCATTCTCTCCAATCAACAGATAACTCCCCAGTAGATAAACAGAAAACTAAAACTCCTGAACTCTTTTCCCCAAGCAGAAACTAACACTCTCTATAGAGTTCCCCTCAAGCAAAATCAATGTTCCGTAGTGGATTTCTCCTCAAACAACAAAACAGGAATCCCCAGCGGAAACATCCTAAACAAAGTTCGAAGATACACGTACTCTTCAGCAGCATTCCGAATTTAACTTCCCAAAACTCTCCCAGCAGTAGTCAGAAATTTTATTTCTCAGACAAAGATACACTTCAATAAACATATCTCATTCATACATAATATAACATACACATACAACATAATCTCATTTATTTTGAGAACATCATCACGCCATGCATACTTCTACATGCAACTAACCCTCTTCCTTGCAGGAAAAGTCAATCAAATCAAAGACCTCTTTTAGTGAGATTTATTTCTTCCAGTTAAAGACAGGAGAATCAAAGACCTCTTCTGGTGACATTTATTTCTTCCGGTTAAAAACAGGCGAATCAAAGACCTCTTCTGGTTAGATTTATTTCTTCCAGTTAAAGACATGCGAATCAAAGACCTTTTCTGGTTAGATTTATTTCTTCCAGTTAAAGACAGACAAATCAAAGACCTCTTCTGGTTAGATTTATTTCTTCCAGTTAAATACAGGGGAATCAAAGACCTCTTATGTTAGATTTATTTCTTCCAGTTAAAAACAGGCGAAACAAAGACCACTTCTATCACTATGGATGGCATCTGTAAACCCATCTCTGACAAAATCTTCATCATTTATCTAAATGGCATCTCTAAGCCCATTCTCGATAATCAACAAACAGTTCACCTCATACACAATTATCTAGCACATAAGCGAGTGCAAATTTCTGGGCAATTTAGTGTTCAATCATCTTTCACCTTCAAGCCACGAAAGGCGGATCCACCAATCTAACTCTTCAGGTTCAAGAAGATTGAACAGGGGCAGATGTTGTACCCCAAAATTTTCCCTCTCATTTCTCCATAATTTTCTCACAAGATCTCTATTGATTCAAGACTGCACAAGGTTTGATCAGCTCAACATACCTCCTCAAACACTGATGACTCAAAACTAGGGTTTGAGTTTGCACAAGTACAATTGGACTTTTAATGCCCCATATAGTTTCCATGGATCCTATTGGGCTCTAAAGCATCAGGTCGAAGATGGAACTTCTGAATCGAAAGGAGGAAGAGGAAATTTTCGAAAGGGCAAAGCAGATAAAAAAGGTGTGCAATTGCAGATGACCATGTCGAATTAAAAATCTGGTTCAAGCTGTTCGAACCACATGAATGATCGAAAGGAGTGGTTGGCAGATTTTGATAAGTCCAAGAAAAGCAATCTTGCTTCGATCCCCAAGCTTTGACTTGGCAATGGCTTCCTTCGAGCAACCTGCTTTGATCCACAAGCTTCGATTGGGCAATGGCTTCCTTCAAGCAACCTGCTTCGATCCACAAGCTTCGACTGGGCAATGGCTTCCTTCGAGCAACCTGCTCCGATCCACAAGCTTCGACTGGGCAATGGCTTACTTAGAGCAAACTTCTTCAATCCACAAGCTTCGACTGAGGAATAGCTTCCTTTGAGCAACCTGCTTCGATCCACCTATAAACCCTTCGACACATATAGTTTCAACACTATGAATTACAATTTAACAAAAACAAGGTACTGAAAACATAGTCTTGATTAAATATGTTCTCTATTGTTGTACCCAAAAATTTGCTCTCTCATTTTACTCAACACATGCCCATTTAGGTCCTCAAGTTGCTCAAAGATGCCCAAGAGTTGACCAGACAAACTCTCTCCTAAGGCAATGTACCCCAAATTAGGGTTTCCATTTTCATCAGGGTATGGGAGCTCCAAAGGTCCAAAATGCTTTCCATGGTCATAATATGTTCTCAAGATCACCCATGTCAAATTTTATGCCTTGCACAAGAGGTTTGTTCAGTCAACTGCTCAGATGCCTGAAAATCAATCATACTAGGTCAAAAGTCAATTGTGGCCCACATACAGTAAAACTTCAAGATTTTTGGTAAACATCAACATTTTGAAGTGATATTCATCATTTGATCAAGGTTTGATCATGATTCCCCAAGGAATTCCCCAAATTCATCAAAACCCAAAAGTTGCTAAATTAGGGTTTCTTAGGAAAAGTCAACCAAACTTTGACCAAGCATAACTTCCTCATACTTTATCAGACATTTTCCATCCAAATCTCATTTTTAAGAGGATGCAATTCCCTACAGCCCATATTCATCCCTCAAGTTCAAAATATGCACTCATCAAAAGATAGGAATTTGCATATTATAAGTCCTTTTTAAAAGTCAACAAAAACACTTTTTGGGTCAAAGCTTCTTACATGAACATGGAAGACCCAATTGAGATGAGACCAAAAGGGTTGTCTAGGGGATATCCTAAGATTTCTAAAAAGTCCAAGAACACCTCTCTAGGGTTAAAATTGGAAGAGATATGACTTGTCAAAGTTGACCATTTTTGCAAAATTGCCAAAAGTCAAATGTGCTCAAAAATACACTTTTTGCCAAATGGGCCTAACTTTTTATGCTTGCACCTCACACATAACATGGTCCACGACCCAAATATTCACCCACACATTGTTTGCTTCTTTTTTCATTTTATTTTGATTTTTTATTAATTAAAAATTGAATTAAATTCAATAAATGACAACTAATAACAAAGATTTGTTTTGATCTGATTTTTTGATAGAATCCAAATCTAATTATGCTGGCATAGCAGGATCAATTCGTATCAAGGGTGATTGGAGCAAGAGTGGCATGATTTGGCCTAATTTGGAAACAAATCACACAAAGAAAGAATGAGATCAAATCTTCAAAAATTGCAAAGATACATGTTATTTTTATACCCCTAATTCATTCAGGGATATATATTGAGTAAGACCAAGCACAAAAAAAAGGATTGCAGCCGTGAAGAACACTAGAACAAACTCAAAATTTTGGCAAAAAGTGGTGATATGATCTCTACCCTAGAGGATGATTCAAAGAATTCCAACACTCCCAATCGTTTCCTGGAGCATCTCTGAAGTTAATACTATCAGCCTCACACCTCCCCACGCCCAGAATCGACCCATAGGCTTCACACGGTTTGCTTGCTTTTTCAAAATCGATTACAGCCATTCTTGCATCATTAGCATAATTTAATGACATATTTGTGATCATTGATGTATTTCTAACATGTCTCGATCGTTTAATTGAATTTTTTAGGCTTATATATGTGTTTATCATTGTTAGGGTTTGCTCTTGTGTTTTAGGGTTTCTCTGTATCAGTGAAATTGGCCCAGGAAAAGGGTACCATCGTACTCGTGAGGTCAAAACAAATTGATCTGTGGTCTTACAATGCATTTATATGGCGTGCTATTGACTTTTGAAACTTGCAGTGTTGGAGCTATGGCAACTTGTCTGTAGGTATAAGTCTTATACCTAAGACGACGGACAGGGGAGGAAGATGATGATTTGGCACAACCCCATTGGCTTGTTTGAATACAACACGCGCTTTTTTTTTTGTTTTGAGTTATCCACTTTGTTTTTTTATATTATGCATTATTGTTGGTATATTAACAACTAATCCACATAGCGCAGATGGCAAGAGCACACGCTGGATAGTGGGAGGACCTGGGTTCGATCCCAGGTCCCAGGTTTTCTTTATTTTCTTACTCTTTACATGTAGATTCTGTACACTACTTTCCCAAGCGCCTACCTTGTGTTACCACTATACAGTCCTTGGATGCATCTCCTATCAGATCTAGCACTCCAAACAAGGAGGGACCATGGTACACCACCAGAAAATGGCCATACAGGATCAAGCGCTGGGAGTGGGCTGAACAGCCAATGGGCCCAACCAATTCAACAACACACCCCCTCTTTTTGGATTACTATACAGGCCCATTCTTCTCCCTTTTATTTTAATTCTTTTTAATTATTTTCTTTTTAATTAACATCAAAAATCATATTTTTTTATTTAATAAAAAAATCACAAAAACACCAAAAATCTTTTTTTTCATAAAAAATATTTTATTTCCTTGAATTAATTAATTTAATTGAAATAGGGCAATTAACTCTTTTTTTTTGTAATTAAAATCAATTAGAAATTAGGTTTCAATTTTGTATATAATTAATTTTTCTTCAAAAAATAACTTAAATATTTTCTCAAATTAGATTTTTAGGTTTTATAATTATCCTTGCATTTAATTCATCGCGCGCATTTTAATTACTTTTTTTATTATTTTTGTAATTGCTCCGAGTTTATAATAGCTTTAATTAGGTTTTAATTCCGCCTTTTATTTTACAGTCAAAAATAATTATGTACCTGCGAAAGCCATGTAATAGCTAGAACTTTAAACTTTATGCACTTTTAATTCCCGCAAATTATAAACTGTTAGATGTATGCTAATAGGATTGTATGGAAAGAATACTGGAAAATTAAAATGGTAGAAAACCCTAAATAGGCAAAGACAAATTAACTGAAAAAATTCACTCGCACATGCTCACTCCTAGGGTTTACTCCACTCCGGTTGCCTTCGGTTAAACGGTCATAAAGTATAGGGTTTGTTAGTGGTCGTCCTCTATCCCCGAAAGATCT
Organism: Vicia faba; assembly: GCA_948472305.1. NCBI lineage: Eukaryota > Viridiplantae > Streptophyta > Magnoliopsida > Fabales > Fabaceae > Vicia > Vicia faba. Next base: position 1,677,630,633 of record OX451736.1, on the reverse strand, counting down.
CAAATGACCCATTCGGATGTTGCCTCGGAAAAAGATCTTTAAGGCTTTAGGATGATTACTAACACCTCCTAACATTGCTTTTGTGATCGTACTTGTCCCTTCAAATATCCCTTAAAACTCCAACGGCGGTGCTACCTAATCTTTAATAATAAGATAACATTGTCTAAAGGAAAACTAACCGAATTTTTTCGAGTAGGTAGATAACTGTTAGGTACTTGCTCAAAACAAACAAACTTTTTCACACCAAACACTTTTCAGACAAAGTTTTCAAAAACAACTTCGTAACACTCTTGAGGACAGAAACAAAGGTTAAAATGAAGTAAAACAAAACTTTTCAAAAACACAAACACACAAGCAATTTTCAAAAATGAGCAAGTACCTAAGAGCCCGTGGAAAACCACGAACAGAAAGGGTGCTAACACCTTCCCTTTCTATAATCTACCCCCCGTACTCAGAAACATCTCGAAAAAGGTTTTTTCTGTTCTTTTTCCTTTTCCTGATTGGATAAAATAAAAGTCGGTGGCAACTCTTGCTTACCGTAACATTTTGCGAATAAAAAATGCAAACCAGTATAACAGTCGGTTCTGCCACCGTATCGCAGAACTGGCGACTCTGCTAGGGATAATATATAAAGTAGGGTAAACCTTAGGATCTAGGTCATTTTAAAATTGCTTTCTTGTTTTGCCTTGCCTACTTTAAATTCAAGGTTTTTTGTTTGGGTATTTGTTGAAGATCCTACACCCGGATCTGGGGGCACCTTTTAGGTAAACAGAAATAGGTTGTGGAGATTGTACGGCGTAGACCGATATGGTTTAAGCGATGGTTGTGTTAGTGTGACACTTTGGTTGGTATCGGTATCCTTCCTGTGGAAACAAGGAGAATACAGGGCCGCCGCATGGTGTCGTGAAGCACTAACGAACCTTAGAACCTTAGTTGAACAAACTTGGCCATTAGAAAGTAGTGAGATAGTCGGCCTCGGTAAAAAGCTGAGGATTGGTTGATACTCGATGCTACACTCATTGAGATCAGACTTTCGGGATATTTCGGCCGCAAGAAAAGATTGCTTGAGCTGAAACAATGCCCGATAAAGAATGATCAGTGATATTGAGAATCTTTAGAACCCGGTTACTTTTCTAAGACAGGTTTGAAACCAACTAAGCTTCATGAGGGTTTGACCTTAAAAACCATGCAAGCCTAAACCTAAGGTTGTTTGTGTGACTTGTGTGCTTTCAACTTGAACTACTTGCAGAGTTTTATTACCTGACAACATGAGTTCCTTGCAGGTTTTGTTTACAGTTATTATCTAATAACTTGGATTTCTTGCAAGGTTTACTTGCTTACATCACTTCGCACCTTTGCTTAAACGCATAGCATAAACATCATAGCATCATACCATAGCATTTCCTTAACCATTTCAAGGATCTTGAGGGCCTGTGATGCAAGTTATGATAAATCAGACGTCTAGCAAGGGGCAAGGGGATTTATTTTCCTCTAGCCAATGTCATCCGAAGATCAAAACTCAACAACTTGAGTCAGGGGCTATGTCCCACTTGATATGGTGAGCTTGACTCTCGTAGAAGGACTCTCAACGATAAAAAGTTCTTCAATCAAAGCTGCAAAATTCAACTTTTGACATTTTCTTGTTTACCCTGCGAGATCCTTGAAAACATTGCATACATATATAATACATATCATTGCATAAGCAGGTTTCAAATCAGGTCTCTCATGTTCTCGCTGTTTATTTTAGAAATGTCTCTCCAACAAGACAACAGAGGTCTCCAAGCTCAAGATGCCCAATTCAAGGAATTTCTCCTGAATCTATCCATGGGACAAGACCTGAAAACACTCTTCACCGAGAATCTGACCAAGGAACGTCCTGACACCAGTAAGGATGAACAATTGGAACAACTGCAAGTTGAGGTAGAAGAAATGAGAATCCAGATGTTGGGGCAGATGGCTCTTATCCAAAACTTAGCTCGAGGACAAGAAGGGCTAAGAGCCTTCCTCAACAAGCTTCACCAAGATGGATGCAGATCCATGAAACAAACAGTTAAAATTGTGGATCAAGGCATTAATCAGCCCCCTGTGAGAGAAGAGGTTGGTTTGGTCAGGAACATACCTTTCCAGATTGCTACTACATCACAAGCTCAACCACAACCTCGCCAACGACAACGGGGCAATCAGCATAAGAAGAATACATCTGAAAGACGCTTCATCGAAATCAACATGTCATTGGCTCAAGCATTACAACGCATGTTTAAGGCCAAGTTGGTTATGTTAAGGGACCCTCCTTAGAATCCCAACATAGCCTCCCCAAGGTACAATCCAAATGCAAGATGTGCGTACCACTCCAACTGTCCTAGACATGACACCAACAACTGTTGGGCATTGAGAAATAAAATTCAAGACCTGATTGATGAAGGAGCGCTAGAATTCGCACAAGACGGTCAGGCTGAGTTCTTCTGCCATCCCTCCAAGGCATACCATCTGAAGTGACAAGTTCTCACAAGAAGACTTTTCGTTCATTAGAATTTCCAATGTGTAATTTTCTTTTGATTTGTTTGAACATTTATTCATATCAAACCTCGTTATTTCGTCAATGCATTGCACATGCTTGTCTTGAATCAATTCATTCGTATTCACTATTTCAAAAATGCGTTCTTATTTCCTTTTGTGATATTCAACTCTCGATTAAAAAACTCTAAGCCTTAGAGGGAGGATGACGAAAATGATACCACGATCTTTACAGTACGCTTTCGAACAGACCCCGCTGACGATGTACAGGCGTTGTTTCAAATCCTAAACAGTGGAGTTATAAGGAAGATAATCCCTAGTCAACCCCTTTGAGCCAAAGAAGTAGGATTTTTTCTTTTCACACAAATTAAAACCTTTAATCATAACCTGGGGCAGGGTAGTTTTCTCAGTTAATTCAGAGGCGTATTCAGTCACAATCTTCTGCTTCATACACAATGAATGGCATCGAAGACTTCCTTCCAAATCAAATGACGGTGATGGTTCTGTATAATCGTCAAGACAGGCAGTCATTATCTCTCGAAATAAAAGCCCATTAAGTCAAAACTATGAAGGAGACTTAAGAGAAAAATTGGGGCATCCCGCTGACTGTAATCACAAAAGAAACAGTTCAGGCAAAAGAAGGGATAACGAAAACAAACAAAAAAAGAGGTTACTACAAATCCTCGACAAAAAGAAGATTACAAAAATGACTTCCTTTTCAAAACAAATCATCACCAAGTATCATAGCAAAGATTCCAGACTCAATCGGGATTTAAACGCGCAATTAACTGAGCATGGGACTGAAGAACATCATGAAGAGCGGGTTGGGTACAAATAAAATTTGAGCCTTTATCCTTTGTTTCTTGAACCGTGAACCAGGCCATAATATAACCCTTAAAAGTCCTAGCTGAAGCATGGGTTAGTTTGAGAGCATATTGTTACAAAGGTATCCTGACTCCTGTAGGCTTTGTTACGAATTGTGAGTTGATATCACATTCTTGCAACTTTCGTTTTACTACACAAAACACATTTTCAAAAAAAAAAATCAAGACAGACATGAGTTTTGCATTCTTTAAATGACATTGTTTGCATATGACAAATTGTTTGACAGCAGAGAAATCCGCATAATGGATATTCAATGAACATACATCCTCTCAATGGACAGAATCACCTCAGTGGGAAAGACACTTCCAATAACAGGTCTTCCATAAGCAAGGGGCATGACATGATGTCTAAACACACCTGGGGTAGTCTCTCCAAAAGTGCCAAATAACCAGGGGCAGATCTCCATCTGAATCGCTTGGGGCATTACGCACGCATTCCAGCAACGAATTATGTGCCATCAAGAAAACATTTTTGACAGTACTACAACACAACATTATGGACAGTGACAACTCTCTACATCCTGAAAGCGTGGACATAGTCGGAAAATACTACACATGAAAAAAAGACCCGCTAGGTTGACACACCTAGGCAAAAATAAGGGAATCTTGACGAACCAAAGGGGTTCGGGCAAAAATTAGGGATAAAAAAATGAAAAAATCTATACACCCGGAAAGTCGAAAACAATAAAGGCGACTTGGGTAAAAAAGGGTATCCCGGTGGACTGAAAACCCGAAAGGGCGGTCCAGGAAAATGTTAGGGATTAAAGTGTATCACTATGTGCCATTGGATCACCTTGCGATCAAAATTCAGTAATAAGATATCAAGCTCAAACGGTACCGATCAATCCAGTCAGCTTCGGACAAACAGCAAAGTGATGAGATGCTCGAAGACATAGGGGCAATAGCATAATTGAAACTCAATGGGATCACTATACATATTTGTTTTCTTTTTGTACACAATTCCTGTAATAATTTCCATTTTTACAGCGGTGTTCTCATACTAGAGCGTCAGCCTCCTTGTAAAAAAAATGCTTGTTATGGGCAAATTTCAGATCAATACAAAGCATCTTTCAAGTACAAAACTCTGTTTATTTTTCCTTTTTTTGTTTTGTTTTGCAAAAACGTCCAATGTTTTATTCTTGACATATGCATTTGAATATGGTTACTGTTCACAAATATCTGCGTATAAAACAGAAAGACGGTTATTAAGAACTCAAATAAATTGGTGCAAAACCTAAATACCGATAGTTACCCCATCCGTCATGGTACAAGGGACAGAGACAGTTGGAAGCAAAGTCACGATCACATATAAGCCAGTGATACATATACTCCTCGCAGAGCCGAGATGACCAAGGTCCGACCTCCCTATCCCCAAGCAGGAATTCCTCCCCCAGCGGGTTCCTTCAGAAAGCTAATGTCTAGATTCCCCATCTGATCTGTATATTCATAAATAGTTTATAAAGTTCTCTCCCGAGCAGAGTTTATTTCTCTGACAGCGGAAGCTCAATCTCCAACAGAGCTCTTCTCTCTAGCAATGGAAGTTCATCCTCAGCTGAGTTTATCTCTCCAAATCAGTAGATCTTCCAACAGAGTATCTCCCTTCCCCACAGAGTCATTACCCCGCAGGATTGTTCTCAGACAAAGTATCTCCCGGCAGAATGTTCTTAAGAAGAATGGATGTAAATCTCCAGCTAATCATCTTCGTTCACTATCCCCGGTGGAAACGAAGAACTCAACTCCTTATACTCTCCAGCAGCAGTCCAGGATTTATTCTCCCAGCTAGAGAGTATCACAATGGCATTACATATATATACATCATGGCATGCGCATACATATTATACATCACAATCTCATTTATTTTGGGAACATCATTACTCAATGCATTTCATGCATCAGGATATTGCATACGACTAACTCTTTACCTTTCAGGGAAAGATGCACTCAAGTTCTCAAGAGTTCTCTCTGGTTCAGTCAAACCGACACCAAGGTTTCTATTCCAGTTAAAGATATTCCAAGTCTTCTCTGGTTCAGTCAAACCGACACTAAGGTTTCTATTCTAGTTGAAGATGTTTTAAGACTTTCGTCTGGGTCAGCCGAATCACCGCTAAGATTCCCCTAATTTCTATGCCAGTCAAAGTTAATCCAAGACTTCTCCCAGGATCAGTCAAATCAATACTAAGATTTCACTCCTAGTTGAAGTTCTCACAAGTTTTCTTTAGTTCAGTCAAATCGACACTAAGGTTTCTATTCTAGTTGAAGATGTTTTAAGACTTTCGTCTGGGTCAGCCGAATCGCCGCTAAGATTCCCCTGATTTCTATACCAGTCAATGTTAATCTGAGACCTCTCCCAGGGTCAGTCAAATCGATACTAAGATTTCTCTCCTAGTTGAAGTTCTCACAAGTTTTCTCTGGTTCAGTCAAACCGACACTGGGGTATCTATTCTAGTTGAAGACGTTTTAAGACTTTCGTCTAGGTCATCCGAATCGCTGCTAAGATTCCCCTGATTTCTATGCCAGTCAAAGTTAATCCGAGACCTCTCCCGGGATCAGTCAAATCGATACTAAGATTTCTCTCCTAGTTGAAGTTCTCACAAGTTTTCCCTGGTTCAGTCAAACTGACACTAAGGTTTCTATTCTAGTTGAAGACGTTTTAAGACTTTCGTCTGGGTAGCCGAATCGCCGCTAAGATTCCCCTGATTTCTATGCCAGTCAAAGTTAATCCGAGACCTCTCCCGGGATCAGTCAAATTGACACTAAGATTTCTCTCCCAGTTGAAGTTCTCACAAGTTTCCCCTGGTTCAGTCAAATTGATACTAAGATTTCTATTCCAGTTCAAGCTATGAAGCCCGGAAATCGATCCGATATTATCTTAATTTCACAAAAATACTACGAAGCCTGGAATCGACCAGATAGTGGTATATCTTAAATTCAAGCTATGAAGCCTGGAAATCGACCAGAAAACAGCTTAACCCTTAGCAAGTTACTGTGAAGCCTGGAAACCGACCGGATAATAGTACAAGATACTATGAAGCCTGGAATCGACCAGATAGCGGCAAAGGACACTATGAAACCTGGAACACGACCAGATAACAGTATAAGGTACTTCGAAGCTTGGAATTCGACCAAATAGCAGTTTACTGGGCCAATTACTATGAAGCCCAGAAATCGAACGGATATAAGTATGCCTCAAGGTCAAGTTGAAAGCTGGATGCGACCGGATAACCACTTAAATCCTTCTGAAGCCTGGAGCACGACCAGATAAGAATTGAGTGTTGTACCCCAAAATTTGCCCTCCCATATTCTTCAAGATTTGTCAAGAACAATCTTCAAATGCTTCAAGATTCCTCAAGGGTTGCACAGTCCAATTGCCTCCTAAGGCAGTCAAAATTAGGGTTTTGGTTCTTGCAAGGAAGTTGAGGTTTTCAGTGGTCCAATCAAGTCCCATATGCCTATATACATTGTCAAGCATCTACATGCCAAGTTGCACAGTCAAAGGCCCTATTTGGTTCACAATCAACTGCAGGGGCAAAATGGTCATTTAGCAGTCAAAAGTCAAAAATTTTGGTCAACATCTTATTTTGAATCCACAATCATCATTTGATCAAGTCTTGATCATGATTCCACAAGAATGGCTCAAAAATCATCAAGATGCAAAAGTTTTCATTTTTGGACAGTTGAAAAAAGTCAACTGTAACTTGACAAAGGCATAACTTTTTCATGGTTCATCAGAAAAATCCCATCCAATGCTCATTTTGAAGGGGAGGACATTTCCTACAACTCATCTTCACATTCCAAGTACAAGAAATGCTCTCACAAAAAGTTATCAATTTCTACATTATAGGTTATTTTCAAAAGTCAACAAAAAGGCATTTTAAGTCAAAGACCATAACTTGAGATTGGTAAATCCAAATGACATGGGACCAAAGGCATTGGTTAGAGGACTTCAAGACCTTTCCAAAATGTCCAAGAACATGTTCATATGATCAAAATTGAGCAAGATGTGCATTGGAGAAGTTGGGAAATTTTTGTGAAATGGCAAAAGTCAACTATCCTTAAAACTTCAATTTTTGACAAAAGGGCCCACTTTCTTCCACTTGATTCAGCCTTGTCATGCCACCCACGTGTCCCATGATTAATTTCAAGATCAAACATTCATTTTTCCATTTTATTTAATTTTTATTGATTTAATTCATTTTAAATCCATAATAATTCAAATAAAATCAAAAAAATTAATGGAATAGTATCTTGTGGTTTGAATAGCTTTCATGTATCATTTGCCAGCTACCAAATTCGTGCTAGGGCCATTTTGAGCATAAAATCCAAGTTTTGCTTCAAAGATGGAATGTTCTTCAATGGTGTTAAAACAAAATCTCCAAACTTAATTGCACAAGATACAAGCTCAGCTGCTGACCTAATTTCATTCATACCTACATATGCAAGCAGTACAAACTTCATTCACGACCTAAGCATCACTGAAAATGGCCAGAACAAAACTAAAAAATTGTGAAAAAAAGTGAGATCAAGAACAGTGATAGAGGCACTTTCAGATCAAAAGAAGCACGTAGTCTTCTTCATTGTCATCCCCTGAAGCCAACGCGACCCTTGCCAAGCCCTAAGACCTCCTACACAGCACTGTAAGTATTCACGAACAGGCCCCTGAACATGATACCTCAGTTCTCCATTCTTGCATTTTTCCTCAAAAATATTGGCATAGTTATGTTCCTTGTTTGATTTCTGACGTAACCATAATATTCAATTTCATTTTTAGGCATTGTATGATGATACCCGTACCTAGGGTTTGTTTGTGTGTTTTTTAGGCATTTTGTCTACAGGTGAAATTGGAACAAACCATAAGCATGGATGTGATCAGGAGACATGGACGATCACAACCATGGGTTTAGATGGAGTTTCTGAAGCCTAGGGACGATTCTAAGCATAGCCTATGAAACTTCCTGCGGATAAAATTCGCAGGTAAAAAACCTGCAATTTTTTATGAAGAAGATGACTATGTGTTGCAGCGTGATTGGCCATTTCAAACAAACGCGCGTTTTTTTTGTTTTTTTTAGCATATATGTTGGTTCACTAATATATTAACCACTTGTTATTGTTATTTCAATTGAACAAGGCAGCTCAGTTGGTGGACGTGTCACTGAATCATCCCGTGGGACCTGGGTTCGATTCCCAGGTCCCCCAAATGCTTGTTAATATTTTTTCTAATGTGTTCCTATGCAATCTTCCAAACAGCAAACACCATATGCCCTCATGCATCAACGTGCCATGTGTCCACAGCCACAAATCCAATGGCCCTGAGGTGCTGACCACCATGCTACCCAGTCAATGAACGCTCAGCAAATCCCAGAAGTCAACGCAGGCTTGGGGATAATGGGCCTGAAATTGCTGCCTAACACCTCCATTCTGGGCCCAGACCTCCCCTTTTGGTTCATTCCTTTTTTTCTTCTTATTTTATATTTTTATTTTGTTTGTTTATTAATTAATTTTCTAATTATCCCTAAAATTAACATAATTAATTTTTCATAATAAAAATTTTTAAAAAAACTAAAAAATGTAAATATTTTATTTATTATTATTAATGTCACTTTAGCTTAATTATTTTGTAAATAAATATTAACTTAAATTAATTTAGTTTAATTAGGTTTAATTTTAATTTTCTTTTACAATAAATAAAAATGATAGACTTAGGTTTTTTTTGACATTTTTAATTTCTTTTTTTATTTTATTTCATTAAAAACATAAAAAACACAAAAACATTTTTTTCTTCTAATAAATTAATTAATAATTAGGCTTAATTTCATTAATTGCAAAAAAGGACTAAAATTCAATTCTTTCTCAAAAAAGGGTCAAAACCCTAAAGACGTCCCGATTCGATTCTCTCGCGCTTTAATTTATTTTAATCATGTTTATGTAACTGTTTCCTAAAATGTAATAGTTAATTAGGGTTTATCGTTTTCCTTTATTTACTTTCCGCATTTATTTTCCAAAACGGGTTATGTTTTTGGCGATGTATAGACCCGCGCCTTGTAATAGCGTAGATTTAGCTTTCCGCACTTTATTTTCCGCACTCTTAACTGTTAAAAAATGCATGAAAGATTTGTATGGCAAATAAAATCAATCCGTAGCTCACAAATAACATGTACAAGATAACCTTAACTGAAAAAAAACACACATGCACATACCACTCCTAGGGTACGCCTCACTGGTTGCCTCGAACGTGGTCATCAAGTATAGGGTATCTTAGAGGTCGCCCTTCTGTCTAAAAGATCCAGTTGCCTCGAAACGGTTGCCTCAGATAAAAAGGATCTAGGACGTTAGGGTTACCACTAAGATGTCCTACTATTGCTTCGGTGACCACATTGTCCCTTAATCGAATTGACCCGAATACCTCCAACGACGGTGCTACCTACCTCTCAATGGTAGGATAGCACTATCTAAAGGACTCTTACACAGCTTAATTCCTTAGAGTAGGTAGATTCTCTTGGGTACTTGCTCTTTCAAAACAAACAAAAAAAACATCTTTTCGCACCCCACACTTTCAAAAAGTTTTCAAACAAAACACTTCATACACTCTTGAGGACTGATACAAGAGTTACTTAGAAGTTTTTCAAACGAACTTTTTCAAAACCCACACACACTTGAAAAGCAAACAATTTTTGAAAACATAGAGTGAGCAAGTACCTAAGAGCCCGTGGATAACCACGGATAGTAAGGGTGCTAACACCTTCCCTTTCTATAAATCTACCTCCCGAACTGAGAAACATTCTCGAATAAGGAATTTTGTTGTGCTTTTGTCCTTTCCATGTTGGAGAACATAAAAGACGGTGGTGACTCTTGCTTACCGCGACATTTCACGAAACCAGCTTAAAAAACAGTCAGTTCTATTTCCATAGATCACAGAACTGGCGACTCTGCTGGGGACTACTTAAAGTGAGGTGTACCTTAGGATTAGGCCATTCTTATGTTTTCAATTGCTTGTTTTGTTTGCTTTCAAATTGGGGGCCTGTTTTGGAGTTTCATAGATCCTAACCCGGATTTGGGGGATACCTCTTAGAAAGTAGCAACAAACTGTGAGGGAACTGTGCGGGGTATACCGACACGGTTGAAGCAGTTTGCTACGTTGATGTGGCACTTTGGTGAGTACCGGTAACCCTTGAGTCAAGTCAAGGAGAGTACAGGGCCGCCGCATGGTGCCGTGAAGCATCAACTGGCCTTAGGAACCTTACTTGACCATCCTGGCCTCTTTAGGGGTAGTGAGATGACCAACTTTGGTGCAGTCCGAAGTTGGTAGATACTCGATACTACACTCATTGAGGGTTGTTTTCTTGGAATATTTTGATCTCCAGTTCAGTGGCTAAATCAAAACAATGAACATAGAAAACAACACAATGATATTGAGCTCCTTAGAACCCAGTTACTTTTGATAGGACAGGTTTTTGAGCCCACCAACTTCAAGAGGGTAGTACCCCAAACTTCATACTGGCCTAAACCCTAAGGGATGTCTGGTGTGACTTGTGTGCCTTATCATGTTTGTTTTTTGTGAATACTTGTGGTGTTTCCTTATCATAACATCATAGCATCATACAGCATCATATGCATTTACTAACCACTTCAAGGGTTCGAATCTTCATCTTTGTTCTTGTTTTGTAGGGCATGGAAACTACCCGCAGAAAGACAATTCAGATCAACCTTGTAAGGGTCCCTCCTCAGCTTAAGGAGCTTACATCACTACGCCAAAAACTGCTTTTTGCAGCGCCTCTACTAAAGCGCTTATTGAAAAAGCGCTGCCATAGCCTTCACAAAAAACAAAATTTAAAAAAAGGGAAACCTATGAAGGCGCTTTTTTAAAAGCGCTGGCATAGGTGGGGGATACGAAAGCGCTTTTTACATTAAAAGCGTTGTGGTAGGTCAAATAAAAATATTAATAAAAATGAAATAATAGGGTTATGAAGGCGCTTTTTAAAAAGCGCTGTGGAAGATTGGCCTTTGAAAGCGCTTTCAAAAGCGCTGGCATAGGGTCTGATGCTACTAAAGCGCTTTTTAGGCTAAAAGCGCCGTGGTAGCTCAAATATCAAAATTAAATAAAATGAAATATTGAACAGCGCCTGTTCAGAATACCCACGAAACCCACGAAACCCAAAACGAAATATCAGAACGAAGCCCTGTTCATCGTCTTCTCCATCTCACCCTCGCCGGCACGAAGCTTTTCAGCACCGTTCATCATCTCACCCTCGCCGGCACGAACCTTATCAGCACCGTTCATCAACTCACCCTCGCCGGCACGAAGCTATTCTCGTTTTTGTTCTGATTCCTCATCCTCGCCGGCACGAAGCTTTTTTCGTCTAGAGTCGTATCAAAAGGTATGTTTCAAAATCCTTGCCATTCATACATTGCTTCACTCCTCAAGTATGAATATGATACTTTCCGTCCTATAGCCTTCTTTTTTTCTTGTAAATCTTCCGCCAATTTTAGCTCCTCTTGGGAAAATAAAGAGTTGCTCATAATCATTGGTCTGCTATCACCTTCCTCTAAAAAGACATATTTTATATATGAATATAGTACCTTCAGTTTAGGCTTGGAATCAACTAGTTTTGACCCTTGAGATAGAATCTAATTCCTAGTGTCAAAATCTTTTAGACATTCTTTAATTTCTTTCTCTTCTTCATTCAAAACATTAAGGGTGTATAGCAGATTTATTTCTAATGAGGTATCAGTATGCAATTTATTCTTGACTTTTAGAATATCATCATATATACATCCATTTTAAAAGAGGTATCTTTGTCTTTTGAGTGCTTTATAGCTTCAAATAAATCAAGACTAGCATCTTCGTCCTGCATTGATGTCAGTCATCTTTCCGCGGTTTTCATGACAGGTCAGTCCAAAACCAGAGAAACCTTGTCACTTTCTTCTATATCTGTCACCATGAAACCATTAAGAAATGAGAATTTATTAACTTTGGCTATAACGTCTTCTGCTATTTCATAAAGATATTTAATGGATTTATCTAACAGCTCCAATGTCATTCTTGTCTGCCTCATTTCCTAGACCAATGTGTATTTTCCCAACTAAGACATTCTCAATAATGACAGGTAGTTTCACTCTACCAGGATCATTTGCTTTCTGAAGCATAGTTTTCTGGCTGAGTTCACTACGATTAGCGTCCAACTTAATGGTTTTCTCATCGGTGTGTCTTCTATTCTTTGTTAAGATTTCCTTCATGAACTTGACATTGATCTAATACTTTAGAAAACAGAATATTGCTCTCAAGTATTTTAAAAATATCTAATAACTTTACATATTACATGTCATTATCTTTCTTGGTTCGAGCATCTGGGTAACATAAATTATGCATAAGAGGGTTCTTCATAGTAATTTAACTTTGTGGCGCAGATAAAATAAAATACCATCTCTATGTATGGTGACCAATTTATTATCACTTATTAAAACTAAGGACACCACATAAATCGCAATTGGAGTTCATTGCACCAAAGCTAGTAAAATTGATATATTGGTCAACATTTTGTTCTTTCTTCATTAGAATAGTACTGAGATTCCTAGTCAGATACGCCAAGACATATGCTCAACCATATCATACCAATCTATTCTCTGCTGAAAATTGAACATCAAATAACCTCTGTCTAGCCTTCATTGCCTGCATTAGTAAAAAGAAGTGATTAGAGAAAGTTTTATCAGAATTTGCTACTCTATGTTACTGTCCTTTAAATTGAGAAACAGGCACAGTAAATTTGAAATTTGGAATTTCAAGACAAAGTTTTAAATAGCATACCAGTTGCTCCCATTTTATACAACTTGTTATGATGGAAAGAAGGACACATTGAACGAAAGCACCGACTTGTATACCAATCCAAAGTCCTTTTCCTCCCACTTGAACCCGATTGAAGAAATTCGAACTGTCCTTGATCGTAGTGTACGCGGGACGCTCTCAACATTTTCAAAGGTTTCTATCCTATTCTTGAACTGACTTGAATAACTGATTGTTTTTACTTTTATTTTCCGGCTCAGTGTGAATTTCTAATGATTATAGTTGAGTGGAATTCATGAGCTGCGGTTGTGTTTTTGTTTATATTTAGACTGTTATGGCAGTATAGGGCTGTATATGGCAGTATGGCAGTATTGATAGCATTGAAACGAGCACGTTTCAGGGATTCATCAAACATCAATGAAAATTTTAAACACAATGAACCATGCAACACATTAGTTAGCGTATAGATGTTAGAATTTAGGACTATAGGACTATACCAAAAATATCTGACGGGATTTTTCCGTTGCTAAATCTTCCGGTTGCTTCTCCTCCGATGAAATCTTTACCGTAAGGTTTGAAATCCGACTTCACTATTGTTTGAATATAATTGTTATTACCTGTATCCAAGACTGAATCACTAGTATCCGACTTCACTAGTTAGTAATTAGTTATGAGTTGTTTAGCACATGCTTAAGGTGAGGCAAGAATAACTATGAATTTGATTACCTGATATGTTGAATTTCTTTACAGGTAATTAATTATTATTTTGCTATAGTTGCGTGACTAATTAGTTGCTATAGTCAAACCATGGATAAAAAATGGATGACTGCCAATCGATTGTCGAAAGAGTATGAGGATGGGGTATCAGAATTCGTTAAGTTTGCCGTTGCGCACGCCAGAGAACCCAATGGAATGATATGTCCTTGCTTGAGATGCTGTTATGGGAGACGGGTTGACGCGGTTCAGTTGGAATCGCATTTACTGATGCATGTAATTGATAGAAGTTATGCATGTTGGAATTTGCATGGTGAGAAAAGTAGCGGGAATGTTGAATCGAGTTATAATACGACGTATGCTTCAAATGAGGATTTCGCAGACGCATACGATTATGATCGAGTCGAAGAGATTGCAGAAGCGCTTGAAGAAGATCTTGAGGATTGTCCCAAAATGTTCGAGAGGTTGGTAAGCGATGCAGAGAAACCGTTGTATGATGGTTGTACAAAATTCACAAGATTGTCTGCGGTGTTAAAGTTGTACAACTTAAAGGCGGACAACGGATGGTCGGATAAAAGTTTCACACAGTTATTAGCCCTCGTGAAAGAAATGCTACCAGAGGATAATGTTCTTCCCAATCGAACGTATGAGGCCAAAAAGATGTTGTCCTCTATTGGCATGAGCTATGAAAAGATACATGCATGTCCAAAAGATTGCGTTTTATTTCGAAACGAGTACGCAGTGTTAAATGAGTGTCCTAAATGCGGTGCCCCTCGATATAAGGAAAAGTTGTCTCCGGAAAAGGTGTTATGGTATTTTCCTATAATTCCGAGATTTAGGCGCATGTATCGTAGTGAGACCGATTCAAGACACTTGACTTGGCATGCAGATGAAAGAATTATTGATGGGAAGTTGCGACATCCGGTAGACTCACCACAGTGGACGAAAGTTGATATTGATTATCCTGAATTTGGAAAAGAAGCAAGAAATCTTCGCTTGTCGTTGTCTACTGATGGAATGAACCCGCATGGTATTCAAAGTATCTCGCATAGCACCTGGCCTGTGATTCTTATGATATATAACCTACCTCCGTGGCTATGTATGAAGCGTAAGTACATGATGCTATCTATGTTAATTTCTGGGCCCAAACAACCAGGGAATGACATAGACGTGTACTTGGCACCCTTAGTCGAAGATTTGAAGTTTTTGTGGGAGACCGGTGTGGAGGTTTACGATGGGTATAGGAAAGAAAGTTTCAACTTGAGGGCGATGTTGTTTGGAACAATTAATGATTTTCCGGCGTACGGAAATCTATCAGGGTACAGCATTAAGGGTCAAAAAGTGTGTCCTGTTTGTGAAGATGAAACCGATACGATGCGATTGAACTTTTGTCAGAAGAATGTTTTTCTCGGTCATCGTAGATTCTTAAATTCTAATCATCACTATCGTGGGTGGAGAAAGGCATTCAATGGAGAGGCAGAACACGGTAGAGCTCCACATATGTTGACAGGTGATCAGATTTTTGAAAAGGTGAAAGATGTGAGTACTGAGTTTGGCAAGCCTTTTGCACATAGACTTGTCACGAGTGGGTGGAAGAAGAGGTCGATTTTTTTTGAACTTCCATATTGGAAGTCGTTGTACGTAAGACATTTCCTCGATGTTATGCATATTGAAAAAAATGTATTTGATAGTGTTATTGGTACGTTACTCAATATACAAGGAAAGTCTAAGGATGGCATTAACATAAGGAAGGACATGTTAAACATGGGAATTAGAACTGAATTGGCACCCGTGACGAAAGGAAGACGCACATATCTACCACCTGCTGTTTACACTCTATCTAGAAAGGAGAAGAAAATATTGTGTAAGTTCCTCAGTGAAGTTAAAGTTCCAGAAGGCTACTCATCAGATATTAGAAGACTTGTGTCAATGAAAGACCTAAAGTTAAAGAGTTTAAAGACTCATGATTGCCATGTTATAATGGAACATTTTCTACCAATAGGTATACGTTCTATTCTTCCAGAAAAAGTAAGGAGCGCAATAACTAAGTTGTGTTTTTTCTTCAAGTCAATTTGCAGCAAGGTGATCGATCCTGCGATCTTACCAACATTGCAAAAAGAGGTGGTTGTTACTTTATGTGAGCTTGAAATGTATTTTCCTCCCTCGTTTTTTGACATAATGGTTCATCTAGTCGTTCATCTTGTCAAAGAGACACAGTTGTGCGGACCAGCTTATATGAGATGGATGTACCCTGCTGAACGTTATATGAAAATTTTAAAAGGGTACGTGAAAAACCGAAGTCGACCGGAGGGTTGTATTGCGGAACGATACATTGTTGAAGAAGCGGTTGAGTTTTGCACTGAATATCTGTCAAATGTTCAATCAATTGGACTCCCCAAATCTCATATTGTCGAGAAAAAAGAAGGAAAAAGACTAATTGGAAATAAAGTTGTGATAGTGTCAATGGTCGAACGGGATCAGGTGCATTTGTATGTTCTGCACAATGAGATTGAGGTTGAGCCGTATGCTGAAATGCACAAGGGTGTTCTTCGAGGTTTAAATCTGAATAGAAATGAGAATTGGATAGTACGAGAGCACAATCGAAGTTTCATACCGTGGTTTAAGGAACAAATTTATTCAAAGTATCGTTCGGATCCTGCTTCAGTAACAGAAAGGTTGAGATGTTTAGCATATGGTCCAAGTATGATTGTGTTTTCTTATAGCGCATACGCAATTAATGGATACACATTTTATACCAAAGAACAGGATGATAAAAGTACTATGCAGAATAGTGGTGTTACCTTGGTAGCTGAAGCGATGCACATATCAAGTGCGAATGACTTAAACCCGAAATTTGCAAATCTGTCATATTTTGGGGTTATCGAGCGCATTTTGTTGTTTGATTACGGGAAGTTTCAGATTCCTGTATTTGATTGCAAGTGGGTTGAAAATAATAATGGCGTACGAATGGATAAGTCAGGATTTTTGCAAGTGGATCTCAATAGGGTGGGGTACAAAGATGAACCTTTTATTCTAGCCTCTCAGGCTAAACAAGTGTTCTATGTCAATGATCCGACAAGTACGAAATGGTCTATAGTGCTTTTGTCTAACAAAGTAATTGATGAAAACATTGGAGATCAAGGTGATATTGGCGTTGGCATTGAATCTTGTACAAGAAACGATCAAAATGAGAATGAACCTTGTACTAGAGATGATCATAATGAGGGTATTTGGATCAATCCAACCATCCGAGTTGTTAACAGAAGCGTAAAATATATTGCTACCAAGAAAAGAAAGAGACGTTAGTGAAAAGGGTATTATTATAATTATAGCCTAATATTGTAAGTAATATGTGAATAATGTTTTGAATTTTTGGCATATCTTTTGAACCGTTTTGAATTTTTGCGAATGTGACTAGTGTTTATTTAGTAGAACAATGTTTCCGGAGCTGATGGTGAGGTTTATTTCTTGCAAGTTTGGTTTTTTAGCATTTTATTCAATTTTGAGTTCCTTTAGTGTTATTCATATCTTTTTCGACTATCCATTTTCATGTAGTGTACTAATGTGCTTGTTTGACTTTTGTTACAGGTCTAATGGCTAGCAATGAAGAAAACCCGCAAGGAAACCAACAAGAAAACCCACCAGGAAACCAACAAGATCATGAAAACTCACAAGAATCAAATCATGCAGCGGATGATACTTCAGCAAATGATGTTGCACGAGGCATCACCATAATGCGCGAAATCATTCGTGCTAGAGATAAGGGAGTGATATATAATGTAGATTGGAATCATTCAAATCAAGTAGTTGGGGTTAATGCTTCAAAATTCACAAGCTACGTTGGTACACTTGTTCGTATGCATGTGCCAATCTCCATATCTAGATGGAATGCGAAACAATGTGAAGCATTGAAGCAAGGAAAAGAAATGTTTTGGGAAGATGTTAAGGTATGTATGTTATATGGTTTATATGGTTATATGTTTATAAGTTTATAAGTTTATATGGTGTATATGGTTTTTAAACTACTTATATGTTTATATGGTTTATATGGTTTTTAAATTACTTATATGTTTATATGGTTTATACGCAGCGGTCTTTTAACGTTCCAGATGAGCGTAAAGGCTTCGTACTTGGGTTGGCCGGGAAAAGATTTAGAGGGTGGAAAAATCTGTTGACGAACACCTATCTTAAGGATGACAAAGGAAAGTGGCTGGAAGAGTTCCCGGCCGGAAGGCCAGAAAAGTATAATCTTTTCATTAAACAAGAAGATTGGACTGAGTTTATTAGACAAAGAGATGACGAATTCCGGCAAAAGAGTGCCAAAAATAGTGAGAGAGCATCAAAGCCCGCGTATCCATACAAAAAAGGGCATTTGGGATATGCACGCTTAGAGGAAAAAATTGTAAGTAATAAATAGAAATGATATGTTCTTATTAATTGTCTAAATGTGTTGTACTTGACGATCTAACCGTTTGTTTCTATGCATAGTTAGAGGAGACGAAAAGTGATGAAACCTCACTTCCAGCACATTTGCGGTGGAAGGAAGCTCGTGTGGGCAAGAATCAAGCTGTTGATCCAAGTGTTCTAAGAATTTATGATGAATGCGTAAGTATAACATTGTGTCTTTAATTAAATCAAATTTTTATGACTATTTAATTGATTTTTTTATCTCCATTATTTTCAGGAGACATTGTCACAAACGGAGTCCACCGGTGACGACCAGGATACGAGGAGCGTACTTAGTAAAGCACTGAATGTTCCTGAGTATTCCGGTCGGGTGAGGGGTAAAGGTCATGGTGTGACTCCAACCTCTTTCTACCAGCATCCTCGGAAAAGAAATCCTACCAATGCAGAAGTGATGAATGTACTTATGGAATTACAAGCAAAAGTCAATGCATTGGAAAGAGATAAAGAGGTATTAATGAGGGAAAAGGGCAATGCGGCAATGGCGAAAGAAACTAGTGACAACGCTAGTATCAACCGTCAGAATAAATTTCCTGAGGTAATTATAAATATATTGATAAATCTCTATTGTTCAAGTTTCTCATTTTTATTCCACCTCTTTCTATTATTGAATTAAAAGTAATATGTATGCATATTGGTTTAGGGCATTTCATCTTGCCAACTATACGTAATGGCATCAGATTATCACCTTGTTGGCAAGGGAAAAGTGTACAACACTTTGGGAGATTTAATTCATAATACACCGATCCCGGCTGGACACCTGAGAGTATCAGTAGATTATCCTATTGATCCCGATGCGTTGGTACCGGTACCTGACGTGGCCTTGGATATAAGATCGGTGCGAGACGCAGTAGGGTCGTTTGTTGCATGGCCCTTGGACCTCATTTTCATTGATGATGAGGTATGTTTAAAACCGTTAATATGAATCATTTAGATTTCAAATGTCAATTCTGAACCGTTAAGTTAATTATTTTTTAATATTAGCCTCCTACAAAACCCGCTAATAAGGGTAAGGAGATTTTGCAGCAAGGCGGCGAGTCTATGGCATCAATTCCAGAGGTACACTTAAATTGTTTATTATATGATATGAATTTAAAACTGAACGATTTTATAATTTACCTAAGTTATATGATTGTTAGGTATCTACGAAAGTGTCACAACAAGTGACCCAGCCTGTTCGTAGCAGACCACCCCCGAAAAAGTCAATGCATAAGGGGGGAAGAGGCGGGGGAAGAGGCGTTTTTGTACCTCGATATCGGAATACACTTGGAGTACTTTTGGAAACCTCAGATTTGAAGTCAGGTGGTATTCGTACAATCCTTATGGATGCAGATATCTTTGGTCTTGACTGCCAAGAAACGATAGGAATGGACGAAATGACTGAGATTATGACGCATGGTGAATTAGGCATCGGCAATGTTCACGCATACATCCGGTATTCCGATAAATATATCATTTAATTAGTTGAACAATTTATTTACACATTTCAATGAAAATAGTCTAATGTTTATATGTTTTTATTTAAGGTTGTTGTACGATAAAAAAATGCGCGAGACTGTATTGGCAAGACGCTTCCATTTCTTTTCTGCCCATATTGTCAGCGGAGCGACAATTGTCAGGGAACCGGGTTCAGTTAGGGAGTACTTAGTGAATCGATACACGGCCTACGTCGGCAACCCAGATAGCTTGTTTATTTTGCCGTATAACACTGTTCCAGTGGGGTGAGTTTTTCATTTATTCTAATATATCTTTGTTTATTTTGCGTAGAAACTTTTCTTCTAAACTGTTGCTTAAATTTTTAGAAAACACTGGTTGTTGTTGGCTATCGATCCGATTAAAGAAGTTGTGTACTTTCTGAATTCGGTAGATGGGGAATGGACTAACTATCCCGCTATGAAGGAAACTGTTGATCAGTAAGTGAGATCGTTCTAACTATTCGTGTATATTTATATATTTAATTATTTCTGTGAGATTGATCTAAATATATGTTTTTATTTTCTTAGATCAATACAAATATTTCGTAGTCAAAGGGACGCACAGGTACCCCGGAGTAAATCATCAAATATTACTTGGATCAAAGTGCAGGTACAAAATTAGTTGCTTATAATAATAGTTATGTTACTTGATAAAATTACACGACAACTATAAAATATATTCTGTTTTTCTATGCAGTGTCCGTTACAGAATAACGATGTAGATTGCGGATACTTTTGCTTGAGGTTTATGAAAGAAATCCTTCATAAAAATCAAGTAGAGATTCCAAGCACGGTATGGATTTATAACTTAGAATAATTTTGTATGATTTCTACATTTAATAACATCATGCATATACTGAAGTAATAATTTCTTATGTAGTACTTTGATGACCTCTATACTATGTCGTACACGAAAGTTCAAGTGGAAGAAGTCAAAGAGGAAATATGTCAATTTTATGTTGAAAACAGATTATTCTGATGGGTATGAATAAAATATTATTGTACGTGTTAGTTTGATTGTGTTGGAGCCTTTAATATTGTTTGTTTAATTTACCGTGTTGTTCATATTCATACTTTGCAGGATGACGACCGTGTCGGTGGAGCATTATTTTCGATGTAATTATATATGATTTAGTTACATATGTATATATATGGTTACAAATTAACACGATACTTTGTATGTGATTTAGTTATGGTTACAAATGTATATATGGTTACAAATTTAGTTATATATGATTTAGTTACATATATATAGATAAGGATTGAATATTATATGGTATACCGGTTTCTGTTAATATAATACCGATTTCTTAAAATATATGTATAGATAAGGATTGAATTACAGGTTAAATTATTGGACCAAAAAAAAATTACAGGCCGCACAGGGAACCTCAAATTATAGGTTTCACTTTAAAAAATTTGTATGAGCTACGAAAGCGCTTTTGGCTAAAAAGCGCTTTCGTAGGCAGGATAAATAAAAAAAAAATTAAATAGAAACCCCCTATCAAAGCGCTTTTTATGGAAAAAGCGTTGTGAAAGACCCCCCTATCAAAGCGCTTTTTCCATAAAAAGCGCTGTAAAAGCCATGATAAATAAAAAAACAAAAATTAAATAGAACCCCTATCAAAGCGCTTTTTATGGAAAAAGCGCTGGGAAAGACCCCCCTATCAAAGCGCTTTTTCCATAAAAAGCGCTGTAAAAGGCCTGATAAATAAAAAAAAATTTAAATAGCACACCTATCAAAGCGCTTTTCAAAAAGCGCTGGGAAAGACCCCCCTATCAAAGCGCTTTTTAAGGAAAAAGCGCTGGGATAGGTCCACCTACGACAGCGCTTTTGGCCAGAAAAAAGCGCTTTCGTAGCCTACGCCAGCGCTGGCTACGGCAGCGCTTTTAAGCGCTTTTAAAGGGCAAAAAAAAGCGCTGTGAAAGCCCATTTTCGTAGTAGTGCATCCAGGATTCCCGAGAACTCTTCCTTCAGTGAAAGGCATGGTAGACTCATCAGCTTGGTCAACACCAATATTGAAGAGGATATGGTGAAAGTGTTGTTCCAGTTCTTTGACCCTTTGCACCACTGTTTTACTTTCCTGGATTATCAATTGGTGCCTACTTTGGAAGAGTTTTCTCAGCTTCTGAAGGTTCCTATTCTTAATCAACTACCCTACAACGGTACAGAAAGGGAACCAAAACTTGAAGAGGTTGCTAAAGCACTACACCTACAACCATCTGACATCAAGGGGCATTGGGAAACCAGAAGCGGTGTCAAAGGATTCTTGGCAAAGTTCCTGTTTGAGAAAGCACAAGAATGTTGGAATTCCCTTGACCTACAAGCCTTTAAAGAAGTTGTGGCACTCCTTGTCTATGGGTTGGTGTTGTTCCCGAATCCAGATCAACTTATAGATATCAATGCTGTCAAGATCTTCATGTCTAGGAATCCCATACCTACGTTGCTTGGGGACATCCTTCACTCATGTTACACTCGAACCATGAGAAAAAGAGGTGTTCTCATGTGCTGCACTCCTCTCCTGGCAAGCTGGTTTATTTCGCACCTTCCACAATCAGTTTTGAAGAACGAGCGGGGTTTGAGATGGTCACAACGATTGATGACTCTTACACATGCTGATATACATTGGTGTTCTCGGTCCAGAGAAAATGTCACTATCATTGATCTTTGCGGAGAGTATCCTAATGTTCCTTTACTTGGAATCAGAGGAGGTATTACTTACAACCCGTGCCTGGCTTTGAGACAGTTTGGATATGCTCGGAGGGATGGCCCTCATGATATGTTAATTCCTGACATAGTTTTTGACTTCGACAACGATGCACAAGGACTTCGCCAGAGGTTTATCAGAGCTTGGAGGATGCCTAACAAGGTTGATAGTAAGACACTGGGGCACAAGAACTCCATCCCCCTGGAGCCTTATCTCAAGTGGGTACGAGCCCTCTCCCAGAAGCTGGTGATACCATATCCTCATGTTCTCCCCGTGATCAAAGAACCAGTTTTGGAAGGAGAGGTGCCCTACACCATTCAACATCCTGACATGCCAACGTCTTGGGAAGAAATGCAAAAGAGCTGGATCCAACTCAAGGAAGAACGGAATTCTCGTGAAACCAGTCTACATGCCAGTGAGAAGAAGGTCTTGGAGCTCACCCGCCTACTGCACGAGGAAAAGACTCTCAACACTTACATCACTCTAAAGAGGATGCGCAGTGTCTTTTGGGATTAATTATGTTGTAATGTTTTGCCCATGAGGCCCTGATGTACTGAACAGTTTATTTCTTAATATAACGTGTGTTCCTTTTGTCTACAACGAATTTGAACTTTCGAACCCTTGAATGCATTGCATAAATAGCATATCATGCATCATGTGCATAAGAGGTACTCTTTTTCTACAGGTTGCTTAATCTTCTTCGCTGTTTATTTCAGCACTCAATCATCATGAATCCTGAACCTACTACCGAACAAGCTATCAAGGCCCTCCAGGCCCAGAACGCCCAGTTCCAGGAGCTGGTCATGAGCTTAGCCCAAGGACAGTGAGAGTTGAAGACTCTGCTCTTGAAGGAGAAGAAGAAGAAGAAGAAGAGGACTGTGTTGTTTAACACTGGACGGAGGTTTGGGAACACACTGCAGAATGAGGCTAATCAGGCTACTCCGTCTGTTGGGGAAGACAGCCCACAAGGGAGAGAGGTTCCTAGTCCCGTGGTCTCCGACAACGAGACAGATTTCAATGATGAACAATACCCTCCTGCTGAGGACAGGTACAAACAGCTGGAGGACCAGTTAAATGCCATGGAGATCCAACGCGTGCCTGGGCTGGATTTTAGAGACCTAGGCCTATCTTCTGGGGTGGTGATCCCACACAAGTTCAAGGCACCTGCCTTTGCGAAGTACGACGGGGCTTCCTGCCCTAAGCTGCATCTCCGTTCTTATGTAAGGAAGATCCAACCTTACACTGCAGACAAGAATCTCTGGATCCATTTCTTCCAGGATAGCCTTTCAGGGGCTCAGCTCGAGTAGTTCTATCAGCTGGATGGAGCCAGTATTCGAAACTGGGAGGACTTGGCTACTGCTTTTTATAAGCAGTATCAGTACAATTCCGACCTCGCTCCTACGCGTACCCAGCTCCAGGGTATGTCACTAGGAACGGGCGAAGGTTTTAAGGAGTACGCGCAGAAGTGGAGAGACCTGGCTGGCAGGGTGCAGCCACCGTTGACTGACCGTGAACTCGTGGACATGTTCTTGGGGACCCTGTCTGGTCCATTCTTCAACCACTTGATTGGTAATTCCTCTGCTGGGTTTATAGACCTCATTCTGACCGGTGAGAGGATAGAAGCTGGTATCAAGTCGGGGAAGATACATAAGGGTGCCTCCTCGAGTACTGAAAAGAAGCCCTTCAAGAAGGAAGCTAGTGATGTCTATGGTCCCAGAAGACAGAGCAAACCGGAACGCCGCCAAGCTGTCAACACGGTGGTAATTTCAAAGCCTGTTGTTGCTCCTCAGCAATATAACCAACCAAGGGGTGAGAGACCTAAAAGGCAGTACACTCGGCTTAGTATGACCCTGTCACAGATATTGCCGCAACTGCTGTCAACTAACCTGGTAAATGTCAAGGAAGCTCCGAAGGTTGTAAACACGACCTCTCCAAAGTACAACCCCAACGCCCGCTGTGCTTATCACTCTGATAGCCCGGGGCATAACACAGATGATTGTTGGGCTTTGAGGAATAAGGTTCAAGACCTTATTGATGCTAAGGAAATACAGTTCGAGGCGCCCGAAAGGCCCAATGTTGTGACTGCTCCCATGCCCCAGCATGGGGTGAATGCTGTGGAAGAAGACCGGTATGTGGCCTCTGTGGATGATATTGATACTCCGTTGTTGACTGTCCAAAGGAACCTGTTGCTAGCCGGTTTATTTCCGGGATGTAGTAAAGGTTGCCATTTATGTGCTGTTTCACCTGCTGGTTGTCCTTTGTTGAAGTCAGGCGTCCAAAACCTGATGGATAATAAGGAGATCTTGTTCGAGAAGATTGTTGTTCCTGTTGTCCCTGCTGAAGAAGTGTATATTGTCACTATTTTCAACAACCCTCCTAAGGCTCCCTCAAAGAAGCCTGTCAAAATTATGCTTGTTCACAAGATTGCTCCTATCATCATCACTGTTCCGGGGCCCCTCCCCTATACATCTGACAAAGCTGTCCCGTGGCACTATGGGGCAGATGTTTATGTTCTGGGAGTAAAACAAGAGTTTGATGCTAGTACAAGTGTCAGCAACATCATCGGGCCTGCCAAGGTTACTCGTAGTGGTAGGCTCTTCTCACCTGATATTGCGCCACCAGTTATGCAGAGACCTCTCATCATTACACCTGCAAGTGTGCCCACTCCTCTGCCTGATCAAGTTCTTGTTTCTACCCCTGCTGCCGAGTCATCTGACGCTCGGGGAAAAGGGATTACTACTGATGTTCCTACCCGGACGGAGGCGCCAAAGACAACCAATGTTGAAGCTTCCAAGCAAGAGATGGAAGAGATTCTCAAGATTATCAAGAAGAGTGATTTCAACGTCGTTGAGCAGTTGGGGCACACCCCATCAAAAATTTCTATGCTATCACTGTTACTGTGTTCAGAGGCCCATGCCAAGGCCCTGATTGCCTTCCTGAAGACGGCCCACGTGCCACGAGAGACGTCTGCTGATCAATTTACCAATTGTGTGGCCAACTTGACTGCTGATAATGGGTTGGATTTCTCTGACACCGATCTGACTGCCAAGGGAAAGAACCATAACGACGCCCTGCATATCTCCATTGAATGCAGGGGCACTACTCTTGCCCATGTACTGGTTGACACTGGTTCCTCGTTGAACGTATTACCCAAGAAGGCCCTAGACAGGTTGGATTGTGAGGGTTTAAAGCTCAAGCCTAGTAACATTGTTGTCCGGGCCTTTGACGGGTCGAAGAGGATGGTACATGGTGAAGTTGACATTCTAATCAGGGTTGGTTCTCAAGTTTTTGATTCAACTTTCTATGTGATGGACATTCGTCCATCCTATTCTTGTTTGTTGGGTCGTCCATGGATCCACAAGGCTGGAGTTGTGACCTCCACATTACATCAGAAGCTCAAATACCCGGTCAGAGGAAAGGTCGTAACAGTTCAAGGGGAAGAGGAATATATGGTCAGCCACCTCAACTCGTTCCGGTACATAGAGATGGATGGGGAATTCATTGAGACCCCCTTTCAACACTTTGAAGAGGTGCCTCATACATTGGCAGCAGCTGAAACTGTGACTGAAGAGGGTTCTCCTTTGAAGATGGCTTCCTTAAAGGATGCCCGGGCTGTGATTGAGAAGGGTGAGTGTACAAACTGGGGCCGACTTCCTGATTTCACTCCGAAGACTGACAAATTTGGTTTGGGTTTCACTGCAAAAGCTCAGAGGGTTGTGCGTAAGGCAAGGATTGGAAGACCTCCCGTATTCATCACCAACCCGGGAGTAAATGCTATTGAGGACGAAGCGGAAGAATATGAGTTCGACAGCTGGATCTACCCAACGACCAACGGTGGACCAAGCAACTGGACTGCTAAAGACTTCACACCTATTACTTTTGTCACTCAGTAATGAACTCCTTTGTTTTGAATTTGTAACAAACATTAATTTGAAACTTTATGGCCCGGTGTCTTACCCGGGGCACCGTGGCCTCGTTTGTGAGGGCTTTTGTGTGTCACTTCCATATATCATTAATAAAAGCATTGGACGTTTTTTACATTTCAAATCTTGCGCTCCTTGTCTTTCTTTATTATATATTGCAAAACAGCTATATTTACACACACTCACTTATACAGGTTCCAATCCACTCTGGATCTCATTGGTAACGACTCTACTACTCCCAGTTATGACTTCGAAAATCCGATCAACTTAGCCGAAGACGAAGGTGAAGATGATTGCGAAGTGCCTGGTGAGCTTGCAAGACTACTACTCCAGGAAGAGAGGGCTATTCAGCCACATGAAGAGCCAGTGGAAACGGTAAATCTGGGTACTGAGACGGACAGAAAGGAAGTCAAGATTGGTGCCAATCTGGAGCTTAGTGTGAAACAGCGGTTGATTCAAATGTTGCATGACTATGTAGAAATCTTTGCCTGGTCTTACGAAGACATGCCTGGGTTGGATACTGACATTGTGGTCCATCACCTGCCTATTAAGGAAGAATGCCCTCCGGTGAAATAGAAGGTCCGCCGTATGCGTCCAGAGATGTCCAAGAAAATCAAAGCTGAGGTTATGAAGCAATTTGACGTCGGCTTTTTAGCAGTGACTTCTTACCCTCAATGGGTTGCCAACGTGGTTCCAGTGCCGAAGAAGGATGGTAAGGTCCGAATGTGTGTTGATTACAGGGATTTGAATAGGGCGAGCCCTAAAGATGACTTCCCTTTGCCTCATATCGATGTTCTGGTTGACAATACTGCTCAGCATAAGGTATTCTCCTTCATGGACGGGTTCTCCGGTTATAATCAGATCAAAATGGCTCCTGAAGATATGGAGAAGACCACTTTTGTTACTCAGTGGCGCACCTTTTGCTACAAGGTCATGCCTTTTGGGTTAAAAAATGTTGGGGCAACCTACCAACGTGCCATGGTTGCTTTATTTCATGACATGATCCACCATGAGATTGAAGTGTATGTCGATGATATGATTGCAAGGTCCCAAACTGAGGAGGAACACCTTGACCATCTACAGAAGTTGTTTGACCGTCTGAAGTTGTACAAGCTGAGGTTGAACCCGAACAAGTGCACCTTTGGGGTAAGATCTGGAAAACTGCTAGGCTTCGTCATGAGCGACAAAGGCATTCAAGTGGACCCTGCCAAAGTGAAAGCCATACAAGAGATGCCAACTCCCAAGACAGAAAAAGAAGTCAGAGGCTTTCTAGGACGTCTGAACTACATTGCCCGATTCATCTCACATCTAACTGCTACCTGTGAACCAATCTTCAAACTGCTGAAGAAAGATCAAGTAGTACGATGGAACGATGAATGCCAGGCCGCTTTCGAAAGAATCAAAGAGTATCTCCAAGAGCCACCCATTCTTATGCCACCGGTTGAAGGGAGACCTCTAATCTTATACTTGACAGTACTGGACAACTCAATGGGGTGTGTGTTGGGGCAGCATGACGAGTCTGGCCGAAAAGAGCACGCCATTTATTACCTTAGCAAAAAGTTTACCGACTGTGAGACCCGATACTCACTGCTCGAGAAAACTTGATGCGCTTTGGTATGGGCTGCTCGCCGGCTGAGACAGTATATGTTGACTCACACTACTCTATTAATTTCAAAAATGGATCCAATAAAGTACATCTTCGAAAAGCCTGCTCTGTCCGGAAGAATCGCAAGATGGCAAATGATCTTGACAGAATACGACATCCAGTACACGACTCAGAAAGCAATCAAGGGAAGTGTATTGGCATACCATTTGGCACACCAGGCAGTGGATGACTACCAATCTATGAACTTTGAATTTCCAGACGAGGATATCATGGTAGTGACTGATTGTGAAGTACCTGGACCGGATGAAGGACCTGAGGAAGGATCTCGATGGTCTATGCACTTTGACGGAGCCTCAAACGCTTTGGGTAATGGTGTCGGCGCTGTGATCATATCCCCTAAAGGCACTCATACTCCACTCACTACTCGGCTATGTTTCAACTGCACCAACAACATGGCGAAGTATGAGGCATGCATCATGGGTCTTCAAGCTGCAATTGACTTAAGGATCAAGTTTCTGAGTGTCTTCGGAGATTCCACTCTCGTGATCAATCAGATCAAAGGCGAGTGGGATACGAAACACCCAAATCTTATTCCTTACAAAGAGTATGTGTTGACGTTGATTCTCCACTTCGAGGAGATAACTTTTGAACACTTCCCAAGAGAGGAGAATCAGTTGGCGGACGCGCTATCTACGATGTCTTCTATGTTCAAAGTCAAATGGGATAACGAGGCTCCCCGGATCATTATCTGGAAATTGGACGAACCTGCACATTGCTGCGATCTTGAGGCTGAAGAGGTAATTGAAAAACCTTGGTATCATGAAGTGAAGAGGTACTTGGAAGCTCAAGAATACCCCGAGGGTGCATCTGACAACGACAAGAAGTTCCTGAGAAGATTCGCTGCAAAGTTCTTCCTCAGTAATGGCATTCTATACAAACGAAACCATGATTCAACCTTACTGCGTTGTGTGGATAAAACTGAAGCAGAAAAGATCATGGCAGAACTGCATGAGGGTACCTTCGGAACACATTCCAGTGGACATACTATGGCAAAGAAAATCCTTCGGGCAGGATATTTCTGGTCCACAATGGAAGCTGACTGTTACCAACATTCTCGGACGTGTCACAAATGCCAGATTTATGCTGATAAGGTGCATGTTCCTCCAGTTCCTCTGAACGTCTTGACAGCACCTTGGCCTTTTGCAATGTGGGGCATTGATATGATCGGCGAGATCAGACCTACGGCATCCAGCGGGCATCGCTTCATCCTGGTAGCGATTGATTACTTCACAAAGTGGGTTGAAGCAGCTTCCTATGCTACCGTAACCAAGAACGTCGTGGCACGATTCATTCGGCACAACCTGATCTGTCGATACGGCGTACCTGAGAGGATCATTACGGATAATGGTACCAATCTTAACAACAAGATGATCACTGAGCTCTGCGAGCAATTCAAGATGCAGCACCACAACTCTTCTCCCTACCGGCCGAAGATGAATGGGGTTGTCGAAGCGGCAAATAAAAATATCAAGAAGATTGTGCAGAAGATGACAGTGACTTACAAAGATTGGCACGAGATGTTACCGTTTGCTCTTCATGGGTACCGTACCTCAGCACGGACGTCAACAGGGGCAACACCCTTTTCCTTGGTCTATGGCATGGAGGCAGTCTTGCCTATTGAAGTCCAGATACCCTCTCTCTGGATAATGAAGGATGCAGGTTTGAGCGAAGACGACTGGATCCAGACTCGGCTTGATCAATTAAACCTAATCGACGAAAAGAGACTCACTGCTATGTGTCATGGTCAAACGTACCAAAAACGGATGATCAAGGCATTTAACAAGAAAGTCAGACGACAAGAGTATCAAGTCGGAGACCTGGTAATCAAGCGCATCATTCTTCCTCAGAGTGATCCTAGGGGCAAATGGACCCCTACGTACGAAGGGCCATTTGTAGTTAAACATATCTTCTCAGGAGGAGCTATGATTCTAACCACCATGGATGGTGACGACCTTCCTCACCCCGCCAATGCAGACATAGTAAAAGATACTATGCATGAAAAAAAGACCCGCTAGGTTGACACACCTAGGCAAAAATAAGGGCTTCCCGGCGAACCAAAAGGGTTCGGGCAAAAATAAGGGATGAAATGAAAAAAATATGTACACCCGGCAAGTCGAAAACCTGAAAAGGCGGCTTGGGCAAGAATGGGTATCCCGGTGGACTGAAAACCCGAAAGGGCGGTCCAGGCAAAAATTAGGGATAAGCGTGATACTATGTCTCATTGGATCACCTTGCATCCAGAATTCGGTATCAACTATCAGGTTCAGACGGCACCAATCAAGCAGCTTCATCTTCAACTAAGCAGCCAAGTGATGAGACGCTTGAAGACATAAAGGCGATAGCAGAGTTGGAACCCAGTGGGATTACTCTTTTAACATAGCTGTTTTGTTTTCTTTTGTACAAATTTGTATAAACTCTATTCTATTCGGCGGTGTTCTCTTACTAGGACGTCAACCTCTTGTACATAAAACGCATATTCACAGGCAAATTCAAAATCAATACAAGTTCAATTTTTCAGACAAATTGCCAATTGTGTTTCCTTTTTCTGTTTTGTTTTGCAAAGAACGTCCAATGTTCATTTTTGATATATGCATTTGACACTAATTGCTAACTCATAAATACTTGCATACGAAACAAAGGACTAATTACAGATGACATTAGAAACAGGGGAAATAATAATTGTCTAAGCGATCTAGTTGCTCTGTCCACCAAGGTACCAAGGTAGGTTCGGATGAAGAATTTGACCAAGATACCTTCACTCCCCGCAGAGTAAGACAAGATTCAACAATACTCTCCCCCGAGCAGAATTGGTCTCCCGTCAGCCCTGAAAAGGCACAGTATCCCTAGAAAGTCAGCAACACTCTCCCCAAGCAGAGTTAGGTTACTGTCAGTCTTAAGGAAGTTGGATATCCCCAGTAAATCTCAATATTCCCCAGCGGAGTATACAGATGTTCCTCTACAAGCATCCCCGCCAGTCTTAATCTAAGATTGTTCCCCGACGAAATACCAGACATCCCAGTGGAGCCACTTCCCCAATGCAGTCCAAAAGTTTCCCCAGGAGAGTTGCATCATCCTCCCCAGTAGATTCTGGAAGCTTATCCCCAGTAGATTCTGGAAGCTTATCACCTGCAGAGTACGAACGCGTCTCCCCGGCTTTATTCAAAGGTTATTCCCCACCAGAGCTTATAACTGGGTTATCCTCAGCTAATTATCACGGAAAGATCGTCCTCGGCAAAGTTCTTCATATCCCCCAGCGGAGTTCATCAAATTCACCAATACAACTTATCAACAGAATCCCCAGCGGAGTTCTCATTAAAATCTCAGTGAAGTATCTCTTCCCACAGAGTAATTCCCCGCAGAGTAATCTCTCCAACAAGTTTATTCCCCAACAGAGTCATCTTCTCCTACCGGTTTATTCTTGCAACCATCATCCCCAGCGGAAACGAAGAACTCTACTCTTCAAACATCAGCCCAGGATTCAACAAACTCCCGACATTCGTCAAGGATTTATTTTCCTAGACGAAAATACACTCATAAACATTTCACATTTCATATCTCCTATTTACATACATGATAAAGTGCATACGCATCATATCACACAATTTTGAGAACATCATGACATCATGCATTTCATACATCATGACATTGCACATAACTGATATTTTGCCTTTTCAGGAAAAAGGTCAACCCAAAGATGATTACTATCAACTGTCGCAATTCCAGATTCGATTCCTGTATCCAGCCAGGGCACATCTATAGACAACTGATTCCAGATTCGATTCCTGTATCCAGCCAGGGCACATCTGTAGACAACGGATTCTAGATTCGATTCTTGTATCTCGCCAGGGCATATCTGTAGGTTGAAATTCCATATTCAATTCCTGTATCTAGCCAGGGCATATCTGTGAGTAACTGATTGTATATTCGACACCTGTATCTAGCCAGGGCATGTCTGCATGAAGAGTTTAGAGATTCGATACCTGTATCCAGCCAGGGCATATCTGTAGACGACCAATTCCAGATTCGATTCCTGTATCTAGCCAGGGCATATCTGTGAGTAACTGATTGTAGATTCGACACCTGTATCTAGCCAGGGCATGTCTGCATGAAGAGTCTAGAGATTCGATTCTTGTATCCATCCAGGGCATATCTGTAGACGACCAATTCCATATTTGATTCCTGTATCTAGCCAGGGCATGTCTGCATGAAGAGTTTAGAGATTCGATACCTGTATCCAGCCAGGGCACATCTGTAGACGACTAATTCCAGATTCGACACCTGTATCTAGCCAGGGCATATCTGTGAGTGATTGATTGTATATTCGATACCTGTATCCAGCCAGGGCATATCTGCATGAAGAGTTTAGAGATTCGATAGATGTATCCAGCCAGGGAACGTCTGTAAGCAACCTTTTGAAGTTCCGGATTCGACTCCTGTATCTAGCCAGGGCACATCTGTGAGCAATTGATTGTAGATTCGATACTTATATCCAGCCAGGGCATATCTGCATGAAGAGAATTGAAGATCAACCCTTGTAACAGGCCAGGAAACCATCTTCCTTTCTCAAAGTACGCAAGTTCTCACTAAGGAATCTCTTACGCGATCGACGCTTTCGGATGGCATCTTTAAGCCCATCTCCACAACTACCCATTACATTTCCAAATGGCATCTATAAGCCCATTCCCGACAAGGTTCTGTCACATCTCCAGATGGCATCTATAAGCCCATCCTCCTATCCACCATCTTTCCAAATGGCATCTGTAAGCCCATTCCCACCATCACATTGCTGATATTCTACTATGTGAGTGCAAATTTCTGGGCACTCTAAGTGTTCAATCATCTTCCACCTTCGGATCACGAAAGGCACGCAAGCCAATCTACATCCTCAGGTCTAAGAAGATTGAACAGAGGCAACTGTTGTACCCCAAAATTTGCCCTCCCATATTCTTCAAGATTTGTCAAGATCAATCTTCAAATGCTTCAAGATTCCTCAAGGGTTGCACAGTCCAATTGCCTCCTAAGGCAGTCAAAATTAGGGTTTTGGTTCTTGCAAGGAAGTTGAGGTTTTCAGTGGTCCAATCAAGTCTCATATGCCTATATACATTGTCAAGCATCTACATGCCAAGTTGCACAGTCAAAGGCCCTATTTGGTTCATAATCAACTGCAGGGGCAAAATGGTCATTTGGCAGTCAAAAGTCAAAAAATTTGGTCAACATCTTATTTTGAATCCACAATAATCATTTGATCAATTCTTGATCATGATTCCACAAGAATGGCTCAAAAATCATCAAGATGCAAAAGTTTCCATTTTTGGACAGCTGAAAAAAGTCAACTGTAACTTGACCAAGGCATAACTTTTTCATGGTTCATCAGAAAAATCCCATCCAATGCTCATTTTTAAGGGGAGGACATTTCCTACAACTCATCTTCACATTCAAAGTCTAAGAAATGCTCTCACAAAAAGTTATCAATTTCTACATTATAGGTCATTTTCAAAAGTCAACAAAAAGGCATTTTAAGTCAAAGACCATAACTTGAGATTGGTACATCCAAATGACATGGGACCAAAGGCATTGGTTAGAGGACTTCAAGACCTTTCCAAAATGTCCAAGAACATGTTCATATGATCAAATTTGAGCAAGATATGCATTGGAGAAGTTGGGAAATTTTTGTGAAATGGCAAAAGTCAACTATCCTTAAAACTTCAATTTTTGACAAAAGGGCCCACTTTCTTCCACTTGATTCAGCCTTGTCATGCCACCCACGTGTCCCATGATTAATTTCAAGATCAAACATTCATTTTTCCATTTTATTTAATTTTTATTGATTTAATTCATTTTAAATCCATAATAATTCAAATAAAATCAAAAAAATTAATGGAATAGTATCTTGTGGTTTGAATAGCTTTCATGTATCATTTTCCAGCTACCAAATTCGTGCTAGGGCCATTTTGAGCATAAAATCCAATTTTTGCTTCAAAGATGGAATGTTCTTCAATGGTGTTAAAACAAAATCTCCAAACTTAATTGCACAAGATACAAGCTCAGCTGCTGACCTAATTTCATTCATACCTACATATGCAAGCAGTACAAACCTCATTCACGACCTAAGCATCACTGAAAACGGATAGAACAAAACTCAAAAATTGTGAAAAAAAGTGAGATCAAGAACAGTGATAGAGGCACTTTCAAATCAAAAGAAGCACGTAGTCTTCTTCATTGTCATCCCATGAAGCCAACACGACCCTTGCCAAGCCATAAGACCTCCTACACAGCACTGTAAGTATTCACGAACAGGCCCCTGAACATGATACCTCAGTTCTCCATTCTTGCATTTTTCCTCAAAAATATTGGCATAGTTATGTTCCTTGTTTGATTTCTGACGTAACCATAATATTCAATTTCATTTTTAGGCATTGTATGATGATACCCGTACCTAGGGTTTGTTTGTGTGTTTTTTAGGCATTTTGTCTACAGGTGAAATTGGAACAAACCATAAGCATGGATGTGATCAGGAGACATGGACGATCACAACCATGGGTTTAAATGGAGTTTCTGAAGCCTAGGGACGATTCTAAGCATAGCCTATGAAACTTCCTGCGGATAAAATCCGCAGGTAAAAAACCTACAATTTTTGATGAAGAAGATGACTATGTGTTGCAGCGTGATTGGCCATTTCAAACAAACGCGCGTTTTTTTAATTTTTTTTAGCATATATGTTGGTTCACTAATATATTAACCACTTGTTATTGTTATTTCAATTGAACAAGGCAGCTCAGTTGGTGGACGTGTCACTGAATCATCCCTTGGGACCTGGGTTCGATTCCCAGGTCCCACAAATGCTTGTTAATATTTTTTCTAATGTGTTCCTATGCAGTCTTCCAAACAGCAAACACCATATACCCTCATGCATCAACGTGCCATGTGTCCACAGCCACAAATCCAATGGCCCTGAGGTGCTGACCACCATGCTACCCAGTCAATGAACGCTCAGCAAATCCCAGAAGTCAACGCAGGCTTGGGGATAATGGGCCTGAAATTGCTGCCTAACACCTCCATTCTGGGCCCAGACCTCCCCTTTTGGTTCATTCCTTTTTTTCTTCTTATTTTATATTTTTATTTTGTTTGTTTATTAATTAATTTTCTAATTATCACTAAAATTAACATAATTAATTTTTCATAATAAAAATTTAAAAAAAAAAACTAAAAAATGTAAATATTTTATTTATTATTATTAATGTCACTTTAGCTTAATTATTTTGTAAATAAATATTAACTTAAATTAATTTAGTTTAATTAGATTTAATTTTAATTTTCTTTTACAATAAATAAAAATGAATTAGACTTAGGTTTTTTTTTGACATTTTTAATTTCTTTTTTTATTTTATTTCATTAAAAACATAAAAAACACAAAAACATTTTTTCTTCTAATAAATTAATTAATAATTAGGCTTAATTTCATTAATTGCAAAAAAGGACTAAAATTCAATTCTTTCTCAAAAAAGGGTCAAAACCCTAAAGACGTCCCGATTCGATTCTCTCGCGCTTTAGTTTATTTTAATCATGTTTATGTAACTGTTTCCGGAAATGTAATAGTTAAGTAGCGTTTATCGTTTTCCTTTATTTACTTTCCGCATTTATTTTCCAAAACGGGTTATGTTTTTGGCGATGTATAGACCCGCGCCTTGTAATAGCGTAGATTTACCTTTCTGCACTTTATTTTCCGCACTCTTAACTGTTAAAAAATGAATGAAAGATTTGTATGGCAAATAAAATCAATTCGTAGCTCACAAATAACATGTACAAGATAACCTTAACTGAAAAACAACACACATGCACATACCACTCCTAGGGTACGCCTCACTGGTTGCCTCGAACGTGGTCATCAAGTATAGGTTATCTTAGAGGTCGCCCTTCTGTCTAAAAGATCCAGTTGCCTCGAAACGGTTGCCTCGGATAAAAAGGATCTAGGACGTTAGGGTTACCACTAAGATGTCCTACTATTGCTTCGGTGACCACATTGTCCCTTAATCGAATTGACCCGAATACCTCCAACGACGGTGCTACCTACCTCTTAATGGTAGGATAGCACTATCTAAAGGACTCTTACACAACTTAATTCCTTAGAGAAGGTAGATTCTCCTGGATACTTTCTCTTTCAAAACAAACAAAAAAAAACATCTTTTCGCACCCCACACTTTCAAAAAGTTTTCAAACAAAACACTTCATACACTCTTGAGGACTGATACAAGAGTTACTTAGAAGTTTTTCAAACGAACTTTTTCAAAACCCACACACACTTGAAAAGCAAACAATTTTTGAAAACATAGAGTGAGCAAGTACCTAAGAGCCCGTGGATAACCACGGATAGAAAGGGTGCTAACACCTTCCCTTTCTATAAATCTACCTCCCGAACCGAGAAACATTCTTGAATAAGGAATTTTGTTGTGCTTTTGTCCTTTCCATGTTGGAGAACATAAAAGATGGTGGCGACTCTTGCTTACCGCGACATTTCGCGATACAAGCTTAAAAAACAGTCAGTTCTATTTCCACCGATCACATTGAGAAATTGCAAAGTCTGGAGAACGACCAGATAGCAAGTTTAATCCCATCTCCCCAGTAAGTCACTGTGAAACCTGGAGCGCGACCTGATAGCAGTTAATCTTATCATCCTCAGCAAATCACTGTAAAGCTTGGAGCACGACCAGATAGCAGTTTACTTTCACCTCCTCGACTAAGAGATGATTCCCTAGTAGAGTAACGGACAACTAAAGTTCCTGAAATTCTATTTCTCCCAAGACAGAGACCAACGTTCCTCAGAAGATTCCTCCTCAACGACAGGAACAGAAACTCTCATCAAAGGAATATCTCACAAAATTAACATTATTCTGGATGGCATCTTTAAGCCCATCTCCGACGCTTCGTCGTCACCTCTGCCGGATGGCATCTTTAATCCCATCTCAGACGATTCTCCGTCATATTTTCCAAATGGCATCTGTAAGCCCATTCTCGATACTACCTGCACAGTCCCACACCATCTCATACCAGTGTAAATTTCTGGGCACTTAGTGTTCAATCATCTTCCACCTTCAAATTACGAAAGGCAGACAAGCAAATCTACATCCTCGGGTTTAAGAAGATTGAACAGGGGCAGCTGTTGTACCCTAAAATTTTCCCTCTCATTTTACTCAACACATGCCCATTGAGGTCCTCAAGTTGCTCAAGGATGCCCAAGAGTTGACCAGACAAACTCTCTCCTAAGGCAATGTACCCCAAATTAGGGTTATTACTTTCATCAGGGTATGGGAGCTCCAAAGGTCCCAAGTGATTTCCATTGTCCTAATATGTTCTCAAGATCATCCATGTCAAGTTTTATTCCTTGCACAAGAGGTTTGCTCAGTCAACTGCTCAGATGCCTGAAAATCAATTGTACTAGGTCAAAAGTCAATTATGGCCCACATACAGTCAAACTTCAAGATTTTTGGTCAACATCAACATTTTGAAGTGATATTCATCATTTGATCAAGGGTTGATCATGATTCCCCAAGGAATGCCCCAAATTCATCAAAACCCAAAAGTTGCTAAATTAGGGTTTCTTGGGAAAAGTTAACCAAACTTTGACCAAGCATAACTTGTTAGAAAATAGTTTAATTCTACAACCCTTAATTAGAGTTTTGATGATAACAAAATACAAAGAATAAATAAATTGTAAGATTTATATATAAGACAAATATGCTTCTTAAATTATGTTCTGTATATACAGAAGTTCTGATGGAATCAGCATCAGCATCATCAGAAGCATCAGAAGATCAGTAATATGTCAGCATCAGAAGATCAATAACATGTGCTACACGCTGAAGCTACCAGATCATACGCTGAAGCTTGATGACCAGAATCTGCACATAAACATATACACTCTGACTCTGATCAAAGATCTTTTCCAAGTCATAAGCAAAGAAGACTCTGAAGCGTTACTAAGTATTCAAGACAGATTAAATGCTAACGGCTCTCTTCAAGACAAGATCTTCTCAAAAAGGAAAGTGTGTTATCAGCATTAAAATGGCTTTATGGACAACGTATCTCTACCTTGGCTATTTAAACAAGTCTGTGTGAGAAAAGACCACGCCTATCATACACATGCACTCATACATTTTGCTAAGCTTTCAAACCACGCTTACTAAAACGCATTAGCAATTCAGTTTTTACTCCAAGCTTAAATTGTGTATTATCACAGTTGTGATATACTGTTTTATTAGAAAACATTAAACACATTATTGTTCAATTATCTGTAAAGAGATTTCCTTGAGATAAACCGATTTGTGGTTATACTCAAGAAGGCTTTAACAGTTGTTAAAGTAGCTGTGTAATCCTTTGAATATAGTGGATTAAGACCTCGTTGGAGAGAGGCGAAATCACCTTGACGGGTGGACTGGAGTAGTTTGAGATCAAACGTACCAGGATAAAAATACAGTGTTGTCTAAGCATTTGATTTAAGTTTTACAATTCAACCCCCCTTCTTGTGTTTTTCACATCTTCATAACTTCCTCATACTTTATCAGAAATTTTCCATCCAAAGCTCATTTTGAAGAGGATGAAATTTACTACAACCCATCTTCATCCCTCAAGTTCAAAATATGCACTCATCAAAAGATAGGAATTTCCATATTATAGGTCCTTTTGAAAAGTCAACAAAAACACTTTTTGGGTCAAAGCTTCTTACATGAACATGGAAGACCCAATTGAGATGAGACCAAAAGGGTTGTTTATGGGACATCTTAAGACTTCTAAAAAGTCCAAGAACACCTCTCTAGGGTTAAAATTGGAAGAGATGTTCCTTGTCAAAGTTGACCATTTTTGCAAAATTGCCAAAAGTCAAATGTGCTCAAAAATACACTTTTTGCCAAATGGGCCAAACTTTGTATGCTTGCAGCTCACTCATAACATGGTCCATGACCCAAATATTCACCCACACATTGTTTGCTTCTTTTTTCATTTTATTTTTATTTTTTTATTAATTAAAAATTGAATTAAATCAAATAAATGACAACTAATAGCAAAGATTTATTTTTATCTGATTTTTTGATAGAATCCAAATCTAAGTATGCTGGCATAGTAGGATCAATTCGTATCAAGGGTGATTGAAGCAAGAGTGGCATGATTTGGCCTAATTTGGAAACAAATCTCACAAAGAAAGAATGAGATCAAATCTTCAAAAATTGCAAAGATACATGTTGTTTTTATACCCCTAATTCATTCAGGGATATATATTGAGTAAGACCAAGCATAAAAAAAAAGGATTGCAGTCGTGAAGAACACTAGAACAAACTCAAAATTTTGGCAAAGAAGTGGTGATCTGATCTCTACCCTAAAGGACGATTCAAAGCATTCCAACACTCCCAATCGTTTCCTGGAGCATCTCTGAAGTTAATACTATCAGCCTCACGCCCAGAATCGACCCATAGGCTTCACACGGTTTGCTTGCTTTTTCAAAATTTATTACAGCAATTCTTGCATCATTAGCATAATTTAATGACATATTTGTGATCATTGATGTATTTCTAACATGTCTTGATCGTTTAATTGAATTTTTTAGGCTTATATATGTGTTTACCATTGTTAGGGTTTGCTCTTGTGTTTTAGGGTTTCTCTGTATCAGTGAAATTGGCCCAGGATAAGGGTATCGTACTCGTGAGGTCAAAACAAATTGATATGTGGTTTTACAATGCATTTATATGGCGTGCTATTGATTTTTGAAACTTGCAGTGTTGTAGCTATGGCAACTTGTCTGTAGGTATAAGTCTTATACCTAAGACGACGGACAGGGGAGGAAGATGATGATTTGGCATAACCCCATTCGCTTGTTTGAATACAACGCGCGCGTTTTTTTAGTTATTCACTTTGTTTTTTTATATTATGCATTATTGTTGGTATATTAACAACTAATCCACATAGCGCTGATGGCAAGAGCACACACTGGATAGTGGGAGGATCTGGGTTCGATCACAGGTCCCAACTTTTCTTTATTTTCTTACTCTTTACATGTAGATTTTGTACACTACTTGCCCAAGCACCTACCTTGTGTTACCACTATCCAGTCCTTGGATGCATCTCCTATCAGATCTAGCGCTCCAAACAAGGAGGGACCATGGTACACCATCAAAAAATGGCCATACAGGATCAAGCGCTGGGAGTGGGCTGAACAGCCAACGGGCCCAGCCAATTCAACAACACACCCCCATTTTTGGATTTCTATACAGGCCCATTCTTCTCCCTTTTATTTTAATTCTTTTTAATTATTTCCTTAATTATTTTATTTTTAATTAACATCAAAAATCATATTTTTTTTATTCAATAAAAAAAAACAAAAAAACACCAAAAATCTTTTTTTTCATAAAAAATATTTTATTTCCTTGAATTAATTAATTTAATTGAAATAGGGCAATTAACTCTTTTTTTTGTAATTAAAATCAATTAGAAATTAGGATTCAATTTTGTATATAATTAATTTTTCTTCTAAAAATAACTTAAATATTTTCTCAAATTAGATTTTTAGGTTTTATAATTATCCTCGCATTTAATTCGTCACGCGCATTTTAATTACTTTTTTATTATTTTTGTAACTGCTCCGAGTTTGTAATAGCTTTAATTAGGTTTTAATTCTGCCATTTATTTTATAGTCAAAAATAATTATGTACCTGCGAAAGCCATGTAATAGCAAGAACTTTAAACTTTCCGCACTTTTAATTCCCGCAAATTATAAACTGTTAGATGTATGCTAATAGGATTG
The DNA here is from genome assembly GCA_948472305.1 of Vicia faba. Taxonomy (NCBI): domain Eukaryota; kingdom Viridiplantae; phylum Streptophyta; class Magnoliopsida; order Fabales; family Fabaceae; genus Vicia; species Vicia faba. The sequence goes on along the minus strand of OX451736.1, from coordinate 1,677,589,723 downwards.
TATGGAAAGAATACTGGAAAATTAAAATGGTAGAAAACCCTAAATGTGCAAAGACAAATTAACTGAAAAGATTCACTCGCACATGCTCACTCCTAGGGTTTACTCCACTCCGGTTGCCTTCGGTTAAACGGTCATAAAGTATAGGGTTTGTTAGTGGTCGTCCTCTAGCCCCGAAAGATCTCAAATGACCCATTCAAATGTTGCCTTGGAAAAAGATATTTAAGGCTTTAGGATGATTACTAACACCTCCTAGCATTGCTTTTGTGATTGTACTTGTCCCTTCAAATGTCCCTTAAAACTCCAACGGCGGTGCTACCAATTCTTTAATAATAGGATAGCATTGTCTAAGGGAAAACTAACAGACTTTTTTCGAGTAGGTAGATAACTGTTAGGTACTTGCTCAAAACAAACAAACTTTTTCAAACTAAACACTTTTCAGACAAAGTTTTCAAAAACAACTTCGTAACACTCTTGAGGACAGAAACAAGGGTTATAATGAAGTAAAACAAATCCTTTTCAAAAACACAAACACACAAGCAATTTTCAAAAATGAGAAAGTACCTAAGAGCCCGTGGAAAACCACGGATAGAAATGGTGTTAAAACCTTCCCATTATATAATCTACCCCCCGTACTCAGAAATATTTCGAAAAAGGTTTTTTCTATTCTTTTTCCTTTTCCTGATTGGATAAAATAAAAGTCGGCCGCGACTCTTGCTTACCGTGACATTTTGCGAATAAAAAACGCAAACCAGTATAACAGTCGGTTCTGCCACCGTATCACATCTATGTACCTGGAATAAAGTTCAATTTTCTAAGTGTTGGACACCTAGTCAAAAAGAGTTTCTCAGTTTTCATGAAAGATGGAGTTTTGAGATTGTTCGACACCAAGAACAATTTGGTCTTAAAATCTCTGATGTTGAAAAATAGGACATTTAAGACAATGATCAATTCAACAGAAGTTCAATATTTGAAAACTGTTCAACCACAAAGATAGTTGGTTGTGGCATTTGAAGTTTGGACATTTGAACTTTCGACCACTTAATCAACTGATTACTCAAGATATGGTTACTGGTATTTCAAGTCTTAAGATGCATGGAAAAAAACTTTGTGAAGTTTGTTTAGTAGGAAAGCAATCCAGAAATTATTTCGTTTCGACTATGCCAATGAGATCATCTTGCCTACTCAAAGTGGTACATTCAGATGAATGTGGTCCATTCGAAGAACATACAATTGGTGGAAACAAATATTGTTTTGTCTATTGATGAGTTCGGTCGAAAGTTATGGATCTATGTGATCAAAATGAAGGGACGGAGTATTCGACATCTTTAAGAGATTCAAGATGCTTGTCAAAAACCAGAGTAAGAAAAAGATCAAAGTTCTACATAGATTCAAGATCTTTGTAGAAGGAAACAAGTTGGAGACATAATTTTGAAGAACATTGATCAAATCCAAAGGCCATGCTACGTGATCTTGCTTTGCAGGCCTCAATACTTGTGTTTCACTCTATAATTAATTGTTTACACAATAAATTAAGCTCTTACCCAAGTATTTAAAAATATTGTCCGAGCCAATTTTCCCTTAATGGCACAAAGTTACCATTGCCATTTTAGAAAAGCAAGCTTTTCACAAATTGTCAATGCATTGAGCCTTGTGACCTTTATCTCTGATTACAAGCAATATCAAAAGAATGAATCAAGTCTCCTGGACCCAAAAAAACATCAGGCCATGCTTGTACTTGAACTTTGGAACCATGAAAATCTATTCAACTTGATTTTTTCATTTTTAACTAAACCATAACATGTTATCTCAAGATTCTGGTTACTATAAGCTGTCAAAATTGTTCCCTATAAATAGAGACATTATTTGTAACATAAAGGAGGAGAGGACCAGCCTTAGAACATTCCCAAAACTCCTTGAACTCAGAATCTGCATCTAAAGTCACATTGCTTGCCATTTCTGATTTTGAAGAGCCAACTCCAAAATCCTTCGTGCGATTTCCATTTTTCCATTCAAAAATCATCTATACGTATAAAGCTCATCCATACCCTTGGCACGTTTCTGTAACCATCCTATCATCATACACCATTTCCATTTTCTACCATTGCACCTTGACTTGGTTAGATTGATTCAGTGACTTTTAAAGCAAAGTAGTGATCTCACAAGCTCAAGGAAGGTCTCTGCAAGCTTAATCCATCATCAAGTCATTCCTGGAAGTCATATAGAGGTCATTCGATTTTCACTTCAAGAGGTAAGATTTCTTAACTGTGATATCTTGATACAAGCATTTTCAGCACATACAAATAAAAGAAAAGATGTTGATATCATATTTAGGAGGTTGACCATGCTCTTAGTTTTGATTTTTATTGCTTGTGTCTTAAGAGTTTCAACTCTGACCAGTTAGGTTTTGGTTTTGGTACCAAAGAAAATTCGTGCTAACCTCTGATCCATAGCTTTCGAAAGTTACATAGTTAGATTGGTATTAAAATTTTGAGAAGGTTTGATGTTTATAATTTTTTATTTGGATGAGAAATGAAACTTTTAGAAGGTTAACAATGGTGATATACATCCCTGCGCGCGCGAAGGAAAAAGATGAAGCCATGTTCAAATTTTCAGAAATGAGTTCATTTTATATTTAGTGCAAGTTGGATAACTAACGGATGAAACAGACCACCCCAATGGTACAAACAACACGCGCGTAAGGAATTTATGTATAAGGTCCTGGGTTCGAGCCCCAGTGTGACCTTTTGTATTTATTTTGTCATTTCTTCCAAACTAACATGCAGGTTTATATCATATTGATTGTTGGCTGTTTTGAATAGAAGGTGTGGAGAACCTAGGTTCAAACCTTGGCATGACCAAAACAAATTTTTATCACTTGTTTGTTTTCATTTTTTTAACAAACTTCAACATTTTTTCCAACCAAACAAAACAACTCCTTTTGAGGTGATTTTTTGCACACTATTTATTTACAATGTCTATGTTATGAATATATAAAAAATATCACAAAAAATATTTTATTTTCATATTTATTTTAATTAACCAAAAGCCTTTCATAAAAAACCATAAAAAATAATTTCTTGATTAATTTGATTTCCGTTTAACTTAGGATTAATTTTCCTATTTTTTATTAATCACATCCCTTTAGGTTAATTAGGTTAAAACAATTTTCCTAACAAAAATCCAAAGCAAAATCCATTTCTTTTTATATTCCTTGTACATTATATTCATGTCATTTCTTGTACAAATTCAATATGGTTGTAATAGATAATTAGGGTTTAATTTCTTGCAATACCCATTTGTAAATTTGTATCCCCCTCCCTAAATGATGTAATAGCATAGTAAATTTACTTTTCGTAATTTATCGCTTTCATATCAATGCTAGTAAATTATGGTTTGTATGGAAAGATAAACTCAATGCTTAGAAAACCCTAATTTAAGATAAATCAAGCATGAAATACAAACACTTGCTCACTTACACCTCTAGGGTTAACTCCACTTGTTGCCTTAAGAAAATGGTCATGTTATGCATGTGATACATCTTAGCAAAAACAAACAAAATACAACATCAGAGTCCCTCGATGATGCTACGAATGTTGCCTTACAAATGTTATTAGTCCCTTAAGAGAAATGCTAAGATATCTCACAACATTGCTATTCATGACTATACGATGACTCACACTCGTCCCTTTACATCCAAAGATAAGGCTTCTTACCAATAAATGGTAAGATAGCAATATCAAAGGAAGGAAGAAATGAACAAAAGACTTTTGAGTAGGTAGAACGTTCTTAGTTGCTTGCTCACAATCCATCTTCAAAACAAACATCTTTTCAGACACACCAAACACTTTCAAAAACATGAAATGTTTTCCAAAAGTCCAAAACTTTGTATGCATTCTTATAGAGACGAGAATCATTACAAAGTTTGCCTAAACAATGCGCTTTTCAAAATACTTTCAAAACCCACCACAAAAGCATTTCAAAAAAAGCAATTTCAAAAGTGATCTAGCAAGCAACTAAGAGCCCATAGATAACTATGGATGAAAAGGGTGTTAACACCTTCCCTTTTCATAACCTACCCCCCGAACTCAAGAAAATTCTCAAAAGGTCTTTCCTTTTCTTTTCACCCTTTCCTTTATTGGATAAAAGAAAAGTCGGTGGCGACTCTTGCTATCCGCAACAATTGCGATAAAACATAAAACACCCAAGTCAGTTCTCCCACCGTATTACAAGGGTGTTGGACCAAGCCTTCGTGGAATATGACATGCCTTTAAATCAATTCAGCTGTGTGGTAGGTAATATTACATCATGTAATAACCTAAGTTTTTGTGATGATGAAATTCCTGACGAAGGGAGGAATCACAATTTATCTCTTCACATGTCCATGAACTGTAAGAATGACACATTATCAAATGTGATGATTGATAATGGATCTGCTTTGAATGTGATACCGATAAGTACGCTGATGAATTTGAAATATCAGGGGGCTCCTATATGCCCATGTGGTATTATAGTCAAAGCTTTTGATGGGTCAAGAAAGTCGATTATTGGGGAGGTCAATCTGCCTATTCACATAGGTCCGCATCTATTCCAGATCACTTTCTAAGTCATGGATATTGTACCCGTATACAATTGTCTACTGGGAAGACCATGGATATACGAAGAAGGGGTTGTCACTTCCACTCTGCACCAAAAGTTGAAATTCGTGCCGAAGGCAAAGTGGTTATTATAAATGAAGAACAAGCATTGTTGATATCTCACCTATCATCTTTCAGTATTGTAGAGGCAGATGAAGCTGCTGTAGGGACACATTTCCAGGCTCTATTTGTTGATAATGTGAGAGGGGTGACAACTCTATGACTTCATTCAATGATGCTTAGCAGGTTGTGCGTAATGGTCCAAGTAAAGTATGGGCACAGGTTGTTGATCCTCCAGTAAACAAGAACATGGTTGGTTTGGGGTTCTTAACCAAGAATGGCAAAGGCGAAAGTCTGAAGCCAAAGTCTACTAAGAGTAGCTATCATGATGTTTTCTGCAGCGGAGGCTACCTCCATCCAACTGTTTCTGGAGTTAATGCTATTGAGGATGATGAAGAAGATCAGGAAATGCCGAGTTATGTAACGCCTGGAGTCAGAATCCCGAACTGGGTCACTTATGATATTCCCTCTTGCATCCATGTCTCAAAGTAATTTGTTTTTCTTTGCAAAAAGCTTTCATTCTGCCCAAGATGAAAGATAATATTGTATGGGTTTATCTGTTTGCTTTGATCAATAAAATCATAAATAAAAGTTGTCTTTGATTCTCAAAATTGTGTCTTTTATTTTTCTGCTTTTTCATGGAAAATGGTAATAAAAAAACCCTTTTGAATAGAACAATAATTGAAAATAAATTTGCATAATCATTTGATATATGTGTCAGTTTCTAAAAGCAAACACAAATCACATGTGCAGATTAATTAATAAATTTGTTGAATACAATGACCCTGCACCCTCTCCCAACTTTGAATATCCTGTGTTTGGGACAGAAGAAGAAGTATATGATGAGATTCCAAAAGAGGTTTCATGGTTGCTCGAGCACGAGGAAAATACCATTCAATCGTATAAAGAGTCATTGGAAACAATCAATTTGGGTTCAGAAGAAGAGCCAAAGGAAGTTAAAATTGGAGCATCATTGCACCCTGATGTGAAGAGCATGTTGATTGAGCTATTGAAAGAGTATGAGGATATCTTTTCTTGGTATTACCAAGATATGCCGGGTCTAGATACTGATATAGATGAGCATCATTTTCCTTTGAAGCCAGAGTGCACGTCCGTCAAGCAGAAGTTGAGAAGAACTCACCCTGATATGGCAGTAAAAATCAAAGAAGAAGTCTTAAATCAGATAAATGTTGGTTTTCTTGTGACATCAGTGTATCCTCAATGGATAGCCAACATCGTGTCTGTACCAAAGAAATATGGAAAAGTCCACATGTGCGTAGATTACAGAGATCTAAATAAAGCTAGTCCGAAAGACGATTTCTCGTTGCCACACATTGATATGCTAGTTGATAGCACAACAAAGTTCAAAGTATTCTCGTTCATGGACGGATTTTCCGGATATAATCAAATAATAATGGATCCTGAGGACATGGAAAAAACAACATTTATCACACCCTGGGGAACATTCTGTTACAGAGTGATGCCCTTCGGGTTGAAGAACGTTGGTTCAACGTACCAGAGGGCTATGACTACCCTATTTTATGGTCTAATGCACAAGGAAATTAAGGTATATGTTGATGACATGATTTCAAAATTACAGATCGAAGAAGGGCACGTGGAAGATTTGTTGAAGTTATTCCAGCGTTTGAGGAAGTATCGTCTCTGCTTGAATCCAAATAAATTCACCTCCAGTGTCTGATCAGGAAAGTTGTTGGGTTTCATTGTCATCCAGAAAGGGATTAAAGTGAACCCAGATGAGGTCAAAGAAATCCAATGAATGCCTGCACCAAGGATTGAGAAGAAAGTTAGAGGCTTCCTTGGGCGTCTGAATTATATTTCCAAATTTATCTCCCACATGACTGCAACATGTGAACCGATCTTTAAGTTGCTAAAGAAAGATCAAGGTTATGTGTAGATAGATGATTGCCAAACGGAATTTGAAAGTATTAAAGAATATATTCTTGAACCTCCTATCTTGCTCCCTCATGTTGAAGGAAGACCATTGATCATGTATCTAACAGTTTTGGATAGTTCTATGGGCTGTATTTTGGGACAACACGATGAAACAAGAAAGAAAGAATATGTTATATACTACCTCAGTAAGAAATTTACTGATTGTGAGTCACGATATTTTATGTTGGAGAAGACATGTTGCGCTCTGGCCTGGGCAGCAAAGCGGTTGCGACAATATATTTTGAATAATAATACTTGGTTGATTTCCAAAATGGATCCAATTAAGTATATCTTTGAAAATCCTGCCCTTACCGGGAGGATTGCCCGCTGGAAAATGTTATTTTTCGAATACGACATTGAGTACCACACTCAAAAGGCCATAAAAAGCAGTGTGTTGGAGGATTATCTTGCTCACCAACCGGTAGATGACTATCAATCTGTCAAGTTTGATTTCCCCGATGAAAATGTGATGTTCTTGAAAGCAAAAGATTGTGATGAGCCTTTACCTGGAGAAGGTCCATATCCTGAATCTCGCTGGGGCATGGTATTTTATGGAGAAGTGAATTCTTATGGAAAAGGAATTGGTGCGGTGATCATCACTCCACATGGATCACACATTCCTTATACTGCAAGGCTGACATTTGATTGTACTAATAATATGGCGGTGTATGAGGCTTGCATTATGGGTCTCGAGAAGGCCATTGATCTAAGAATCAAGGTTCTAGATGTGAATGGTGATTCGAATTTGTTTGTTAATCAGATTAAAGGAGAATGGGATACTCATCACCTTGGCTTGATCCCTTAAAAAGATTATGCTAGAAGATTATTACCCTTCTTCAACAAAGTTGAATTCCATCATATTCCAAGTGATGAAAATCATATGGTAGATGCTTTGGCAATTTTGGCTTCTATGTATCAGGTTAATACTTAGAATCATGTGCCTCGTATTACGGTATGAAGTTTGGATAGACCGGGTCATGTGTTTACAATAGAGGAAGTGGTAGATGAAAAAACTTAGTATTCTGATATCAAGCATTTTCTCCGAACCCAGAAATATCCAATTGGTGCATCAAATAAGGATAGAAAGACATTGAGAAGGTTGGTGGCAAGCTTTTTCCTCAATGAAGATGTACTGCATAAAAGAAATCATGACATGGTCTTGCTCAGATGCGTGGATAGACATGAAGAGAACATGTTGATGCATGAGGTTCATGAAGGATCATTTGGTACCCATGCTAATGGATATTCAATGGAAAAAAAGATGCTTAGGACAGGTTACTATTGGTTGACAATTGAATATGACTGCTACAAATTTGCCAAGAAGTGCCATAAATTCCAAATTTATACTGATAAAATTCATGTACCTCTGACACTTTCCAATTTTATTTCTTCCCCGTGTCCTTTCTCTATGTGGGGTATTGACATGATCGAGATGATTGAACCAAATGCGTCAAATGGGCATCGTTTTATCTTAGTGGAAATTGATTATTTTACCAAATGGGTGGAGGCAGCTTCATATGCTAATATGACTAAACAGGTGGTAATGCGCTTCATCAAGAACAACATCATATGTCGGTATAGTGTGCCAAGTAGGATTATCAACGACAATGGCTCAAATCTGAATAACAAAATGGTGTCTGAACTTTGTGAGGAATTTAGGATTGTCCATCATAATTCGTCTCCCTACAGGCTGAAGATGAATGGAGCTATTGAGGCGGCCAATAAGAACATCAAGAAGATCATCCAAAAAATGGTTGTTACTTATAAAGATTGGCATGAAATGCTCCTTTTTTCTCTACATAGGTATCGAACATATGTACGCGCTTCAACAGGGGAAACCCCGTTCTCCCTTGTATATGGCATGGAAGCAGTGTTCCCCATTGAAGTTGAAATTCCATCTTTGCATGTAATAATGGAAGCCAAGTTGTCAGAGGCTGAATGAGTCCAGAACAGGTTTGACCAGTTGAATTTGATTGAAGAGAAGAGAACAAAGACCTTGTGTCATGGTCAGTTATACCAGAAGAGAATGAAGAAATATTTTCTTAAGAAGGTCAAACCTCATGAATTCAGAGAAGGGGACCTCGTGTTCATGAAGATCATGTCTTTTAACGGTGATTCTAGGGGCAAGTAGACTCCCAATTTTAAAGGCCCATATGTTGTCAAGAAAGTCTTCTTTGACGATGCACTGATTCTTGAAACAATGGATGGCAAGGAGTTCCCACATCCTGTGAATGTTGATAAATTCAAGGAATACTTCGCCTAGAAAAATAAAAGAACAGCTCACTAAGACAAAAACCCAAAAGGGAGGATTAAGCAAAAAAGAGTGTCTCGGTAGGCCGAAAACCCGAAAGGGCGGTCTAGGAAAAAATTAGAGACATAAACAGAATAAATTTTCCCGGTAGGTTGAAAACCCTCAAGGGAGACCTAGGTAAAAGTTAGGGATTTTCTGGCAAGTAACTGCATCAGATAAGACCTGGTCAATGGAGCAACAATTTGCTTGGACCTTACTAGTCTTCGACCGAAGTTTTGGCTCAGGAATTCAAAGTTGTTAGGGAGAATAGTGGTCATTGTAATTCAATGTATCTTTTCCAATATATATTACCAGGTTCCAAACTTTGTAATCATCTATGTAGTCTTGCCATTTGCAAACTACCATTCTATTAATAAAGTTTGAGCCTTTTATCCAATTCCTTGCAATTCTTATTTTATTCAGTTTATAAAGATTTCATTTATTATTGATAGTAATGATCAAAGCAAACAAATTAAATAAAAAATTATTTTTGAAAAGATTTTACAAATTACCTATTACTCTGGATTTTATGATGCAAGGGGAACAAAATTAGTGACTTCAAGGACGGATAAACTCAAAGGTTTGCAGGATATGAAGACTTAATCCAAGATTCCCCAGTGAAGTCTTCACTCATTTAATAAAAGTCTTGTCTCCCTGTACACGCTGAGATTGGACTCAGTTGCGAAACATCTCCTTTCCGTAGTACTAGCATATTATTTGTTTGCTCGGCAGTCAGGCAAAGGCAATGTCTTATTGAAGAAGTGTTTAAATGGTTATCAACTTTTTGGGTTTTCTCCCGCCAAGTGATGGATTGGATTTAAAATTCCCATAAGTTTCTTATTGTAGTGTTTGATTTCTTGATTTCCCCATGTGAAGTTAAGATGATATACTTCTCTGAAATTGTTGTCCCCATGAGGTTTTCGTACTTTCTCCCCAGAGAAGTTGGTGCAATTATCACTCTCGGTATTGAAGAATATATCTAGGTGTTCCCTCCGACGATATGGTATTACCCTTCCTCAATGAAGTCAGTTTGTCATCCACAACTTATGTGATATTGTTTTCCCTAGTAAAATCAGCTACGCCAGAAGTGTGAGCTTCGAACATTTTGTTTCCTCCGCTGAAGTTTGTGTGGTTTCTCGAGTGGAATTTGGAGGAAGATGTTATATCGCCATGTTTGTGATAATTTATTGTTGTTGATCTTATTCCTTCCCAATGAATTTAAGCCTTAAAATAGGAATTTTTTCCTCAGTTGGTGCTTACTATCTTAGGGAATTTCCATCCTGTTTGTGATTGTACCCATTTCAGGTTTTGTATGTTTATCCCCAGTGTTATATGTCTATTTTGTCAGCATATACATGATAACATTCATACTTTCATATCCGCATCATGCATAATCATTGCTCATTTGCATTTTTCACATATTTGGTATATTACCTTGTTTTGCAGAGTTGTGTTACTCTCTCTCTCTCTCTAATAGAGTGTCAATCTTAAGTAGAAAGTGTATATTCTTTCAATTTCCCCACCGAGTTATCCCTCGTGGAAGAATTTTTGTTTCAGCCTTCTTTTCAGCTTGTTTTCTGGACAAAATGGGATCCCTTCTTGAGTTAATTGCTCAAAAGATGTACTTTGGTTGAATACTTCATTCCGGTTTATTTATGTTTGAAGTGGATACCCTCGGCAACATTATTATTTGGACTTCGGCAAGTTTTGAGCTTTAGTTTGAGAATGTGTATTTATTTTGCACAAAAGAATGTATCCCCTCAGTAGGACTTTATTGGCATTTCTCGAGGAGTTCCATCTCTTTCCCCAGGAAGCCATATTACCTCCTTCAATAAGTCTTTATTGCCTTTCCTCCTCATAGCAGCAAGTGGAAGATCTCTTTATTTGAGCAACCTGTACTTCACCCAGTGAATCTGATGGCTCCCAGAGAAGATTCAGATTTTGTTACTCCAATGGATGGTAGTCTTGTCATTATGGAAGGTAGTTCGTTGTTGAGATCTTTTCTCCAATGGATGGTAGCCTTGTCATTATGGAAGGTAGTTCGTTGTTGATATTTTGTTACTCCAATGGATGGTAGCCTTGTCATTATGGAAGGTAGTTTGTTGTTGAGATTTTGTTACTCCAATGGATGGTAGCCTTGTCATTATGGAAGGTAGTTTGTTGTTGAGATTTTGTTACTCCAATGGATGGTAGCCTTGTCATTATGGAAGGTAGTTCATTGTTGAGATTTTGTTACTCCAATGGATGGTAGCCTTGTTATTATAGAAGGAAGTTCATTGTTGAGATCTTTTCTCTAATGCATGGTAGCCTTGTCATTATGGAAGGTAGTTTATTGTTGAGATTTTGTTACTCGAATGGATGGTAGCCCTGTCATTATGGAAGGCGGTTTGTTGCTGAGATTTTTATACTATAATGGATGTAGCCTTGTCATTATAAAAGGTAGTTCGTTGTTGAGATCTTTTTTCTGATGAATGGTAGCCTTGTCATTATGGAAGGTAATTTGTCGTTGAGATTCTATTGTTCTGAAGAATTTCATTTGTTTACAGTCGTGAATACTGAATACATCTTGAAATTTACTGGTATTATCTTACCATTCCTTTCCCCGGTGGGTCGATGTTAATTTTTTATTGCTATCCCCTCAATGAGCTGGTAGTTCACAGTTATCTGTCGGTCACCGTTTTTCCTTCACTCTCTCTCCTCAATTTTTTTTTTGAGTTGGAAATGCTTTAGATCCTCTCTTGGGCATTTTCCCCAACAGAGTCTTGTCTTTTCTTCTCCAATGATTTATTTTCCTGGTCAAGTTTTCCTTTTGTTTCCTCTTTTGCTTTTCACGTCCCTAGTGGTGTTTTGCGTCCCTTTAGATTTATTCATCTGCATTTATAATCATAAGCCTCGCATGGTATCTTAGGGCCAAAAATAGGGCTTGTTTTATATTTAAGTATCTTCAATCGCGTCGACACGAAGATTTTACCTTAGTATCTCCGGATAGAAGACACTTAAATAAGGGAAGTTGTAGTACCCCAATTTTTGCCCCTAAGATCGCCTTCACCACATCATACCAATTCAATCACAACAAGATCACACATTAGGGTTTGGTTCTTCTCCCTATCTTTTACTCTGGGAGAAATCACCAAGCACCTTGACTTGTATTTTATAATCATCTATGTTTTGTATTGATTATCCTTTAACTAATAAATACAATGAGTGTTTGCCCCAAATTGTTAATGTTGTAGGTGAAAGCATAATACATTCCATCCGGGTTGATATAGGGATTCATGAGTTCATTTTTGTGCCTTCCTCAACCAAGCTTCATTGAGATTCAAGTCTCATAATTAAATATTTTTTGAAGTAATATCATGAAAAAGTCTTTTATGATTCATCATGCCTTAATATTGTCAAAATTAGTTCAAAAGTACAAGAGTTGATTGAAGAAGTTTGACTCAAATGGACAAGTCTTTGTTTCCATTGATCACAAGTGCATATCTGCTTCAATTCTTAAGATATGGAAGTGGTGTTTGTTTCTTTGACTTTTCATTATCATCATAAACAACTTCTATTTACATGACAAAGGTATTAGTGCAAGAAGGTTGATCAAAATTGCAAAGATTTCCCAAAGCATATTTCTTGCTCTAGGAGTTAGAGTTTTGAACTTCAAAGGGGTATATCTTGCTCATCTTTTGGTATTTTTGAGTGATTCCAAAGACATCCTTCTCTTCAAAGGATTATTAACAAATCACTTCAAAAGTTCCAAGGAAATTTTATGCGTAAGAAACTTGATGATGAAGAAAGATTACAAGTCCTCTAGATGAACCCTCAAATTCCTTTGTGGGACTTCAAATGAACATAACTTGATCAATTTTTATGACCTAGAGCCCATCCTTTTTCCAAAATCATCTTGAAGATGTGAACTTCAACCCTTCTTTTATGTGCAAAGTATGAAAATGGATGGAATATGCCCTAAGGATGTAAAAGATTATAGGTCATTTTATGAATTTTTTCCAACTTTAACAAGTCATAACTCTCTCAATTTTTGGAGATTTTGAATGGTTCAAGTTTCAAAATGTCATTAAAGAAATCTACTTCATGCCATATTTTTTGGTCAAAAGCAAATTCCAAGTAGAAGGCCATGATTGGATGCAAGACATTATAAGTCATTTTTGAAGAAAATACTTAGAAATTTTCTAAGTATGGAAAGTCAACTTCTTTTTCCCAACTTTGATTCATTGCAACTTTCAGCTCAAGCAATCATTTTATCCTATTCTTTTCCCATTGCAAATCTTGTAACCTCATCTTTCTAAAGCTTCAAGAATCATGCCCTAAGACCCGTTGAGTTGAGAATGCTATTGATTTGAATTTGGTAACTTGGAACTGAAGTTTCATCATAAGTCTGATTTTGAAATCTTTGTTTTGACTTCTAATCACAAATTTTTCACGTGTTTTTGCTTCTAATCATGTTTAGCAACTCTCCAAAGGTGTTTAACATCATGAAACACACGATTTAGCTGAATTTTGATGCTAAACAGTTTACACTTTGTTCATGCTGCAGACCCACATGATTTACCTCCAAACTTCATCATCTCACACGCTTAAGGATTCCATTCACTCCCCTATAAATAAAGGATCATCCCTCATTTATTTCTTAAAGCTTTTGATAGCCAATTGACCCTTGTTCATATCCCACACGAACTTTGAATTTGAATTTCTGATTTCTTACATTCTCACCTTCAAACACCAAAAGCTCCATTCAGTTAGCTTCATTGAACTTCTATGAAGCTAACCATACAATTAACCTCAAGAATCATTGTAACAACCCGAATTTAATTAATTAGTTAATTAAATTAAATAAGGATTAATTATTTAATTTAGATGAAGTTTGGTAATTAATCAGATCGTCGGTATCATTTGAGAAGTGCTATCGGATTATCAAGTAGAGTTGAATTTTATTCGGTTAACCGGAGATTTAATGCGAGTCAGTTACCGGAGCAATAATATTAGAAATAATATTATTATTGGAATTTGACCGTTTGAAATAAAGTCAAATTTAATCGTTTGACCGGGAAATAGGATTCGATATAATAATATTGTCTTGATAAATTATATTTACTTAATCGGTAGTATACTACTCGGTCCGGTATGTGATTAATTTGGTTTGTTTGGTAAAATAATAATTATTTAGTCGGTAGTATACTTCTAAAATGACCGGTTGATATTTATTTTGGTAAAATAATAATTATTTAGTCGGTTATTCGGTCCGGTAATTAATTAATTTGGTTTGTTTGGTTTACCGAAAAATGATTATTTTATATAATAATATTGTATTTTGATGTGTATTAATTAATTAATTGGTGATAATTAAATTATTAAAGTATTTATTTAATTTTATTAAGATTAATTTAATTAAATAATATGAATTAGTTTTATTATATAAATAATATAAGTATATATGTTAACAGTATATATATATATATATATATATATATATATATATATATATATATATATATATATATATATATATATATATATATATATATATATATATATATATATATATATATATATATATATATATATATATATATATATATATATATATATATATATATATATATATATATATATATATATATATATATATATATATATATATATATATATAAAAGTAAAATAGTTTAGTTCATATATTAATATATATTATAATTAACAGTGTGATTAATTAATATAACCGGTTACGGTTTACCGATAAAATTTGATATTTTGGTTTCGACCGGAGATGAATTAAATTTTAGGTGTGTTGTATTTTCGAGATATTTGATTAATTTCCGATTCCGGAAATAATGTGTTTGGTTTGTCGAGTTTGCGACTTTTTTGCTAGCCGACCGGAATTGTGTTCATTTAGGAATCGAAGTAGGTTAATACCGGAGACGTATTAGTGGATTAATAAATAATTAAAGATAAATTCGATAACTTTGAATCGGCGATGAATTGCTTAACTTAGGAGTAAGTGAAAATAGTATTGTTCGGTCCGATTAGCCAAATTAAGCGGTATAATTAGTTACCCGGAATTGGATGAGAATTTAGACGGTAGCTAAGTTGGATGTGTAGATTAATGTGGTGATGTTGGTTGTCGAAAATGCGGCATTTTACGAGAGTGATCGAAAATGGTGTTTAGGCTTGAATATTTATATTTTAAGAAAATATTTCAATACTGATTGTATTGTTTTGCGAGTACTTAGATAGGTAGCCGAATCGGCATAAAACCTAATATTTAATTGATGAATTGTGAGAGTATTATTATGTGAAAAAGTGTTGAATTAACATGAGATAGTAATGCATACTAGTGTTAATTGAATTTCTAGAATTTATTTGTTAAATGGAAATTGGTAAGAATGATGTATGTTTATGTGATTATGTTTTGATGATGATGAATGGTTTTATACTATGTGTATGTTGTGAATTGTTAATGATGTGCTTAACATTTTATGCTTGAGTGCTAAATGTTATATGTGATGTGATGAGATGATTATTTGATGCATTGTGTGCAATTGTTGATGAAAATTCATAGAGTTGAATTTGTTGGTTATGCATGTATATTAGGCTCAGAGTGGGGGTCTTAATTGCATGTATTATTGTTGAGTTTGCACACAGCATCATTAGTCGTGTCAAGAGGCGATGTTTGTTAGTCTCGTGGAGGCTAGTGGCTCGTCCCAGACTCAGAGTGGGGGTCTGAAAGCTTAGGGAACGGGCTTTTGTGATTATCCGTCTGAGGGATAGACATCGGTAAATCCGAAGGATAATAGATAATTGGTACCACATGCATAAGTCGTGTCGGGTCGCACGTACACGTTTTGTTGAGTTTATGTGTTGTTGAATATTATGCATTATGTGCTAATTGGTAAATGAAATTGATTGTGTTTAATTTCTTTGAGTTGTTGAATATGGGAATTGGATTAAATGAATATATTATGTGGTTTATGCAAGAGTTGGAAAAAGAGTAAGATTCCTTTATTTAATGCCTTTCAATTGCTTTAATTACATACCTTATGTTTGTTGGAATTCTTACCCTTCTGTTGGAAAATGCTTGCTACGACATTGTTCAGGTACCAAAGACGCTAGTGCGAGGCACTAGCTTAGAAGATGCATTTGGATTGTAATCCGTTTTATTTTGGTTTATTGAGTCGATGCTCTGGTTGTAAAACTTGGGGGTTAGGTGTCCGCATTCGAACTCGTATATTTTGTATATGGATTATACTTGTATATAATCCATTGTTTTGATTATATGTTGATGTATGTATATTATGACTTGATAACATGTTTGGTGTATGAACCGTATGGATTAATGCCTTGGATGTTATATTTTGAATTCCACCTTTGGAGATGAAGTTATTATGATTTCGTTGCGTTTGTACGAAAAGAAAGTATATGCCATGAATGTATTATGTGATTAAATGATTAAAGTGACGAATATGTCATGTCCGTTTTTCTTGAATATGTGAATTGATGTTGTGACACTCCTTCCGTGCAAATTTTATTTTTTCTGATTTTAATTATATCGTTTAATTCTGGGTTTATTAGAAGGGGTGTTACATTCATGACCTATATTGATCTACAGAAGTCCATTTTCAGAGCAACTTCTCACTACTTCGTTCAGGTAGATTTCTTGGCCAAATTGATTCAAATAAAAGGCTAATTTACTCTCTGTATCCTTCTAATCCTCGTGCTCTTTATAATTTGGAATTTCATTGAGGTTTGAGTGAGATATCGCAGATTTTTACATTTGCTATTTTTTTTGGTTTTATTCAAACACAGCCTTGCATAATTTATATAAATTTGGCGCGACGGTACCATTAGAATCGTCTTGAAGAGACGAATCCATTAATACTAGTATGAGATTCTAATTTTTCCATTTGAAGAAACTCGTGAAATCTCCATTGCATGGTGTCTGGAGGTTGAAGATGATGACATGTCTCGTCTCAACCAATGATAGCGCGTCAATTGTTTTATTTTTATTGGTTGCCTTTTTCCTGATCCAATGCATTTTCGAATAAGGTCCATATCAAGCACAACGCGTCTGGTCCACTTGATCACCTTACTAACGTGTTTTGACTCTGATCTGATGGTCCACATCTTTTTGATTTTATTTTATTTTCTGAATTTAAATTTTAATTGTTTTAAATTTCAAAAATTCATAACTCTTTTATTTTTTATCCAAAAATTATGGAAAAAATATACAAAATACTTTGATTTATTTTTTACTTTATGAGTATTTTTTCATATTTTTATTTTGATGTTAAGTATTTTTCATAATTTTTATCGTATTTGCCTTATTTTAATTGTTTTAAAAATACTTTCTAACATTTTTAAATTCTGAAAATATTCATAAATATCATTTTTCTTATTTCTGACTTTCTGGAAATTTTGTGGAATTTTATCTTGATGTTTACTATTTTTGATCTATTTTTCATTTATTTGAGTAATTTTATTTAGTTTAAAAATAGTTTCTGACTTTTAAAAATTATCAAAAAATTTATAAAAATATTTGAGTTCATTTCTGATTTTTCTATGATCTTACTTATTTTTTCTTGATTAATTTGAATATAATTACTATTTTCTCTCGTATTTCCATTTTATAATCATTTTAAAAAACCATTTTCTTTTGTTTTTAAATACAATTTTATTTTTGTACAATATTTTGGCTGATCTTGGATTGAAACTTTGATCATGAACTTTATTAATATCATTGGATCCATGGTGTTGAGTCTAACTCCATAAAAATAGATGAATGATTTTAATAATAGTTTGATTAAATTTTTGGTTCAAATGTGGTTTATTCATTTTCCCTTCCCTCTTCATCTTACCCTATTTCTTATTATATTACATGTTATAGGATAACGATCTTTATATCATTTATCCAAGCATGAAGTACATAGATTGCTATTGACCGGCCTCAAAATAGGTTCGACTTCTATATAAGTCCACTTACGATTGCTTACATAGCGCTAAATTTTATCCCGATTTGAGAAAATGATCATTCGTGACCTAAACATATGTTTTCAAGCCCAAGTATGTTAATTTGAACCCTTTGATCCAATAACCTTGAGATCCATTGTTAGGAGGCTTTGGTTCTACCAATCCTCTAATGGAACTTCATCAATTTTGGTCAAAGTGGATCACTTAAACATCATTGATCATTAAGTGTTACTTTGAGATTCTTAAATGGATGATATACTTGACAAAAAGCAAATGCAACTTGTTGTTGAGAGTCTTTGATTCTACCAATCCTCTAACGATTTCCAAATGCAAGTTTCAAGATGGTCATCCAACTAACCATTAACTTCTAACAATTGACTTTATTTTATACTTTTATTTTATGCATTTACATTTCATGTCATTTTCATCTTTGCTCACTTGAGCCTTTTTCTTTTATGTTATTTTTATTTTTCTCACTTGAGCTTTTCATTTCTTTTTGAAGATACCTAATAATCAACTTGAACCCTAAAAATAAATTTAAGTTACTTGGACTATTTGGATACTACCCTTGGCATGATGGAGTGATGGACTTCTTGGACTTAAGATTAGAGACAGTGGCCTACCTTGAGACTTTAATTGTCATTTTGTCTGGAGTTCTTGGGGTTTACCCCAATACATTGGGTTGTTTGTTTGCTTTGTGTGCAGGTTATTGTGATTACATGCTTTGTCTGTGATCTGGAATTCATCTGTATACAGCTGTTACTCTGCCCAATTTTTGTGAAGACTTAATGCAAATTGAAGCTTGGTATTATTAAGAGGTTTATTAATTGTTTTCTTGGTTTCAAATCTAAAGGATGGAATTCTACATTTACTCAATATGTCAAGTGTTGGCTTCATGTTGGTTAGATGGTCC
This sequence comes from Vicia faba, assembly GCA_948472305.1. Taxonomy (NCBI): domain Eukaryota; kingdom Viridiplantae; phylum Streptophyta; class Magnoliopsida; order Fabales; family Fabaceae; genus Vicia; species Vicia faba. Next base: position 1,677,570,903 of record OX451736.1, on the reverse strand, counting down.
TTTTCCTAGATTTTACCTTTATGCTTTAGGATAGCCCCTTCATCTCCTCCCATCTTCTTTAATTTCAAAATCTTCTCCCTCCTTTTAAAAAATCTTCTTGTTTCTAAACTTGAACCACTTTCATAATAAACTTGGACTTAGGTCCATACATGTCCAAAATATTTTCTTAATCAAACTTTAATCAATTTAACAATATCTTGACATTTTTTGTGAGAAGATTAAAAGTCAATCAATCCCATTCAAACCATTTTGCCACCTTGGTTTTTTACTTTAAAATTCTCTCAAAATATTAGACTCTTGTCAGTCCTTATAGTGATGCAAACAACTATACTTCTATAATATGTAGTGAAGTGAGATATTTTCCACTTGGGTGTTGAGTGAGGCTTTGTTGATTTTAAAATCCAACACATACCCTCCACTTTCAGATGATGCAAATTCTCCTTTCTCATGATTGTGGGTAGTAAGTATGTTTTCCACTCGGACAATGACGATGACGTCTTGTCTCTTAAAATTAACCAACACACTTGTGTTTTAAAATTTTCAAAGGTGAACTACAAGTACCATGATCCCCTATTGCACGGATGGTGGTACGTAGACACTAAAGATTCGTAACCACGGCGGGTGCAAAAATTATAAAAATATACTTCATTTCTCATCTTCACCATCTATTTCTATACAACATTTTATAGCCAAAATATACATATTTTTACAAAGAGGTTCTTGCGGAGTACCATAGATACTTAGAGTGTTAATACTTTCCCTTTTCATAACCAACCCCCTTAACTAGAATCTTTCCCCCCTCTTTTGGGTTATTCTCTCTTTTCCCATTCCTTTGGAAACAATAAAGCGCAGTGGCCCTTTTTTAATTTGATCTTTACGAGTCAAGTCAATCCAATGGCTTAGTCTCAACATTTATACCACTATAAACGCTCAACCCTGAATGACCACTGGGGCCGCCATGCCCTCCAGCTCTGAAGAGGCCAAGCCACTGCCAAGGGTTGACGCCATCGACCTCGACAACCGCTTATCTAAGGAGGATCGTGGCGAGTAGAGGAAGAAAGGGAAAGAGCCCATGGTCGAAGTCGAAGGTTCATCTCTAGCTGCAAGTAGTGAGGAACTTTAAGATCCCGTACGACCCATTCCAGACAGAGACTTCGAGATCATCCCTCTCGGGAACGATCCCGTCAGAGGAGTAAATATCGGTGCTAACCTCCCTGACTTGGTGAAGAGGCAACTTAAAGCTTGCTTGAGGGATAATGTTGATATATTCGCCTGGAGCGCAGCCGAGATGCCTAGATTTGACCTAGAGATTGCATGCCATCACCTGATCATAGAATCTGCCCTCAAGGTGGTCACCCAATGCAGAAGAAAGCAGTCCCCCAAAAAAACAGAGGCTGTCGAGTTAGCTATAAAAGAACTCCTAAAGGCACACTTTATCTCTGAAGCCCAGTACACAACCTGGCTCTTGAATGTAGTTCTTGTAAAGAAATCTAATGGAAAATGGTGCATGTGCATTGATTATACTGACCTTAATCGGGCTTTCTTGAAAGATGCTTATCCCCTCCCCAATATTGACAAACTGGTCAATAACTCGGTCGGTTTCAAATTATTATCTTTTATGGATGCATATTCTTGATACAACAAGATTCCAATGGCAAAAACAGACAAAAAATATATCGGATTCATGACCGAGTATGGAAACTATTACTACAATGTAATGCCCTTCAGCGTGAAAAAACGCAGGCGCTACATATCAATGCATGATAAACAAAATCTTCTGTAACGAAATAGGCGATGTGCTCCATGTATACATGGACGACATGATCATCAAATCTATAGAAGAAATAAACCATGCCCTCTACTTGAAGAAAGTTTTCGAGCTGTCCAGAAAGTGTCAAATGTGATTTAGCCCAGAAAAATGCACCTTTGGCGTACGGGCAGGCAAATTCCTCGAATTCTACCTCACAAAATAAGGGATTGAGGCAAACCTCGATAAATGCCGAGCATTTTCTGAGTTTCTAACGCCTACTTCAAAAAAGTCAGTTCAAATCCTGAACGGCATGCTCGCTTCTCTCTCTCTCTCTCTCTCGATTCGTGGCAAAATCCGCCCAGCACGCGCTCCCCCTCTTCAAACTCATCTGCAAGGAAGTTGCCTTCGAATGGACGGTCGAATGCGAGCAAGCTCTCACCCACTTGAAGTAAGAACTATCGTAATCGTATGTCCTTTGTCAACCAGAGAAGGATGAAATCCTCTATCTCTATTTGGCCGTCAACCCCGAGGCAATAAGCGTAACACTAATCAGAGAAACACCATAAGGGAAGAGGCCTATCTACTTTCAAGAAAGGCCCTGCATGGGCCCCGAAGTAAGATATCATCAAACTGAAAAGGTTTTCCTATCCCTCATCAATGCGGCGAGGAGACTCATGCACTATTTCTTGGCGCATACCATAGTCGTCTGAACAGATCAACCAATAAAGAAGTTGCTCGATAGGCCTGACATGGCAGGAAGAATGTTGAAATGGTTGTTATAAATCTCCGAGTTTGACATTCAGTAAGAAGGCAAGAAAGCCCTCAAAGCTCAAACATTGGCCAACTTTGTGGCCAAAATGACCTTGCCTACACCCCCGAACGAGGCACGCCGATGGACAATTTTTATCATTGATGCCTCCAGTTTGATAGGAAGTGGCACAGGAATTATATTGTAAAACAAAGAAGGAACCCTAATTGAGGTCTCCCTTGCATTATCCTTCCCGACCTCAAAGACCAGGCTGAATACGAGGCATTCTTAGCAGGTATACGCCTGGCCGAAGACCTGGAAGCCGAGGAGGTGAAAATATTCACCGACTCTCAACTCGTAGCATCCCAGGTCTGAGGAGAATATCAGGTGAAAAATGATCACCTCACTAAGTATCGTGCCCTGGTCAAAAAAAGAAAAAAGAAATTCAAATATGTGGACGTATAACATGTTCCCCACGAACATAATTCCACGGAAGACATCTTGTCCAAACTAGCAAGCACAAAGAGGAAAGGGGGGAACAAGTCAGTAATATAGTAAATTCTTCCTCGATCGAGCACCCAGAGACCCCCCTCGACTTTAGGAGTATTCTCCATATGAGACGAAGACTACTGGATGACCCCTATATACAAATACCTAACAAGAGGAGAGTTGTCCGTCGACTCGAAGGAAGCGGCGGTGGTACAGCGAAGAGCCTATTCCTATGTCTTAGTCAAAGGTAAGCTTTACAGGAGAGGGTTTTCCATTCCCTTCTTCAAATCCGTCGACCAAAGCGAAGCGGATCACATCGTGCTCGAGATCCATGAAGGGATAAATGACCAAGATCTGGGCTGAAGATCCCTTACCAGAAAAAAGTTGCAAGCATGGTATTTCTGGGCCACCATACATCATGATGAGAAAGATCACGTAAAGAAATGCGACAAATGCCAGTGGCACGGGGACATGCACCTAGCTCCCCCAAACGAGCTCAGGCCCCTCTCTTCTCCATGGCCTTTCGCTTGGTGAGGGTTAGACCTCCTCGGTCCATTATGGTAGGTACAAATCAAAACAAATATTTGATAGTAGCCGTCGACTACTTCACCAAACGGATAGAGGAAGAAGCATTAGCCAAAATTACCGCTAAAAATGTCCTTTGCTTTAAAAAAGAAACATCCTTGCTCGGTTCGGCTTCCCACAAGTAATAGTCACAGATAATGGGACCCATTTTACAAATCAGACCTTTCAGGAATTCTTCTCCAAGTTGGCCACCACCCAACACTTCGCCTTTGTTGAACATCCAAAGACAAACGGCCAGGCAGAGTTCGTGAATAGGGTGATACTCAAGGGTCTTAAACAAAGGTTGGACGAAACCAAGAAAAGACGGGTCGAGGAGCTATACAGCATACTCTGAGGATACCATACAACGGTGCACTCGTCAACCAGGGAGACTCCTTTCCGACTAAATTACAGAATGGAGGCCGTCATTCCCGTAGAGATCCAAGAACCCTCTAGGTAAGCCGAAGCTCCCCTAGACGAGGAGAAGAACAACGTCGCCCTACGGGAAGAACTAGACCAGGTCGAAGAGATTCAAACAAGAGCCTCCCTATGAGAGGCTTCTCTCAAACAAAAAATAGCCATGCGCTATGACACCAAAGTTGTGCAACGAGAGTTTGAGATTGACAACCTTGTCTTAAAAAGAAATTGTAAAGAATCTCACGAAGGCAAGCTCGCAGCGAACTGGGGAGGCCTATATCGCGTCGATGCAAAAATAGGGACTAGGACGTACTACTTATGAAGTCTATAAGGGGAACAACTTGCTCGACCATGGAACACTGAAAAGCTAAAAAAATATTACAGTTAAGATACTGAGCAGTCGGCGAGCTTCATCAATAAGACAGACTCATCCAGGGCCAACTGCGCGTACATGCTTAGGTACAAGCATAGCACCCAAAATATTTTGAAGGGGCCAGACTCCACTCTTTTAACGAGTGTGTCCTTAACCCGACTTGGATAACTCGACTGAGCTTCATCGCCCTTGTACCATGACAGTATAACACCCAGCTCGTGACGGGAAGTTCATGCTGCCAACCTCAGGTCCTCGAAACGAGACCTGAGTTCCGGCCCATGCCTGGTATTCACCCTGGTTGTTTGTCTAGTTTCCCCACACTGGTGAACATACAAATCAAATGAGCAAATCTCCGTTATAAACTCTTAGAAAAATAAAATATGTCTCAAGTAGACAAGCATAACAATAAACATGCAAAAACAAGTCAAATATTTGGAACAAATGACAACCATATTCGAAAAATTAAAAGATGCGACCGCCAAGGCCGCTATTGTAAAAATATTACAACAAGGGAAGCCTTTAGCCCCCCGTCCAAAATAATAATTTTATGACCATAATGGCCACACTTGTTCAGAACTTACATAAATAGGTAAAAGCCCGGAAAAGCATAATTATAACGTTACGACACGCAGACCAGAGCGGAATAAAAAACTATCAATCATCATTTTTCAGTCTCTTCCTCGACAATAGGCGACAGCTGAAAGGGTCTCCCCGTGGGCTGGACAATGAACTCCATAAGATAGTCGGGAACTAGGATCTTTCTGGAAGCCACGTAGTAATTAAACCCATCCTAGAGGTATTAAGCTCGACCCCGGGGTTCAAAACACGGAGTTTCTTCAGCATATTCTCGAAGCTCCCCCTTGAAGGCGGCCTGAGCGTCATCCATTACTAGTGAAAAACGAGCAACCAGCTCAGCTCGGGTCTTCAAGTCCTTCGTATCCTCTGGCTCATCTTAAAAAGGCACAACCTCGACAGCCAAAGCCGCCACCCTCTCCTCTAGAGCCTTCTTCTCGAGCATCCAGACCTTGCACTCCTCAGATAGCTTCCCCAGATCTTCCTCAGCCAGCTTCTGAGCTATCTCCTCGTTGCTCCGCCCTTTTCAACCGCGACCAATTTTGGTCGTAGCTTCTTCAGCTCAACTTCCTGAGAAGGGCTCCTCTCGGTGTAGGCGACCACCATCTCCAGTATCCTCATCAGGGCACCAATATCCTGCAGCAGAGTTGCCCTTTTCTTCGGATGTTCTGGCCCCTCAAGGTGAAGAGACTCATTCCGTTGGAGTTGTAGAGGCACCCTCGAAGAAAGCCTTCTCTATCCAGTAAGGGGAAGATCATACTTCCCTTTCCCCTTTTCTCCAGTTAGATCAATGACCCCCTTAATGCATGGTCTCTTCACCTTCGAAGATACAGGCGTAGGGTAGAGGGCGCCAACAGCCGGACCTGAGGATGAGTTGCCCAACCCCGACGTTGAAGCAGTCCCTGTACCACCCTGTACATCTTTCAACTCCCTCTTTGCTTTCTCCGCAAGGTTCTTGGCTATGTGTTCCTGGGAAAGATTCATTCTATATGTAGAACAAACAACAAATCATAGTTAGCAAATGAGGACTTGAAAATGTCGACCATATATAATTATTCAAAACATAAAGCAAATACCCAAGTATTTAATGGGGTCCTCGTTCTCAAGGAGCTCCTTAACACCTATCAAGCCAGGCTCACACACAATCTTCTCATCAATGTACCTAACCGACTTTTCTCATTGGCCTGTATGCTGAACACGAGGGATTCTCGCAACAAAGGAAGCCAGAAGATCGAAGCTCCTCCGGTCCTCGTCGCCGAGATGCCCCTCCTTCCACACATAGGTGTCCAGCTTACTCTCAAAGTGATTCCTGGTCCACTGGAAGGGGGATTTGAAGACTAACTTGTTCTGATGCTCCCCTTGCTCATTTAAAATAGGAGCCCCCTCCTTGTTATATGTCGGGGAAAGTTGGAAGATATTCAGCATTTCCCTTCTCGAAAGAGGCTGCATAAGAATATACATGTCTTTGAAGTACCAGAAAGATTCCAGGTAAGCTTTAAACAACTTCCCATTACCCTGCTTCAAGGCGAAACATACCCACTTGTCGTCAACCTTGATCCTATGAGGATGAAAGCAGTATAAGAACAAAGGAACGGTGACCCCTATCTTCAGATAATCAAATACAATTTTGAACGCTCGCATAAAGGGGACCCCATTCTGATGCAGCTGAGAAGGAGCCAGTTGAAGGTGCTTGAAAACGGCTACCTTAAAATCTGAGAAGGTAAGTCGAATTCCCATCTTCCGGAATACAATGTCATACATGGGGATCCACCTCTTATCATATTTTAAGCAGGAGACCTGTAATATGGTGGGAGCACTAACTTGGGTGTTTTGCATTTTATCGCAATTGTTGCGGATAGCAAGAGTCGCCACCGACTTTTCTTTTATCCAATAAAGGAAAGGGTTAAAAGAACAGGAAATACCTTTTAAGATATTTTCTTGATTTCGGGGGGTAGGTTATGAAAAGGGAAGGTGTTATCACCCTTTTCATCTGTAGTTATCTACGGGCTCTTAGTTGCTAGCTCACTTTGAAATACTTTGCAAAATGTGTTTGTGTTTGTTTGAAAGTATTTTTGAAAAGTGCCTTCGTTTAGGCGAACTTTGTAATGATTCTTGTCTCTATAAGAATGTGTACAAAGTGTTGACTTTTAAAAAAATTTCATGGAAAAATGTTGGTGTGTTTGAAAGATGTTTTGAGAATGGTTGTGAGCAAGCAACTACGAATGTTCTACCTACTCAAAAAGTCTTTGTTCATTTCCTCCTCCTTTAGATATTTCTATCTTACCATTGATTGATAAGAAGTCCTATCATTGGATGTGAAGGGACAGACGTGGATCGTCGTACAGTCATAGAAGGCAACATTGTAGGATACCTTAGTAATTCATCTTAAGGGTCTAAGATCGTTTACCGAAGGCAATATTGAAGGGTCATCGAGGGACTGTGATCTTGTATTTGAGGGTCATTGCTAAAGTATCTCACGTTCGAGGGACATGACTGTTTTTATCTTTAGGCAACAAGTGAGGTTAGCCCTAGAGCTGCAAGTGTGCAAAGTGTTTGTTTTCATGCTTTGTTGTCTTTGAATTAGGGTTTTTCTATTTGTTGATTTTATATCTTGCCATACAAACCCTAATTACTAACATTTATATTGAAAGCGATAAATTGCAGAAGTGTAAAATTCTACGCTATTACATCATTTGGGGATGGGGATATAAATTTATGAATGAGGGATGAAAGCAAATAAAATCTAATTTACTATTACAACCATATTGAATATAAACAAATAATGTACAAGAATAATGAAGGCAATGTGAAAGGAAAATAAAATTGTTTTTGTTTGTTTTTTATGAAAGGTTTTAACTTAATTAAACTAATAGAAAGAAAAATAATAATTTTCTAGTCTAGGTGGATTTAACAAGAACTAAACCTAAATTAAATAGAAAAAGAAATTAAGTTAATGAATGGAAGGAAATTAATTAATTAAACTCTTGAGTTCTGAATTAATTTAATTAAAATAAACTAAGTCTAATATTAATTTAATTAAGAAAAGAAATTTATTAAAGAAATGTTTTTGGTCTTCTAGTCTAAAAGAAATAAAATAAAAATATACTAAATATCTAAATAATAAATATACAAATTTTTGATATTTTTGGTTAATAAAAATAATAATAATAATTTTAAAAAATAAAAATAAAATAAAGAGAAAAAGAAAATAAAATAAAAAGTAAAATTAAGTTAGGGGGTTTGGAAATAATTTGAGGTGTAAACAAGTAAAATGATTTTGTCTGTTAGGCCCATCATTGATTTTTTTGTAAAGTTAGAAAATAAAACCAAAAAAATGGAATGGGCTACGTGACGTTAGCATACAGTGGGTGAGAGGAAGTAAAATGGTAATGGCCCATTTGTGGAGGCCCAACGTGCTGGCTATTTGAACAAAATGAAGAAAAAATGTTAAGAAATAAAACAAAAAGGTGTCCCTAGGGACCGAACCCAGGACCCTTTAACAATAAGGCCCTTACGCGCGCACTCTCTACCACTGGGGTGAGTATACATCTGGTGTTTAAAACAAAACCAATGCATTATATTACAAAACAAGCCCGTGGTTGTATCATCTTCAACCTTGCTCCAGAAATTTCAACATGATTTTAAAACCAATAACTTCTTCATCTCTAAACCAAAATGAAAAATGCAAACATGAAAGTTTCTCCATTTTTCCATACAAATTCAACCATATAAATATTATAATCTATAAATCAAAGATGAATGAGAATTTCTAATGCTACCAAATTTGACCTAACTTTTTTCAGAAAGTTCTAAAATTCTCTCTACTCAGGCAACATAAATGAATTCTAAGGGCATGGTTAATTTCAGGGCTATGATATCTGTGGCGGTGAAAATCGGAGATCGAGCTATTAACTAACTTGACTCGCAAAAAATCAAGATTCGCCACCGCGCTTTATTATTTCCAAGGGAAAAGGGAAAAGAGCGAAATAAAATCCTTAAATATGCAATGTAAAGTACTACTTAAAAAGTAATGAAAATACAGTGCATTTTTGAAAGAGATCGAGAGTTCAGGGGTTGGTTATATAATGGGAAGGTATTAGCACCCAATGCATCTGCGGTACTATGCAGGAACCTTTTGAAATATCTATTTTTTGGTTTAAATTGTTTGTTTGATTAAAATGGTTTGTTTGGTTAAAATGGGTGCCGACGAGATTTTGAAGATAAGACGACCTAATGTCGAAGTTTTGACTTAAAAGGTGTGAGTTTTAAAATTGTGTCTTTTTATGGAAAAATTAACTTAAGAGTGACAAAATAGAAGGAAAAAAAATGAATGAAGTGATTCGCACAAAGTTAAAACATTTTCCTTGGATTTTAACCCAAGTATCAAGCAAAACTATAATCCAAACATCAAATAAATTACGACTTAAAAGATCCACACGAAGCGAGAAACTCAAGTCAAGATATTAGAACCAATGCATAAGAGCCGAGTCGAAATCACAAGTGAAACAAGTAAGACATGAAGTAAACATTTAACCTAATAATTAAAAGCAGAAATCAAATAAAACAAAATAAAACGACTAATTATAAAAAATATTTTGCATTTTTAATATTGAAAGAAAAAGATAGTAATATACATATAAAAAAAAAGAGTATTAAAAAGTCTAATTCTAAACATACATGATTTTCTTTTGGATTTTTATGAAAGCATTTTATTAAAGTAAAATAATAGATATTTTGTGATTTTATAAACTCTTGAAATGTTTGTGTTTTTAACTACAAAAAGCATAAAGAGAAGAAATAAAATAATAAATAAACAAAAAAATTAATGGGCCAAGAGATGTATCCACATAAGGGTATGTTGGCCCATGAAATTCACAACCAAAGAAAACATAAAGAATGTTAATTGCGGGCCGGGTCGGTTTGGGGAAGACAAGGAAAGGTTTATGGAAACCCTAGACCAGAAGAAGTGTTACGGCTGGGAGTTATCTTGGGAAGAGAATAAAGATTAACTTTTTTTTTTATAGGGAAGAAAAAAAACACAGATTATTACTATTATTCCCAAGAAACCTGTTTCCAATGTTTACCGTAAAAACAAAATAACACTTTCACTTCAATCTTTTTCTCCACAAATCCAACTTGTTCAACTGTCCCAACCCTTGACCATTCTTCTCTCATTTCCAAACCACTGATAAAGTTTCCAAGGGTGTTATGTTCATAATGTAATTGTTTATGTTGTGTTGCATGTTCTTGTTCGTTATTCCCTAAGTTGATAACAATTTTCATCTTATTTCTTCGTACATGCCTGATATAAAATGTTCAAGACTTAGTGTCTTTTTATTTCCTTTCAATTTGAGATGTTTTGGGATCTATGTTGAGCTCTAGCATCGGAATGGAAGGCAAATCCGCCGAGAGAGCGATGAGATTGCTTAGTTCGTTCAAGCGCATTGAAGGATGAAATATGGAGTCAAAACAAAATGGAGACGGTGAAAAGCTGAGTTGACGAAGGAGCGGAGTTTGAGACAGAGATTTACAATTGAGATTTGAAGATGAAAATGAGATCGAAACGGACATAGAGGCAGTGGATCAAACAAACTGAAATAGGGATGGTGGTAGACTCGAGTTATGGTTGTTTCACGACGGAGAGCGGCGCCGCTAGCTCGAAAGAAAGAAGAATGTCAGAAAAGTAGATGAGGAGTGGCGTTGAGTTTTGCAAAGAAGAAGATTGAGTTAGAGTTGATAGATATGTAGGTGGAGAATTTTATTTTTCTGTTATTCTGTATTTCTATTACTGATTAATTACTTTACTATTCCAAAGATCTAATCTATTTTATCATTCAATCATTAGACTTGCAGATTCACAAAAAAAACTATAACGATAAAATTCCTCTGCATAGTTTCTCTAGCCACTCAGTTCAAACGTTACTGTGGGTCATCAATAACGTGTGCACATCAGAAAAGAGAAAGAAAAATGATATAAAGCCTCAGAGCAATGTCATAATATCATTTGAACGAGAAACGGTGAGGAAAACAAATAATTACAACAACAGTCCAAAGGAAGAAGGCAATGAACCTGAGCTAATGTTGAAAGCTTCCTCGACGACTCTACATCAACAACTTCTATGAGTGTATAATGAGGTGAATTCCCGCCTTCTACTCTTCTTCGAATCAAACTTCTAGTGTGTAGGCAGTAAGTTGAATGAAGTAAAATAACAGAGGTTCTGTAATATTTTTTGAATGAGATGGTTGTGTTTGTAGGGTATTGAAGAGAGAAATTAGTGATTCATGTTGATGTGAAGTGGTTTTAAGTAGAGATATAATGAAATCAGTGATCTCTGCGCAAAAAGGTTTTAAGATAATTTGTGTATTTCCCTGCTGGTTATTGTGTGAGGTTTCTATATCTAATTCCCTCCCTTCTGTTGAATGATGTTTTCAATTTATAGAGAAAGAATGATAAAAAAAATTTTGGGGGGGGGGGGGGGGGAGTTGGTGCATTTGAACTATTTGTAGTCAACTGTTTTATTTTATTTTTTTAAATGCAAATTTGTATGGCTATTTTTGATGTTATTTCTTGGACTGCTTTGTACAGGGTTTAGACAGCATAGTAACATGTTTTTTTGGCATTACTTTTGGACTGATATGCAGGGTTTATATCAGTTGGTCTTGGACAGCAGACAAAAGACATTTTTGGGACTCTTTTAGTGCAGGTTTTGGAGGAGCATACAACAGCAGTTTTTTGTTTTCTTTGTGGGCTGCATTTTGACTATTTTTGCAGGTTTCTTGGACCATTTGTGCAGAATTTTTGACTTGTTGTGCCAGCAAGACAGTAGCATATTGATAGGGAAACATGATTGTTTTGGTGGTGGTTTAGCATCAAGAATGCAAAGTATAATTTTGGGCAAGGCACCAAATTGATATGTCTTGAAGATTTCATGTAATTTTAGCACTTTAGGACTTAGGAATTCATGTGTTTGTGCATGGTTTTATAATGAGATATGAAATGATGATGATTTTTTAATGGAAGTATTTTGTAACCTCTTGAATTCACATGAATGAAAGTATGAATCTTGAATGAAAATCTTGAATAAATTCTACACCAAATGATCTTGCTCTCTTAATTTAATCTCTAGTCCGAATTGACACACAATTTGATTCCAATTAAAATTTGTCATTGAATTTGAAATGCATGAATGATGAATGAAGTTCAATTTTGAGAAAGGTCTTGAATAGTTCTTGATATTTTGAACAATCCATATTAATGAACTTGCACTCTTGAAATAAACCTCGAGAAATTGGAATGCATCTTACTCAAGACATCAAATTCATAAACCTTCCTGAATCTCTCTTGCAAATAAGAACCCTAATTTTTTTTTGACAAACTTGGATATTTTGGCTTTATGGTATTGGTTACTTGAAAGAAAACTTCACAACAATGAATCCAATCTTGATTCAAATCTCAAATCCAAGTTAGCTTGCAAACCACAAGAATTTGAAGAACTCTCAACCCTAACTCGCGTCTTCACCTCATAGTAATTTGCAATACAGACCAATAGCGCAAATCGTGCCTTTGAGAAATTTAATCAACAATCCACCTTAATCCAATGATCGCTACAGTTCAATTGCAAAATGACTTGAAGTAGTCCACAAGCAATCAAAGAATCATTGGACTAAAACTCCAGTTTCATGAATTATCCCAACAGAAAAATCAAACGTTCTTGAGAAAACGTCTGTGGCATGACTTGAACCTTAATCTTTGAAGTAATCTCATAAACAACGCTATTTGTGATACTTTGAAAAAGAATCACCTCAAGACATTGAAAATTGAAGAAGTTATGACCGTTTGAACTTGAACTTGCAAAAGTTGACTTTTGGTCTAAATGCTTTGAATCGACTTACAAACTTGATCTTTCTTCGCATTCTAAAGCATCTTGATGCACATGTAAACCAGTGATGATGAAATATTGACTGTGCTTTGGGGAATTTTGAGAGAAGCTTGAGACCACTTATCGAACAAGGCGTGGAAATAAACACACGATCCTCTGAAGATCCTCGAGACAGAAGCTATCACACTTGAAACAACTGTGATCAAAATAAGCCTGAACAAAGCTTTAGAAGTCGTGTCTTGATGAATCAGTATTCGAGAATCAATAATCAATTGTACTTCTAGTTTGAGGGACTAAAAACCCTAATTGAGGTGCAACGCCTGCTGTCCTTGATTTAGACCTGTCTCTGCACATGAAATCAAAAAACACACACTTCGTGCTTGATTAGAAGTTAGTGATACATAGATTAAGAATGTTCAAAATACTTGAAAATTTCTACATAGTCAATGCTCGAAGGTGAGAGGTTAAAACTGATTGTATTTACTGACCTTGACTTCTGTACAAAAATGCAAAAAAAAAAAAGGGATCTTAGGTAAAAAAATTAGGGTATGACAATATCTACATTTTATCTCTGAAAATGGAAAGCTAACAATGCCTATATAAAGATTTCAAAAGTCAGAAAACTTACCTTAAAAATGGATTTCGTGTTTTGCAAATGAGCTTGATTCAAAGTGTTGCAATGATCAGGTTAGCTTCCTTGAGTCTCTAGGAAACTAATGCAATGCTTAGCTTGAGTTGAGAGTGGCTGAAATGGTCTGGAGAAGTCCAACTGCAATGCTCTATTTTTGGTTATGGAAAATTAAGAAGATGTTGTTACAGTTGGAAGATAGGGATTGGGATAGCCTTTATATGTGTATTAGAATCTTTGTGATGGATTAGAAGTGAAAACGCACAAGTAGATTTGAAGATTGAGTTTCAAAGTCAGAAATGACAAGTTTTTGTGCTTGTGTTACAATTTCTAGTTTGAGAGAGAGTGAGGGTTCTTGGGGGCTTGTGAATTCGTGTTCATGCTTGTGAATGAAGGTTTAATTTATAGGCAAAAGGTTTGGAAGCTTGGAGAAGTCAGAAGTACAAAATCACATGTTATGGGTTTTGACTTGTTTTTTGAAGCAAGCTTAGACAAACATGGTTTCAAGGCAAGGTAGGGTGGCTAGATACTTTAAACATGCTTGCTCTGAGTTTATAGAGGATACTTGTGCATAAAGAACAAATACAAAGCTCAAGGAGAGTGGACTTTGTGATTAAAGTCACTTTTCCAAAATGAAAGTATGAACTTTCTTCCTTAAATGACAATTTGATTTGGATAATGACTCAAACACTTGGATAATGGTTCAACCAATTATGAAAATAATAAATTATGGAGTGAAACACAAGTTTGAAGCCTGCAAAGCAAGATTATGAAACATGGCTATGAGATTTGAATTCTTGTTCATCACAAAAATAACCTATAATTCAAGAATGAATGTCAAAATTCTTGCCTTCAATTCTCTTAGCTCAAAAATGATCTCATTGGGTTCTTCGACATTTTGAAAAACTTGGAACATCCAATAAAACTTTCATGTTTTCCATTTTTGAAAAATCAAATTGGAACTATTTGAAAATTGGCCAAGAAGTTAGGTCAAAATCCTGACCAAACTAGGTCAAAATTTCACTAAGTTTTTAAGAAAAAGTGCATGACTTCATGGATTTATAATTCAAAATCCAAGCATTTATAGGACTTGATTAGTAAAGAAAAGTTGTATATATCATCAAGATATGAAAATTTCATGTTGAAAGTTCTCTTTAAATCATCTTGCATCTTGGTGAAAAAATATCATGAAGTTATGAAATTATCATGTTTAAAACACTTAGAAAAATTTCTAAGTCTTGAAAAGTTTGACTTTTCAAATTGACTTTTCAAATTGACTTTTGACTTTCTTGATTTATTGATGATAAATCTTCATATTTTTGAATTTCTTGATGAATTGTGATCTTTGAAACTCAATTTTAATCAAAAAGTCAAAGTTTGACTTTTTGTGTATCAATTGACTTTTCATCAGTTGACTGAATTTCAACTATCAAACAATTGATCTTGAGAAATGTTTTGAGCCATGAAATTAGGTCAATCATGCTGTATTTGAATACTTTATTTTATGCTTCAATCCATTAGATCATGCATTAGGTCAAAAGTCCCTGATCAGTCAAATATAATCAAAACCCTAATTTTGACCATTTTGCCTTTTTGGTAAATTGAGTGCTTTTCTAGAGAGACTGTGATCAATACTTTATCAAATGATGAATAGGACTTTAATATGTTTATGTTGGCCAAAAGTCATGAAGTTTGACTGTAGGTTGACCACAATTGACTTTTTACCCAATACAACTGATTTTCAGTCATCTGAGCAATTGACTGAGCAAATTTGTGATACAAGACTTGAAACTTGACATGAGTATTCTTGGAGGTATATAATGGTCCATGAAAGTCATTTGAGGCATTATAAGTCCAATTATCCTTGTGGAAACCAAAACCCTAATTTGAAGCATCAGTGTTTAGGAGGTGGTTTAACCTAGTCAATACTTGTGCAAGCTTGGACCATTGAAGATCTTTGTGAGAAATATCTTGAGAAAAGAGAGGGAAAATTTTGGGGTACAACAGTTGCCCCTGTTCAATCTTCTTAAACCTGAAGAGTTAGATTGGCGGGTCTGCTATTCGTGACTTGAAGGTGGAAGATGATTGAACACTAGAGTGGCCAGAAATTTGCACTCGCTGATGCGAGAAGTAATGTGTTAGTTGATTGCATCGGTAATGGGCTTAAAGATTCCATTCCTAGAGGTGATGAAGATTCATTGGATATGGGTTTATAGATTTTATCCAAAGTGACTATTGATAGGGATTGGAAGAGGTATCAGAATAAATCTTTGGTCGATTTATATTGAACTGAGCAGAGGTCTTGAATAAACTTTAATTGTATAACAAATCAATATAAATCTTCGGAGCGATTTAGCTGAACCACAGAAAGTGTCTACCGGAACGGAATCAGGATAAATCATTGGTCGATTTAAACTGAACCAGCTGAGTTCTTGAATAATCTTTAACTGAATAATGAATTAGTATAAATCTTCGGAGCAATTTAACTGAACCAGATAAAGTGTCTACCGGAACAGAATCATGATAAATCATTGGTAGACTTAAACTGAACTAGCAGATGTCTTGAATAATCTTTAACTAGATAACGAATTATACAAATCTTCGGAGCGATTTAACTGAACTAGAGAAAGTGTCTATCAGAACGGAATCAGGGTAAATCATTGGTCGATTTAAACTGAACCAACAGTGGTCTTGAATAATCTTTAACTGGATAACAAATTAGTACAAATCTTTGGAGTGATTTAACTGAACCAGAGAAAGTATCTATCGGAACGGAATCAGGATAAATCATTGGTCGATTTAAACTGAACCAGCAGAGAAACATTTGTTGTTGATGGTATTCATTTGGGATTGATCTTTCCTGAAAAGGTAGAGAATTAGTCATAATGTAATGTCATGATGAATGCATTACGTAATGATGTTCTCAAAATAAATGAAATTGTGCTATATGCGTTTTGTATGCATATGTCATGATGTAAGAATGTGAAATGTTATTGAAGTATATCTTTGTCCGGGAAAATAAATCCCTGACCACTGTTGGGGAGTTTTGGGAAGCTAGATCTCAGACTACCACTGGAGATGAAGAGTATGTGTATTTTCAACCTTGTTTAAAATGCTTCCGCTGGGAATTTTTATTCGGGGAGATTCTACAGGGAATGTTGGTTTCTGCTTGGGGAATATAATTTAGGAACCTTGGTTGTCCATTGCTCTACTGGGGAATTTAATTCTCATATACCCCGACTGGGGAAGAATTCTTTGCAAGGTTTCCTTTTAGTTTTGGAAGTCCAAATTTGGTTGGGGAAGATAAATTTCAGGAGATATACTAACTGGAACCCTGGATGGAGAATGTGTGAATTTACTGTGTGGGGATAATCTCATTGAAGTGACTCTTTGGGGATATCCAAAATCCTTGAGTAACTGCTTATTAATGTTCTAGTCGGTTATTAGTCAATCATGTTCACATGCATATGTTAATTTAATTTTAGTCATTGGACATTTTTGCATTCAAAATAGAAAAATAAAAAGTCTGCACTTCAAATTATATTTGTATTGATAATTTGCCTAAAAATAGGCATTTTTGTACAGGGAGACAAAAATCCTAGTAAGAGGAAGTCGTCAAAAAATGAAAAGAATACAAGATGGAAACAAAAATTGTATAGCCATGTGGAAGTGATCTCATTGGGTTCCAACTCCGCTATTGCCCCTATGTCTTCGAACGTCATCCCTTGTCATCGAGAGAAGTTGGTTAAATTGATCTCGTACCATTTGAACTTTTAACCTTGGTAATAAAGCTGATTGTTAGTGATTCGACGAGACATAGTCATACACTTTAATCCTTAACTTTTTCCTGGACCGCCCTTTTGGGTTTTTAGTCCAACAGGATAACCTTTTTTTCCCAAGCTGCCCTTTCAGGTTTTCGACTTGTCAGGTGTACAATCTTTTGTATATATCCCTAATTTTTGCCTGAACCTTTTTGGTTTTTCAGGATGCCCTTATATTTGCCTAGGTATGTCAACCTAGCGGGTCATTTTTTATGTGTAGTATTTTTTGACTATGTTTGTGTTCACAAGGTATGGAAAATCTTCACCGTCTATAGTGGTTAGCATCATAGCACCGCCAGAGAATACTTTCTTGACAACAAACGACCCTTCGTAAGTGGGAGTCTATTTGCCCCTGGTATTGCCTTGTGGTAAAATGATGTGCTTTATTACCGAATCGCCAGTCTGGTATATCTGAGGTTTGATCTTCTTGTTAAATGCTTTGATCATACGCGTTTGATACATTTGACCATGACAAACAACAACCAATCTCTTTTCATCAATCAAATTCAGTTGATCCAATCTTGTCTGAATCCATTCATCTTCGCCTAAGCCTGCTTCTTTCATAATCCTTAAATAAGGAATATGCACTTCAACAGGCAAGACAACTTCCATTCCATAGACTAAAGAGAAAGGGGTTTCCCCAGTTGATGTTCGAGCCAATGTATGGTAGCCATGAAGAGCAAATGGCAGCATCTCATGCCAGTCTTTATAGGTTACCACCATCTTTTGCATAATCTTCTTTATGTTTTTGTTGGCGGCTTCCACTGTGCCATTCATCTTAGGTTTGTATGGAGAAGAATTGTTGTGCTTGATTTTGAACTGCATGCAGAGTTCAGTAATTATGGCATTGTTGAGGTTGGTTCCGTTGTCAGTGGTGATCTTTTCAGGGATTCCGTACCGGCAGATGAGGTTATGCTTGATGAATTGGGCTATAACGTTCTTAGTGACTGAGGCAAATGAAGCAACTTCGACCCATTTGGTGAAGTAATCAATGGCGAAGAGGATAAAATGATGTCCATTGGAGGCAGTGGGTTTGATCTTTCCAATATTGTCAATGACCCACATTGCAAATAGCCGCGAACCAGTCATGACATTTAAAGGTAGTGAAGGCACGTGAACCTTGTCGGCATAGATTTGACACTTACAGCAAGTCCTCGAATGATGGTGGAAATCAGTTTCCATAGTCGACAAATAGTAACTAGCCCTTAGAATCTTCTTGGCCATAGTGTGCTCGCTAGAGTGAGTTCCAAAGATACCTTCATGCACGTCTTCCATGATTTTCTCTGCCTCCTTCTTGTCCATACAATGGAACAAAGTAGAATTATGGTTGCGCTTGTACAAAATCCCATTGCTTAGGAAGAATTTGGCTGAGAACCTTCGCAAGAATTTTTTGTTGTTGATCGAAGCTCCTTCAGGATACTATTATGCTTCATGGTACCTCCTCACTCCATGATACCAAGGCTTCTCCTCGTCAGTGTCAATCTTATAATAGTGTGCATGTTCTTTAAATATTTAGATTGTAATTCTAGGAGCCTCATTGTCCCAATTGAACTTGAACATGGATGACATTGTCGCTAAGGCATCTGCCAACTGATTTTCTTCTCTTGGGAAGTGTTCAAAGGTAACCTCCTCAAAGTATGGGATCAAAGTTAGCACGAGCTCTTTATAAGGGATCAGGTTTGGATGTTTGGTATCCCATTCTCCTTTAACTTGACTGATTACTAAAGTTGAGTCCCCGTATACGTCCAAGAACTTGATCGTTATGTCGATAGCAGCCTTTAGATCCAAGATGCATGCTTCATACTCAGCCATGTTGTTTGTATAGTCGAAGCACAGTCTGGCAGTAAAAAGGGTATGACAACCTTCGAGAGAAATAATTACGAAACCAATTAGGTTACCCAATGCATTAGAAGCTCCACCAAAAACTATAGTCCATCGGGATCCTTGTTCAGGTCCTTCATACAATCCTGGCTCTTCACAATCAGTTATCAGCATTATATTCTCGTTCGGGAATTCAAAGTTCATGGGTTTTAGTCATCAACAGCTTGATGGGCCAAATGATCCGCCAACACACTTCCTTTGATTGCTTTTTGTGTAGTGTATTGGATGTTATATTCAGTCAAGATCATCTGCCATCTAGCTATTCGTCCGAAGAGAGCTGGCTTCTCGAAGATATACTTGATGGGATCCATCTTAGAAATCAATAAAGTAGTGTAAGTCAACATATACTGTCTTAGCCGGAGAGAAGCCCATGCCAAAGCGCGGCAAGTTTTCTCGAGCAGTGAATATCTTGTTTCATAGTCGGTAAACTTTTTGCTAAGGTAGTATACTACATGCTCTTTTCAGCCAGACTCGTCATGTTGGCCCAACACACACCCCATTGAATTCTCTAATACAGTCAAGTACATAATCAGAGGTCTTCCTTCAACTGGAGGCATCGGGATTAGAGGTTCTTGTAGGTACTCCTTGATCTTGTCAAAAGCTGCTTGGCAATCGTCATTCCATCTGACTACTTGATCTTTCTTCAATAGTTTGAAGATTGGCTCACAAGTAGCAATTAAGTGAGATATGAACCGGGAAATATATTTGAGTCAACCTAAGAAACCTCTGACCTCCTTCTCAGTACATGGAGCTGGAATTTCTTGGATGGATTCGACTTTTGCAGGGTCGACTTCAATACATTTTCCACTGACAATGAAGCCTAGGATTTTTCCAGACCTCACTCCGAAGATGCACTTGTTGGGATTCAACCTCAACTTGTATTTCTCTAACCTTTCAAATATCTTGTGGAGGTGATCAAGGTGTTCTTCCTTAATTTGCGACCTTGCAATCACGTCATCAACATAAACTTTTATCTCATGATGAATCATGTCATGAAATAAAGCTACCATAGCCCATTGATAGGTTGCGCCTGCATTCTTCAAACCGAAAGGCATGACCTTATAACAAAAGGTGCGCCACTGTGTAACAAAAGTGGTTTTCTCCATATCTTCGGGCGCCATTTTGATTTGGTTGTAACGGGAGAATCCATCCATGAAGGAGAAAACTTTGAGTTGAGCAGTATTTTCGACCAAGACATTAATATGAGATAGTGGGAAATCATCATTGGGGCTTGCTTTATTCAAATCCCTATAGTCTACACATATACAGACTTTTCCATCTTTCTTAGGCCCCAGAACAACATTTTCCACCCATTGAGGGTATGATGTTACTGCCAGGAAACCTGCATCGAACTGTTTCATTACCTTAGCTTCTATTTTTTCAGATATATCTGGCCGCATGCGACGAACCTTTTGCTTGACCGGAGGACAATCTTTCTTCATTGGCAAACAATGAACTACGATGTCAGTATCAAGTCCTAACATATCTTCATATTACCAAGCTAACACCTTTATGTAGTCGTGCAACATCTGGACCAATCTGCCCTTGACATCATCTTCCAAGTTGGTGTCGATCTTGACTTCTCTCTTGTCTGCTTCAGCACCTAGGTTGATCAATTCAATTGGTTCTTCGTGCGGTTGAATGGCCTTTTCCTCTTGCAACAAAAGTCTGGTGAGTTCCCCAGGTATTTCACAATCTTTATCACCTTCGTCTTCGGCATTATAGATTGGATTTTCAAAGTCATTGATGGCAATAGCACAGTTATTATCAACGAGATCCGGAGTGGATGTAGATCTGCATATGTGTGTGTGTGTATGCATGTAAGATCACATGGCTATTTTTTGAAAATTCAATAAAGTAAAGAAAGGCAAAGAGCGCAAAATTTGAATACAAAATAGTCCAATGTTTTCATTAAAATGAGCATATGGAATATGAAAATGACAAACCCTTAACAAATGGACCACTGTGCCCCGAGCAAGGCACATGGCTTAAAGTCGTTGTTTTAATGAAAATTACAGAACAAGTTCTTAAAGTAAAAAAAACAGTAAATGGCAATTACTCCTGGTTGAAGGAGATTGGAATTAAGTCCTTGGTCTTCTAGTTGTCGAGCCCTCCGTCAGCAGTCGGGTAGATCCAATCATCAAAGTCACAATTAGCATCAGAGTCTTCAAGGGCATTAATCTCATGGTTACTAATGCAAAGAGGTGGTTTCCCTGCACGAGCATGTCGAACCTCCTTTTGATATTTGGAAGTGAAACCCAATCCAAATTTGTCTGATTTGAAAGGGAAATCAGGAAGTTGTCCCCAAATGGTGCAACCTCCTTATTCAACAATAGTACGAGCATCTTTGAGAGAAGCCATCCTCGGTGTATCTTTAGCAGCTTCGGGAGTGTCAGGAATGTCCTTGGCAACAACAACCATGGGAGAGACCACTTCAAAGGCTTGACAAGGAGTTCCAATGAACTCGCCATATATTTCAACATGTTTGAATGAATTTAGATGACTAATCATAAACTCTTCTTCACTACAGATGGTAACAATTTTCCCCTTGACAGAATATTTCAACTTTTGATGTAGTGTGGAAGTCACCGCACCTGCCCCATGGATCCATGGGCGTCCAAGCAGGCATGAATAAGCAGGACGGATATCCATCACATAGAATGTTGAGTTGAAAACTTGAGACCCAACTTTGATAGGGAGATCAACTTCTCCATGAACTATCCTTTTAGAACCATCAAAATCCCTTACTACAATGTAGCTTGGTTTCAACACCAGTCCATCACAGTCTAGCCTGTCCAAAGCTCCTTTAGGTAAGATATTGAGAGAAGATCCAGTATCCACTAATACATGTGCCAGGGTAGTGCCCTTGCATTCTATGGAGATGTGGAGAGCTTTGTATTTATTCTTCCCTATCCGGGTCAAATCTGCATCATAGAACCCTAAACTGTTGTCGACAATCAAGCTTGCTACATAGTTTTCAAATTGGTGGGTCGTAGTTTCTTGTGGGACATGTGCATTTTTCAAGAACTTTATCAGTGCTTGGGCATGCACCTCGGAACATAGCAACAAAGACATCATAGAAAACTTCGAGGGTGTTTGCCCCAACTGTTCCACTATCTTGTAATCACTCTTTCTGATCATTTTTAAAATCTCCTCCATCTCTAGGGTAGATGGATTCTCAATGGTAATGTCTTTTGTGGGTGCCTCAGTCCTGGAAGGCTTAGTTATTTTTCCCTTTCCTTGAGTATCAGCAACAGGTTTAATAGCAGTAACGCAAATGGGTGTAGTGGTGGTTGTCGAAGGTGAAATCTCTGGAGAAAAAATTCTCTCCGTCCTCGTAAATTTACTTGATCCAGCAATGTTTGTAATGTCAGCAATTTCATCTTCATTAATCCAGGAATCTTGTTTGATACCATGGTAGTACACTTCTGCCCCATAATTCCAGGGCATAACCTTATCAGAAGAGTAAGGGATTAGAAATGGTGTGGTGATGATTAGTGGAGCTATTCTTGGTTCACTAGGGATCCTAATAGGACCTTTGGAGGTGATCCTAATAGTTTTGTTGGAGATAGTAATGATGGACACGTCTTTAAATTCTTGAGATACACTTTGGGTCAAACCTTTCACAGATGGAGTTCTTTCAAATAGAGCCTCACGGCTATCCATCAGGTGTTGGACACCTTTCTTAAGCCATTCACGACCAGTAATTTGTATAGCATAGCAGCAACAGTCTTCAAGGCAGCCAGGGAATACCCCAGCTTTCAATAAATTCTTTTTAATAATCATCAAAGGAGTAGTTAAATTATTGACGGAGGAAACAAAAGAGGCATCTTCAATAGCATTGACACCCTTATCATGATTTGGCATAGGTACAATGATTACATTGGGAGTTGATGAATGGTCAAATTCAATTGTCTTAATTTCAATTAGGTCTTAGATTTTATTCTTTAGAGACCAACTATCATTGGTATCATGTCCGGGACTATTTTAGTGGTAAGCACATTTGGTGTTGGGGTTGTATTTTGGGGAAGTAGTGTTAGGATTGGAAGGGGGATCTTGCAAGGTCACCAAATCAGCTTTTAATAGGTGTTGCAGAGCTTGAGATAGTTTCATATTGATTTTATTAAATTGTCTTCTTTGGACTTCCAATCTTTGTTGATTATTTTGTTGACATTGTCTTTGAGTTAGAGTTGGATTAGAAATCAGTACAACCCCTACTGAATGATGACATTCATTCTTAGGATGGCTTCTTGTCC
Source organism: Vicia faba (assembly GCA_948472305.1). Taxonomy (NCBI): domain Eukaryota; kingdom Viridiplantae; phylum Streptophyta; class Magnoliopsida; order Fabales; family Fabaceae; genus Vicia; species Vicia faba. The sequence continues at coordinate 1,677,547,523 of OX451736.1, read as the reverse complement.
CATACACAATATTAGTCTCTTTTTTAACAATAAATGGTTTTTTCACAACATTTGAGGTGGATGCCATGGGTATCTTCCCGCTTTTAATTCTGCTTTTTACCCTCTCGCCAGTTAAGAGCAATTCAACAAATCCGGATGATGAGCTCCCAATCAGCAAATTGAAAAATGGTTCGGTCAATGTTCCCATAAACATATCTACCAATTCTCTATCAGTTAAAGGTGGTTTCACCCTACCAGCCAAGTCTCTCCTTTTTTGAGCGTATTCTTTGAAGCCCTCATTTGATCCCATGGTCATTCCTTGCAATTTCACCCTAGTTGGTGCAAGATCAGAGTTATATTGATATTGGCGGTAAAAAGCAGTGGCCAAATCCTCCCAAGTATGGATGTTAGCCCCTTCCAATTAGTAAAACCACTCCAACTGCGTCCCAGATAGACTTTCTTAAAAAAAGTGCACCCACAATTTCTTATCAGCGATATGCGGCTGAATTTTGAGGACGTAAGATCTTCAGTGAAGTTTCGGACATGAAACACCATCGTACTTGGCAAAAAAGGGAATCTTGAATTTGTGGGGAATGACTACCCCAGGCACCAAACCCAAGTCACCAAAGTCCAAGCCAGGCACATCTTGGATTTCTATAGCCTTCAATTTGTCTTCTAGTTGTTTATACTTGTCGCCGTCAGGTGTATTTTACTCATCAAAATAATCTTCATCTTCAGAAATTTGATTGTTTCCACCCCCGACACGGGTGCTCCTAGCATCTTCATCTTGATTTTCATCCTCCTCATAAGATTCTTCTTCAACTTGAACTTTTCGGACGGGGCCTTTAAATCTCTTCCCCGTGTTGATTACAACTTTCTTCTTGGTCTTTTTCTTCGTAACCAGAAGTGACATCATTTCTTGCTGCCCCTTTGCTAAGTTGAGCAGAGTTTCTTGAAACTGAGATTTTTGAGTCTACAAGTCCTTCACAGTTTGCTCGAGATCCATCTTGTATTGAAATAAACAGTAAAAAGATGAGGATACCTGTGTCAAAAAACCTGCTTATGATATGAAAAACTTACAAAATAAACTCCTAAAACAAAAAAGTAACGCTCAAGTTTCCCATGGCCGCATCCTATTTGGTGCAATGTAGGCATTCAGGCTCTTCTTTTCATGAAGTTTCCTCGTGAGCTCAAAAACCTTCTTCTCGCTTGCGTAGAACTGTGCTTCAAAGTACTCGTTCCCCTTTGAGTTGAATCCACGATCTTTGCAATTCCTCGAAGTTGGTAGGTGTTGTACCCCAAAATTTTGCCTCTCATTTCTCAAGGATTCTCTCACAAGGTCTTCTATAACATCAATTTAGGCTTGGAATTGGCACAAGGGCAAAATGGTCATTTGCACACTGAAAAGTCAAACTTTGACTCTTGATCAAAATCAAGTTTCAAGAATCATATTTAATTAAGACATGTTAAAATATGAAGTTTGTTTCATCGAGAAATTCAAAAGTCAAAATTCTAAAATGCTTAGAATTTTTCTAAGTGTTTAAGAAATATGACAAGCTCAGAACTTCTGATCAGATTATCACCATGATGCAAGCTGATTCTGGAAGAACTTCTAACACAAGAGTTTTAGATCTCAATAAGACCTAAAATATTGCAGAACAGGACTTCTCCTGGAAATGCTGGAATTTCAAGTTTTAAATGTTCAAAGACACGTCCATGAAACTGAAACACTCAGCAAATTCTGGACACTTTCAAAACAGATTTTGGTTAGAACTTCTGGGCCAATTTTCACAAACGTTCAGCCAGAGTTTATAAAAGTAATTCAAAGAAAGTCTACAAAGCGTGTTACAAACTTTCAGAAAAGTATGAGAACTCCTTCAGAGCATGCTGGAGCGAGAATATTAAAGGATCAGAAGTTGGATGTTTTGTTCTAAGTTACACTGATGTTGAACTTCTGGTTCAGATCTAGGCTATGATGCACAATCTCATAGCGTAGGATTTCTGGTTTGATAAATCTCATCATCATTTAATGCTCACAACCACTTTTGAGTTTTTATCCAAAGGATTTCCGCATGTGTGAGAAAGAAGTACCATTGTTGTCCTTGAAAATCAAACTTTTGTACAAGTTTATGTTGGGCCCATGCTTTGCTTTTGCCTCTGAGGGTACTTTTCCTTAATTCATGCCTACATATCCAGCTTAGGCACGGCTAAAAGTTGCTAACCACCTTACTTTGTGCGTTGAACCTTACTTGTTTGAACTTGCTTCAAGAACAAGTCAGCGCCTAGTGTATGATGGATGTACTTTTGACTTCTCCAAGCTACATAGTACTTGTCTATAAATTGAACTTCATTGACAACTATGAAGAGGCCGGAAGAAAAATTGAAGGAGAAAAACTTTGAAACCTTGCTAAAATTCCCATAAATCCTAAACTGCAAACACAAACACGAAACCTACTAGTTTTTTATTCTTGTATTCAAACTCCAACTTCTCTCAAGTGTTTCTTGACCAAACCATCCATTCACCATTCATAAACCAAGCCAAAGGCTGTTCCAGCCTAAATACGTGAGGAAGTTGATCAGGATATTACAAGCAGTCAGAACCAGGCCCCATCCCCCAAAACATTTTTTCAGCAACAAGGTAAGCTTCTACTAACCCTCATCATATCACTTAAGCATTGTTAGGCTTGCATGTTCAAAACACAATGTAGACATCTTGATTCTGATGTTGTACATATTCTGAGGTTTCATATACTTTTCTGCCTAAATAAGGAGAATATCAGTTCAGAATTTCCTAAAGAAATTAGGATTAGCAGATACATGCCTATTTCAGATTTACAGTCTTGATATTTTTTGTTATATGTTCATGCTTTTTCTTTTAATACCGGATGTACAGCCACCCCAGTGGTAGAGACTGTATGCATAAGACATTGGTGTTAAGGGTCATGGGTTCTAGCCCCAGAAGTTTTTTTTAATAACATTTTTCACCCATTTATCTGGAAAACAATATTCCTAAATCAGAACTTCTAAGCAACCTTACCCAACAATATTTCCACCTCATTCTCTCCAATGTCCATAACTTCTGACTTGCCAATGATATAGGAACTTCTAGGTTCCCAACTACACTATAGCTTCTGAACCCTTTCAATGATCAGAACTTCTAGATCTTCCTTTATTCCCAGCAACCTCATAACTTGGTGTACCCAGGCCCAGAACTTCTGACCTTCTGCTTGCCTACTAACATTTCTCTCTTGCAGCGTATCAGAGTCAGAACTTTCGTTCCTCCTTGTTCCAGCAATGTGCTGATTCTGACTCCATTTTCTTGTTTATCTTTTTTTTTTCTTTTAATAACAAAAACAAAACAAGTCCATTTCAATTTTTGTACAATATTCAATATGGTTGTAATAGATAATTAGGATTTTAATTTCTTGCAATCCCCATTTGTTAATTTGTAAACCCTCTCCCCTATTGATGTAATAACTTAGTATTTTTACTTTTCTGCATTTTGATTGCTTTCATATATTTCTAGTAATGAGGTATGTATGTCAAGATAAAACCAACCAATAGAAAACCCTAATTCAAGACAAATCAAGCATGGAAAAGATACACTCGCACACCTTGCACCTCTAGGGTTAACTCTACTTGTTTCGTTGAGAAATAAATGGTCATGATACGCATGTAAGATATCTTAACAAAAACAAGCAAAATACAATATCATAGTTCCTCGATGACGCTATCTATGTTTCCTTTCAAAATGATCTTAGTCTCTAAAGAAAATGCTAAGATATCTTGCAACATTGCTAATCATGGTTATACGATGATCCATGCACGTCCCTTTTACATCCAAAGATAGGGTTACTTACCAAATCAATGGTAAGATAACAATGTCAAAGGAAAGAGGAAATAAACATGAAAGACTTTTGAGTAGGTAGATTGTTCCTAGTTACTTGCTCCATTTCAAAACAAAAACATCCTTGCTATTTTCAAAACAAACACCAACACTTTCAAAACACGTTTTAAACTCGAAAACATTTTCAAAAGATCAACACTTTGTGTACATTCTTACGAACGAGAACTATTACAAAGTTTGCCTAAACGATGGCGCCTTTTCAAAATACTTTCAAAAACCACACAAAGCACATTTTCAAACAAAAGCAAGTGATCTAGAAAGTAACTAAGAGCCCATGGAAAACCATGGATGAAAAGGATGCTAATACCTTCCCTTTTCATAATCTACCCCCCGAACTCAAGAAAACATCTCTAAAGGTCTTTCATGTTCTTTTCAGCCTTTCCTTTTGGATAAAAAAAAGTCAGTGGCGACTCTTGATAACTGCAACATTTGCGATAAAACGCAAAAAAACCAAGTTAGTTCTCCCACCGTGCCACAGTAGGCATGTCAGGATGAAGAAGAGTGTAAGGGGTGTCTCCTTCAATAACAAGCTCCATAATCACAAGTAGGATGGTTGGGTAAGGCATCATGATATTTTGAGCACGAGTTCATCCCACTTGAGGTAAAGCTCAAGAGGTGTTGTACCCCAAAATTTGCCCTCTCATATTTCTCAAGACATGTCAAGAATCATCTCCAAGATTGTTCAAGATGGCTCAAGAGTTGGACAGTCAAATCACCTCCTAAGGCAGTCATTTCAAAATTAGGGTTTTGTGTTGCATCAAGGTCCTCATATCCAAATGGTCTCAAATTCTCCCCAATGTCCTAACATGTTCTCAAGTTCATCCATGTCAAATTTCAAGCCTTGCAGAGAAAGTTTGGTCAGTCAATTGCTCAAGAAGTCCAAAAATCGACTGTGCTAGGGCAAAAGTCAACTGTGACCTAAATACATTCAAACCTCAAGATTTTTTTCCAAAATTCTCATTTTGAAAGATAATTCATCATTTGATCAAGGGTTGATCATGATTCATCAAGGATTGCTCAAAATTCATCAAGATTCCAAAGTTGCTAAATTAGGGTTTTGCAGGAAAAGTCAACTCAACTTTGACCAAGCATAACTTTCTCATACGTTATGAGAAATGACCCATCCAAAGCTCAATTTGAAGAGGATGCAATTTACTACAATCCATCTTCACACCCCAAGATCAATAAATGCACTCACAAGAAGTTACAAATTTGGACATTATAGGTCATTTTTGAAAGTCAACAAAAACACCTTTTTCCCCAAGCTTATAACTTGAGAATGGAATATCAAAATGACATGACACAAAAAGGGTTGGTTATAGTACATCTCAAGGTTTCTAAAAAGTCCAAGAACACCTCCAAAAGTTCAAAATTGAAGAAGTTATGTATTGTTGAAGTTGGGCATTTTTCCAAAATTGCCAAAAGTCAACTATCCTCAAAACTCCAATTTTTGACAAAAGGGCCCACTTTTTTCCACTTGATGTGGTCTTGTCACACCACACACGTGTCCCATCTTCAATTTCATGGCCATTCATTTATTTTTCTATTTTATTTAATTTTTATTGAATTAATTCATTTTAAATCAATATTAATTCAAATAAAATCCAAAAATTGATGGAATGATATCTTTTTTATCATTGCAGCTTTCAATTATCATGATTCACATAATCAAATTCGTATCAAGCATTGTTGTGCACAAAAAATCAGATTTGGTACAATTTTGGAAACTTGTTAATGGAAGATCATATCAAATCTCCAATCTTCAATTCCCATGGATTGGAAGCCCGAGATTTAACCTAATTGCTTGCTTGATACATATACAATATAAAGCAACAAAGAAAACGAGAAAAGAACTGCAGAAACGGCCAAATAAGAATTGAGAAAAGCTTGCAAAAGTGTGAGATTAAAACCTTAGTTAGAGCACGATTCAATCAAAAATCTCCACATAGCTCTCTTGCCTGATATCCAGTGGAGCTAAAGCAACCAAAAGCAAGTCCGGACACCACCAGAATTGCGCTGTAAGTACTCAAGAACATAGCCCTGTGCACGATTTCACAACCTTGGATTCCTGCATCTTTTTGCCTAAATATTTGTATATTCGTACTTTTCGTTGCATTCTGAAACTTTTGGCATAATTGAATTGCATTTTTATAGCCTGTACAGCCATGCCCGAAGCTAGGGTTTTGGTTCTTTGTTTTTAGGCGTTTTGATTTCAGGGAAAATTAGAACAAATCATGGGCATGAATGGAATCAGTGGAAGGAGACGATCATGATGACGTTCTTGGAACTCGTTTCCATGGCCTAGGACGAATTTTGGAAGCAAGCCACGAATCTTCCTGCGGATAAAAATCTGCAGGTAAGAAAACTAGGGATTTATGAAGAAGACGACTACGCGTCCTCTTCCTATTGGCTGATTCAAATCAGCATGCTTTTTTTATTTTTTTGCCAGGCATAATTGTTTATTTGATATATAATAATTGATGTTTGATATAATAACAAAAGAGCAATGTGATGCAGTGGTAAGCGCGCTAGTGGAGAACCCCTTGGGACCTGGGTTCGAATCCCAGGTCCCCCAACATTTGTTATGATTTTTCTCCAGGCAATTATATGCAGCGTCCAAGGCGTGGCTCACCATATGCCTCATGGATCCAAGCGCCAGATGGCCTCTAGGCCAAATCCAAGGATCCAGATTGCAAGCTCATCATACTCCCTAGTCAACAAGCATGCATTGGATGTGAAAGGTCAAACAGGCTTGGACGTTTTTGGGCCTAGAGATTTCCAATCATACACTCAAATCAGGCCCAGCACCCCCATATTTGGTTATTTCTTTTCATATTTCATTTTTTTTTATTTAATTGTTTTTATTAATTATTATTGTTATACTAACCAATTTATTTTGCCTAATAAAATCAGAAAACAAAAAATATAATATTTTATGTATTAAAACTAATTTCATTATTTTATTTTTTGTAAATAAATATTAACATAATTTATTTAGTTTTAAATAGGTGTAACATTTAACATTTTTGCAATAAATTAAAATCAATTTAGAATATTAGGTTTTTAATAATTTTAATCATTTTATTTTATTTCCTTAAATATAAAAATCCAAAAAAATATCTCTTTTTATTAATTAATTAATTAATTAACTTAGGTTTAATTTCATTTAATTCAAAAAATAACAAAAAATCTCTTTCTTTCCTAAAAAGGGTCAAAACCCTAAAAATGCTCCGATTTAATTTTCTCGCACGCGTATTATTTTTATCCAATATTGTAATTGCTTCCGGTATGTAATAATTAATTATGACTTTATTTATTTATCGCTTTTATTTACTTTCCGCAATTTAAATTAAAGGGTTTGTCTTTGGCGATGTAAATACCCGACCCGACGCCTTGTAATAGTGTAGATTTAATTTCCCGCAATTTAATTTTCGTACAATATTAACTGTTAGATGTTTGATAACTAGGCAATGCATGACAAGATCAATCTTTAACTTAAAATCAACAATAGATCACCCATGACATGTACAGATAAAAATTAACCGAAATAACACACTCGCATATGCCACTCTTAGGGTACACCTCACTTGGTTGCCTCGAACATGGTCATTAAGTATAGGAAGTTTTAGAGGTCGCCCTCTTGTCCAAAGATCATAGTTGCCTCGAAACGGTTGCCTCGGAAAAATGATCTAAGATATTAGGGTTACCGCTAAGGCGTCCTAACATTGCTTTAGTGACCACACATCCCTTAATCGAATTGACCCGAAAACTCCAACAATGATGCTACCTACTCCTCAATAGTGGGATAGCATTGTCTAAAGGACATTTGTACAATTTAATTCCTTTTTGAGTAGGTAGATGGTTCTTAAGTACTTGTTCCTTTTAAAACAAAACAAAACTTTTCGCACTTACACTCCTTTCAAACAAAAAACTCTTTTCAAACCCACAAACACAAAGAAAAGCAAACTTTTGAAAACACAATGAGCAAGTACCTAAGAGCCCGTGGATAACCACGGATAGAAAGGGTGCTAACACCTTCCCTTTCTATAATCTACCTCCCGAACCCGAGAAACATCTCAAAAAGGAATTTTTCTGTGCTTTTGTCCTTTCCTTGTTGGATAAAATAAAAGACGGTGGCGACTCTTGCTTACCGCGACATTTTGCAAACACAAACGCAAAACGCAAACCAGTATTCCAAAACAATCAGTTCTCATTCCCACCGATCACAGAACTGGCGACTCTGCTGGGGGAATCATTATAAGTGAGGTGTACCTTAGGATTAGATCATTGTGTTTTCAATTGTATGCTTTGTATGCTTTAATTTTGTGGGCTTGTATCAGAGTTCTATAGATCCTAACCCGGATCTGGGGATACCCTTTAGGTAAGTAGCAATAAACTGTGAGGGATCTGTACAGCATAGACCGATACGGATGAAGCAGTAGCTACGTTGGTGTAGCACTTTAGTCTGTACCGATATCCCTTGTGTTGGAACGAGGAGAATATGGGTCTTCTAAGGGGTCATTAAGCACCAACTTACTTTAGAACCTTAAATTGACCAACTTGGCCATAGAACAGTAGCAGTATGCTACACTCATTGAGACTAAACTCTCGCGATGATTCTGGCCGCAAGAAAAGGTTGCTAAACTGGAATTATGACCGATTAAGGGTAGTCAGTGATATTGAGATCCTCTAGAACCCGGTTACTATTTTTAGGACAGGTTTAAACCAACTGAACTGAAAGAGGGTAGTACCTAAGCTCCATGCCAGCCTGAAATCTAAGGGCTCTCAGTGTGACTTGTGTGCCTTTACCATGTTTTCTTTTTGTGGATACTCGTGGTGTACCTTTATCATGACATCATGACATCATAGCATTGCATACATCTTGCATAAGGACTAACCTATTTCAAAGACAGGAGGGATTCATATTTGCTCTGTTTTGTAGGTCATCATGATGCCCATGCGTAAGAATACCATCCGGATCAACTTTGTCCAGGTCCCTACCTTGCTTAAAGAGTTGGTTGCCAAGATGCCTGACACTACTTCCTTCATCAGGAGGCATGGTTCTCTTCTCAGTTTGGTTACCTCCAAATTGGACGAGCAGATGATAAGTGTCCTGGTCCAATTTTATGATCTGATGTACCATTGCTTCACTTTTCAAGACTATCAGCTGGTTCCTACCCTAGAAGAGTTCTCTGAGCTGCTCGGTATCTCTGTTTTGGAGCAGACTCCGTTTACTGGTTGGGAGAACACCCTTAGGCCCGAAGAGATTGCTGCAGCCCTTCATTTGACCAAAGAAGAGGTAATGGCTAATTGGGAGACTAGAAGTGGAGCTAAAGGATTTCTGACTAAGTTCTTGGTTGGCAAGGCTAACTACTTCTGGGACAGCCTAGACCTTAAGGCGTTCGAGGATATTCTGGCTCTTCTGATTTATGGCTTGGTATTGTTTCTGAATCCTGACACTTTTGTTGATGTGAATGCCATAAAGATCTTCATCTCTCAGAACCTTGTACCCACTCTCTTGGGTGACATTCTTCATCAGCTCTATGCTCGTACTGCCTGAAAGCGGGGAACCTTGATTTGCTGTGCTCCTTTATTGTCGAGGTGGTTTATTTCGCACCTCCCTAAGTCAGTATTAAGGAACAAAGAAGGAATGGGCTGGGCTTATAGGGTGATGTCTCTTTCTCATAATGACATTATCTGGACTCTCAAAGGTATGGATGAGGTGACTGTCATTGATCGCTGTGGAGAGTATCCCAATGTTCCCCTACTAGGAACCCATGGAGGAATTTCTTACAACCCATGCTTAGCTCTCCGTCAGTTTGGAAGAGCCAGAAGAGAAGGACCTCACGAGATGCTAATGCCTCATATCATCTTTGATTTTTAAGGGGATAGCGACGAGCAGCGTCGCAGATTCATAAGGGCTTGGGATATAGTTCACCAATCTGATCCACATGAGCTGGGCCCAAAGACTTCTCTGCCAATGGAGCCATATCTCAGATGGGTCCGCATCCGTGCCCAGAAGCTAGGTATGCCATATGAAGTTGTTCGGCCTGTCACTCTTGAAGTTGCTAATGAAGAAGGAGTTCTTCCAACCATTCTCCATCCTTATATGCCCACTGACATTGGGGCACTGAAGAGATCTTGGATTCAACTGCGGGAAGAACGGGATTCTTACCGAGAGAAGTTCAATGAACAAGAGCAGAAGATCCAGAAGCTGACCAGGCAGTTAGATAACGAGCGGATTCTCAACGACTATGTCTGCACTGATAAGAAGAGACCATGGGAGCATTGATGGACCTTTGATGATTTCTTTTCCAGTTTTTATTTTACTTTTCAGTATTTCCATTTTTGTAACGCCTTAAGGGAAATTTGTTGAACAATTTAAATTTTGAAGTTGAAATCTAATAAAGTGTGTTCCTTTCTTGTTTACAAATTTGAATCCCGATTGTCTTTGAAATCATAAATCATATGCATTTCATCCCATGCACTTCATAAACAGGTACCCTTTACAGGTCTCTTATCTTCTTTGATGTTTATTTCACCGATCATCATGTCTACTGAACCTTCAACTGAGTAAGCTATCAAGGCCCTCCAGGCCCAGAATGCCCAATTTCAAGAGCTGTTCATGAGCCTAGCTAAGGGTCAGCAGGACCTGAAGACCTTGATTCTGAAGGAGAAAAAGAAGAAGAAGAAGAAGAGGACAGTCTTGTTCAACACTGGACGCAGGTTTGGAAACAGGCTACAGAATGAAGTTGATCTGACCACCTCATCTGGAGGGAAAGATAGTCCACAAGAAAGGAGGGCTCTTAGCCCTATGGTCTCCGACAACGAGACGGACTACGATGAAGAACAGTATCCTCCTGCTGAGGATAAGTACAAACAACTGGAAGACCGTTTGAGCGCTATGGAAATACAGAAGGTGCCCGGTCTGGACTTCGGAGATCTAGGCCTATCATCTGGGGTGGTGATTCCCCATAAGTTCAAGGCACCAGCCTTTGCCAAGTATGACGGAGTTTCCTGTCCGAAGCTGCACCTCCGGTCATATGTGAGGAAGATCCAGCCTTACACTGCTGATAAGAACTTATGGATCCATTTCTTTCAGGACAGTCTCTCAGGGACTCAGCTTGAGTGGTTCTATCAGTTGGACGGAGCCAGTATCCGCAATTGGGAAGATTTGGCTACTGCATTCTACAGGCAGTATCAGTATAACTCTGACCTCGCTCCTACGCGTACCCAACTCCAGGGTATGTCAACGGGAACGGGTGAAGGATTCAAATATTATGCTCAGAAGTGAAGAGACCTTGCCAGGAAGGGTGAAACCACCTTTGGATGATCGTGAGCTTGTTGACATGTTTCTGGGGACCCTGTCTGGTCCATTCTTTAACCATCTGATTGGAAGCTCTTCAGCTGGATTTACAGATCTTATTTTAACTGGTGAGAGGATTGAGGCTGGTATTAAGGCTGGGAAGATACAGAAGGGTGGCTCATCGAGCACCGAGAAGAATCCGTTTAAGAAAGAGTCCAGTGATGTCTACAGTGCAAGAAGACAGAGTAGACCTGAACACCACCAAGCTGTCAATGCGGTTGTTATTTCAAAACCTACTGGTGCTCCTCAATACAACAATCAACAAAAGGACGAGAGACCTAAGAGGCAATTCACTCGTCTCAGCATGACCTTATCTCAGATTCTGCCACAGTTGTTGAAGAGTAATCTGGTGAATCTAAGAGAAGCCCCAAAGAATTCAAATACAACGTCACCAAGGTATAACCCTAACACCCGCTGCGCTTATCACTCCGATAGCTCGGGGCATAATACAGATGATTGTTGGGCTTTGAAGAACAAGATACAAGACTTAATTGAGGCAAAGGAGATTGAGTTCGAGGCGCCCGAAAGGCCTAATGTTGTGACTGCTCCCATGCCCAAACATGGAGTGAATGCTGTAGAGGAAGACTTGTTTGTAGTTTCTGTGGATGACATTGTTACCCCTCTGATGACTATCAAGAAGAACCTGTTGCTAGCCGGTTTATTTCCGGGTTGTGACGAAGGTTGCCATATGTGTTCTGTTTTACCTACCAGTTGCCCATTCCTGAAGTCAGGTATCCAAAACCTGATGGATAGTAAGGAGATTCTGTTTGAGAAGACTGATGTTCCTTCCATTCCTACTGAAGAAGTCGCCATCATTACCATTTTCGACAATTCTTCCAAGGCTCCCTCGAGGAAGCCTGTTAGAATTACATCTGTTCCGAAAATCGCACCTGTGATTATCATTGTTCCAGGGCCCATCCCCTACACCTCTGACAAAGCTGTCCCTTGGCACTATGGGGCTGATGTTTATTTTCATGGAGTTAAGCAAGAGTTGGATGTTGATACTGGCGTCAGCAACATTACTGGACCTGCTAAAGTCACCCGCAGCGGAAGACTTTTCTCACCTGATATTGCTCCACCAACAGCCCGAAGACCTGTTGTCATTACACCTGTAAGTGTACCTACTGCCATTCCTGATCAAGTTCCTAGTCCTACCCCTGTCGTCGAGTCATCTGACGCTCGGGGCAAAGGGATCACCACTGATGTTCCTGCCCAGACGGAGGCACCGAAGACAATTACTATTGAAGCTTCCAAACAGGAGATGGAAGAGATTCTAAAGATTATTAAGAAGAGTGATTACAACGTAGTTGAGCAACTGGGGCAAACCCCATCCAAGATTTCTATGTTGTCACTATTGCTGGGCTCTGATTACCTTCCTGAAGACTGCCCACGTACCACAAGAGACATCAGCTGATCAGTTTACCGATTGTGTGGCCAATTTAACTGCTGATAATGGTTTGGGTTTCTCCGACGCCGATTTGACTACCAAAGGGAAAAATCATAACGATGCTCTGCATGTCTCTATTGAATGCAGGGGCACTACTCTTGCACATGTATTGGTTGATACTGGTTCCTCATTGAACGTCTTGCCCAAAAAAGCTCTAGACCGGTTGGATTATGAAGGGTTGGAGCTAAAGCCAAGCAACATTGTTGTCAGGGCCTTTGATGGGTCTAAAAGGATGGTGCACGGTGAAGTTGATATTCCAATTAAAGTTGATTCTCAGGTCTTCAATTCTACGTTCTATGTGATGGACATTCGGCCATTCTACTCTTGTTTGCTGGGTCGTCCATGGATCCATAAAGCTGGGGCCGTAACCTCAACGCTCCACCAGAAGTTGAAGTACCCGGTCAAAGGGAAGATTATGACAGTACAAGGGGAGGAAGAGTACATGGTCAGCCACCTCAACTCGTTCAGATACGTAGAGATGGATGAGGAGTTCATTGAGATCCCATTTCAGCACTTTGAAGAGGTTCCCCAGACACTGGCATCTGCTGAGACTGTGGTTAAGGATTCTCCTATGAAGATGGCTTCCTTAAAAGATGTTCGGGTTGTTATTGAGAAGGGTGAGTGTGCAAATTGGGGCCGACTCCCTGATTTTACACAAAAGACTAATAAGTTTGGTTTGGGTTTCACTGCAGAAGCTCAAAGGGCTGTTCGAAGTGCAAGGATCGGAAGACCTCCTGTGTTCATCAGCAACTCGGGAGTGAATGCCATTGAAGATGAAGAAGAAGAGTCTGAATTCGATAGCTGGATCTATCCTACGACCAATGATGGACCAAGCAACTGGACAGCAAATGACTTCATCCCTATTACTTTTGTTACCCAGTAATGAAACTTTTTGTTTTGAATTTGTAATAGACAATGTTTTGAAACTTTATGGCCCGGTGTCTTACCCGGGGCACCGTGGCTTCATTTGTGAGGGCTTTTGTGTGTCATTTTCATATATCATTAATAAAAGCATTGGACGTTCTTGCATTTCAAATATTGTGCTCCTTGTCTTTCTTTATTATATATTGCAAAACAGCTATTTTACACACACTCACATATACAGGTCCACATCCACTCTAGATCTCACTGGTAACGACTCTGCTACTTCCAGTTATGACTTCAAAAATCCGATCAACTTAGCCGAAGACGAAGGTGAAGATGATTGTGAAGTTCCTGGTGAACTTGCAAGAGTGCTACTCCAGGAAGAGAGGGCCACTCAGCCACATGAAGAGCCAGTGGAAATAGTGAATCTGGGTACTGAGGCATACAAGAAGGAAGTCAAGATTGGTGCCAATCTGGAGCCTAATGTGAAACAACGGTTGATTCAGATGCTACATGACTACGTTGATATCTTTGCTTGGTCTTACGAAGATATGCCTGGTTTGGATACCGACATTGTGGTTCATCGCCTGCCTACCAAGGAAGACTGTCCTCCAGTGAAACAGAAGGTCCGCCGAATGCGCCTAGAGATGTCTGAGAAAATCAAGGCTGAAGTTATGAAGCAGTTTGACGCCGGTTTTCTAGCAGTTACGTCTTACCCTCAGTGGCTGGCCAATGTGGTTCCAGTTCCGAAGAAAGATGGCAAGGTCCGAATGTGTGTTGACTACAGGGATTTGAACAGGGCGAGCCCTAAGGACAACTTCCCTCTACCTCACATCGATGTTTTGGTTGACAATACTGCCCAGCATAAGGTATTCTCCTTCATGGATGGTTTCTCCGGTTATAACCAGATTAAAATGGCTCCCGAAGACATGGAGAAGACGACCTTTGTTACTCAGTGGGGCACCTTTTGCTACAAGGTCATGCCTTTTGGACTAAAGAATGTTGGGGCAACATATCAGCGTGCCATGGTTGCTTTGTTTCATGACATGATCCATCATGAGATTGAAGTATACGTCGACGATATGATTGCAAGATCCCAGACTGAGGAGGAGCACCTTGACCATCTACAGAAGCTGCTTGACAGGTTGAAGTTGTACAAGCTGAGGTTGAACCCAAACAAGTGCAACTTCGGGGTGAGATCTGGTAAGCTACCGGGTTTCATCGTGAGCGACAAAGGTATTCAAGTAGACCCTGCCAAGGGGAAAGCTATACAGGAGATGCCAGCTCCCAGAACAGAGAAATAAGTCAGAGGCTTTCTGGGACGTCTGAACTACATTGCCCGATTCATCTCGCACCTGACTGCTACTTGTGAGCCAATCTTCAAGTTACTGAAGAAAGATCAAGTAGTACATTGGAACGATGAATGCCAGGCCGCTTTCGAAAGGATTAAAGAGTATCTCCAAGAGCCACCCATTCTGATGCCTCCAGTTGAATGGAGACCTTTGATCTTATACTTGACAGTGCTCGATAACTCAATGGGGTGTGTGATGGGGCAGCATGACGAGTCTGGCCGAAAAGAGCATGCTATTTATTACCTTAGCAAAAAGTTTACCGACTGTGAGACCCGATAATCACTGCTCAAGAAAACTTGTTGCTCTTTGGCATGGGTTGCTCGCCGGCTGAGACAGTATATGCTGACTCACACAACTCTGTTGATTTCGAAGATGGATCCAATCAAGTATATCTTCGAAAAGCCTGCCTTGTCCGAAAGAATAGCAAGATGGCAGATGATCTTGACTGAGTATGACATCCAATACACAACTCAAAAAGCAATCAAGGGAAGTGTATTGGCAGACCATTTGGCACACCAGGCAGTGGATGATTACCAGTCTACGAACTTTGAATTTCCGGACGAGAATATCATGTTAGTAACTGATTGTGAGATACCTGGACCGGATGAAGGACCTGAGGAGGGATCCCGATGGTCTATGTACTTTGATGGAGCTTCGAACGCTTTGGGTAATGGCATTGGATTCGACCGGATACTAGTAAACCCAACAGTCAAAGGGAAGCCCGGATGCGACCGGATAACCACTTGATTTGTTCTGAAGCCTGGATTTCGACCAGATAAGAAGTGAGGTATTATGAAGATTGAATTCGACCAGATAGCAGTACGTGACACCATGAAGCCTGGATTCGACCAGATAATGGTAAAACACATCGTGAAGCCTGGATTACGACCAGATAGCGGTACAAGGCACTGTGAAGCTTGGATTCCGACCAAATAGCAGTTTACATGGACAGTTACTAAGAAGCCCGGAGTCGGCCAAATATTAGTGTGCCCTAAATTCAAGTTGAAGCCCGGATGCGACTGGATAACCACTTGATTTGTTCGGAAGCCTGGATTTTGACCAGATAAGAAGTGAGGTATTGCAAAGCCTGGATTACGACCGGATAGCAAGTTTAATCTCATCTCCCCAGTAAGTCACTGTAAAGCCTGGATTACGACCAGATAGCAGTCGGTCTAATCACTATGAAGCCTGGGTTGCGACCAGATAGTAGTTCACTCTCACCTCTTCAACAGAGATGATTCCCCAGTAGAATAACGGACGACCGAAGCTCCTAAAGTTATATTTCTCCTAAGACAAAGAACAACATTCCCCAGCGGAATCTCCCTCAACAACAGGTATACAAGCTCTCGCTACGGAATCTCTTACGCGATCGACACTCCTTCGAATGGCATATTTAAGCCCATATCTCATCATCAATCTCCAAATGGCATCTGTAAGCCCATTCCCGACATCACAAGACAAATACTACTTCATGCGAGTGCAAATTTCTGGGCACCCTAGTGTTCAATCATCTTCCACCTTCAGATCACGAAAGGCCCGAACGCCAATCTATATCCTCAGGTTTAAGAAGATTGAACAGGGGCAACTATTGTACCCCAAAATTTTCCCTCCCATATTTCTCAAGACATGTCAAGAATCATCTCCAAGATTGTTCAAGATGGCTCAAGAGTTGGACAGTCAAATCACCTCCTAAGGCAGTCAATTCAAAATTAGGGTTTTGTGTTGCATCAAGGTCCTCATATCCAAATGGTCTCAAATGCTCCACAATGTCCTAACATGTTCTCAAGTTCATCCATGTCAAATTTCAAGCCTTGCAGAGAAAGTTTGGTCAATCAATTGCTGAAGAAGTCCAAAAATCGACTGTGTTAGGGCAAAAGTCAACTGTGACCTAAATACAGTCAAACCTCAAGATTTTTTGCCAAAATTCTCTTTTTGAAAGATAATTCATCATTTTATCAAGGGTTGATCATGATTCATCAAGGATTGCTCAAAATTCATCAAGATTCAAAAGTTGCTAAATTAGGGTTTTGCAGGAAAAGTCAACTCAACTTTGACCAAGCATAACTTTCTCATACATTATGAGAAATGACCCATCCAAATCTCATTTTGAATAGGATGAAATTTCCTACATTCCATCTTCACACCCCAAGATCAATAAATGCACTCACAAGAAGTTACAAATTTGGACATTATAGGTCATTTTTGAAAGTCAACAAAAACACCTTTTTTCCCAAGCTTATAACTTGAGCATGGAATATCAAAATAAGATGAGACCAAAAGGGTTGGTTATAGGACATCTCATGGTTTCTAAAAAGTCCAAGAAAACCTCCAAAAGTTCAAAATTGAAGAAGTTATGCATTGTTGAAGTTGGGCATTTTTTCAAAATTGCCAAAAGTCAACTATCCTCAAAACTCCAATTTTTGACAAAAGGGCCCACTTTTTTCCACTTGATGTGGTCTTGTCACACCACACACGTGTCCCATCTTCAATTTCATGGCCATTCATTTATTTTTCTATTTTATTTAATTTTTATTAAATTAATTATTTTAAATCAATATTAATTCAAATAAAATCCAAAAATTGATGGAATGATATCTTTTTTATCATTGCAGCTTTCAATTATCATGATTCACATAATCAAATTCGTATCAAGCATTGTTGTGCATAAAAAAATCAGATTTGGTACAATTTTAGAAACTTGTTAATGGAAGATCATATCAAATCTCCAATCTTCAATTCCCATGGATTGGAAGCCCAAGATTTAACCTAATTGCTTGCTTGATACATATACAACATAAAGCAACAAAGAACACGAGAAAAGAACTGCAGAAACGGCTAAACAAGAATTGAGAAAAGCTTGCAAAAGTGTGAGATCAAAACCTTGGTTAGAGCACGATTCAATCAAAAATCTCCACATAGCTCTCTTGCCTGATATCCAGTGGAGCTAAAGCAACCAAAAGCAAGTCCAGAAACCACCAGAATCGCGCTGTAAGTACTCAAGAACATAGCCTTGTGCACGATTTCACAACCTTGGATCCTTGCATCTTTTTGCCTAAATATTTGTATATTCATACTTTTCGTTGCATTCTGAAACTTTTGGCATAATTGAATTGCATTTTTATAGCCTGTACAACCATGCCCAAAGCTAGGGTTTTGGTTCTTTGTTTTTAGGCATTTTAATAACAAAAGAGCAATGTGGTAAGCGCGCTAGTGGAGAACCCCTTGGGACCTGGGTTCGAATCCCAAGTCCCCTAACATTTGTTATGATTTTTCTCCAGGCAATTGTATGCAGCGTCCAAGGCGTGGCTCACCATATGCCTCATGGATCCATGCGCCAGATGGCCTCTAGGCCAAATCCAAGGGTCCAGATTGCAAGTTCATCATACTCCCTAGTCAACAAGCATGCATTGGATGGGAAAGGTCAAACAGGCTTGGACATTTTTGGGCCTAGAGATTTCCAATCATACACTCAAATCAGGCCCAGCACCCCCATATTTGGTTATTTCTTTTCATATTTCATTTTTTTTATTTAATTGTTTTTATTAATTATTATTGTTATACTAACCAATTTATTTTGCCTAATAAAATCAAAAAACAAAAAAATATAATATTTTTATGTATTAAAACTAATTTCATTATTTTATTTTTTGTAAATAAATATTAACATAATTTATTTAGTTTTAAATAGGTGTAACATTTAACATTTTTGCAATAAATTAAAATCAATTTAGAATATTAGGTTTTTAATCATTTTAATCATTTTATTTTATTTCCTTAAATATAAAAATCCAAAAAAATATCTCTTTTTATTAATTAATTAATTAACTTAGGTTTAATTTCATGTAATTCAAAAAATAACAAAAAATCTCTTTCTTTCCTAAAAAGGGTCAAAACCCTAAAAATGCTCCGATTTAATTTTCTCGCACGCGTATTATTTTTATCCAATATTGTAATTGCTTCCGATATGTAATAATTAATTAGGACTTTATTTATTTATCGCTTTTATTTACTTTCCGCAATTTAAATTAAAGGGTTTGTCTTTGGCGATGTAAATACCCGACGCCTTATAATAGTGTAGATTTAATTTCCCGCAATTTAATTTATGTACAATATTAACTGTTAGATGTTTGATAACTAGGCAATGCATGACAAGATCAATCTTTAACTTAAAATCAACAATAGCTCACCCATGACATGTACAGATAAAAATTAACTGAAATAACACACTCGCACATGCCACTCTTAGGGTACACCTCACTTGGTTGCCTCGAACGGGGTCATTACGTATAGGAAGTTTTAGAGGTCGCCCTCTTGTCCAAAGATCATAGTTGCCTCGAAACGGTTGCCTCGGAAAAATGATCTAGGATATTAGGGTTACCGCTAAGGCGTCCTAACATTGCTTTAGTGACCACACGTCCCTTAATCGAATTGACCCGAAGACTCCAACGATGATGCTACCTACTCCTCAATAGTGGCATAGCATTGTCTAAAGGACATTTGTACAATTTAATTCCTTTTTGAGTAGGTAGATGGTTCTTAAGTACTTGCTCCTTTTAAAACAAAACAAAACTTTTCGCACTTACACTCCTTTCAAACAAAAAACTCTTTTCAAACCCACAAACACAAAGAAAAGCAAACTTTTGAAAACACAATGAGCAAGTACCTAAGAGCCCGTGGATAACCACGGATAGAAAGGGTGCTAACACCTTCCCTTTCTATAATCTACCTCCCGAACCCAAGAAATATCTCAAAAAGGAATTTTTTTGTGCTTTTGTCCTTTCCTTGTTAGATAAAATAAAAGACGGTGGCGACTCTTGCTTACCGCGACATTTTGCAAACACAAACGCAAAATGCGAACCAGTATTCCAAAACAGTCAGTTCTCATTCCCACCGATCACAAGATGGATGGAATTTTTATGCCCCATGGTCTTACTATCCACTTTGTTTACCATTCTCTAAGCTAGTATGAACATTTAACGATAGCCTTGGATGTCGCCTTCGTAGTCGAATACTAAACCTTAGATGAGCCCATCATGGGGACCATCTTTTCGCGCATACCCAAACTATAATAATGCAAGAGAAGGGTTATAGGTGATACCTCCCCTAATGCCCAAGAGTGGAACATTATAGAACTCCCCACAATGGTTAATGACGGTAGTATCCTCCAAAGATCGGGAACACCAATGAATATTCGAGTGCGAGAGTGACATCATCCTTTGAGACCATGTCAAGCCTTGTTAATTATTCAATGTTGATCAAGGTAGGTGCGAAATAAACCACCTAGACAGCAATGGAATACAACATAGAAGATTTCATCTCTTATTCATGGTGTGAGTGCGGAAACAATGTAGAATGTCTCTAAGCATAGTAGGTACGGGATTACAGAAGAGAAAAACTTTGACGGCATTCACATCTATGAGTTGGTCTGGATTAGGAAATAGAACCAAATCATAGATTAGAAGGGACAAGACATCCTCAAAAGCTTGAAAATCCATATCTTCCCAAAACAATCGAGCCTTCTCCAAAAGAAACTTGGCTAGAAAATCCTTAACTCCACTCCTTGTTTCCCAATTTTCCATAATGTCATATCTCTTCAAATGCAAGGCTTTGGCAATAACCTCAGGCTTTGGATTTTTTTCTAAACCAGTGAATGGTATTTGATCAAGCACAGGAACTCCTAGAAGTTGAGAGAATTCTTCTAATGTAGGCACCAATTGGTAGTCGGGAAATGTGAAGTAATGATGCATAGGATCAAAGAATTGGAAGAGCACACACATCATTTCTTCTTGGAAGTTTGAGGTAGCCAAGTTAAGAAGTCGACCATATTTCTTGGTGAAGGGAGAATCTACAGGCACCCTTGATGTTAACTCTTGAAGTTGAGGAAGCACTTTCACGAAGCTGACTCGGATGGTATTTCTACGAGTGGAAGCCATGCCCTATAAAATAGAACAAATATAAATTCCTAAATCCTTGAAATGGTTAGTGGCAATGCTTATTATGTTATGATGTTTATGATGTCATGAATAATTGATTACAGAAAGAGCACACAAAGACCTTGGGTTTAGGATTGCATGGGTTTCATAGGTAAGCACCCTCTTGAAGTTTAGTTGGTTCAACCTGTCCTATAAAATAAACGGGTTCTAGGGAATCTCAATATCATCGATCTTCCTTCATTGGGCATTAATTTAGCAAAATCAATCTTTTCTTGCAGCCAAAATATCCCAAAATTTTGATCTCAATGAGTGTCGTATCGAGTATCAACCAATCTTCAACTTTGCACCAAAGTCGGCTATCTCACTACTTCCTAATGGCCAAGTTGTTCAACTAAAGGTTCTATGGTCAATAAGTTCTTCATGACACCACACAGCGACCCCGTATTCTCCTTGATTCAACACAAGGGATACCGGTACCAACAAATGTGTCACACTAACATAGTCATTGTTTTAACCATATCGGTCTATATTGTACAATCTCCACTATCTATTGCTACTTACCTAATGGTGTTCCCAAATCCGAGTAGAGAATCTATACAAAACCTAAACACCCTTTTAAAAGTAAAGCAAGCAAGTCAAACAATGAAAGCATTTAAATGGTGATCTAATCTCTAAGGTAACCCCATTTTTAAGTTTTTTCCCCAGCAGAGTTGCCAGTTCTGTAATGCGGTGGGAGAACTGACTTGGGTGTTTTGCATTTTATTGCATTTGTTGTGGATAGCAAGAGATGCCACCGAATTTTCTTTTATTCAATAAAGGAAAGGGTGAAAAGAACAGGAAATACCTTTTGAGATATTTTCTTGAGTTCGGGGGGTAGGTTATGAAAAGAGAAGGTGTTAGAATCCTTTTCATTTGTAGTTATCTACGGGCTCTTAGTTGCTAGCTCACTTTGAAATGCTTTGCAAAATGTGTTTGTTTTTGTTTGAAAGTATTTTTGAAAAGTGTCTTCGTTTAGGCGAACTTTATAATGATTCTCGTCTCTATAAGAATGTGTACAAAGTGTTGACTTTTGAAAATATTTCATGGAAAAGTGTTGGTGTGTTTGAAAGATATTTTAAGAATGGTTGTGAGCAAGCAACTATGAACGTTCTACCTACTCAAAAAGTCTTTTTTCATTTCCTCCTCCTTTAGATATTGCTATATTACCATTGATTGATAAGAAGCCCTATCATTGGATGTGAAGGGACAGACATGGGTCGTTGTACAGTCATAGAAGGCAACATTGTAGGATACCTTAGCAATTTATCTTAAGGGTCTAAGATCGTTTACCGAAGGCAACATTGAATGGTCATCAAGGGACTATGATCTTGTATTCGAGGGTCATTGCTAAAGTATCCCACGTTCGAGGGACATGACTGTTTTTATCTTTAAGAAACAAGTGAGGTTAGCTCTAGAGGTGCAAGTGTGCAAAGTGTTTGTTTTCATGTTTGTTGTCTTTGAATTAGGGTTTTTCTATTTGTTGATTTTATGTCTTGATATACAAACCCTAATTACTAACATTTATATTGAAAGAGATAAATTGAGGAAATTTAAAATTTTACGCTATTACATTATTTGGGGATGGGGATATAAATTTACGAATGAGGGATGAAAGCAAATAAAACCTAATTTACTATTACAACCATATTGAATATGAACAAATAATATACAAGAATAATGAAGGCAATGTGAAAGGAAAATAAAATTGTTTTTGTTTGTTTTTTATGAAAGGTTTTAACTTAATTAAACTAATAGAAAGAAAGAAAATAATTTTCTAGTCTAGGTGAATTTAACAAGAACTAAACGTAAATTAAATAGAAAAAGAAATTAACTTAATTAAGAAAACAATTTTTGGGGTTTTTGTGAAAAGATTTAAACCTAATGAATAGAAGGAAATTAATTAATTAAACTCATAAGTTATGAATTAATTTAATTAAAATAAACTAAGTCTAATATTAATTTAATTAAGAAAAGAAATTTATTAAAGAAATGTTTTTGGTCTTCTTGTCTAAGAGAAATAAAATAAAAATATACTAAATATCTAAGTAATAAATATACAATATTTTTGGTGTTTTTGGTTAATAAAAATAATAATAATAATATTAAAAAATAAAAATAAAATAAAGAGAAAAAGAAAATAAAATAAAAACTAAAATTAAGTCAGGGGGTTTGGAAATAATTTGAGGTGTAAACAAGTAAAATGATTTTGTTTGTTAGGCCCATCACTAACTTTTTTGTAAAGTCAGAAAATAAAACAAAAAAAAAATGGAATGGACTACGTGACGTTAGCATACAAAGGGTGAGAAGAAGTAAAATGGTAATGGCCCATTTGCTGGAGGCCCAACGTGTTGGCTGTTTGAACAAAATGAAGCAAAAATGTTAAGAAATAAAACAAAAAGGTGTCCCTGGGGTTCGAACCCAGGACCCTTTAGCAATAAAGCTCTTACGCGCGCGCTCTCTACCATTGAGGTGGTTATACATTCGATGTTTAAAACAAAACCAATGCATTATATTACAAAATAAGCCCATGGTTGTATCATCTTCAACCTTGCGTCAGAAATTTCAACATGATTTTAAAACTTGTAACTTCTTCATCTCTCAACCAAAATGAAAAATGAAAACATGAAAGTTGCTCCATTTTCCATACAAATTCAACCATATGAATATCATAAGCTATAAATCAAAGATGAATGAGAAATTCTAATGGTACCGAATTTTACCTAACTTTTTTCAGAAAGTTCAACTCTAAAAGTCTCTCTACTCAAGCAACATAAATGAATTCTAAGGACATGGTCAGTTTCAGGGCTATGATATCTACATTTTATCTTTGAAAATGGAAAGCTAACAATGCCTATATGAAGATTTCAAAAGTTAGAAAACTTACCTCAAAAATGGATTTTATGTTTTGCAAATGAGCTTGATTCAAAGTATTTCAATGACCAGTTTAGCTTCCTTGAGTCTCTAGGAAGCTAATGCAATGCTTAGCTAGAGTTGAGAGTTGCTGAAATGGTCTGGAGAAGTCCAACTGCAATGCTCTGTTTTTGGTTATGGAAAATGAAGAAGATGGTGTTACATTTGGAAGACATGGATTGGGATAGCCTATATATGTGTATTAGAAGCTTTGTGATTGATTAGAAGTGAAAACGCACGAGTAGATTTGAAGATTGAGTTTCAAAGTCAGAAATGACAAGTTTTTGTGCTTGTGTTGTAATTTATGGTTTGATAGAGAGTGGGGGTGCTTGGGGGCTTGTGAATTCGTGTCCATGCTTGTGAATGAAGGTTTAATTTATAGGCAAATGGTTTGGAAGCTTGGAGAAGTCAGAAGTATAAAATCACATGTTTTGGGTTTTGACTTGTTTTTGAAGCAAGCTTAGACAAACATGGTTTCAAGGAAAGGTAGGGTGGCTAGCAACTTTAAACACGCTTGCTCTGAGTTTATAGAGGATGCTTGTGCAGAAAGAACAAATACAAAGCTCTAGGAGAGTGGACTTTGTGATTAAAGTCACTTTTCCAAAATGGAAGTATGAACTTTCTTCCCTAAATGGCAATTTGATTTGGATAATGAATCAAACACTTGGATAATGACTCAATCAATTGTGTGAACAATTAATTATAGACTGAAACACAAGTTTGAAGCCTGCAAAGAAAGATTATGCAGCATGGCTATGATATATATATATATATTATGGTTGGTGTTGTAAATCGATGTAAGTATATTTATATATAAGTGAATTAATACTCGCTCTTTGACATTAGTGCCACATCTTTCACAACAAAATCTTAAAATTCATTTTTCTCTTCTTCTTCATTATTAGCATTCCTATTCTACACTATAATCGTCAATCTTGTTCTTCTTACATAAAGGTATTCTTATTTTTCCTTATTCTCTCATTTTCATGTATGTTGTTGTTATGTTTCACATGGTTTTCCTATAATTTTCTTCTTGTTAGATAGTTTATTGTTCTTTTCTGGTTGTATGTTGTTCTATGTTGTTGTTATTTTATGTTGTGTTGTTGACAAATAAGCATGCGGACTCACATGTTGATAATATTCATGGTGTTTGTAGGACTCAAGAAACAACAACAACAACAACAGCAAATTTCATATAGTTTGAGAAGCTATGAGAAGAAATATAAGAAGTATGAAGCTATTGTGTAAACTTCATCCACCTTATATTTATTTTTCATGGCTTCACAAACTAGAGGAACCTCATATGGTGATGATGATGGTGGTAGAAAGCGTATAATATGAGTTGATAATGGTACATATGGTTTGTGTAGAAATGGAAAAAAATACAAGAAGTATGAAGTCATTGTGGAAACTTCATCCACCTTGTATTTCTTTTTCATTGCTTCACAAACTATATGAACTTCATAGGTACACGATTATTTTTAATAAAAGGTGCGTTCTATAAACAACTTAATATATTTTGTGATATTGTATGTTGTTAGTGTTTTGCTGCTAAAATGTATGTTGTTTTTATCGTGTTACATGTATTTGCTGTATTTTTGTATGATATTTTTGTTGACAAATATTCTCAAAACAAGAACAAAATATTTCTAACTCATAAGAAAAAGGCTTCTTGTGACTTAACAATATTTTATTCTTTAAATTCTTATACAAATTGACATGTCAAGATGAAGTATAGTTTATTATATACTATGTATATTGTTTGTTTCACTAACCTTTTAATGAAAATGCAACCATTTAAATTGACATAGAAACTATAATCTGAATAGATGTATTTGAAACCCAACTTAAACACATCATTATATTCTGAATTGCATGCGTCTCATTCAGCATATTTTATATTCTTTAACACATAATATATGGTTTAATGACCGGATTCCTACAATACATCAATATCTATTATTCTACTTTACCTCGTCGTCGTCACTTATCATCGTGATTATTAAGATCATGATTGTTATGATGATAAGTCATTATAACAATCACGATGATAAGCGACGATGATGAGGTAAAGAATAATAAAAGATATCGATGCATTGGATGAATCCGACCATTGAATCATATATGTGTTAAAGAACATAAAATATGTTAAATTAGACGCATGCAATTCTGAATACAATGGTGTGTTTAAGTTGGTTTTCAAGAATACTTTAATTTTCAGATAATATGATTTAACAATTTTAATGATTGTATTTCTTTAATGAGGTGTATGGTAAAACAAGCAATATAGATTTGTATTTAATAAATAATGGGCACGTTCCACAATGATTTTTTATATTAATCGTGATCTAATGTAATTCTGTTGCTGCTGGATTTCAAACTCAGTACCTTATATATCACAATGGTTAATAAACATAACTGTTGTGATATCACGCGAGCTTACCAGTATAATACAATGGTTGCGGGACCATGATTGTTAGTAGTGAATTTACAACAACAATCTACACAACAACGCCTGATCCTGTGTGATTATATGTATTTACCAACCGTTGTTAAATGGGTTTTTCGTAGTAATGATGGACACAAAAACAATCGTATGTGCTGGCTTATGAAGGAGCATGTGACGAACTGAGCAAGCCAGTGTCTACAAGCTTCAATATGATAGTAAATGTATCGGCCTATACACAACATGTGTCAGTCTATGCAACACAGACTTTAATATTGAGTTGCATGTGCCAGCCTGAAACACGTATGTGCCGACACATGCAGTACAATTTTGTGCAGAAAATGATTTTTAATGAATGAGACCAATTTCAAATATGTTTCAGATGATTCCTATGATTCCTAAGACCTCTAAATGAACAAGATGCCACACTAGCTCGCAGATACCATCCAATATACAGAAATGCTAAGTTCTTGTAATTTGGACGTCATGCAAAACACATCTAAAGGCAAGTTGCACTCACATACTCCCCCTTTTTAATGATGGCAAAACTGCGACGATGCATTTCGTGTGTTCATTTGACGCTTCCCTAAATGTGTGCTTTAAATCTTCATCTCACATATGATATCTTTCTCCCCCTTTGACAATATCAAAAAGAGGCAAAGCACATCATTAGAAGTATCAATTTTACAGAACAACCGATATATCATACAAAGGCGATTTTGCAAAGTAAGAGTGTACACTCGTATACACCCATATATATGGAATGAAATAATATCAGTACAATAAATAACGCTTTTCATGACAAAGCTTACACCTCAAACAATAAAAAACGAGGGTATAGGTCCTGCGAGCACCATGTTTTATTGTTTTTTAATAAAAAACATTAGACCTCAGATATTAATAAAACCGAGGGAAAGTAGCAATAAGGGAACTTGCTTCGGCACTCAGTGTCTATATTTTGTGTTTTTTTCAATTGTTTAATTAGTATTTCTCACTTGGCGCCTTTCCAATTTTCATTTTTATTTTTTTATTTATTCCATTAGTATTTACCTCGGCTACAGGGTCCAACTGAGAGATAATATATTTTGCATTAACAATTTTATAATACTAATTTCAAAATCTTATTTTAATACTTTATTTGATATATTCTATAACCCCTCGATTTTCTACAAAAACCAACGTGATATATCTTTTAAATGAATTCCCAAAATATGGCGCTATGAAGCTTTTTTTTATATTTTTAATTAATACAATCACGTCAGTTTTTGTGTAAAACTGACATGACACTTATTTTGCATGAAATACTTCAAACTATTATCTAGTTTCTAACTTTTCATTTACCTATCAACACTCAAACGTCAGTTCATCACTCTCATTTCGCATGAAACCCTAGGCGATTTTCAAGCTGGTATTCATTAATACTCTTCCAACAGATATTCATCAAAGCAATATGTTTGTTCTTCACCGAAGCGTTAGTTTGAGTCATCTTGATAGTTATCAACGTTAGTTTTCACTGAAATAGTCGCTTGATCATTTTGTTTAAGGTTTCTTCGTTTGTTTGTCTATTGATCATTTTATTTAGGGTTTCTTCGTTTGTTTTCACTGAAACGTTACTATTTAATTCATCTTGATAGTCATGGTCAATTCGACAAACACCTCCTATACAAATCTGCTGCAAACTCTGTTACAAAACGTAAAAGAAAAACTAGATGTGCTATAATATATACAAAGGTGAAAAAAGCCAAGGAAATTGATATTCGCTATCCGGTTAGAGTTGATGCAGAAACCTTCACATCTTCTGGTGAACATGCTGATAATATTTTGGGTTACATTGCATTACAAGGTAGAATTAAAGTGGATATTTTGATACGTATTTGACATGATATTGATGATGAATTGAAAGGCGACATATAAACCGATATTATGATATTTATTTTGTATTCTATCATTTATTTTACAAGTATATTTTTTGTTTAATACTAATAACATATCTATTGTATAAACATAGTTGAAGGTGGTTTACTACATGTTAATTCAATAACATCATCATCATTCACAATATTCATGGTGTCAGTGTCCATAGTCATGTATCTTTCTTTGAACTCCATGAAACTTAAATCAGCAAAGTCGGTCAAACCAAGAAGAGAGCTCTGAGGTGAGTCTTTATTTGCATTGGTCTCTACCATATATTTCAAATTTGAAACAAAAGTTTCAAATTTCTTTTCCATCTCTTTTTGATCACTGTAGACTCGTCCATGTTCTTTCTTCCATAGTTGGAATAGTTCTATAACTTCATCTTCATTAGGAAGCTTATCAAGTTTAGGACCCAATATGGAAGTGTACTTACTGGCGGGGATTTCAAACTTTGAATATATACTTATGATATCTTCATTTTCATAAGTTATTTTCTTTTGATTAGCAAAGTATATACATAAGCCTGCCGTGAAGATGAAGAAGAAGATAAATCGGTTTGAGGTAAAGGATATCCTCATTTTTTTTATTAAAACTAACATGAAGATAAAACTTTGTAGGGAAAGATGTGTATTCTTTAAAAGCCAGTTCCACTTATTTATAGAGTATAAGTTGAGAGGACAAGTTCTAATTACTACTTTATACTATTTTTTGGTATCATATTTGCTTTTAAAAAAATTGTTAGCATTTATGTATCATAGGAGTACTATTGTAAAATGTGATGTATTTTTTTAATTATTTAGTTCTATTGATTTATTAATAAATAATTTTATTATTCCATAATATTAACAAATATTTTAATTTTTTTTGTGAATTAGTCAAACAAAAATAGGCGCATGGTGTGGGTCTCTCATATGCATAGTCTTATTTTATTCTTTGATGAAATGCTTAGTCTTTCTTTACTCATAGAATGCATAATCTTATTTTATTGTGTTCATTGAGAGATATTAATATATTCAAATTATTTATCTGATTAATCAAAAAGACTTGTTTTTTTAACTATAAAATTGAGGAGCTTCCTTTTAAATATTTGAGGGTATCATTTAGAGCTATTTTCGATCGAAAAGTTATTTAGAGCATTCACATTCATCATACTTATTTGGGTTTTTTAAATGGGACCTACATAATTTTTTTATATTATTTCACACTTCTCAATTTTTTAAACAATTCATCTACAATTCTCAAATATTCATCTAACTCATCAAAAAATCTAAAATGGGTCCCACTACACTCCACAATATATTACATAAAATATAATTAAAAAATTAATTCAAATATATCAAAATACATTAAAAAGACATACCTTCAAAATAAGGTTAAAATAAATATATATTAAATAAAAAATACATGATACAAATAATTCATCAAAATTACATTAAAAAAATCATAAATTCAAAAATGCATCACTAATACGAATTATAAGAAAAAGATAAATTTAAAATAATTTTTAATTATTGTCATTCTCATTCCCAAAACGTTATCATATGTGTTCTATCAAGTCTTGTTGAAAATGCCGATGAATTTGTTTGTCACGAACATCAAATCTTCTACGCAGAAACTCTTGAAAATCAATATTAGAATCATTCGGCAATATTGTTGGGTCATTGGTCAAATGATCATAAGAAAAATCAAAATTTCCACCATATGTGGCACGTTCATCTTCAACAATCATGTTGTGTAATATGATGCATGTATTCATTATGCGCTGGAGTGTGTCTAAGTGCCAAGATCATGTTGGGTTACGTATGATCACAAATCGGGATTGAAGAACTCCAGATACTCGTTCA
This sequence comes from Vicia faba, assembly GCA_948472305.1. Classification (NCBI taxonomy): domain Eukaryota; kingdom Viridiplantae; phylum Streptophyta; class Magnoliopsida; order Fabales; family Fabaceae; genus Vicia; species Vicia faba. Next base: position 1,677,517,522 of record OX451736.1, on the reverse strand, counting down.
ATATCCTTTCTTGCCCCTTCTTGATGTTGGGCAAACAATTTTCTTATCACCTTGTGGCATCGAGATACTTTTCACAAGCGTGGCTCATTCAGGATAAATACCATCTGATAGATAATAGCCCTTGTTATATTCAGTACGATTGATTGTATAATGAATCTCGGGAGCTCGTCCTTGCAGAACATCGTTGAAGATATTTGATTGGTTTAACACATTAATATCGTTGTTTGAACCCGCTACACCAAAGAATACATGCCAAATCCATAAGTCTTGTGAAGCCACTTCTTCAAGCATAACAGTTGGTTTCCCATGATCACCTCGAACATATTTCCCTTTCAATGCAACTGGACAATTTTTCCATTCCCAATGCATACAATCAATGCTCCCTAACATGCCTGGAAATCCTCGTGCTTCCCCCATTCGCATTAGGCGTTCAATGTCTTCAGCATTGGGCCTTTGCAAATATTATGCCCCAAAGATGTTGATCACTCCTCTTGTAAACTTATCAACATATTTTAGTGTCTTGGTTTCACCAATTCTCAAATAGTCATCCACATTATCAGCAGATGTTCCATAAGCCAACATACGGATAACAATTGTGCATTCTTGTAATGGAGAAAGACTTGACCTACCAGTAGCATCAACCATGATTTGAAAATACTCATCGTGTTATCCCAGAGCTTCAACAATACAAAGGAACACATGTTTATGCATTCAGTACCTTCGATGAAACTGCTCATTTGTGTATACAGGAGTTTCTGAAAAATAATCATTGAACAATCGATCATGTCCCTCTTCACGATTCCTCTCTATATTCCTTCTTTGACATCTAGGCCTTTTAGAGCTTGAGGCTTCTTCTTCCATAAACAGCCTCACAATTCTTCATCTGTATCATCATTCATAAAATCCATGAACATTTTTGCAATGTGGGAAGGATTAGAAGGATCCATGTGAAAAGAAGTTTGATATAAATGAAGATGATAAAAAGTTATAGAAAATGAAAGAGGTGGTGAATGAAAAGAAGTACTATGAAGCTTAGTGTGCATGTTAATACTATTTATAAGATTAGTTTGTAACGGCTGGTTTGAATTTGAATAACGGCTAGTTTGACTTTGAATAACGGCTAGTTTGAATTTGAATAATTAAGCACAAAATTCATAATCATACAAAATAATAATAAAATACATAATCATACTAATTAAGCACATAATACATAATCATAATAATCCAAACTACATAATCATAATAATTAAGCACAAAATAATAATCATACTAATTAATTCAAAATACATAATCATACTAATTAATTCCATATTTTTCTCTAATCATGTCGCACAATATTTCATGAGCTTGTAGTTGTCTTGCATCCATATTTGATGTATCTTTTGAGAGTATTTGTAGATCATTCATCTTTAATCTTTCCTCAACAATCTCAGTCTTCTTAATATTTGCATCAACCTTTTTTATCTCTGTTGTACTCTAAAATTTACCCTCTCATTTATCAAGATTATTCTCACAAGATCTCTTTGACTCAAGACTGGATTAGGGTTTGACCAGCTCAAGACATCTCATCATGCACTGATCACCCAAAATTAGGGTTTGAGATTGTATAAATATTTTTGGACTACCAATGCTTCATATGACTTTCAAACATCATTATGGACCCCTAATATTACTCATGACAAGTTTCAAGCCTTGAACCACATTTTTTATCAGTCAATTGGACAGTTGACCTAAAAATCAGTTGTATTGGGGAAAAGTCAATCATGGCTAATTTACAGTCGAACTTCATAATTTTTGATCAACATCAACATTTTGGACTCATATGTATCATTTGATCAAGTTTGGACCACAATTCCTCAAGAAATTTGATCAAATCATCAAAAGGGCAAAATGGTCAAAATTAGGGTTTTGATTGAGAAAGGGCAATTTCTGATTTTTGACCTAGCATATGACCAATTGATTTGAAGCATGATTTCAAGGGTTCAATTGTATCATCTTTACCTAATAACATGGTTCAAAACATTGCAATTTCATTGGATTGACAGATGAAATTTGCAGTCAACTGATCAAAAGTCAACTTTATACTGAAAAGTCAAACTTTGACTTTTTGCTCAAAATCAAATGCCAAGGATCACAATTCATCAAAACATGTCAAAATGTGAAACTTGTTCATCAAGAAATCAAAGATTGAAGATTTGGTCTTGAAATTTGAAAAAAAATTTAACTTAGAAATTTTTCTAAGTATAGAAAATTTCTTATTTTTTCTCAACTTTAAACCATTTTTTCACCATGATACAAGATGATTCAAAGAAAGTTCCCAATATGAAAGTTGTAGATCTCCATGAAATCTACAGCTTTGCTTCACACATTTTTCCATAAAGATGCTTGGATCTCAAGATATAATTTTGTGAATACATACCCATGAACTAAAATAACAGTGAAATTTTGCCCTAATTTAGGCAGGTTTTTGACCTAACTTCATGGCAATTTTTCACCTAGTTCCAAGAGTAATCTTGAAATGCATTTCAAACATGAGTTATATAGAACATTTCAAGCTTTCCAAAATGTCCAAGAACTCCTCGAGATCATTTTTGAGTAGGGAGAATCGAAGAGATGAAGTTGGCAATTTCTCACTTTGATTTCAAGCCATTTCATGAAGAACAAAATTCAAATCAGAACCTATGCTGTCTAATCCTTGCTTTACATGTATCAAACTTGTTTCTCACTTCATAATTTAATGCTTACACAGATGATAAAGCCTTAATCCAAGCACAAGAGTCTTTGTCCAAGCTTTAATTCCATAAATGGCACAAAGTTGCCATTGCCATTTTGGAAAAGCATAACTTTTGTAACTTTTCACTTCTTGAGCATTGGACCTGTGTTCTCTGCATACACAAGTCCTATAAACCAAAAATAAGTTTCCTAGAACTTGTACCAACTCCAAGCAGGCTTGTACAAGCCTGTAGAGAGTGATCTCTTCACCTTTCTTAAAAAGCAAGTAAGAGTGAAAAAAGGCTATAGCTGAGAAATCTGTTGTGGAGTGGATGAAAAAACCTTCTCTATACTTATACATAAACACATTACAACTTAGAGGGGATTGCTCAAGGCCATAAACTCTCCAAATCTCCCTATCACCAAAAACCTGTCAAAAACTTGCAGTTTGAAACCAAGCATAGCAATCCAGAAATTTACTCGTGCATTTCAAGTTCTAATCACTCAAACACTTAATCTACCTCATATCTAAGTGTTCCAGACCATCATTCCTTCACTGTAACACCTTCTTCTCCATCTGCCATTTTTGTTTTTTCAAGCTTGTAGGTTGACTTGGACAGAGAGATCCAGGCACTTTCAAAGCAAGGTAAGGATTGGAACACACTCAAGGAGGTTCAGGCAAGCTAAAGGAGTCTCCAGGCCTTCATAAATCTCACTCAAACTCCATTCACGATCTCAGCTGAAAGAGGTAAGAACTCCAACTTTTATCTCTTCATACAGGCATCTATTGGTCACGATTTGTGAAGATAAAATGTAGATATCCTTGTGCTAAAACTAACCATGTTCATAAATTTCATTTATACTCATTGTGTATAGAGAATTTTAGAATTCAAATTTCTGTAAGAATTAGGTTTGAAATTAGGGGTCTTTTAAATTCGCTTTGATCTTTGATTGTTAGTTTACATGATTTACATGGTTGAAATCGTGGGAAAAAGTACTATTACTTTCATGTTGAAAGTTTCCATTTTCATGGAGAAATGAGAAAGATACAGAGGTTCTGGCCAGCTTGAGGAAGAAGATGATGTACAGGGCAAGGAGGCTTTTTATGTTATGTTTTTCTTGTTTCATTTAAACTAACGGATGTACAGCCACCCCAGTGGTAAGGCAGCGCGCTAAAATGCTTAAGGTCATAGGTTCGAGCCTTGGCGCTACCTTTTTGCATTTTTTTTACATTTTTCATCCATTTTTTGGCTGTTTGCAGCGTGGGCTTCAACATTTGGGCTTTGTGTTTTTTTTCTAACATGCTACCTCCTGATTACTCAGGGCACCTCTGGCCCAACTATTTTCATTTATTTATTTTATATTATTTTATTTTCATTAAATATATTTTTCTTAACTTATTAAAAATCATAAAAAATGTAAAAATGATAAATATTATATTTTGTTTATTTTATTTTATTTTCTCATAAAAAATATATATTTTTTAGTTATGTATTAACTATTTTTTCCTAATAAATTTGTAATTAAAAAATATAATTAGATTAATTATTTATTCTTTTTCTCACACTTATATATATTTATTTTAACATATTAAAAAGACTAAATATTTTCATAAATACTATTTATTATTTTAAGACAAAAAATACACAAAAATAATACTTAAAGAATGTAATTTTCTTTTAAAATTAGAAATTAGGGTTAACCACATTTTCAAGAAATATTTTCCTTTTCTTAAATTATTAGGATTAGGTCAAAACTCTTTTGCATATGAAAAACAAAGCAAAAACCTTTTTCAAGTGATCTAGCAAGTAATTAAGAGCCCATGGAAAACCATGGATGAAAAGGGTGCTAACACCTTCCCTTTTCATAATCTACCCCCCGAACTCAAGAAACAATCTCAAAGGTCTTTCCTGTGCTTTTTCACCTTTCCTTTTGGATAAAAGAAAAGTCGGTGGCGACTCTTGCTAACCACAACATTTGCGATAAAACGCAAAACCTTCAAGTCGGTTCTCCCACCGTATCATAGAACTGGCGACTCTGCTGGGGATAATTATAAAAGTGGGATTACCTTAAGGCTAGATCACATTTATTTGCTTACATTGTTTGACTTGTTTGCTTTACATTATGGTTCTTTATTTGGGTTTGAATCCTCCACCCGGATTTGGGATACATTATAGGTAAATAGCAATACGTTGTGGAAATTGTGTGGGGTATACCGACATGGTCTAAGCAATAGTATGTTAGTGTGACATATTTGTGGATACCGGTAGCCTTTGAGTTAATCAAAGAGAATACGGGGCCGCTGAGTGATGTCATGAAGCACTGATGAACTTCTAGAACCCTTTACTTGACCAACTTGGCCTTTACGATGTAGTGAGATGACCGGCTTTGGTGCAGTCCGAAGTTGGTAGATACTCGATACTACACTCATTGAGGTTTAGTTTCTTGGGATATTTCGGTCGCCATTAAAGAGGCTTGAGCTGAAACAATGACCAAGGAAACAATGTGGTGATATTGAGCTCCTTAGAACCCGATTACTATTGCTAGGACAGGTTTAAGCCAACTAAACTTCAAGATGGTACTTACCTATAAAACCCCATGCAAGCCTAAACTAAGAACTTGTTTGTCTTTCTTGTGTATGCATACTTGCACATAACATCATGGGCATCATGAACATCATATACATCTACTAATCATTTCAAGGATTTTAGAGATTCATCTTTGTTCTTGCTTTGTAGGATATGGATTCGCTTCGTAGGAAAACTATCCAAGTCAACCTTGTAAGAATTCCTCCACAACTTAAGGAGCTAGCTTCAAGGATCCCTGAGAACTCTCCATTCACAGAGAGGCATGGTCGTCTACTCAACTTGATCACCTCCAACACAGATGAGGATATGATGAAAGTGCTCTTTCATTTCTTTGATCCTTTGCACCATTGCTTCATATTTACCGACTATCAGCTTGTGCCTACTTTGGAAAGATTCTCTCAACTCTTGAGGATTCCCATTCTCAATCAACTACCTTTCAACGGTAAGGAAAGAGACCCAAAGCCAGAAGAGATTGCTCAAGCTCTACACTTGCACTCCTCTGATGTCACAACTCATTGGGAAACTAGAAGTGGTGTAAAAGGCTTCTTAGCAAAGTTCCTGTTTGAGAAAGCCCAAATTTGTTGGAATTCCTTAGACTTGCAAGCCTTTGAGAAAATTGTGGCTCTTCTTATCTATGGGATGATCTTATTTCCCAATCCTGACCAACTCATAGATGTGAGCGCCATCAAAATCTTCATGTCACACAATCCGGTGCCTACATTGATAGGGGATATCTTACACTCTTTTCACACTCGCACAATATGGAAAAGAGGTGTCCTTAAGTGTTGCACTCCTCTCCTGGAAAGATGGTTTATTTCTCATCTTCCCCAATCAGTCTTAAAGAATGAGCAAGGTTCAAGGTGGTCACAAAGGTTAATGACGCTCAAACATTCAGATATTCATTGGTACTCCTGATCCAAAGAGAATGTTATCATTGTTGACTGTTGTGGGGAATTACATAATGTCCCTCTACTTGGCATTATGGGAGGCATCACCTACAACCCATGCTTAGCTTTAAGACAGTTTGGTTACGCTCGAAGAGATGGCCCGCACGAGATGCTGATTCAAGGTTTGGTATTCGACTACGACAACGACGATCAAGGTCTTTGCCAGAGATTCATCCGAGCTTGGAGGATGATAAACAAGGTGGATAGCAAAACTTTGGGGCACAAGAATTCCATCCCTCTTGAGCCTTACCTCAAATGGGTACGAACCTGTGCATAAAGTCTTATGATGCCTTATCCTTCCATTCTTCCTGTAATTATTGAGCCTGTTAAGGAGGGAGAGGTTCCATACACTATCCTACATCCTGACATGCCCACATCTCTTGAAGACCTACAAAGGGATTGGATACGGCTCAAAGGAGAGCGAGATACTTTCAAAGCCCAATTCTACGCAAGCGAGAAGAAGGTTTTGGAACTCACTAGGCTACTTCATGAGGAGCAGACTCTAAATGCCTACATTGCACCAAAGAGTATGCGCACTACTTTTTTATCTTAGAGTTTTGTATTATTTTGACCAAGGGGCATTGATGTACTCAAACTTTATCTTATTAATATAACATGTGTTTCTTTTTGTCTAAAACGAACTTGAATCTTTGAAATCCTTGAAAACATTGCATATGCAAATATGATTCATCATGACATAAGCAGGTCTTTTGCAACGAGTTTCCTCATCTCTCTACTATTTATTTCAGTAAGATTGATCTCGAACATACAGTCAAAGATCTCCAAGCTCAGAACACGTAGTTTCAACAGTTGCTCGTGACCCTAGCCAAGGGGAAAGAAGAGTTGAAGACTCTACTGGCTGAGGAAAGGAAAAAGAAAACAAAGAAGGTCGTCGGGGTTTTAAACATGGGGAGAAGGTTTCAAGGGCAGACTAGAAGAACCTTGAATTTTGCTACAACATCCGGTGAAAGAGAGGGGAAAGGAAAGGAAACTGCGGTTCCGTCAGAATCTGAAGAGGAGGAAGAAGAGGAAGACTACTCTGAGGAACAGTATCCTCCAGCTGATGATAAGTACAGACATCTTGAAGAGCGTTTGAGCGCCATGGAAATACAAAAGGTGTCAGGTCTAGACTTTGAAGAATTGGGACTAGTATCGGGGATTGTGATTCCTCCGAAATTCAAAGTGCCTTTGTTTTCAAAATATGATGGAGTGTCATGTCCTAAGATGCACCTCTGATCATATATGAGAAAGATCCAACCACACTCCGCTGATAAAGACTTGTGGGTACATTTTTTCCAAGATAGTCTATCTGGAACACAACTCGACTGGTTTTACCAACTGGAAAGGGCCAACGTCCATAATTGGGAGGATCTTGCCGCATCTTTCTACAAGCAATATCAATATAATGTTGATTTAGCGCCTACCCGTACTCAACTCCAAAGTATGGCTATGGCTTCCAATGAGGGTTTCAAGGATTACGCGCAGAAATGGAGATATCTAGCTGGAAGAGTTCAACCCCTCTGTCTGAAAGGGAATTGGTGGACATGTTCTTAGGCACTCTATCGGGCCCTTTCTTCAACCATTTAATTGGGAGCTCATCTGCAGGATTTACTGAGTTAATACTGACCGGAGAGAGAGTGGAAGCTGGTATAAAAAATGGAAAGATTCAGAAGGATTCATCTTCTTCTACAGCTGTGAGGAAACCTTTTATTGGGAAGAAAGAAGTAGATGCTGTATATCCACAAAGGAACCAAGGGAGAGACGAACGGCGACCTGTGGTAGGGGCTGTTATGATCCCAAAGCCTACATCTGATCAACCAAGAAGTAATCAACCAAGGGTGGAAAGGCCAGCCCGACAATTCACCAGAATCAATATGACTCTGTCCCAAGTATTACCGCACCTTCTGAAATCTAATCTGGTAACTCTGAAAGAAGCTCCAAAAAACCCCAACACAGCGTCCCCTCATTATCACCCAAATGCCCGTTGCGCATATCATTCCGAAAGTCCGGGTCACGACACTAACAACTGTTGGGCCTTGAAGAACAAAATTCAAGACCTTATAGAGGAAAAAGAAATTGAGTTTGATGCGCCCGAGAAGCCAAACGTACTTTCTGCTCCTATGCCCAGACATGGTCACAGCACCAATGCTATTGAAGAAGATTTGTTTATTACCACAGTTGATGAACTCGTAACTCCACTCCCAATCATTAAGATAAACTTGTTGAAAGCCGGTATTTTCCCGGGTTGTAATGAAGACTGTCACCCCTTCTTATCCTCACCAACTGATTGCCCTTTGTTGAAAACAGGCATTCAACGCTTGATAGACGACAAAGAGATTATGTTTGAAAGTACTCCTGTTTCACCTGTTCATGTTGAAGATATTTCAATCATCACCATCTCCGCAAATTCTTCCAGGGTCCCCAAAAGACCCGTTAGAATTACATCTGTTCCAAAAGCTACTCCTCTTATAATCACAGTGCCTGAGCCAGTCCCATATGAATCAGACAAAACTGTGTCGTGGAATTACGGTAGGGACATCTACTACCATGGCATCAAACAAAATGGGTCGGCCTCCGAAGAGATAAGCTCCGAAGAAGAAGACTCCGACATTAGCAATATTGCCGGAACTAGTAAGATTACCCGAAGCGGTAGAATCTTTTCTCCAGAAATTGCCCCTCTAGAGGCAGTTTTTGGACCCGTGGCTACTCCAAAGGTTACTTCCGTACCAATAATCATCTCTGTAAGTGCTCCTATTGACGAAGACGATACAACCCCTGCTGTCATTCCTACCAACACTCCTGCTGCTGAAACTCGAGGAAAAAGTATTCAAGTGGAGCCTGTTCTGACGAAGGCTCAATCACTGACTAACCCCGAGACCTCCAAGAAAGAAATGGAGGAGATTCTAAAAATAATAAAGAGGAGCGACTACAGCGTAGTTGAACAGTTGGGGAAAACTCACTCCAAGATCTCCATGCTGGCATTGCTGTTGTGTTCTGAGGAACATGCGAAAGCCCTAGTAAAGTTCCTAAAGACAGCCCACGTGCCTCGTGAGACGTCTACTGATCAATTTCAAGATTGCGTGGCCAGCTTGACCGCGGATAACGACCTAGGATTCTCAGATGCTGATCTGACACCAAGGGGAAGAAAGCACAACGAGGCATTACATATATCTATGGAATGTAGAGGCACAACTCTGGCCCATGTCTTGGTGGACACTGGCTCATCTTTGAATGTTTTACCAAAGAAAGCTCTCGACAGACTAGACTACGAAGGACTGACGTTGAAACCAAGTAACATAGTCGTAAGGGCATTTGATGGCTCAAAGAGGATGGTACACGAGGAGGTGGATATCCCCATAAAGGTTGGGACTCAGACTTTCAATTCAACCTTTTATGTAATGGACATCCGTCCCTCTTACTCCTGCCTGCTAGGACAGCCATGGATCCATAATGTTGGCGCTGTCACCTCTACACTGCACCAGATGCTGAAATATCTGGTCCAAGGAAAGATTATCATTGTCCACAGAGAGGAAGAATATATGATTAGCCACCTCAATTCCTTCAGGTATGTGGAATTGGACGGCGAGTTCATTGAAACTCCTTTTCAACATTTCGAAGAAGTCCCCCAAGAGATAGCAGTGACCAAGACTGTGTCCCAGATTCCCAAGATTACAAGACCTCCACTCTGGATGTCATCTCTGAAGGACGCCAAAGCAGTAGTAGAGGAGGGTGGATGCACCAACTGGGGGCAACTTCCAGATATTCCGTATAAATTTGACAAGTTTGGCTTAGGGTTCACTTCAAGTGGTCAGAAGGATGTATGTCGTGCCCGTGCTGGAGGGCCACCCTTGAAGATTATCAACCAAGAGGTTAACGCGGTAGAAGATGATGAAGAGGATTGCAGCTTGGAGGATTGGATATTTCCAACTGTCAACGGAGGACTCCACAATTGGGAGGCCAGAGACTTTGTCCCAATAACTTTCATCCCTCAGTAATTTATCTTTACATTTTGTTGGATCAGTAATATTGAAAAACAATTTGCACACTTAAAACCTTGTGTCTTACCCGAGGCACAATGGTTCATTTGTAAGGGTTATTATTTCATCTTCATATGACATTCAATGAATCATGGACGTTTTTCGCATACAAACTTTTGTGCTCATTGTTTTTCTTTTACATTTTATTTTTAAGGATGGCTATACCCTTACACACACCCACACTCACAAATGCAGGTACCCCTCCATTCTGGATCCCATGGGTAACGATACTGCTATGGCATTTTGTGAGTCTGAGGATCTAATCTACCAAGCCGAAGACGAAGGTGAGGAAGATTGTGAAGTACCAGGGGAACTGGCCAGATTACTACAACAAGAGGAAAGAACCATTCAGCCTCATGAGGAACCTGTGGATACAATCAACTTGGGTACCGAGGAGGATAAAAAAGAGGTCAAGATGGGTGCCAATCTGGAACCCAGTGTCAAGGAGCGTCTGATTCAACTGTTGCATGATTATGGTGAGATCTTTGCTTGGTCAAATGAAGATATGTCGGGACTTGATACAGACATCGTGGTACATCGTCTGCCTACAAGAGAAGATTGTCCACCAGTAAAACAAAAGCTCCGCCGCATGAGACCTGATATGTCAGAAAAGATCAAAGCGGAGGTCATGAAGCAATTCAATGCTGGATTCTTGGCTGTCACTTCCTATCCTCAATGGGTTGCCAACATTGTTCCCGTACCTAAAAAGGACGACAAAGTACGAATGTGCGTGGACTATAGAGATTTGAATAGGGCAAGCCCTAAAGATGATTTTCCTCTCCCCCACATTGATATCCTGGTTGAAAATACGGCACAACACAAAGTGTTTTCCTTTATGGACAGATTCTCAGGTTACAACCAAATCAAAATGGCACCTGAGGACATGGAGAAAACTATATTTGTCACACAGTGGGGCACATTCTGCTACAAGGTGATGCCATTCGGACTGAAGAATGTTGGGGCAACCTATCAACGCGCCATGGTAGCTTTATTTCACGACATGATACATCATGAAATAGAGGTCTACATAGACGATTTGATAGCCAGGTCCCAAACAAAAGAAGAGCACTTGGATGACTTACAAAAGCTGTTTGAGAGATTGAAGAAGTACAAGCTAAGGTTGAATCCAAACAAGTGCACATTCGGAGTACGGTCCGATAAACTCTTAGGTTTTGTCGTCAGTAAAAAAGGTATTGAAGTTGACCCAGCCAAAGTTAAAGCAATATAAGAGATGCCTGCTCCTCGTACTGAGAAGGAAGTCAGAGGATTCTTGGGACGCTTGAACTATATTTCCATATTCATTTCTCACCTAACATCTACTTGTAAGCCAATCTTCAAGCTATTGAAGAAAGATCAAGTAGTCAAATGGAATGATGAGTACCAGGTTGCTTTTGAAAAAAATCAAAGAGTACTTACAAGAGCCTCATGTGTTGATGCCACCAGTCGAGGGAAGACCACTGATCATGTATCTGTCTGTTTTAGAAAACTCAATGGGGTGTGTATTGGGGCAGCATGACGTGTCTGGCCGAAAAGAGCACGCTATTTATTACATGAGCAAAAAGTTTACTGACTGTGAAACTAGGTATTCACTGCTCGAGAAAACTTGATGCGCTCTGGCATGGGCTGCTCGCCGGCTAAGACAGTATATGCTGACTCATACTACCTTGTTGATATCTAAGATGGATCCGATAAAATACATCTTCGAGAAGCCTGCTCTTTCTGGGAGGATAGCTAGATGGAAAATGATCCTAACAGAATACGACATACAGTATACTACCCAGAAAGCTATAAAGGGCAGTGTATTGGCTGATCATCTTGCTCATCAAGCTGTAGAAGACTATCAGTCCATGAAGTTTGAATTCCCGGATGAAGACATCATGACATTAGACAACTGTGAAGAAATCAGGCCATATGACGGACCTGGACAAGGATCTCGATGGACCCTATTCTTTGATGGGGCATCCAATGCACTTGGTAATGGTATCAGTACTATACTCATATCTCCGGAAGGGTGTCATACTCCCTTTACTGCCATACTTTGCTTCAATTGTACAAATAACATGGCGGAATACGAAGCGTGCATCTTTGGTCTCAGAGCTTCCATAGACTTGGGAATAAAATCCTTAGACGTATTTGGAGACTCAGCTTTGGTCATCAGTCAGATCAAAGGAGAATGGGACACTAAGCACCAAAACCTTATCCCTTACAAAGAACATATTTTGACATTGCTACCACATTTTGAGAAGATTACCTTCGAGCATTTCCCGCGAGAAGAAAATCAGCTAGCAGACGCTCTAGCCACAATGTCATCTATGTTTAAACTTAATTTGGATAACGAGGCTCCCCAGATCACCAACGAACGAATAGATGAAACAGCACATTGTCACGAGATTAATACTGAAGAGGTAGTGGACCAACCTTGGTTTCATGAGGTCAAGAGGTATCTCAAGGCTCAAGAATATCCAGAAGGAGCTTCAATCAATGATAAGAAGTTCTTAAGAAGATTCTATGCTAAGTTCTTCCTTAGTAATGGCATCCTGTACAAACGCAATCATGACTCCATTTTTCTTCGGTGCGTGGATAAGGTTGAAGCTGAAAAGATCATGGCTGAATTACATGACGGTACATTTGGCACCCACTACAGTGGGCATACGATGGCAAAGAAAATCCTACGAGCAGACTATTATTGGTCTACCATGGAAGCAGATTGCTATCAACACTCTCGGACTTGTCATAAGTGTCAAATTTATGCTGACAAGGTGCATGTACCTCCGGTTCCTCTGAATGTATTGATGGCTCCTTGGCCCTTTTCTATATGGGGAATTGATATGATTGGAGAGATCAAGCCTACAACCTCCAATGGACACCGCTTCATCCTAGTGGCCATTGACTATTTTACAAAGTGGGTTGAAGCAGCCTCCTTCGCCTCTGTTACCAAGAAGGTTGTGGCCCGCTTCATCAAGCAAAACCTTATTTGTCGGTACGGTATCCCGGAAAGGATCATTACTGACAATGGTACAAATCTTAACAACACTATGATCACCGCCTTGTGCGAGCAATTCAAGATTCAGCATCACAATTCTTCTCCCTATCGGCCCAAGATGAATGGTGTTGTCAAAGCTGTGAATAAAAACATTAAGAAGATCATACAAAAGATGACAGTCATGTAAAAAGACTGGCATGAGATGCTACCATTCGCTCTCCACGGGTATCGTACCACGGCTCGCACATCAACCAGGGAAACACCCTATTCTTTGCTTTACGGCATGGAGGATGTCTTGCCTATCGAGGTACAGATCCCCCTCTCTGAGATATATGAAGGATGCAGGTTTGAATGAAGACGATTGGATCCAGACTCGACTTGATCAACTGAACTTAATTGATGAAAATAGGCTTACTGCTGTTTGCCATGGTCAGATGTATCAAAAGCAGATGATTAAGGCTTTCAACAATAAAGTCATATGCCAAGTATATCAAGTTGGGGATCTAGTGATCGAACGTATCATTTTGCCACAAAGTGACCCCAGGAGCAAATAGACTCCTACCTATGAAGGACCATTTGTAATCAAGAACATATTCTCCGGTGGGGCAATGATCTTGACCACCATGGACGGTGACGACCTGCCACACCCTACAAACACGGACATAGTCAAAAGATACTACGCATAAGATACCCGCTAGGTTGACACAACTGGGCAAAACAAGGGGCATCCCGGCGAACCAAAAAGGTTTGGGAAAAATTAGGGATAAAATGAAAAAAATATGTACACCTGGAAAGTTGAAAACCCGAAAGGGCGACTTGGGGAAAAAAGGGTTTCCCGGTGGACTGAAAACCAGAAAGGGCGGTCCAGGCAAAAGTTAGGGAATAAAAGCGTATGACTATGTCTCGTCGGATCACTTTACGGACAACCTTTGACTTCCACTGACAAATTCAGAGTTTCTGATCAATTCAATCATCTTTGGACGAAGCAACAAATAGACGAGATATTCAGAGATATGAAGGCTATAGCAGGATGGGAACCCCATGGGATTATTACACATAGTCATCTTTCTTTGTATCGAAGTTTTCTTATTTTACGACATCATTCTCTTACTAGAATATTTGTCTCCTTTGTACAAATATTTTGTTCAAAATCAATACAAACATATCCCTTTAAAAGTACAAAAATAAACTATTTGTCTTTTCTTTACGCTTATGTTTTGTTTGCAAAAAACATCCAATGATTCATTGATGAACATATGCATTTGAACATGATTACTGTTTACAAATAAACAAAATGAGATAGACAATTACTGATGGTTCGAATGGATAGGGAAATACCTCTATACTATTACCCAAGAAATCCCCACATTACGTCATTTAAATCCCCAGCGGAACAAAATTTCAAGTTATTAATCCCCAGTAGAAATCGTCAAATTTCTCAGGATTCCCCAAGCGGATCTTACAAGCAGTACACAGCATTTCCCTCACAATGAAATTTACTTCTCTCAACAAGAGTTCATCAGTACTTCAACTTCAAGACATGAAAATTCACATATCCCCAGCAGCATTCAGGGATTTATTTTCCTCAATCAAACAGAAATACAACAAATCAGCTCACAGGCGCATACATTGCATCCATATATCATAAACATTGATAAAGCAAATACATTGCATCATACATTTCATGCAATATAACTTTGTGTTTCAGCTAACATTTTACCCTTTTTCAGGATAAGATTAACAACTACCATTAACAACATGCAACCTTTCATGATACAGTACAGATACGCTCCAGACACGGATGCTATTCTGATACTCATTAAGATTCAACTTTCAGATACAGTGCAGATACGCTCCAGACACGGATTCCATTTTGATACTCATTCAGATATAGTTCAGATAGGCGCCAGACACAGATGTCATTCTGATACTCATTCAGATTCAACTTTCAGATACAATGCAGATACGCTCCAGACACGGATGTCATTCTGATACTCATTCGGATATAGTTCAGATACGCGCCAAACACGGATACCATTCTGATACTCATTCAGATTTAACTTTCAGATACAGTTCAGATACGCTCCAGACACGGACTCTGTTATGATACTCATTCTTTCAGCTTACAACTTACAATTCAACAAACATTCTTGGATGGCATCTACAAGCCCATCTCCAACAAGATTATATCACCTCTCCAAATGGCATTTGTAAGCCCATTACTTCTATCGTCACATCATCGAGTGCAAATTTATGGGCACTATAGTGTCCAATCTTTCTTTCACCTTCGAGTCACGAACGACAAAACTCGCCAATCTAACTCTTCAGGTTTAAGAAGATTGAACAGGGGAAGCTATTGTACCCCAAAATTTTCTCTCTCATTTATCAAGATTATTCTCACAAGACCTCTTTGACTCAAGACTGGATTAGGGTTTGACCAGCTCAAGATATCTCATCATGCACTGATCACCCAAAATTAGGGTTTGAGATTGTACAAAGATTTTTGGACTATCAATGCTTCATATGACTTTCAAACATCATTATGGACCCTTAAGATTACTCATGACAAGTTTCAAGCCTTGAACCACATTTTTTATCAGTCAATTGGACAATTGACCTAATAATCAACTATATTGGGGAAAAAGTCAACCATGGCCAATTTACAGTCAAACTTCATAATTTTTTATCCACATCAACATTTTGGATTCATATGTATCATTTGATCAAGTTTGGACCATAATTCCTCAAGAAATTTGATCAAATCATCAAAAGGGCAAAATGGTCAAAATGAGGGTTTTGACTGAGAAAGGGCAATTTTTTCTTTTTGACCTAGCAAATGACCAATTAATTTGAAGCATGATTTCAAGGGTTCAATTGTATCATCTTGACCTAATAACATGGTTCAAAAAATTGCAATTTCATTGGATTGGCGGATGAAATTTGCAGTTAACTGATCAAAAGTCAATTGTATACTAAAAAGTCAAACTTTGATTTTTTGGTCAAAATCAAATGCCAAGGATCACAATTCATCAAAACATGTCAAAATGTGAAACTTGTTCATCAAGAAATCAAAGATTGAAGATTTGGTTTTGAAATTTGAATTTTTTTTTTAACTTAGAAATTTTTCTAAGTATAGAAAATTTCTTATTTTTTCTCAATTTTAAGCCATTTTTTCACCATGATACAAGATGATTCAAAGAAAGTTCCCAACATGAAATTTGTATATCTCCATGAAATATACAACTTTGCTTCACACATTTTTTCCTAAAGATGCTTGGATCTCAAGATATAATTTTGTGAATACATACCCATGAACTAAAATAACTTAGTGAAATTTTGCCCTAATTTAGGCAGGTTTTTGACCTAACTTCATGGCAGTTTTTCACCTAGCTCCAAGAGGAATCTTGAAATTCATTTCAAATATGAGTAATAGATCACATTGCAAGCTTTCCAAAATTTCCAAGAACTCCTTGAGATCATTTTTGAGTAGGGAGAATCGAAGAGATGAAGTTGGCAATTTCTCACTTTGATTTCAAGCCATTTCATGAAGAACAAAATTCAAATCAGAACCTATATTGTTTAATCCTTGCTTTACAGGTCTCAAACTTGTTTCTAACTTCATAATTTAATGCTTACACAGATGATAAAGCCTTAATCCAAGCACAAGGGTCTTTGTCCAAGCTTTAATTCCATAAATGGCACAAAGTTGCCATTGCCATTTTGGAAAAGCATAACTTTTGCAACTTTTCACTTCTTGAGCATTGGACCTGTTTTCTCTGCACACACAAGTCCTATAAACCAAAAACAAGTTGCCTAGAACTTGTACCAACTCCAAGCAGGCCTGCACAAGCATGTAGAGAGTGGTTTCTTCATCTTTCTTAAAAAGCAAGTAAGAGTCTAAAAAGGATATAGCTGAGAAATCTGTTGTGGAGTGGATGAAAAAACCTTCTCTATACTTATACACAAACACATTACAACTTAGAGGGGATTTCTCAAGGCCAAAAACTCTCCAAAACTCCATATCACCAAAAACCTGTCAAAAACTTGCAGTTTGAAACCAAGCATAGCAATCAAGAAATTTAATCGTGTGTTTCAAGTTCTAATCACTCAAACACTTAGCATACCTTATATCTAAGTGTTCCAGACCATCATTCCTTCACTGTAACACCTCCTTCTCCATCTGCCATTTTTGTTTTTTCAAGCTTGCAGGTTGACTTGGACAGAGAGATTCAGGCACTTTCAAAGCAAGGTAAGAATTGGAACACACTCAGGGAGGTTCAGGCAAGCTAAAGGAATCTTCAGGCCTTCATAAATCTCACTCAAACTCCATTCACGATCTCAGCTGAAAGAGGTAAGAACTCCAACTTCTATCTCTTCATACAGGCATCTATTGGTCACGATTTGTGAAGATAAAATATAGATATTCTTGTGCTAAAACCAACCATGTTCATAAATTTCATTTATACTCATTGTGTCTAGAGAATTTTAGAATTCAAATTTCTGTAAAAATTAGGTTTGAAATTAGGGGCCTTTTAAATTCGCTTTGATCTTTGATTGTTAGTTTACATGATTTACATGGTTGAAATCATGGGAAAAAGTACTATCATTTTCATGTTGGAAGTTTCCATTTTCATGGAGAAATGAGAAAGATACAGAGGTTCTGGCCAGCTTGAGGAAGAAGATAAAGTACAGGGCAAGGAGGCTTTATATGTTATATTTTTCTTGTTTCATTTAAACTAACGGATGTACATCCACCCCAGTGGTAAGGCAGCGCACTAAAATGCTTAAGGTCACAGGTTCGAGCCTTGACGCTGTTTTTTTTGCATTTTTTTATATTTTTCATCCATTTTTTGGCTGTTTACAGCGTGGGCTTCAACATTTGGGCTTTATGTTTTTTTTCTAACATGCTACTCCTGATTACTCAGGGCACCTCTGGCCCAACTATTTTCATTTATTTATTTTATGTTATTTTATTTTCATTAAATATATTTTTCTTAACTTATTAAAAATCATAAAAAATGTAAAAATGATAAATATTATATTTTGTTTATTTTATTTTATTTTCTCATAAAAATATATATTTTTAGTTATTTATTAACTATTTTTTCCAAATAAACTTGTAAGTAAAAAATAGAATTAGGTTAATTATTTATTCTTTTTCTCACACTTATAAATATTTATTTTAACATATTAAAAAGACTAAATATTTTCATAAATACTATTTATTATTTTAAGACAAAAAATACACAAAAATAATACTTAAATAATTTATTTTCTTTTAAAATTAGAAATTAGGGTTAACCACATTTTCAAGAAATATTTTCCTTTTCTTAAATTATTAGGATTAGGTCAAAACTCTTTTGCATATGAAAAACAAAGCAAAAACCTTTTTCTTGCATATATATATATATATATATATATATATATATATATATATATATATATATATATATATATATATATATATATATATATATATATATATATATATATATATATATATCATTGCATATTTAAATTAGATGGTATATTGTATATTCAAATACTTGTACAAATTCGATTTGGTTGTAATAGCTTAATTAGATTTACATTATTGCAAATCCCCATTCAGAATTTGTATTCTCCCCTCCCATAAAATGTTGTAATAGCGTAGTAATCTTTAAATTACGCAATTTACCGCTTTTATATACCATGCTAGTAATTAGGGTTTGTATGGCGAGATCAAAACAAATCAAATAGAAAACCATAATCCAAGACAAAATCAAGCATGAAAATAACACACTTGCACACAAGCATCCTTAGGGTTTCTCCACTTGGTTTCCTTATATAAAAATTGTCATATTATGCATGCGAAGTATCTTGGCAAAAACAAACAAATATAAGATCATAGTCCCTCGATGACGCTATTCAAAGTTGCCTTACAAAATGATCTTAGTCCCTCAAAAATGCTAAGATACTTTGCAACATTGCTAATCATGGTTATACGATGACCCACGCCCATCCCGTTTACATTCAAAGATAGGGTTGCTTACCAAATCAATGGTAAGACAACAATATCAAAGGGAAAGAAAATAAACAAGAAAGACATTTGAGTAGGTAGATTACTTCTAGTTACTTGCTCCATTTCAAACAACTATCCTTGCTATTTTCAAAACAGACAGATTTCAAAACATCTTACAAACATTGAAAATATTTTCAAAAAAGATAAACATCTTTGTATACATTCTTACGAACGAGAATCATTACAAAGATTGCCTAAACAATGGCCTCTTTTACAAAATACTTTCAAAAACCACACAAAGCACAATTTCAAACAAAAAGAAAGTGATCTAGCAAGTAACTAAGAGCCCATGGAAAACCATGGATGAAAAGGGTGCTAACACCTTCCCTTTTCATAATCTACCCCCCGAACTCAAGAAACAATCTCAAAGGTCTTTCCTGTGCTTTTTCCCCTTTCCTTTTAGATAAAAGAAAAGTCGGTGGCGACTCTTGCTAACCGTAACATTTGCGATAAAACGCAAAACCTTCAAGTCAGTTCTCCCACTGTATCACACTCTCTATCTCAATTTTTTCACCCTCAATGCGTGTATAGTCCTGTGCAAACATTGACATCAGATCAATTTTCATTTTTAAGTCATCTTTCAAAGAACCATATTTGACATTGGGTGTAGAAGACATTTCCACAAGCTTTTCTTTCTCCTTCCTTTTGGCTGCCTTTTGACCGATTGGACGACCTAACAAAGTAGGTGGTGATGGATCGTATTCACTGCTTGTTGGTGTTAATGGATTAGAAGGCGAAGAATATGCTCCTGAAGCCGAATTCTTTCTTCTTTTTGTAGAAGCTTCGGATGAACCTGCGAGCCATTTAGGTTCATCTTTCAATAATCTCCATGCAACCTCAAATGTAAACTTTTCACCTTCATCTTGGAAATAGATTTTATATGCAGCTTGCATGATATTACTCTCGGAACTCCCACTTTGTTGTGTAAACACTGCTTGTTTGTAGCATCCAACAAACTTTTGAACAGATGAATTAATTTTGTGTCATCACCCTTTTAGTTGCGCCGATTTCCTTTCTTTGTAATTAATGTCACAATGCTTGTTGTAAGCTTCGCCGATCCTCTTCCAAAAACTATCTCCTTTTTTATCAACCCCGACAATTGAATCATTTGAAACGTTGAGCCATGTTTGAATAAAAACTTCATCCTCTATTTGTTGGAACCTTTGTTTATGCGTATTCACAACTGGTGCAGGTGCAACTTCTTCACTAAGATTAGTTGTTTCTAAGCTACCTTGAGTGCAAGATTGTGGTGTTTCACGTTCTTGATCATTTGATTGCACACCACTACTACATATTTGAGTTCCATGAGGCATAGTGGGGTTAGTTGATTGAGATGTAAATTATTGATATTTATATGGATAAGGTGGTGTATAGTATAAGTAATTTCCAAAGTGTGGATTATTTTGTGGATTTGGGATAAATTGAGAGTTTTGAAAGTTTGGGTTATGGTGTGGATTTGAGATAAAAGGTTCATTTCTAAAGAATGGGTTGCTTTGTTGATTTGGAATAGAAGGAGGACTACCACCATTTTGTATAAAATTAAACTAAGAGCTATTTTGATTAGGATCCATTGACAAATAATGTGTAGAAGAAAAAATTTAATATGAGATAAAACCAATAGTTTAAAAATAGATTAGTTGTGAATGAAAATTATAATAAAATTACTAACTTATTTATAGAATTAAAAAATATTACCGTTATTATTCAAAAATATTAAAGTAAAAAATGTTAACGTTATTTTGTTAATTTCAAAAATATATTACTGTTACTTTATTTTTTTAAATAGTTATAATTAATTATATAGGTTTAGTATATGTTATAATTAATAATATAGGTAAGTATTAAATGTTATAGTATTTTTTATTAATATTACTAGTCTAGGTGGCAAGTGTGAACCGTTTCCAAACTTACCAACGTCACAAATTAAACAACCCACATTCTTTTTCAAATATCCATCAATTATGACATTAATGACTTTGGTTACTGTGTAAGAACTTAAAAAGCAATAGATAATTGTGCTCTTAAAGACCCTTTTGTTAATCTGCTTTCTATGAGGTTTAATTCCTGAAAAGTATAAAATATTAGTTCAGTGGCGAGTGGTTTTGTTTAATTCAATGCTTAATGCTATCATTATATTAGATAATTTCTTTAAATATTCTTCAACAATCTTTAGATATTGGGGTTAGAAATTTTTGTTTGGTCAACTTAGCTCTTTACGTTTAAGTGGTGGTAGTTATTTATCTCGACTGCCTATGGTCTTTGGAGTGATGTCCTTGTTACTCATTATGATATATCTATTGTCTCTTTTTTAAGGGATGGTAGAGATTTTAACTTCTGAAACACCTCCTAGTGAAAATGAGTTTTCACTTTATGGCTCTAAGCAGGAATGTCCTTCTAATTAGTTTGTGGACGGTATCACTAGGAAAGTCGGCTCAAGGGTTCATGTGTCTTTTTAGACTAATCCTTAAATTAGGAGGATACCTTTTAAGGATAAGTTCCCTAGGTTGTTTATGTAACACCAAATTTAAAATATTTAGTTATTGTGTGTTGTTTGTGAATTTTATTGGTTCGATCTCATTGTTATATATATATATATATATATATATATATATTGTAGAACCAATTTGATAATGTGGAAATGTTAATTAGTATTGTAACGTTAAAATTGATAGCCATAGAAATTGACTCAAGTTACTAATAAGTTATTAATATATAATGTTCTATTATAATAATAATAATAATAATAATAATAATAATAATAATAATAATAATAAAATGCATATTGTTAGTAATATTATTATTAGGAATTAATTAAGGGGGATAAAAACAAAATTTGAGAGAGATTAGTAAGGTCTTGGAAAATAATTGCTAGAACTTGAAAGAGAAGGGGACGAACAAGAGAGAGCTAGGACAAGAAATTTTTTTATCAATTTTTACAGATTCAAGCTCAAAATTAAGGTAAGTGGAAAGATTGTTCATTTAAAAGCGTCTAAATCACAAAAAGGTAGAGAGATTTCCCTTAACCTCCAATAAATTTGTGTTTTCTTAATTTGTTTGGTGATGAGTAATTATAATTTTTTTTACCATGAATAGATGTAGATGATTATTGTGTGGTTATGATATTGTATGGTTTAGAAACTAATTGATTCAAAGATGAAGTCATGTTGAATTTGGGTGTTTTAGAATATGAATATAATTTGTTGGATAACTTAATTAATTTCCTGAAGCAATATCGTTGAAACACATTAATTAAATTGATAAAAATATTCCGTTGTTTCTAAATGTCAGTCTAATAAATCAAAGGTGTCTTAGACATTTGATTGGGAATAGGTACTGTAGTATTATTAATATTTAAGAGAGGAATAATTGGTACTAAACAAAATACTCGTGTCTTCATAATAGCTATGCGTACACATGAAAATTTTACTGTGCCAGAGCGATCACTTTTTAACCGGGTTTGAATTGTATACATGACAGTAGCTAGTTACTAATAGTTTTCATGACTAATGGCTAGTTACTAATGGTGATTGTACAATGGGTGTAGTGAAGAAATTGACATGAGTTCGGTTAGACTTGTTAATCTATATTGTCATATGATTCATGTTTTAAAAACTAGCCTATTATACAATATAATCAAAATTAAAATTTAAAAAAAAACTAGTATACAAGAATTTATATGGTAGTATGTAATTGAGGTTGTGGGAGCAAGATACACAGTGTATTTATTGATTTGATTCCTGAATGGTTCCATGGATAATTATCTTCATCGCTACTGTTGTTCGGTGGAAGCCGAAGGCCTATACATTATTAAATAAATTACATTCTTACTAATATATTATTATATGATTAGATGACCAATTACATTTGGTACCGGTATATAATTAAAGTGATTATATCATGTAATAAACTGTGGGGTTTAGTAGATAATTTTAGTGATTTTTTTTGTGTGAACAGTATTGATACATGAATGGTAATTTTAGTGGAAATTACGGTGAGTATATGATTCATTTGTGATCATGGTGGATCGTGTTATGCACTAATAGTGATGTCTTATATATAAATGTATGTCATGTGGAGATGAGGTGGGTGGGAATCTATGATGGGTGTCTAGTCTTGTCCGGAATCTAATGGGAGTTGTGATGGAGATAAGTTGTAGTTCAGAGGAACGTATATGACTTATCCGAATTCCGACGGGAATCGAGTTCAATGAATGAACCGTATGGATTGTGTTGATACCGCATGCATGTTGTTGTGTCACTGAGTCATATTGCATATATATATATATATATATATATATATATATATATATATATATATATATATATATATATATATATATATATATATATATATATATATATATATATATATATATATATATATATATATATATATATATATATATATATATATATATATATATATATATATATATATATATATATATATATTTGGTTGTGAGTTGTGTGACGAATGTGTCATGACTTGTGTGTGAATTATGAATATATGTTTGGTGTGAATTACTACTCTTTAGCATGTGTTTTTCCACCGTTTAATTATTGAATATAATTCTCACTCATTTTATGTTATTGTGTTTGTGCTCCTTGGGGAGTACAGACAATCAGTTACCTGAGTAGTGTTTGGAGTTCGTGTTGCTTGATCGAGTCTTAGGAGTCGTTCTGATACGTAACACAGGATGTGGGAATTTGTTATGTTTTACTTGTTTTATTTCGTTACAGATCTTATTTTCAAACGTGTATTGAACCACGTGTTTTGTGAAGATTATTGTTGTTAAGACCTTAGTCCCATGGAAGTGAATTGAATTAAATATTCTGTTGTTTAATTTATTTTCTGAGTAATAAAGTGACTGAAGTGACTTGAGACTTCATGGTGTTTTATGAGATGTGACATCCTACGTGTGTACTCTGAAAATTTTCCGCATTTATTTTATATATTTTATTAATGGGAATAGTAGGTGTTACCGTTTATGATCACTAATTATCCCGAAGAGAGTGTTAGTGAGATAAGCAGGTGGATAAATGAGACCCTCATTTGAAACTTCAAGTGGATGAGGATTTTATTTCTTCACGAGGAACATGTTGTTGTTGATTTCTTATCGTTTAATCGAGAGCATATTTTTTTCTTGGACAGAGATAAGTGGGTTTGAAAGCTTGCAGATGTTTGTACTTTCTCGGTGTCCCCGACTTATAATTCTTTTTTGCGTTCTTCTATTTCTTTAAGACATCCTCCTCTACTTGCAGTACGTCTCTCCCCCATATTTGAGATAGTTGGACACCTTCTAAGATGATTGTTTTCTACTTGAAACTTCTCCTTGATAGATTCTCTTTTAGAGATGATTTATTCAAGAGAAAGTGGATTATGGACCCCAATTTTACTTTGTGTCTTATTTGTGGTGTTCTAATCGAATTGGCTTCACATTTTTTATCACTTGAGACTTAGTTAGCCGTGTATGGTATGTGGTTTTTAGATGGTTGGTATGACAAATAGTTACTCATTGAGATCATAATCTTCTTTAGGTTGTTAGGTGAAGTCTATGGGAGTCTTTCTATGATCTGAAATGCTCTTATATGAACCATTTAAAGAGTCCACGATGAGATTATGTTTTTTGGTTCTTCAACATATGTGAAATTTGTGGAGGAGAGGAGAAATTTTTGGATTGGAAATGGTTTCTGGATAAATAAGATGAGAACTCTTACACTTTCACATAATTGCTTCAAAACCCTATCCTTTTGATTAATCAGTAACATATTGAGATTAGGGCTAGGTTGGGAGAGTGGGTGTTTCTTTCTTTCTTCTCTTGGTGGTCTTTAATCCGGGGTTGATAGTCCTCCTCTCGTGAGCTCTACTTGATCTTTCATTGTGGTCGGTTCTTAAAAGACAATTTTTCTAAAGTTAACTTGTTTGAATATTTGTTTCTTGCCATGTCGCTTCTATTTATAATTTTTATTACTTTATTGTATCTTTTGATAAATCTTGTCTCAATCGTCTACTTACTTGTACTTTGTCTTTTTTATCCTTTATTATTAATATATATTGTTTTAGATTTCTCATTATGTTTTAAATATTTATTGAAATAGAAAAACGGTAACACCCTTGAAGATCAATGCTAACATGTGACATGCTTAAGCTACGTTATTGGTTGGTGTATCATTCTTAGTAATTTAATTGCACATTTAACCTAGTAAATATTTGAAAGTTATTGTACTCAACATAATTGGATAAGCGGACTACTCTGTCTATTTGATCCGCTCTATATAAACATACATATTAAACTAGTTAGACTAATTTATCTATAATTATTTTAAGATATTTGATGCATTGTCTTTGATATATGTTAACCTGTATATCTTTAATAAAAATTTAATTAATACATAAAATAATTTTTTAATATATATTCCAAACCAATATTTGTAGCATTTTTGTAATCCCTAATAACATGTTTTACCAAAATATTTCTCATAAAAAATTATAAGGGAATAAGATATTTTTAATTTTAAAAATAATTTTTAAATTAATCGTGAATATATTTGCAAACCTGTGAATTTAACATGCAGATGTAAACAGTCCAATCCCCACAAGACAATTTAAATGACTAAAAATATGATGAAATACCCATATGGGCTGGTCCAAAAACCCTCGGTACATATATTTAGTTCTAAGAGTATCTCCAATGGTGTTGCTCATATTTGGGTTTTTTATGGAACCCATTAAACTACATCATCTTGAAGCAATTCACTTTATTTTTCACTCCAATTGTGCAATTTTAAAGAATTTATATTGGGTCCCACAATTTTACTTTGTATATTAATATTTTATTCATACTAAATTTTATTTGATTTAAAATTGTTATTGGGTCCCACAATTGATTATTTTAATAATAAAAAAATATGAATAACTGTTGCTTATATTTGTACCGTTCACCCGCTGGAATAACTTTTTTGTCGACAATTTCAATACCAAACTGACAAACCAATCTGAAAAATCACCGTTGGAGGTGGTCTGACACTTAACAGAAAAAAAGAAAAAAAATTACAATCATAATTTATGATCGTGTTTATTAGCCAAAAATATAATTTTAACACTCTGAATTTTCCTATGAGTAAATTATTTTCTTTTTTGTTACAATAAGAGAACGTATAAGTTGTTTATTAAAACTTGTATAACTAATTTTATTTTTATCCTTGACTTTAGCAATTGATTCTTATTTTTTTTAAAGTGGAACCTCCCAAGAAAAAACTCATTTGCCTCTTATCGTATGATGCAACGACCGATTTTGGCAAAATCGTTGACACCATTCTATTGTTTCGGGAAGAAAATGAACTAGCCAAATACAATTATCCTAAATGATAAAGCGATTGTTGGAAATCCACCAAAGTCTATTATGAATTTCTACCATAATAACAATTTAATTATGAGACAAACAAAGAAAAGAAGACAAGACAAATAATTTCTACAGAGTTTCTCTCTGCTCACAAACTGTGAAAACTTTGTTATTCACTTGCAACTGCAAATTCTGTGAATACAACTTGCTTGACTTGCTTACAAAAATAGGGGTTACTCCCTCTATTTATAACTGAGCTTACACCCTAAGCCCAAAGCCCAAAATATCTTTTTGTTACTAAATCAAATCTAATTTATTCTAGACTTAAATCAAATCTATTTAAATCTAAACAAATCAAATCTTTTCAACACATAGTTTTGACACACTGAATTACAATTTAACACACCACCTAATTCATTGTGTTTAAACTATCTATGTTCATCATGGCTCTTAGTCTTCTGAATACTTCGACTTGCACTCCCTTCATCATGATGTCTGCAATCTGATTCTCAGTTCTGCAGTGTTAAAAATTCATCTTCCCATCTGCTACCTGCTCTCGAAGATAATGGAACTTCATTTTGATGTGCTTACTTCGACCATGTGCTATTGGGTTCTTCGCCAGATTAATAGCTGACATGATGTCTATCTTCATGGTAATTGCTCCATGATCTTTCCCTGTTATCTCTTCGACCAAGTTCACCATCCAAGTTGCTTGACATGCACAAAGAGAAGCAGCTATGTATTCTGCTTCGCATGATGATAATGCCACCACTAGTTCCTTTCTTGAATTCCAAGCAACTAGTGCACCACCTAGCATAAACACATATCCTGATGTTGACTTTCGATCTTCAGCATCACTACACCAACTCGAATCAGTGTATCCCACTAACTTGCATTCTTTTCCTTTATCAGCTGCAGGAAACAAAATGCCATAATCGAAAGTTCCTTTGAGATACCTTCGTATCCTCTTCACTGCTGCTAGATGTGATACCTTTGACTTTTGCATGAATCTGCTTACCATACCTACACTGTATGCTAAGTCAGGTCTTGTATGACAAAGATATCTTAATGATCTAATAAGTCTTCTGTATTGGGTTGGATCAACATCATCTTCATCTGCATCTTTTGACAGTTGCAATCTTGGTTCTGCAGGTGTCGAAGTTGGGTTGCATTCTTCCATCTCAAATCTCTTGAGAATTTCTCCTGCATATCTTCTTTGATGCATCATCAAACCTCTATTGCTCTTGTAGAATTTGATGCCAAGGAAATATGAAATCTCACCCAAATCAGACATTTCGAATTCCTTACTTAAATCACCTTTGAAGTCTTTGATCTCACTTTTACAACTACCTGTTATCAATAAATCATATACATAGAGACATAGTATAAACAATTCACTATTGCTTCTTCTTATATATACTCCATGTTCAGTTGTGCACTTTACAAATTCCTTCTCCCTTAGGAAACTATCAATTTTCTTATTCCAAGCTCTTGGAGCTTGTTTCAATCCATACAGGGCTTTATGCAGCCTGTACACATTTATTTCTTCGTCATGTTTCACAAACCCAACTGGTTGTTTAACATAAACTTCTTCTTCTAAGGGTCCATTTAGGAATGCACACTTCACGTCCATCTGACATATGTGCCAACTGTTTATTTCTGCTAGACCAACAACCAACCTGATTGTTTTTATCCTAGCAACAGGTGCAAAAACTCCATCGAAGTCTATTCCTTCTTTCTGTAGAAATCCTTTCGCCACAAGTCTTGCTTTGTGTCGAGTTACTTCACCTTTCGAATTCGTTTTCACTTTGTATACCCACTTGACATTAATTTCCTTCTTGTCTTGAGGCAATTTGACAAGTGACCAAGTTTTGTTATCTTCGATAGAATTTACTTCTTCGTTCATTGCTTTCACCCACTTCGAATCCTTTAATGCTCCAACTGCGTTAACAAGTTCGACATTTGCATAGAAAGCATAATGTACCAGCTCACCTTCATTATTTATTACATCATCTGATGTAATCACACAATCTTGCAATCTTGCAGGCATGCGTCTTGTTCTTTGATGCCTGCTTGTACTTGGTATATCTGCTGGTTCCTCTTGTCGAACTTCTCTTTCGACTTGAGTTTCTAGCTCTTCAAGAAGGATTCCCACTGAATCTTTCTTGACATTTTCAGTTCAATCCCATTCTTTAAACTCATCTATGATCACGTCCCTGCTGATCATAATCTGCTTTTTCACTGGATCGAACAACTTGTAGCCTCCTGTCGAATGATATCCAACTAGAATCATTTGACTTGACTTGTCATCAAGTTTTCTTCTCAACTGATTTGGAACATGTCTATGTGCAATAGATCCAATACCTTCAGATGACTCAAGATAGGCTTCACACCAGACCAACATTCTTCTGGAGTAATTCCTTCTAGCTTCTTTGTAGGACATCTGTTCAAAATGTATGTTGCAGTCGAAACAGCTTCACCACAAAACTCTTTAGGTAAATTCTTGCCTTTCAACATACTTCTCACCATATTCATGATGGTTTGATTCTTCCTTTCTGCAATTCCATTTTGTTGTGGAGTATAGGGTGGCGCCACCTCATGCACAATCCCTTCCTTTTCACATAGTTTATCGAAGTATTTCGACACATATTCTCCATCACAATCAGTTCTCAAAACTTTGAGCTTTCGACCACTCTGTCTTTCGACCATAGACTTAAACTTGGCAAATACTTCGATCACTTCACTTTTCTTCTTGATCAGATAAGTCCATATCTTTCGACTGAAATCATCTATGAATATAACAAAGTATTTGTTACCTCCCATCGAATCCACCTGGATTGTTCCATATACATCAGAGTATATGACTTCAAGACTAGCCTTCGACCTGCTTCCTGCATCCTTGCTGAAGCTATTCTTGTGTTGCTTCGCCTGCACACATTCCTTACATACCTCGTTTGGAATGTCGATTTCTGGAAATCCTAAAACCATACTTCTTCTCTTCAAATCTCTGATGTCTCTGAAGTTGAGATGGCCTAGTCTATAATTCCATATCCATTCATCTCTGCTAGCTGTAGTCGAAAGGCACTTGTGCTCCATCACATTAAGTTCAATCTTGAAGGTTCAATTCTGAGACATAGGAGCCTTCAAGATTAATCTCCTATTTGCATCAACGACTCTCATCATCTTATCTTCAATTGACACTTTATAATTCTTTTCGACCAACTGCCCTACTGAGAAAATTGCTCTTCATGCCTGGTATGTACAACACATTAGAAATTACTGACCTCTTGCCATCTTTCCTCATAATCATAACATCACCAATACCTTCAGCTGCTAGGGTATTGTCATTTGCAAATTTTACCATATTTTTCATTGAGGGCTTTATATTGACAAACCAGTATTTCCTTCCAGACATATGTGATGAACATCCTGAATCCAAGTACCATTGGTCCTTGAATTTATCTTCATCTTTTGTGTGACCATCAGCATCATCTCTTCTTCTTCTTCTTCTTCATGTTTTGCAAGCTTTGCATCACTTTCTCGATTCTTTCGTTTTTCTGGATAATCACTCGAATAGTGACCATACTTCTGACAATTGTAACATTGAATGTGACGCTTATCAGGTTTTCGACCACCACTTATTCCTCTATTTGCAACACCACCTCTTTGGTTGCCTTGGTATGGCCTTATTTGATTTGACATGTTTCCTTGGATCTGGTTTCCTCTACCATTCGATTTCTTGTAGCCACCTCTACCTCTGTCGAAACACTTTCTTTTGCCTTTGGTTTCTTTTGCTGAATGTGCCTGCAAGGACACATCACTCTTCGATTTTCCTGCAGCTCTTTCATTCATTCTTTGTTCATGAGATTCAAGTGTCCCTTGAGGCTCTTCCTTTGTCAATTTCGACAAGTCTTTCCCCTCTTCTATCGCCACCACTATATGGTCGAACTTAGGAGCTAAAGATCTCAAGATCTTTGAAACAACAACTCTTGTTGTTAACGCTTCTCCACATATCTTGATTTGATTTACTAGTTTTGTAACTCTAGTGAAGAAATCATATATGCTTTTACTGTCTTCCATCTGAAGCAGTTCATTTGTCCTTTTGTGAGTTTGTAACCTCACTTCTTTCACCTTCTCAGCGCCTCCAAAAGACTTCTCAAGAATTTCCCAAGCTTCTTTTGCAGATTCTGAATCACTAACCTTTTCGAAATTGTCTGGACTGACACATTGATGAATTATAAATAATGCTTTATAACTCAGCTTTTCATATTCTGTATATTTCTTCTTTTCTTCTTCTGAAGCGTTTTCTCCAAGCGCTTCGACTCCATCTTTTACAAGGTCCCAAAGACCTTGACACCTGAATAAGACTTTCATCTGTTTGCACAAATTCTCATAGTTGTCAACTTTCAGAATTAGTAGCATTGCTGGATAGTTTGCATTCTCATAACTTGTCATCGTGAATTCTTCAATCGTTCTTGATTGACACTTCCCTCGAATTGATTAACCGAGCTCTTGATACCAGATGTTGGAAATCCACCTAAGTCTATGATGAATTTCTACCACAATGACAATTTAATTATGAGACAAACAAAGAAAAGAAGACAAGACAAATAATTTCTGCAGAGTTTCCCTCTGCTCACAAACTGTGAAAACTTTGTTATTCACTTGCAACTGCAAATTCTGTGAATATAACTTGCTTGACTTGCTTACAAAAATAGGGGTCACTCCCTCTATTTATAACTGAGCTTACATCATAAGCCCAGAGCCCAAAATATCTTTTTGTTACTAAATCAAATCTAATTTATTCTAGACTTAAATCAAATCTATTTAAATCTAAACAAATCAAATCTTTTCGACACATAGTTTCGATATCCTAAATTACAATTTAACAACGATGACATAGTTCAAGGGTCTATGCCCTGAATATATCAACTCATACAACTAATATGAAATGCTTTACGGCCCATTTCAACTCTTATAAAAGGAAATCGGATTCTAAGAAAATCTTAGGGGTAATATAAAGAAGAATGAATTTCTAAAAAGATATATTGATAGGTGTAAGAAAGAAGTAATTTAGGTGAAAGACACAAATGACAATATTAAAAGTTATCTATTAAGTCAGAGACTCAATAAAGGAATAAAATTTTCATAATATAATAATAGAATAACCAAGTAACATAGTGACTTGTTCGGTCAACGAATTTTTAACAAATTTAAGGAGATAATAGAAAGGTAAAGAAAATTTGGAAACAATTTATAAATTTGATATGAAAAGGTACGAAAAAGTACGATTTCATAATGACAATAAAGAATCACTTAGGTCAAAATTCAAGGAATGTACACTTTTGAGCATCTTTAAAGTGTGCATTTGTTAAAAATTCACCAATAAAGTGTTCTTTGAAAAAGAGGTGGATATTGGTTAAAAAGTTCATTATTATGTAGGTTAGGACAAATTAATATGATGTCACTTTCACATGAATAATATACATAACATGGAGGAGTCGATTTAGATATAAGCATTATTAAGATTTGCACCGCATGACAAGGGGAAAACCATATAGTGTTATTCTAGAGAGAAATCTCCTCTATTTATAAGAAGGGTTGGAAGCATGACTGACTTTGGGCAAAAAAAAGCTCACGGCTTCAAAAAATTGAGGATCTTGAAATTTGGAGAGCGATCAAATATTATAATAATTTATGTGAATATAATTGATTAAAGGAAAAATTTAGGTGCATTTTCTTAAGTGTAATTTATATTTTTTGCAATGAAAATATGATAAGTGTATAATTTTTCCTTACACATATGTAATTTTTTTTTTTACTCCTTAAAAAATATTTAAATATATTTATCATATTTTTATTGGAAAAAAATATAAATCACACATAAAATTAAATCTAATTATTCTCCTTTATTAAAAACCTATCAACTAGAAGTTTATGCTTAGCAAATAAGTAGTTCACTAAAAACCATTATAGCACAATTTCAATCTTTGTAGGCAACATTTTTACAGTTTGGTTTTTATTATTTTACAGTATTAACTTCAATTTTTTAGTTTTACATGCATTAAATTTATGAGAATAAAGAATTTATATTGACAATGTCAAATAATTATACACCGTTAATCTATCACAATTATGTTAAGTTTGATATTATACTATTGTTTTTAAATAAATTATATTACATAATAGTGTAAAATTATTTTTTAATTCTTTATTACTCTTTTTAATAATGTAGATGGCTTAGTTGACATTTGTTATTATTTTTTACTTGTGAAATTATTTATTATTATTTTATAATTTCAGTGTTAAATGTTAAAATTAAAAATAAAAAAAAATCTTCTTGAAAATTTCAAAAATATTTCAACATTCCGTTGTTTTAATTCCTCTTAAAATACAATAAGCAAGAATTTTTTGTGACAATATTTTTTTAATTTTATATTATTATTTTTAATGATATAGATGGCTTAGTTGTTATTTATTATTATTATTATTATTATTATTATTATTATTATTATTATTATTATTATTATTATTATTATTATTATTATTATTATTATTATTATTATTATTATATTTACTTTTTAAATTCCATGTGGAATCTTTTTTTTTTTACTATTAAACATTAAAATTAAAAAATATTTTTTTTAAAAATATTTATGTTACATGAGACTTAAACCTATCCTAATACTACGCCCTTATCTCTGGGCTATGCTAATTTAATTGTTAACCTTTTATACAATTTTTACATATATTCAGAATAAGTTGAAATTAATTTTTAATATATACTATATATTTACATAAATAATTTGAAATTAATTTTTAATATATTATAATAAATTGGAATTAATTTTTGATATACTGTAATAAACTGAAATTACTTTTAAATACATTGTATATATTTGAATAAATAATCTAAAATTAACTTTTACTATATATAATAAACTTAAATTAATTTTTAACATATTATAATGAACTGTACATATATATATATATATATATATATATATATATATATATATATATATATATATATATATATATATATATATATATATATATATATATATATATATATATATATATATATATATATATATATATATATATATATATATATATATATATATATATATATATATATATATATATATATATATATATATATATATATATATATATATATATATATATATATATATATATATATATATATATATATATATATATATATATATATATATATATATATATTAAAATTGTAATTAATATATCAAATAAATTTCATAACTAATATTTATACAAACTAATATTTAATTCATACACACTAATATTTAATTTTCATAACTATATTTATATCAGTATAGCTCAACTAGTTGTTCTTATTATGTTTGTAACTCATACAGCATAGAGTGTATGAAAATATTTAGGAATGCAAATTGAATAATAATATAGCTCAAATATTCTCTCTCTCTCTCATTTATACTTTTCTTTGTCTTAAAATAATTGTTCATTTATAATTTTAATACATTATTTATTTATTTTTTTATTACTATATTTTTATTTATTAATTTTTATTTTATTCAACAATTTTATTAACTATAATTAATAAGAATATTTTAGTAAATAATGTTAACTTTTTTACTAAAACTAACCCATCTAATTATTTCTTAAAAACTGCGCATTATTCAAATAAAATATTTATTACTAGACAGTGAGAGAGGTAGTAGTTCCGAAAATATTAGTATGTTTGAAATTTATTTGATATACTAATATTTAGTTCTCAAATATTAATTTCAGATTGTTTATCCAAATATAATTATATAAAAAAAATTAATTTCAGATTATTTATCTAAATATACGTATTATATTTGAAATTAATTTCAATTTACTATAATACCTATTAACTTTTCTTATATTATAAAAATATCACATATGATTACGTGTAATTTTGGAAGTGCTAGATAAATTTCTCCATGATTACTGCCACTATTTTTGTATTTTGGTCACGTCCTAGAACTTCGTTGCGGTTCATATACTATATTGCAGAAACATCAAAAAAATTAAAGATTTTAATCAATAATTACATGATATCATGCGTTCGCATGGATACTTATATATTACGCACATTTATTTTCAAAATATAATAAAAATAAAATAAATTTTTTTAAAAAAGATATTAAATCAGTGTTTTCTTCAAAATATAAAAATATTTGAATAATCTATTTTTGTATAAATTTTATTTTTGTTTTGGATCAGTAAATTTATGTTCCTGCTTACATAGATATTGATATGATTAGTTGTGAGTTCACATGATAATGATATGATTCTGATGTATTAGTTCACAAGAGTATTAGTGTATTATGCGTATTTATTTTCAAAGATATAATAAAAATGAAATGAAAAAAGACAAAATTACTTAACCAAAATAGTTTATTATTTTTTAAAATTATAATAAATCGATTTCTATAAGATTTTCTGTATATCAAAATATTTGAATCAACAGTATAATTATTCCTATATATAAATATTTTTGTTTTAAAAATATCTATATAAAATTTTAAATCAATAATAAATATGTTCTTGTTATTATTTAATATTTAAATCATAATTTAATATCAATGAGTATTATATTAGTACATGAGTGTTAGCACGAGTATTGATATGGTACATGCGTGTTTGTTTTTAAAATATAATAAAAATGTAAATAAATAAAAAATATTTTACTAAAAAAACTTATTTTTTGTAAAAGACAAATTTTTAAAAGAAAAGCAGAATTGTTTTATCAAAATTATTTTTATTAAAAGTGTTTATTATTTTTTTTAAAAGGCAATTTTTTAAAAGAAAAACAAATTTATTTTATTTCAATAATTTTTAATTTTCTATATATTATCTTAAAAAATATTGTATCTTAAATAATTTTTAAGTAAAAATATTAATAACATAAATAATTAAAAAATAATAATGTTTTCCGTATTTGAATTCACATATAATTTTAAATATTTTTATTTTATTTTTTTAAAATATACATTAAATACTATTATTCACACAGATTCTAATATGGATACATGTGCATTCACATGGGTACTTTTGTGTTACGCGCATTTCTTTTTATAAACAAAAGAAATATACAAATATAAAAAAATTGAATGTTTAATAAATATTTAAATAAATAAAAATAATTATTGACCATAACTTTATAGACATATATCTCATTAATAGTAAATGAGATAATAATAAGTTGTTAAAAAATGTGAAATATCGATATTTTATTGAAAATAATTAGAAAGTAAATTGGTGTAAAGAAATAAATTAGGAAAAAAATGTAAGAAAAATGGTTGTGATCATAAAATTAAAATATAGATAGACCCTATATTAAAAAATTGAAGTTCACTCAGTAGTTACATTGAAATTGTACACTAGTTGTGTAACTGATCATCTATTATCTATCTATAAAAATCAATGTCCCTGGATTTTACCAAAACACCAAAGCTGATAAAATGCTTTCTTGGTCTATTGTATTGGGGTAAATTAGGAAACTCAAAAATATCTTGCACCACATTCATTTGAATCTGATGTGGCACTCCCACAATTTTTCACCACATTTTCAATTTTTTTTCTCCAAATAAATCCATGCCGTTATGCCTCTCTTCCTCTTCCCCATGCCAAACCATAATTCGTTGCAATTCAATATGTCTCTCTTCCTCTTCCCCATGCCAAACCATTATGCCTCTCTTAATCAGTTTTCAAATTCAAATGGAACCTCAACAGTTTTTCAGTCTTTCTTCATTGATGCAGACGTGAGGAGTCGTTTTCCATTGCTTAAGACCTTGCTGTCTCTGCGCTATTACGAATTCCTGCGTGAGGATGGCGCGCCCAATCGAGTATATCAGTAGCATTGACGATTCGAAGGATTTGTGAAAGGTTGCTGTTAGATGTAAGCATATGTGGTCTGTTACCAGTTCTCAGAATAGAGAGCACTTAGAGCTTATTCTGTTTGATTCAAAGGTATAATACAATCTAAACTTTTCTGCTTTGGCATTCTGATTTTGTTGTAACTGTACTGTTATATGATACTGATTTCAAGATGTTTGTATTTTCACAGTTGGATTTGATTCAAGCCATTGTGCCATCTTATTTGGTATCAAAATTCAAAACACAGGTTGAAGTTGGTTGTTCCTACATAATGCAGGTTTGTATTTTCACAGTTGGATTTTTTTTCAGCCATTGTGCCATCTTATTTGGTATCAAAATTCAAAACACAACTTGAAGTTGGTTGTTCCTACGTAATGCAGAATTTCAAAGTTTCCAGCAATGATTTCTCCTTCAAATCCACTGATCATAAGTTCAAATTGATTTTCTGTGGTTCAACTTCCGTCAAGAAGGTCCAACTTTCTGAGATACCTCTGAACCATCTCAAGTTAATTGGAATAAATGCTATTATTGAGGGTAAATACAGAACGAATTTGTTATATGGTGAGTTACTTTTTTACTGTTATAATAGAACGCATTGTATTGTTACTTTTCTGTTATCCATAACTGTCTGTGGTGAACTTTTGTGCAGATATAATTGGTGGGGTTACTGAAATATCCCAAGCCCAGATAATTCCTGATAACAACAAAAGCAAGGTTGTGTTTTCATTAACTGATCTGAGGTAGGTGTTTCATTTTGTTTGTTAACATTGATGCTGACAAATATAAAAGTTTAATATGTTCATGTTGTTTGTTTTGAAATTCCTGTGAATCAGCAAACATCATGTGCAATGTACTCTTTGGGGTAAATTAGTTGTGTAACTGAATGAGTATTATACGACTCATAAGGTTGATGGTAGTATTGTTCTCCTACTTATGAATGCAAGGATCAAGGAACTTCAAGGTTTGCTATGTGACTATTTCTTATTACATCCAATTATTATATCCAACTTTAAGTGTTGTCATTTATAAATATCTCAATTTTCAGGAAATTATTCTTTAAATGTATCAAATGCTTGGAACGACACAAAACTGCTCATCAATGATTTGTCTATTGAGGAGGTTAAAAACCTTAAAGAGAAGTAAGTGATTTTATTCTGAAGTTATGAATTAGCAACCTATGATTTCTAACAGCCTGTTTTCATTCTGATCTATGATCATCAGACTTAAAGATGATCTGCCGACGCTCTCATCCTCAAGCATGAAAATGGAAACCACAAATACCTCTGTTTTTTCTGATTTGGACAAATTTGTATGGAAAGCTGAAGTGTTGAGTCTGTCTGATATTGCATATCTGCAGACAGTACGTTGCTCTTTAATACATGACTGTCTTAGATTGAGGAATTACACAGATTGGGTTCTAATCCATTTTTTGAGACATAATCCCATCTTTCTGTTTCAGGAAACTACATGTGTGACTGTTGCAACTCTGGAGAAGTTTGAATGTGGGCAGTCAGGATGGTATTATGATGGATGTAGTGAATGTACCAAAAGTGTGACTTTGAAGGATGGAAAATTCATGTGTTATTCCAAACACATCAGTTCTGAGCCAGTCCCAAGGTAACTTCTAAGTATTGCATATCAATGATTATCATCATATAACCAAGCGCTTCATTACTGACAATTTCTTATTTTTACCTTTCATGGTACAGGTTTAAGCTTGAAGTGCTTGCCTCCGATGGAAAGTTAAAATACAAGTTCGTATTTTGGGATGTAGATTGTGTAAAGTTGATTGGGAAGTCCGCCCTTCAGATGAAGTTGGATTTGATGGAGGTATTTTCCATTTGTCTAATATGTAAGATAGATAATTACCACGTAACTAACATATATTGTTTTAATCATTTAGACTGGAGATTTTGATCCCCTTGAATTCCCTTATGAACTTGATGTGATGCTGAAGAAGGAGTTGGCTATAAGAGCAGTGTTTCAACCAAACAAGGCCAGTCTTTCTGTAATCGGATTTAAGGCAAACGAAGTGCTACGTACCAAAATAAAGGAGATGTTTAAATGTGAAGAGGTAGAGGTACTGCTGTACTCATGTTTTACTGTTGTTAAAAACAGTATCATGTGCATTGGATTTTTTTAATAATTGTTTAAAACTTGCAGCACACTTCTAAGATTGTCGTCTCAACGGATGACACTCGGGATGATATGCATACAGCATCGGTATGTTTTAAATAGGAATGACCTATTACTCTTGCCATCACATTTGGAACAATTGTCTAACGTTTATTTCTTGTGTTTTTTAACTTGCAGTGTACTCCGACCATCAGCACCTCGGAAAAACAGTCTCATGCTGATCCACAAACAGTTTCAGTGCGTCTTTTTTTAGCTTTCAACATTAACAAATTAGCCTATTAAACAATGTCTTACTTCCATTTTTTTGCTACTAATTTTGTAATAACTCTTTAATGGCAGGATCATATATCAATCACTGCAGATTATGACCCTTCAGTTGCCAACTCTGCACTTACACCGTCAAAAAGATCTATTCCTGAGACAGTTGAAGAACTCGACAGTGCCCAACTATCGTCCACCAAGATAATAAGGGACATCAAGCTGGAGAAATGATGCAGTCAATTATCGTCGACGATTTATTATTACTTTATGCTGTTTTGGACAACATTGCACACCTAATTTTGATTGATGTAATGAAATATTTCTGGTTTACATTTTGTTTATTCTGGTTTATGAGGATTTGATTTGTCATTCTTGCTTTTTGTTTGATCCTTTTGACATTGTATATGAAATACTGATATGATTTTAGTCATTTAAGCTGCAAAAAACTATTCATAATTTACAGTACAAAAAGCAATATGATGTTGGTAATTCCTTATTTTGTTTAATATTCTGGTTTATGAGGATTTGATTTGTCATTCTTGCTTTTTGTTTGATCCTTTTGACATTGTATATGAAAGACTGATATGATTTTAGTCATTTAAGCTGCAAAAAACTATGCATAATTTACAGTACAAAAAGCAATATGATGTTCCAAGAATGAATATGTCCCCTTCCCAATCTCCTTGGCCTACAACAAACATCATTTACAAGGAGGTTTTCCAAAATATTTGACTGTGGCGTCATCTTAACAACATGTAACCAATAGTTTTTTGAACCTGTATATGCATACACAGATTTTGAATATAACAGCATCAGTTAATGTTAATAGCATATGTGGGTTATGTTTCACTATTTTTCTGTTATCCCTACTAAAACACTCTTTACCTGCTTATGCGTTTATAGCACAAGACTTTACTACTCAAGTTGCGTTATATACTCATCATCAATACATTGCAGGATTTATTATGACAGGGGCTTTTGCTCATGGAGCTATCTTTTTTATTAGAGATTACAATCCCGAACAGAATGAGGATAATGTATTGGCAAGAATGTTAGAGCACAAATAAGCTATCATATCCCATTTCTCTTTGTTGCTACCACCAAATCATAACTAATACTACATAATTTTGACAGTGATTATTAATGACATTATATAATTAACAATGTTAAAGTATGAAAACATTATCTTCTCACTACAATGCATTACTGACATTAGAAAATATGTCATTTTGTTTTGCATACTTTATGCATAATTCACGGTAGAATATAAGCATACTGTACATTAATATATAAAAATCCAACTTGAATAACAGATTATGCATGGCAGAAATCCATGACACTTGATTAATATAAATTGTTAACGGATAATACCGGAAACGATATGCAATTATGTTATCAACGCAATATATGGAACTAATTTCATATCATTCCATTTAACATATCATAAGCAAATTGTACATTGAGCCGTAGCCCAACAATATCATATAACAAAATTAATAACAAAGACAAATGGGCATCAAATAGATTTTCAAAACAAATAGTTATGCATTTCCGCCCATACAAAAATAATCCCTCCTTTTTGCCATGATGCTTCCCATGTAATCCAATCAACAACTCCTTTCAATGCTGCCCTCTCTCAACTTTGACCAATATACGTTCCACAGGAGGATGCTCTACACTGAATAAGAGAACGTCACCTTTCGACAGCTTTTTCTCCTTTGCAAATTTTAACCAGCCCCTTGACAGAAACTTCTCCGTCATGTTCTCCCTGGATTTGAAAACACATTGGTACGTAATACCCGAGTCTGTGTCATGAAGATCAATATATGATCTTGGTTCCATGAAGATTTCCTTGATGACTGCTGCTGGAAAGTGCTGCAACATTAAAACTTTATTAGCTATGACTATTCATTCAATGTTATGCATCCTTACGAACTGTAACAGCAAACAATTCAAGAGCTTACAAGAACTTGATTTTTTATCTGGCTGCTGCTCTTAACAACTTTCTGCCATCTGCAAACAAGTTTCTCTTGCATGGCAGGAGGTTGAACATCATCAGCAGCATCAGTAGTGTTGTTCTCCTCGCTGCATTAACAAACACGATTATTTCAACTACTAATTTGCAAAGTCAAATATTTAAATGTATATATGTAACCTAAAAGCCCTTGCCTGTCCAACACATCGCCCGCTGATTCCATTGCTTCATCAGTGGAATTCTGTTCAGGCTCATCGTCTGATATGTCAGTAAGCCATCCCTCCTCTCTGGCTATTTCAAAGTACTTTTCCCATGATAGAAAGCTTCTCACCTTTCCTGTTCTGAGTTCGTACGATTCCTCTCTTTCGACATACTCATAGTATTTGTCCATAAGTTCAGCACGTGTAATTTTTTGGCAACTCCTGCTGCTTAATCAAAAAAACAACAAACATCATGCATTCGGTTTTTTGTTTTTTTCACTATCCAGACTACTGTTTTACCTTGAAGAACTTTCAGCTTCCTCTTTCCTCCTCTTAGCCTCTGCATGCAACTTTCTCCATTCTTCTGTTATGTCCCGCTTATCCTCAGATTGCTTCCAAACCTTTTGGATAGCCAGATTTTTCCATTTAAGATTACGAGTCATGGTTGAAACACTGCTACCTACGAATCCCC
This sequence comes from Vicia faba, assembly GCA_948472305.1. Taxonomy (NCBI): domain Eukaryota; kingdom Viridiplantae; phylum Streptophyta; class Magnoliopsida; order Fabales; family Fabaceae; genus Vicia; species Vicia faba. Next base: position 1,677,475,896 of record OX451736.1, on the reverse strand, counting down.
TGCATATAAATTCATCCATGCCCATCATGCACACAGACATCTTTGTATAAACCCTAAATGACCTCATTGCAAGTTTAGAAACATGTGTGTCAAAACGGAAGAACTTACCCGCGGGAACACCAACGTAGATCCTCTTTGTTCATCGTATAGGTTGGTCGGCGCTGTCTGGAGCTAAACTCTGTTTTTAAGGTGTACCGTCTTCTTGGAATGTTGTTTGTAATGGAAAACCGAAGAGACAGGGAGATGGAGTAAAACAGACGTTAGAAAATATCTTTTGTTGGCCCAACAAGCAAGCATTAGTTTCAAAAGGCACTATACATGACATGTAGAATACAAACAGTTTCTGATCATTCCATTTTATATCCCTTGGAAAATGTATATTTTTGGAAGTACTTTTAATTTTTCACATTTACATCAAACCATGGTTACATGTTACAAAAAAAAAAATAATGAATATGGTATAGAATACAATAGGAATAACCTTTGGTTTCCAATGGCAATTTTGTGTTTCCAACATAACAGTATTTAATGTCATATTATAATATTTGGTGTTCTAATAATTGTTTAAAGTTTGGCCAACATATGGTATTCATGTGACATTAAATTTTTTAACCTCTACCCATAATTGTTAAGCTTTGGTAGCATATACTGTACCCTATCTCATATCCAATGTACAAATAGAGTATCTGAGTACACTTAAAAATTATAATACAAATGTTATGAACTGCAAAACCAAACAATTTCATATAGGTTTGTTACTCTTACATTCATTATGTTATACTTTTGAAGAGTTGTAAGTTATCAACCATATTCTCTTTCAACTATGAACAACCTTTTTGTAGATAGGAAATACTCTACATCACTTGCAAGACAAAAGAGGAAGCATGTTCTTGATGAAAGAAGATATCAGAAGAATAGAGTTAATGAAAATTCAACAGAGCCCAACCATGTCCTAAATAATTCAAGTTATGTAAGCAGACATCATACAAGACAGCCATTGTCTGATATCAGTTCTGTTTTTGTCAATGGCCATGGAGATGTTTCTGCACGAACAGAGTGCCTAATGCTTAATTCCCAACAAAGGAGAAGGAGTGTTGGTTTTAACCATTGCACAACCCCAACACCTGCATCTTCCCCCAGCTTCTCATGCATTTCTACTGATACAATTTCTCCCAAACAAATTTCTGCTTCAGCACGTCAAAGAAGGAGGTCAATAATGAAGCGTAAGAGTCTCCAAAACAACAGCCATCGTGGTCATCTGCAGATCAAACTCTCTGATAGAATGCCCTTTTGTTCCCCTTTACCGTTTGATGCTAACACACCTTTGAGTGGCGTTACCTCCTCATCAAGTATTAAATGCAAAAATAATTCATATGGACTACCGAATTCCTATGCATCTTCATCCAACAAACATCTTGATCCAAATCTAATTCGTTCTACGACTGCGAATCTATTAAAAACCTTTTCAAGTGTTACAGAAACGACGTCAACTTCCCTTAATACCAATCTGTTCAGAAGTGCTGTCTCAGTGAACCCAGTTCAACAATCAGTTGCAGACTATTCATCCGATGAATCTTTAACCGATAGTTCGTGTGAATTCATAAATGAAGATCGGGATTATGATACAAGTTCAAGTCTGGACAACGACGAAGATCAATCTGCAAATGTCCCAACAATTGATTGCACAAATGCTGGTATGTATTGCTGGAATTTTTATTAATAGCAAACCATAACTTAAATTCACTGTCATCCAGTTTGGTGTCTTTCAATATACTGATGTGTATAAGATATATGATGTTTTGTTCTATCTGATAAATACAGGATATTCAGATATTGGTGATCCTTCCATTGAATGCACTCAGTGTGGAGCACAAATGTGGTATCAGGAGAAGGTTGTCAAGAGAAAACATAGTGCAGTGCCTAAGTTCCAATTATGTTGTGGAAAGGGTAAAGTTGTGTTGCCACTTCTGAGAACACCCCCACCGTTTCTTAAACATCTTCTGTCGAATGAAAACGATGAACTGTGTAGAAATTATCAGCAGAATTGCAGAATGTACAACATAATGTTTGCATTTACGTCTCCTGGAATGAAAATTGACAATAGATTCAATAATGGAAACGGACCACCTAACATGAGAATTCAAGGGCAGGCTTGCCATAGAATTGGTAGCATGATGCCTGTGCATGGCGAAAAACCGAAATTCACTCAGCTTTATATATACGACACTGACAATGAGATTCATCATAGGATGCAAGGAATAGGGTTATGTTTCTTAAGCCAACTGAGATGCCTACTTTATATTTCCTTTGTTATTATCGTGCATGACATGTGTCTAATTTTTTAATGCAGCAACAACCAGAATATTATTGAAGAAACTGTTAGCCGAATACAAAACATGCTTGACGAATTCAACACACATGCTAAATGTTTTAGAATGGCGTCAGCTAGACTAAAGGATTGTCCTGTACCTGACCTCAAGTTGAAGTTAATATCTGATAGATTAAAGGACGGACGAATTTACAACCAACCCACCGTGTCTGAGGTTGCAGCCCTCATTGTTGGTGATGTTGATACAGGCTCAAAAAGGGATATTATCCTTGAAAGACAAAGCGGTAGACTAAAACGAATAAGTGAGTTTCATCCGAGCTATCTTGCATTACAATATCCACTTCTGTTTCCGTACGGGGAAGATGGATTTAGACTTGGTGTTCTACACAGAGAGACAGTTCCCCAAAAAAAAGGAAAGATGAACAAACTTACTATTAGAGAATGGCTGGCCTTTCGCATTCAGACCAGACAACGTGAAGCTCACACACTGCTCAGGTCAAGGAGATTGTTTCAGCAATTTTTGGTTGACGGATTCACTATGATGGAGTCACAGCGACTCAATTACATACGTAAGTATCAAAAAAAATTACAAGTATCCAAATACTCCAATTTGTCAGGAGTACACCAATAATCTTCAAATGAAGGAGCCCACAAAGGCAAAAGAGTGGTGTTGCCGTCAACATACGTTGGAAGTCGCAGATACATGGAACAATTATACTTTGATGGAATGGCAATTTGTAGTCAAATTGGATTTCCCGATCTATTCATTACCTTTACTTGCAATCCATGTTGGCCAGAGATTCAGAGGTTTCTTAACAACATGAATTTACAACCTCAAGATCGTCCTGATATAATCTCAAGGGTTTTTAAAATGAAGTTTGACGAATTACTGTATGATATAACAAAGAAGCATGTCTTGGGCAGAGTTGTTGCATGTGAGCCACATGAAATTAAATATCTAATACTTAATTATTTCCTATTCTATACCAATGATTTTAAATTAATGTTTTACTGTATTTTAATTTCTTCTAGATATATACACCATTGAGTTCCAAAAGAGAGGTTTTCCCCATGCACACATTTTACTTTTCATGCATCCCCAGAACAAGTTTCCCACTCCGGATGACATCAACAACATTATTTCAGCAGAAATACCGGCAGAAACGGATGATAAACAATTAAATCATTTGGTAAAGACACATATGATTCATGGTCCATGTGGGTTGGCTAACAGATCTTCCCCTTGCATGAAAAATGGTAAATGCTCTAAATTCTTTCCCAAAAATTGGCAGCCTCAAACCATTGTCGATCAAGATGGCTATCCCGTCTATAGGAGAAGGGATACTGGCATTACTGTTCTGAAAAAAAGTATTGTTCTTGATAATAGGTATGTAGTTCCTTATAATGCATATCTTCTAAAGAAATATCAGGCGCACATTAATATGGAATGGTGTAACCAAGGTACTTCAGCGAAAGGTTACGATAGAATAACTGCAGCGGTTGTTCGGACTGAATCAGACGGAAGTTCATTTGGTACAGATGTTGATGAAATCAAACAGTACCTTGATTGCAGGTACGTTTCCCCCAGTGAGGCGTGTTGGAGGATTTTTTCATATCTTATCCATGGTAGATCTCCTTCTGTCGAAAGGTTGTATTTTCATCTGGAAGGCGAAAATCCGGTTTACTACACTGACTATGATTTCATAGACAATGTTCTTGAAAAACCAACTGTAAAGGAATCAATGTTTACAGCTTGGATGGAGTCAAACAAAAAATACGAAGATGCAAAGACTTTAACATACACTGCCTTTCTTTCCAAGTTCGTTTACGATAAAAGGTACCGTTTATGGAGACCTCGAAAAAGAGGTCGTACGATTGGCCGGTTAATTTGGGTTCCTCCAAGCACTGGTGAGCTCTATTATCTTAGAATGATGTTGACGGTTGTCAAGGGACCTACTTGCTATGACGATATAAAAAAGGTTGGTGGAGTCGTCCGCGACAGTTTTAGAGATGCATGCTTTGAGATGGGATTTCTTAACGACGACAAAGAATATGTTGCAGCCATAAATGAGGCCAAAGATTGGGGTTCCGGTAATTTTTTGAGGAAGCTATTTGTCACGATGCTGTTGTCTGGTACTGTTAATCGGCCGCGACATGTTTGGCAACAGACTTGGAAGTTGCTATCTGACGGTATTCTTCATCAACAGAGAATTGTCACTGGAATAAGAGGTACACTTAACAAATACCTAAATACTTCTGTTAAATTTCATACAATTACAAACCGTACGAAACTATTATAATGAGTTTTTCTTCTTATAATACCTTTTAGACTACTTTGGATGCAATAATTTCAATCCCTTTATACTTCCATATATATGTTACATTTCATACAGCACCTTTCAACAACCCCTTTCAATGCTGCCCTTTCAAAGAATCATAAGTTCCAGTAAGCAAGTCCTTTCAATGCTGTCATTTCATCAGTAATAAAAATATCTAATGCAATCTGTTATTACTCCCCATCAACACAGAACAAAATAATTCTGTGATTTATCTTTTACCTTCAACCACCTTTTGTCACAGCTACTGATCAAAAACATAACATTTTTAATGAACCCGAATGTCTGATGCTCTTGCATTATACTGAACTTTTCCATGATACTGCCATTGTAAGGTTAACGATCCTTTTGCATGTCTATCTTCATCAACACTGTGATTTCTATTGTACAAAATAGTTATATTTTCTTTTGGTTTGTATTTGTGTTGGAAGACATGCAATTGTCAACGGCAGAACTGACAAACCTCACATTAATTGAGATTGAGAATATGATGCAATCAAATAGAAGAAGCTTGCGTGAATTCAAAGATATGCCGTTTCCAGATTTGTATATAACGCGACATGTCGGCAATAGACTGATTTTTGATGAACGTGATTATGATGCTGATTCAGAGCGACAAAACTTCCAGAATCTATTTTCATCTTTAACAGGTATTTCCTCATTATTCAAATATCGATGTTTTCATTAAACTACTGTTGTATTGATTCTTTTCATTTGAACGTCAAGATGAGCAATGTGCAATCTTTGAAACCATAATGGACGCCGTCAAGAAACAAAACGGAGGCGTGTTTTTTTTACATGGATACGGCGGAACCGGTAAAACGTTTATGTGGAGGACATTATCAAGTGCACTTCGTTCAGATAAAAAAATTGTTCTGTCTGTTGCTTCAAGTGGCATAGCTTCCTTATTATTGCCAGGTGGTAGAACAGCCCATTCGAAGTTCAAAATTCCCATTCCAACGCTTGACAACTCTACTTGCAATGTTGACAAAGACTCTGAGCATTCACAGTTATTCGAAGCTACTGATGTCATAATATGGGACGAAGCACCCATGGCTCATAAGAATTGTTTTGAGGCCTTGGATAAGACCCTTAAGGATGTCATGAGCGATAAGGGTTTTGCAAATACAATTTTTGGTGGCAAGGTAGTTATATTTGGAGGAGATTTTCGACAGATACTTCCAGTTGTTCCAAGAGCAGGCCGTTCTGATATTGTTCATGCTTCCATTTTGTGATACGGTGGGAGAACTGACTTGGGTTTTGCGTTTGTATTCGCAAATGTTGCGGTTAGCAAGAGTCGCCACCGACTTTTTATTTTATCCTAAGGAAAGGTTAAAAAGCACAGCAAAAACCTTTTGAGATGTTTTCTTGGGTTCGGGGAGTAGATTATAGAAAGGGAAGGTATTAGCACCCTTTCTATCCATGGTTATCCATGGGCTCTTAGTTACTTGCTTAGATCATTTGCCTTTTGTTTTCAATTGTTTTAAATGGTGCTTGAGTGTGTGGGTTTGAAAATATTTTGAAAAGAGGCCAATGTGGTGGAAATCTTTGTAATGATCCATGTGGGGATGTATACAAAGATGTATGTCTTTTGAAAAGTTTTCATTTGCTTTTTGAAAATGGTTTTGAAAGTGTAGTGATGTGTGATTTTGAAATTAGGCAAGTGTTTTGTTTTGCAAGTTTGATTCAAGTAACTAAGAGGTTATCTACTCCTAAATTTCTCAAAAGATTATGGCTATGTTTTAACCCTTTTAACAAGTTTGTTCCACCATTGTATTTGGTGGACAATCTTGTGTTAGGATGTGAAAGGGACAGGCGCGGGTCATCGTTTAGACCATAATTGCAACGGCGTTAAATGTCTTTGGGCAATTTTCTTTAAGGGACTTGATCATTTGTTTTTGTTTGTTTTGAAAAGTTTTGTCGAGGGACTATGATCATTCAAATTGTTTGCTTTGCCCAAAGAAGTTCAACATACAATATGGCCCATTTATTTGAAGGCAACAAGTGGAATACCCTAGGGGGTGCAAGTGTGATTTGTGTGTCCATTTTCATGCTTGTTTATCTTGTATTAGGTCAAACTATTTTTTATCGTTTTTTCGCATACAAACCCTAATTCTAACATGGCATAATTAGAAAGCGTATAAAGTGCGAAATTTAAATTACTAAGCTATTACAAAACCAAATATGGGAAGGGGGTACAAATGTTCAAATGGGGATATTGACAAGAATTTAAATCTAAATTATTACATCAATTTGAATATTTGCAATATAAATAATGTACAAAAATTAAATAAGAATGCAAGATACAAAAGAAATGTTTTGTATATGTATGAAAAAAATATTATTTATGTAAAAGAGAAAAGAAAATAAATAATAAAAAAATATTATTTTTTGGAGTATTTTGATTTTAGGGCAAAAACCCTAATTTTGAAGAAAATGCATTATTATCTAATTTAATACAACTATTTATTTATTATTTATAAAAAATAAAATAAAATGAAGTATATTATGGAAAAAGTATTTTTGTATCAAATGTTAATAAAAATAAAAAAAACATTCAAGTATTTTTGTATTTTAACTTAAACATATTAATAAACATATATATATATATATATATATATATATATATATATATATATATATATATATATATATATATATATATATATATATATATATATATATATATATATATATATATATATATATATATATATATATATATATATATATATATATATATATATATATATATATATATATATATATATATATATATATATATATATATATATATTAAATCTTAAATATGTATTATACACAAAACAAATATTTATTTAATATTTTAATAAAATAAATAAAAAGAGTATTTTTTATGTGAAATATTTTCAGAAGGTAAATAAAAATAAAAAATGTATTTATACTATTTTTCTATTTATTCTAATAATAGTATATATATATTTATGTATAAACAAAGAAATAAATCAAATAAATATGCCATAAATTCAAAAAAAGGATGAAAAAAATATTTTTAAAATTTTTATATCATGAAAAAAAATAAACAAAGTCAACCAAAAAAGAAAAAGTCAAAAAGAGTCAAAAATGAAGCAAATGGGCTCAGGGGGTGTGAATCAAAATAAATGGTGTGAATAGGAAAAAATTCCAGGCCCAGCCCAGAAGACTTGTCTTCTTCAACCTCTGAACAACATCCTTCAAGTAAAACACGCGTTTTTTATCTCTGGATTCCTGGACTTTCAAGCAAAACTCATAACATGAAAAGTGTAGAGCATTAAGAGACGGTTTCAACCATATAAAGAACTTGACCTATCTCTCTAAGATGAGGGAGAATTTCTCCTCCCCCAAATCCTAACCTAGTTTTTCATCAATGTTCAGAACCAAAATTCTCTCTACTCAGGCAAAAGAAATGAAATGTAAAGATATGTACATGTTCAGGGCTATGAGTAGAACCTTGTTTCTTCACAAACTTAAGACTGAAGATACATGATGAGAGAGATACGAGTTCAAAGTTTTACCTGTGCAGTTGAACTTCAATCTGGAGAATGAGGAACTTTCAGTGCAATGTAATGATTGGAAAAGCTTCCTTGAGGTCCAGGGATGCTGTTTCAATGCTTACTTTGTCTTGAGAGCTTCTGAATCAAGCTATGGAACTTCAACTGCAAAAGGAAAAAATGAAAATGGTGGAAACTGTTAGGGTGATTACAGGTCAGATTTTAGGCCATGGTTAGCTTGCATATGTTGTAAGGAAGGTAGAGGAACAGGTTTGGACAAGAATGCTCGAAGGGATTGAGAGATAGCACTCAATCTGCAGGGGTTACCCTGTTTGTGCAGTTTTAAGGTGATTAGGGCAATGGGAGTGTTTTAGATGGCAAGGGCTCGTGAGTTAGCTTGGATATGTTCTTCTGAATGTGTTTGATGGCTTTTGTGTTGTGTTTCTATGCTGAGATGAGAGATGGCATAAGTTATGCAATGTTACTTGAAAATGAAGCAAGCAAAGGTCACTTTGTGTTTTAGGTCAGTAGGGGCCTCTAATCCTGCTACATAAGCCTCTCTTGATCAGAGCAATTTGCCCATAATCTTGTTCCAAAAGGATTTTGCTTGTACCTTCTTGATTTGCAATTGGACATAAAGTTAATCTTTTCAAAAATGGAAAGTTCACTTTATCTAGTTTAGGATTAATCCACTATGCAATGTTAGAACACAAAGAACATGGTCTTAACACATTGAATATGCATTAAATTATTGAGTATGGAATGGTTCAAGGACCTGTAATCAAGCATAAAGCAAGCTGAGTTCAAATTTGCAAAGTTATGGACATGCTTTGATGAAGAACAAAAGTGAATTTTTGCCAACTTGTGAAATTCGAATCTCTCAAGTTATGAGGTTGTTTGATGAGTTCTTGGACATTTTGGAAAGCTTGAAATGTGTACTACAATCCATCTTTGAAATGCAAATTAAAATTCCAAGTGGAAGGGTATGAAAAGTGGCCTTGAAGTGGGGTAGAAAACCTTGTCAAAATAGGTTAAAATTTCACTAAGTTAAAAATGGTTTAGTGCCCTTATTCAAAAAATTGTAACTTGAGATACAAGCTTCAAATGAGAAAACTTTGTGAATCAAAGTTGTAGATTATGCAACAAGCTACAACTTTCATGTTTTGACTTTTGTTTGAATCCAAATGGATCTTGGTGAAAAGGTGGGGCAAAGTTGGGAAAAAATTAGGGTTTTTCATAACTTAGAAAAATTCTAAGTTATGAAAAATTCCATTTTCAAACCCTAATTTGCATTTTGTGATTTCTTGGTGAACAAGTTTCATGATTTGGCATGTTTTGATGAAAAATGAATCTTGACTCTTGATGTTGACCAAAAAGTCAAAGTTTGACTTTTCAGTATACAGTCAAAATTGATCAATTGACTGGGAAATTCAACTGTCAATCTTGTGTACTTGGGATCTTTTGAGCTTGATGAATGTGTCAAGACCATTTCATTGAGTCCTTGAGTCCATATGTGAACTTGGTTTGCCATTGGCTAGGTCAAATAGTCAAAAATTGCCTTTGTGCAGTCAAAACCCTAAAAATGACCATTTTGCCCTTTTGGTGATCTGATCAAATTTCTTGTGGAATTGTGATCCAAACTTGATCAAATGGTTCATGTGAGTTCATAATGTTGATGTGGGTCAAATTTTATGAGGTTTGACTGCCAATTGGCCACAGTTGACTTTTTCCTAATACAGCTGATTTCTAGGTCAACTGTCCAATTGACTGGGCAAAGATTGGAATCAAGGCTTGAAACCTGGTATGGATAAACTTGGGAGTCCAATATGAAGCATGAAAGTCATCTTAGGCATTTCAGGTCAAAACATCCTTGGGCAATCACAAACCCTAATTTGAGTCCACAGTGCAAGGAGAAGTCTTGAGCAGAGGAAACCCTAACTGGATCTTGATCTTCAAAGATCTTGTGATGAGAAAATGTTGAGGAAATGGGAGGGAAAATTTTTGGGTACAACACATTTGTTCTTCTTATGTGTGGGACTATTGCCAAGTCTTAACACTAACCAAAAACATGAGACTACAGAATGGGAGGGACGTTACAACTTCTGATGAACTTGCAGAATTCTCTAAATGGATATTAAATGTTGGCGACGGTAAAATATGTGAACCTAACGATGGATTAGCTGATATAGAAATTCCTCCTGATTTGTTAATTTCCAATTTTGAGGATCCAATAAGAGCTATAGTTGAAAGCACATACCCAAATTTGCTTGCCTACTTTCAAAATGTAGAATTTCTACAAGGAAAAGCAATACTTGCTTCAACCATTGAAGTTGTTGATAAAATTAATCATTACGTGTTAGACATGATACCGGGTGAACTCTTTTTTCTTTTGATGGTTATTTTCGTGTAGATGTTTCGTTATTAAATAAATCTTGAAAAAACATTATGGATTGATTCGCGTTTTCCCATTTCTTAGGTGAGGACAAAGAGTATTTGAGTTTTGATTCGATTGATAGAACTGATTCAAGTTACACCGAAGCCTATGAATGTCTTACTCCAGAATTTCTTAGCAAGCTTAGGACTTCAGGTGTCCCAAATCACAAACTCAGATTAAAGGTTGGTACGCCAATAATGCTTATGAGGAATTTGGACCAAAACGATGGTTTGTGTAACGGAACAAGACTAATTGTTACAAGGTTGGCAAATCACGTTATTGAGGCAAAGATCATGTCTGGTAAGAATGTTGGTAACATCTTTTTCATCCCTCGAATGTCTATGTCACCTTCCGAGTCACCGTGGCCATTTAAGTTGTTTAGGAGACAGTTCCCAATTATTGTGTCATACGCAATGACAATTAATAAGTCTCAAGGCCAATCACTTGATACAGTTGGATTGTATTTGCCTACTCCTGTATTCAGTTATGGCCAGTTGTATGTAGCCATTTCAAGAGTTACAAGCAAAAGTGGTCTAAAGATCTTAATACATGATAGTATGAATGTATCAACATCTATCACTACAAATGTTGTATACAAAGAAGTTTTCCAATCTCTTTGTTGATCGGTAAGTACATAATAACAAATAATTTCTTTAATATAAATTGTTTCCGTAAATGCTGTCTAATTTTTGCATCATATATTGTGCAGGTGATAAAGTTGAAAACATCGTTTCCAAGCTGGTTGCGTTGTATCTGAAGACTCATGATAGTTTCTTATTTTGAAGAGTCATCACAGTTTCTTATATTGTTACACAATCATGATTTCAGTTTACATTTTTTAATGTTGTCAAATAAGTTTGATACACTAAATTTGGCCGAATTAGATGAACTTTTATTGAATTTCATAAAAACAATTTTACTGTTACATGACAACATTAGTTCCACGTTTTATGAATTCTCGACCGGCCCCGTACGACAGCACGGGTTATCGACTAGTATAGTTATAATGTTTTAAATTGATATTAACTGTGAATAATAAAAGTGTTTGTTTATATTCCAAATTTCTAAGTGTTGAATTATAATGTTGAGTCATTAAGTTGAAAATAACTTTGAGTATTAATTTGGTAAACAGGTACAAAAGGGGTTGTTTGCACAGAAATATTATGACATGCTGAAGCGTTTGGTTTTGGAATAAGTATCACTTGAATCAAAAATATTTGCATCATAAATATTATTTTTCTTATACAAAAATATTTAGACCAATAATAAAAATATATATGGATAAATAGTAAATTTTTATATATAAAAATATTTAGATAATAATAAATTTTTTCTGTATACTATTTTTGAATAAAAACATTTGGATCATAAATATTATTTTTTCGTATATAAAAATATTTAGATCAATAATAAATTTTTCTCGTATACAAATATTATTTTTGTTTAGATATCGTTTATAAAAATATTTGGATCAAAAGTAAACTTCCGTATATAAAAATATTTAGATCAATAATAGATTTTTTTTCCATATACTATTTTTGAATAAAAAATATTTGGATCATAAATACTATTTTTTGAATAAAAAATATTTGGATCATAGATACTATTTTTCTATATAAAAATATTTAAATCAATAATAGATTTTTCTCGTAAACTAATATTATTTTTGTTTATGTATCGTATACAAAAATATATGAATCAATAGTAAATTTCCATACATAAAAATATTTATATCAATAATAGTTTTTTTTCTATATATTATTTTTGAATAAAAAAGATTTAAATCATAAAAATTATTTTTCGTATATAAAAATATGTAAATCAATAATCATTACAAGAAAAATGTGAGCAGCTGGCACTTACAAACCTTGCTTTTGCAGATGACCTCCTCTTCTGCAGAGGTGATGCTATTTCTGTGGAAATCCTCATGGCAGCTTTTAGGAATTTGCAACCCTAGGAAATGCAACATTTTCTTCGGCAGTGTGGAGTGACCGAGAGGAACAAGATCATAAGAACTGTTGGGTTTGCAGAAGGCAGTTTCCCAATCTGCTACTTAGGGGTTCCTCTTAGCAGTAAAAAGCTCAGTTTGCAGCACTACTTGCCTCTCATTGCGAAAATAACGGGGCGTATCCGTCATTGGGCTACGAAACTGCTTAGCTATGCTGGTCGTATCCAACTCGTGAATAGCATCATCTGCTCAATAACTCAGTACTGGCTCTCCCTAAAGGTGTGCTTAGGAAGATTGACACTATCTGCAGGACGTTTATTTGGACAGGTAGGAATGATGCTAGTAACAAGAGCTTTGTTGCTTGGAAGAATATGTGCAAGCCTAGGAAGCAAGGTGGTTTAGGTATCAAGAACCTAACTGTTTGGAACCAAGTTGCCTTACTAAAGTGCCTTTGGAACATCAGCAACAAAAGTGACAGCCTGTGGGTTAAATGGATCCATAAGGTCTATCTGGAAAAAAGTGACGTCATGGAAGCAACTGTGGGGCAAAGCTGGACGTGGACCACTAGGAACATAATGAACCTTAGAAGTAAGCATGGGCGGATCCATGTTTAGGCTAGGAGTGGCTATAGCCACACCAGATTTTTTTTCTTTTCTAATATTAATATATATTTAATTAATTAATTAATTTTAATATTTAATATTATATAACTCTTCAACTCACTTTTATCTCTTAATTTTCTCTCTCTTTTATTTCTTTCTCTCTCACACAGTAAACCCTTTCTCTTCTTCTCAAACCCCACCAACTTCCATATTTGTCTCTTTCTCTCATTAATCCAATAACCCCACCATTTTGCATTGTTTATGGGTGATTGAAAATCAAAGGTAAACTAACTACTTCAAAATTTTCTTATTCTTTTGTTCTATTTGAGTTGAACCCTAAAACCCCAATTTGTTTTAAAAAAGTAAATTTTCAATTTCTCATAAATATTTTCTTTACAATAAATTGTTCTTATTATTTTCTTTATAGAGTGAATAGCTAATTTTAATGGTTTCATTGTTCTCTTTATAGGATGAAGAAATTTTTTCCTGTGCTTTCTAGAGACAAAGCTACTTCTTCGGTAAATCTAGAAGCATCGGAAACTCAACATCCAAGTGAGAGTATTAAAGTTGTCGATTATGAATTGTTGGAAACCGATCCAGGAATTAGGCCTCCAATTTCAAGCTATCATCCTGACATCCAAAATGAGGTAAGGAAAGCTTATTTAAAAATAGGTCGTCATAAACCTCCTTACAATTTTGTTTACCCTTGGTCTGTTCAAGGTAATCAAAGACGTAGATTTTGCAAAAATTGGTTTGATTTGTATGATTGGATTGATTATAGTGAATCTAAGGACCTGGCATTTTGCTTGCCATGTTTTTTGTTTAAGAATGTCTCTAAATACGGGGGAGATCACTTTGTGACAGAGGGGTTTGGTGATTGGAAGAATTCTCACAGATTGGCTAATCATGGAACTTCTTCCAATAGTCATATTGATTGTGTGCATATGAGTTACGCTCTCATGAACCCAAACCAAAGTATTAAGGCTGCATTTGTTAATCAAACTAAACAAATGAATTCTGAATATCGTGTTCGTGTAAACACATCTCTTATAGCTACTAAGTTTCTTTTGAGGTGTGGCATGCCATTTAGAGGGAGTGACGAGTCCTTTAACTCTTTATTTAAGGGGCCATTTCTTGAGTTGGTGGACACTCTAAAGGAAATTAACCCAGAGATAGCTAAGGTAATAAATTGTGCTCCAGGAAATAACTTTATGACTGCCCCTAAGATTCAAAAGGATCTTGCTGCTGCTTGTGCATGTGAAATAACTAAACAAATTGTATGTGATATTGCGGATGATGTGTTTTGTGTTTTGATTGATGAATCTGGTGACGTTGCTGGTAAAGAACAAATGGATGTTGTTATTCGCTATGTTAATAGTGATGGTTTGGTAAAAGAAAGGTTTCTTGGGATTGTTAGTGTTAAAGAAACAAGTGCTAAGTCACTTAAGGAGGCACTTGAGAAGTTGTTGTCTATTAATGGCTTGAGTTTATCTAGCATAAGGGGGCAAGGATATGATGGAGCTAGCAATATGCGAGGTAAGTTTGGTGGTTTGAGAACTTTAATTCAAAATGAAAATCCATCAGCTTATTATGTGCATTGTTTTGCCCATCAACTTCAATTAGCACTTGTTGCATGTGCTAAGACTCACAAAGATGTTAGTGGTTTTTTCGGTAAGGTCAATATGCTTGTTAATTTCATACGGTCTTCTAACAAGAGACAAGAATTGCTTCGGGACAAACAAGTATCTCAATTTGCTAAATTGATTGAAGAGGGTGAGATAGAGACTGGTAGTGGATTAAATCAAGAATCGTCTATTGCTAGAGCGGGTGACACTCGTTGGGGTTCCCATTTTAGGACTCTCACTAGTTTGATGACTTTATATGGTGCCATTATTGAGGTACTTGAAGAAGTCGGGAAAGATACGTCATTTGAAAAATATGGTGAAACTATGCTTTTGCTAGATGTGCTTCAGTCCTTTGATTTTATTTTCATGTTATACATGATGGTTGAGATTTTAGGATTTACAAATGATTTAAGTGTAGTGCTACAAAAGCGTGATCAAGATCTTTTGAATGCTTTATCACTTGTCAAAGCCACCAAACAGGAATTACAAGAAATGAGAAATGATGGATGGGAAGAACTTATATCTAAGGTTATGGAAATTTGCAATAAGCATGATATTGATGTGCCTGATTTGGATGCAGCGTACGTGCAAGAGAAGAAACCTAGACGACATGCTATCACTTCTAGTGTTTCTAATTTGCATCATTATAAGCATGATTGTTTATGTAGTGTTTTAGATTTGCAGTTGCATGAGCTCAATGCTAGGTTTGATGAAGAGAATACTGAACTTTTACAATGTGTTTCATGTTTGAGTCCCTCATCATCATTTGAATCTTTTGATGTGAAAAAATTATTGAGGATGGTTGAACTTTATCCAAATGATTTTGTAGATGTGCCGGAAGTGGCGGTACGACATCAGCTTCAGAATTATGTTAGAAATGTTCGATGTGATCCAAAATTTGCAAATTTAAACGGACTTTCAGATCTTTGTGCAAAACTTGTGGAAACAAAAAAATGCAACACTTTTGATATAGTTTATAAGCTTCTGAAGTTGGCTTTAGTCTTGCCAGTAGCAACTGCGAGCGTGAAACGTGTTTTTTCAGCTATGAAGTTTGTGAAGAGTCAGCTATGTAACAAAATGGGTGATCAATGGTTAAATGATCGTCTTGTAACTTTTATAGAAAGAGATGTTCTTGGAACAATTAACAATGATGTTATTTTAGCTCATTTTCAAGAAATTGATACTAGACGGTTTTCATTGTAAATACACTTCATCAAACAATATTATTTTTTATTTTCAATATATTTTAGTCGATAATTTCTTTTATGTTTAGCCACACCAATATATAAAGTCTGGATCCGCCCCTGTATCTCACATATTTAAAAAATGGGTTCTCAATTGTTCTAGTATGTTGACAAATCGAGCTTATAAATTTGGGCCCATTTTATTCTAACACTCAGACTAAGTGGGAGTGTAGAAAGCAAAAATAGAAAGATACTGACCCAATACCCAATCAAAATTCAAAACACTAAAACCCTAATTTTTTAAAAGAAGACAACTTATCCTGACCACAAAAGTGGCCGCCCCTCCTTCCTCTCTTTCTATTCACACGCTTAATTTCCCTCATTTTAAAAGAGTAAAATTGGTAAAAAAAAAAAAAATTAAAAGTTAAAAATATAACTTGATGAGTCAGCAAGTTACATTTTAAAATATTTGAGCATAATTTACCCTCATTTTAATGTGGTGACAAAAAAAAAAACATTTTTTTTTCAGATTATAGATTAACCAGCAACAGTATTTTTAATCTTATCTAGATGTATTTATTTCCGAAAAATCAAAGTATTTTTAGGAATTAAGGAAAAAGGCTCATGTATGACATATCTTTTTCTTTCTGTGTGCACAAGATATGAAATATTATTTTATTTTAAATAATAATAAAATAATCTATAAAATTTGTTGGACAAGTTGGATCCATCCATAATTTAAAATAAATAAATTGAATTCAATTTATTGACTAATATTTTTTTAATAGATGAATTAACTAAATTATTTGATAAATAAATTGAATGAATTCTTTATAAATATTTTGTTTTTCTTTGTAGTTTTAATAGTCACCCTTACTCTTTTGTCTCCCTTTATTTACGATTACTACCGAAAGATTTTCTTCTATAAAAAGAATTATTAAGACAAATAAATTGATAGATAAATTGAATGAATTCTTTATAAATATTATTGTATTATTTAATTAAATTTAAAAATTAATATTTATAATTCTCGTTTTTCATAAAAGTTATTAGCTTTCATCATATATATATATATATATATATATATATATATATATATATATATATATATATATATATATATATATATATATATATATATATATATATATATATATATATATATATATATATATATATATATATTTGGAACATGTCCATGTTTCAATAATATTGAATTTAAAAATTTTTCAAGTCCACATTGTTAGAATATTTTTTTGGTTGAAAAAATCATTTAGTCTCACATTGCTCATGTGAGAAATATTAACTATCATACTTCACTATATAAGGAGTGCATATGTTTCATTCCAAATACATATCAAAAACTACTCTATTAATTTTTCCTTCCTCACTCTCATAACTCTGCGTCTCTCGAATTGTCGAAGCGCCATCTTCTTCCCCTTTCTTCCTACTCGTTGAATTTTCTGAGTATTTTCTTGAATTCTCTTTAGAGAATTATGTTAATTTCTCCTCATTTGAGTTGAGAAATTTTCAAGTTTAATCTTTTGAATTCTCTTTGGAGAATTATTTGAATTTCTCTTTATTAGAGAAATTATTATGAGTGGTCAAATGACCATTATTATATTCTCTTTGGAGAATTATTTGAGTTTCTTTTTGTTTGAGAAATTATTATGACAGGTCTTTGTACCAGATACTACGAGTGGTGTTGATATATTTCTAGACCGATTATCTATCATGCAAGTAGTAATCGTACAGTATAGAACTGAGTTGTTTTATCCTGGAGGCGACGCGGTAGTTTGACTGTTTTGCATAATTTTGAGCAGTGCCGCGAAACGTCTTAAAGAGAGCGACCTAGTCCGCGACTCAGCCTGGTAATTTCTTCGGTGGCAAATATTTCAAAATTTGAACTCAACAATTTTAAGACGTTTCAAACTGCCACGGCTACCGAAGAAATTATTGGTTCTTTTGCGGATATTGTCTTTGAGAAATCGTTCATGTTTGAGAGAAGTCACTTCAAACGTTGGCAACAAAATATGAAGTTCTTAACGTTGAAAAAAGTTGCTAACGTTCTGATTGATGATATTCTGTTGCTCCTTCTGAAACAATCGAACAAACTAACGGTAGTAAATCTGGAGATTTAGAAGAAACACTTAATAATGTTCAAGTTGAATTTGCTGCACAGATTAAAGCGGATGATTTACAGCATAGTAAAGAAATCACCTTATAGAAAGAGAATGAAAATTTGATACTTGAAGTAGCGGCTAACAACATACTTCTTTGCTCCAGCTTCTACGTCATACTTCTTTTCTGGGTCTCTCAATCTTGTTTTGCAATATCACATTAACTGTAATTGTCATACAGATAATCTGCGAGTCTATTCAAATGCTTAAAAGATCATCACAAAATGTATGTGTTTAAATGAACAATTTAAAATTGGTTTTATTATTGACAAACTACCTCATAGTTTGAATGTTTAAAAAACAAAAAGGGAATCTTAGAGACAATATCAAAAAGAAAATGTCTTGGTTGTTTCAAACAACAAAAAGAAATTCGGTGTAGTTCTGAAGCCATTTGGAAAATGATTAAAGAATCAGAACTACAATATTGTGAACCGAATAAAGAATGAGAATCCTTCTACGATCCCAATAGCTCTAACTAGGCAACAACCACCACCTAAAAGAAATGACGTTGGTTTCTCTTTGTTTTAACTATGGAAAATCAAGTCATATGACTAAGAAATGTAGAAGTAAGCTTGAACTTGGTGTTGTCCCTAATGCACAGGTCAACATGACTAATGAGCAATTTATTGCTATAGTCATTGAAATCAACATGGTTGATGGATATGTTGGTTGGTGGATAGACACCTGCGTCTCTCGTTGTGTCTGTTATGATCGTGTTATGATTAAAAATACACGAATACTAAAGATAAGAAAGTGTTGTTGAGAGATGGCCAAACCACGAATGTTGCTGGAATTATAGACTTAGAGCTAAATTTCACCTTCAAAAAGGCTTTAATCTTAAGGAATGTTATGCATGTTCCTAATATTAGAAAGAATATTGTTTCTGGTTTTCTTTTAAATAAGACATGGTTTAGTCAGTTTATTGGGATAGATTTGTACGCCATTACGAAGAATGAAGTTTATATGTTTTGTAAAAAAATTGAAAATGATATAATAAGAATTTGTAGTGATAGATAAACTGTATGATTCTAGTTTATTAATGAATTTTATACATGGAATTGTACATGAAACGAGTGCACCATACTATCTTGCAATGAATGGTAAAACAGAAAGAAATAATAGAACTCTTACTGAACTTATTGTTGCAATTATGATGAATTTTGGTGCTACACCTCACTGGTGGGGGGAATTTTATTGATTGTTTGCTATGTCCTGAATAGAGTCCCCAAGTCAAAATGTGAGATCTCTCCTTATGAGATATTAAAGAAAAGACAACCAAACTTGTCTTATTTGAGAACTTGGGGTTGTCTGACTTATATCAGAATTCTGGATCTGAAATGAGTTAAACTCTTAGTAGAGCATATGAATGTGTTTTCATTCGGTATGCAGCAAACAGTAAAGCATATAGGTTTTATGACCTAAAGGCAAAAGTGATCATAGAATCAAATGATGTTGAATTCTATGAATACAAATTTCCTTTCAAATTTAGAAATAGTGGGGGCACACAATCGAGTCACATTCATGTGATAAGAAGCACGGAAAGCAACGACAATGTAGAAACAGAACTTCAACGAAGTAAACGAGTAAGAGTTGCTAAAGACTATAGGCCTGATTATGCGGCTTATAATGTAGAAGAAGATCCAATGAATCTTCAAGAAGCCTTGTCATCTCTGGATGTTTAGTTATGGCAAGAAGCTATCAATGATGAGATATAATCTCTAGAATCTAACAAGATATGACACTTAGTAGACTTGCCTCCTGGTTGCAAACCAATCAGTTGTAAATGGGTTTTGAAAAAGAAACTAAAACCTGATGGAACTATTGATAAATACAAGGTTTGCCTTGTTGCCAAGGGTTTTAGACAAAGATAAAATATAGATTTCTTCGACACCTTTTCTCTTGTCACTAGAATTACATCCATTAGGGTACTTATTTCAATAGCTGCTATTTATAACTCAATAGTACACCAAATGGATGTTAAAACAACTTTTTTAAACGATGACATAGAGGAAGAAATCTATATGAAACAACCGAAAGGGTTTGTGATCTATGGATAAGAAAACAAGGTTTGTAAGTTAGATAAGTCTTTGTGTGGGCTAAAACAAGCTCCAAAGCAATGACATGTAAAGTTTGATAACTTAATGATATCGAATGTGTACAAAGTAAATGAAAGTGACAAATACGTTTATTACAAATTTGAGAATTGTATTTGCACTATCATATGTCTATATGTAGACGATCTACTCATATTTAGATCAAACATTCGGGCCATTAATGATATGACATCGTTGTTGTGCAACAACTTTGATATGAAAGACCTCATAGAAGTGAGTGTGATTCTTGGTATCAAGATCACAAAATCAGAGCAAGGAATTTCTTTGGATAAGTTACTGTAAGTTTAAGATTGCGCCTAAGAGGGGGGGGGGGGTGAATTAGGTGGTGGTCGATTTTTGATTTATTTTACACTTTCTGGTTTTGTTTTAGTGCTATAGAAAACGGTAAAGTGCAGAAAGTAAAGAGACACAGATATTTATCCTGGTTCCTTCCACACCCCGGAAGTACGTCCAGTCCCCTTGCAAACACGCAAGAGATTTCACTATTTTGTTAGAACTTTTACAAGACTCTTCCTAGTCTTATCAACTAAAGACACTAATAAATACCAAGAACACCCTCTTGGATTTCCAATAAGTCTCTTGAGAACAATCCTCTCAAAAGATACCTCTTGTTTCCAACAATGGACAACAAGGTACAAAAGTATTCTAATACTTAATTCCAACAATCCTGGAAATAAGTTACACTTAGTATAATTCTATGAAATATGATTTCTTGAAAGATGTTGATCACATAGAGTGACTTCAATGAAGTTTCTTCTTTCTTCTCTTGTAAGCAATTCAAACTGTAACACAATGGTTAGAAAATGCTCAAATATTTTTGTTCTTATATGTGTGAAAGTGCAGAAAATCTTTGTTCTTAAAAAATAAGAAATATGAAGTTTGAATATTTTACAAAGTTCCGAATTATTACATGAGAGAAGAGTTGTTTTATAATTTGAAAGATTTAGTATTTAAAGCAATCAAGATACCTTTCCAAATGGATACCACTTTTCTACTTGTAAAACTTGAGAAGATGCAATGTATGACCATGCAACCATTGGAGAAAAGGTGTGAAGGATATCTTGAATCAAGTTCAGATTTTTCAAAAATTACAACGTGTAAATCGATTAGCATTAGATGTAAATCGATTGCACGGGTTTGTAACGTTCTTGTTTTCAAAAAATTTGAAGTGTAAATCGATTTACATGATGTGTTAATCGATTTACTAGTGTTAAAAAAAATTAACTCAGTTCAGTAATCAATCGATTTACACTCCATATAAATCGATTGCTGTGACACCCCAAATAATCCGATTATTAAATAATTAGAATTTTTAATTATTAATTTAATTGGAAATTTAATTATTGGTATTTTTGGATTATTGGAATTAATTTAATTAATTAAAGGAAAGAAGTATTGGTGGTGTGAAGAGTGATTAGAGGGTGTGAGGGGTAAAATACTCTACTCTTACTAATTACTAATTTAATTATTTTATTGGAATAATAAAAGGAGTATTAAAAGGAAAAAGAAGAGAAAGAGAGTTATTTTGGAATATGCATCATACGTGCATTTGAGAAGAGGAAAAAGAAGGAGAAAACCGGAAGCGTCAGAATTCGAAGAACCCACAAGGTAAGGGGTGATTTCGATTAGTTAATTCGTATTATCGGTTTAGATATTCAATAGTATGGATCATAGTATGTTAGGGAATCCCGGTTTGGAATTCTAGGGTTCCGTAGAATTGTCCCTATTGCGTCGAATTGTAGGTTGAAAACCATTAGGGTGTCAGATGATAAAAAGGAATGATGAAATAATGTTGTTTGATGTTATAATGGTGCAAAATGGATGTGTTTTGGTGTTTCTCATGTTGCAATTCGTATGGGTATGTTTGGAATTGGTTTAGAATGAATAAATGCTGTCAAAAGTGCAGAATTTGACTCTGCAGGTCGTGGGAACCGGTTCCCAGTGGGGAGGAACCGGGTTCCACTGTGTGAATTTATAAAAACTGGCCAAAATGCACGTAGGAACCAGTTCCTGTATAGGTAGGAACCAGGTTCCCATACATTTTTCCAGAAGCGTGATTTTTGAACTTCGCAGGAACCGGTTCCTGCATATGTAAGAACCGGGTTCTGCTGTAACTTTTTGAAAAATATTAAACTTTGAAAATTCATAACTTTCAAACCGTAAGTCCGTTTTGAGTGCCGTTTTGGACGTCATTTCTTAAATTTAATGCTCTATTTTATAAAATGAAAAGATTTCCTAAAACCTGAAATTATTTTGAAAATGAGTCAAATCCAGGAATAAGTGATTATTGGCTAACGCACATGGGTGTGTATGTAGCAGTGAACCTGTGATAGATGGATGTATTAGTATTGTGTGAATGAAAGGCATGTTTATGTTGCTAATGATGGTGTGCATGATCGTTGAGATACCATGTTTTTGGTTTTGGTTCAGTTATGATAAATTGATGTATTTCATAGACTGATTTGATGTTGCATGCTAGTGATATGTGTGCATATGCATTGTTTTGGTGAAGTTAATTCCCATTGTGTGGAATTTGACTTGTATTGCTGTTAACCAATACCCAGGTGATGATGGGTGGTTAGGTTGGATTCGTGTCCGGGTGTTTATGGATGAATCGATGGTTGCTGTATCCGGTTGATGATGGATCAGTGTTGGGTGACTTGGTCACGTGTTGGTACCACATGCATTGTGCCTGCATTTGTGTTTGCATGGAATTGTAACATGTTAGGATGTCTTCCAGCGTTACAATTCTTTGGTTGATTATTGATTTGTGCATAATGACTTGTATGATTGGAACTGCGTGTTGAATCTGAATTTATGCTAAAATGGGTGAAATAATATGCTTGTGATATAATGTTGATTGAGAAGCTTATAATGCATGTTAATTATGAGAAATCTCACCCTTACTTTAACAATTTTAGATTAAAGTTAGCAGCTCAGGAGTTGGTGAGGATGGCTCTAGAGCTATGTTACTTTAAGTCTGCGTGTCAGTGTCGTGCTCTGATAGGTTGTAACACTGGGGAACGTTTAGTTGAGGAATTAGTTATTATTCAATTGTTTCTTTGAATTTCATTGGGAATAATTATGTTTTGGTTTATTCCGTTTTGGTTATGGTATTTTTCCGCTGTGTAAGACATGGTCTTAATTTGATTGAATTATTTGAATAATGACCCTCAGTGTAGCATGACTACTGTTTTATTGGAAGTTTTATTTATTTCATAATTGTGACATCCCTTGTTCTGTGTTAACTCTGATGGAATATGTCTTTAATCATTGATATAATTAATATTATCCGGGGTATTTTAGAAGGGGTGTTACAATAGTGGTATCAGAGCATAGTCGGTTTTGTCTTGTGTCGTTATCCCTTTTGTATGCGACTAGTGTAAGATGACACTGTCGATACTTGTGTGCTGATGAGGTTGTTTTGTAATGTTACAGAACAATGGCCGGAAGAGGTAACGGAAGAAACAACGATGTTATTGCTGAAGCATTGGGAATGTTGGCTGGAGTACTCGGAGGGAACCAGCAGGGAGCTGTGATTGGTGCTGACCGACAATTGGGGAATTTTCAGAGGAATAATCCTCCGTTGTTCAAGGGTGCACATGATCCCGAAGGTGCTCAAAAGTGGTTGAAGGAGATCGAGAGGATCTTCAGAGTAATTGACTGTGCTGAAGGGCTGAAGGTGAGATACGAAACTCACATGTTAGCAGAGGAAGCTGATGACTGGTGGGTTGCTACCAAAACTGAAATGGAAGAAGATGGTATTGCGTTGACTTGGGCTGTGTTCAGGAGGGCTTTTCTGAGGAGGTACTTTCCTGAGGACATCAGAGGCAAGAAGGAGATTGAGTTTCTGGAACTCAAGCAGGGTAACAAGACTGTCAGTGAGTATGCTTCAAAGTTTACTGAGTTAGAAAAGTATTATGCTCATTATACTAACGATGCAGATGGAGAATTTTCCAAATGTATCAAGTTTGAGAATGGTCTTCGTGATGAGATTAAGCAGGGTATTCGGTATTAGCGTATCCGAAGATTTCCTGATCTGGTTGACTGTAGTAGGATTTTAGAGGAGGATCTTGCTAGCACTGAGTCGAATGCTCGAGGGTATATTGATAGGAAGGGTAAGCAACAGATGGATCGTGGTAAGACTTATGATAGAAGTAATCAGAGACCCGGTGGTTGGAAAGAGTTTGGTGGAGGAGATTCTAGTTCTTCCATTAAGTGCTACAAGTGTGGTGAGACAGGACATCGTATGGTGGATTGCAAAAGTAATGATAAGAAGTGTTTCAAGTGTGGGAAACTCGGCCATGTGGCCAATGATTGCAGAGTAAGAGTGGTGACTTGTTACAACTGTGGTGAAGAAGGTCATACTCGTCCTCAGTGTACAAAACCCAAGAAGGAGCAAGCTGGTGGTAAAGTGTTTGCATTGTCTGGGTCAGAGACTAAGCCAGATGATCGGCTGATTAAAGGTACATGTTTTATTAATGACATACCTTTGATTGCGATTATTGATACGGGAGCTACGCATTCTTTTATTGCTTTGGATTGTGCTAAAAGATTGAATTTGGAAATTTCTAATATGGATGGAAGTATGGTTATTGATACTCCTGCGTCGGGTTCAGTGACTACTTCGTATGTTTGTAGGAATTATCCTATTGTGATTTTTGGTAGGGGTTTCGGTATGGATTTAGTGTGCCTACCGTTAGAACAACTTGATATCATCCTTGGAATAAACTGGTTGGAATTCAAGCAGGTTCATATCAACTGTTTTGCAAAGACGGTTATTTTTCCTGAAGAGGTTGGTGTCGAAGATGTGACTATGTCGGTTAAACAGATGAACCTAGCTGTGAAAGATGGTGATGTGGTATTTATGTTGTATTCTGCAATAGAAGCAGAGGGAAAAGCAAAGAGTGATGGATTTCCAGTGGTGAATGAATTTCCAGAGGTGTTTCTGGAAGACGTTAGTGAATTTCCACCTGAGAGGGAGGTAGAATTTACTATAGATTTGATTCCTGGAACTAGTCCGGTGTCGATGGCGCCTTACCGTATGTCGGCATATGAATTAGAGGAGTTAAAGAAACAGTTGGAGGAGTTACTTGAGAAGAAGTTTATTCGTCCGAGTGTTTCGCCGTGGGGTGCTCCGGTGTTGTTGGTTAAGAAGAAAGAAGGTTCAATGAGATTATGTGTTGATTACAGACAGCTGAATAAAGTTACAATCAAGAATCGGTATCCTTTGCCGAGGATCGATGATTTGATGGATCAACTAGTTGGAGCTTGTGTATTTAGTAAGATTGATCTGAGATATGGATATCATCAGATTCGTGTGAAGTCGGAAGATATTCAGAAAACTGCATTTAGAATGAGGTATGGACATTATGAGTATTCTGTTATGTCGTTTGGAGTTACTAATGCACCTGGTGTTTTCATGGAGTATATGAACAGGATATTTCATCCGTATCTTGATAAGTTTGTGGTGGTGTTCATTGATGATATTCTAATTTATTCGAAGAGCGATGAAGAGCATGCAGAACATCTCAGAGTTGTGTTGGAATTGTTGAAAGAGAAGAAGCTTTATGCGAAGTTGTCCAAGTGTGAATTCTGGTTAAGTGAAGTAAGTTTTCTTGGCCATGTAATTTCCAAGAGTGGAATTGTTATGGATCCTACGAAGGTAGAAGCAGTATCTCAGTGGGAAGCACCGAAGAATGCTTCTGAGATCCGTAATTTTCTGGGTCTTGCAGGTTATTACAGGAAGTTTATAGAAGGATTTTCCAAATTAGCGTTACCGTTGACTAAGTTGACCAGGAAGGGTCAGATGTTTGTTTGGGATGTTGAATGTGAGAAAGGATTTCAAGAGCTGAAGAGGAGGTTGACAAGTGCTCCGATCTTGATTTTTCCAAATCCGACTAAGTCTTTTGTTGTGTATTGTGACACATCATTAATGGGATTAGGTGGTGTGTTGATGCAAGATAAGCAGGTGGTGGATTATGCTTCGAGACAATTGAAAGTACAGGAAAGGAATTATCCGACTCATGATTTGGAGTTGGCAGCTGTTGTGTTTGTTTTGAAGTTGTGGAGGCATTATTTATATGGTTCTCGGTTTGAGGTGTTCAGTGATCACAAAAGTCTGAGGTATCTCTTTGATCAGAAAGAGTTGAATATGAGGCAGAGGAGATGGTTAGAATTTCTAAAGGATTATGATTTCGGTTTGAATTACCATCCTGGTAAGGAAAACGTTGTTGCGGATGCCTTGAGTAGGAAGTCCTTGCATATGTCGATGTTAATGGTCCGTGAGTTAGATTTGGTTGAGCAGTTCAGAGATTTAAGTTTGGTATGTGAAACTACTCCGAATAGTGTGAAATTGGGTATGTTGAAACTGACTAGTGGTATTCTGGAAGAAATTCGGAATGGACAGAAGTCCGATGTTGGGTTATTTGATAAATTGACATTGATCAACCAAGGTCAAGGAGGCGAGTTCCGGATTGATGAGAATGGTGTTATGAGATTTGGTAATAGGGTGTGTGTTCCGGATGTTGCAGAGATTAGGAAGAGTATTTTGGAAGAAGGACATCGTAGTGGATTGAGTATTCATCCTGGTGCTACTAAAATGTACCATGATTTGAAGAAGTTGTTTTGGTGGCCAGGAATGAAAAAGGAAATTACTGAGTTTGTGTATGCTTGTTTGGTTTGTCAGAAGTCGAAGATTGAGCATCAGAAACCGTCAGGATTGATGGAACCGTTGTTTGTTCCGGAATGGAAATGGGATGGAATCTCTATGGATTTTGTGTCTGGTTTGCCAAGGACATCGAAGAATTGTGATTCTATCTGGGTTATTGTTGATCGGTTGACGAAATCTGCTCACTTTATTTCGATAAGAATGGATTATCCGATGGAAAGGTTGGCAGAATTGTATGTTGAGAAGATTGTGAGTTTGCACGGTATTCCTTCTAGTATTGTGTCGGATCGAGATCCGAGGTTTACATCTAAATTCTAGACGGGATTGCAAGAAGCTTTGGGTACTAAGTTGCGTTTGAGTTTCGCTTATCATCCACAGACAGATGGTCAGACGGAGAGAACGATTCAGTCGTTGGAAGATTTGTTAAGAGCTTGTGTGTTGGAGAAAGGTGGAGCTTGGGATAGTTATCTACCATTGATTGAGTTTACCTACAACAATAGTTTTCATTCGAGCATTGGTATGGCTCCATTTAAGGCATTGTATGGTAGGAGGTGTCGGACACCGTTGTGTTGGTATGAATCTGGAGAGAGTGCTGTGATTGGACCGGAAATTGTCCAACAGACTTCGGAAAAGATTAAGATGATTCAGGAGAAGATGAGGACTTCTCAGAGTCGTCGGAAAAGTTATCACGATAAGAGGAGGAAAGATCTTGAGTTTAGCGAAGGAGAACATGTTTTTATGCGAGTTACTCCGATGACTGGTATTGGTCGAGCTTTGAAGTCAAAGAAGTTGACTCCACGTTTTATTGGTCTGTTTCATATTACCAAGAGAGTTAGAAAAGTTGCTTATCAGATTGCTTTGCCGCCGTCACTTGCAAATTTGCATGATGTTTTTCATGTATCTCAGCTAAGGAAGTACATTGCTGATCCGTCTCATGAGATTCGGGTAGACGATATACAGGTACGAGAGAATTTGACTGTGGAAGCGGTACCTGCGAGAATTGAGGATCGGAAGTTGAAACAGTTGCGAGGCAAGGAGATCGCGTTGGTAAGAGTGGCTTGGGGAGGACCATCAGATGGAAATGTCACTTGGGAGCTGGAGAGTCAGATGAAGGACTCGTATCCCGAACTGTTCGTCTAAGGTATGTTTTCGAGGACGAAAACTCTTTTAGTTGGGGAGAGTTGTGACACCCCAAATAATCCGATTATTAAATAATTAGAATTTTTAATTATTAATTTAATTGGAAATTTAATTATTGGTATTTTTGGATTATTGGAATTAATTTAATTAATTAAAGGAAAGAAGTATTGGTGGTGTGAAGAGTGATTAGAGGGTGTGAGGGGTAAAATACTCTACTCTTACTAATTACTAATTTAATTATTTTATTGGAATAATAAAATGAGTATTAAAAGGAAAAAGAAGAGAAAGAGAGTTATTTTGGAATATTCATCATACGTGCATTTGAGAAGAGGAAAAAGAAGGAGAAAACCGGAAGCGTCAGAATTCGAAGAACCCATAAGGTAAGGGGTGATTTCGATTAGTTAATTCGTATTATCGGTTTAGAAATTCAATAGTATGGATCATAGTATGTTAGGGAATCCCGGTTTGGAATTCTAGGGTTCCGTAGAATTGTCCCTATTGCGTCGAATTGTAGGTTGAAAACCATTAGGGTGTCAGATGATAAAAAGGAATGATGAAATAATGTTGTTTGATGTTATAATGGTGCAAAATGGATGTGTTTTGGTGTTTCTCATGTTGCAATTCATATGGGTATGTTTGGAATTGGTTTAGAATGAATAAATGCTGTCAAAAGTGCAGAATTTGACTCTGCAGGTCGTGGGAACCGGTTCCCAGTGGGGAGGAACCGGGTTCCACTGTGTGAATTTATAAAAACTGGCAAAAATGCACGTAGGAACCGGTTCCCGTATAGGTAGGAACCGGGTTCCCATACATTTTTCCAGAAGCGTGATTTTTGAACTTCGCAGGAACCGGTTCCTGCATATGTAGGAACCGGGTTCTGCTGTAACTTTTTGAAAAATATTAAACTTTGAAATTTCATAACTTTCAAACCGTAAGTCCGTTTTGAGTGCCGTTTTGGACGTCATTTCTTAAATTTAATGCTCTATTTTATAAAATGAAAAGATTTCCTAAAACCTGAAATTATTTTGAAAATGAGTCAAATCCCAAAATAAGTGATTATTGGCTAACGCACATGGGTGTGTATGTAGCAGTGAACCTGTGATGGATGGATGTATTAGTATTGTGTGAATGAAAGGTATGTTTATGTTGCTAATGATGGTGTGCATGATCGTTGAGATATCATGTTTTTGGTTTTGGTTCAGTTATGAT
Source organism: Vicia faba (assembly GCA_948472305.1). Taxonomy (NCBI): domain Eukaryota; kingdom Viridiplantae; phylum Streptophyta; class Magnoliopsida; order Fabales; family Fabaceae; genus Vicia; species Vicia faba. The sequence goes on along the minus strand of OX451736.1, from coordinate 1,677,446,616 downwards.
AAATTGATGTATTTCATAGACTGATTTGATGTTGCATGCTAGTGATGTGCGTGCATATGCATTGTTTTGGTGAAGTTAATTCCCATTGTGTGGAATTTGACTTGTATTGCCGTTAACCGATACCCAGGTGATGATGGGTGGTTAGGCTGGATTCGTGTCCGGGTGTTTATGGACGAATCGATGGTTGCTGTATCCGGTTGATGATGGATCAGTGTTGGGTGACTTGGTCACGTGTTGGTACCACATGCATTGTGCCTGCATTTGTGTTTGCATGGAATTGTAACATGTTAGGATGTCTTCCAGCGTTACAATTCTTTGGTTGATTATTGATTTGTGCATAATGACTTGTATGATTGGAACTGCGTGTTGAATCTGAATTTATGCTAAAATGGGTGAAATAATATGCTTGTGATATAATGTTGATTGAGAAGCTTATAATGCATGTTAATTATGAGAAATCTCACCCTTACTTTAACAATTTTAGATTAAAGTTAGCAGATCAGGAGTTGGTGAGGATGGCTCTAGAGCTATGTTACTTTAAGTCTGCGTGTCAGTGTCGTGCTCTGATAGGTTGTAACACTGGGGAACGTTTAGTTGAGGAATTAGTTATTATTCAATTGTTTCTTTGAATTTCATTGGGAATAATTATGTTTTGGTTTATTCCGTTTTGGTTATGGTATTTTTCCGCTGTGTAAGACATGGTCTTAATTTGATTGAATTATTTGAATAATGACCCTCAGTGTAGCATGACTACTGTTTTATTGGAAGTTTTATTTATTTCATAATTGTGACATCCCTTGTTCCATGTTAACTCTGATGGAATATGTCTTTAATCATTGATATAATTAATATTATTCGGGGTATTTTAGAAGGGGTGTTACAATTGCTGCCAGGGGCAATCAGTTTTTTTAAAAAAAACATGTGTAAATCGATTTACATGATGCGTTAATCGATTTACATTAGTGAAAAACTTAGAATTTGCTTTAAACTTTAAGTGAAGTGTTGTGGCAAGTGTGTATATCATTTTTGAGCATTTCTAATCAATTTAGTTCAAATGAGAATTGATATACTTGTTTGCTTGCCATGATCCTTGAAGCTTTGAGTGAATGATGCTTTAAGCTAATTCCACTTCTTTTCCTTCTTGCCATAGTGCTTGTTTGTCTTTCATCAAAACTAAAGTTGAGTTGAGGCTTGAGATTACATTCTCCCCCTTTTTGATGATGACAAACCATCTTTCTTTATGAGTTATTCAGAATTGGAGCAAAAGGAGTTTTCTCCCCCTAAGATAGATTTCTCCCCCTATGGAGAAAAAGATTTGAAAACTTGCCCTGAAAAGAAAACTAAAACAAACAACCATAAAGTGCTATCACATCCTTCTCCCCCTTTGACATTATCAAAAAGAAGGGAAATATGTAACATAAGATGATACTTATAACAATTTGAAACAGATATGAACATAAACTAAAACGCAAATTTCTAAAAATATCGTACGAAGTTCAAATACACATAATACAAAACTAACACTTGAAGCAATTATCAAACAAAAAACATAATGATAAAGAACAGGAATTTAATAATATTGGCCAGGAAAATATTAGAAGGGTCCTTGATATGGAAACTGTTGTTGTAGAGGTGGTTCAGTGTATTGAGGAGGCGGAGGTGCTGGATTGTTTGGATCGTATGGAGGAATATGGAGATGTGAGTAGAGGTATGAAAACTGTTGAGTCATATAATCCATAACATCTTTGTTGGTTGGACCAGAAGAGGCAGCAGGAGGAGGAACTTCATTTTCTTCTTCATCCTCATTATTGCCTTTATCACCTACAACATCCTCTCCAATATATGTGATGGTTTTTGCTTCAGAATCGAAATGAACACCCATCCGAGAATCAACATTTTTGATGGAGATCCTATTGCTGATTGGATCCATTTCAACCCTCTCAAACCCAGTAAAATCAATATCAAATGCTTCCAAGATCCTTGTGATGAAGTATGCATATGCAAGTAATAGTCTTATTGCTTCCAAACATGCTACCGGAGCAAAAGTCTCTTCAAAATCAATTCCTTCCTCTTGGTTGTATCCTTGAGCAACTAGTCTTGCCTTGTTTCGAGTGATTATACCATTTTCATCCATCTTGTTTTTGAATACCCATTTGGTTCCAATGATACGTTTATTTCCTGGATTAAGAACAAGTTCCTAAACTTCGTTCCGCTCGAATTGGTTTAGCTCCTCTTGCATGGCAAGGATCCATTGATCATCTTCTAGTGCTTGAGCCACTTTGGTAGGTTCAACTTGAGATACAAAAGCCATATTTAAGCATGCATCCTTAAGATTTAGCCGTGTAGATACCCCTTTGCTAATATCTCCAATTATGTTGTCAATTGGATGATCACGATGAGTTCTCCATTCTTGAAGAAGACCATCATCATTTCCATTTTGATGTGAAAGTTCATGTGTTTGTTCCGGGTTGACAATTTCGCCACCTTCGCATGAATTCTCATGAGGTAAATCTATAGAATCATCATCATCACAAATAACAACTTCCTCCTTGGAGGTGTTAGATTCATCAAAAGAAACATGCATTGATTCTTCTATAGTTAAAGTTCTTTTATTGTAAATTCTAAAAGTTTTGCTAGAAAGGGAGTAACCAAGAAAAATACCTTCATCCGATTTTTCATCAAACTTACCGAGATTGTCTTTGTCATTGTTAAGGACAAAACATTTGCACCCGAAAATGTGAAAGTGAGAGATATTTGGTTTTCTTCCTTTGTAAATCTCATATGGAGTTTTCTTTAGTATATGTCTTATGATCACGCGATTGCTTACGTAACATGCCGTGCTTACCGCATCCGCCCAAAAATATTTAGGAAAACTTGAGTCACTTAGCATGGTTCTTTCAAGTTCTATCAAAGACCTATTTTTCCTTTCAACTACTCCATTTTGTTGTGGAGTTCTTGGTGCTGAAAAATTGTGGAAGATCCCATTTTCTTCACAAAATTCTTCAAACAGACTGTTTTGGAACTCTCCACCATGATCACTTCGGATTGATGTTATCTTTAATGACTTCTCATTTTGAACTTATTTTGCATATCTCTTGAATGCGTCATTTTTGTGCACTAAAAACAAAGTCCAAGTAAAACGGGAAAAATCATCTACAATAACTAAAGCATAAATGTTACCTCCAAAGCTTCTTGTTCTAGATGGACCAAAAAGATCCATGTGAAACAATTGAAGTGGTCTTGTTGTTGAAACCACATTATTTGGTTTGAAAGTTGATTTGGTTTGTTTGCCCTTTTTTCATGCACTACATAATTTGTCTTTGATGAATTTCATCTTTGGTAGACCAATAACTAAGTCATGCTTAACTAATTTGTTCAAGTGCTCCATGTGTATGTGAGCAATCCTCTTGTGCCATAACCAAGCGTTGTTGTTGTTTACCATGAGACATTGTACCTTCATAGACAAATCATCTAAAGTAATCATAAAAATATTGTTAGATCTTATACCTTTGAGTTTTACCTCATTGGACGCCTCATCCATAATTAGGCATTCTTCTTTGTTGAATTTGATTTTGAACCCTTTATCGCAAAGTTGACTTATTCTAAGGAGGTTGTGCTTTAATCCTTAAACATAGAGAACATCCTCAATTTGAATGGAAGGAGGTGTGCCAACTATTCCAACGCCAAGAATCTTTCCTTTGGTGTTGTCTCCATAGGTGACATACCATTTGGCTTTATGTACTAGATATGAAAATTGGTGTACATCTCCTGTCATATGCTTTGAACATCCACTGTCAAGATACCAAAGGTTTGATGTGGATTTCAAGCATACCTACAAAAACAAATTATTTCTTGTTAGGTACCCAAGTGGCCTTGGGTCCTTCATAGTTAGTTCCCTTTTTCATCCATGCATAATGTCCACTAGCCATACTGAAATTTCTAATATAGCATGCATTAGGTGTGTGTCCAACAATACCACAGTAAAAACAGTTTGGAACAAATTTGCTCTTGTATCTAGGAATTACTTTTCTTTTAGATACATTAGGCTTTTTCTTTTGATGATTATGAACAACTTGCTTATTTTCTACTATCTTGGGATTGGAACTATTACTAGCCTTTACAAAAACAGTGGGATTGTTACTTGGTTTCTTAGTATTCACATAACCAAGACCTCTTTTATCATTTGGATAACGTTGTTGTCTTAGTAATCCTTCCAATCCTATTTGTCCTTTTTCATATCGTTCAATGACTCTTTTCAATTGAACAATTTGAAAGACGTTTGATTCACACTTGGTGCATGCAAAGTTTTCCTTTTCTTTTATAAAATTCTGTTTTTGAAGGTCAAAATCTTTAGTCATGGTGTCAATTTTTTCGTGACAAATTAGAAGTTATTTTTCTTGGCTTGACACCTTTTTGTATAAACTTTTGCATTCTTTCAAGAGTTCATCAATGGCACCTTGAACATCATCATCAAAAATATTAAATTCATTACTAACCTCTTCTTCGTCGTCGGAGTGATGCGATGCCATTAAGGCTAAATTTGCACATTCGTCGCTTTCCGATTCCGATGTACTACTCATATCATTATCTTCCCATGCTATGTAGGCTTTCTTGTGTTTTGAGTCCTTTCCTTTGAATCCGTTTTTCTTTGGGAGATTTGGACAATTTGGCTTGATATGTCCTTGCTTTCCACATTCATAACATGAGACATCTTGTGTTGATGTGGAGGCTTCTCTTTTCTTGAAGTGCTTTCTCTTATTTGCATGAGATCCGCCCTTGTCATTTCTGCCAAAAAACTTCCCAAGTATTTTAACAAGAAGCATGAAATTTTCATCTTCTTCCGGATTGTCTTGTTTTACTACTTCCTTTGAATCAATTTTTAAAGCAATGTTTTTGGATTTCTTTTCTAGATTCTCATGTTTTTCAAGTCTACCGAGTTCCGCTTTGTATTCTTGAAGTTTGCCAAATAATGTAGCGGGAGTCATTGCGGAGAGACTCTTCTTTTCCGAGATTGTCGTTACCTTTGGTTGCCATTCCCTAGTCAATGATCTAAGGACTTTCAAGTTGAGTTCATCATTTATCAAGGTTTTACCAAGAGCACTTAAGTGATTTGTTAAGTGGATGAATCTCTTTTGTAGGTCGAGAATGGTTTCTCCGAGCTGCATTTGGAATAACTCGTATTCTTGACTTAAAGTATTCAACCTTGATCTCTTAACTTCAACGGTTCCTTCATGTGTTTGTACCAAGGTGTCCCATATTTCTTTCGCCGATTTACATGCAGATACACGAAAGAACTCATCCATGCATAGTGCACCTTGAAGTAGATTTACGACCTTTTTATCATAGAGGACTTTTTTCTTGTCGTTATCATCCCATGCAGTTTTAGGTTTAGCCGTGCCGACACCGTTGATAACTGTTATAGGAATGAATGGAACATTTTCTACGGCATCCCAGATTTCTTCTCCTTGTGATTCTAGATGCGCCCTCATGCGTATTTTCCAAAAATCAAAGTATTCACCACAAAATAAAGGAGGCTTGTTGTTACTACCACCATCTCTTAAAACGGGTTGTTGATTTGCGGAAGCCATTCTGGATCTCTAGGAGCAGGTTACCTATAACATGCTCTGATACCAATTGTAAGTTTAAGATTGCGCCTAAGAAGGGGGGTGAATTAGGTGGTGGTCGATTTTTGATTTATTTTACACTTTCTGGTTTTGTTTTATTGCTATGGAAAATGGTAAAGTGCAGAAAGTAAAGAGACACGGAGATTTATCCTGGTTCCTTCCACACCCCGGAAGTACGTCCAGTCCCCTTGCAAACACGCAAGAGATTTCACTATTTTGTTATAACTTTTACAAGACTCTTCCTAGTCTTATCAACTAAAGACACTAACAATTACCAAGAACACCCTCTTGGATTTCCAATAAGTCTCTTGAGAACAATCCTCTCAAAAGATACCTCTTGTTTCCAACAATGGACAACAAGGTACAAAAGTATTCTAATACTTAATTCCAACAATCCTGGAAATAAGTTACACTTAGTATAATTCTATGAAATATGATTTCTTGAAAGATGTTGATCACATAGAGTGACTTCAATGAAGTTTCTTATTTCTTCTCTTGTAAGCAATTTAAACTGTAACACAATGGTTAGAAAATGCTCAAAGATTTCTGTTCTTATATGTGTGAAAGTGCAGAAAATCTTTGTTCTTAAAAAATAAGAAATATGAAGTTTGAATATTTTACAAAGTTCAGAATTATTGCATGAGAGAAGAGTTGTTTTATAATTTGAAAGATTTAGTATTTAAAGCAATCAAGATACATTTCCAAATGGATACCACTTTTCTGTTTGTAAAACTTGAGAAGATGCAATGTATGACCATGCAACCATTGGAGAAAATGTGTGAAGGATATCTTGAATCAAGTTCAGATATTTCAAAAATTACAACGTGTAAATCGATTAGCATTAGATGTAAATCGATTGCACGGGTTTGTAACGTTCTTGTTTTCAAAAAAATTGAAGTGTAAATCGATTTACATGATGTGTTAATCGATTTACTAGTATTAGAAAAAATTAACTTAGTTCAGTAATCAATCGATTTACACTCCATGTAAATCGATTGCTGCCAGGGGAAATCAGTTTAAAAAAAAACATGTGTAAATCGATTTACATGATGTGTTAATCGATTTACATTAGTGAAAAACTTAGAATTTGCTTTAAACTTTAAGTGAAGTGTTGTGGCAAGTGTGTATATCATTTTTGAGCATTTCTAATCAATTTAGTTCAAATGAGAATTGATATACTTGTTTGCTTGCCATGATCCTTGAAGCTTTGAGTGAATGATGCTTTAAGCTAATTCCACTTCTTTTCCTTCTTGCCATAGTGCTTGTTTGTCTTTCATCAAAACTAAAGTTGATTTGAGGCTTGAGATTACAGTTACAATATGTGAAAAAGATCTTAAAGAAATATAATTACTTTGACAGTAAACTTGTGAGCACACTAAATGATCCAATTGTGAAGCTGTTTAAGAACACTAGTGAAAGTGTTAGATAAACAGAATATGCGAGCATCATTGGAAGTCTTATGTATTCCATTGATTGTACTAAACCTGAAATTGCATATGTCGTGGGATTGTTGTGCGGGTTTACTAGTAGACTGAGTAATGAATATTGACAAGCTATTGAGTGAGTCATATGGTACCTTAAAAGGACCATGAATCTCGATTTACATTATCAGAGATTTCCTATTGTACCTGAAGGATACAATGATGCAGATTGGAATACCTTATCAGATGATTCCAAAGCAACTAGTGGCTATGTATTCAACATAGCTAGATAAGTTGTATCTTGGAAATCAAAGAAACATATTATCCTGAGAATATAGCATTAGCGACTGCTAGTGAAGAAGCAAGTTGGTTAAGATTCTTGCTAACTGAGATTCCCTTATGGAAAAAACATATGTCAGTTGTGTTGATCCACTGCAATAGTATCGCGGCTATTGCAAAAATTGAGAACCGTTAATATAATGGAAAAAGACGTCAAATAAGAAGAAAGCACAACACTGTTAGAGATTGTATCTCTAAAGAAGCTGTAAGAGTGGATCATGTACGCACTGATGAAAATTTAGGAGATCCTTTGACGAAAGGATTGGCTAGAGAGAAAGTCTATAATACATCATATAAGATAAGACTAATGCCTATAGGAAAATGAGTTTCTCATGATGGTAACCCGACCTAAATGACTGGAGATCCCAAGAAATATGTTCAATGGGCAATAACAAGTTATGAGTAATATGAGATGATCATGCAAGTAAAGCATGAATCCTGAAGTAATAAGAGGATGAGATAATAGAAACTCTTAATGAGATCTATACTCTGTATGAGGGAGTACCTAGGCTACAGGAGTACTCTTGATAGACTCACCTATGTGATTGTGGAACTTAGGCCGGTTCCTATGGAATTTCGAGGCAGAATTCCTAGAGCCTTCATTAAACTAGGATACACGTGCAGGGCCATTAAAGCACGGGCTATTAGAATACACCTTAAGAAAAGGTTGTGTGCGGGTTTGATGTCTGAGATAGAGTTCAAGACATTTGTGTCACTCTTGTTGAATTGGAATCCTAGTTGTTATGCAAAGGTTCAAGTCGTAGACACCTTTGTTTATGCACAATCTTAGAAACGTTTGACGTTACTTCTAAAATCAATTTTTTAAATTCAAGTGGGGGATTGTTGGAACATGTCCATGTTTCAATAATATTGAATTTAAAAATTTCTCAAGTCCCACATTGTTAGAATATTTTTTTGGTTGAAAAAACCATTTAGTCCCGCATTGCTCATGTGAGAAATATTAACTATCATACTTCACTATATAAGGAGTGCATATGTTTCATTCCAAATACACACCAAAAATTATTCTATTAGTTTTTCCTTCCTCACTCTCATAACTCCGCGTCTCTCGAATTGTTGAAGCACCATCTTCTTCCCATTTCTTCCTACTCGTTGAATTTTCCGAGTATTTTCTTGAATTCTCTTTAGAGAATTATGTTAATTTCTCCTCATTTGAGTTGAGAAATTTTCAAGTTTAATCTTTTGAATTCTCTTTGGAGAATTATTTGAATTTCTCTTTGTTAGAGAAATTATTATGAGTGGTCAAATGACCATTATCATATTCTCTTTGGAGAATTATTTGAGTTTCTTTTTGTTTGAGAAATTATTATGACTGGTCTTTGTACCAGATACTACGAGTGGTGTTGATACCATATTTGAATGGTCTTGTACCATCAGAGGGTGTATTTCTAGACCGATTATCTATCATGCAAGTAGTAATCGTACAGTATAGAACTGGGCTGTTTTATCGGGCTGTTTTATCCTGGAGACGGTGCGGTAGTTTGACTGCTTTGCATAATTTTGAACAGTGCCGCAAAACGTATTAAAGAGAGCGACCTAATCCGTGACTCAACCTGATAATATATATATATATATATATATATATATATATATATATATATATATATATATATATATATATATATATATATATATATATATATATATATATATATATATATATATATATATATATATATATATATATATATATATATATATATATATATATATATATATATATATATATATATATATATATATATATATATATATATATATATATATATATATATATATATGGCGGCAGTGACGGTGGCAAGTAGGGTAAAAAATACAATAGGCTATCTTGAGATAAAATTAATTATTGAGTATAAATTTAGAAAATTATAATCATTATTCGGTAGGAAAAGATTATCTTGCTCTTTAGTTGAAATATTTAAATCACAATCGTTAATTAAATTTAATAATTAATATTTATAATTTTCATTTTTCACAAAAATTTTATCGGATATGCTTCTATGACAATCTTTTAATAATATTTTTAAAAGGATGGTTAGTCCAAGATGCTGAAAAACAAAGTTCCACTTTTGCTAATATACATTCAGTATAAATTTAATGAGTTTTTAACCCTCACAATTTTAAAAATTTAATGTATCATAATTATTATTGTAGCTATTAAAAACTCCACTAACATAACCCTCTTAAATTATTAAAAAATAATTTAAAATAATAATAACAAATAAATAATGGAGATTTTAAACCTCTTTAAATGACTGAAATTTAAAAATAAATAAATAAATAAACTGATGGGTTTCAATTTTAAAATACACAAAAGTGTATTATGATAATTCTCTAACATATAATGTATATAAAAAAATCGTGCAAACACAACAAACTTACCACAACTACCTTGGTTCTTAATAGGAGTGACAACTTTTTTCAATCTCAGATGTGTTCATTGTTACTCCAAATGATAAGTACGCGAAAAAGAAAATGCTTGCTTATTATGGTGAGCGTTAGAGAGGGTTTAAGACACAGTTCACCCATGATTATATTAAACATGGAGAAGATAAAGAATTGCCTCCATACGAGGTGTATTCGTTTGTTGATCAAACTACTTGGGAGAAATTTGTAGAGTCTCGTTCCACTCCTGACTCCTTGGCAAAGAGTCAAAAAGGAAAAGAAAATCGAGCTAGAAATATCTATCCACATAGGTTATCTTGTGAAGGATATAAAAGACTTAAAAAAATTTGATGGAAGAAAAAAAAAAGGATGAAGAGCTGAGAGATTCTATAAGTCTTGATCGCAGTCCATCTCCACCATCACGCCATAAGAAATGGAAGAGGGCACATCAAAGAAAAGACGGCGAGTACACATCAGATGCTACACGCAAAATGGCTCAAAGGATTGTAAGTAGATACTTTTTTAATAATATTTATTTTACTTAAATCAATTTGGTAAAGATGAAATTTTATTATTTGTAGGATGATCTTGTTGAACAAACCAAGGCCGGCAGCTACACTTCACAAGTTCGTCATGACAGGAGCATCTTATGTGTGTCTGTGGTCTTGGTAAAGGCATTGGCTTCAAGGTATATTTTAGACGCACTACATCATCTAGAAAGAAAATTAGTAAGAGAGAGGTTGAAGAGATTGTTGTTGTTGAGTTGGGGAAGGCCATGGACAAGTTGAAGGAGAAGCAGAATATGTTATTTCTATGATTCAGAAATTGAGCTTGTTGGGTATATTCAGCCACACAAATTCAAATCAATTGGAAATTCGAGAGAATGTAGTTGACAAAATTATGGGTGGTACTATTAGATTTAATCTATATTTTAGGAATATCTTTTGGATATTAATCTATACTTTAGGAATATTTTTTAGAACATATTATTATATCTTTTTATATCTTTGTTAGAGGATATTTAGGATTTTATTTTGTGTATAAATAGTCTAGTGAGGTAGCTCAATGTAATTCATATTGTAAATCATTATTCCTTATTTTGTAACCGTCAATTAATATATTATTTTTCCTTTCATCTCTTCTTTGTGCACCAACAATTGGTATCAGAGCCCCGATTCGAAATACACGGGAAAAAGGGAAACACGAGAGAATAGTGAGGTGTTGTGTGATAATCGTTGTTTCTGATTCTGGGATTTGGGAAACTCTGCTTTATTGAATTTCTGCATAAATTGCACAAGGTAGAGATGAACAGAAACGGCGGCGATGTCCATTCCAAGCTTCCAGTATTTGATGGCAAGAACTGGAATCGTTGGAAGATCCAGATGCGCGTGTTGTTTGGTTCTCAAGATGTGTTCGATCTTGTCACCGATGACTATGATATATTAGAAGTAGACACAATAGAGACACAGAAGATAACATATAGGGCGCTAAGGAAGAAATATCACAAGGTGTTGTTCTACATCCATCAATGTGTGGATGCAAATGTGTTTGAGAAGATTGTTGATTCTGAAACAACAAAGGCTGCATGGGACACACTGGTCAGATGTTACGGTGGTGACACATCAGTGAAGAAGGTGAATCTTTAGCCTCTCAAATAGCAATATGAGAATCTCAACATGAAGGACAACGAGAAGGTTTCTGAGTACATCTCTAGAGTGAATATGATCATTAATAAGGTGAAAGCTTGTGGATAAACTCTTTCTGAACAAGTAATTATTGAGAAGATCTTGAGATCTTTAACTTCTCAGTTTGATTATATTATGGTAGCAATTGAACATTCCAAAGATCTGAGCACCATGAAAGTTGAAGAGCTGCAAAGTAGTTTAGAGGCGCATGAGTTGCGTATGACTGCGAGAACTTCTGAGAGGGAAGTAGAGCAGCAGGCTCTGAAAGTAACTTCTGCTAAGTAGTATCAGAAGCAGACTTGGTCAGAAGCCAGGAAGAAAACTAAGGATGGTCAAAGGTCAGAAGCTTCAAACTCTGATAGGCAGAAGAGTGTCCAGAAGGGAAAGGAGAAGTCTGACAAGAAGAATATTTAGTGTTATTGTTGCAATAACTTTGGTCACTGTGCCAAAGATTGTTGGTCAAACAAAGAAAGGAAGTCAGAAGAAGCAAATATAGTCAGAGGAGAGTCAGATGATGAACATGTGCTATTTTTGGCTTCTGAACCTGATGATCTGAATTCATCAGAATGGTAGTATATGAACACAGGGTGTTCAAACCATCTTACTGGAAACAAGAAATGGTTGGTTAATTTTGACTCTGGGAAGAGTACAAAGATCAGATGTGTGGATGATAAATACCTCAATGAAGAACGTATGGGAAATTTCATAATCGTTCTAAACAATGGGAAAGCAGCAGTGATCTAAAATGTATGGTATGTACCTGGCATGAAAAGCAATCTGATGAGTGTGGGACAACTGATTGAGAAAGGTTTTTCAGTTACCATGAAGGACAATCTTCTGAAGCTGTATGACTGTAATCAGAAGCTGATTATGGAGTCAGAACGGGGAAGTAACAGAACATTTAAGGTGAATGTTAGAACTGCAAACTCTGAATGTCTTAGTGCAATAAGTGTTGTCAAGGAGAATGAGTTGTGGCACAGAAGATTTGGTCATATGAATTTCAGAAGATTAGGGCATCTGAAATCAAAGAATATGGCACATGAAATTCCTACAATCAAGAAGCCTGAGAAGTCATGCAAGGTGTGCATGGAAAGGAAGCAACCAAGATTACCATTTGCATCAGAAGTAGCTCCAAGAGCAAAACATGCCTTGGGAGTAGTGCATTCTGATGTGTGTAGTCCTTTTACAGTAGCATCAACTGAAGGGAATAAATATTTTGTGTCATTTGTTGATAAGTTCATCAGAATGACATGGGTATCTCTCATAAAGTTCAAACACGAGGTGTTTGCTGAATTCAAGAAGTTCAGACTGAAGGCTGAGAATCAGAGTGGCCAGACTCTGAAGATTCTTAGAACTGATGGTGGTGGTGAGTATAACTCCATAGAATTCAGAAGTTTCTGTGAGGAGAATGGAATTGAGCATGGGGTTACTTCTCCCTATACTCCTCAACACAATGGTCTTGTTGAAAGAAGAAATTGTACTTTGCTTGATATGGTGAGAAGCATGCTGAAAAAGAATAAGCTTCCTCATACTCTGTAGGGAGAAGCTGTTGCGACTGCATGTTATGTGCTCAACAGATCTCCAACAAAGAAATTAAAGGAAATAATTCATATCCAGAAGTGGACTGGAGATAAACAAAGTGTTATTCATCTGAAGGTGTTTGGTTCTTGTTGTACCCCAAAATTTGCCCTCGCATTTTTCCCCAAGAAATCTCAACTTCAAACATTTCCTGACTTCTCAAATTGGTTCAAGAATCGGACAAACGGACTTTTCTTGACAGTCAAGCAGAATTAGGGTTTTTACTGATTTTCAGAGCTCTGAATTGTTTCATACAGTGGGCTTAGGGTTTGGTTGATTTTTGGTTCAATTTTGATCAAGCGAGCGTGATTTGGCATTTAATCGGGAATTAGGGTTTTATGGGCGTATTCTCAGAAGAATTTGAATTCCACAGCACTTTGCGGTTTATTTCAAGATTCGGATTAAAATTCGCGTTATCTTGGTTTAATCAGCAAAGAGACAGTGGTTTTGAATTCAGTACGTTTTGATTGGGCCAGTCAGATACAAGATGCAGTATTGGATTCACAGTGTTCATGTGTTTGATCAGTCTATCTGGGTTAATTGCTGCCTTGCTTTGGATGTTGGATAAGACAGGTTTATTGGATCAATGTTGTTTTATTTTAGTTATTTATTATTCTAAAATTAAATGATTGAATTTATTTTTCAATTGTTTTAATTCTAAGAATTTTAAATAAATAAATAAGCAATAAAGAAAGTTAGAACCAATTGGATAATTTGATTTTTATTGATATTCGAATTATTTGTACAAATTGTTGTTACAAACAATAATTTACATTTAATTTAAATATTACATAGAATGAAAAACTATCCTATTTTCTAAATATTCTTCGTTCTTCATTCCGCTCCGGTATTCCGTTTTTCATCTGCAAAAAGAAACAAGAAAAGTCAGAAAGCATTTAATTAAAAGACAGATAAAAAGTTGCTCATCATTAGGGGCCACTGACTGGGATCAGTCGACCCTCTCTGCAAATCACGGGATTTCTCCCGGTTCACAGAGAGGGAAGATTATTTTATTTCATGAATGCAAATGCAAATGCATAAGTTATAAAATTCAAGCTGCATAAGAATCTCAATTTCCAAATCAAAACCATATAGTTCAAATCCAAACTTTCTATCCAAAAGCAAAGGCTATTGTCAAAATGCCCAAAGTCCACTCAAAAGAAAATCAAGGAAGTACATTTGCTGTCACAAGCTCAAAAGCTGTCATGGAAAATTTTTTGCCAAGATATCAAATGCAAAGTCAGACACAAACTGTCAAAAGAGAGATAAAGGAGATGCAAAGTGTGTTATGCAAGCAACAAACATCTTAATTCATCATTTCCCATAGTTAGCCTCTTCAGAACAGTACAGATAAAAAACATTAAAAATTCTTAAGACTGTACTTTAAGAGAGAGAAAAAGAGAGATAAAGCATAGGCAGGGTTAGGCAAAGCTCAGTTCAGCAGACAGTAGGGAGGAGAGAAGAAAGAAAGATATAACACAAGCCAATGAAACAGTTCAAGATAGCAGTTCAGAAGTGAAGGGAGCAAAATAGAAAAGAAAATATAAAAAATCCAAAAGCTCAGTAGCAGGCAATTCAGAAAAGGAAGAGAATCCAAACTCAGTTCAGAAGTAAGGCGAAGAGAGAAGAGATATACACAACTCAAACCTGCATCAAGCACTCAATCCTGCCTCAACCTTCAAAGACACATTCTAAAAAAACATACTGAACATAACACATCTCAGGCCTAAAAAACCTGATATGCAAACTTCATACCGGTCTCAAACACATCCAAACCACAAGAGCCTGTCAAACACCCAACATACTGTCAATAACTAACAGTTCTGGCCATTCAAGAACATTGTCAAAAAAATATCAAGAGGCTTTGCTATCCTTAGAACCAGAGGCAACATCCAGCATTGATGCCTTCAGAACCTTTTCATCATTAGGCAATACACAGGGCAACACGAGAAAAGGAAAAGCAGAAACAAATCACAAGCATAGGCAACAGCTGTTCAAGAAAAACGTTCAAGACAAGCAAATCTCAAGCAAACGCATGCTCAAAGACAATCAACACGCAGTGGCACAGAAGAAGGGATAAAGAAGTAAGGAATTAGGGTTTCTCAGTACGTATCATCATCAAAACCTAACATAAGCAAAGAACGAAAGTACCAGGAAAGCGTCAAACGCGAAGCAAGCTCCATCACCGCCGTTCCGGCCTCCTGAGCGCTACTTCTCCACCTTCCCTCCACCTCCAAATATCAGGTAGTAGAATCTTCGCCTTCTATCTCTTCTCTCTCACCTCATAAAAAACAAAAAAAACAAGAACTTAAAACAACATACGCGAATCCAGAAAAGAGATAAAAGCATAAGGCATTAAAACGAACCATGTTTCAAAGGCGTTGAGTTCGCGTTAGGGAGGGAGGAAAAGTGTTGAATAGCGCTGGTGGCCGGAGACAATCAAACGCTCAGAAATTGCTAATCGGAGAAGACGAATACCACGAACGCGCCGCCGCTGATGAACCCTAACTCTCGTTCTGAAAACAACACGCTTAACCCTAATTTCATTTCAAACTGAATAAGGGCCTAATCCGTTTTCTGCTTAAAGCCCACTAACTTCTTCTAACAAACACTAAACCTTTCTTTTCTGTATTTTGTATTTACTCCTTTTTCTTAACACTAACCTTTTTATTTATTTGTAAAAACAATATCTACTAACCTCATTTTATAAACAATATTTTTTATTATTTGTAAAATACTAATTAAATACATCTTTCATCATATGATTAAAACATCCCTTTTAAATACATAAAAATAACCAAATACTTTTTAAACATAATTAATTTAAAAACTTTTTTTTGAAATACATTTGTATATATTATCTTTTCTTTTTTTTATATATACCAATTAAATTGAAAATACTTTTTTTGATTAAAATGCATATTTGTACATATTATACATTTTCCATACATAATTAAAATTAAACTCTTTTTTAGTTAATATACATTTTGTACATAATTAAACACACAAAAATCAAGATTCATCTAAAAAACGTATATCTAGGTCAAAACCCTAATACGACTCAATTTCACATTTCGCACTTGTACATATTTACACTTACACAATACATATACACTTGTACACTTACACAAATACATTCACATTACCCTATACACATGTTTATCTTACATTTATATTTGATATTCATTTGATCGCGACATTCGATTTGGTTGTAAATTATTGGGTACTATAAGTTCCATCCCCTTGTACATTTATATCCCCACTCCCGGACATTATTTTGTAATAGCGTAGATTTACATTCCGCAATTTACAGTTTTCCAATTATACCATGGTTAGACCTAGGGTTTGTATGTACATAAAATCAAACGCTAGATAACCTAATACAAGACAAATACATGTAATCGATACACAATCACACTTGCACCCCCTAGGGTAATCCCACATGTTGCCTTCCAAAATGGGCCATGCTTACACGTCGAATGTCTTTGGCAAAACGAATTCAAATGATCATAAGTCCCTCGATGACGCTTTCGAAAATCGCCTATCAAAATGATCATAGTCCCTTCAAAACAAATTGCCAAAGACACTTGGCATCATTGCATTCATGGTCCATACAATGACCCGCGCCCGTCCCGAATAAACTTCCTAAACGCAAGATTGTCTACCAATTTCAATGGTAGAACAAAATTGTTAAAAGGGGTTAAAACATGACAAAAACCTTTAAGTACAATAGGGTAGACGAAAACTCTTAGTTACTTGAGATCAGACTTGCAAAAACACTTGCCTTATTTTCAAAAACCACAATCCACAACACTTTCAAACAAACTCTTAAAAACATTTGAAAACACCTTTTCGAAAAGATTCACACTTTTGTAAAACACTCAAACACGAGTCAAATACATTAGTCGCCTAAGACAAGGCATCTTTTTCCAAAACATTTTCAAAAAGCACCCACACACACACCATTTTTCAAAGCAATCGAAAAACAAGGCAAGTGATCTAAAAAAACCAAGTAACTAAGAGCCCATGGATAACCATGGATGAAAAGGGTGCTAATACCTTCCCTTTTCATAATCTACCCCCCGAACCCATGAAATATCTCAAAAGGTTTTTTGCTGTGCTTTTTAACCTTTCCTTTAGGATAAAATAAAAAGTCGGTGGCGACTCTTGCTAACCGCACAAGTGCGAATACGAACGCAAAACACTAGTCAGTTCTCCCACCGTATCACAGAACTGGCGACTCTGCTGGGGAGTTTTTTTAAAAGTGGGGTTACCTTGGGGTTTAGATCGCCTTTACTTTCAATTGATTGCTTTGTTTGCTTTACATTTGTGGGTTTTGTATCGGAGTTTTATAGATCCTAACCCGGATCTGGGAAATACCCTTTTAGGTAGCATAATCTGTGAGGGACCTGTCCGGCGTAGACCGACATGGGTGAAGCAGTGGCTACGTTGGTGTGGCATCTTAGTCTGTACCTATATCCCTTGTGTTGTAACGGGGAGAATATAGGTCTTCTAAGGGGTCATTAAACACCAACCAACCTTAGAACCCTAAATTGACCAACTTGGCTATTAGGACATTAGCAGTATGCTACACTCATTGAGGCTAAACTCTCGAGATGGTTCTGGCCGCGAGAAAAGATTGCGATGCTGGAGTTATGACCGATTGAGGGTAGCCAATGATATGAGATCCTCTAGAACCCGGTTACTTTTGATAGGACAGGTTTTAACCAACAAACTGAAAGAGGGTAGTACCTGAACCTCATGCAAGCCTAAACCTAAGGCCTTGTGTGCTTTGTGTGAATATTGTTTGCCTGTATATACACTCACTTGCTTGTGCACACATGTACATAACATCATGACATCATACCATAGCATTTTAGCATTTTCAATAACCATTTCAAGGATCTCGAGAGTTCTGTTGATGCAGGGTTACGTTGAACCAGACATCTATCAAGGGACAAGAGGTCTCTCCTCTAACCAATCCAGTCAAAGTTCAAGTACAACAACTTGAATCAGTGGCTATGACCCACTCGACATGGTGAGCTTGATTCTCATGGAAAGACATCCACCAACACAAAGCTCTCCAAACAAAGGTCGAGAACAACAACTTGAATCAGTGGCTATGACCCACTCGGCATGGTGAGCTTGATTCTCGTGGAAAGACGTCCACCGGTACAGAGATCTCCAATCCAAGAGCAGAGTTCAACCTCTAACATTTTTCTTGTGCTTACCCCAAGAGATCCTTGAAAACATGCATCCACGTATCATGCATTGCATTTTGACAATCTTTCCTTTTTCAGGTTTCCTTACTCTCCTGCTGTTTATTTCAGCAAGAGATGGCTCTAGAACGGTCTGTCAAAGACATCCAAGACCAGACTGCTCAGCTACAGGAGATGTTCATGAACTTGTCTCTGGGGCAAGAAGAGATGAAAGCTCTCCTCACCAACGGCTTGGGGAATTCCAACAATGCCAGGAATGATCAGATTGCGGAGCTGCAGTTTGATCTGACAACACTGAGGACTCAGATGATGGGATATTTGGTGGGCCAGATGGCTCTCATCCAAGACCTATCTCAAAGACAAGAGGAACTCAGAGTTCTGGTCCGCCAACTGCTTCCAAACAACCAACTGGGGCAAACATCTGAGGTCGAAGAGCAAGTCACCGCTCAACCTCCATCAACTCAAGAAGACAAGGGGAAAGCTCCTTTGTTAGCTTCAGGGTCACAAACCCATCAACAACCTCGCCAGCGTCAGCGGGGCAATCGGCGTAAACAAGAAAAGCCGGGAAGACGGTTTACGGAGACTGAAATACCATCATTCTTCATACTGAAGCGCCTGTTGGAGGTCAATTTGCTCACCGTAAAGGACCCTCCTCAGAAGCTCAATATCTCCTCTCCTCGCTTTAATCCCGACGAATTTTGTGTTTACCACTCCTGCAGCCCGGGGCACAGTACCAACGACTGTTGGGCCTTGAAGAACAAGATTCAAGATCTGATTGACATTGGGGTGATGGAATTCATGCCAGACGGCGAGATGAAGATCTTCCGTTAAAGGGTTCTCCGCTTGAAGTGACGAAGCTCGAAACTGAAAGACTTTTGTTTCTTTTTGAATTTTTCAAAGTTGTGATTTCTTTTGCTGTCAAACAATTATTTGTTGATGTTAAACTCTGTTTTCATTAATGCATTGCGTATATTTGTCTTGAAATCATCCATTCGTTTCACTACTCTTATGCTTTTCTTTACGATATCCGACTCTTGATAAAAAGCTGCAAGCCTTTAGAGGGAGGATGACGAAACGATACCGTGATCTTATACAGTATGCTTTTGAACAAACCTCGCTGATGATGTACAGGCATTTCTTTCAATTCCCAAACTCTGGAGTTATAAGGAAGTTAATCCCTAGTCAACCCCTTCGAGCCAAAGAAGTAGGAGTTTCCTGTTCCGATACAGTCAAAACCTTTGATATAAACCTGGGGCAGGGTAGTATCTCAGTTAATTCAAAAGGAAACGCGCATTGGAGTCGCAAACTCCCAGTTCGTAATACAACGAACGACGTCGAAAAAGAAAGCATTCCTTTGGAATCAAAAGACAAGGGTGGTTCCCTATCACGTAGACAGTCAATCTCTCAAAAGAGAAAAAAAACCACCAAGCCAAAACCTATGAAGGAGGCTTAAGAAAGCTGGGGCATCCCGCTGACAGCAATCCCGAAAACGGTAACAGTCAGGCAAAAGTTAGGGATAACAAATCAAAATCAAAATAGTGAGGTCATTACAAAACCCTCAACAACTTGAAAAGTGTTGAAAAGAAAAAGGAGATGATGACTGTCTCCCAAAATTCAACTGGTGAACCATCGCCCAAAAGTCATTCCAAACTCAAAACAGAGTGCGACGCACAGTTAACTGAGCTTAGGTTGAAGGACATCACGAAGAGCGGGTGGGTACAAATATACTTTGAGCCTTTATCATTTGTTTCTTAAACCGTGAACCAGGCCACGTTACAACCCTCCAAAAGTCCTAATTGAAGCATGGGTTAGTTCGA
Source organism: Vicia faba (assembly GCA_948472305.1). Classification (NCBI taxonomy): domain Eukaryota; kingdom Viridiplantae; phylum Streptophyta; class Magnoliopsida; order Fabales; family Fabaceae; genus Vicia; species Vicia faba. The sequence goes on along the minus strand of OX451736.1, from coordinate 1,677,426,527 downwards.
AAGCATACTGTTACAAAAGGTATCCTGACTCCTGTAAGGCTTTGCTCTAAATCTTGTGTTAACTTGTCTTGTGAAAAGTTTTCTGCTAAAAAACGCATTTTTCAAAACTTCGAGACAAACATAAACTTTGCGTTGCTTGAATATCACTGTCTGTATTTTTTGACAGCGAAGAAATTCATACAACGAATGTTCGGAGGAACGAAAACTCTCTCAGTAAGTCAAAATCACTTCAAGAGGATAACACTTCCATCAAATCTCCTATCAACAAGGGGCATGATCTTTCAAAATTCAATTAACCTGGGGCAGTCCAGTCAAGGTCCAACAGATCTTTCAAAGTACAGTTAACCTGGGGCAGTCCAGTCACGATTTCAAGAAATCTCTCAAATATGCAGAGTAATCTGATTCAAGACTCCTTCTTCACCACTTGGGGCATTCGAATGCCAAAAGTGTTCAACACATCAACTCCAACATTTCCAGATTCGACTCCTGTATCCAGCCAGGGCATATCTGTTGATTACATTTCCAGACTCGATTCCTGTATCTAGCCAGGGCATGTCTGAAGAGTCTGAAGATTCGACTCCTGTATCCAGCCAGGGCATGTCTGAAGAATTCCAGATCAACACCTGCAACAACCCAGGAAACATCTGTGAACGACCGATTGTAGACCAACACCTGTAATAAATCAGGATTTATCTACATCACCACTTGGGGCATTCGAATGTCAAAAGTGTTCAAAACCCGATGTAGTTTTACACAAGCTCATCATCAGGAAGCCCTACACCGGTTCCTCTTCAAGACTTCTGAAACAGTTTACGGATTCTTCCCAACAACGGACGCCAATCTACCGACTTGTTCAGATTCTTCAAGACTTCTGAAACAGTTTACGGATTCTTCCCAACAACGGACGCCAATCTACCGACTTGTTCAGATTCTTCAAGACTTCTGAAACAGTTTACGGATTCTTCCCAACACCGGACGCCAATCTACCGACTTGTTCAGATTCTTATCAAGACTTCTGAAACAGTTTACGGATTCTTCCCAACAACGGACGCCAATCTACCGACTTGTTCAGATTCTTCAAGACTTCTGAAACAGTTTACGGATTCTTCCCAACAACGGACGCCAATCTACCGACTTGTTCAGATTCTTCAAGACTTCTGAAACAGTTTACGGATTCTTCCCAACACCGGACGCCAATCTACCGACTTGTTCAGATTCTTATCAAGACTTCTGAAACAGTTTACGGATTCTTCCCAACAACGGACGCCAATCTACCGACTTGTTCAGATTCTTCAAAACTTCTGAAACAGTTTACGGATTCTTCCCAACAACGGACGCCAATCTACCGACTTGTTCAGATTCTTCAAGACTTCTGAAACAGTTTACGGATTCTTCCCAACAACGGACGCCAATCTACCGACTTGTTCAGATTCTTCTCAAGCCAACCACCACGGAAGATCGCGCTCGCCAAGGTTCTTCCTATCCCCAGCCAGGGAATCCCCCGGAATTCAATTCCCCTCGGAATTTAAGCTTCAGTACCCCCAGCGGAGTCAAACTTTCAAACCTTCTCCCCACAGAGTTTTGAGGAAGCATCTTTGAGTTCCCCAGTGAAGTCTCCAGGGTTACCTCCCATCAAACCGAAGACTCTCAATCTGGTCTCCCCGGCATGAGTCCACTAGTTGGAGCTCCCCAGTAGAGATCATTAGGAATTCTCTTCCCCAGTGACGGCCGAGGATTTATTTTCCCCGGCAGCAGTCAAGACGCTTTTATCTTCAGCCATCTCGGATTCATGTATCCTTGGCAAGATTAGCTCATCAGCTTACGTGTGCATCCATCACATTCATAAATATTGTTGTCACATACATTGCATCATGCATCATAACATTGCATACGACTAACCCTTTGCCTTTTCAGGTAAGATCAGTCGACAGACACAGATCATCTCCTAAGATTCATCCAAAAATAGTTCAGATGTGACCCGGACACGGCAACGTTTTGATACTTATTCCAGGTTCATTCAGACGCATCAGCAGAAACCTTACACCGGTTCCTCTTCAACTTCTCAATTTCTGAAACAAGTTTACGGATTCTTCCCTACAACGGATGTCAATCCACCGATTTGTTCAGACTTTTTCTCAACTTCTGAAACAAGTTTACGGATTCTTCCCTACAACGGATGTCAATCTACCAACTGATTCAGACTCTTCTCGATTTTTTGAAAATAGGTTACGGACGCTTCCCAGCAACGGATGCTGCTCCATTGCTTGTTCAGTCCCAACTCCTGAAAATAGTTTACGGACCCTCCAGACACGGACGTCAATCTGTTGCTTGTTCAGACCCCAATTCAGAGATATTCCAAAACAGGGATGCCCTTCTGATACTCGTCCACTCACCATCGACGTACAGTTCAACATCGCCATATGGCATCTATAAGCCCATCCTCCTACCAGCAGTCGCCGAATGGCATCTATAAGCCCATTCTCAGATGGCATCTCTAAGCCCATCCCCCGACAAATTTCTTTCGCACCAGGTGGCATCTTTAAGCCCATCACCAAATGGCATCTTTAAGCCCATTCACCTCCACCGTCACATCGACGAGCGCAAATTTTCTGGGCACATTAGTGTCCAATCTCCTTTTACCTTCAAGTCGCGAAAGGCAAACTTGCCAATCTAACTCTTCAGGTCAAAGAAGATTGAACAGGGGCAACTGTTGTACCCCAAAATTTGCCCTCGCATTTTTCCCCAAGAAATCTCAACTTCAAACATTTCCTGACTTCTCAAATTGGTTCAAGAATCGGACAAACGGACTTTTCTTGACAGTCAAGCAGAATTAGGGTTTTTACTGATTTTCAGAGCTCTGAATTGTTTCATACAGTGGGCTTAGGGTTTGGTTGATTTTTGGTTCAATTTTGATCAAGCGAGCGTGATTTGGCATTTAATCGGGAATTAGGGTTTTATGGGCGTATTCTCAGAAGAATTTGAATTCCACAGCACTTTGCGGTTTATTTCAAGATTCGGATTAAAATTCGCGTTATCTTGGTTTAATCAGCAAAGAGACAGTGGTTTTGAATTCAGTACGTTTTGATTGGGCCAGTCAGATACAAGATGCAGTATTGGATTCACAGTGTTCATGTGTTTGATCAGTCTATCTGGGTTAATTGCTGCCTTGCTTTGGATGTTGGATAAGACAGGTTTATTGGATCAATGTTGTTTTATTTTAGTTATTTATTATTCTAAAATTAAATGATTGAATTTATTTTTCAATTGTTTTAATTCTAAGAATTTTAAATAAATAAATAAGCAATAAAGAAAGTTAGAACCAATTGGATAATTTGATTTTTATTGATATTCGAATTATTTGTACAAATTGTTGTTACAAACAATAATTTACATTTAATTTAAATATTACATAGAATGAAAAACTATCCTATTTTCTAAATATTCTTCGTTCTTCATTCCGCTCCGGTATTCCGTTTTTCATCTGCAAAAAGAAACAAGAAAAGTCAGAAAGCATTTAATTAAAAGACAGATAAAAAGTTGCTCATCATTAGGGGCCACTGACTGGGATCAGTCGACCCTCTCTGCAAATCACGGGATTTCTCCCGGTTCACAGAGAGGGAAGATTATTTTATTTCATGAATGCAAATGCAAATGCATAAGTTATAAAATTCAAGCTGCATAAGAATCTCAATTTCCAAATCAAAACCATATAGTTCAAATCCAAACTTTCTATCCAAAAGCAAAGGCTATTGTCAAAATGCCCAAAGTCCACTCAAAAGAAAATCAAGGAAGTACATTTGCTGTCACAAGCTCAAAAGCTGTCATGGAAAATTTTTTGCCAAGATATCAAATGCAAAGTCAGACACAAACTGTCAAAAGAGAGATAAAGGAGATGCAAAGTGTGTTATGCAAGCAACAAACATCTTAATTCATCATTTCCCATAGTTAGCCTCTTCAGAACAGTACAGATAAAAAACATTAAAAATTCTTAAGACTGTACTTTAAGAGAGAGAAAAAGAGAGATAAAGCATAGGCAGGGTTAGGCAAAGCTCAGTTCAGCAGACAGTAGGGAGGAGAGAAGAAAGAAAGATATAACACAAGCCAATGAAACAGTTCAAGATAGCAGTTCAGAAGTGAAGGGAGCAAAATAGAAAAGAAAATATAAAAAATCCAAAAGCTCAGTAGCAGGCAATTCAGAAAAGGAAGAGAATCCAAACTCAGTTCAGAAGTAAGGCGAAGAGAGAAGAGATATACACAACTCAAACCTGCATCAAGCACTCAATCCTGCCTCAACCTTCAAAGACACATTCTAAAAAAACATACTGAACATAACACATCTCAGGCCTAAAAAACCTGATATGCAAACTTCATACCGGTCTCAAACACATCCAAACCACAAGAGCCTGTCAAACACCCAACATACTGTCAATAACTAACAGTTCTGGCCATTCAAGAACATTGTCAAAAAAATATCAAGAGGCTTTGCTATCCTTAGAACCAGAGGCAACATCCAGCATTGATGCCTTCAGAACCTTTTCATCATTAGGCAATACACAGGGCAACACGAGAAAAGGAAAAGCAGAAACAAATCACAAGCATAGGCAACAGCTGTTCAAGAAAAACGTTCAAGACAAGCAAATCTCAAGCAAACGCATGCTCAAAGACAATCAACACGCAGTGGCACAGAAGAAGGGATAAAGAAGTAAGGAATTAGGGTTTCTCAGTACGTATCATCATCAAAACCTAACATAAGCAAAGAACGAAAGTACCAGGAAAGCGTCAAACGCGAAGCAAGCTCCATCACCGCCGTTCCGGCCTCCTGAGCGCTACTTCTCCACCTTCCCTCCACCTCCAAATATCAGGTAGTAGAATCTTCGCCTTCTATCTCTTCTCTCTCACCTCATAAAAAACAAAAAAAACAAGAACTTAAAACAACATACGCGAATCCAGAAAAGAGATAAAAGCATAAGGCATTAAAACGAACCATGTTTCAAAGGCGTTGAGTTCGCGTTAGGGAGGGAGGAAAAGTGTTGAATAGCGCTGGTGGCCGGAGACAATCAAACGCTCAGAAATTGCTAATCGGAGAAGACGAATACCACGAACGCGCCGCCGCTGATGAACCCTAACTCTCGTTCTGAAAACAACACGCTTAACCCTAATTTCATTTCAAACTGAATAAGGGCCTAATCCGTTTTCTGCTTAAAGCCCACTAACTTCTTCTAACAAACACTAAACCTTTCTTTTCTGTATTTTGTATTTACTCCTTTTTCTTAACACTAACCTTTTTATTTATTTGTAAAAACAATATCTACTAACCTCATTTTATAAACAATATTTTTTATTATTTGTAAAATACTAATTAAATACATCTTTCATCATATGATTAAAACATCCCTTTTAAATACATAAAAATAACCAAATACTTTTTAAACATAATTAATTTAAAAACTTTTTTTTGAAATACATTTGTATATATTATCTTTTCTTTTTTTTATATATACCAATTAAATTGAAAATACTTTTTTTGATTAAAATGCATATTTGTACATATTATACATTTTCCATACATAATTAAAATTAAACTCTTTTTTAGTTAATATACATTTTGTACATAATTAAACACACAAAAATCAAGATTCATCTAAAAAACGTATATCTAGGTCAAAACCCTAATACGACTCAATTTCACATTTCGCACTTGTACATATTTACACTTACACAATACATATACACTTGTACACTTACACAAATACATTCACATTACCCTATACACATGTTTATCTTACATTTATATTTGATATTCATTTGATCGCGACATTCGATTTGGTTGTAAATTATTGGGTACTATAAGTTCCATCCCCTTGTACATTTATATCCCCACTCCCGGACATTATTTTGTAATAGCGTAGATTTACATTCCGCAATTTACAGTTTTCCAATTATACCATGGTTAGACCTAGGGTTTGTATGTACATAAAATCAAACGCTAGATAACCTAATACAAGACAAATACATGTAATCGATACACAATCACACTTGCACCCCCTAGGGTAATCCCACATGTTGCCTTCCAAAATGGGCCATGCTTACACGTCGAATGTCTTTGGCAAAACAAATTCAAATGATCATAAGTCCCTCGATGACGCTTTCGAAAATCGCCTATCAAAATGATCATAGTCCCTTCAAAACAAATTGCCAAAGACACTTGGCATCATTGCATTCATGGTCCATACGATGACCCGCGCCCGTCCCGAATAAACTTCCTAAACGCAAGATTGTCTACCAATTTCAATGGTAGAACAAAATTGTTAAAAGGGGTTAAAACATGACAAAAACCTTTAAGTACAATAGGGTAGACGAAAACTCTTAGTTACTTGAGATCAGACTTGCAAAAACACTTGCCTTATTTTCAAAAACCACAATCCACAACACTTTCAAACAAACTCTTAAAAACATTTGAAAACACCTTTTCGAAAAGATTCACACTTTTGTAAAACACTCAAACACGAGTCAAATACATTAGTCGCCTAAGACAAGGCATCTTTTTCCAAAACATTTTCAAAAAGCACCCACACACACACCATTTTTCAAAGCAATCGAAAAACAAGGCAAGTGATCTAAAAAAACCAAGTAACTAAGAGCCCATGGATAACCATGGATGAAAAGGGTGCTAATACCTTCCCTTTTCATAATCTACCCCCCGAACCCATGAAATATCTCAAAAGGTTTTTTGCTGTGCTTTTTAACCTTTCCTTTAGGATAAAATAAAAAGTCGGTGGCGACTCTTGCTAACCGCACAAGTGCGAATACGAACGCAAAACACTAGTCAGTTCTCCCACCGTATCACAGTTCTGTATGTTGCAAACATGTCCCAGAAGCCAGAAGACAGAAGTTGGATGATAGAAGTAAAGTGATGTTGCCGGTGGGGTACCACAATACAGGTTCGTACAAACTTTATTGTCCAGAAACTAACAAAGTTGAGTTCAGTTGAGATGTTATTGTAAAGGAATCAGAAGTTTGGAATTGGGAAAGGTATCGTCCTGACTCTGATGAGAGAACTCCTGAAGAAAAGTCAGAAACACATGTTTCTGAAGCTGGTAAAGACTCTGACTCTGAAGAAGATACAGAAGGAGAAGATGATTCTAACTTTGACTTCGATGGTGATCCAGACTCTGAATACAATCAAGGTTCTGGAAAAATTCCAATTTCCGAAGCAAGTGCTTCTGAAGGGGAAAGTCCTAGTGTCCAAAGTTCTGAAGGTCCAGTTCAGAGGCAACAAAGAGTCAGAAGCATCCCAAGAAGATTTGCAGAGTTTGACATGTTGCAAGACACTAAAGTATACTCTAAAGGAGAAGTTATTCAGTGTGAAATGTTAGTAGACTCTAAACTCGTGAGTACGGAAGAGGCTCTTAAGCAGCAAGTTTGGTTACAGGCCATGAAAGAAGAAATTGATGTTATAGAGAGAAACAAGACTTGGAAGCTGACAGAACTTCCAAAAGGCAAGAAAGCCATCAGCGTCAGATGGGTTTTCAAGAAGAATCTAAAGCCAGATGGATCAATTGGCAAACACAAAGCAAGATTAGTAGTAAGAGGCTTTCTACAGAAGCCTGGGCTGGATTACTTTGAAGTGTTTGCACCTGTAGCAAGACATGAAATAATCAAACTAGTGATTGCAATAACTACTAACAGGAATTGGCCTCTGATGCATTTAGATGTAAAATCTACATTTCTGAATGGTCCATTACAAGAAGAGGTATACGTATCACAACCTCCTAGATTTGAGAAAAAGAATCAGGAAGGGATGGTGTTTAAATTACACAATGCCTTGTATGGATTGAAGCAAGCGCCCAGAGCTTGGAATTTGAAGATTGATTCGTTTTTCAAGGAACAAGGGTTTCAGAAGTGTGAGATGGAGTATGGTGTTTATGTTCAACATACTTCAGAAGGTAATATGATTCTGGTATGTTTGTATGTTGATGATATATTTCTAACAGGAAGTTCTGAACAAGAGATAGCTGAGTTCAAGAAAGTTCTGAATGCGTTTGAGATGGCGGATCTTGGGAAAATGAGTTTATTTATAGGGATGGAGTTTATATACTCTGAGAAAGGAATCATTTTGCATCAGATGAAGTATGAACTTGAGCTTCTGAAGAGACTTGAGCTAGAGAATTGCAAAGTTTCTATCACACCTGCTGATATGAATCAGAAGTTGGACTATGATTCTGATGGAGAGGATATGGATGCTACAACCTTCAAACAATTGGTTGGTTCTCTAAGGTATTTGTGTAATACCAGACCTGGTATTTGCTATGCAGTTGGAATGGTTAGCAGATTTATGAGTAAAGCAAAGTGGTCTCATTATCGAGCTACTGTCAGGATTCTGAGATATGTGAAGGGAGCTTTGAAGTATGGAGTGTTATTTTCGTCTGGAAGAAAGATCAAATCAGAACTTCTGAGTTATTCAGACTTTGATTGGTGCAGAGATAGAGTGGACAGAAGAAGTACTTCTGGGTACTTATTCAAATTACTGTGAGGTTCTATTTCTTGGTGTTCCAAGAAGCAACTTGTTGCGCTGTCAACCTGTGAAGCTGAATATATTATGGGCGCTGACTGCATGTCAAGCTGTATGGATTCTGAACTTGTTGCAAGATCTGAAGATTGAAGTAGCCAAATCTCTGAAGCTGATGATTGATAATAAGTCTGCAATCAATCTTGCCAAGAACCAAGTGCTACACTGGAGAAGCAAGCATATTGAGACCAAATTCATTTTCTGAGGAATCAAGTTCATAGCGGAATATTAGAAGTTGAACACTGTAGCATCCAGAAGCAGCTGGCAGATGTTCTAACAAAGGCTATCAAGACTGATCAATTTCTTCGCTTAAGGGATGAAATTGGTGTTGTCAGTTTTGGATAAAATATAAATTAAGGGGTGATATTAGATTTAATCTATATTTTAGGAATATCTTTTGGATATTGATCTATATTTTAGGAATATCTTTTAGAAGATATTATTATATCTTTTTATATCTTTGTTAGAGGATATTTAGGATTTTATTTTGTGTATAAATAGCCTAGTGAGGTAGCCTAATGTAATTCATATTATAAATCATTATTCCTTATTTTGTAGCCGTCAATTAATATATTCTTTTGCCTTTCATTTCTTCTTTGTGCACCAACAGGTACAAGCGCGACACATAGTTTTTCTGCCAACCAGGGCAGCGTTGAACCCTCACCACCACCAAATCAAGATAGCATTCAAAGACTAGATATATTAAAACCATAATTATGGATATTAAATTAAGTCATGATCCACATCGATTATTCTTTCTTAACAAGACTTCTATACATGAATTTTTTAAGGGAGATGAGAAACTAGACAATTCCATATTGTAAATTTGGAGCTCGTAAGTATGGTTTTATGTTGATTTCTATTTATATCCATACGTTCTTGTACTTTAACATAAAGATTTGACCTTGTAGGTACATCTATGAGGTTTGTGTTAAAATTAAGATTCTAAACAATTATTGTATCTTAGATGCTGCGAGGATTGCTCTTACTCGCGGTTCTCCAGGACACGAAATCAAAAATTACTTACAAGAGAAGTTGATGGAGAAAGGGAGCATCAAAGATTATTATATTGCCTTGTTTTACCGCGAGTAAGTATATATTAATTTGTGTTTTCATTTATAAATAAATTTTATCCATATTATTAATTATTTTTAATGTTTATGCAGGGGGACATTGGAAACTACTTATTATATGTCCCAAGAGAAATAATATAATTGTGTTTTGCTCGCTACACTCGACACTGCCCGACGTTGTGGTTAACACTTTGAGTGGGTAAGTGATATTATTTATTATACTCAAAATTCACTTTATAATTGAATAGTTTTTATTCATGTTTAATTTTAACCGTGTGTAGAGCGCTGGAGGAATTTAATGCGTGCAAAAAAATATTATGGGCAAAAAGTCAATCTATATTTACGCAAAAGTAAGTATAATATTTGTGTGTATTAGTGTGACATTAATAAATGAAAATTATTTGTAGTGGTAAAAACAAACCGACGACCATTCTTATGGACACACACACACACACACACACACACACACACACACACACACACACACACACACACACACACACACACACACACACACACACACACACACACACACACACACACACACACACACACACACACACACACACACACACACACACACACACACACACACACACACACACACACACACACACACACACACACACACACACACACACACACACACACACACACACACACACACACACACACACACACACACACACACACACACACACACACACACACACACACACACACACACACACACACACACACACACACACACACACACACACACACACACACACACACACACACACACACACACACACACACACACACACACACACACACACACACACACACACACACACACACACACACACACACACACACACACACACACACACACACACACACACACACACACACACACACACACACACACACACACACACACACACACACACACACACACACACACACACACACACACACACACACACACACACACACACACACACACACACACACACACACACACACACACACACACACACACACACACACACACACACACACACACACACACACACACACACACACACACACACACACACACACACACACACACACACACACACACACACACACACACACACACACACACACACACACACACACACACACACACACACACACACACACACACACACACACACACACACACACACACACACACACACACACACACACACACACACACACACACACACACACACACACACACACACACACACACACACACACACACACACACACACACACACACACACACACACACACACACACACACACACACACACACACACACACACACACACACACACACACACACACACACACACACACACACACACACACACACACACACACACACACACACACACACACACACACACACACACACACACACACACACACACACACACACACACACACACACACACACACACACACACACACACACACACACACACACACACACACACACACACACACACACACACACACACACACACACACACACACACACACACACACACACACACACACACACACACACACACACACTATGAAGCTCGACAACCACAACAATAGTTTTTCTTGGTTTCTATACTCTTATATTGTATATAAACCGAGATTTTGTCATTTTTATATGCTGATATGATCATGTCAAACAATGTATTTTGTCTTGATGGTAAGAATGTAAATTTCCATATTTGGTTTTATATATATATATATATATATATATATATATATATATATATATATATATTATGATTATGTTACATATTCTGTAGTTTTTGTGTAAAAAATGATACTCGCAGATTAATAGATTTTATTATAATAATATGATACATGTCAGTTAAAATGATATAGGAAAAAATGATACATGCCATTGTAATTGATAAATATAGTCAAAAAACTTCATTTTAAACCCATCAGTTATTACATAAAACCGGGATAAATAAATACCTTATTACCTCAGATTATAAATAAAACTGACATCTATATGACGCCTGCAACAAAATGTAGAAAATAAAAATATGCAGTTCCAAGGGATCGAACCCATGACCTTTTCAATTATAACCGCTGTGTTTAAAACACCGAGGTGTTAAGTGGAGACTTTTAATGCCGACTTTATTCACCTCGCCTGGGTAGTCGAGGTAAAACACATTTCATGTCCAACGTTACAAATGTTATTTGTAGTAGTGTATTGAGAATATATAAGAGATAATCTCAAAGAAAATTATCCAACAACACATAATTAAGACAAAGTTACACACATTATTCTAAAACAAAATCAAACACCATATTGTTCAAACACATAAACCAAGCAACAAAACCAAACAATAAATTATTCTTAAAATGAATTGCATGAAATGACAGTGACAACAACTAAACGACACCAACACATCAATGTCCACCTGGTACACCATGACGCCTGTGATAGGTTCTCCCACCATTACGTGTGTCTTCATAAAACTCAGACGCCTCCTCATGATTCTGAACATCAGTTGAGTATAGGTTGTTGATCTTGCCTTGGATAACAATATTGTTCACGAGAAGCTCATCATGAAGTGACTTGAATTGTGTTATAGCAGTTGATGCAAACAACTAAAATTCCGTGTCTTGAGAATTCAATCTTTCATGAACAAGCCTAAATTTCTCATTATGAGCAGGCTAAAAATCAGCCTATCACTGCATTTCTTCTTTGTAGTGCTGATTTTGTTGAAGCTCCATATTTTGGAGCATTGAAATGACTACAAAATTGTTTCCAACATCGAATTCATACATGTTGTCTTGAGAACCAGAACCATAGTCATAGGAATCTGCATCATACCCCTTGTAGTTTTCTTCTTGTTTAGTCCAGTAATTGTGTTACCAATTATCCCTCCAAGGTTGTTCATATTCATGTTGTTAAGTTGTAGTTGCATTCAACCAAGGCCCATCCTCTTCATATCTGCATCAGCCCTTGGAACATCTTCTTGAGGAGCACCACCAATATCTTCAGCATAGTCATCAACACCTTGCTCATCACCAACGTCATAGAACTTATAAGGATCATCAAAATTGTAAATTTTCCTCTTTATCTGAGGAACCAGATAATAGTACAATTGCCTTTGAGGATCCCAACTGTATCTCATATATGTCAGAGTCCATTGAGTGAATTCCAAGGTTGCACTTGGAGAGACATACATCAAATTTGGAACGCCAATGTTGAAGTAGTTGAGTATCTTGGAAATCATAAAGGGATAGTAGAAGCCAGTCCCTTTGTTGCATGGTTTGATGTTAAACATTCGAGATATAAAATAATATGGCCAATTAATCTTGACCTGGTTGAGAAGAAGATAAACCAGGTATATTTTAGCATTATCAACTCTTGAAAAACCACCACTTTTAGGATGCAATATGTTGTACCCCAAAATTTACCCTCGTTATTTTGACCTTTTTGGCTTACATTTCATTATTACATACATGCATATCATTGGTTTTATGGTTATGGAATCAAGGTATATTTAGCAAACTTCTTCAGGTTACAAGCGACATTTATTTCGTCAATGGATGTTCTAAGAGTATTTTTAGTGCTGAAGATCGGTTCGCCGTTTCACAACGATTCATGGTTCAAAGATTCACAAGTCCAACCCAACGCGTCATATTCAGGTGTTCTTTCACCAAGATATCTCAGATAATGTATTCTCAAATTCAGGTTCGGCTCAAGAGTTAATTCTTTAAAGAAGGTCTCCGAATGTGTGAGTTTTCTCGAAGAAATATGGTGAAAAAGTGCAGTTTTTACGCACTAAAAAATCCATAAATTGAAGATCGTGGCTTATTTTGAACCCGTTCCGGTGGCCAAAATTCCATCTTGACGTCATCTACGTATTCATCTCTCACGACTAAAAGTCAATTTCGATCAGAAGGTCTTCAAAAATGCAGATTTATCAAGTATTTTTGTACAGAAAATTTATGACAGAAGTTTATTTGCGTCATGTTCAGAAAAATATAACTTGGTCGATTTCCATCGTATCGAGCTGGTTTTGGCGCCAAAATTTCACAAATTGAGTTGGCTAAGTTTTCACAGGAGGCATTGAGTTCGAACGGTATCCAAAAGGTCTTCGTTTTTTGCTCAGAGTGTGTGTGACGCGCCGAAAATCCTGAATGCTGAATATTATTTCATATGGGTCGAAACTTCGAAAATTTATAACTCAGTCAATTTTTATCGGATTGGGCCCATCTTTTTACACAAGGTCACTGTCTCAGAGATCTACAACTTTGCTTCCAAAGTCGAGACCGGGTTATGCTCCTATCAATACTAGTTTTTTATTGAAGAACATGTCAGAGTCGACACTGGAGCTCAAAATAAGTTTGTCTGAGCTAAAACTTCAAAAATTTATAACTAATTCACTGTTTATCTGATTGATCCCATTTTCGGACAGGAGTTAGTTCTCGATGTCGGCTACATTTTGTTTTCACATTTCAACTTCAAAAATTGCACTTAAGCTCTGCGATTTAGCCTAGAACGTGACAGACTCAAGTGAATATTGGAGGCCCAATTGCACATTCAAAGCTCATATCTTTGCTCTAATTTCCATTATATAATCTCATTCTTTCACACAAAAACAAAAATGAGAAGGAAAAAAAACCTTTGTCACAACCCTGTCAGAATATCAAATTCTTTCAAGAATCCTAAAACCTTTAAATCCTTATTACAAACTCCTATCTCACTACAAACAATTCATCCTTGTTACAAATCCTCATCTCACTACAAACAAGTCATCCTTGTTACAAATCCACATCTCACTACTTCTCTAGTAAGGGTAATGCTGGTTTGATCTCTATAATCAAAAGGGTATAATCATTCATACATGCCATATCGGTTTTAATATTACAAAATTTCATATATTTGCTTTATTTGTATTTCATGATATATAATAATTTATTTAATGTGTTCATGAGATTCAACACTGCAGATTTAGACAGGGTCCCATGCAGGGTTATTACAAAACACTGACGCCAAAATAGAACAACCACCAATGCATGACTCATGGCAAGGCATACATCCTGAGGAGGCTAAGGGCGTGAGTTCAACAACCAACCCTATTGGTTTTGGTTTTCTTCCTTTCTATTTATCCTTTTACCTATTTTTATTCTTTCTGTTTAAAATCTTTTTCATAAAACTTAACATTTTTCAGAAACCTTTGATTTTTCAAAATAAACTCGAATAATTAATTTTAGGTTTTTTTATTTTATTTTTATGTTTTAAATTAATTTTTGGGTCAACACCCACCCCTGACAATATGTATAATTTTGCTTATTTTTAACCCTTTGTACATCATTTCTTTCTCTTTAATATCTTCCTTAAAAACCCTAAATTCATATAAACTCTAATTTTATTTAAATCAAAAACCCTATTAATTGGCAAACATAACATTTTTTACAAACCCTTATTAATTTAGGTTTTATTTTTTTATTATTATTAACTCTTTTTTTATTAACTCTTTAATTTAATTAATTAACTTTTTTTCCTCGCAAATTAGGAAAACAATTAGGTTTTAGGTTTTCTTTGTAATTAACTCTTTAATTAACTTTTTTTTTAACAAACTAG
Organism: Vicia faba; assembly: GCA_948472305.1. Taxonomy (NCBI): domain Eukaryota; kingdom Viridiplantae; phylum Streptophyta; class Magnoliopsida; order Fabales; family Fabaceae; genus Vicia; species Vicia faba. The sequence continues at coordinate 1,677,411,250 of OX451736.1, read as the reverse complement.
GATTAGATTTTTGTCTTAGTTAGTAACTAAATTTTTGGCTTTTTTTTTCATTTATTAATAAATTAAGTTAATTAACTTTTTTTAATCAAAATTAGTTAGAATTAGGTTTTTTAATTAACTTAAAATTATTTTCTACAAAAAAAAAACACCAAAAACATTAACTTAGAATTTTAGGTTTTAATTTTTCTTTAATTTCTTTTTATTTATTCTTTTACATTTTAATTTCTAGGAAAATTGTATAGGTCACATTATCAATGTAATAACATAGATTTATCTTTTCTCGCATTTTTTTCTAATTATGTAATTGCTTCCGGGTTGTAATAGTAATTAGGGTTTAAATTCCGCATTTTTATTTTCAATCCAAAATAATTATGTATCTGCAAAAGCCTTGTAATAACTAGGACTTTAAACTTTCTTGCTTTTAATTCTGCAAACTATAAACTAATTAGATGTATGTTAATAGGATTGTATGGAAAGACAAACTGAAAATTAATACGGTAGAAAACCCTAATTGCAAGATAAATATAACTGAAAAACACACTATTGCACACTTGCACCCCTAGGGTACTCCCCACTTGGTTGCCTCGGAAAACAATGGTCATGTCTCTCGAACGCAGGGATATCTTAGCAAAGACCCTCAGTATAAAAGTCATCAAAAAAGATCATAGTCCCTTAACGTCCCTCGAGTTGCCTACGAGAAATGATCTTGTCCCTCGATGTTGCCTACGAATATATGATGACAGTCCCTTTAAAATGCTAAGGTATCCTTACATGTTGCCTTCAATGACCATTACGTCCCTTTCGATAGTCCCTCAAACATCCAACAACTAGGGTTACATACTCACTAATAGTAGGATAATATAGTCTAAAGGATAGGAGGAAAAGAACGCCTTTTTTCGAGTAGGTAGATGCTAGTAGGTACTTGCTCAAGTAAAAACTTTTCACACAAACACCTTTCAAAACAGTTTTCAAAACAAATTCGTCACACCCTTAAGGACTGATACAAGGGTTATCACGAAGTAAAACATTTTTCAAGACAAACACGCACAAGCAATTTCAAAATGAGAAAGTACCTAAGAGCCCATGGAAAACCATGGATAGAAAGGGTGTTAACACCTTCCCTTTCTATAATCTACCCCTCATACTCAAAATCTCGAAAAAGGATTTTTTCTGTACTTTTTTCCTTTCCGGTTGGATGAAATAAAAGTCGATGGCGACTCTTTCTTACCGCGATATTTTGCGAACAAAAACTTAAACCAGTATTAAACAGCCGGTTCTTCCATCGTATCACATAGTATATGAGTAACAAGCCAATGCAGTACACAAGGCAATCTCTTAAGGCACCCCATAGTGATTGCCTCATTGTTGTTGTTATCTCTTGGTGTCTTCAACTGCTCATTCGAGTGAATTCTCCATTTGTATTCAGAATGAACACTTGAATCTCTAACCAATGGTTCATTTCCTATAGTGATTCCAAAAGAAAATTTCCACAATTCATTTGTAAACGTGTAAGACTTACCTCCGATTTGGAAAGTGAACTCAACTTTGCTATGCTTACTCAACCCGACATAAAACACTCGAATCAAGTCTTCATTGTAATCTTGATCCAACTTCAGATGATTGATTTGACTCACAACCTCAGGAATGTGAAGCTATTCAACAGTCTTAACTTTGTAGTAGTTTTGTTTTGTCATAATCATTCCTCGACACTCCTTATCAAAGAACTCCAAGTCCTTTTCATCAACCAAATTGACCATTGATTATGAGGCCCTTGAGGAAGTACCAACCTTAATTTTACCTTTACCAGCACCCTTACCTCTTGCAATCTTAGGAGTCATGAAGAATCCCTCAAACTGAACTCGCCGGAAGGTGTTTGACAAAATGTTCAAACCAAAAAAATTGGAATTTGAGAGATAATTGTGCAGCCCACATTTGACAATGATGTTATGAAAAATATAGATGCAAAGAACCAGGAAACGCACACACAATATATTGATTTTTGGATGATAGATGCAATGTATGGAAAAGTGAAACCTTGACACAGTATATTGGGTTTTGAGTGAGAGTTAAGGAAAGTATTTGAGGAATTTGAAATTAACTATTTTAGTGGAATAACTTTTATGGCCAAATTGATGGGGGTGAAGATAACTTAACCAAAGTTATGTTGGATGAGAGAAGATTTTTGGTCTGAGTTCTTGAATCAAAGGGATAATGAGTGAAGAGAGAAGAAGAAAAGGCAACAAAAATCTATCCGTATCAGCCACACGTGTCACCCTAAGTGGATTTCTTGTCTGCATATATATGTCATGTGTCAGCCTATACTAAAGCAATGACTCAAAAATTCAAAATTTAATTTTATGTGTCGACCTATAGGAGTTTCGCCAGCACATTTATGTTGAAAAGGGAATTTATGTGCTGACACATATGACTCATATGTCGGCCTATACTGAATCAAATTCAACAAACTTTAAATGAATTAATTTCAGGCCGACCTGATTGCACCATGTGTCGACACATGCTTGCGAGATTCAAAGAGAAATTTGATGACACTTTTAGGCAATGCTTAGGGAGATGTAACTAGACTCATGCATGAGTGGTACTAAAATGTATGTATGTTTGAAAAATATTTCTTAAAGTTATGCAATTGAATAAACTAAAATACAAGAATGCATACATATTATATTAAGGCAAGACTCACATATTTGCATAATTTGATCTTTGTCACTTTAAGAATGTAAATTGAAGTAATCACGTATTCAATTAAAATTTTGAAAGTGATCACAAAAGAAAATAATATTCAACATGTATTTGAGATACCTTTATACATAATTAGATAAAAGAAATGACTTACTCTTAGAAATAAAATTAAATGATACAGCCTCATCGTATATACGGAGAATGCACGAGGAGCTCTAGAACAAGAGCTTTAACAAATTCCAACCGTGACAACAACAATATCAACACATCTTTCTTCATTTTCACCTTTCTAAGAAGACTCACAATATTTTATCAATGGAGTTTCTTTTTGATGCTTTTAGAGAACATATTCATTCTTCTTGTCACCAAGTCAATTATATTAGAATATGTTACCTAATAAATGTCTCGATGTTGCTATAAATGAAGCCCCATAACTTCTTCATAGAATCAAGACAATTTTCCTGCAGTATCAACAAGATAAACTATGTACCCAAACTTTTTTGGATCCTTAAGGGTGAGTAACACAATTGTTGCACTTATGTAACCATTGAGAAATGCCATTGGGGACTGAAAATCTCCTAAGTTTGCATTTGGCAATAGTATGACCTTTCATACAACAGTAGTAACAAGTTATGTTCCGAGAGATGTCACTTTTTCTATTCAAATTTTTTTCAACAAAGTTGTACTTTTTATAATGTGGATTCAAATATTTGTTAAACTTTGTTGTATATATAGCCAAGGTGACCTTTGGTTGTTGTGCCTTGTTTAGTTTGGCCTTAAGAGTATTAACCTCCTTTTGCCAAATGTAGCAAGTTCCACACCCAAAGTTGAATGGGTTGTCATCTTTTTCATTTTTGACATTTTGATCATCTACTATAGAGTGATTCAGAGCTTCCATTTTCTTTTCCATTTCTGAAATTTTTGCTTTTAAGTATGAAAAGTTTTTTCTATTTGAAGCCAATTTTTTGAAGGCTTCAATAGCTTCTCTATTTAAATTTTCAAAAGCATCAAGTAAGTCTAAATGAGATAATCCATTGACATATTTATCTTGAGAAGAGTTTACCTTATTTTTCTTACCTCTTTGGTGATGAATAGAGGGATAAATCTCGTTACTTCTTGATGATCTAGAGTCCTTATTTGTATCTTTATAATAATGACCTGAGAGACATACTTCATCGTACTTTGATGGTTTATGTTCATTTTCCTTCTATTATTGAAGCGGGTTGAAAGAAAAAAATTGGCCAATTCTTCATCATCATTATATTCCTCATCGCTTGAAGATTCAATATCGTTTCCCCAAGTCACATAGGACTTCCTAGGTTTTACATGAGTTTTGCATTTATTCCTCTTCTCATTTTTATCATGGAGAGAATTTCTCCCTTTGAGTTCATCTTCCTTAGAGGATGTAGATTGTCATTTAGGCTTAGTAGACCTTTTGTTGAGGTTCTTTTCATTTTTATTTTTCAAGTACTTATGGTACTTTTTTACAACAAAAAACTTATCTCTTCGTCATTCGAGTCATAGTTGTTACTAGCATCACTATCATAAAGATGCTCATCCTTTGGGGACCTTGAACTTGAATCCCTAAGAGCTTTAGGCTTCACTCCTTCTGAAGATGTGAAGAAAACATAAGAAAGGGAGGGTTTGAATTAGGTTTTCCTTTCTTGACAAGCTTTCGCTTCTAAGCATTGTTTTTTATACAACGCTTCTGGATATTGCTTCTAAGAAATGCTTCTAATTAAGTTATGAAAACATAAACTATTAGGCATAAGCAAAAGTAAAGAACACATGAGATATTCTGGTTCACTTGAGAATCCCCTAATCTAGTCCAGTCCACCCTGCCAAGGTGATTTCGCTTTGAACTCAAGGACTTAATCCACTATAACCAATCTGATTACAATCGCACGGGCAACCGCCGGTGACTAACATCGGATGATGCATTCAGGGATCCAAACTGGATATAATGTTCATTGACCCAATAGAATTGGATCCGTCAGAATATCCTACCAGGACTTCCTTCCAATGATATTCATCAGTGACCTCACAAGGCTGACCTTCACTCAATCCTCTTTGAGATATGACTACCATTGACCCAATAGAATCCACTACCAGGATTTCATAATGACCTTCAGTCACTATCTTCTTGAGCACAAACCTTCACTCAGCCTCTCAAGGTATCATCAAACAACTGTTTGATTTACATTTGTTTACAATAATATGCTTCTATACAAGCTGGATGTAAACAAAATTTAAGCATACATCAGAAGATCCTAATACACACTAAAAAATATTACATTGTATTGTAGCTTGATGTGTGGTATTCTTTTCTTCAAGTAGCTTCTTCTCGGAAAACAACCCAAAGCACTTGAATTGCTAAAGTGAACGTGCGAGAGTGAAGTGAAGGTGTAAGATTTATAGTGTTTAAGAGGTGAGAGAAAATACAGTTAAACATAATAATTAGAAATATTAAATGAAATTAATAATTATGATATCAATCAATTCCAATAAATATGCACACTGCTCATTACATAGATTAGGTAGCGTGTGATGATTAAAAATAATCAAGGGTTACACACGTTAATCACTTCGTCTAACTAAGTGACACAATCAATATACTCAGGGTCTGGATAACCAAAGGCTTCCATCTGATCATAGATATTTCTGGCTGAAACATCTTCTGATAACTGAGTCTATAAAATTAAATTAGCAGAAGTATAATAAGTAAAGAGAATGAGAGAAATGACACTGCCATATCCTTGAAGATCTTCCATCTGTCTTTAACTTTAGCTTTCTCTTAGATACAACTTTTGATCAACTTCTTTCTTCTTATGCTTTCTTCAGAGCGGTCTTTTAGAGGTTCTGAATTATCTTCATATTGATTCCTCTTATTTCTTTGAGTATTCACAGTTTTCTAATTTGAGAAGAATAACCTTCTTCTGAACTCTAATCTCTAATCTGAGAGCTAGGATCAATCTTATCTTCAGATGATCTCTTCATTCTTATATTTGGAATCACTCATTTGACTTTGTTAGAATAATCCTCGGTGTATAGATATTCTGATCCTTTATTATGAGAACATCCATTTGTTTGTTAAACTTCCTTTGAACATAAGTTTATTTTTCAGAAGGTCGATATTTCATGAACTTCTGAGAAGCTATGTTCTAGAGAGAATTAACTATCATTGCCTAATGTCTTCTGAATTTTTTGATTCCTTGAACAAACTGCAAAATTTGTTCTAATACAAATATCATTAAACTTTGACGATTTTGACTGACAATCTTGTTCTTACAATGCTGAGTGTTCTTTCCTCAGCAATGTATGGTCTTCTGCAAAGCCTCATTCGACAAAGCCAATGTTTAGATCTTCTGCATAAGATCTTCTATCTTCTTGAATAAACATCTTTATGATGAGGTTCTTATGTATTATAAGACAACAATCTTTCTTCTTTTCAAAAGATTCCTAATGAGATCTTATGAGAAAGTCAAGGGTGGACTAATCTGTTTCTTGAAAACATCTCATACTCTCAAGGAACTTAATCAAATGCATTCAATAGATAAAACTTCTTATCTGATGAATTTTTTTCTTGTTAGATTGTTCTTAAATTTTCTGATTTTAGACAGTAGTTGAAAATTGAATAACTATTATCTTAGAGTATTTATTCACACATCATTTGGATCTTTATCTTACACCGTTAGGTGTTTGATATCCATCAATAACATAACCAGACTCTGATACCAATTAAAAGTGTGAAGAAAACACAAGAAAGGGGGGGGGGGGTGAGTTGGTTTTTCCTTTCTTGGAAAACTTTCGCTTCTAAGCATTGTTTGTTAAACAACGCTTCTGGATATTACTTCTAAGCAATGCTTCAAATTAAGTTAGGAAAACATAAACTATTAGGCATAAGCAAAAGTAAAGAACACATGATATATCCTGGTTCACTTGAGAAACCCCTAAGCTAGTCCAATCCACCCTACTAAGATGATTTCACCTTGAACTCAAGGACTTATTCCACTATAACCAATCTGATTACAATCGCACGGGCAACTGCCAGTGACTAACATCCAATGACAGGTTCATGGATCCAAACTGGATATAACGTTCATTAACCCAATATAATCCAAACCCTCAGAATCTCCTACCAGGATTTCCTTCCAATAATATCCATCAATGACCTCACAAGGTTTACCTTCACTCAGTCCCCTTTGAGATATGACTACCATTGACCCAATAGAATCCACTACCAGGATTTCATAATGACCTTCAGTCACTATGTTCTTGAGCACATACCTTCACCCAACCTCTTAAGGTATCATCAAACAACTATTTGATTTACAATTGTTTACAATAATATGCTTCTACACAAGTTGGATGTAAACAGAATTTAAGCATACATCAGAAGATCTTAATACACACTAAAAAATATTACATTGTGTTGTAGCTTGATGTGTGGTCTTATTTTCTTCAAATAACTTCTTCTTGGACAATAGCCCAAAGCACTTGAATTACTGAAGTCTTCTTCTTCATAAGCTTCCGGAAGATTTGTTGATCTTGATGTAGTAAAGAGAAGAATTTATTCATCTTGATTTACCTTAGAACATTATGGACAACAACCCTTGTTCTATTTTATTCTATGATCACTTTAGAGCACAAAATTTATGTTGTGGATTTGTAACTGGAGCTTTCATGATCATCTTCATTATCTTCTGTGACTTAGCAAGCTTTTTACAGCATATGAAATTAAGCAAATTATGAATCAATGATTTCATTGTAATCATTATCAATATAATTGAAGAATCATTTTGATAACAATTATTCTTGTTGTTGTTATAGTGGTTGATAGCTTTTTGGTTGTGTTCCAATAATGGCAGCTTTCATTTTAACATTGAACACCAACAACATTTTAAACATATGATTATTTTCTTATATATCCAAGCAAAATAGAGTCGTTGGCTATTTGAAAAAGAGTCGTTACAAATAGTAGTGCTACGTCCTTTTCTCTTCCATAATTCAAGCTAGTGGAGAGGTAGTGGAATAAGGCTTTTTCGTATTGTGTACTATTGTACCATGTTAATGTTATATTCTTTCATTCTTCACTTCAGAGGCTTCTGCGAGCATGAGTTTAGAAGCGGGAACATAACATAAGGTCTTCAGAACTGCTTCTTCAGAGTCTTCAGCACTTGATCGTGAGAACCTATTGTAAAGAACTTTGGATCAGAACATCTTCAAGTCTTAGAAGTCTTAAGAGTTGCGTCTTTAGAGTCTTCAGCACTTGGTGTTGAGAACCCGTTTTAGAGAACCTTGGATCAGAAGAGCTTCAAGTCTTCAAAGTCTTAAGAATTGTGTCTTTAGAATCTTTAACACTTAGTTCTTTAAGAATCCTTTTAAGAACATTTTTTATTAGAAACACAAGTCTTCAGCATCTGGACTTCAGTAGAAACTCTGTCTTCAGATATTTTAACTCTGTCTTCTTGAAACAGGTTATCTTTTTAGAAACTAAGTTTTTAGCATCTAGACTTCAGTAGAAACTTTGTCTTCAGATCTTCTAACTTTGTTTCTTTGGAACACACTGTCTTTAGAAACTTGAGTCTTTAACATCTGAATTTTAAGTTGAGCTTTGAGTCTTCATATCTTCTTACTGATTTCTTTAGAATATGTCTCTTCATATCAGAGATAACACTTCAGAGCCTTCTGAATGTTTTGCTACTGTCAACAGAACTTGTGTAGCACAAAAATCCATATCATTCATCAGAAGCAGAACCTGTTTGTTAAGTACTCAACAGTAACAAACATTAGTATCAAAAAATTTCATACAAACATACTCATTTGTTATGATCAAAACTCAGAGATAATATTGCAGAACCAAATCTTGTTCTTACACCTTCCTCCTTGTAGGTGTCTTTCTCCTTTTTATTCTTTTTATCAAGCTTTTTTTCATGTTTATCCAAGCAAGTGAGTTCTTGCTCGTGTTCTTTCAAATTTCCAAACAAAGTGGTGATATCAAGTGTTGCAAGATTATTGGCTTCCTTGATTGTCGTGGCCTTTGGTTATTAATTCCTAGTAAGACATCTCAAAACCTTATTAGTAGCAATAGAATTTTAAATAGGATTGCCTAGCAAGTTTAAATGATTAATAAGATGTGAGAACTGCTTTTGCATTTGAGAAATGGTTTCACCATGCTTCATGTGAAAGAGTTCAACCTCTTGTTTAAGTGTATTAATTCTAGATTGTTTGACCTTATTAGTTCCCTCATAGGTAACTTGTAGAGTGTCCCATATATCCTTAGCGGTTGTACAATAGGAAATACGATAAAACTCATCAACACCAAGAGCGGATATAATAATATTTTTTGCTTTTCAATCATGTGCCCACTTCTTATTATCTTCCTCATTTCATAGTGCTTTCGTCTTAGGTGTGTCAACACCATCAACACAGTGTGTTATTGGTGTAGGACCATTTTGAATAGCTTCCCACACACCTTTGTCATATGAGTTAACATGAATTCACATACAAACCTTCCAATAACTATAGTTTTCTCCCGTAAAAATTAGGACTCTTTTATAATCCTTTTTAAGTTCGTACGCTATTTTCTAATAAGTTTAGAAGCATGAAATTAACCAGAGCTCTTGATTCCACTTGTTAGACGATGGTGCTTTATCTAGAGGGGGCTGAATAGATCACCAAGCCAAAATTTCAAATAAAATTTGTTTTTTTAAGCAGTTGAAAAGAGTGCACTCGGAAGATTTTAATATAGATCGAAAATTTCGTCTATACGAACCTAGTTATTGGAGCTCGGATATGCAAAATTTTCCTTATGGAATGAACAACACAATAACCAGAATTTATAAACTTGAATCAAGTAACACAATATTATTCGTTTATAGCAAGTTACTAGCAATATTATTTCCAATGGTAACTAGCAAAAATAACGAACTATGCAATTTGTCAAACACTTGGTGTGTGACCGAATTTTCATTTGAATTGTGTTGATATGAAAAATCACTTATAATCAAAAGTGATTATAAACTAATCAATAACCAATTCAATTCTTACGAGTCGATTGTTTAATCAATGCTATTTTCCAAACTACTTAATGAAAATTAAACAAGTAAAGAGATAAGAAAGAGAGACACGAGGATTTGTTTAGGAAGTTTGCTAATTGTCCTCGCTATGACTACGTCTCCCCCCCAATTCTAATTTTGGATTTAGGATAATTTTCTACTGTGCAAAAGTTGATTACAAGAGAAGTGTTTCAAGAGCAACCCTACAAATCCTAGCCGTTTGTTGTTGATTCAACCCCTTCTCTTGTTTTGATCTTGAGCAAGACCAAGACACAATAACATACTGATAGGAAAAATAACAAGTGTACTATTTTGCGTCTTGTAGTAATAACAGGGAAATTCCTTGAATGTCGATCTCAAGGATTGCGAATAAATATCGAGTTCAATTTGTGGTTCAATTAAATAAAAATTTTAATTGGGGTTTTGATTTGCTAAAATTAAAATTATTGCGAATAAAGTAAATAGATGAGGTGGACAGTTTAGACATATATGAGTAACATGCTAGGGTAAAGTGTGTAATTTTCCCTATAACAACCTTGAATCATTATTTCATCAACAAGTTCTAAATATTCAATTACCACATCTTTGGTTTATTTTCTCCTAAGTCCTTAGTGAGAAAACCTTTAATCATTCATCCTAAGCCCTGTGTCCATAGAAACTTACCGATGAAATTAAGCATTTTTATTATTAAGAATTAACCTGTAGTATATAGGGTATCCCTAGTCCTAGGTGATATCTACTAAAATCTAATCATACAAAAACCTTAACAACCGTGATCCAGCTGATTGTTAACCGTAAATCAATCTTTGTTGGTCCGACAAAGACAACATAAAAACATTGTACAATTAAATTAAATAAGAAAAACAATTGTATTATGAAATTAAGAATTCATAGTCGTTATAAAATTAAATCAAAGACACCTCCTAGCATTGAGAAATTTAGCTACTCATACTATTCAGAGAAAATAAAAGATAAATTGTAAATATTGGGGAGAAATTTGATCTTCAATCATTTCCGTTCATGAAAATCTTCTTCCACTGAAACCCTTATCTTCTCCAATCTTCTCTAGTGTAATTCTCCGCTGGCAAAAAATCCTCTAATTCCTTGTGAAAACTCATCTAAATAGTCATCATTCATTCAGATCGATTGGAAGTATCTAAAATGCCCCTACAACTTAACATATGGACAAAATAGGAAAAAGTGTGGAAATCAGCGTCATAGGCCAACACGGCCCGTGTCAGGCAACACGGCCACCCGTGTTGGCCCTCTGACATTTTAATTTTCTTTTCACAAGTATCAGGATATGCAACCACTACAAGAAAACTTTGATTTAGCGTCGATTATAAACCTTCGCTAAAATGAAAAATTGACGCTAATAGAGTTTAGCGTCGATCTAGTGTCGATGTCGGGGTTGACTCTCCAAAGCTCGAAGTTAATAGAAGTAGCGTTGGCCTTGTGTCAGGGCCCATTTTAGCATCGACATTAATGAACGTTAAAGAGACGCTAATTCATGACCCTTTGGTCTAATATGTGCCACATGTAAATTCTGATTGAGTTTCCCTCAACAACAGAAAATGTTATATGTCATCAAATAGCGTCAGTTTAGCTGACGTTAATATTTTTATATACGGTTAAATATGTTTTTAGTCCCTATAAATATCTCTTAGTCCTTATTAAAATAATAACAAGTTTTAGTCCCTACAAAATTATTCTGCACGTAGTTTTAGTCCGTGTTGTTAAACCAATGTTTATTTTTGAATGATTATTTTGTAGACATGTTTAGAATGTTATAAAAAGTTTCTTGGAAAAAAAGAAATTCAAAATTTGATTTATAAGTCGAGATTTTCATTATTTTTATCAATATCTTTTGAAATTTAAAAAAATTATATTTAATTCTTCTCATTTTAAAAAATTCTAAAATTTGATAAATAAAAATTTTATAGTATTCTAAACACGCATGGAAAATATTATTCAAAAATTTAAAAGTTTAAGGGTAATTAAACCGTTTTTAAAACTTTAGAAAATAGTATGGACTAAAACTGAATGAACAAAAAAATTTTACTAACCAAAATTTATCATTTTTTTAATGGGGATTAAAAATAAAATTTGAGATATTTATAAGGATCAAAAACATATTTAACCCTTATATATATATATATATATATATATATATATATATATATATATATATATATATATATATATATATATATATATATATATATATATATATATATATATATATATATATATAAAATACAAGTATTTATTTTAATTGAAACCTATTTACTATCACCATACTAATCATCTTGTAGTGCCATATCTAATTGATAAATATTAAAAAAATCTATAATTAATAATTAATTATAAAAGTAGTCAAAAACTATGAGATCTATAATTTTAACCTTTTTGAAATATAATAAACAAATCTTTAAGTACACCAATAAATTAGTTATGTAATATAATATTGATAACACAATCCTCTCACTACGAAAAAAACAATTTTTGGCAGCGCATCTACGAAAGCGCTTTTAAGAGAAAGCGCTTTCGTAGCCTTTAAAAAAAATTCGCTTAAAAAAAGCGCTTTTATAGGGTTTCCTACGAAAGCGCTTTTCAGAAAGCGCTTTCATAGGTATTTGAAATATCTAACCTACGAAAGCGCTTTTGAAAAGCGCTCTTATAGGTGGCCCTATAAAAGCGCTTTTGAAAAGCGCTCTGAAAGGGGGACCTACGAAAGCGCTTTCTAAAGCGCTCTTATATGGGGGACATACGAAAGCGTTTTTTACCTCAGAAACGCTCTCATATATGGGTCTTAGAAATCGCTTTTAAAAGCGCTTTCGTAGCCTATATCCCTAAATACGAAATTTTCCCTCACTTGTTCATTTCTTCGTCTTCTTCATTTCTTCTTCCTTGCCGCCGTCGTTACCGTTCGTTTCTCTCATTCCTGCCGCCGTTCCTGTTCCTGTTCGTTTGTTTGTCGCCGTTACTGTTCGTCTTCCTTGCATTCCGTTCCTATTCCTGTTCGTGTTCGTCCCATTGTTGCGTTTCCAGAATCCCATTGATGCGTTCGTTCACTGCTGCTTCGTCTTCCTTCGTCTCCGTCGTTCTTCCCTCTTCTTCAGTCGTCGCCGCCGTTCACTGCATTCTTGTCCATCTTGGTAAGTTTCTTCTTCTTCCATTATCTGTTCCGTTATTTGACTGTTTAGTTATGCATGTTCTGGCCTGTTCCGATTTCTTCTTCCATTATCTGAGTATTTCTAGGGATAGATAATGCTGTTAGTATATGTTTTTGAATTTTCCATTAGTTTATCATGTAGTCCTTGAATTTGTTCTTGCCTCTTTAGAAGCTCTTCTTGTTGCCTATGTCCATATTCTGCAAAATATTGTACGCTTTTCCTACATTTCATCAACTATGAGATTAATATTGAGCCAAACATTTTTTGAATACAAATTTATGGCATTTAAACAATCTTACCTGCTTTCTTCTAGCACTTTGAATTGAACCTCATTCAATGAATTTAGACCCTCGAGTGTTGTGGATTGTCCGTCTAAAAGTTGTTGTTGTTTATCTAAAGAGATCCCTTCCATATTTCCAATATCTTCAGCTTTGTTTTGCAGATTATTCATCTTTGATGACATTGCATCTCCTACTTTGATGACCTCATTCTCAATCTCAATGGTTTCATCTCTTAACTTTTCTATTTCTTTACCCAAATAGCTATAAGATTCTTGAAGCAATGCTACTCCATCCTCTAAATTCCTCTTCATGTCCTCTTGGCCTTCTTTTAGTTGCGACTGTGACGCTGCAATTTCCGTAGTTTGCTCATAGACACTCTTGGAATGTCTTAATACCACATCAATATTGCCTTCCACATTCTTGACAGTTTGTGCTACTAACTGTGTGTGACTATTAACTGATTCGAGAGATTCGGAAATTTGTTTTGAGTTTTGTAATAGACAATCTGATTTCTCTTCAATGCTATCTAATTTGTCCTCCACATATTGAGCAGAATTTTTCAATTCAGTTACAAGTCTCTCAGTTTCATGTTTAAATGCATGTGTCCTGTACAAATATACAAACTTAGTTCAAGTTGAGGCAAAAACATCAAAGAATCACTCTTTAAAAAAATTGAATTATTGAATAATATTAGAAATTGAAAGAAAAAAAAAACTTCACTTAACTGTAGTTGATAGCAAATGGAGTTGGTTTCGAGGTAGAATTCGAGATAAACCTTATGAGCAAGATCATCTAAGTTTCTCAGACATTTAGCAATCGGTGTTTTTGAGTCACAGTGAGGAAAGGAAGGCCTGCCAGAATCTCTTTGAAAACAATCACTTAAATGCCAAGCTAATCTAGATCTTTTATCATTAGTAGCCAAAATCTCAGAACATCCGGCAAATAGATTTTTATAAGCATTTTGCCAACAAACATTTGATCCAAACATTTTGTTCTTAGAATTCTCTACAAGTTTTATCCCCTTTGGATCATCGAAAGGTTCAATTGAAAATTCGGCACTTGAACCTTTACTTGTTGGTTACTCTGGATTGTTTGTAGTTGATGACACTCCAAAGATGTTATGTGGCCTGTCTTGATTCCATATACCGATTTTTAAACGCACCCGTGTCATTCATTATATATTCTTGCATGTTTACCCAATTTGGCTAACTTTTGAAGATGATACACAATGGTTCTATAACTTCTTAAAGATGATAATTAGAGAAACTGAAAATATGAGTTAAATTTTAAGTACTTTCTTGACTTTGGCCCTACACCCTTCACAGTTCATATTAGTTTTACCTTCAACTTTTTTAGTTTGGTCATCAAATGACACTTGTAGTCTTTGAATGTACTTAAGTTACAAAGTTGTTCCCGTAAGTTTGAATTACATTCATTTTTTAGTTTGGTCATCAAATGCCTTCGGAGATTGTAAGGTAAAAAAACATATGAAAATGGATATAAAAGTCCCTTACATGGCATCTTTTCAAATATCTTTTAGTTATAATTGTTATTTCCCTTTTTTGTAATGCTTTGTATTTATAGAATTATGTATATAAAATTATGTATATTTCCCTTTTTTCAAATATCTTTTAATTATGTATTTACAAATCTAACACTATCCTTTTTCTACTTATTTTTTGTTTATATGTTTCTTATTTGTGGGTTGATGTATGTTTTATTTCTCCGGGTGCATGCTACATAATTTTGGTGGTAACATTGAAATGGTTTGTGTTTTGGATTATATTTGTGGGTTTATGTTGACTTTGTGAATTCACTATTTCTAATATTTGTGTTGTATTATTGTCATAGCTTTCCCAAACATTGAAAATATATATGTGACATTTATTGTGAACCTTTATGTTAAAATAGTATATATCTTTCGACAATCGATCCGAAATATTGAATAACATTCTATGAATTTGCAGCGTTTCCCGGCCTAGTTCGACGTACGACGCTCATTCTCTGCGTTTCTTAGAGTTCGAAACATCTGAGAGGTAACTTTCTTCCTCAAATTACTGGTATATATTGTGATGAATTTGTCTTAAATTGTCTTTCGTATGTTGCATTTTCTTGATACGGATTCATTCCGTGTATACTTTGCGTTTTGACAGAAACGCAGTATACTACTGTTTTGTGCACTAATTAGTTGATATGGATAAGACATGGATGTATTCCAATCGATTGTCGAAAGACTACGAGAATGGTGTTTCCGAGTTTGTTAAGTTTGCTGTTGCGCACGCCAAAGACCCCAGTCGTATGACATGTCCCTGTTTGTATTGCTGTTATGGGAACCGGGTTGACGCAGTTCAGTTGGCATCGCATTTAATTCGGTATGGAATTGATAGGAGTTATACATGTTGGAATATGCATGGTGAGAAAAGTAACAGGAATGTTGAATCGGGGTATGCAAGGACCTATGTTTCAAATGATGATTGCACAGATACATACGATTATGATCGAGTCGAAGAAATTGCAGAAGCGCTTGAAGAAGATCTTAACGATTGTCCCAAAATGTTTGAGAGGTTGGTAAGCGATGCAGAGAAACCGTTGTATAATGGTTGTACAAAATTCACAAGATTGTCTGCGGTGTTAAAGTTGTACAACTTAAAAGCCGACAATGGATGGTCGGATAAAAGTTTCACAAAGTTATTAGCCCTTATGAAAGATATGCTACCAGAGGATAATGTTCTTCCCAATCGAACGTATGAGGCCAAAAAGATGTTGTACTCCATTGGCATGAGCTATGATAAGATACATGCGTGTCCAAAAGATTGCGTTTTGTTTCGAAACGAGTATGCATCGTTAAATGAGTGTCCTAAATGCGGTGCCCCTCGATATAAGAAAAAGTTGTCTCCGGCAAAAGTCTTATGGTATTTTCCTATAATCCCGAGATTTAGACGGATGTATCGTAGTGAAACCGATTCAAGACACTTGACTTGGCATTCAGATGAAAGAATTATCGATGGAAAATTTCGACATCCGGTAGATTCTCCACAGTGGATGAAAATTGATAATGATTATCCTGAATTTGGAAAAGAAGCAAGAAACCTTCGCTTGGCATTGTCTACTGATGGAATGAACCCACACGGTATTCAAAGTATCTCGCATAGCACATGGCCTGTGATTCTTATGATTTATAACCTACCTCCATGGCTATGTATGAAGCGTAAGTACATGATGCTGTCTATGTTAATTTCTGGGCCTAAACAACCAGGAAATGACATAGACGTATACTTGGAACCATTAATCGAAGATTTGAAGATTTTGTGGGAGAACGGTGTGGAGGTTTATGATGGTTATAGGCAAGAAAGTTTCAACTTGAGGGCGATGTTGTTTGGAACAATTAACGATTTTCCAGCATACGACAATCTATCCGGGTATAGCATTAAAGGTGAAAAGCGTGTCCTGTTTGTGAAGACGGAACCGATACCATGCGATTGAAACTTTGTCAGAAGAATGTCTTTCTCGGTCATCATAGATTCTTAACTTCTAAACATCAGTATCGTGGATGGAGAAAAGCGTTCAACGGAGATACCGAACAACGTAGAGCTCCGCCTGGTTTGACAGGTGATCAAATTTTTGAAAAGGTGAAAGATGTGAATATTCAGTTTGGCAAGCCTTTTGCACATAAAGTTGTCACAGGTGGGTGGAAGAAGAGGTCGATTTTTTTTGAATTGCCATATTGGAAATCTTTGTACGTAAGACATTTTCTTGATGTGATGCATATTGAAAAAAATGTATTTGACAGTGTTATTGGTACGTTACTCAATATAAAAGGGAAGTCTAAAGATGGCCTTAAATCAAGGGAGGACATGGTAGACATGGGAATAAGAACTGAACTGGGACCCGTGAAGAAAGGAAGACAGACATACCTACCACCTGCTGTTTACACTCTATCTAGAAAGGAGAAAAAAATATTGTGTAAGTTTCTGAGTGAAGTTAAAGTTCCAGAAGGCTACTCATCAGATATTAGAAGACTTGTGTCTATGAAAGACCTCAAGTTAAAGAGTTTAAAGACGCATGATTGCCATGTTATAATGGAACATTTTCTACCGATAGGTATACGTCCTATTCTGCCAGAAAAGGTAAGAAGCGCAATAACTAAATTGTGTTTTTTCTTCAAGTCAATTTGCAGTAAGGTGATCGATCCTGAGATCTTGCCAACATTGCAAAAAGAAATAGTTGTTACTTTGTGTGAGCTTGAAATGTATTTTCCTCCCTCGTTTTTTGACATAATAGTTCATCTTGTCGTTCATCTTGTGAAAGAGACACAATTGTGCGGACCAGCTTATATGAGATGGATGTACCCTGCTAAACGTTATATGAAAATATTAAAAGGGTATGTGAAAAATCGGAGTCGACCAGAGGGTTGTATTGCCGAAAGATACATTGTTGAAGAAGCGGTTGAGTTTTGTACTGAATATTTGTCAAATGTTCAATCAATTGGACTCCCCAAATCTCATGTTGTTGAAAAAAAAGAAGGTAAGAAGCTAATTGGAAATAAAGTTGTGACAGTATCAAGGGTCGAACGGGATCAAGTGCATTTGTATGTTCTGCACAATGAGATTGAGGTTGAGCCGTATGTTGAAATACACAAGGGTGTTCTTCGAGGTTTAAATTCGAATAGAAATGAGAATTGGATTGTACGAGAGCACAATCGAAGTTTCATACCATGGTTTAAGGAACATATTTATTCAAAGTATCGTTCAGATCCCGCCTCAGTGACAGAAAGGTTGAGATGTTTAGCATATGGTCCAAGTTTGGTTGCGTTTTTTTATAGCGCATACGCAATTAATGGATACACATTTTATACCAAAGAACAAGATGATAAAAGTACTGTGCAAAATAGTGGTGTCACCTTGGTAGCTGAAGCAATGCACATATCTAGTGTGAAGGACTTAAACCCGAAATTTGCAAATCTGTCGTATTTTGGGGTTATCGAGCGCATTTGGGTCTTTGATTACGAGAAATTTCAGATTTCTATATTCGGTTGCAAGTGGGTTGAAAATAATAATGGTATACGGATGGATAAGTCAGGATTTTTGCAAGTGGATCTTAACAGGGCGGGGTACAAAGATGAGCCTTTCATTCTAGCCTCTCAAGCTAAACAAGTGTTCTATGTCACTGATCCGACAAGTACGAAATGGTCTATAGTGCTTTTCTCTAACAAAGTAATTGATGAAAAGATTGGAGACCAAGGCGATACTGGTGTTGACATTGAATCTTTTACCAGAAATGATCAAAATGAGAATGAATCATGCATTAGAAATGATCATAATGAGGGTATTTGGATCAATCCAACCGTCCGCGTTGTTAAGAGACGAGTAGAACATATTCCTACCAAGAAAAGAAAGAGATGTTAGTGAAAAAGGTAATAGTATATATAATTATAGACAATGTCATTCAATAAAATGTATATATATGCCATTTCATTTTTTTCATTATAGTATAATATATATAGCCTATATCATTTCATTTTTTTCATTATAGTATAATATATATAGCCTATATCATTTCATTTTTTTCATTATAGTATAATATATATAGCCTATATCATCCAGTAAAATTTAAATATACGTCATTTCATTTTTTTGCTATATGGAATTTTATACATGTCATTTAATTTAATCTAATTTTTCTTTATTACAGGTCAAATAGCTAGTAACCAAGATAATTCAGAAAATGTTCCACAAGGATATGTTCCACAAGATAATGTTCCACAAGACACTTCAGATAAGGACATCACACGAGGCATAACTATCATGCGGGGAATCATCCGTGATAGAGATAGAGGTATTATGTATAATGTAGATTGTAATAATGATGACCAACTAATTGGGCCTAATTCTGCAAAGCTGACAAGCTACATCGGTACGCTTGTTCGTATGCACATTCCGATCACCACTCCTAGCTGGAAAAAAGGAGAGTTGGATGCTAAAGAAAGAATTTGGACCGAGATAAAGGTATCATATATGGTTGTTGTTATTTGCTTTATTTTGACGAAAATATTGTTTTAAAATTACATATACTAACACCCTCTATACGTATGTTTTTTTGTAGAGGTCTTTTAACATTGAAGATGCCCGCAAAAAGTATATAATGGGCTTGGCCGGAAAAAGACATAGAGGGTGGAGAAATTTTTTGACAAATAAGTTTCTTAAAGACGATGAAGGAAATTTTGTTGAAGAGGATCCTGAACGACCAAATAAATATGAGAGCTTCATTACACCCGAAGAATGGGTTGCTTTTGTGGGCCAAAGAAGAGACGGGAATTTCAAGAAAGTGAGTGCTGCAAATCGGGAGAGAGCGTCAAAACCCGCATATCCATATAAAAAAGGTCGTTTGGGATATGCACGCTTACAGGAAAAAATTGTAAGTAAATCTCAATTCTACGATCTTATTAATTATCTCAATGTGTATTATTAATTTGTAACAATGTGTATTGATGATTTTATTATTTGTAACAATGCGTAGTTGGAGGAGACGCAGAGTGACGAAACATCACTACCTGCACATGTGCTGTAGAAGGAAGCTCGTGTTGGCAGAGATCAAGTTGTTAACCCCGATCTGCAACATATTTATGATGAGTGTGTAAGTATACCATTATATCTTTAATTAATATATAATTAACGTTGTGTCTTTAATTATCGATATTTAAATGAATCACAGGAGACTATATCGCAATCGGTATCCACGGGTGATGACCGGAATATCAGGAGCGTACTCAGTCGAGCACTATGTGTTGCTGAGTATCCGGGACGAGTGAGGGGTAAAAGCCATGGTGTGACTCCTACCTCTCTGTATAACAATCCAAGAAAAATAAATCCTAGCAATGCAGAAGTGATGCAAACATTGCAGGATTTACAAGCACAAGTCCGTGAACTGTAGAGGGACAAAGAGAGATATATGGCAGAAAGGAGCAGTTCACAGTTGAAAGAAACTAGTGACAAGGCTAGTATCAATTGTCAACAAAATTTTCCCGAGGTAATTAAGATGATAATCCATTATATTTAGAGAAAGTATAATTATAACGGTTATTATTGTCAACATTAAAGGAAGTCTAACGGTTATTATTGGTTTAGGGCATTTCATGTTGTCAGCTGTATCTAGCGTCTCCGACTTATCGGGTAGTTGGCAAGGGAAAAGTGCACAACACCTCGGGAGATTTAATTCACCATAGACCGCTCCCGGATGGCCACATGAAGGTATCGGTTGATGTTGTTTTAGATATGAATGCATTGCTACCGGTACCTGACATTGTTGCAGAGACCACATTGCTGCGAGATGCAGTAGGATCTTTTGTGGCATGGCCATCAGACCTCATCTACATAGATGATCAGGTATGTTGAAAACCATTATGAATCTTTAAGTATTCAACTGACAGTTCTGACCTGAATTTTATACATGGTAATTTTAGACTCCTACAAAACCCGCATCTAAGGATAAAGGGATTTTGCAGCGCGGCGAGTCTATTGCATCGCAAAGACAGGTACTTTTAAAGTGTTTCATTTATGATCGGAATAAAAAACTGCATAACTTTGTATCTTACATAATTCTATATGATTTTTAAGGTACCTTCTCAAGATCAGTCACAACAGGTGAGCCAGAAAGTTAGTAGGGTTCCACCTAAGAAGAAGGTTCCTGTCCGTAAATTTGTGCCTAGGTATCGACAGTGTCTGGAGACACTAGTTGGCACATCAGATTTGATGAATGATGGAATTCGTCAAATCGATGTGGATGAAATTGTCTTTGGTTTTCCATGTACCGAAACAATTGGATTAGAGGACATGGAACAAATCTTTCATCATCGAGAGTTAGGCATCAGTGTGATGCACTCGTACATCCGGTAACCCGATCAATATATTATTTAATTGGTTGAACTTTTTTTTTAAACATTTAATTGAAATAGTCTAATATTAATTATGTTTTTATTTAAGGATGTTATTTGACAAATTGATGCGCGGGAATCAATTGTCAAATAGATTCCGTTTCGTGTCTTCCTCCCGTGTCAGCGGAGCAACAATTTCTAGGGAACCTGATTCAGTAAGAGAATACTTGGTCGAAAGATTCATGACAACTGCCAGTACAGAGAGCTTGTATCTTTTGCCTTATAATACAGGGTTAGATTTTCATTCTAAGCTCCTTTTAATATTTGTATTTTTTACATTAAAATTCGCTTCTAAATTGTTGCTTTAATTTATAGATGTCACTGGTTGTTGCTTGCAATCAATCCCATAAAAGAAGTGGTCTATTACCTGAATTCGGTTGACGGTGATTGGACAAATTATCTGGAAATGAAGCTAGTGATTGATACGTAAGTGACATTATTCTAAATATTCGTTTGTGTTTATATATTTAATTATTTCAATGTCATTGTTCTAAATAAATATTTTAATTTTGTCATCAGTTCAATACAAGTATTCCGATGTCAAAGGGAAGCACGAGTACCACAGTCTAAATCAAACAACATTAATTGGATCAAAGTACAGGTATATAAATTTCAACAATTTTGCTTATAATATTTATGCTACTTGATAAATCAATAGATGTGTATAATCTTATTTGTTTTTCTATGTAGTGCCCTCAACAACAAAACGGCATAGATTGCGGATACTTCATTTTGAAGTTTATCAAAGAAATCATTCAAATGAATGAAATCGAGATTCCAATCACGGTATGGATTTATACTTTGTTTTATTACTTATCGGATTTTGCATATAATTTATTACATTAAACTAAATCATGCATATATTTTGTTTTGTAATGTAGTATTTTGATCAATACAATTGTCCATATTACTCGCCACGTCAATTGGAAGAACTCAAAGAGGAGTTGTGCCAATATTTTATTGAGCTAAGAATCTTATAATAAGGTACGAATACATTGTTGTGTGAAAATTGGTTAATTATGAATATATTGTTTTGTGTATACAACACTGGCCGTATTATTATGTTCATATTGCAGGATCAGGACCTTGGATATATATGTAGATTAGGATTGATTTACTTAGTGTTATATAGCTGTTTTCTTAGGGTGTATTTTGTTACGTTTAAAAACATGTTAATATTGAATTACCATGGTGTATATATATTTTGGATATGAATTGATTATAATGGTATTTGTATATATATATAATATTTGGTATTTGAATTACATTTGGTATTTGGATTAAAACTAATATATATTGGTATTTCTAGATTAGATTGTAAAATACCGGTTTAAGAATTACAGGTTTGCTGCAAAAAAATGCAGGTTTAGAAATTTTTTAAATTTTAGATTTTTCAGTAGAAAACCTATGAAAGCGCTTTTAAGAAAAAAGCGCTCTCGTAGGCCTACCTATGAAAGCGCTTTTTGATTAAAAGCGCTTTCATAGGTAGGCCTACGAGAGCGCTTTTTTCTGAACAAAAAGCGCTCTTATAGGCCTACTTTAGATTGCCTGACACGCATTCTGAATACACCTATGAAAGCGCTTTTTCAGAAAAAAGCGCTGCTAAAACCTTTAGCAGCGCCACCTACGAGAGCGCTTTTAAGCGCTTTTAAAGTCCAAAAAAAACGCTTTCGTAGGTTATTTCTGGCATAGTGTCTAATTAAAAAATAATTTACTTATATCAAAATACCGATGAATTCCAAATATATTTGAGAATTGGACATAAGTGTATCAAAATAAATATACTTAAAACTAGTTCATTGAACATTAATCAACTCTACTAATCTATGAGAAAATAAAAAATATTGAATTTGTGCCTGTTATAAAATGCAAAATGCCTCTAAAAATAAAGTGTAGGTTTTCACCGAGCATGTCCTGCATCAAACAAAACTTACACATTAACATGCTCTATCGGTAAAAACCTGCACACAAAAATCATTTACTAAAAATCCATAAAATTTGAATTTATATTATACTATTTAACACAACTGCAAGTTCCATCTTATGAAGCACAATTCAATTCCCTTCGGTGCAACCTCAATAGCCTGATAGTATTGAAATATTTGGGTTTTGGTTTAGTCTAAACACAAATTCATCCAAAAAATAATTATCTCCATGTGTAAGATATTGAAAACTATGCAAAACATAACAACGACTTAGAACAATACATAAAGGTATTACTCCATTCTTATATATCGGTAAAGAAGTATGTACTGATAACTGACCGTGATGTGCTAAAACTAACCCAAACCACCCACTACCGGTCCATTTCTTTGTTTGCCTTTAAGCTGAAGCAATGAATTTTAAAACAAAACAACAATCTCTCACTAAAAAAAACAAAACAACAATTTACTATCAAAAGCTAAGAGTACAGGTTTCTCAACAACTTTCAAACCAGTAGCCAATGCTAAGATAAACCAAGATTAAAATTTCATTTTAACACAAAGTAAATTGTTCCTCATACAGAGCATAACACTTTCAACATATAATAAAAATCCACAAAGAGATGCTTGCTTATTAAGCAATTAAGTCCTAATAAACTATTCAGCCCAATTAAGCAATTAAGTCCTAACAAACTATTCAGTCCTAGAATTAATGCGTGATACTCAGCAGCAATAACTGTTTGATGTCCCAGTCCCCAGCGCAATCGATAAAGCTACCAAGAAAAAAAAGAAAAGAAAATTCAGTCTTATCTTGTAACTGTTTGATATAATATAATTGTTAATTTTGGAATAGAATAAGCTCATTGTATTATTTTGTTTTTGGAATGTACAAGACAATACTATATATACTGTTAAGTAACAAATCACCAAAGTTAACTAAACTGAATTATTTGTATCATGTAATAGCCCCCCGCAAGCTGGACTATGGATGTCTAATAGACCAAGTTTGGAAACAAGAGAATCGAAAGAGGGAGCTGCCAAAGGCTTGGTGAGAATATCTGCCAATTGAGCAGCAGAAGAAACTGGTAAAAGGTGGATGAGACC
The DNA here is from genome assembly GCA_948472305.1 of Vicia faba. NCBI lineage: Eukaryota > Viridiplantae > Streptophyta > Magnoliopsida > Fabales > Fabaceae > Vicia > Vicia faba. The sequence goes on along the minus strand of OX451736.1, from coordinate 1,677,387,082 downwards.
AGTTTGGATTTTCTCACGAATGACGTGGCAGTCAATTTCGATATGTTTTGTCCGTTCATGGAAGGTGGGATTGTGAGCAAGGTAGATAGCACTTTTGTTGTCACAATAGACTGAGCTAGGTTGATCAAAGGAGATGTGGAGATCCTTGAACAAATACTGCAGTCATTGCAATTCACAAGTCAAGCTTGCCAAGGCCCTGTATTCCGCTTTTGAACTTGATTTGGATACTGTAGACTGCTTTTTGGATTTCCAGGATATGAGAGAATTGCCAATGAATACACAATATCCAGTTACGGATCTGCGGGTAGCAGGGCAACTTGTCCAATCTGAGTCTGCGAAGCCAGAGAGTTTGAGTGGAGAGGAAGATGAATAGAACAAACCCTTGGCAGGAGCACCTTTGAGATACTTGAGGACTCGAATTGTTGCAGAATGATGAACTTGCATAGGATGTGAGATGAATTGGCCGAGCTGTTGAACGATGAATGCAAGGTCAGGTCTGGTGGTAGTCAGATATAGAAGTTTTCCAACAAGCCTTCGATAAGCTGTGACGTCTTCGAAAGGTGGTGAGTTATCATCATGAAGCTTCAAGGAGGAATCGAAGGGAGTAGAGCAAGGTTTAGTAGCCAATAAGCCACTGTTTTTGAGCAATTCCAAAGCGTACTTTCTCTGATTGAGAAAAATGTCGTGAGTTGATCTGACAACTTCTAGACCAAGAAAATATTTTAGCCTACCAAGGTCCTTGATTTTGAAAGTGGAATCAAGGAAGCATTTGACATATTGGATTTCCTGCAAATCATTACCGGCTAAGACAATATCATCAACATAGGCTAATAAGGCAGTAAAAGAAGAGTCATGTGATTTTGTGAAAAAAGAATGATCAGCAGAAGAATATGAGTAGCCAAGATAGATAAGGGCAGTGGACAATTTCGAAAATCATTGTCTGCTAGCCTGCTTCAGGCCATATAATGACTTATGCAGTTTGCAAACTTTGTTGGTCGAAGAAGTGCAAACTTCGTTGGTCGAAGAAGTGCAAACTTTGTTGGTCGAAGAAGCAGGGGGCAGGAATCCAGGAGGCAGATCCATATACACTTCCTCATGTATATCACCATGAAGGAAGGCATTGTTGATGTCGAGTTGTTCCAAGTGCCAATTCTTAATGGCAGCCACTGAGAGAAGGGTTCGAATAGAAGTAAGCTTCGCAACAGGTGAGAAAGTGTCGAAATAATCCACACCCTCCAGCTGAGTATATATCCTTTTGCTACCAAACGGGCCTTGTATCGTTCGATGGATCCATCAGCATGATGCTTGATTTTGTAGACCCATTTGCAACCAATCGATTGTTTGCCTGCAGGCAAATCAACAACAGACCAAGTATTTTTAGATTCAAGAGCATCTAACTTAGATTTCATAGCATTGTTCCAACAATCAAACTTGCATGCTTGTTTATAGGTTTTGGATTCTGTGAAAGAGCTTATGGACAGACAAAATAATTTGTGATCAGGACTACATTGGCTATAAGATAATACAAAAGAGAGAGAGGGTAGTTAGAGGAACCTGAGTCAAATGCTGGAAGCATGGGGGATAGCAAATTGCAGTGATAATCAGATAGATAAGCTGGAGGTTTAATATTTCGATTGGATTTTCTGGTTGGCACAGGAGGGGAGGGGCAAGGGGAGTTGTTAGTGTCATTTGAGGAAGAATAGAGGTTAGTGGGAGAATCTGGCTGGGGGAGAGAGGTAGGAGAGGAAGGTTCATTTGATGGTGGAGGTGAGATGGGTGGAATGTTGGTGAAAATATCAGGTGAATCAAGGGGAGGAGGGTCAGGAGTAGGAATTATAGGATTAGGTGCAAGTGGGATGGATGCAAAAGGGAACACAGTTTCATAAAAGAATACATTCCTTGAAATGTAAAATTCATGTGTGATATGATCATAGAGAAGGTAGCCTTTTGTGCCTTCCCTATAGCCAAGAAAAATAGATTTCCTTGCTCTTGGTTCGAATTTAGTGCGATGGTTAAGCAAGGTCGAAGAATAGGCAAGACAACCAAAGACTCTCATATGGTTAAGGCTGGGAGGAGTAGAATGGAGTTTTTGGTAGGGAGAGTGGTTGTTTAAAAGAGGAGTGGGAAGACGGTTTATAATATGAATGGCCTGTTGTATGGAAAGGTGCCAAAGGTTGTGAGGGAGGTGAGAGTGGAAAGAGAGGGCACTGGCAACATTCAAAATGTGTTGATGTTTTCTTTCCACGATACCGTTCTGTTGAGGCGTTTCCACACAAGACCTTTGATGAATGATTCCTTTAGAAAGGTAGAAAGTGGTCATGAGAAACTCAGGACCATTATCACTACGAATGCACTTGAGTTTCTTGTTAAACTGAGTTTCGATAAAAGATATGAAGTGAATTAAATGGTTTCTGGTTTCACTTTTGTTGGCCATAAAAATTGTCCAAGTAAACCTGCTGTAATCGTCTACGAGGGTTAAAAAATACTTGTGGCCACATATGGAAGGTGTGGAAAGAGGGCCCCAAATATCGACATGAAGTAAATCGAAGATGGCAACAGACTTAGTATTACTGTGAGTAAATGACAAATGTTTTTGCTTAGCCAAACAGCAAGTATTATAGGGCTTATGATTGTCATTGTAGGTGACAAAAGGAATTTGAGAGGAAATACATTTGTGTATGTAAGGACTTAAGTGTCCAAGCCTAATATGCCAAATAGTAGCAGGATCGTGTTTAGCAGGTTCTAATTGGGGAGAAGAGGAGGTGTTGACAGAGCCAGATGTGGGAGAGATGGCCTTAGGTGGGGTGGCATCAAGAACATACAATTTGCCAATCCTCCTAGCTGTAAATCCAGTCATCTTGGATTGGGACAACTGCATAATTTGACAGCAATTAGGGGAAAATTTCACATCATATAAAGTGGAGTCAAAAAGAGTGGTGACAGAGATAATATTGACATGAAATGAAGGAAAGTAATAAACATTATGAAGGACAAGTGAATCACATAGTAAAACTGAACCATCAATAGTTGTAGCGACAGAGTCACCATTAGGCATTGTCATAGATTTAGGTGCAATGTGGTATGTGGAAAGGAAACTGGCAAAGATATGGGTGATGTGATCAGTGGCACCTGTGTCAATGATCCACCAGTTATGACAAGGAAGATTTGAGGAATTCTTCCCAGAGGAAGTATGAGGAGAGGTATGGGACACAGAATTAGCAGTATAAACTGAATTAATCGAGGGAGGTGAAGGAGATTGCAAATTAGACTGTTGGAGGAGCTGCATAATCTGAGTGTATTGCTCTTGAATCGTAGACAAAGCACTTGGACTGGTGTTTGATGTGGAAGCAGAGGAAGATAATGCCTCAAGTTGAGGATAAGCAGCATCTTGAATCGAGTTCACTGTAGAATCAACAGAATTCCCCACAGATGTAGTAGGCTTGCATTGTTGAAATCCAGGGGGATAGCCATGTTTCATGAAACAAGTCTCAATGGTGTGATTGGTGCGGTTGCAATGAGTACAGAGTCGGTTTCCACGGCCACCACGGCCACGACCACGACCAGGGTTGTGGGAAGAACGAGAAGGTGCTTGAGAAAGGTGATTCACAGACGATTGAGACTCAATCGAAGAAGCAGAAGGTGAAAGAAGGTTGAATTGACGTTCTTGTTGAAGAACCAGATTAAACACATTATCAAGAGTTGGTAGTGGGGTCATCAACATAATCTGCGAGCGAACATGAGTGTATTGGTCACCAAGGCCCTTCAAGAACTTGATAACTTTATCTTGTTCTTTGAATTTGCGTAAGTCTGAAGCAGCACCACAGGAGCACGGTATAGCGCAAGTACAATCACGAATTTGCCGGAAGTTCTTGATTTCTTTCCAAAGTGTCATCAATTTCGTGAAGAACGAAGAGATATCGAGAGTTCCTTGTTGAAGACGAGCAACAGTTTCTTGAATGTCAGCAATGCGAAAAATGTCTCCCTGAGAAAAACGATTTTCCAAACTTTTCCATACAAGAGAAGCACGATCATACCAGAGAAGAGATTTTGCAATTTCCTTAGAAATCGAGCGTTGAAGCCATGAGAGGACGAGATTGTTGCATCGCAGCCAAGGTTCGTATAGAGAGTCAGAGATAGGCGGAGGAGAAAGAGTGCCATCAACGAACTTGATCTTGTTCTTGGAGATAAGAGCCACTTTCATCGATCTAGACCAGATCTGGTAGTTCTTGGTATCAAGAACTGGTTGAACAAGAACAAGAGAGGGATTTTCGTTAGGATGCATATAATAAGGATTGGAAGGGTTTGTAGCAAAATCGGAGTAAGGAAGTTCCATAGTCAATGCTGAAGCATTCAAAGGAAAAGGAAGAGGCGAAGACGCGAAGAAGAAGGAGAAGGCGCGAAGAAGATGAAAGGAAAGAAAAGGGAGGCGCGGAAATGAATTTTCAAACTGATACCATGTTAATTTTGGAATAGAATAAGCTCATTGTATTATTTTGCTTTTGAAATGTACAAGACAATACTATATATACTGTTAAGTAACAAATCACCAAAGTTAACTAAACTGAATTATTTGCATCATGTAATAATAATACTTGTTTGTTAATTAATTCAAATATTATTTTCATTACTTAATTCTTTCCAATTAATTTTAATTAGTTAAGTTAGGTTGGCCACCTAATTTTGATTAATTAATTTTGATTAATTTTAATTAGTTAATTATATTAATTTTGGGTTAATTAAGTAATTAGTCTTATTTCATTTAATTGTAAAAATTACATGTTCATTTTTGTCTTAGTCTTATCATGTCGATATTCCCATTTGACAAAAAAGTGTACCCCATTTTCATGAAGTATAATAATTTTACTGGATTTGTTTAATTTTTTTTATTGTTTTATATATTTGTTAATCAATATTAGTGTAGATTAAAATCAATCATTTTCAAAAACAACAAAAACAAAACTTAATCTAACGTCGAGTCTTTTTTCAAATCAAACTCAAAAATAAATGCAACGCGAGTGCTTGATTCAACGTCAAGTATTTTTTCTATTATTTCAAATTCTTTCATAATAAACTTCAACGTTTGATCAAACGTTAAGTCGTTTCAATATCTGAAAACTTTTTTCTTAAACAAATAAAACTGAACAGACGAGATGGAAGCATATCCTACCTTTTTCTAAATTAATTGAATACAAGTTGTATAGCTTGGCCACTCGATTAATTACGGTCTGATTAAAACACTTTAATTAAGTGAGTTTAATGCAAACTCAACAAACAGTAATCGAGCGAGATGGAAGCATATTTTACCTTTCTCACGAGTATTTGAATACGAGAAGCATATATCGACCCTTTGATGCTCACCCACTGTTAAAGAGTTAAAATTTAACTCGTCTCACTCTTTTTCAATAAGAAGGATTAAACGGGCGAGTTGGAAGCATGTTCAACCTTTTCCCAAAGCTTTGTTTGCGGGTTTGGAGGGGATGGGAAGGCTCCTGAAAATGAATTTTTAAAAAAATATAGGAAAATATTTGATATTTTTTGAAAAAAATGATTTTGTGTAAAATGATAAAAGAGTTTTTATCATTACTATAATTTTAATTTTCAGAATACTATAACAACATAAAAGATATTTGGAAATTTATGTAAGTCCTTTAAAACCCTTCAAAGCCCTCCTCCAGGTACAAATTTTGAGTTCTCCAAAATTAGAGGGTTTTTGGTGTTATGAATAAAAGCAAACCCTCCCAACCAAATCCCTTCAATTCATTCCACTCAATCCTTCTATTTTTTCAACCACTCCCTTCCCTTCCAAACCCCCAAACACACCCTAAGTATTTGAATACGAGAAACATATCTCGGCTATCGCACTCATATCTTATAAAATTAATCCAACCAATCAAACTTGTTTTCACCCTTGTGCGACTTCGAAAACCTTTTTAGGAAATGAATATATCTTAGTCATTTCGACGTGAAACGAATAAAAGACTTCAGTCTCCACGAGCGAGCAACAAGTCAAGATTCAAACATTCGAAATGTCTAATACATCATTCTTCTAAAAGTCAACCAACAAATTCGTAGTTTTCTACTACGAACTACAAAACTCTGATTTCTTTATTTGATATTTTTTCTTTTTCTTTTGGAATAAATAAAAAACAGTAACAACTTCATTATATTTCAAACTTACGATGGGTTCGGATATTTTTCGTATCGCGTCACTTAAATTATTCTTTTTTTTTTCTTCATGTTACAGAAATGTTATGTACAAATTACTGTCTTAATCTACCTGGAAGATCTTATTATTTCAAGAAATAATAATGCTACCATACAAAACTTCAAACATTATTAGAGTAATTGTTTTCATATGAAAGATTTTGGCACACCCAAATAGTTTTTGGGCCTAGAAGTGGCGTGTAATCTTATTTGTTTGTTTTTATACCAATAGAAGTATGCACAGGATATAATCTCTGAATTCAGACTCTTGGGGGCTAAACTTGTTGGATTCTCTCTAGAACAAAATCATCAAATTTCCTTCATTGATGGACCACCTATTTCTAATCTCTGTTTTTAACTCTTCAAGATGAAAGTCAAACATAGACTTATAGGTGGCCACATGTAAGTGCATTGGTCCAAAAAGAGTGACTCCTCATGATGACTGAGATGATCATTAGACCACCTCCAACGGTGGTTTTTCAGATTGGTTTGCCAGCTTGGCATTGAAATTGTCAACAAAAAAGTTGTTTCAGCTGGTGAACGGTACAAATATAAGCAACGGTTTTTCATATTTTTTTATTATTAAAATAATCAATTATGGGACCCAATATTAATATATAAAGAAATTGTGGGACTCAATATAAATTCTTTAAAATTGCACCATTGGATTGAAAAATGGAGTGAATTGCTTTAAAATTATGTGGCTTAATGGGTCCCACAAAGAACTCAAATATGAGTAGCATCATTGGAGATGCTCTTAGAGCATCCACATCCATCATCTCTTCATGGGTTCTTTAAATGAGACCCACTTAATTTTTTATATTATATCACACTTTTACATTTTCTAAACAATCCAACTACATTTTTTAAATATCCATACAACCCATCATGCATTCTTTCAACTTTCAAAAAAAATTAAAATTAAAATTAATATTTATGGCTTATAACAATTTCCATTAATGATATAACCATTACTTTTTTACATTTGGCAAAAGAATCCGTTATAGAGCGTGGTTAAATAAGAGAACGTGCACGAATATAGGAAGGCTATTTTTTCTCAATTATCTAAATATTAAAAACAAATTTATTAAAAACTGTGTAGCAACGACACTTTGTCAGCAGATAATTATGCTCTTGGATTGGTTCTTAATCTCGCTATAACACAAGTTACACAACCACTTCTTTTAACTATTCTCCGCTCCTCACATTATTACTGTCGTCTTCCCGATAAGCCCAATTGCACACACAAACTTCACACTTCGCTTCAAATTCGGAGCGAATAGTAGATTTTAGTATTTGGAAAGTTCTCTTCTCGTTCCTTTGCTAATATATATGGCAGCACCCCCATTGATTTACACTCGTTCTACTTACTCCCCGCCAATTACTTCACCATCATCCGCCCCGTACTGTTCTTCACCCTCTACCTATAATTCTATTTTCACTCCCCTTTCTGGTAATTCCTTTTATTTTATTTTTGGTTACTCCTTTTTTCTATAATATCCTATTTTATTGCGGTTTAATTTATTCCTAATTCAGTAAATTTTCCGGATATTATAATAATAGAATTTCTACTTTAAATTGATTGTGGTTTTGTACATTCCTATACCCTAATTTCTTAATTTATGACGACTGTGTTGTGTTTTTTTTGTCAATTGCAAACTTTGTATCACAATCTTTGGTATTACGAGAATTGCTATAGAATATAGCCTCAATTACAGTTGTAGAAACATATAACAACTTTGATATTGCGGATGAGTCTAAAAAGGATGATTGTAGAGCTTGTTGTTAGATTTGAAAAATCAAATGGCACTCGTTTCTTATTTGTGAATAGAAATGCTATTCCAAAATAGCATGTTTTTAATGTTTAAATTGTGTATTCTTGGAAAATAAAATAAGTAACCTTTTCGATAAATCATTTCTTTATTTAGAATTTTTAAACAATGCTCTTAGGACACTTGTTAACATAACGACCTTTTGAGAATTGGTTAGGAATTGGTAGCTCTTAAGCAGCTTACTCTATTGGCTTTTATCCATCTAGATTTGCATCTCTTTAGCACAAACACTTTTGAAAAAAGACGTGCCGGGATTGGTGTTAGACACTGATATTGACACGACACCGATACTTGTGATTATGTTCAAATTATTACCGTTGCCGGGGTCAGTGTCAGACAAACTGACATTGACACGATACTGACACTTGTGATTACGTTCAAATTATTACCGTCGGTGTGCGTGTCTGGGTCCCTCTTGCTTTGCTGTTTTTTTTTTGTCTCTATTAGATTTCCTAATTTTTAGGTGACATGCTGCCATAGAAATATTAACATATGATGTTAATGTTAAAAAATTTCTTTGGTTTTTATCAATGCTGGATATGAACTTCTGCAGGTGCAAATAGAGGACAAAGACACGAGAACCCAAGAGCCCAAGCTATGAGTACTACCACTCACGGAATGTCTCCTGCTAGAACCACTGGGAATCCAAAGAATGATCCTGATCACCTCCTAGTTCTTGTCCATGGTATCGGGTCTAGGTAACTTTATTTGAATTACTATTTCTATGTTCAGATTTGAGTCAAGATAATCGAGCTGATGGTGGAAATAAAAATAAATAAGCTTAATGCTATTATGATAATATACAATATTGAAATTTGCTCCGGGAATAAATGATGGCATTCATTCTCCAGCAACTCTATTCATTGTTCCATGTTTTATAGAAAATCATAGTAGTAGGTTTTGTTAGTTAGGACTCTATAAATTCTTTTTCATACTAGCTACACTGAGTATGTTTTCAACAAGAACAACCAAACCTTACCCCAGTAAGTGGGGTCGGCTACATGGATCAACTTTTGCCATATGTCTTATCTAGGATAATGCTTCTATCCAAATTGTTAATCTCGAAATCTTTCTTAATAATTTCTTTTATAGTTTTTTTAGGATTTTCTCTACCTCTAGTTGTTTTTCTATGTTAGCTTTGCTATGCATAGCTGGTCCCAAGCATGGATAAAAGGAGAGGATTGTGTTAGGCAGTCGACAACCAACGTAAAACTTTGTCGAATCTCTATGACGTGAATCAACTACAAAACACTACATATGTTTATTATCTAAAAATCTCAGTTCTTTTGTGATGCTCCCATGTGGATTAAAGTAAATGTTTGAGGTGTGTTCAGAGTATATAGATTTTTCATGGCCTAGTCTTGTCACAATCAAAAAATATTTCCCTAGAAAAGCAAGAACATGTCACGTTTTTTGGCTTAATAGTTAATACTTAGTGGAAACTTAATTGGTTGAGGATCCATAGGTCTAACACTAGAATATGGACGAATAGGCTCTCTCAGGACTCAGAAGCAATGCACAATAAATGGATTCTGGAAAAATTCTTTAGACATTATTGTACTGTGGGGTGTCTAGTATTTGTTCACTTTTTTTCTGCTAGATTTTGCTCTCGAGTTTTGCCTCACACATAGTTGACTGGTGTTGTAACTGACACAGCCCAGGTGACTGGACTTATGCAGAGGAAGAGTTAAAGATGCACCTTGGAAAAAGCTTTCTAATTTATGGTAATTACATTTTTTTTTTACATATGTTTCATGCCATTTATTTTGTTTCAACCACTTTTTTTCCTTCTTTATTTCTTTAAATAGATTTTTATTTTTGAGTTGTATTTGATTAAGTTTTGTATTGAGCAAATGCCTAAAACTCGTTGAAGGTAATGAAAATGTCTGTTGTGTGTATTTGATTAAGTTATTGGTTTGATACGGTTTGGAATTCTGAACCAATATACCAAATCAATAATTTTGGTTCATCTCGCTTCTGGATAAAATTGAAATGGTTTGGTTCAGATGACCTTTTCCTATGGTTTGGTTCGGTTTTCTGACCGAACTGTACCATAAACAGCCCTAAACAGGGGAATATTTTCTGAAAACATTGGAATGACTTGGGATGATTGCTTTATTGCAGTAATCTTACTATGATGCCTTAGCCAACTCAAAGTTGATCATTTCATCTCCCAAGTACTAAGCCATGGTTGTTTGCTGTGTAACGGATGAGAAAGTATATTTCTATCATTGGACACTGGTTTGTCCAAATTGTATATGATGAGAAAAATTGTTTGTAGAATTGCTTGTATATGTGTGTCAATGTGAAAGTAATCTTTAGTTTGTTTTTCTAAGGTCCTTTTAAAAATAATTTGATTTTTGTAGCAAGTTCATCAAATGCTTACTCCAAGACATATACTGGGATTGATGAAGCTGGAAAGAGATTAGCTGATGAAGTGAGTCTTCAAGTATTATGTTCAATTTTGTAAAAGCTTGGACCTCCAGAATCGGTTCTAATAATATAATATTTCCTTTTATCACAACAGATCATGCAAGTTGTGAAGCAGACAAAGAGCCTAAAGCGGATATCCTTTCTGGGCCATTCTCTTGGAGGCCTCTTTGCTAGATATGCAATTGCTGTTCTTTATTCACCTTCGCCTAATACTTATAATAGTAGCCAACCTGGTGATCCTGCAAACTCTGTGATGGAAAATTCCCAGAGAACTGACTTCTCAAGAGGGATGATTGCTGGACTGGAACCGATAAATTTTATTACTTTAGCAAGTCCACATCTTGGTGTAAGGGGGAAAAAACAAGTATGTTCAGAACAATCAAGTTATGAAACTTTTTTTTATAGATGTGAACTTATATCTGAAAATATAAGGCAGTTTTGACTTTTTTGTGATGGTTTTTTCTGTTTAACTCTCATTTACAGCTTCCATTTCTATTCGGTATTCCGATACTTGAAAAGCTTGTCGCACCTATTGCTCCATTTTTTATTGGTCAGACTGGTACTCAGCTGTTCCTTACAGATGATAAGCCCAACAAACCACCCCTTCTTTTGAGAATGGCTTCTGACTGTGAAGATGGAAAATTCATGTGAGTATAGGAATTTTCCTTTGCTGATTACAAACTCCTTTGTTCCAGTAAAGCAATCATGTTCTCAAACATTTTCTGTTTTGTAGATCTGCACTTGGAGCATTTAGATGTCGTGTTGTTTATGCTAATGTATCATACGACCGTATCCATTCAGGGTATTAGAGACACTTATTGGCTCTTTTTCATTTGATTTGTGTAACTCCTTTAACTTTATATAGATATGGTTGGGTGGCGCACGTCCTCTATAAGGAGGGAAATCGAACTTGGTAAGGTGAATATCATGATTCATTTTCCTTGAGTATCTCCTTTTCATACTGTACATCTCAAAAGTAGAAGTTGAGAATGCAAATATATTTGTGTTAAAAGTACCAAACATTTTGTATTTATGCCGACAGCCTCCACGCCAATCTTTGGATGGATACAAGCATGTTGTTGATGTGAAATACTGCCCCGCAGTTCCTTCCCATGAACCTCAATTTCCTCCAGAGGCAGTGAAAGCGAAGGAGACTGCACAGCATACACAGAATATTATAGAATTTCATGAAATTATGGAAGGTGATTACCATAACCAAAACTATTGTTGCCAAAACCACCTTGTTGTCTTATTGCTAAAGCCACTTGATGTTCTAAACAGAGGAGATGATACGAGGATTACAACGAGTAGGATGGAAAAAAGTTGATGTCAACTTTCACTCAGCAGTTTGGCCTCTCTTTGCTCATAGCAGCATCCATGTACTGCATCCTCTGAATCTTTTCAAGTATGCTGATATCACTGATATAGTTTATAACACGAGTATTCTTTGGATTTCAGGTGAAAAAGAAATGGCTTCACAATGCTGGTGTAGGAGTAGTTGCTCATGTTGTTGACAGCTTAAGACAGCAAGAAACATCATCAACTTTACCGACATCATAATAAAATGTTGAATACATCTTTTGTATGTACATAGTTGAAAAATTAAAATCAAAATAAAAGGATTCTTATATTTTTTTATAAATTAAATTAAAAATGAAAAACCTCTTCTAAAGTCAAACAAACTAGCCCTAACTAAGTTTAGACAAGAAACACCACGGGTAAGGATTCTCTACTTTTTTGGAGGAAAATTTAGAGTAACTTTAGGTAAAAAATGGAATAAGACAAAAGAGATGATAATATTTATTTGGAGGGAAAAAGATGTGAGCGAAAATAAATTATAAGAGAGATAGGGAGAAAGGCAGAGAAACATAGAAGATTGAAAGTTAGAGAATCTAAAACCAAACATTTCAGATATGTTGGGAAAAATGAGAGTCCATATTTTTTACTCTGTAAATCCTATAGGTTTTAATTTGTTGATTTCCAGACATGGTTAGGAGATTGCTCTAGATCCAACTTTATGTTGAGCAGATCGCTATGATGCCTATTGTCGGAGTGTGATTTTACTTATTTTTTCTACAATTCAAACTTCGATATAAGTCTTTTCGAGTTTTAAATATAAGACAGTTAAGGCATCTTTGTATTTTTTTGGTTTATATCTTTTCCGATTTACAAAATTCGAATAAATTTTAGAAAAAATAGTAATAACTTTTAGGAACAATTGGTCTGAGAAGTTTGATGATGCATTGTAGACATATAAGGCATCTTTTAAAACTCATGTTAGGTTATTATTGCATCAATTGGTTTATGAAAGACTTATCACTTATTTGGTGGAGCTTGAACATAAAGTAAGACGCGGTGAAAATTTTAAATTTTTATGAAAAGTTGGCTGGGGAGGAAGAGGATCTTAAGCTGAATTAATTGGAAGAGATGAGGTTGAGGGCTTATGTAAATGTAGTAATTTATGAGGGAACGTGAAGGAGAGCTTACTTCCATATGAGATGAATGATTTTACTTAAGAAGATGAACTCTATAATATAAGAACATATTTACCTCTGGGTAATCCCAATTTACTCTTTGCTTAAATGCAACCAAATCATGTTTTGAGGAATAAATGATGTCTAAAATTTACTTTTGTTAACTAATTACTTAACCGATCTAACTTTAACTATGCTTTGTACGATTATTTTCTTTTCGTAGCTCAAATAGTGCATAGCAACTAATTTAATGCAACTAAATACATTAGAAACTCTTTAAATTAATATTCAAAAAATTAATAAATTCTCTAAAATAACAAATTTGTCCGGTCCCGACTTTGGCTAATGTAAAAAATTGAAAAATTCGATAAAATAATAAGATAATAATTTTTTGGGACATCCCTTTATAATTTTCGGTCCCAAGAAAATCATAAATTAATAATTCATAGAAACTGAAAAAATATATTACACTCTATTGAAATATGATTCAATAGTTGTCTGTTTTCCTTTAAAGCTTAAATCTATTTGGAGCTCATCTCTAACTTTTCTTATTGCATCCAACGGCTCAGGTGTTGTATTTTTGTATTGTATCATAAAGTTGTGAAGAGTGTTCTACGCCATAAGTGCTTCCTTTCGCGTAACAGATTCCAAAGATACCGTATCATTTTCGTCGTCATCCTCTGCATTATTCTCAATGATAGTACTCACAATATCTTCTAAACTCTGAACCTCCGAACATGCTTCATTTTCATCTGGGTAGTTCATTAGATTGTCCATATCCATCTTATTATGATAGCCACATTGATTGATCATAGTCTCGAGGTCTTGAGTTTCTTTATCAAAAGTGAATTCATCTAAATTTCTTGCAACGTCACTAGCTGGTCGAATTTTACAGTGTCAGAAGCAATTCACTATTGTTTCTTTTCGAACATCTATCGTCCAAGCTGGGGTTTCCAAATTGATAGCATCAAGGACGTTTATCTTCCCTGGATCAGATTGTCCCACCTCCTAACCTTCCAATATTTTGTAGTAAAACCTTTTACGGTAATGCATCTTGAAAGCTCTTATTATCCCAATATCTCAAGGTTAAATCTTTGATGTCATGTTGGATGGCAAGAAGAACAAATCAACGTTTCTTAGCCCTTCAATATTTTTTGGATGTGCTGGACAATTATCCACCACAAGTAGAACTCTTCTACCATGCATCATTTAGTCAAATGAACGAACATATTCATCAAAAAGCACACTAGTCATCCATGCTTTTTTGTTAGCTCGATACTGACAATCCAAGCTATTCATGTTGACATTCTTGAGTCAACGAGGCTTTGCATATTTCCCAATAATCCATGGAGAGATTTTTTCAAAGCCATCTTCATTGCAACAAATAACTACCGTCATTCTTTCTTTATCTTGTTTTCTTCCTTCAAGTTGTTTTGTTGTCAGTGAATGATCAACTTGTAGCCTATAAAACAACTCAGTTTCATCCATATTGAAAACATCTTTTATAGGTAACTAATCAATTTTCTCTCGAATCGATACCAATTTCTGCTCCATGTCTTGTACATCAACAGACCCACTCTCACCAAAATGATGAAATGACTTTATGCCATGTCGGTGCTTAAATTTCCCAAGACATCCTGTAGAGAAGTTAAAATCTGAATCATCATGAGGATACACGAGTTTCATTGTATCTCTTTCCTTCTGTAAAATTAATTCTTCTGTGATATTCACACGTTCTTGATGTTGGAGAAACCACTCATAAACAACCTTCTCCATGTCAGGATATTTTACTGGTTTATGTCTTTTGATCTCTGCTCTTCCCTTTTCTATTTCAGCAGAGAGATAGTCATATGACCGCTTAAGTGTGTTTAATATTGTTCCTTGACTAACTTTCAACTAAAATTTTCCCTCAAGCCATCTTTGCAAGTCTTTTTGCGTGCTTACATGATTATCTCTCTTGTACTCACACAACTCCTTACATATTTGATCTGACATAGTTGATTTTGCAACACCTTTTAGATGAGAAGCCATCTTGTGAGATATGATTTGAATACTCTAACACATTCATGTAATTTATATATGTCAAACTTGCTTAAGAATATATTGAACACATTTGTTCCTCTTATTTACATTTATTGTACTTCAAAATCATTATTGATTTTCAATGCATATGAACACATTAGTTACTAATTTACGTTGAGTCTCAAGTTTCACTGCAACGTAATTCTAAGAGGCATAGACTAATTTGCCTTTTTGTTTGATATGTACAGTATAATTACTTAAAAACTCTTTAAATTAATAATTATTAATTTATCGATAAATTAATAACTCTCTAAATTAATAAATTTCTCTTGTTCTGACATTATTAATTTAAAGAGTTTCTACTATAATAACTTTGATCCTTATCTATTTTCCCTTTTACAAGTTACCCCATTTTCTATGTTGCGTTTATGGGTAGGGCAAAACATCACTTCTTCTCTGAACCACCACCTTCTCCCTCTGTCTACTGCTTCTTCCAACATACACCATCTCTCTTTAATCCTTCAAACCCAACATTTACTCACAATTTCATTTGAATACAACAAAATTTGTCTTCTCTTTTGAACCCCCAGTCTTCTCCCTTTTCTACGTATACCCTGGTTGTCGTGGATAGACCTTTTTAAACCGTTGCCAACATCAATAACAAGAAGGAGGTTTGGAAAATTGCAGTCACAGTTCATCACATATGAAATGTGTGGTACGGTGGAAGAACTGACTTGAGGGTTTTGCGTTTTATCGCAAATGTTGCGGTTAGCAAGAGTCGTCACCGACTTTTCTTTTATCCAAAAGGAAAGGTGAAAAAGCACAAGAAAGACCTTTGAGATATTTTCTTGAGTTCGGGGGGTAGATTATGAAAAGGGAAGGTGTTAGCACCCTTTTCATCCATGGTTTTCCATGGGCTCTTAGTTACTTGCTAGATCACTTGCTTTTGTTTGTTTGAAAATGTGTTTGGTATAGTTTTGAAAGTATTTTGTAAAAGAGGCCATTCGTTTAGGCAATCTTTGTAATGATTCTCGTTCGTAAGAATGTATACAAAGATGTTTGTCTTTTTTGAAAACGTTTTCAATGTTTGTAAGATGTTTTGAAATTTGTGTGTTTGTTTTGGAAAATAGCAAGGATAGTTGTTTAAAATTAGAGCAAGTAACTAGAAGTTATCTACCTACTCAAATATCTTTCTTATGCATTTTCTATTCCTTTGACATTGTTGTCTTACCATTGATTTGGTAAGCAACCCTATCTTTGGATGTAAACGGGACGGGCGTGGGTCATCGTATAACCATGATTAGCAATGTTGCAAAGTATCTTAGCATTTTTGAGGGACCAAGATCATTTTTTGTAAGGCAACCTTGAATAGCGTCATCGAGGGACTATGATCTTATACTTGTTTATTTTGCCAAGATATTTCGCATGCGTAATATGGCCATTTTTGTTTTAGGCAACCAAGTGGAGAAACCCTAAGGATGCTTGTGTGCAAGTGTATCATTTTCATGCTTTGGTTTTATCTTGTATTTAGGGTTTTCTATTTTGCTTTGTTTTGATCTTATCATACAAACCCTAATTACTAATCATAGCATGTAAAGCGGTAAATTGCGTAATATAAATATTACTCAGCTATTACAACAATTTTATGGGAAGGGGGAATACAAATTTGAATGGGGATTTGCAAGAATGTAAACCTAAATAAATTATTACAACCAAATTGAATTTGTACGAATATTAGAATAAATAATATACAATATTTAAATATGCAATATAATGTACATGTAAGAAAAGATTTTTGTTTTGTTTTTTATGTAAAAGAAATTTTAATCTAAACATAAAATTATAAGGAAAATAAATAAATTTTTAGAAGGGAGGCTTAACCCTAATTACTATTTTTAAAAGAAAATAAAGTTCTTATATACTATTTTTTTATGTATTTTTTATGTTAAAATAATAAATAATATGGTATAAATAATATAAAGTTTTTTATATATGCAACAATAAATATGTATAAGTATGGGATGAAAAAGAAATAAATAAATTAAACTAAATATATTTTAATTATATTTTACAAGTTTATTAAGAAAATATATGATATATATTAAAAATAATATATATTTTTATGTGAAAAATAAACTAAAGTAAAATAAAAAATGCAATATTATGAAATTTATATTTTTTTGGATTTTTATACATTAAAGAAAATATTAATGAAAACAAAAATAAATTAAATAAAAATGTATAGAAAATAATGGGTCAGGGGGTATAGTAAGCAGACTAGAGACAACATGTTAGCAAAAAGAACTATGGCCCAAATATGGAGGCCCTTCCTGCAAAAAGATCACAAAGCTGAAAAAATGAAAAAAATTTGGAAAACAAAAGTAGCGCCCAGGTTCGAACCCAGAACATGGGTCTCACCAGCGCGCTACTTTGCCACTGGGGTGGCTATACATCCGTTCATTTAAGTGAAAGAAAAATAACATAACATGAACAAAATCCTTGCCTTGTACTTCATCTTCTTCCCCAAGCTTGGCCAGATGTCCTGTAACTCTCTCATTCTTTCATGAAAATGAAAACTCATAACATGAAAGTTGTAGTACTTGATCTCACGATTCTAACCATAAAAGTTATGTAAGCTAACAATCAAAGATCGGAAAGAATTTTAAAAGCCCTAAATTTAAACCTAAATTTTTCAGAAACTTCAAGTTCTAAATTCTCTCAACTCAGGTCAAATAAATGCAAGATAAAGATATGTACAGTTTCGTTGTAATGAGGACTACATTATTTATTCACAAATCGTGGCCATGGGTTGCCTGTACAAGGAGATAGAAGTTGAGATTTTACCTCCTTCAATTGAAATCGTGGATGGAATTGGAGTGAGTTTGATGAAGGTTTGATGCTTGCTTGAGCTTCCTTGAACCTCCCTGAGTGTATTCCCACCCTTGCCTTGTTTTGAAAGTGTCTGAAACTCCTTGGCCAAGTCAACCTGCAAGCTTTGAAAACAAAAACGACAGATGATGGAGAAGGGGTTACAGTACAAGGATGAAGGTCTGGATTGGTTAGATATCAAGTAGGCAAGATGTTTTGATGATCAAGACTTGAAACGCACGAGCCAAATGGGAGATTGGTATGCTTATGCAAAAACTGCAAGTCTTGACAGTTTTCTGGTGTTTTTGAGTTTGGGAGTGTTTCAGGCCTCAAGTAATCGTGTGTTGTGTTGTATTATGTTTGTATATTAGTATGGAATTAGTTTCATGTCAACCCTCCA
The DNA here is from genome assembly GCA_948472305.1 of Vicia faba. Classification (NCBI taxonomy): domain Eukaryota; kingdom Viridiplantae; phylum Streptophyta; class Magnoliopsida; order Fabales; family Fabaceae; genus Vicia; species Vicia faba. The sequence continues at coordinate 1,677,368,849 of OX451736.1, read as the reverse complement.
ACAGATGTGCCAGTTCTCACCTCTTTGCAACCTTTCTTGCTTTTGAAGTAAAGTGAAGGGACAAGACTTACCATGCTTGTACTGGCTTTCTTAGGGTTGGTATATACTTGTACCATTTGCTTTAGGCCTGCAGGACTTATATGTACAATAGAGACAAGTTCAATGCTCAAGAATTGAAATTGCAATGTTTTGAACCATGCTATTAGGTCAAGATGATGAAATTGAATCCTTGAAATCATGCTTTAACTCAATTGGTCATTTGCTAGGTTAAAAATCAGAAATTGTCTTTCCTTAGTCAAAACCCTAATTTTTGACCATTTTGCCCTCTTGGTGATTTGATCAAATTTCTTGAGGGATTGTGGCCCAAACTTGACCAAATGATATATATAAGCTTAAAATGTTGATGTGGATCAAGAATTATGAAATTTGACTGTAAATTGGCCATGGTTGACTTTTTCCCCAATACAACTGATTTTTAGGTCAACTGTCCAATTGACTGATCAAAAATATAGTTCAAAACTTGAAACTTGTCCTGAGTGATCTTAGGGATCCATAATTATGTTTGAAAGTTATATAAAGCATTGATAGTCCAAAAATCCTTGTGCAACCTCAAACCCTAATTTTGGGTCATCAGTGCAAAATGATATGCCTTGAGTTGACCAAACCCTGATCCAGTCTTGAGTCAAAGAAATCTTGTGAGAAAAGTCTTGATAAATGAGATGGCAAATTTTGGGGTACAACAGCTGCCCCTGTTCAATCTTCTTAAACCTGAAGAGTTAAATTGACGAGTTTTGTCATTCGTGACTCGAAGGTGAAAGATGATTGGACACTAGAGTGCCCATAAATTTGCACTCGACAATGTGTAGTTGAGGGAATGGGCTTAAAGATGCCATTTGGATAAGTGATAGAATCTTGTTGGATATGGGCTTGTAGATGCCATCCAAGAATGTTTGTTGAATTGCAAATTGTAAGCTGAAAGAATGAGTATCAAAATGGCATACGTATCTGGAGCGTATCCATACTGTATTTGAATAGGTATCAGAATGGCATCCGTGTCTGGAGCGTATCTGTGTTGTATCTGAAGGTTGAATCTGAATGAGTATCAGAATGGCATCCGTGTCTGGAGCATATCTATACTGTGTCTGAACCTTGAAATCTGAATGAGTATCAGAAGGGCATCTGTGTCTGGAGCGTATCTGTACTGTATCTGAAGGTTGAATCTGATGAGTATCAGAATGGCATCCGTGTCTGGAGCATATATGTGTTGTATCTGAAGGTTGAATCTGAATGAGTATCAGAATGGCATCCGTGTCTGGAGCGTATTTGTACTGTGTCTGAACCTTGAAATTTGAATGAGTATCAGAAGGGCATCCGTGTCTGGAGCGTATCTGTATTATATCATGATTGCATATTGTTAATGGTAGTTGTTAATCTCATCCTGAAAAGGGTAAAATGTTAGTTGAAACACAAAATTGTGTTGTATGAAATGTAAGGTGCAACATATGTGTTTTATCAATGTTTATGATATATGGATGTAATGTATGCGCATGTAAGCTGATTTGCTGTATTGCTGCCTGATTGAGGAAAATAAATTCCTGAACGCTGGTGAGGATATGTGGATTCTTCATGTCTTGAAGTTGAAGTACTGACAAAAATTCCGTTTGTGAGAGTAATGCCATATATTGCTTTGAGGAATCCCGAGAAATTTGACGATCTCTACTGGGGATTAATAAATTGAAGTTTTAGTTCCGCTGGGGATCTAAATGATGTATTATAGGGATTGCTTATGGAATAGCCTAGAGACATTTTCCGGCTCTTTCGACTTATCAGTAATTGTCTTTCTCATTTTGTTTATTTGTAAACAGTAATTATGTTCAAATGCATATGTTCATTAATGAATCATTGGACGTTTTTGCAAATAAAACACAAGTGTAAAGAAAAAGATAAATAGTTTTATGTACTTTCAAAGAGATATCTTTGTATTGACTTTGAATAAGTATTTTGTACAAAGGAGACAATCATTCTAGTAAGAGAATGATGCCATAAAAAGGTAAGAAAAACTTTATACAAAGAAAGATATTTATGTGTACTAATCCCATGGGGTTTTCATTCTGTTATAGCCTTCGTATCTCCGAATATCTTGTCTATTTGTTGCTTCGTCCGAAGATGATTGAATTGATCAGAAGCTCTGAGTTTGTTAGTGGAAGTCAAGAGGTTGTCCTCAAAGTGATCCGACGGGACATAGTCATACGCTTTAATTCCCTAACTTTTTCCTGGACCGCCCTTTCGGGTTTTCAGTCCACCGGGAAACCCTTTTTTGCCCAAATCTCCCTTTCGGGTTTTCAACTTGCCGGGTGTACAGATATTTTATATTTTATCCCTAATTTTTGCCCGAACCCTTTTGGTTCGCCGAGATGCCCTTTTTTTGCCTAGGTGTGTCAACCTAGCGGGTCTCTTATGCGTAGTATCTTTTGACTATGTCCGTGTTCGCAGGGTGTGGCAGGTCGTCACCGTCCATGGTGGTTAAGATCATTGCCCCACCGGAGAATATGTTCTTGATTACAAATGGTCCTTCATAGGTAGAATTCCATTTGCCCCTGGGATCACTTTGTGGTAAGATAATGCGTTTGATCACTAGATCTCCAACTTGATATACTTGGCGTCTGACTTTCTTGTTGAAAGCCTTGATCATCCGTTTTTGATACATCTGACCATGGCAAACAACAGTAAGTCTATTTTCATCAATTAAGTTTAGTTGATCAAGTCGAGACTGGATCCAATCGTCCTCATTCAAACCTGCATCCTTCATAATTCTCAAAGAGGGGATTTGAACCTCAATAGGCAAGACAACCTCCATGCCATAAACCAAAGAATAGGGTGTCGCCCCAGTTGTTGTGCGAGCCGTGGTACGATACCCGTGGAGAGCAAATGGTAGCATCTCATGCCAGTCCTTGTAGGTGACTGTCATTTTCTGTATGATCTTTTTAATGATTTTATTTTCAGCTTTGACGGTACCATTCATCTTTGGTCGATAGGGGGATGAATTGTGATGCTGAATCTTGAACTGCTCGCACAAGGAGGTGATCATGGTATTGTTAAGGTTGGTACCATTATCAGTGATGATCCTTTCTGGGATACCGTATCGGAAAATGAGATTCTGCTTGATGAAGTGGGCAACAACATTCTTAGTAACGGATGCGGAGGAAGCTGCTTCGACCCATTTTGTAAAATAGTCAATGGCCACTAGAATGAAGCGGTGTCCATTGGAGGCTGTAGGCTTGATCTCTCCAATCATGTCGATTCCCCACATAACAAAGGGCCAAGGAGCCGTCAAGACATTCAGATGAAATGGAGGTACGTGCACCTTGTCGACATAAATTTGACACTTATGACAGGTTCGAGAGTGTTGATAGCAATTTGCTTCCATGGTAGACCAATAATAGCCTGCCCGTAGGATTTTCTTTGCCATCATATGCCCACTGGAGTGAGTGCCAAAAGTACCTTCATGTAATTCAACCATGATCTTTTCAGCCTCAATCTTATCCACACATCGGAGCAGAATGGAGTCATGGTTGCATTTGTACAGGATGCCATTACTCGGGAAGAACTTAGCAGAGAATCTCCTTAAGAACTTTTTATCATTGATTGAAGCTCCTTTTGGATATTCCTGAGCCTCGAGATACCTCTTGACTTCATGAAACCAAGGCTGGTCCACTACTTCTTCAATATTAATCTCGTGACAGTGTGTTGGTTCGTCCATTCGTTCGATATTGATCTGGGGAGCCTCGTTATCCCAATTAAGTTTAAACATAGATGACATTGTGGCTAGAGCATCTGCTAGCTGGTTTTCTTCTCGCGGGAAATGCTCGAAGGTAATCTGCTCAAAATGTGGTAGCAATGTCAAAACATGTTCTTTGTAAGGGATAAGGTTTGGGTGCTTAGTGTCCCATTCTCCTTTGATCTGACTAACGACCAAAGTTGAATCTCCAAACACATCTAAAGATTTGATTCCCAATTCTATGGCAGCCTTGAGACCAAAGATGCATGCTTCGTATTCCGCCATGTTGTTCGTACAGTTGAAGCAAAGCCTGGCAGTAAATGGAGTGTGACACCCTTCCGGAGATATGAGTATAACGCCGATACCATTACCAAGTGCATTGGATGCCCCATCAAAGAACAGGGTCCATCGGGATCCTTGTTCAGGTCCGTCATATGGTCTGATTTCTTCACAGTTATCTAATGTCAAGATGTCTTCATCCGGGAATTCAAATTTCACGGACTGATAATCTTCTACAGCTTGATGAGCAAGATGATCAGCTAGCACACTGCCCTTTATAGCTTTCTGGGTAGTGTATTGTATGTCATATTCTGTTAGGATCATCTGTCATCTAGCTATCCTCCTAGACAGAGCAGGCTTCTCGAAGATGTACTTTATCGGATCCATCATAGATATCAACAAAGTAGTATGAGTCAACATATATTGTCTTAGCCGACAAGCAGCCCATGCCAGAGCGCAACAAGTTTTCTCGAGCAGTGAATATCTGGTTTCACAGTCGGTAAACTTTTTGCTCAGGTAGTAAATAGCATGCTCTTTTTGGCCAGACTCGTCATGCTGCCCCAATACACACCCCATTGAGTTCTCTAAAACGGTCAGATACATGATCAGTGGTCTTCCCTCGACTGGTGGCATCAAAACAGGAGGCTCTTATAAGTACTCTTTGATTTTGTCAAAAGCAATTTGACATTCATCATTCCATCTGACTACTTGATCTTTCTTCAATAGTTTGAAGATTGGTTCATGTTGTACCCCAAAATTTTCCCTCCCATTTCTTCAACATTTTCTCACCACAAGACCCTTGGAGCTCAAGATCCAGTTAGGGTTTGCTCTGCTCAAGACTCCTCCTTGCACTGTTAATCCAAATTAGGGTTTGTGTTTGCACAAAGATGTTTTGACCTAAAAGGCCCAAAGTGACTTTCATGCTTCATGTTGAACTCACAAGTTTATCCATACCAAGTTTCAAGTCTTGATTCCAATCTTTGCCCAGTCAATTGGACAGTTGACCTAGAAATCAACTGTATTGGGGAAAAAGTCAATTGTGGTCAATTGATAGTCAAACTTCATGATTTTTGACCCACATCAACATTATTAACTCATATGAACCATTTGATCAAGATTGGATCACAATTCCACAAGAAATTTGATCAGACCACCAAAAGGGCAAAATGGTCATTTTCAGGGTTTTGACTACACAAAGGCAATTTTTGACTGTATGACCTAGCCAATGGCAAACCAAGCTCACATGTGGACTCAAGGACTCAATGACATGTGTTGTACCCCAATTTTTGACCTAAGATCCCACTTGCATTTTTGCATTTTTTACACAAAAGTCAAGGTCACTAAATACGGTCGATTTTAACCTCTTACCTTCGAGCTTTGACTATGTGAAGATTGTCGAGTGTTTTGAAAATTCTTAGCCTATGTATCACTAACTTCTAATCAAGCACGGAGTGTGTGTGTTTTTCGTTTCTTTGATTTCATTTGCAGGAAACAGATCTGAATCAAGAGCATCAGGCGTCACGCCTCGATTAGGGTTCGGAATCTCTCAATCCGGAAGTACAATTGATCGTTGATTCTTGAAGACTGATTCATCAGGGCAATTGTGTGATTATTTCCACGCTCTGTTCAATAAGTGGTCTCAAGCTTCTCCACAACTTCCTCAGAGCACGAACAAGATTTCATCATCACTGGTTCACATGTGCATCAAGATGCTTTGGAATGCGAAGAAAGATCAAGTTTGTAGGTCAATTCAAAGCACTTTATCCAAAAGTCAACGCTTGCACATTCAAGTTCAAACGATCGTAACTTTTCATTATTCAACATTTTTGAATGGTTACTTTTGCGTACAATTTTCTTTGACGTCATCTCTAACCCCTCTTTACCAGTCAAGGTCTGATTAGGTGCGGAGGATCATCAAAAGTTCGGATACTCAGAGGTCACTTTAATGACTGTGGCCTAATCTCAAGTAACAATTACTCGACTTTCAAGGATTGTAACTATTTCGATTTTCATCATTTCGGGATGGTTCTTTTTGCAACATGTCACAAATGATATCGTCTACAAGATTGCTTCAAGGATCGACATCCGAATGCGTTTGGAAGGCCATGAATTTCGCTTGAACATTTTAGGCTTAAAAATTGATTTTGTATTGAGGTTGTTTTCCACTGAGTCAAGGGTAAAGACAAGATGTTGAGTTTGAGGATTCATTGATTATATATTGCTATAATACAAGTTGCTTGTATTCGAGCATTAGTAATTAATGAATTAAAATTGGATTTAGATCAAGTTTCTTTGTTTGTTCATCAAGATTCAGTTCATGGTAAAAGGTTTAGGTGTTTTATTTGGAATGCATTTCAAGGTAAAAAAGACCATTCAAGGAATCTAAGTCCATCAATTCTACAAGGACTATTTCTAAGGAAAAGTTCTTATTCAATCCAAGAATTTGATACAAACTTTAAAGAAAATTTCAAGATCATTGATTCAAGGATATTCGTCATGTCTAGTTCAAAAGTGGAGAATGCATCATGCTAATTTTTAGGCATATCTCAAGTTTGCAATTTCAAAAAAATCTCAAGACAAATCCATTCCAAACTCAAATGAAATATTTAAAGTTACATCCAAATTCAAGACTTGTTACAAATTTCAAATTTCATTACAAATATTATAGCCACAAAATCACATGAAAAAAACATTGTAAATCCTAAAGCCTATTTTAAACTATCCTTCATCAATTTTCAAAATACCAAGTCTAAGTCTATGCTATTATTTTCAAGCCCATTTTCCTTGCTTCATGATGCATCAAATTGCTCCATAACTTGTACCAATGTTGTCCATAAATCAGCTGCTACAAACACTTCAAAACAGTCCAAACCTTGCTTCAAAATTATCCATACTGTATGCATATCAGTCCCAAAAACATGCTACTGCAATGCTGCTCCAAATCCTGTCAAACCTGTCCAAAAACAAGTCAAAATTCTGCACAAATAATGCCAAAAACCTGTCCAAAAGCAGTATAAAATTTCACAAAAATAGAGGATGCAAATCCTGCATTAGAAAGGGAAAAATCAGCATATCAATTTGTCCAAGACCCACAAATTTTCCCTCCAAAAATTCATTCTGAAGGGGGGAAAACAAAGTAAAAACCTGTGGAAATTTTCTAATAAACCTCAAAAGTTTAGGACAAAAACTGGAGAACATCATTTTGCTGTAAAGGAAACGAAAAAAGAAAAAACACAAAAAACAGCATATCTCTATCCCTCACTCTCTCTCCCCAAGAAAACTCTTCACCAAAAATCCATTCCTCCCACTTCCGAAAACCAGAACACTTTTTTTGTTGTATACCTTTGAGTCAAATGAGGAGGCTAATTTCATATACATACTTTTCACTCTTACCACAAACAAGACCATTTTCTTTCACTACTGTCTTCTTGTAGTAATTTTCTTAATAGTTACAACATCTTCCCCATTGGCAACAGGATACACAACATATACAAGGACACAAATAGGACAATGCTAATTTCTATAGTGTTGTACACCTACCTCCAAAAAGTCCTGCATATGACCTTTTGTCAAAAATGCTTGAATATGATCCTAAAAGGCGTATAACAGCAGCACAAGTTTTGGAGCATGAGTATCTCAAAATGGAACCACAGCCTGGGCGGAATGCACTTGTACCATGCCAACCTGGAGAGCCATTTGTGAATTATCCCACACGTCCAGTGGACACAACAACCTCCCTTAAGGTCAGCACTTTCGAAGAAGGAAACTTAGTCCGACCAAAATGGACCGGAGAAACTCCTCTCTCTCGCTTGGTTCGAGCTCTCATCTCTTTCAAACCCGTATGTTCTATACTCAAGCTTGGTGCTAGACAGGTTTTAACAAGTACAACTGAGAAAAATAACATACCTTGGAGGGAAATGACAAAAGAGATTTTGGAGTCAGATGTTTATAAGGAGCTGGACAGCATTCAAAACGAGTCTTTACTGTATCCAGATTATTATTTGAATCCATTCCATGCTTATGATGAGGGGAATCTTACATGGCTGGCAGCAGCAGAAGCAGAAGCTGCTACTAAGTCAATGGTAAGACGAGCGATTCCTACTGCTTCTTCAGTAGATGAAGCGACTCAAATCCTACGCGGAAACTGGCTTAATGCAATTGAACAACACCATCGACAGCCACATACCAACTCCCATCATCATCACCATCACCATAGCCCCAACCTGCATCATATTTAACACGACTGTAAACTACCGGCCTTGATTTATCAATTTGCATCCATCAAAACAATAACAGAAACGCACACGCGAAGAATCAATGGAGACAAATCGTAAAAAATCTGAAGAGGAAGTAATTTCGAAGAAGAAGTGGAAGCGGGCTTACCTCTGATTTCGCAATCATCTTGGTTAATTTGAAGAAGGCACCAGACTTTCCTCTGGTAGGTAAGTATACTCCACGCTCTCCTTAGATAATTTGACTGTCTTGCTCAATTGATTGTGTCGAATATTTTCATCACTGCATAATCTGAGTTGAGATGTTGAAACGAATCCCACGGTTAACCTTCCACTTCACCTTCCGCCGCTACTCTTAAACCTGCAACTTTACAAACTCACCAAATCTCCACGCTTTTCTCATTCCTCCATCTCTTTTCCCCTTTCTCTCTCCACGTATCTCCTTTTTCCTCTTATCTTCATCTCCTCTAACATCAAAATCAAAACAACACATTGAACTGGAATAATGAAAAAGAAAAAAAGAAAAAACACTATGGCACTTCTCTGCTTCAATTCCTTCACACTCACCCCTCTTTCATCTTCTTCCTCCATTTCCCCTCATCCCACAGCAAGCCCTATTTCTAGAGTACAAATCGGTTTGCCCACCAACTGTTCGAAGGAACTTCGAATCTCGACACCCATTGTTGTTAAACCGAGAAAATGCGATTTTTATTGCATCCGCTGCTGCTGCTGGTGATTCTAATGTTGCAGATGTAGTAGAAGGAAGCGAGAGCAAGGAAGAGAGTGGTGTTGTTTCTGTAGACAAGCTTCCATCAGAATCGAAATTGAAAGAGAGGGAAGTTTTGTTTCTGTAACTAACGGCCGCCGTTCTGAGATGAAGAGTAGGAGGGTTTTCTTCAACCCCCATTTTTGTGAATCCGGAAGATGGGTCCGGACCACCCTGACCCGGTCCGGCCCATCATTTTTTTAAAATTATTTTTTGTTTGTTTTCTGATCTTTATTTGTTTTACAACTTGGATTTATTGTTTCATTTCTTTAGGCCCACTTCGATTTGCTTCATACTTCACCTCATTGTTTTGTTTAGACACTTTTTAAATTAGCTTAGTTTTAATTTATTTTAATTAGTTTCCATTTTTTAATTTAAACTCATATAAATAATTAGTTATCATGCATGCTTTTTTTTGTTATTATTAGATAGTTTTTCTTAATTAATTAATTTCAAAATTAATTTGGTAATCATTAGTGAACTTTTATATTCGTTTTAGTTTAGTTTAATAATTTCTGTCAATTCATTTGGTTACAAATCTTTTCTTTTCACATTTGGTTTTGTCATCCCTTTTAAATTAGAATCATCATTGTTATTTATAATTTTCCCTTCTTGATTAATGTTAAATGTATGCTGGTTGATCTCGTGCCAATTATTCTCCAATTAATTTCATGATTTATTTTTTCGCTAATTGCATCAAATCCAAGGGAAATATTTTAACTCAGTTGACTTCACGTCATCAAATACATCTTTTACAATCGTGCGAATAGCCTCATTCATGTTTTGCTTGCTTACTATTTTTTCAAACTTAAGACAATTTTCCCAAAAGACTCCACTTTCAAACTCACTCCTTTTAAGTCAAAACTTCGACACTAGGTCGTCGAATCTTCAAAAATCTCGTCCACGCCTATTTTCAGCCAAACGAACCATTTTAATCAAACAAACAATTTTAACCAAAAACAGATATTTCAAAAGGTTCCTGCGGAGTACCGCAGATGCATTGGGTGCTAATACCTTCCCATTGTATAACCAACCCCCGAACTCTCGATCTCTTTCAAAAAACGCATTGTATTTTTTTATTACTTTCAAGTATTATTTTACATTGCATATTTTAGGGTTTTATTTCGCTCTTTTCCCTTTTCCCTTGGAAATAATAAAGCGCGGTGGCGACTCTTGCTTTTGCGAGTCAAGTTAATTAATAGCTTGATCTCCGATTTTCACCGCTACAGAATTGGCGACTCTGCTGGGGACAGATTGACCTCTTGCTGGTCCATCCCTAAGTGGGTTAAGCCTAATTTGTTTGATCTGTTTTATCATTATTTGATTGTTTGATTATATGTATATATTGTGATTATTTGGGTGTTGATAATATTTAAAAAGGACAAGTCCTATACCCGGACTAAGTTACACTTAGGAATAGGACGGGCGGTATAGTCATGTTAACTTTGAGGGAGTAATCCCGAAGAAGGAGGCATGAGATCCCCCACTCAGTGGAAGGCCCTTTTGAACGTAATATTTGTTTACCGAGTAATCGGGAAGACATTATTATTTTCGACCTGGGAGCCAGAGAAGCTGGGAACCGTAGAACCCTAACCCATCTTGGCCTTTTAGGTGTAGCGCGGAGATTATAACGGAGTAATCCGGAAGTAATTGTTACGCGATGCTACCCTCGGATGAGTTTCTCTTGAGAATATTGCTGATTATTGAGTAATCAAGACGTTGGTAATATCCGAAGGAGGAATGTAGACTCCGGGAACTCTTAGAACCTTGTTCTACAGGTGTGATTAAACTGTTAGTACCTATCTTGGGGGTGTTCCTTACCTTGACTCCATGCTTGTGACGTTGAACCTTTCGACTTTATTCGTGACCTTGCTTGTGGTTGTTGCATAGCCATGCATTCGTGCATCCATAAAACCCTTTTCACTTGACTTTGAAGGAATTTGGAGGTCTTTCTTTGTAAACATCACAAGTTTCGTCAAGCTCAATGGATCTTGGGTGTTGATAGGGAGAAAACCCTAATCCACCAAAATGGATGATTGATCTTGATGATAACTTGATCAATTTTTGGAGCCAATTTAAAATTCATCTTCTATCTTCATACTTTGATGTTTACAACTTACTATCTTGAGTTCCTTGAAAATCAAATAAAAACTCTTTTTTGCATATCATACATCATTCTACATTTTTTTGTTTCACTTTCAAAGGTCTTTTTCCAAGTCTTATTTTTCCTTTGGTCTCACTAGTACAACACTCGCGCTAAGAGGACAATGGAGAATATCAAGCAAGAGATTTCTGAACTCTGCAGAGAGGTGACTAATTTGAAAGCTAGTATGGAGCGCTTAACTGGTTTGGTTGAAATTCTGGTTGCCGCCCAAGTCAATCCTTCTAGGAGGGACAAAGCGAGGATAAAAGTCTTCACTGAAACTCTAAAATCATTCTCTCATGAGAAGGTGGTGGTTAATGCACCTAATGACTTTCCTGACAAGGTGAATGTGGGAGTGCGTTTAGAAGAAGATGTTCATATGAAGATGGTAGCTCAGCTAATGGTGTGAAGAAGTTTGATAATAAATTTTCCAAGAAGAGAACCATAGGAAGAAATAATCATCGTCAGAATCATCATGTTTCTCCTATTCATCAACAGAATCAGCAAGTTCCTAATCAGAGGAAAACCCAGTTCGATCCAATTCCAATTACCCATACAGAGTTGTTCCCTATCTTGATGCAGAGGAATTTGGTTCAGACCCGACCTCCACCGAAGGTTCCTGAGAAGATACATCGGTACTACAAAGCTGATTTGACTTATACCTTTCATCAAGGTGCTCCTGGGCATGACTTGGAGGGTTGCTTTGCTTTGAAGATCGAGGTTCAGAAGTTGGTCGGAAGTGGTATCTTGTCATTCAAGGACGTTGGTTTTGAAGTTCAAATCAAGCATGTGCCGAAGGGTAAACACGATTGATGGTCACTTTGAGTTTTGAAGGATGTTTTCGGTAATTCAAGTCCAGATGGAAAGCCTTCCTAGATTATTAACTTATTCATGCTTTTTGTAATTTTTCTTGTTTATCAAAGCATTGTTTGCATGTAAGAACTTGTTTGCATTTGAATGATTATCTTAATACAACGAGTATGTTTGTCTTGAAGAAATTCATTCGTTTCACTCATATTTGTTTTCAAATTTTAAATTTCTTTTGGCATTATGATACCAACTTGTCGCCCATTCTCTTGCCTAGGCAGAGATTGAAGGGAGGATGATGATCTAAAAAACACAAAATCTCTGTTTGTTTGCTTTTGGATAAAATCTTGCTGATGATGTACAGGCATTGTTTCAAATCCCTAAACACCGGAGATATAAGGAAGATAATCCCTTGCTAACCCCTTTTGAGCCTTGAAGTAGAAGTTTCTTTTCTATACAAAAAAACCCTTAACTTTTAACCTGGGGCAGGGTAGTTTTCAGTTAATCTGATTGAGTGTTCAAAACTCATAAGGAAAATGTTTTTTGAAGAGAAACTATGAGGGCTATCTTTCATGTATAATGAAGCCAGAAGATGTGGAACCACAATGTTATCCCTCATTCATCAAGAAACGAGGCAATCACAATCTTCTCGACAAGCAAATATAAGCTAATGTCACACATTTTGTTCAAAAGGTCAAAAATCGAGAAAAAGAAAAAGCCTGCTAAGTCAAAAAACATGAAAACGTGTGACTTAGGCAAAATTAAGGCATCCCGCTGGACTATCAATTCAAAAGAATTAGTTCAGGCAAAAGTTAGGGAAAATAAAATCGCAAAGAAAAGGACTGCAAAGAAAAGTCCTCAGCAAAGAACAAATTGGTGACTACAAACACGAAGACATGAGGGTGGTTTCTACTCCGAAAGCCTCGTCGTTTCCTTGACCGTCACAAAATCCTTTTGAGAGATGAACACTCATGTTGAATTAACTGAACATAGGATTGGAGAACATCATGAAGAATGGGTGGGCACCAAATATTTTGAGCCTTAAAATCTTTTTTCTAAAAAACCATGAACCAGACCACGTTACAACCTTCAAAAGTCCTAATTGAAGCAAGGTTATTTTGAAAGCATACTTCAATGAGATAGTGTTCCTGACTCCCATGAATGTTCTAAATAGTTATGTTGGTATCATATGTTCTTCCTATACAAAAATAAATGGTGCTCTAACTCACAAAATTTGTGCGATATCTTTCAAAATCTTCAAGACTTACATAACTGTTGCATTAGAATTTTCATTCTCATTGTAAACTTTTTCTAACTGCAAAACATTTGTTTGATATCAAGGAAGCTCACATAAGCACCAGTGATGAGTTTATTCTTTTAAGGCCTGAAACTATGTTGAGTAATTGGCGGATCACGTCAAGAAAAAAATCATATGCAGGGGCATGTCACCTGAAGACCGTAAGCGCGAACATGTTGCTTCTCCTAATTAATGCTTTCCCAACTTGTTTACTCTTTTGGGGCAAAATTTGAAGACTTTGTTGTTCCAACTACAGTCAATCCGGGGCAATCACATCGAGATTTGATGAATCTCTCTAAGAGTTTGAAAACATCAGAGCATAGTGAATGCCAGGTCTTTTGTAAAATCCTCTTGAGACGATTTCTCCTTATCAACCATATAGCTTGGGGCATTTTAGAAGTGAAGTTATTCGCAAGAATTGTCGCGCAACATGCCGCTTATCAGCAGTAAACTTGGGGCATCCAAAATTGGTCCCAGGGGAAATCTAGATTTGTCAAGATATGTATTGCACATTATCAGAGGGCGGTGTTCCCAGTATCTCCAGCTAAGCATGACTTTTTCCAGCTGAAACTTTGTTTGTGTTGTTATCCTTTCAATGGATTGTTGACATTAGAAGATTAGACTTTGGGTTTTCTACCGAAAAATATCTTCCTCTCCAGAGAGATTTAAGCCTTGTAAAAGGACTTTGCTTCAATGATGGCTTTTGTTTTCTATCTCCAGTAATGTTACCATCCTGTTGAGATTAGCCGAGTGTCGAGTTGTACTGTGATGTCTTATCATTTTCTGTCCATCTCCCCTGTCTGTTTTGTCAGCATATACATGACATTCATTTATTCATTCACACTTGCATCATGCACGCACAGTTGTATTTGTTGATGTCATTGAGTTCGTATACCTTGGTTATGTCTATTCAAATAACATATTTGATCTTTCCAAATAGAGTGTCAACTTAAGCAGAAAGTGCGCCTCTTTTTCTAATTCCCCACTGAGTTAACTCTTGTGGAAGAATCTTGCTTTAGCTTTCCTTTTCCATCTCTGGATAGGATAAATCCCCATTTGAGTTTGTTTCCTCATTGGGTGGAGTCTTGTTTGACTATTTTCTCTCCAGTTTATTCCTGGATTGAGCTTTGTCTCTTGTGAACGATACCCTGTGGATCTCTCTAGGCTGTGAAACCTAGATGGAGAGTGCATTTATTTTGCAATGTAAATACTTGGTCTCCTCAAGAAGGACTTATTCATGGTTCCCCATTGAAGATGAATTTTATTCCCCATCAGTGTTATCACAACCTTCTTCTGGAATATCGACATGACACCAAGCGACTGACTCTTTACTTGAGCAGTTTGATTATTTCTGATTTCTCTACGACAAATGGAGGTCTCTTCATGAGCAGTTTGTCCATCCTCGATGAAATTATTGATTCTCACCTCCAGCAATATTTTATGGGTATCTTTTGAGAGACAACAAGCGGCAGTTTCTTCATGAGACAACTTGTGTGTTATCGATACCTTGAAAAGACAACAAGCGGCAGTTTCTTCATGAGACAACTTGTGTGTTATCGATACCTTGAAAAGACAACAAGCGGCAGTTTCTTCATGAGACAACTTGTGTGTTATCGATACCTTGAAAAGACAACAAGCGGCAGTTTCTTCATGAGACAACTTGTGTGTTATCGATACCTTGAAAAGACAACAAGCGGCAGTTTCTTCATGAGACAACTTGTGTGTTATCGATACCTTGAAAAGACAACAAGCGGCAGTTTCTTCATGAGACAACTTGTGTGTTATCGATACCTTGAAAAGACAACAAGCGGCAGTTTCTTCATGAGACAACTTGTGTGTTATCGATACCTTGAAAAGACAACAAGCGGCAGTTTCTTCATGAGACAACTTGTGTGTTATTGATACCTTGAAAAGACAGCAAGCGGCAGCCTCTTCAATGAGCAACTTGTATGTTATTGTCACCTTTAAAAACAGCAAGCGGCAGTTTCTTCATGAGACAACTTGTATGTTATTGACACCTTTGAAAGATAGCAAGTGGCGGCCTCTTTATTTGAGCAGCTTGTGTATCCCCAACAATAATGTCTACTCAGCAAATGGCATCCCTTTCGGAAAAGTCCCGTGGGGAAGTTTGTTATTTTATCCTTTTCAAGCGATATCTCGTTTAGAGAAGAAATGTGTTACCGTTCTTGGTAAAATTCAGAAATCAGAGATGTCTATCTCCAGTCACAGTGCTGATGTAAATCATTTCTTTTTCCAGTCACAGTGCTGATGTAAATCATTTCTTTTTCCAGTCTTCGTACTGATGTAAATCATCTCTTTTCAAGTCTCAATACTGATGCAAATCATTCAAGAGTCTCTCGTTTGAAGTCTATGACTCTGTTTCCCCAGTGGAGTTACAACCTCTTCCTCTGTGGGATTACTGTATAATGTGCTTGGTTTCTCCAGCGTAGCATGTCTCATATGGCGTCATTCCCCATAAAATTCAAAACATCACATTCATATCATATTGTAAACATAATCGCGGTATCTTAAGGCCAAAAATTGTGTATTCTATATTTAAGTCCCTTCAATCTCGTCGAAATGAAGATCCTAATCTTCATATCTCCAGATAGAAGAAACTTAAATAGGGGCAGCTGTTGTACCCCAATTTTTGACCTAAGATCCCACTTGCATTTTTGCATTTTTTACACAAAAGTCAAGGTCACTAAATACGGTCGATTTTAACCTCTTACCTTCGAGCTTTGACTATGTGAAGATTGTCGAGTGTTTTGAAAATTCTTAGCCTATGTATCACTAACTTCTAATCAAGCACGGAGTGTGTGTGTTTTTCGTTTCTTTGATTTCATTTGCAGGAAACAGATCTGAATCAAGAGCATCAGGCGTCACGCCTCGATTAGGGTTCGGAATCTCTCAATCCGGAAGTACAATTGATCGTTGATTCTTGAAGACTGATTCATCAGGGCAATTGTGTGATTATTTCCACGCTCTGTTCAATAAGTGGTCTCAAGCTTCTCCACAACTTCCTCAGAGCACGAACAAGATTTCATCATCACTGGTTCACATGTGCATCAAGATGCTTTGGAATGCGAAGAAAGATCAAGTTTGTAGGTCAATTCAAAGCACTTTATCCAAAAGTCAACGCTTGCACATTCAAGTTCAAACGATCGTAACTTTTCATTATTCAACATTTTTGAATGGTTACTTTTGCGTACAATTTTCTTTGACGTCATCTCTAACCCCTCTTTACCAGTCAAGGTCTGATTAGGTGCGGAGGATCATCAAAAGTTCGGATACTCAGAGGTCACTTTAATGACTGTGGCCTAATCTCAAGTAACAATTACTCGACTTTCAAGGATTGTAACTATTTCGATTTTCATCATTTCGGGATGGTTCTTTTTGCAACATGTCACAAATGATATCGTCTACAAGATTGCTTCAAGGATCGACATCCGAATGCGTTTGGAAGGCCATGAATTTCGCTTGAACATTTTAGGCTTAAAAATTGATTTTGTATTGAGGTTGTTTTCCACTGAGTCAAGGGTAAAGACAAGATGTTGAGTTTGAGGATTCATTGATTATATATTGCTATAATACAAGTTGCTTGTATTCGAGCATTAGTAATTAATGAATTAAAATTGGATTTAGATCAAGTTTCTTTGTTTGTTCATCAAGATTCAGTTCATGGTAAAAGGTTTAGGTGTTTTATTTGGAATGCATTTCAAGGTAAAAAAGACCATTCAAGGAATCTAAGTCCATCAATTCTACAAGGACTATTTCTAAGGAAAAGTTCTTATTCAATCCAAGAATTTGATACAAACTTTAAAGAAAATTTCAAGATCATTGATTCAAGGATATTCGTCATGTCTAGTTCAAAAGTGGAGAATGCATCATGCTAATTTTTAGGCATATCTCAAGTTTGCAATTTCAAAAAAATCTCAAGACAAATCCATTCCAAACTCAAATGAAATATTTAAAGTTACATCCAAATTCAAGACTTGTTACAAATTTCAAATTTCATTACAAATATTATAGCCACAAAATCACATGAAAAAAACATTGTAAATCCTAAAGCCTATTTTAAACTATCCTTCATCAATTTTCAAAATACCAAGTCTAAGTCTATGCTATTATTTTCAAGCCCATTTTCCTTGCTTCATGATGCATCAAATTGCTCCATAACTTGTACCAATGTTGTCCATAAATCAGCTGCTACAAACACTTCAAAACAGTCCAAACCTTGCTTCAAAATTATCCATACTGTATGCATATCAGTCCCAAAAACATGCTACTGCAATGCTGCTCCAAATCCTGTCAAACCTGTCCAAAAACAAGTCAAAATTCTGCACAAATAATGCCAAAAACCTGTCCAAAAGCAGTATAAAATTTCACAAAAATAGAGGATGCAAATCCTGCATTAGAAAGGGAAAAATCAGCATATCAATTTGTCCAAGACCCACAAATTTTCCCTCCAAAAATTCATTCTGAAGGGGGGAAAACAAAGTAAAAACCTGTGGAAATTTTCTAATAAACCTCAAAAGTTTAGGACAAAAACTGGAGAACATCATTTTGCTGTAAAGGAAACGAAAAAAGAAAAAACACAAAAAACAGCATATCTCTATCCCTCACTCTCTCTCCCCAAGAAAACTCTTCACCAAAAATCCATTCCTCCCACTTCCGAAAACCAGAACACTTTTTTTGTTGTATACCTTTGAGTCAAATGAGGAGGCTAATTTCATATACATACTTTTCACTCTTACCACAAACAAGACCATTTTCTTTCACTACTGTCTTCTTGTAGTAATTTTCTTAATAGTTACAACATCTTCCCCATTGGCAACAGGATACACAACATATACAAGGACACAAATAGGACAATGCTAATTTCTATAGTGTTGTACACCTACCTCCAAAAAGTCCTGCATATGACCTTTTGTCAAAAATGCTTGAATATGATCCTAAAAGGCGTATAACAGCAGCACAAGTTTTGGAGCATGAGTATCTCAAAATGGAACCACAGCCTGGGCGGAATGCACTTGTACCATGCCAACCTGGAGAGCCATTTGTGAATTATCCCACACGTCCAGTGGACACAACAACCTCCCTTAAGGTCAGCACTTTCGAAGAAGGAAACTTAGTCCGACCAAAATGGACCGGAGAAACTCCTCTCTCTCGCTTGGTTCGAGCTCTCATCTCTTTCAAACCCGTATGTTCTATACTCAAGCTTGGTGCTAGACAGGTTTTAACAAGTACAGCTGAGAAAAATAACATACCTTGGAGGGAAATGACAAAAGAGATTTTGGAGTCAGATGTTTATAAGGAGCTGGACAGCATTCAAAACGAGTCTTTACTGTATCCAGATTATTATTTGAATCCATTCCATGCTTATGATGAGGGGAATCTTACATGGCTGGCAGCAGCAGAAGCAGAAGCTGCTACTAAGTCAATGGTAAGACGAGCGATTCCTACTGCTTCTTCAGTAGATGAAGCGACTCAAATCCTACGCGGAAACTGGCTTAATGCAATTGAACAACACCATCGACAGCCACATACCAACTCCCATCATCATCACCATCACCATAGCCCCAACCTGCATCATATTTAACACGACTGTAAACTACCGGCCTTGATTTATCAATTTGCATCCATCAAAACAATAACAGAAACGCACACGCGAAGAATCAATGGAGACAAATCGTAAAAAATCTGAAGAGGAAGTAATTTCGAAGAAGAAGTGGAAGCGGGCTTACCTCTGATTTCGCAATCATCTTGGTTAATTTGAAGAAGGCACCAGACTTTCCTCTGGTAGGTAAGTATACTCCACGCTCTCCTTAGATAATTTGACTGTCTTGCTCAATTGATTGTGTCGAATATTTTCATCACTGCATAATCTGAGTTGAGATGTTGAAACGAATCCCACGGTTAACCTTCCACTTCACCTTCCGCCGCTACTCTTAAACCTGCAACTTTACCAACTCACCAAATCTCCACGCTTTTCTCATTCCTCCATCTCTTTTCCCCTTTCTCTCTCCACGTATCTCCTTTTTCCTCTTATCTTCATCTCCTCTAACATCAAAATCAAAACAACACATTGAACTGGAATAATGAAAAAGAAAAAAAGAAAAAACACTATGGCACTTCTCTGCTTCAATTCCTTCACACTCACCCCTCTTTCATCTTCTTCCTCCATTTCCCCTCATCCCACAGCAAGCCCTATTTCTAGAGTACAAATCGGTTTGCCCACCAACTGTTCGAAGGAACTTCGAATCTCGACACCCATTGTTGTTAAACCGAGAAAATGCGATTTTTATTGCATCCGCTGCTGCTGCTGGTGATTCTAATGTTGCAGATGTAGTAGAAGGAAGCGAGAGCAAGGAAGAGAGTGGTGTTGTTTCTGTAGACAAGCTTCCATCAGAATCGAAATTGAAAGAGAGGGAAGTTTTGTTTCTGTAACTAACGGCCGCCGTTCTGAGATGAAGAGTAGGAGGGTTTTCTTCAACCCCCATTTTTGTGAATCCGGAAGATGGGTCCGGACCACCCTGACCCGGTCCGGCCCATCATTTTTTTAAAATTATTTTTTGTTTGTTTTCTGATCTTTATTTGTTTTACAACTTGGATTTATTGTTTCATTTCTTTAGGCCCACTTCGATTTGCTTCATACTTCACCTCATTGTTTTGTTTAGACACTTTTTAAATTAGCTTAGTTTTAATTTATTTTAATTAGTTTCCATTTTTTAATTTAAACTCATATAAATAATTAGTTATCATGCATGCTTTTTTTTGTTATTATTAGATAGTTTTTCTTAATTAATTAATTTCAAAATTAATTTGGTAATCATTAGTGAACTTTTATATTCGTTTTAGTTTAGTTTAATAATTTCTGTCAATTCATTTGGTTACAAATCTTTTCTTTTCACATTTGGTTTTGTCATCCCTTTTAAATTAGAATCATCATTGTTATTTATAATTTTCCCTTCTTGATTAATGTTAAATGTATGCTGGTTGATCTCGTGCCAATTATTCTCCAATTAATTTCATGATTTATTTTTTCGCTAATTGCATCAAATCCAAGGGAAATATTTTAACTCAGTTGACTTCACGTCATCAAATACATCTTTTACAATCGTGCGAATAGCCTCATTCATGTTTTGCTTGCTTACTATTTTTTCAAACTTAAGACAATTTTCCCAAAAGACTCCACTTTCAAACTCACTCCTTTTAAGTCAAAACTTCGACACTAGGTCGTCGAATCTTCAAAAATCTCGTCCACGCCTATTTTCAGCCAAACGAACCATTTTAATCAAACAAACAATTTTAACCAAAAACAGATATTTCAAAAGGTTCCTGCGGAGTACCGCAGATGCATTGGGTGCTAATACCTTCCCATTGTATAACCAACCCCCGAACTCTCGATCTCTTTCAAAAAACGCATTGTATTTTTTTATTACTTTCAAGTATTATTTTACATTGCATATTTTAGGGTTTTATTTCGCTCTTTTCCCTTTTCCCTTGGAAATAATAAAGCGCGGTGGCGACTCTTGCTTTTGCGAGTCAAGTTAATTAATAGCTTGATCTCCGATTTTCACCGCTACAGAATTGGCGACTCTGCTGGGGACAGATTGACCTCTTGCTGGTCCATCCCTAAGTGGGTTAAGCCTAATTTGTTTGATCTGTTTTATCATTATTTGATTGTTTGATTATATGTATATATTGTGATTATTTGGGTGTTGATAATATTTAAAAAGGACAAGTCCTATACCCGGACTAAGTTACACTTAGGAATAGGACGGGCGGTATAGTCATGTTAACTTTGAGGGAGTAATCCCGAAGAAGGAGGCATGAGATCCCCCACTCAGTGGAAGGCCCTTTTGAACGTAATATTTGTTTACCGAGTAATCGGGAAGACATTATTATTTTCGACCTGGGAGCCAGAGAAGCTGGGAACCGTAGAACCCTAACCCATCTTGGCCTTTTAGGTGTAGCGCGGAGATTATAACGGAGTAATCCGGAAGTAATTGTTACGCGATGCTACCCTCGGATGAGTTTCTCTTGAGAATATTGCTGATTATTGAGTAATCAAGACGTTGGTAATATCCGAAGGAGGAATGTAGACTCCGGGAACTCTTAGAACCTTGTTCTACAGGTGTGATTAAACCGTTAGTACCTATCTTGGGGGTGTTCCTTACCTTGACTCCATGCTTGTGACGTTGAACCTTTCGACTTTATTCGTGACCTTGCTTGTGGTTGTTGCATAGCCATGCATTCGTGCATCCATAAAACCCTTTTCACTTGACTTTGAAGGAATTTGGAGGTCTTTCTTTGTAAACATCACAAGTTTCGTCAAGCTCAATGGATCTTGGGTGTTGATAGGGAGAAAACCCTAATCCACCAAAATGGATGATTGATCTTGATGATAACTTGATCAATTTTTGGAGCCAATTTAAAATTCATCTTCTATCTTCATACTTTGATGTTTACAACTTACTATCTTGAGTTCCTTGAAAATCAAATAAAAACTCTTTTTTGCATATCATACATCATTCTACATTTTTTTGTTTCACTTTCAAAGGTCTTTTTCCAAGTCTTATTTTTCCTTTGGTCTCACTAGTACAACACTCGCGCTAAGAGGACAATGGAGAATATCAAGCAAGAGATTTCTGAACTCTGCAGAGAGGTGACTAATTTGAAAGCTAGTATGGAGCGCTTAACTGGTTTGGTTGAAATTCTGGTTGCCGCCCAAGTCAATCCTTCTAGGAGGGACAAAGCGAGGATAAAAGTCTTCACTGAAACTCTAAAATCATTCTCTCATGAGAAGGTGGTGGTTAATGCACCTAATGACTTTCCTGACAAGGTGAATGTGGGAGTGCGTTTAGAAGAAGATGTTCATATGAAGATGGTAGCTCAGCTAATGGTGTGAAGAAGTTTGATAATAAATTTTCCAAGAAGAGAACCATAGGAAGAAATAATCATCGTCAGAATCATCATGTTTCTCCTATTCATCAACAGAATCAGCAAGTTCCTAATCAGAGGAAAACCCAGTTCGATCCAATTCCAATTACCCATACAGAGTTGTTCCCTATCTTGATGCAGAGGAATTTGGTTCAGACCCGACCTCCACCGAAGGTTCCTGAGAAGATACATCGGTACTACAAAGCTGATTTGACTTATACCTTTCATCAAGGTGCTCCTGGGCATGACTTGGAGGGTTGCTTTGCTTTGAAGATCGAGGTTCAGAAGTTGGTCGGAAGTGGTATCTTGTCATTCAAGGACGTTGGTTTTGAAGTTCAAATCAAGCATGTGCCGAAGGGTAAACACGATTGATGGTCACTTTGAGTTTTGAAGGATGTTTTCGGTAATTCAAGTCCAGATGGAAAGCCTTCCTAGATTATTAACTTATTCATGCTTTTTGTAATTTTTCTTGTTTATCAAAGCATTGTTTGCATGTAAGAACTTGTTTGCATTTGAATGATTATCTTAATACAACGAGTATGTTTGTCTTGAAGAAATTCATTCGTTTCACTCATATTTGTTTTCAAATTTTAAATTTCTTTTGGCATTATGATACCAACTTGTCGCCCATTCTCTTGCCTAGGCAGAGATTGAAGGGAGGATGATGATCTAAAAAACACAAAATCTCTGTTTGTTTGCTTTTGGATAAAATCTTGCTGATGATGTACAGGCATTGTTTCAAATCCCTAAACACCGGAGATATAAGGAAGATAATCCCTTGCTAACCCCTTTTGAGCCTTGAAGTAGAAGTTTCTTTTCTATACAAAAAAACCCTTAACTTTTAACCTGGGGCAGGGTAGTTTTCAGTTAATCTGATTGAGTGTTCAAAACTCATAAGGAAAATGTTTTTTGAAGAGAAACTATGAGGGCTATCTTTCATGTATAATGAAGCCAGAAGATGTGGAACCACAATGTTATCCCTCATTCATCAAGAAACGAGGCAATCACAATCTTCTCGACAAGCAAATATAAGCTAATGTCACACATTTTGTTCAAAAGGTCAAAAATCGAGAAAAAGAAAAAGCCTGCTAAGTCAAAAAACATGAAAACGTGTGACTTAGGCAAAATTAAGGCATCCCGCTGGACTATCAATTCAAAAGAATTAGTTCAGGCAAAAGTTAGGGAAAATAAAATCGCAAAGAAAAGGACTGCAAAGAAAAGTCCTCAGCAAAGAACAAATTGGTGACTACAAACACGAAGACATGAGGGTGGTTTCTACTCCGAAAGCCTCGTCGTTTCCTTGACCGTCACAAAATCCTTTTGAGAGATGAACACTCATGTTGAATTAACTGAACATAGGATTGGAGAACATCATGAAGAATGGGTGGGCACCAAATATTTTGAGCCTTAAAATCTTTTTTCTAAAAAACCATGAACCAGACCACGTTACAACCTTCAAAAGTCCTAATTGAAGCAAGGTTATTTTGAAAGCATACTTCAATGAGATAGTGTTCCTGACTCCCATGAATGTTCTAAATAGTTATGTTGGTATCATATGTTCTTCCTATACAAAAATAAATGGTGCTCTAACTCACAAAATTTGTGCGATATCTTTCAAAATCTTCAAGACTTACATAACTGTTGCATTAGAATTTTCATTCTCATTGTAAACTTTTTCTAACTGCAAAACATTTGTTTGATATCAAGGAAGCTCACATAAGCACCAGTGATGAGTTTATTCTTTTAAGGCCTGAAACTATGTTGAGTAATTGGCGGATCACGTCAAGAAAAAAATCATATGCAGGGGCATGTCACCTGAAGACCGTAAGCGCGAACATGTTGCTTCTCCTAATTAATGCTTTCCCAACTTGTTTACTCTTTTGGGGCAAAATTTGAAGACTTTGTTGTTCCAACTACAGTCAATCCGGGGCAATCACATCGAGATTTGATGAATCTCTCTAAGAGTTTGAAAACATCAGAGCATAGTGAATGCCAGGTCTTTTGTAAAATCCTCTTGAGACGATTTCTCCTTATCAACCATATAGCTTGGGGCATTTTAGAAGTGAAGTTATTCGCAAGAATTGTCGCGCAACATGCCGCTTATCAGCAGTAAACTTGGGGCATCCAAAATTGGTCCCAGGGGAAATCTAGATTTGTCAAGATATGTATTGCACATTATCAGAGGGCGGTGTTCCCAGTATCTCCAGCTAAGCATGACTTTTTCCAGCTGAAACTTTGTTTGTGTTGTTATCCTTTCAATGGATTGTTGACATTAGAAGATTAGACTTTGGGTTTTCTACCGAAAAATATCTTCCTCTCCAGAGAGATTTAAGCCTTGTAAAAGGACTTTGCTTCAATGATGGCTTTTGTTTTCTATCTCCAGTAATGTTACCATCCTGTTGAGATTAGCCGAGTGTCGAGTTGTACTGTGATGTCTTATCATTTTCTGTCCATCTCCCCTGTCTGTTTTGTCAGCATATACATGACATTCATTTATTCATTCACACTTGCATCATGCACGCACAGTTGTATTTGTTGATGTCATTGAGTTCGTATACCTTGGTTATGTCTATTCAAATAACATATTTGATCTTTCCAAATAGAGTGTCAACTTAAGCAGAAAGTGCGCCTCTTTTTCTAATTCCCCACTGAGTTAACTCTTGTGGAAGAATCTTGCTTTAGCTTTCCTTTTCCATCTCTGGATAGGATAAATCCCCATTTGAGTTTGTTTCCTCATTGGGTGGAGTCTTGTTTGACTATTTTCTCTCCAGTTTATTCCTGGATTGAGCTTTGTCTCTTGTGAACGATACCCTGTGGATCTCTCTAGGCTGTGAAACCTAGATGGAGAGTGCATTTATTTTGCAATGTAAATACTTGGTCTCCTCAAGAAGGACTTATTCATGGTTCCCCATTGAAGATGAATTTTATTCCCCATCAGTGTTATCACAACCTTCTTCTGGAATATCGACATGACACCAAGCGACTGACTCTTTACTTGAGCAGTTTGATTATTTCTGATTTCTCTACGACAAATGGAGGTCTCTTCATGAGCAGTTTGTCCATCCTCGATGAAATTATTGATTCTCACCTCCAGCAATATTTTATGGGTATCTTTTGAGAGACAACAAGCGGCAGTTTCTTCATGAGACAACTTGTGTGTTATCGATACCTTGAAAAGACAACAAGCGGCAGTTTCTTCATGAGACAACTTGTGTGTTATCGATACCTTGAAAAGACAACAAGCGGCAGTTTCTTCATGAGACAACTTGTGTGTTATCGATACCTTGAAAAGACAACAAGCGGCAGTTTCTTCATGAGACAACTTGTGTGTTATCGATACCTTGAAAAGACAACAAGCGGCAGTTTCTTCATGAGACAACTTGTGTGTTATCGATACCTTGAAAAGACAACAAGCGGCAGTTTCTTCATGAGACAACTTGTGTGTTATCGATACCTTGAAAAGACAACAAGCGGCAGTTTCTTCATGAGACAACTTGTGTGTTATCGATACCTTGAAAAGACAACAAGCGGCAGTTTCTTCATGAGACAACTTGTGTGTTATTGATACCTTGAAAAGACAGCAAGCGGCAGCCTCTTCAATGAGCAACTTGTATGTTATTGTCACCTTTAAAAACAGCAAGCGGCAGTTTCTTCATGAGACAACTTGTATGTTATTGACACCTTTGAAAGATAGCAAGTGGCGGCCTCTTTATTTGAGCAGCTTGTGTATCCCCAACAATAATGTCTACTCAGCAAATGGCATCCCTTTCGGAAAAGTCCCGTGGGGAAGTTTGTTATTTTATCCTTTTCAAGCGATATCTCGTTTAGAGAAGAAATGTGTTACCGTTCTTGGTAAAATTCAGAAATCAGAGATGTCTATCTCCAGTCACAGTGCTGATGTAAATCATTTCTTTTTCCAGTCACAGTGCTGATGTAAATCATTTCTTTTTCCAGTCTTCGTACTGATGTAAATCATCTCTTTTCAAGTCTCAATACTGATGCAAATCATTCAAGAGTCTCTCGTTTGAAGTCTATGACTCTGTTTCCCCAGTGGAGTTACAACCTCTTCCTCTGTGGGATTACTGTATAATGTGCTTGGTTTCTCCAGCGTAGCATGTCTCATATGGCGTCATTCCCCATAAAATTCAAAACATCACATTCATATCATATTGTAAACATAATCGCGGTATCTTAAGGCCAAAAATTGTGTATTCTATATTTAAGTCCCTTCAATCTCGTCGAAATGAAGATCCTAATCTTCATATCTCCAGATAGAAGAAACTTAAATAGGGGCAGCTGTTGTACCCCAATTTTTGACCTAAGATCCCACTTGCATTTTTGCATTTTTTACACAAAAGTCAAGGTCACTAAATACGGTCGATTTTAACCTCTTACCTTCGAGCTTTGACTATGTGAAGATTGTCGAGTGTTTTGAAAATTCTTAGCCTATGTATCACTAACTTCTAATCAAGCACGGAGTGTGTGTGTTTTTCGTTTCTTTGATTTCATTTGCAGGAAACAGATCTGAATCAAGAGCATCAGGCGTCACGCCTCGATTAGGGTTCGGAATCTCTCAATCCGGAAGTACAATTGATCGTTGATTCTTGAAGACTGATTCATCAGGGCAATTGTGTGATTATTTCCACGCTCTGTTCAATAAGTGGTCTCAAGCTTCTCCACAACTTCCTCAGAGCACGAACAAGATTTCATCATCACTGGTTCACATGTGCATCAAGATGCTTTGGAATGCGAAGAAAGATCAAGTTTGTAGGTCAATTCAAAGCACTTTATCCAAAAGTCAACGCTTGCACATTCAAGTTCAAACGATCGTAACTTTTCATTATTCAACATTTTTGAATGGTTACTTTTGCGTACAATTTTCTTTGACGTCATCTCTAACCCCTCTTTACCAGTCAAGGTCTGATTAGGTGCGGAGGATCATCAAAAGTTCGGATACTCAGAGGTCACTTTAATGACTGTGGCCTAATCTCAAGTAACAATTACTCGACTTTCAAGGATTGTAACTATTTCGATTTTCATCATTTCGGGATGGTTCTTTTTGCAACATGTCACAAATGATATCGTCTACAAGATTGCTTCAAGGATCGACATCCGAATGCGTTTGGAAGGCCATGAATTTCGCTTGAACATTTTAGGCTTAAAAATTGATTTTGTATTGAGGTTGTTTTCCACTGAGTCAAGGGTAAAGACAAGATGTTGAGTTTGAGGATTCATTGATTATATATTGCTATAATACAAGTTGCTTGTATTCGAGCATTAGTAATTAATGAATTAAAATTGGATTTAGATCAAGTTTCTTTGTTTGTTCATCAAGATTCAGTTCATGGTAAAAGGTTTAGGTGTTTTATTTGGAATGCATTTCAAGGTAAAAAAGACCATTCAAGGAATCTAAGTCCATCAATTCTACAAGGACTATTTCTAAGGAAAAGTTCTTATTCAATCCAAGAATTTGATACAAACTTTAAAGAAAATTTCAAGATCATTGATTCAAGGATATTCGTCATGTCTAGTTCAAAAGTGGAGAATGCATCATGCTAATTTTTAGGCATATCTCAAGTTTGCAATTTCAAAAAAATCTCAAGACAAATCCATTCCAAACTCAAATGAAATATTTAAAGTTACATCCAAATTCAAGACTTGTTACAAATTTCAAATTTCATTACAAATATTATAGCCACAAAATCACATGAAAAAAACATTGTAAATCCTAAAGCCTATTTTAAACTATCCTTCATCAATTTTCAAAATACCAAGTCTAAGTCTATGCTATTATTTTCAAGCCCATTTTCCTTGCTTCATGATGCATCAAATTGCTCCATAACTTGTACCAATGTTGTCCATAAATCAGCTGCTACAAACACTTCAAAACAGTCCAAACCTTGCTTCAAAATTATCCATACTGTATGCATATCAGTCCCAAAAACATGCTACTGCAATGCTGCTCCAAATCCTGTCAAACCTGTCCAAAAACAAGTCAAAATTCTGCACAAATAATGCCAAAAACCTGTCCAAAAGCAGTATAAAATTTCACAAAAATAGAGGATGCAAATCCTGCATTAGAAAGGGAAAAATCAGCATATCAATTTGTCCAAGACCCACAAATTTTCCCTCCAAAAATTCATTCTGAAGGGGGGAAAACAAAGTAAAAACCTGTGGAAATTTTCTAATAAACCTCAAAAGTTTAGGACAAAAACTGGAGAACATCATTTTGCTGTAAAGGAAACGAAAAAAGAAAAAACACAAAAAAACAGCATATCTCTATCCCTCACTCTCTCTCCCCAAGAAAACTCTTCACCAAAAATCCATTCCTCCCACTTCCGAAAACCAGAACACTTTTTTTGTTGTATACCTTTGAGTCAAATGAGGAGGCTAATTTCATATACATACTTTTCACTCTTACCACAAACAAGACCATTTTCTTTCACTACTGTCTTCTTGTAGTAATTTTCTTAATAGTTACAACATCTTCCCCATTGGCAACAGGATACACAACATATACAAGGACACAAATAGGACAATGCTAATTTCTATAGTGTTGTACACCTACCTCCAAAAAGTCCTGCATATGACCTTTTGTCAAAAATGCTTGAATATGATCCTAAAAGGCGTATAATAGCAGCACAAGTTTTGGAGCATGAGTATCTCAAAATGGAACCACAGCCTGGGCGGAATGCACTTGTACCATGCCAACCTGGAGAGCCATTTGTGAATTATCCCACACGTCCAGTGGACACAACAACCTCCCTTAAGGTCAGCACTTTCGAAGAAGGAAACTTAGTCCGACCAAAATGGACCGGAGAAACTCCTCTCTCTCGCTTGGTTCGAGCTCTCATCTCTTTCAAACCCGTATGTTCTATACTCAAGCTTGGTGCTAGACAGGTTTTAACAAGTACAGCTGAGAAAAATAACATACCTTGGAGGGAAATGACAAAAGAGATTTTGGAGTCAGATGTTTATAAGGAGCTGGACAGCATTCAAAACGAGTCTTTACTGTATCCAGATTATTATTTGAATCCATTCCATGCTTATGATGAGGGGAATCTTACATGGCTGGCAGCAGCAGAAGCAGAAGCTGCTACTAAGTCAATGGTAAGACGAGCGATTCCTACTGCTTCTTCAGTAGATGAAGCGACTCAAATCCTACGCGGAAACTGGCTTAATGCAATTGAACAACACCATCGACAGCCACATACCAACTCCCATCATCATCACCATCACCATAGCCCCAACCTGCATCATATTTAACACGACTGTAAACTACCGGCCTTGATTTATCAATTTGCATCCATCAAAACAATAACAGAAACGCACACGCGAAGAATCAATGGAGACAAATCGTAAAAAATCTGAAGAGGAAGTAATTTCGAAGAAGAAGTGGAAGCGGGCTTACCTCTGATTTCGCAATCATCTTGGTTAATTTGAAGAAGGCACCAGACTTTCCTCTGGTAGGTAAGTATACTCCACGCTCTCCTTAGATAATTTGACTGTCTTGCTCAATTGATTGTGTCGAATATTTTCATCACTGCATAATCTGAGTTGAGATGTTGAAACGAATCCCACGGTTAACCTTCCACTTCACCTTCCGCCGCTACTCTTAAACCTGCAACTTTACCAACTCACCAAATCTCCACGCTTTTCTCATTCCTCCATCTCTTTTCCCCTTTCTCTCTCCACGTATCTCCTTTTTCCTCTTATCTTCATCTCCTCTAACATCAAAATCAAAACAACACATTGAACTGGAATAATGAAAAAGAAAAAAAGAAAAAACACTATGGCACTTCTCTGCTTCAATTCCTTCACACTCACCCCTCTTTCATCTTCTTCCTCCATTTCCCCTCATCCCACAGCAAGCCCTATTTCTAGAGTACAAATCGGTTTGCCCACCAACTGTTCGAAGGAACTTCGAATCTCGACACCCATTGTTGTTAAACCGAGAAAATGCGATTTTTATTGCATCCGCTGCTGCTGCTGGTGATTCTAATGTTGCAGATGTAGTAGAAGGAAGCGAGAGCAAGGAAGAGAGTGGTGTTGTTTCTGTAGACAAGCTTCCATCAGAATCGAAATTGAAAGAGAGGGAAGTTTTGTTTCTGTAACTAACGGCCGCCGTTCTGAGATGAAGAGTAGGAGGGTTTTCTTCAACCCCCATTTTTGTGAATCCGGAAGATGGGTCCGGACCACCCTGACCCGGTCCGGCCCATCATTTTTTTAAAATTATTTTTTGTTTGTTTTCTGATCTTTATTTGTTTTACAACTTGGATTTATTGTTTCATTTCTTTAGGCCCACTTCGATTTGCTTCATACTTCACCTCATTGTTTTGTTTAGACACTTTTTAAATTAGCTTAGTTTTAATTTATTTTAATTAGTTTCCATTTTTTAATTTAAACTCATATAAATAATTAGTTATCATGCATGCTTTTTTTTGTTATTATTAGATAGTTTTTCTTAATTAATTAATTTCAAAATTAATTTGGTAATCATTAGTGAACTTTTATATTCGTTTTAGTTTAGTTTAATAATTTCTGTCAATTCATTTGGTTACAAATCTTTTCTTTTCACATTTGGTTTTGTCATCCCTTTTAAATTAGAATCATCATTGTTATTTATAATTTTCCCTTCTTGATTAATGTTAAATGTATGCTGGTTGATCTCGTGCCAATTATTCTCCAATTAATTTCATGATTTATTTTTTCGCTAATTGCATCAAATCCAAGGGAAATATTTTAACTCAGTTGACTTCACGTCATCAAATACATCTTTTACAATCGTGCGAATAGCCTCATTCATGTTTTGCTTGCTTACTATTTTTTCAAACTTAAGACAATTTTCCCAAAAGACTCCACTTTCAAACTCACTCCTTTTAAGTCAAAACTTCGACACTAGGTCGTCGAATCTTCAAAAATCTCGTCCACGCCTATTTTCAGCCAAACGAACCATTTTAATCAAACAAACAATTTTAACCAAAAACAGATATTTCAAAAGGTTCCTGCGGAGTACCGCAGATGCATTGGGTGCTAATACCTTCCCATTGTATAACCAACCCCCGAACTCTCGATCTCTTTCAAAAAACGCATTGTATTTTTTTATTACTTTCAAGTATTATTTTACATTGCATATTTTAGGGTTTTATTTCGCTCTTTTCCCTTTTCCCTTGGAAATAATAAAGCGCGGTGGCGACTCTTGCTTTTGCGAGTCAAGTTAATTAATAGCTTGATCTCCGATTTTCACCGCTACAACATGGTCTTGACATATTCAACAGGTTCAAAAGATCCCAAAATGCACAAGATTGACAGATGAATTTTCCAGTCAACTGAGCCAAATTTGACTGTATACTGAAAAGTCAAACTTTGACTTTTTGGTCAAAATCAAGTGTCAAGATTTATTTTTCATCAAGACATGTCAAAATATGAAACTTGTTCATCGAGAAATCAAGAATTGCAAATTAGGGTTTAAAATGAAGAATTTTCATAACTTAGAAATTTTCTAAGTTATGAAAATCCCTAATTTTTTCCTAACTTTGTCCCATTTTTTCATCAAGATGAATTTGGATTAAAACAAAAGTCAAAACATGAAAGTTATAGTCCGTTGCAAAATCTACAACTTTAATTCACAAAGTTTCCTCAAAAGAAGCTTGTAGCTCAAGTTACAATTTTTGGAATAGGGGTGCAAAACATTCTTAACTTAGAAAATTTTTGACCTATTCTAGGCAGGATTTTTGCCTAACTTCATGGACACTTTTCACAAGCTTCCACTTGGAATTTCAAATTGCATTACAAAGATGGATTGTAGTACACATTCCAAGCTTTCCAAAATGTCCAAGAACTTCTCAAACACCCTTGTGGTTAGGGAGAATCGAATTTGTGAAGATGGGCAAAAGTCACTTTGTTCATAAGCCATGTACATGTTCATAACTTGTGCATTTTTGAAATCAGCATGTGCAAGCTACATTACAGGCCTCTAATCTTATTTACACTCAAAAATTAAATGCCAATCCATTGTGTTCTAGCTTTGTTTTGTTCATATAGTCATTACACAAAGAATTAAGCCTTAATTAGAAAAAGCAATTTATCCATTTTTGTAAAGTTACACTTTATGTCAAGTTTGCAATCCAAGAGGTACAATGCATATCTTCTAGCACAAGTTATTGAGCATATCCCACTGATCAAGAGCCAACTTTGCAGCATATTTGAGGGGTCTAGAGGAGCCTGTAACAGGACTTGGCATTTTTGACTTAAGATAGAAGAAACTTGGCATATTGATCATCAACTCTCATTTCTGCAAACACAAGCCAAAGTAAACTTGTTGAACACATTCCAAACATCAAACCTGAGCTAAGACACGACCTAACCACCTTCAATACCTCCCCATTCACAGAAACACCATTGTACTGCACAAAACAGGGCATCCCTGCAGATTGAGTGGCACAACTCAATCCATTCGTGCGCCTTGGCCAAAACCACTTCATACACACTCCATAACATCCATACAAACTATCCCAAGCCCTAGCTTCAGACTGTAACACCTCTAACCAACTTCACCATTTTCACTTTTTCTGTTTTGCAGGTGGACTTCTATAGCTCGATTCATTTAGTTTCAAAGCAAGCTAAAGGTTGGAGAAGCATCCCTGAACTTCAAGCAAGCTATACAAGTCCTCAAGTTGCACTAAAAGTACCTCCATTGTCATACACGAATCAAGCAGAACATGTAAGTTTTTGAACTTCTATCTCTCTATCTAGGCATAGTTAGGTTTAAGTTTGTGAAGAAAATATGTTCTAATCATAGCCCTGAAGCCATCCATATAGTTACTTTTCATTTATGTTGTGTGTGCTAAGAGTATTTTGAACCTGAACATTAGGAAAAAGTTAGGTCAAGAATTGGGGGAGAAGAAATTCTCTCTCATTTCTGAGAGTTAGATCAAGTTCTTGGTATGTATGGATTCGTGGTTTGATGCCTGACATTTTTTGTGTTATAAGTTTGTGCTAAAAGTCCAAGAATCAGGATGTTTGAACAAGGTGGGAAAGGCGCGCGTTTTTGACAAAATTGTTGCTGGAGGTTGAAGACAAGCCTTCTTGGGCTGGACCTGACTTGTTCTTTCTTTTTGCACTTTTATTTTTCACATGCACCCCCGTGGCCCATTTTGAGATATATTTGTCATTTTTGATTTTTTTTCCTTTTGATTTTGATTTTATATTTTTATCCAAACATGAAAAAACATTAAAAATATTTTTCTCACATTTTTTGCATTTTATTTGGTATTTATTTTGTTTCATTTAGTTTATATGTAAATAAATATATAAATACTTTTATTTAAAATACTTAAAATAATACAAAATACATTTTTATTTTCTGATTTTATTTTATTTTATCTCTTGAAAACATTTTCCAAAAAATATACTTTTTTTTGTAAATAATAAATATTTTTATTTTTTATATATATTTAATACATAATATATATATATATATATATATATATATATATATATATATATATATATATATATATATATATATATATATATATATATATATATATATATATATATATATATATATATATATATATATATATATATATATATATATATATATATATATATTTAGAATATTTAGGATAAAAAATACCAAAAATAATACATTTTTATTTTTATTAATATTTAACCTCAAAAATACTTTTTTTACAATATACTTTCTTTTTATTTATTTTTTGTACATAATTAATAAATATTATATATTAAATAATAAATACCATTTTATTTAGCAAATTAGGGTTTTTGCCCTAAACCCTAAAAAATCCAAAAATTAAACCTTTTTATTTTTGTTTATTTATCACATGAAAAACACTTTTACATACATATAAAAATCATTTTTTGCATCTTGCATATTTATTGTATTTTTATTTAATTTTTGTATATTAAATAATTTGTATTTGCAATTTGGATGTAATAGCTTAGGTTTTAATTTCTTGCTAAATATCCCCATTTGAACATTTGTACCCCCCATCCCATAAATTGTGTTGTAATAATTTAGGACCTTTAAATTCCGCATTTAAAAGCTTTCTAAATATGCCATGATAGACTTAGGGTTTTGTATGCAAAAATCAACCAAAAATAGCTTGACCTAATTCCAAGATAAAAGCATGAAAATGGACAACACAAATCACACTTGCACCCCTTAGGGTTACTCCACTTGTTGCCTTCAATAATGGGCCATGTTGCATGTTAGGTGTCTTGGGCAAAACAAAAGCAAATCAAATGATCATAGTCCCTCGATGACGCTTTCAAAAGTTGCCTAAAAATGATCAAGTCCCTTAAAGGAAAAATTGCCCAAAGACACTTGGCGCCATTGCAATCATGGTCTAAACGATGACCCGCACCCGTCCCGTTCACATCCTAACACAAGATTGTCCACCAAATACAATGGTAGAACAAAATTGTTAAAAGGGTTAAAAACATAGGAAAGATCTTTGAGAAATTTAGGAGTAGACAAACTCTTAGTTACTTGAATCAAACTTGCAAAAACACTTGCCTACTTTTCAAAACCACACATCACAACACACTTTCAAAATAACTTTCAAAAACATTGAAAACTTTTCAAAAGACATACACCTTTGTATACATCCCAACATGGATCATTACAAAGGTTGCCACAACAAATGGCCTCTTTTCAAAACATTTTCAAACCTACACACACAAAGCACCATTTCAAACAATTGAAAATCAAGGCAAGTTGATCTAAGAAAGTAACTAAGAGCCCATGGATAACCATGGATAGAAAGGGTGTTAATACCTTCCCTTTCTATAATCTACTCCCTGAACCCAAGAAAACATCTCAATGGTTTTTGCTGTGCTTTTTAACCTTTCCTTAGGATAAAATAAAAAGTCGGTGGTGACTCTTGCTCAACCGAAACATTTGCGAAAACAAACGCAAAACCTTAAGTCAGTTCTCCCACCGTATCACAGAACTGGCGACTATGCTGGGGAATATTTTAAAGTGGAGTAACCTTAGGGATTAGATCACCCTCTTGCATGACTAAATTGTTTGTTTAATTGCTTTACATCTTGGCTCTCTTGTTTGGGTTTGAAATCCTACACCCGGATTTTGGGAAACATTCATAGATAGCAATACGTTGTGGAAATTGTGTGGGGTATACCGACACGGTTGAAGCAATAGCTATATTAGTGCGACATATTTGTGAGTACCGGTAACCCTTGAGTTCAATCAAGGAGAGTACGGGGCCGCTGAGTGATGTCACTAAGCACTAATGACCTAGAACCTTACTTGACCATCTTGGCCTTTTATTAGGGGTAGTGAGATGACCGGCTTTGGTGCAGTCCGAAGTTGGTAGATACTCGATACTACACTCATTGAGGGTTGTTTTCTTGGAATATTTTGGTCGCTAGTTAAGTGGCTAAACCAAAACAATGAACATGGAAAACAATCCAATGATATTGAGCTTCTTAGAACCCGGTTACTATTTATAGGACAGGTTTTTAAGCCAACTACACTCAAGAGGGTACTTACCTATGAAACCCCATGCCAGCCTGAAACTAGGGTTTGGTGAGAATTGCTTGTACATATGTTTGTGCATACATCATGAACATCATGAAGCATCATATGCATACACTAACCATTTCAAGGGTTTAGATCTTCATCTTTGTTCTTGTTTTGTAGGTCATGGAAATTCTTCGCAGGAAAACTATCTAAGTCAACCTTGTGAGAATTCCTCCTCAACTCAAGGAACTCACATCAAGAATTCCGGAAAGCTCTCCCTTCAGTGAAAGACATGGTAGACTGCTCAGCCTAGTCAACACTAGCATTGAAGAGGACATGGTAAAGGTGTTGTTCCAGTTCTTTGACCCCCTTCACCACTGTTTCACTTTCCCCGACTACCAATTGGTGCCCACTTTGGAGGAATTTTCTCAACTCCTGAGAATTCCTATTCTTAATCAACTACCCTACAACGGTACAGAAAAAGAAACAAAGCCTGAAGATGTTGCTCAAGCACTACACTTGCAACCATCTGACATCAAGGGGAATTGGGAAACTAGAAGCGGTGTCAAAGGCTTCTTGGCAAAGTTCTTGTTTGAGAAGGCACAAGAGTGTTGAAATTCATTGGACCTACAAGCCTTTGAAGAAATTGTGGCACTCCTCATTTATGGGTTGGTCCTGTTCCCAAATCCTGACCAGCTTGTAGATGTCAACGCCGTCAAGATCTTCTTATCCAGAAATCCAATACCAACATTGCTTGGGGACATTCTTCACTCATTTTACACACGAACAATGAGAAAGAGGGGTGTTCTCATGTGCTGTACTCCTCTCCTTGCAAGGTGGTTTATTTCGCACTTTCCATAATCTGTCTTGAAGAATGACCAAGGCCTAAGGTGGTCATAATGGTTGATGACCCTCACTCACTCGGATGTACATTGGTGTTCTCGGTCTAGAGAAAATGTCATCATCGTCGATCGTTGTGGAGAGTTCCCTAATGTCCCATTACTTGGCATTAGAGGAGGCATTACCTACAACCCTTGTCTAGCTTTGAGACAATTTGGATATGCACGGAGGGATGGCCCTTATGACATGTTAATTCCTGACCTAGTTTTTGACTTCGACAACGATGCGCAAGGACTTTGCCAAAGATTCATCAGAGCTTGGAGGATGCCTAACAAGGTAGACAACAAGACACTGGGGCACAAGAACTCCATCCCTCTTGAGCCTTATCTCAAGTGGGTACGAACCCGAGCCCAGAGTCTAATGATGCCTTACCCTCATGTTCTCCCTGTGATTAAAGAGCCCGTTAAGGAAGGAGAGGTTCCCTACACCATCCTATATCCTGACATGCCTACATCGTGGGAGGAGATGCAGAAGAGTTGGATCTAACTCAAGGAGGAACAGAATACTTTTGAAGCCAGCTTCTACGCCAGTGAGAAGAAGGTTTTGGAGCTTACCCGCCGACTCCATGAGGAAGAGACCCTCAACACCTACATCGCACCAAAGAGGATGCGCAACGTCTTTTTACCTTGAGAAGTTTTTGTAATATTTTGCCCATGGGGCATTTATGTACTGACAAATTTCTTATTATTAATATGACGTGTGTTCTTTTTGTTTGCAACAATTTTGAATTTTCTAAATCCTTGAATGCATTGCATAAACAAACATATCATTCATCATGCGCATAAGCAGGTCTCCACACCAGGTTTCCTTATCTTTCTGCTGTTTATTTTAGTAAGATGGATCTCGAACAGACGGTCAAGGACTTGTAGTCTCAGAACTCACAGTTTCAACAACTCCTGATGACCTTGGCTAAGGGTCAGGAGGATCTAAACGCCTTGCTTGGGAACAAAGAGCAAGTGAAAAAGAAGAAGAAGAGAATCGGGGTGGCTACCCTGGGAATAAGGTTTGAGGGTGAAGCCAGAAGAGTTCTTGAATTTCCCCCTACTTCTGAAGAGGGAACCAGTAAAGGGAATGCGGTTGCGGTACCTTCCGAATCTGAAGCTGAAGAAGGAGAGGCTGAAGAAGACGAAGACTACTCTGAGCAACAATACCCGCCCGCCGATGATAAGTACAAAGGCTTGGAAGACAGGTTGGCAGCTATGGAGCTGCAGAGAGTTCCCGGCTTAGATTTCGAAGATTTGGGATTAGTTGCTGGAATTGTGATCCCCCCGAAGTTCAAAGTACCGGTTTTTGCAAGATGTGACGGGCTGTCTTGCCCAAAAATGCATCTCAGATCATATGTAAGGAAGATCCAACCTTACACTGCAGACAAGAACCTTTGGATCCATTTCTTTCAGGGGCCTAACTCGAGTGGTTCTATCACCTGGATGGAGCCAGTATCTGAAACTGGGAGGACTTGGCCACTGCATTTTATAAACAGTATCAGTATAATTCTGACCTCGCTCCCACGCGTACCCAACTTCAGGGTATGTCACTGGGGATGGGCGAAGGATTTAAGGAGTATGCGCAAAAGTGGAGAGACCTGGTTGGCAGGGTGCAGCCACCGCTGACTGACCGTGAACTTGTTGACATGTTCTTAGGGACCCTGTCCGGTCCGTTCTTCAACCACTTGATTGGTAATTCTTCTGCTGGGTTTACAGATTTGATCTTGACTGGCGAGAGAATAGAAGCTGGTATCAAGTCGGGGAAGATACAGAAAGGTGCCTCCGCGAGTACTGAAAAGAAGCCTTTCAAGAAGGAAGCCAGTGCTATTTATAGCCCCAGAAGACAAATTAAACCGGAACGCCGCCAAGCTGTCAATGCATTGGTAATTTCAAAGCCTACTGCTGCTCCTCAGCAATACAACCAACCAAGGGGTGAGAGACCCAAGAGGCAGTACACTAGACTCAGCATGACCCTGTCTCAGATTTTGCCGCAATTACTGTCAACCAATCTG
The DNA here is from genome assembly GCA_948472305.1 of Vicia faba. Classification (NCBI taxonomy): domain Eukaryota; kingdom Viridiplantae; phylum Streptophyta; class Magnoliopsida; order Fabales; family Fabaceae; genus Vicia; species Vicia faba. The sequence goes on along the minus strand of OX451736.1, from coordinate 1,677,330,195 downwards.
GTAACCGTCAAAGAAGCTCTGAAGGTAGTGAACACAGCTTCTCCAAAGTACAACCCCAACGCCCGTTGCGCTTATCACTCTGATAGCCCGGGGCATACTACGGATGATTGCTGGGCTCTGAGGAATAAGGTTCAGGACCTTATTGATGCTAAAGAAATACAGTTTGAGGCGCCCGAAAGACCCAATGTTGTGACTGCTCCCATGCCCCAGCATGGAGTGAACGCTGTTGAAGAAGACCGGTATGTAGCCTCCGTGGAAGAGATTGTTACTCCGTTGTTGACTGTTAAAAGGAACCTGTTGCTAGCCGGTTTATTTCTAGGATGTGGTAAAGATTGCCTTCTATGTGCTGTTTCACCTGCTGGTTGTCCCTTGCTGAAATCAGGTATCCAAAGCCTGATGGATAGCAAAGAAATCTTGTTCGAGAAGATTGATGTTCCTGCTACCCCTACTGAAGAAGTTTCTATTGTCACTATTTTCAACAAACCTCCTAAGGCTCCTTCAAAGAAGCCTGTCAAAATCATGTCCACTCAGAAGATTGCTCCTATCATCATCACTGTTCCGGGGCCTCTCCCTTATACATCCGACAAAGCTGTCCAATGGCACTATGGGGCCGATGTTTATGTGCTCGGAGTAAAAGAAGAATTCGATACAAGTATCGGTGTCAGCAACATCACCGGGCCTGCCAAAATTACTCGCAGTGGTAGGCTGTTCTCACCAGATATTGTGCCACCAGCTATTCAGAAACCTCTTATCATCACACCTATAAGTGTGCCTGTTTCCCTTCCTAATCAAGTTCCTGTTTCTACCCCTGCTGCCGAGTCATCTGACGCTCGGGGCAAAGGGATTGCTGCTGATTTGCCTACCTTGACGGAGGCACCTAAGACAACCACTGTGGAAGCTTCCTAGCAAGAGATGGAAGAAATTCTCAAGATTATCAAGAAGAGTGATTTCAACGTAGTTGAACAGTTGGGGCACACCCCATCACAGATTTCTATGTTATCATTGTTGTTGTGTTCAGAGGCCCATGCCAAGGCCCTGATCTCCTTCCTGAAGACGGCCCATGTGCCACAAGAAACGTCTGCTGATCAATTTACTGATTGTGTGGCCAACTTGACTGTCGATAATGGTTTGGGCTTCTCTGACGCCGATCTGACTGCCAAGGGAAAGAACCATAACGACGCCCTGTATGTCTCCATTGAATGCAGGGGCACTACTCTTGCCCATGTGTTGGTAGACACTGGTTCTTCGTTGAATGTATTTCCCCAGAAGGCCCTAGACAGGCTGGATTGTGAGGGCTTAGAGCTCAAGCCAAATAACATTGTGGTCCGGGCCTTTGACGGTTCGAAAAGAATGGTACATGGGGAAGTTGACATTCCAATCAGGGTTGGTTCTCAAGTCTTTGATTCTACTTTCTATGTGATGGATATCCGACCATCCTATTCTTATTTGCTGGGTCGTCCATGGATCCACAAGGCTGGAGCGGTGACCTCCACACTACATCAGAAGCTTAAGTACCCGATCAGAGGAAAGATTGTTACAGTTCAGGGAGAAGAGGAATATATGGTCAGCCACCTCAACTCGTTCCGATACATAGAGATGGATGGGGAATTCATTGAGACTCCATTCCAGCACTTTGAAGAGGTGCCTCAGACACTGGCATCAGCTGAAACTGTGATTGAAGACCCTCCTTTGAAGATGGCTTCCTTGAAGCATGCCCGGGCTGTGGTTGAGAAGGGTGAGTGCGCAAATTGGGGCCGACTTCCTGATTTCACTCCAAAGACTGACAAGTTTGGTTTGGGCTTCACTGCGGAGGCTCAGAGGGTTGTTCGTAAAGCAAGGGTTGGAAGACCTCCTGTGTTCATCACCAACCCGGGAGTGAATGCTATTGAAGATGACGTGGAGGAATCTGAATTCGACAGCTGGATCTACCCAACAACCGACGGTGGACCAAGCAACTGGACTGCCAAAGACTTCACACCTATTACTTTTGTCACTCAGTAATGAACTCTTTTGTTTTGAATTTGTAACAAACAATATGTTGAAACTTTTATGGCTCATTGTCCTACCCGGGGCACCGTAGCTTCATTTGTGAGGGCTTTTGTATGTCATTTTCATATATCATTAATCAAAACATTGGACGTTTGTTGCATTTCAAAATCTTACGCTCCTTTTCTTTCTTTATTATATACTGCAAAACAACTATATTTACACACACTCACCTATACAGGTTCCAATCCACTCTGGATCTCACTGGTAACGACTCTGCTACTGCCAGTTATGACTTTGAAAATCCGATCAACTTAGCCGAAGACGAAGGTGAAGATGATTGCGAAGTGCCTGGTGAACTTGCAAGACTGCTACTCCAGGAAGAGAGGGCCATTCAGCCACATGAAGAGCCAGTGGAAACGGTAAATCTGGGTACTGAGACAGACAGAAAGGAAGTCAAGATTGGTGCCAATCTAGAGTTCAGTGTGAAACAACGGTTGATTCAGATGCTGCATGACTATGTGGAAATCTTTGCTTGGTCTTACGAAGACATGCCTGGGTTAGATACCGACATTGTGGTTCATCACCTGCCTACCAAGGAAGACTGCCCTCTGGTAAAACAGAAGGTCCGCCGTATGCGTCCAGAAATGTCTGAGAAAATCAAGGCTGAGGTTATGAAACAATTTGATGCCGGGTTTCTAGCAGTGACTTCTTACCCTCAGTGGATTGCCAACGTGGTTCCAGTACCGAAGAAAGATGGTAAGGTCTGAATGTGTGTTGATTACAGGGATTTGAATAGGGCGAGCCCTAAGGATGATTTCCCTCTGCCTCATATCGACGTTCTGGTTGACAACACTGCTCAGCATAAAGTTTTCTCCTTCATGGACGGTTTCTCCGGTTATAATCAGATCAAGATGGCTCCTGAAGACATGGAGAAGACCACTTTTGTTACTCAGTGGGGCACCTTTTGCTACAAGGTCATGCCATTTGGGTTGAAGAATGTTGGGGCAACCTACCAACGTGCCATGGTTGCTTTATTTCATGATATGATCCATCACGAGATCGAAGTGTATATCGATGATATGATTGCAAGGTCCCAAACTGAGGAGGAACACCTTGACCATCTACGGAAACTGTTTGACCATCTGAAGTTGTACAAGCTGAGGTTGAACCCAAACAAGTGTACCTTTGGGGTGAGATCTGGAAAATTGCTAGGCTTCGTCGTAAGCGACAAAGGTATTCAAGTGGACCCTGCCAAGGTGAAATCCATACAAGAGATGCCAACTCCCAAGACAGAGAAAGAAGTCAGAGGCTTTCTAGGACGTCTGAACTACATTGCCCGATTCATCTCACATCTGACTGCTACCTGTGAACCAATCTTCAAGATGCTGAAGAAAGATCAGGTAGTACGTTGGAATGATGAATGTCAGACCACTTTCGAAAAGATCAAAGAGTATCTCCAAGAACCACCCATTCTTATGCTGCCGGTTGAAGGGAGACCTCTAATCTTATACTTCACAGTACTTGACAACTCGATGGGGTGTGTGCTGGGGCAGCATGATGAGTCTGGCCGAAAAGAGCACGCTATTTATTACCTTAGCAAAAAGTTTACTGACTGTGAGACCCGGTACTCACTGCTCGAGAAAACTTGCTGCGCTTTGGTATGGGCTGCTCGTCGGCTGAGACAGTATATGTTGACTCACACTACTCTGTTGATTTAAAAAATGGATCCAATCAAGTACATATTCGAAAAGCCCGCCTTGTCCGGAAGAATAGCAAGATGGCAAATGATCTTGACGGAATATGACATCCAGTACACGACTCAGAAAGCAATCAAGGGAAGTGTATTGGCAGACCATTTGGCACACCAGGCAGTGGACGATTACCAGTCGATGAACTTTGAATTTCCAGACGAAGATATCATGGTAGTGACTGATTGTGAAGTACCTGGACCAGATGAAGGACCTGAGGAAGGATCCCAATGGTCTATGCACTTTGACGGAGCCTCAAACGCTTTGGGTAACGGTATCGGCGCTGTGATCATATCCCCTAAAGGCACTCATACTCCACTCACCGCCCGGCTATGTTTCAATTGCACCAACAACATGGCAGAGTATGAGGCATGTATCATGGGTCTTCAAGCTGCAATTGACTTAAGGATCAAGTTTCTGAGTGTCTTCGGAGATTCCGCTCTCGTGATCAATCAGGTCAAAGGCGAGTGGGATACGAAACACCCGAATCTTATTCCTTACAAGGAGTACGTGTTGACATTGATCCCCCACTTCGAGGAGATAAATTTTGAACACTTCCCAAGAGAGGAGAATCAGTTAGCGGACGCGTTAGCTACGATGTCTTCTATGTTCAAAGTCAAATGGGACAACGAGGCTTCCCAGATCATTATCTCGAAGTTAGATGAACCTGCACATTGCTGCGATCTTGAGGCTGAAGAGGTAACTGAGAAACCTTGGTATCATGAAGTGAAGAGGTACCTTGAAGCTCAAGAATACCCCGAGGGTGCATCCGTTAACGACAAGAAGTTTCTGAGAAGGTTCGCGGCAAAATTTTTCCTCAGCAACAACATTCTCTACAAGCGAAACCATGATTCAACTTTACTGCGTTGTGTGGATAAGACTGAAGCGGAAAGGATCATGGCAGAGCTACATGAGGGTACCTTCGGAACACATTCCAGTGGACATACCATGGCAAAGAAAATCCTTCGGGCAGGATGTTTCTGGTCCACAATGGAAACCGACTGTTATCAGCATTCTCGAACTTGTCATAAATGCCAGATTTATGCTGATAAGGTGCACATTCCTCCGGTTCCTCTGAACGTCTTGACAACACCTTGGCCTTTTGCAATGTGGGGCATTGATATGATCGGCGAAATCAGACCTACAGCATCCAACGGGCACCGCTTCATCTTGGTAGCGATTGATTATTTCACAAAATGGGTTGAAGCAGCTTCCTACGCCACCGTAACCAAGAGCGTCGTGGCACGGTTCATTTGGCACAACCTGATCTGTCGATACGGTGTACCTGAGAGGATCATTACGGACAATGGTACCAATCTTAACAACAAGATGATCACTGAGCTCTACGAGCAATTCAAGATACAGCACCACAACTCTTCTCCCTATCGACCGAAGATGAATGGGGCTGTAGAAGCAGCAAATAAGAATATCAAAAAGATTGTGCAGAAGATGACAGTGATCGTACCTCAGCACGGACGTCAACAGGGGCAACTCCCTTTTCCTTGGTCTATGGCATGGAGGCAGTCTTGCCTATTGAAGTCCAGATACCCTCTCTCCGGATAATGAAGGATGCAGGTTTGAGCGAAGATGACTGGATCCAGACTCGGCTTGATCAATTAAACCTAATCGACAAAAAGAGACTCACTGCTATTTGTCATGGTCAGACGTACCAGAAACGGATGATCAGGGCATTTAACAAGAAGGTCAGACGACAAGAGTATCAAGTCGGGGACCTGGTAATCAAACACATCATTCTTCCTCAAAGTGATCCCAGGGGAAAATGGACCCCTACGTACGAAGGGCCATTTGTGGTTAAACATATCTTCTCAGGAGGAGCCATGATTCTAACCACCATGGACGGTGACGACCTTCCTCACCCCGCCAATGCAGACATAGTAAAAAGATACTACGCCTGATCAAAGACCCGCTAGGTCGACTGGCCTAGGCAAAAATAAGGGCTTCCCGGCGAACCAAAAGGGTTCGGGCAAAAATAAGGGACGAAATGAAAAAATCTGTACACCCGGCAAGTTGAAAACTTGAAAAGGCGGCTTGGGCAAAAATGGGTATCCCGGTGGACTGAAAACCTGAAAGGGCGGTCCAGGCAAAAGTTAGGGATAAAGCATAATACTATGTCTCATCGGATCACCTTGCATCCAGAATTCGGTATCAATTATCGGGCTCAGTCGGCATCGAGCAATCAGTTTCATCTTCAACTAAGCAGCAAAGTGATGAGACGCTTGAAGACGTAAAGGCGATAGCAGAGTTGGAACCCAGTGGGATTATCTTTCACATAGCTGTTTTGTTTCCTGTTCAAATTGTATAAACTCTATGTTGCTCGGCGGCGTTCTCTTACTAGGACGTCAGCCTCTTGTACAAAAACGCCTATTTACAGGCAAATTTCAAAATCAATACAAGTTCAATTTTTCAGACAAATTATCCATTGTTTTTCCTTTTTCTGTTTTGTTTTGCAAAGAACGTCCAATGTTCATTTTTGATATATGCATTTGACATTAATTGCTAATCATGAATAGTTGCATGCGAAACGAAAGACTAATTACAGGTGACATCAGAAACAGGGGCAATATTAATGATTTGTCTAAGCGATCTAGTGGCTCTGTCCATCAAGGTACCAAGGTAGGTTCGGCTGAAGAATGTAACCAAGTTACCTCAATTCCCCACAGAGTAAGACCAGATTCAGCAATACTCTCCTCAAGAAGAGTTGGTCTCCCATCAGCCCCAAAAGGGCACAATATCCCTAACAAGTCAGCAACACTCTCCCCAAGGAGAGTTAGTCTACTGTCAGCCTTAAGGAAGTTGGATATCCCCAGAAGATCTCAATATTCCCCAGTGGAGCATACAGGCATTCCTCAGCCAGCATCCCCAGCAGTCTTAATATAAGATTGTTCCCCGACGGAATACCAGACACCCTAGTGGAGCCATTCCCCAGTACAATCCAAAGTTTCCCCAGGAAAGTGGAATCCATATCCCCAGCAGGTCTTGAGGCTTATCCCCAGTAGATTCTGGAAGCTTATCCCCTGCAGAGTATGAACGCATCTCCCCGACTTTATTCAAAGGTTATTTTCCCATTAGGGCTTATAACTGGGTTATCCTCAGCTAATTACCACAGAAAGATCGTCCTCGGCGAAGTTCTTCCTATCCCCAGCGGAGTTCATCAAGTTCCCCAACATAACTTACCAGTGAAATCCCCAGAGGAGCTCTCATCAAAACCTCAGCGAAGTATCTCTTCCCACAGAGTAATTCCCCGCGGAGTAATCTCTCCAACAAGTTTATTCCCCGACGGAGTCATCTTCTCCTACCGGTTTATTCTTACAACCATCATCCCCAGCGGAAGCGAAGAACTCTACTCTTAAACATCAGCCCAGGATTCCACAAGTTCCCGACACTCGTCAAGGATTTATTTTCCTAGACGAAAATACATTCATAGACATTTCACATTTCATACATCCTGCTTACATATATGATAAAGTGCATACAACACTATCTCATTTTGAGCATCATGACATCATGCATCTCATACATCAAGACATTGCATACGACTAATGTCTTGCCTTTTCAGGAAAAGAACAATCCAAAGATGATTACTATCAACTATCACAATTCCAGATTCGGTACCTGTATCTAGCCAGGGCATATCTGTGAGTGACAGATTGTAGATTCGATACCTGTATCTAGCTAGGGCATATTTGCATGAAGAGTTTGAAGATCAACCCCTGTAACAGGCCAGGAAATTATCTTTCATTCTCAGGTCAGAGATTTAACACCTGTATCCAACCAGGAAAGCTATCTCTACCAACCTTCAAGTTCCAGATTCGATACCTGTATCCAGCCAGGGCATATCTGTAGACGACCAATTCCAGATTCGATACCTGTATCCAGCCAGGGCACATCTGTAGACGACAAATTCCAGATTCGATTCCTGTATCCAGCCAGGGCATATCTGTAGACAACAATTTCCGGATTCGATTCCTGTATCTAGCCAGGGCACATCCGTGAGCGACTAATTGTAGATTCGATACCTGTATCTAGCCAGGGCATATCTGCATGAAGAGTTTGAAGATCAACACCTGTAACAGGCCAGGAAACCATCTTCCTTTCTCAAAATATGTAAGTTCTCGCTAAGGAATCTCTTACGCGATCGACACTTCCAAATGGCATCTATAAGCCCATTCCCGACAAGGTTTTGTCACCCCCAGATGGCATCTATAAGCCCATCCTCCTATCCACCATCTCTCCAAATGGCATCTATAAGCCCATTCCCGACATCACATTGCTGATACTCCACCGTGCGAGTGCAAATTTCCGGGCACTCTAGTGTCCAATCTCCTTTTACCTTCGAGTCGCGAAAGGCAAGCTTGCCAATCTAACTCTTCAGGTGCAAGAAGATTGAATAGGGGCAACTGTTGTACCCCAAAATTTGCCCTCCCATTTCTTCAACATTTTCTCACCACAAGACCCTTGGAGCTCAAGATCCAGTTAGGGTTTGCTCTGCTCAAGACTCCTCCTTGCACTGTTGATCCAAATTAGGGTTTGTGTTTGCACAAAGATGTTTTGACCTAAAAGGCCCAAAGTGACTTTCATGCTTCATGTTGAACTCACAAGTTTATCCATACCAAGTTTCAAGTCTTGATTCCAATCTTTGCCCAATCAATTGGACAGTTGACCTAGAAATCAACTGTATTGGGGAAAAAGTCAACTGTGGTCAATTGACAGTCAAACTTCATGATTTTTGACCCACATCAACATTATGAACTCATATGAACCATTTGATCAATATTGGATCACAATTCCACAAGAAATTTGATCAGACCACCAAAAGGGCAAAATGGTCATTTTCAGGGTTTTGACTGCACAAAGGTAATTTTTGACTGTTTGACCTAGCCAATGGCAAACCAAGCTCACATGTGGACTCAAGGACTCAATGACATGGTCTTGACATATTCAACAGGTTCAAAAGATCCCAAAATGCACAAGATTGACAGATGAATTTTCCAATCAACTGAGCCAAATTTGACTGTATACTGAAAAGTCAAACTTTGACTTTTTGGTCAAAATCAAGTGTCAAGATTTACTTTTCATCAAGACATGTCAAAATATGAAACTTGTTCATCAAGAAATCAAGAATTGCAAATTAGGGTTTAAAATGAAGAATTTTCATAACTTAGAAATTTTCTAAGTTATGAAAATCCCTAATTTTTTCCTAACTTTGTCCCATTTTTTTATCAAGATGCATTTGGATTCAAACAAAAGTCAAAACATGAAAGTTATAGTACATTTCAAAATCTACAACTTTGATTCACAAAGTTTCATCAAAAGAAGCTTGTAGCTCAAGTTACAATTTTTGGAATAGGGGTGCAAAACATTCTTAACTTAGAAAATTTTTGACCTATTCTAGGCAGGATTTTTGCCTAACTTCATGGACACTTTTCACATGCTTCCACTTGGAATTTCAAATTGCATTATAAAGATGGATTATAGTACATATTCTAAGCTTTCCAAAATGTCCAAGAACTTCTCAAACACCCTTGTGGTTAGGGAGAATCGAATTTGTGAAGATGGGCAAAAGTCACTTTGTTCATAAGCCATGTACATGTTCATAACTTGTGCATTTTTGAAATCAGCATGTGCAAGCTACATTACAGGCCTCTAATCTCATTTACACTAAAAAATTAAATGCCAATCCATTGTGTTCTAGCTTTGTTTTGTTCATATAGTCATTACACAAAGAATTAAGCCTTAATTAGAAAAAGCAATTTATCCATTTTTGTAAAGTTACACTTTATGTCAAGTTTGCAATCCAAGAGGTACAATGCATATATTCTAGGCACAAGTTATTGAGCATATCCCACTGATCAAGAGCCAACTTTGCAGCATATTTGAGGGGCCTAGAGGAGCCTGTAACAGGACTTGGCATTTTTGACTTAAGATAGAAGAAACTTGGCATATTGATCATCAACTCTCATTTCTGCAAACACAAGCCAAAGTAAACTTGTTGAACACATTCCAAACATCAAACTTGAGCTAAGACACGACCTAACCACCTTCAATACTGTAGTTGTTTAGTTATTGGCTTGCATTTTTGGTAAAACCCAAGTGTATGTGTGAATGTCATGACTGATGTCATAACATTCTAGTTTAGTATGTACTGATTCATTAGGTACCTTTGCAGAAAAATATTGTCATTCAGGTACTGATGTTTATAAGTGTGTATCTAAGCATTTTGCAAAATGATCACATTTTCCTAAATCAGTAGACAGGTTTTCTCAGATGTCATAACAGATGTTAAGACATCCTGTTCTGAACTAACAGGTTTTCAGTTTGGTTAATTCTTAGTTTTTTCAGGAAAATAACTCAGTCTTTCCAGAACAGAATCCTGCGTTTTCTTTGGGTTAACCTAGCTCAACCCTAACCTGGTTAATAGAGTCCTGTGACCTAGTCTTAAGGTCAAACGGAATTAACCCTAGGTTTTTGTGGAAACCCTAACTGAAGTTGCAGCTGCTATATATTCAACAGAGCTGCTGTTTTGCAAGTAATCCCTTTTTGGTCAGAAGATCATTTGTAAACTGTATAGGTTTAATTATTGTACTTCAAGCAATTATCATTGTGATAAGTGACTTGGAATAGGTTTTTAATTGTAAGGGTTGTGTAGCACTCAAAGCTTTGAAGCAAGAGTGTTTGAATGTTTCTTGACTAAAGCTGTGAAGCAGAGTCAAGTTAGTTGTGTGTATCACTCAAAGCTGTGAAGCAAGAGTGGTTGTGTTGCTTGATTAAAAAGCTGTGAAGCTTAATCAAGTGTATGTTTTTGAAGAGTGTCTTCATCAATTCATTAGTCAAATTGTTTTATGTATCACTGCTGTGATTGAGGGGGAGTGAGTAGGAACTCAGGTTTAAGTTGTACTTAGATTGAAATTGCATTGGGTAGGTCTTAAGTGAAGGAGATAAACTGGTTGGTTTATTCCTGAATTAACATCTCTTATAATGGATTTCCTCCCTGGCTTGGTAGCCCCCAGAGTAGGTGTTGTTGCACACTGAACTGGGTAAACAATTGACTGTGTTCTTTACTGTTTTTGTATTTACTGTCTTATAGAAATTCAGATACGGTGTCATAACATTAAACGTGACATTGAGTATCTGCAGCCAGAATTTCAATTGGCATCAGAGCAGGCACCCTGCCTGTATTACTGGGTGAGATCTAGGGATATCACTTTCTGGCACTATGGACAAAGAAGGATTTTTTGGAAATAGACCACCCATTATGGATGGAACTAATTATGACTACTGGAAACCTCGTATGATTGCCTTCTTAAAATCTCTGGACAAAAAGGCTTGGAGAGCTGCTGACAAAGGATGGATCCATCCCACCATAACTGAGAAAGATGGGACAATCAGTCTGAAGCCTGAGGAAGATTGGAGTAAAGAAGAAGATGAGTTAGCCCTGGGAAATTCCAAAGCTTTAAATGCCTTATTCAATGGAATTGATAGAAACATTTTCAGACTAGTACATCAATATGAACTGGCCAAGGAAGTTTGGGACACTCTCAAAACTACTCATGAGGGCACTTCCAAAGTAAAAATGTCAAGGCTTCAGATGTTGACTACCAAGTTTGAGAATCTAAAAATGATGGAAGATGAAACCATTCATGAGTTTCACATGAACATCTTGGAGATTGCCAACACCTTAGGAGCACTGGGAGAAAAGATGTCAGAAGAAAAACTGGTGAGAAAGATTCTCAGATCCTTGCCTAAAAGATTTGCAATGAAGGTAACTGCCATAGAGGAAGCCCAGGACATCAGCAAGTTGAAAGTGGATGAACTTATTGGGTCTCTTCAGACTTTTGAGATGGGGATCACTGATAATGGTGACAAGAAGAACAAGAGCATAACACTTGTGTCCAACTCTGATGTTGAAGAAAATATTTCAGAAGCTATAGCCATGCTTGGAAGACAGTTCAACAAACTCATCAAAAGAATATATCCAAAGTCAAGGTCTAATATCCATAACATTCCCTCTGACATTGACATTTCCAGCAGAAGACCAAGGTCAGAAGAGAAGGGAAATCAAGGCAGAGGAATTCAATGCCATGGTTGTGAAGGATATGGGCATATTCGAGCTGAATGCCCTACCTTTCTTAAGAAACAAAAGAAAGGAATGACTGTTACTTGGTCTGACTGTGATTCAGAAAGTAATTCTGAAGAAGAATCTGCCAAACTAGTTACTGCTTTAACTGGTGTTTGTACCTATGAAAGTGACATCAGTGATGAAGAGGTGACTTTTGAAGAACTGGCTGATACTTACAAGAAATTGTGTATCAGAAGTACTGAAGTCTGTGTGCAGAATGAGAAACAATCAAAACTCATCATAAAGCTGGAGGCTGAAAAAAGGGCAAACCTTGAAACTATAAGTCATCTAGAAGGAGAAGTTCAATTGCTGAACTCACAACTGAATCAAATGACCAAATCTGTCAAGATGCTGACAAATGGAACAGACAAATTGGAAGAGATCCTTCAGGTTGGACAAAATGTGGGAAATAAATCTGGACTAGGATTTATGGAAGCAAAGAAATCTGGTACAGATAAGAAGATCAGGCCTGATAAGCAAATGTCAAAACAGATGTCTCAACACAACTCTCAACATCAGGAACAGAGACATATGAAGAAAAGGTACCAAAGATGGAGATGTCATCATTGTGGGAGATATGGCCACATAAAGCCCTTCTGCTTCAGATTGCATGGATACCCTAATCAAAACTCAGGTGTCAAACCTAAGTCTAAAAAGGTACCACATGCTCCTGAATGGAAGAAAAAGGCTACTGCCCTGATAGCCCGCACTTCCCTGAGGGTCTCTGCAAAGGAAGACTGGTACTTTGACAGTGGATGTTCCAGACACATGACTGGAATCAAGAACCTCCTCAATAATGTTAAGCCTCACACCACCAGTTTTGTGACCTTTGGAGATGGTGCTAAAGGTGAAATCAAAGGAGTTGGTGATTTGGACTGCCCTGGAGTTCCAAGTCTGAATGAAGTACTGCTGGTAAAAGGGCTGACTGCTAATCTCATTAGTATCAGTCAATTGTGTGATCTAGGATTCAAGGTCAATTTCTCAAAATCTGAATGTCTTGTAATCAATGACAAACAAGAAATTGTAATGAAAGGAGTCAGATCTAAAGACAACTGTTACTTGTGGGAGCCTGAGAACACTAAATTCTCCTCTGTGTGTTCCATTGCAAAAGAAGAAAAAGAGGTGAAACTGTGGCACCAAAAACTTGGCCATCTTCATCTAAGAGGTATGAAGAGGATTATCTCCTTGGAGGCAGTCAGAGGGATTCCAAGACTGCAAATTGATGAAGAAAGAGTTTGTGGTGAATGTCAGGTTGGTAAGCAGACTAGGATGTCACATCCAAAGTCAAGACATCTGACCACCTCTAAGGTTCTAGAACTTCTTCATATGGATCTGATGGGACCAATGCAAGTAGAGAGTCTTGGTGGAAAAAGATATGCCTATGTGGTTGTGGATGATTTTTCCAGATTCACCTGGATTAATTTCATTAGGGAAAAATCTGATGTATTTGAAGTTTTTAAAGAATTGTGCAAAAGAATTCAAAGAGAAAAGGAAGGGTGTATTGTCAGAATCAGAAGTGATCATGGCAAGGAATTTGAAAACAGCAAGTTTGATGATTTCTGTTCTTCAGAAGGAATTAGTCATGAAGTTTCTTCTCCTATAACACCTCAGCAAAATGGAGTTGTGGAAAGAAAAAACAGGACCATACAGGAATCTGCCAGAGCAATGTTACATGCCAAAAGACTTCCTATGTATTTTTGGGCTGAAGCTATGAATACAGCCTGCTATGTTCATAACAGGGTCACCTTGAGAAAGGGAACCTCATCCACCATATATGAACTCTGGAAAGGAAGAAAACCAACTGTGAAGTACTTCCATGTGTTTGACAGCAAATGCTATATTCTGGCTGATCGTGAACAAAGAAGAAAACTGGACCTTAAAAGTGATGAAGGCATATTTCTAGGATACTCCTCAAACAGCAGAGCTTATAGAGTATTCAATTCCAGAACCAAAGCCATGATGGAATCAATAAATGTTATAATTGATGACTATCATGAAGAAATAGATGTTCCTTGTACTGTTGAGACATTCTTTGAGACTTTAACCCAACAGAATGATCTACCCAACTCCACCACAACAGAATCTGAATCAAAGGAAGCTAGCAAGATCCCTTCCATCAGAATTCAGAAGGATCATCCAAAAGAGCTCATCATAGGAGATCCCAACAGTGGAGTCATCACAAGATCTAGAGAAATCATCTCAAACTCTTGTTTTGTGTCCAAAATGGAACCAAGAAATATCAAGGAAGCTTTAACTGATGAATACTGGATTGGTGCAATGCAAGATGAACTGAACCAATTCAAGCAACATGAAGTTTGGGAACTGGTTCCTAGACCTGAAGGAACTAACATCATTGGGACAAAATGGATATTCAAGAACAAGTCAGATGCTGAAGGAGTTGTCACCAGAAATAAGGCAAGACTTGTTGCTCAAGGATACACCCAGGTTGAAGGGGTTGATTTTGATGAAACCTTTGCACCTGTAGCCAGGCTGGAATCAATCAGACTCCTATTGTCAATTGCTTGTCTTCTGAAGTTCAAGTTATTTCAGATGGATGTGAAAAGTGCCTTTCTAAATGGGTACTTAAATGAGGAAGCTTATGTGGAACAACCTAAAGGCTTTGTGGATCCAACCCACCCTGATCATGTCTACAAATTGAGAAAAGCTCTATACGGCCTGAAACAAGCTCCTAGAGCATGGTATGACAGGTTAACAAAGTTTCTCTCAGACAAAGGCTACAGAAAAGGAGGCTTGGACAAAACTCTCTTTGTCAAAACTGAAGGAGGGAAGTTGATGGTTGCCCAAATATATGTTGATGACATAGTGTTTGGAGGAATGTCAGAACATATGGTTAAACACTTTGCTGACCAGATGCAGGCTGAATTCGAAATGAGTCTCATGGGAGAACTAACTTATTTTCTTGGACTGCAAGTCTCACAGATGGAGGACTCAATCTTCTTATCTCAAAGCAAGTATGCTAAGAACATTGTAAAGAAGTTTGGTATGGAGAATGCAAGTCACAAAAGGACTCCTGCTCCTACTCATCTAAAGCTTCCAAAGATTCAAGTGGGGTTAAGGTGGATCAAAGTCTGTACAGAAGCATGATAGGAAGCTTGTTGTACTTAACTGCCAGCAGACCTGATATTGCCTTTGCAGTTGGAGTTTGTGCAAGATACCAAGCTGATCCCAAAGTCAGTCATATCAATCAAGTGAAGAGAATTTTGAAGTATGTAAGTGGAACTTACAACTATGGGTTGATGTATTCTCATGGCTGTGAACCAGCTCTGACTGGCTACTGTGATGCTGATTGGGCTGGTAGTGCTGATGATAGAAAAAGCACCTCTGGAGGATGTTTCTTCTTGGGAAATAATATGGTTTCCTGGTTCAGCAAGAAACAGAATTGTGTGTCTCTTTCTACTGCTGAAGCTGAATACATTGCAGCTGGTAGTAGCTGCTCTCAAATGATCTGGATGAAACAGATGCTTACTGAGTATAATGTCACACAAGATGTTATGACATTGTACTGTGACAATCTGAGTACAATCAACATTTCCAAGAATCCCATTCAGCATAGTAGGACCAAACATATTGACATACGACATCACTTTATCAGAGACCTTGTAGAAGAGAAGACAATCAAATTGGAATATGTTGCCACTGAGCTACAGCTGACTGACATTTTTACCAAGGCTCTTGATGCAAATCAATTTGAAAACTTGAGGGGTAAGTTGGGTATTTGCCAACATGAGGAACTGTAGCAATTAATTTTGCTTAAAACAAGGGTTAAAGGAGTTATGCTTGTTCTGATTGGGTTAAAATTATATTTTCCCATTTCCTTCAATTCTTTTAAGAAGTTGAATAGACACTCCTTTTCTTCCTTCCCCTCTCGTCTCCTCATCATAACCCAGTCTCTCAATCAGAATTTTCTCTTCAGTTGCTGTTGGTCCTCTAAGACTGTCAAAATGTCTCAAACACCATCATCATCCAATACGACTATTTCAACCTCTTCCTCTGATCAAGATTCTAGGACAATCTCTTCTTGTCTGGACTCTGAAGTCCTGGAGATCTCTTCTCGTAGAAAAGTGGGAACTAACCCCACCAAGGTCAAAGAGTTGAGAACAAGACATGCAGGAAAGCCCCAAGCTTCTGTCTCTGGTAATCCATCTCATCCTTCTTCTTCAGTTCCCCCTGAAATTGCAAATAGGGAAGGGTCAGCCTATGTTAGTCAAGCAATAGCTAAAATTGTTTCAAGAATTCTGAACGAGAACCACTCAGTTCCTGGCATTTCTGTTCCTTTGAATCAAGAAAGTTCAAATGCTGAAACAAATCCAGATGTCTCTAAGGATGTTGAGACATCAGACAAAGAGAAGAATGCTGACATTGCTCACAAGAAAAGGAAGAAGCCCGAATCCTCTGAGTCTGATGACAGTGCTTAAAGGTTGGTTGCTGTTTGGTGGTGTTGCTGATTGGTGGTGGTGACACCTGGTGGAGTTTGGAAGTGTGTTCAGTTTTTAGTTCTGCTCTCATTACTTTTTCTGGATGACTGTATAACTTTTAAGAACATGTATCTTTGGCCCATTTATGGCTAAAGAGGGGGAGATATATTTTGGTACTTAATTAGACATTCTATTTTTCTGCAGTCATTTCTTTCTGCTGCTATCTATCTCTGATTGCTTAGGGTCTTTAGCCAAAAATCTGCCAAAGGGGGAGTTTGTAGTTGTTTAGTTATTGGCTTTCATTTTTGGTAAAACCCAAGTGTATGTGTGAATGTCATGACTGATGTCATAACATTCTAGTTTAGTATGTACTGATTCATTAGGTACCTTTGCAGAAAAATATTGTCATTCAGGTACTGATGTTTATAAGTGTGTATCTGAGCATTTTGCAAAATGATCACATTTTCCTAAATCAGTAGACAGGTTTTCTCAGATGTCATAACAGATGTTAAGACATCCTGTTCTGAACTAACAGGTTTTCAGTTTGGTTAATTCTGAGTTTTTTCAGGAAAATAACTCAATCTTTCCAGAACAGAATCCTGCGTTTTCTTTGGGTTAACCTAGCTCAACCCTAACCTGGTTAATAGAGTCCTGTGACCTAGTCTTAAGGTCAAACGGAATTAACCCTAGGTTTTTGTGGAAACCCTAACTGAAGTTGCAGCTGCTATATATTCAACAGAGCTGCTGTTTTGCAAGTAATCCCTTTTTGGTCAGAAGATCATTTGTAAACTGTATAGGTTTAATTATTGTACTTCAAGCAATTATCATTGTGATAAGTGACTTGGAATAGGTTTTTAATTTTAAGGGTTGTGTAGCACTCAAAGCTTTGAAGCAAGAGTGTTTGAATGTTTCTTGACTAAAGCTGTGAAGCAGAGTCAAGTTAGTTGTGTGTATCACTCAAAGCTGTGAAGCAAGAGTGGTTGTGTTGCTTGATTAAAAAGCTGTGAAGCTTAATCAAGTGTATGTTTTTGAAGAGTGTCTTCATCAATTCATTAGTCAAATTGTTTTATGTATCATTGTTGTGATTGAGGGGGAGTGAGTAGGAACTCAGGTTTAAGTTGTACTTAGATTGAAATTGCATTGGGTAGGTCTTAAGTGAAGGAGATAAACTGGTTGGTTTATTCCTGAATTAACATCTCTTATAGTGGATTTCCTCCCTGGCTTGGTAGCCCCAGAGTAGGTGTTGTTGCACACTGAACTGGGTAAACAATTGACTGTGTTCTTTACTGTTTTTGTATTTACTGTCTTATAGAAAGTCAGATACGGTGTCAGAACATTAAACGTGACATTGAGTATCTGCAGCCAGAATTTCAAATACCTCCCCATTCACAGAAACACCATTGTACTGCACAAAACAGGGCATCCCTGCAGATTGAGTGGCACAATTCAATCCATTCGTGCACCTTAGCCAAAACCACTTCATACACACTCCATAACATCCATACAAACTATCCCAAGCCCTAGCTTCAGACTGTAACACCTCTAACCAACTTCACCATTTTCACTTTTTCTGTTTTGCAGGTGGACTTCTATAGCTCGATTCATTTAGTTTCAAAGCAAGCTAAAGGTTGGAGAAGCATCCCTGAACTTCAAGCAAGCTATACAAGTCCTCAAGTTGCACTAAAAGTACCTCCATTGTCATACACGAATCAAGCTGAACAGGTAAGTTTTTGAACTTCTATCTCTCTATCCAGGCATAGTTAGGTTTAAGTTTGTGAAGAAAATATGTTCTAATCATAGCCCTGAAGCCATCCATATAGTTACTTTTCATTTATGTTGTGTGTGCTAAGAGTATTTTGAACCTGAACATTAGGAAAAAGTTAGGTCAAGAATTGGGGGAGAAGAAATTCTCTCTCATTTCTGAGAGTTAGATCAAGTT